>OX637534.1:76864854-78287354 GCA_951800035.1 Linnaemya tessellans
TGTTTGTAATTTAAATCTATTTCGTGCTTTGGGGAGCTTCAATGGTCTATTAAGGACTAAAAAAATAAAATTTTTTTTCCAGGAATGGGAAATTAAAATTTTTTTCGGCCCATTCCCTATATTGTAGTACATGTAGTAACTTAAATTGTTAAAAATGTTAAGTTTTTCTTTAGCAAAACCTCTGTATACGTTATGAAGATTTGCATTGGCAAAAAAAAATTTTGAATTCAAATTTTCCTTCGAGGGGTGGGAAATTGAATTTTTTTTATACGTGAAAGTAATCAAACAGGCAACTGAAGTTATTTTTTTTTTTTTTTGCTAACTAAAACTTTCTTATAATTAAGGAAGAACAAAATTGATATCAAAAATTAAAAAAAAAAATCAAAATTTCGAATCCAGGGTTGGACAAGTGAAGTCTTTTATGGTTCATAAAGGTGACCAAAATGGTTCAAAATTGTAATTTTTTCTTAAATAACTCTACTTTATACCTCATCAAGATTTGCATTGGCAAAAAAAAAAATTTAAATTCAAATTTTGCTTCCAGGGGTGGGAAATTGAATTTTTTTTAAACATGAAAGTTATCAAACAGGCAACTGATGTTGGTTTTTTTTGCTTACTAAAACTGTCTTATAATTTAGGAAGAACAAAATTAGTATCAAAAATTCAAAAATAAAATTTCGAATCGAGGGATGGACAAGTGCAATATTTTATGGTACATGAAAGTTACAAAAATTGTAAAAATTTTCAATTTATCTTAAATAAAACTACTTTATACCTCAAGAAGCGTTGCACTGATAAAAAAAAAAAATAATAAAATTTCGTTTCCAGGGTTGGAAAAATTAATTTTTTTTGGTACATGCAATATTTTGTAGTACATGTAATAACCAAAATGGTTGCAAATTTCGATTTTTTCTTAAACAAAACTACTTTATACTTCATGAAGATTTGCATTGATAAAGAAAATTTAAAAAAAATTTAAATTTCGATTCCAGGGTTGGGAAATTGAAATTTTTTTTATACATAAAAGTAACCAAAAAGGCAATTGACGTTTTTTTTTTACTAATTAACACTATATTTTAGTTCAGGAAAAGCAAAATTGGTATCAAAAATTTAAAAAAAAATCAAAATTTAGATTCCAGAATTGGATAACTGCAATATTTTGTGGTACATAAAAATGACCTAAAAGAGTTACAGGAATTGTTATCACATTCAACTAAGCCACCTAATAAGTGGTGACAAACACAATACACATGAGCACTGATGATGAAAGGGTTGCGTCTTTCGAAAACAGCTGTTCTGCTCTGCTGTGTAAGTTGAATAACAAAAACTGATGTTTACTTGCCTTTGTGCCTTGGAATATTTATCATGTCTTTCTGGGATTTAAATTAAAAAATTTCGAACAATTAGCCTATAGAATCTTAATTCAATTTAATATAGCAATAAAAAATGTTCGTTAAAATTCTTACTACATACAAAATTTAAGCTATGGCTTGAGCTACGAATAATAAATTGGAAAAACGTTCACATGTACTTAAGTATAAAATTCAAACCAAAAAAGTTAGACTTAGGTATGATGGAACAAAAAATTCAGAAAAATGGGACATGAAGAAAAATAATCAAACGGTAACACGGGTATTATAACAATAACATGTTAACATCAGCTTGATACAGTTCTCGTATTCTTTTTCACAATAAAATTTGTGTAAATAGGAACTGTTATCACATTCAACTAAGCCACCTAATAAGTGGTGACAAACACAATACACATGAGCACTGATGATGAAAGGGTTGCGTCTTTCGAAAACAGCTGTTCTGCTCTGCTGTGTAAGTTGAATAACAAAAACTGATGTTGACTTGCCTTTGTGCCTTGGAATATTTATCATGTCTTTCTGAGATTGAAATTAAAAAATTTCGAACAATTAGCCTATAGAATCTTAATTCAATTTAATATAGCAATATAAAATGTTCGTTAAAATTCTTACTACATACAAAATTTAAGCTATGGCTTGAGCTACGAATAATAAATTGGAAAAACGTTCACATGTACTTAATTATAAAATTCAAACCAAAAAAGTTTGACTTAGGTATGATGGAACAAAATATTCAGAAAAACGGGACATGAAGAAAAATAATCAAACGGTAACACGGGTATTATAACAATAACATGTTAACATCAGCTTGATACAGTTCTCGTATTCTTTTTCACAATAAAATTTGTGTAAATAGGAACTGTTATCACATTCAACTAAGCCACCTAATAAGTGGTGACAAACACAATACACATGAGCACTGATGATGAAAGAGTTGCGTCTTTCGAAAACAGCTGTTCTGCTCTGCTGTGTAAGTTGAATAACAAAAACTGATGTTGACTTGCCTTTGTGCCTTGGAATATTTATCATGTCTTTCTGAGATTTAAATTTAAAAATTTCGAACAATTAGCCTATAGAATCTTAATTCAATTTAATATAGCAATATAAAATGTTCGTTAAAATTCTTACTACATACAAAATTTAAGCTATGGCTTGAGCTACCAATAAGAAATTGGAAAAACGTTCACATGTACTTAAGTATAAAATTCAAACCAAAAAAGTTTGACTTAGGTATGATGGAACAAAAAATTCAGAAAAATGGGACATGAAGAAAAATAATCAAACGGTAACACGGGTATTATAACAATAACATGTTAACATCAGCTTGATACAGTTCTCGTATTTTTTTCACAATAAAATTTGTGTAAATAGGAACTGTTATCACATTCAACTAAGCCACCTAATAAGTGGTGACAAACACGATACACATGAGCACTGATGATGAAAGGGTTGCGTCTTTCGAAAACAGCTGTTCTGCTCTGCTGTGTAAGTTGAATAACAAAAACTGATGTTGACTTGCCTTTGTGCCTTGGAATATTTATCATGTCTTTCTGAGATTTAAATTAAAAAATTTCGAACAATTAGCCTATAGAATCTTAATTCAATTTAATATAGCAATATAAAATGTTCGTTAAAATTCTTACTACATACAAAATTTAAGCTATGGCTTGAGGTACCAATAATAAATTGGAAAAACGTTCACATGTACTTAAGTATAAAATTCAAACCAAAAAAGTTTGACTTAGGTATGATGGAACAAAAAATTCAGAAAAATGGGACATGAAGAAAAATAATCAAACGGTAACACGGGTATTATAACAGTAACATGTTAACATCAGCTTGATACAGTTCTCGTATTCTTTTTCACAATAAAATTTGTGTAAATAGGAACTGTTATCACATTCAACTAAGCCACCTAATAAGTGGTGACAAACACAATACACATGAGCACTGATGATGAAAGGGTTGCGTCTTTCGAAAACAGCTGTTCTGCTCTGCTGTGTAAGTTGAATAACAAAAACTGATGTTGACTTGCCTTTGTGCCTTGGAATATTTATCATGTCTTTCTGAGATTTAGGGCCCGATTATGGTTTACAACAGTTGTTAGTTCAATGTTGTATTTTTGAAAAAGCGATTATGGTTTACAACTGTTGTCTGTAATGTTGTATGTTAAGTTGTTTGCCTTTGACAACACCGATTATCATTTACAACATGTGTATTTATGTGTTGTCAGTGCTGTCAAAAACGTACAACAGCTCATTAGCTGTTGTTTCGCGAGCGTTACAAGTTAAAAACGCAAAATGGAGAAAAATTTTTAAGTAAACATATAAAATCTAAAAAACCAGAAAAATAATTAGTTATTATTTGTTCTTAGCAAAATTACAAATCAAAAACAAATGGAAAAACTGGTTGATCTTATGAAAATGAATCCAGAGATTGGCCGATGGAAGCTGCCATTTGGATGTAGCAAAATTTATCTCAAAGAGAAATGGGATCAATTTTCTGACCAATTAAATAGCTTAGGACCTCCTATTAAAACTACCAAAGAATGGCAACGAGTTAGTAGCAGATCTACTGAATAATTTATTTTACCTTACTATAAAGTCAATTTGAAAAGAAAATTGGCTTCAAACAAGAGAAATTTTCAAAGTACAGGTGGTGGCCCATCTACTGAAGTGAGCTTGAGCCCATTGGAACAGAGCACTGTGGAACTTGTGTCAATGCAAACACAAGTAAGCCCAAGTGGTTCTGCAATGGACTTGGCAACTCAGCATGATTCCGATGGGGCGGAATCAACATTTGGACCTGAGGAGCCTTCAACTTCCGTTAAATGCACCGAACCGCCATTGGCAAAAAATAGAAAAGCATTAAGCAATAGTCGGAAGGACGAACGATTAGCAATATTAAAAAGCCAATCGAAAAACCAAGAGGAGATTTCGAAATCGCACAACTATTAAAAGAAATATTTAGTTTTTAATAAATACAATTGAATATTACAATAATCACAATCATGACATTCAGGCTGTAGTATCCTTTCCTGTTTAAATACAAATGTTGTAATTCCTTTGAAGGAGCTACAATACGTACGTGCGTACCATCTATACATCCGACTACTCCTGGAAATCTGGTTTTTGAAAAAACGACGTTTTTTTCTTCTTCGGTCATCCGAGCATTTATCCACTTCTTGCAAATTTTTCGCTCAAAGAATTTAACTATTTCATTTAATATGCAGCAAACAGTTGGTTGTGAAACTCCAATATTAAAATCATTGCCGCTGCTTCTTTGATAACTACCATCAGCAAGAAACCTGGATGCACAACACAATATTAAAACCTTTGGAATGGCAGAGCAGCGGGTTGAAGGTGTTAAAAAAGAGTCAAGCTTTTGTAACACAAACAAAAAAACATCTTTGTTTATCCGGAACAATTTTATAAAACTATAAAATTTATGTGTAATCAATACATTTTAAAAATTTGTTATTTTAGGAAAATCATACGTACTCAGTAGAGCTACCAAGCTCTAATGGATTTGTCGCGCATATTTTTCCGAATACGTGTTGTATGTATTATTGTTATTTTCAATTTCATCATCAAAATATAAATCATCGTTAATATATATAATTCTTTTTGTTTTATATATGTATTTCAGACGAAAAATACGTTTATTCAATTTTTTACCTTGACATTTGTTGGCGCGCAGGTATGCTTTTTTATGGAAATATCTACTACAATTACATTACAACCCTGTGACATACACAACAGCTAGCTGTTGTAAACCATAATCGCAAAAAGGGTTAGTGTTGTGTTGTAACTAAAACAACACAACATTTTTGTGTTGTAAACCATAATCGGGCCCTTAAATTAAAAAATTTCGAACAATTAGCCTATAGAATCTTAATTCAATTTAATATAGCAATATAAAATGTTCGTTAAAATTCTTACTACATACAAAATTTAAGCTATGGCTTGAGCTACGAATAATAAATTGGAAAAACGTTCACATGTACTTAAGTATAAAATTCAAACCAAAAAAGTTCCACTTAGGTATGATGGAACAAAAAATTCAGAAAAACGGGACATGAAGAAAAATAATCAAACGGTAACACGGGTATTATAACAATAACATGTTAACATCAGCTTGATACAGTTCTCGTATTCTTTTTCACAATAAAATTTGTGTAAATAGGAACTGTTATCACATTCAACTAAGCCACCTAATAAGTGGTGACAAACACAATACACATGAGCACTGATGATGAAAGGGTTGCGTCTTTCGAAAACAGCTGTTCTGCTCTGCTGTGTAAGTTGAATAACAAAAACTGATGTTGACTTGCCTTTGTGCCTTGGAATATTTATCATGTCTTTCTGAGATTTAAATTAAAAAATTTCGAACAATTAGCCTGTAGAATCTTAATTCAATTTAATATAGCAATATAAAATGTTCGTTAAAATTCTTACTACATACAAAATTTAAGCTATGGCTTGAGCTACCAATAAGAAATTGGAAAAACGTTCACATGTACTTAAGTATAAAATTCAAACCAAAAAAGTTTGACTTAGGTATGATGGAACAAAAAATTCAGAAAAATGGGACATGAAGAAAAATAATCAAACGGTAACACGGGTATTATAACAATAACATGTTAACATCAGCTTGATACAGTTCTCGTATTCTTTTTCACAATAAAATTTGTGTAAATAGGAACTGTTATCACATTCAACTAAGCCACCTAATAAGTGGTGACAAACACAATACACATGAGCACTGATGATGAAAGGGTTGCGTCTTTCGAAAACAGCTGTTCTGCTCTGCTGTGTAAGTTGAATAACAAAAACTGATGTTGACTTGCCTTTGTGCCTTGGAATATTTATCATGTCTTTCTGAGATTTAAATTAAAAAATTTCGAACAATTAGCCTATAGAATCTTAATTCAATTTAATATAGCAATATAAAATGTTCGTTAAAATTCTTACTACATACAAAATTTAAGCTATGGCTTGAGGTACCAATAATAAATTGGAAAAACGTTCACATGTACTTAAGTATAAAATTCAAACCAAAAAAGTTTGACTTAGGAATAATGGAACAAAAAATTCAGAAAAATGGGACATGAAGAAAAATAATCAAACGGTAACACGGGTATTATAACAGTAACATGTTAACATCAGCTTGATACAGTTCTCGTATTCTTTTTCACAATAAAATTTGTGTAAATAGGAACTGTTATCACATTCAACTAAGCCGCCTAATAAGTGGTGACAAACACAATACACATGAGCACTGATGATGAAAGGGTTGCGTCTTTCGAAAACAGCTGTTCTGCTCTGCTGTGTAAGTTGAATAACAAAAACTGATGTTGACTTGCCTTTGTGCCTTGGAATATTTATCATGTCTTTCTGAGATTGAAATTAAAAAATTTCGAACAATTAGCCTATAGAATCTTAATTCAATTTAATATAGCAATATAAAATGTTCGTTAAAATTCTTACTACATACAAAATTTAAGCTATGGCTTGAGCTACGAATAATAAATTGGAAAAACGTTCACATGTACTTAATTATAAAATTCAAACCAAAAAAGTTTGACTTAGGTATGATGGAACAAAATATTCAGAAAAACGGGACATGAAGAAAAATAATCAAACGGTAACACGGGTATTATAACAATAACATGTTAACATCAGCTTGATACAGTTCTCGTATTCTTTTTCACAATAAAATTTGTGTAAATAGGAACTGTTATCACATTCAACTAAGCCACCTAATAAGTGGTGACAAACACAATACACATGAGCACTGATGATGAAAGAGTTGCGTCTTTCGAAAACAGCTGTTCTGCTCTGCTGTGTAAGTTGAATAACAAAAACTGATGTTGACTTGCCTTTGTGCCTTGGAATATTTATCATGTCTTTCTGAGATTTAAATTAAAAAATTTCGAACAATTAGCCTATAGAATCTTAATTCAATTTAATATAGCAATATAAAATGTTCGTTAAAATTCTTACTACATCCAAAATTTAAGCTATGGCTTGAGCTACCAATAAGAAATTGGAAAAACGTTCACATGTACTTAAGTATAAAATTCAAACCAAAAAAGTTTGACTTAGGTATGATGGAACAAAAAATTCAGAAAAATGGGACATGAAGAACAATAATCAAACGGTAACACGGGTATTATAACAATAACATGTTAACATCAGCTTGATACAGTTCTCGTATTCTTTTTCACAATAAAATTTGTGTAAATAGGAACTGTTATCACATTCAACTAAGCCACCTAATAAGTGGTGACAAACACAATACACATGAGCACTGATGATGAAAGGGTTGCGTCTTTCGAAAACAGCTGTTCTGCTCTGCTGTGTAAGTTGAATAACAAAAACTGATGGTGACTTGCCTTTGTGCCTTGGAATATTTATCATGTCTTTCTGAGATTTAAACTAAAAAATTTCGAACAATTAGCCTATAGAATCTTAATTCAATTTAATATAGCAATATAAAATGTTCGTTAAAATTCTTACTACATACAAAATTTAAGCTATGGCTTGAGCTACCAATAAGAAATTGGAAAAACGTTCACATGTACTTAAGTATAAAATTCAAACCAAAAAAGTTTGACTTAGGTATGATGGAACAAAAAATTCAGAAAAATGGGACATGAAGAAAAATAATCAAACGGTAACACGGGTATTATAACAATAACATGTTAACATCAGCTTGATACAGTTCTCGTATTCTTTTTCACAATAAAATTTGTGTAAATAGGAACTGTTATCACATTCAACTAAGCCACCTAATAAGTGGTGACAAACACAATACACATGAGCACTGATGATGAAAGAGTTGCGTCTTTCGAAAACAGCTGTTCTGCTCTGCTGTGTAAGTTGAATAACAAAAACTGATGTTGACTTGCCTTTGTGCCTTGGAATATTTATCATGTCTTTCTGAGATTTAAATTAAAAAATTTCGAACAATTAGCTTAAAAATTTTAATTCTTTTGTCAAGTAAAACTACGTTACACCTCACTAAGGATTGGTAAAAAAATAAAAATTCGCTTCCAGAGTTGGAAAATCGAAATATTTTTGGTACATAAAAGTACATAAATAAATTCCAAATTTTGTGTTTTTAGTGAATTAAAACTATTTTATACATCAGAAAAAAGTATATTAGTATTAAAAAATTTAAAATTCGGTGCCAGGGTTGGAAAATCGACATTTTCTGATTCATAAAAGCAGCCATTTTATTTTTTATTTTTGATTTTTATGATGAATTATACCTATTTTATATATCAGAAAGAAGTAAACTGATATTAAAAACAAACAAAATCTAAAAGACGATTTTACGGTTGGACAATTAGAACTTTTTGGGGTACATGCAACGGATTTTTTGTTTGTTTGTAAATTAAATATATATAATATTTTTGAAAGACGTTCATAGGTATTAGATATAAGAAAAGCCAAACATTTAGCTTCCTAGCGGAAAAATTTAAACGTTTTCTTAAGTATAAAAGTAACCGATAACATAATTTTGATTTTTTAATTAAACCTACTTTCTGTTTCGGCAAGAAGGAAAGAAAGAAGAATTACATCTATGAAGGGTATTTAAGATTCGGCACAGCCGAATATAGCACTTTACTTGTTTTGTAATGTGTTCTATTCATGCATGACAAAACAAAAAATTTTTTGCTTTATTCGTTCTTGTATGAGAGTACCTGAATTGTATTTTCATTTATGGACATGAATGTAAACATAAACAAGAATTTCTGTTAATAAACATATGGTGAGAGCATTAAATTTTAGTTTGCATTACCACTCACAAAAGAAGAGTAAATAAATTCTATCAAGCTGGATGTACATAAATAACAGAATTTCAGTTGAAAATATTCGCGAACAAACATTTCTACAGCGTTGAATGTACGTGAATAACAGAATTTAATTTAAAAATGTTCGTGAATAAAAAATATTACAGCGTTGAATGTACATGAATAAAAATAATTTTATTTAATATGTACATGAACATGGAAAAGATAGTGTGTTGAATGTAGATATGTAACAGATTTTGATTAAAGTACAGCATGCATATGGAAATGAATAAAATAAGAACACGTGTAGTCTTGCTTTGTGCAATTGTAGAATAATGATATGTTGAATTATAGAAACATATTGGTTTTGGTATTTTGATTACATGTCGAATGCGCTAATTTAGTCGCAGGGTTTAATACATTGAAACGATTCAACGTCCATTGGCAATAGCACAACTTTATAGTATTATATACATATGTATATTAAAATTAATATTACATTTTAAAATTTCTTTTACTTTAACTTTTTTAGTAAAATCTTATCATGACCATGGGCAGTGCAACGTACCTTATATTATTATAAATTATTGCTATGACTTTGGCAGCTTTGGGCATCTGGCATATAAATATATTTATATTAAAGTCTAATACAATATATTTTTCGTTCTCTTATTAAAGTGCGCGAATCGGGAAAGAGATCCCTGACTTCGGTGGAACAAAACCCGTTATAGTAACGATAAAACAGTGAAACACACCCCAAATTGCGTCGATGCTCAAGTGAGTCAATAGAGTTGGCTACCCTACAGTCCCCTATGAGTTTCTTCCCTCTCTTCTGTACACGGTTGAGTAACTTCAAAACAGACTTTGAAGCTCCAGCCCATACAGGAGAGTTGCATTCCATCTTCGGTGGGATGTAAGTGGTATAAATAGTAAGGAGATCAGATGGGGTGAAGTATGTCTTACACCGCCTTAGAAAACCGAGACACTTGAATGCTTCTTTTGAAACATGAAAAATGTGTTCTGTTCAACGAACGTCACACTGGATTTTCATACCAAGAACATCAAGAACTTCTGATTCCTCAATATCTATACCACCCATGTTTGCAGATGAAGCAGCGTGATCGGGTTTTCGTCGGTGTGTTAGCAAGCATCATTGAGTTTTACGGGCATTGAAATTTACCCTGTTTCTGTGACCCCATTCGACAATCCTATTAAGGTCACCGCTTAGCGCAACATTCATACTGTGCCTTATCGCCCCGACCTCTGACGATTTCGGTATATTATTGAGATCATATGAATGGCAAAGGCTGCTATCATCTGCAAAAGAGTAGATAGCGGTTAAAGTCTGACATAGAAGGTCATTTAGATATATAAGAAATAGTGTAGGAGAAAGAACGTACCCCAGAGTTGATCTTATACTCGTGTGATAAAATCCCGTCTAAAACAACTCTTATAGCTCCGTGCCACACTCCGTCGACTGCCTTAGAAATATCCAGAGCCACTACCTTACTCTCGCCAAAGTGGTGGATAGACTGGCACCACTTTTCCGAAAGGAAGTCCAATAGGTCGCCCGTAGAGCGGCCCTTACGGAAGTCATATTGGCGGTCGTTAAGTATGCTATTAGACTCTAGATATTTCACTAGGTGAAAATTCACCATGCTTTCCATCACCTTGGAAAGCGCAGAGCAAATCGCCATTGGGCGGTAGTTTTGGGGATTGTTGGCCTCTCCCTTTTTAGGGATTGGCGTTACATGAGCAACCTTCCATCACGAGGGAAACTCACCTGTATGTTAAATATTGCTGAAAAGCGTTGCCAGAGGTCGAGCTAACGTCGAAAGGCACTGCTTTAATACCAGTGCTGGAATTCCATTCGGCCCAGAAGACTTGATTACATTGAGATCCGATAAGACCCTCTTAACCGCCCGGACCCGAAAACGTATCTTTGGCATAGTTGTGGATACATTTTCAAGTACTGGCAGTGGTTGATTGCTTTCCGGCAAGTGAGAATTGCTTGCGAATATTTCAGATAAAAGGTTAGCTTTGTCTACCGGGTCAGTGAATAATTGGTCACCCTTCAAGAGTCGAGATCGAGGAACTAGCATTAACCTTCACTCTTTTGATGAATGAGCAGAAACTCTTACTGCCCCGAGGGGCAGTAAGAAGCTTAGCACGAAGACGCTGCTCGTACAGAGCTTTTTCGCATCTTAGTACCTTAGCACAGGAAGATCTCGCGCATCAAATCAATTTCAGCGTTCTTGTTAGTACGCCAGATACTTAATGCAACATCTCTGGGTCTGACAGCAACTCTGCATGTCTGATTAAACCATGATTTTTATTTAGGCTTAATCAGAATTTGCTTGGATGGAATGGAAGTGTTCATTCCGAGCAGTATTATATTTTCCACCATTTCCGCCATGGCATCGACATTACTGTCAAGAAAGCAAACGTTCCAATTAAAATGCCTAAAGAAATCGTTGAACTCATCCCAACGAGCCATTTCGTAAATATATTTTAAACGTTTCGTAGCTGGGTGCGAGACGTTTCGAAGTTCTGTAATCGAAAAGGAGGCAGAAATGGTGCAATGATCCGAATTTCCGAGAGGTGCGCTGACACCCATTGTATATTTGTCTGGATGTGAGAAAGAAACAGGTGAGAGTATTATGTTGGTGCCCATCAACACAAGAAATATGTGTTGGCTCATTCACTAGCTGCGCAAGGTGGTTATGCGCTGCGAATAGCTTAGCATAATGTCCTTCTGAGGTTGTGTGGCTCGAACGGCGAAGCCAAGATGCATTATGAACATTAAAATCACCAGCAACAACGATTTCACTGTTCGGATAATTCTCTAAGATCTTCGATATGGAGTCGGAAAGGGCGTCGAAGTTGGAGATAGTGTTTTCCCTTTCCGTGTTTGGACTTCTGTAAAGAAACCCGAAATGCAAAAGATGTGCCCTGATTTTGAATTTAACCCAAATACAGCTAAATTCTGGATCAATCGCGTCTATGGTTGCTGAGGCTAGTACACAACTTCATTGCGTATATAGATTGCAAGGTCCCTATGAAGAAAGAATAGGGATAGGAGGTGATATCCAGGTATGTGAAAATTCTGTGGGCCAGCATTTTCAGACACTTGAGTCTCACATAAGGCGAAAACATCCGGCCGATGGAGACAAACGTGGGCATACACAGAGAAAAAGTTTGCACGCAGCCCTCGTATGTTGCAGAAATCTATTTTAAAACGACCTGCCATAAAAACAAAACGAACGATTAAATCTTATATTGCATTGTAATAAAATTGTCTTGTATTTTGCTTAATTACTTTTTATCAGTTTCTCAGAAGTAGAAATGTAAAAAATTGTTGTTTCCAAACTTATGTGTTCGTCTCTGAGAATGATCTTATGGGTAATATTTTGGCAATTGTTTCACGGTTTTTCCGTTATTTCTGTGGTTTACCCTATTATAATTAGGTGTCATAAAAATATTTTATTAAAACACTGCGAAAGGGCAGGCCAAATAACATTCTTACCTACATATATATGTATGTTGTAGTGTACACATACTTATGCACCACCCTTTTAACACAATACAAAAACACATTTCATAATAATATTGTTCATATTAAATTACAACATAACTACGTCAATGAACTTGACACATTTTAAATACAACTTGACCATGAACACAAAAATGCTTAGTTGCAATTTGGTTTCAAAAAGTTCTTCCAACACCATGAAGTTCATTGACGTACACAAAGTCGTAAAAATACTTAGTTGCCACATTTAGATATTTTTTTTGGCAAATTTTATTCCATTATGCAAAATCAATACAAGAATTGATTTTGATTCAATTATGCTGAACAGACATAAGTTTAGTATATAAGCGCAGAAATAAGTTTAATAAAATCAGAATTAGTCTTAACACAAAGCAAACAAGTGTTTTATTAATTCTCGAAATAAAACGGCGTGCGAACGCTGGACCAAAGCGGCAGAAGTGCTAAGAAATACTTATCCCCTTTTTTAAACCTTAAACGATATTTTTAACATACACTACATATTATTAAAATACACTACATGGCGATCCTGCCAAACTCTTAAACTAATGCTAAATTTTTCAAACTTTGGAACTAATAAATTTTTGAAAATAAACCTTTGAGATCCTAACAAATTTAAAAAAAAAAAATAAAAAAAATAAAAAAAAAAAAGAAAAAAAATTTTAAAATTTTTTTTTAAATCCCGCAAAATATATATTGTTTTTTCGAATGTCAAGTCAAGAGGAGATTGACAATATTTTCAAAAAATGGGAAGAGTTACTGGTGCCAGAAGAATATGTGCCCAGAAACACTAACGAATCTCCACCACCACAAGAATACATACCAACACCATTAACGGCAGGTCCAAAGCCTATAACTTTGGAACAATACAAAAAGAGGCAACAAAACTATAAAAATCAACTGCAGCAATTTAGACTGACAACAGCCCCAAAAAAGAAAAAGAAAGGAGGGAGGAAACATAGATTCCAACAAGCCTGCAAAGACCTGCAAAGAGTAATAAACATAAGTGAAGGCGCTCAAAAGAAAATCTTAATTGCGGAACTCAAAAATTTAAAAGACGAAGGCTGGAAAACAACTTAATGAACCAACTACATACATTTGAAGTAACAGAAGAAGACAAAAAATATTTAATTTTGGAAGAAATTAAAATGGGTATAGCAGACGCAAACGTCGAAGGACAGGCCAATGCCTACGCCATAAATGACAACAAGATCGCAATAAGCCAAGACATCGTAATAATTTTTTTAGTAGTTTTTATTTTAATAGCATTATGGCATTTTGCAAAACAATATGTGAAAAAACAAATTGTACGGACTAATGTCCAAAATGTTTAATAGACAATAAGATTTTTTTTTAGACTTACAAAAAAAAATATATATATATATATATATGTATATTGTATAAATAAGTAAATCATATGGATCAAATTTTCCAAGAAATTCAACAATTAATAACAAATGCTAAGAAATCAAGAAACAGAAAATACACAGAAGATACTATAAAAGAAAAATACAATTTGATTAACCAACTATGTAAGAAATTTGGCAAATTAGCAGGATATCTACCTAAAACTTTAAGAGAAAAGAAAATTGAGGAATTTAAAAAATTAAAATTAACAGCAATTGAACTGTTAACGGTACATAAAGGAGAAGAATTGAAACTTTCATCAGAAATTGAAAATTCTATAATCATGTCGAATTTCGATAGCAAAAAAGCTTCTGATACAATTCCAGTCTTTGACGGAAAAGCAAAACATCTTAATATATTTTTTTCAATGATTGAAATTGTCTACTCTGAACTTAATGATCAAGGGAAGAAAAATCTAATTAAATATATTGTAGCAATAAAATTAACAGATAAAGTCAGAGACATTTTAATGATAGAAAATATACCCGAAACTTTTGAACAACTAAAAACATGCCTTACCAGAAATTTTAGAACAACTACAACAGCTAGTAGCATACATTTCGCATTAAAAAATACCAGACAAAAAGGCAATGTACTAAATTACAAAGAAAAAATTAGCACACTAATTGCAGAATTGACATTAATACAAATATCTGAATTAGGGGAAAGTCCAAACGAAGTAGCTCGCTCTACGATTAGGGCTTTGAATGAAAAATTAGCATTGGAAACTTTTCAAGAAGGTTTATACAGTGACATAAGAACCGCTGTGATAGCAGCTCAGCCTAAAACAATATCACAAGCTTATGACATTGCAAGTGCACAAGAAAGGTCATTAGAACTATCCGATACATTTAAAACTTTGCGAATAAATAACAATACAAGAGGTAGTTATAATGGTACAAACGCGAATAATTCAGGATTTAGGAACACTAAAAGAAATAATCCAAACTTTAGATATATACCAAACAGAAACAGAATAAATTATAATACCACTCAACAACATAACAATTTTAATAAAAACCAAAGAAGCACGTATAACAATGTGAACTTTAACCGAAATAACAATAGGAGAAATTATCAAAACGACTACAACAATTCCAGATATAGAGACCAAAATCTCCACAACAATCCTAGATATAACCAAAGATACAGCCAAACTAATGTCAACACTATACAACAGGGAAACGACCATACCCTGGAGTTTCGGAACGATACTCCAATAAGGGAAAACTAAGAATATTTACCATAAAAACAGACACATCAAATTTTATCTACTTATCAGTTAAAAACATAAACTACAATTTAACTTTCTTAATAGACACTGGTTCAGACATATCTCTATGTAAAGAAAATGTCCTGTATGGCTATAACATATTCAACGAAGACATTTGTAAACTTAATGGTATAACACAAGATTCGATATATACTCTCGGATCAACAAACCTAGATTTCAAATTAAATGAACAGGAAATAACACATAAATTTTATATAGTTAATAATGACTTTCCAATTAGAACCGATGGAATTTTAGGAATAGATTTCTTCTACAGATACAGTTGCAAAATAGATTATGATACATACAAAATAAATGCGTTTATTAATGGAGAAAAAATAACGATTCCAATCGAAATTAATACCGAACATTTAAAAACTATCATTATACCGCCAAGATCGGAAAAAATTGTAAGAATAAATATTAACATTAATGAGGATAGCGTAGTATGTAATAAAGAAATACAAAAGGGCATTTTCGTAGCAAATACAATTGTACCAAAAGAGGGCTACAGGCACGTCAAAATCTTAAACACTACAGAATTACCGACAAAAATTTCAAGCGTAAATATATCTACATTTCATATACATTTTCATATTTTTAAAGCCACAGATCAGAACTTTTCGGAAGAAAGATTCCAAAAACTCCTTAAAGCAGTGAACTTTCAAGATTTTAATCAAGAAAATAAACACATACTATACAAAATTTTGCGACAATACCAAGAAATATTTCACCTTGAAGATGAAAAATTAACAACCAATAATTTCTACAAACAGAACATTGAACTTACAGATAATACACCAGTATATATAAAAAATTACCGTCTACCACAAACACAACTAAGTGAAATAGACAAACAAGTACAAGGACTACTGAAAGAAGACATTATTGAACCATCAACTAGCCCATATAACTCACCATTACTTCTAGTGCCCAAAAAAGGACAAGACGATGTAAAGAAATGGCGTTTGGTCGTAGACTACAGACGTTTAAATAATAAAATAGTAAATGACAAATTTCCTTTAACAAGACTAGATGATATATTAGACAAATTAGGAAGAGCTAAATATTTTTCTACCCTAGACATGACAAGTTCTTTCCATCAAATCGAACTAGACCATGAGTCACGACCTCTAACAGCATTTTCCACCAATAGTGGACATTATCAATTTAATAGGTTACCCTTCGGATTAAAAATATCATCAAACAGCTTCCAGAGAATGTTAACTATAGCATTATCAGGGTTAGAAACAGAAGCGTTTTTATATGTTGACGACATAATTGTTTTCGGTTGCAGTCTAAAACACCACAATAAGAATCTCATTAAAGTATTTGAAAGACTTAAACATTATAATTTGAAACTTAATGCTGAAAAATGTTGTTTCCTAAAACCAGAAGTTTTATACCTAGGACACTTAATCACAAAGGACGGTATCAAAACCGATCCGACAAAATATGAAGTAATCGAAAAATATCCTGTACCCAGAAACGCTGATGACGTTAGAAGATTTATTGCTTTTTGCAATTACTATAGACGGTTTATACCAGACTTTGCCAAAACGGCTAACAGTTTGAATAATTTACTAAAAAAAAAGATAACTTTCAACTGGACAGAAGATTGCCAAAAGGCATTTGATACTTTAAGAGACAGCCTAAAAAACCGACCTATACTACAATATCCAGATTTCAATAAACGGTTCATACTAACTACAGACGCATCAAATGTTGCGTTAGGTGCAATACTTTCACAAGGCAACATTGGAAGTGACTTACCCATTTCTTACGCTAGTAAATCCCTTAACAAACATGAAAGAAATAAATCTGTAATCGAAAAAGAATTGCTAGGAATACACTGGGGCATACAATTTTTCCGACCTTACCTATACGGCAGAAAATTTACGGTTGTTACAGATCACAGACCACTCATTGCTCTATTTTCACATAAAAATCCATCCTCCAAATTAACTAGAATTAGACTAGAACTATCAGACTATGACTTTGATATTGTATACAAAAAAGGTTCAAATAATACAAACGCAGATGCATTATCAAGAATTGAAATAAATTCGCAAATATTAAAAGACATGATTCCAATCTATATTGATGAAAAAGAAAAGAAAACATTGGCAATAACGCGCGGAATGGTTAACCAAAATAAGAACAAAATATTAGAGAAAAATAAAGAAAAGAACGGCATATCTCCAAAAGAGACTGATCACCTCCGTATGTGGGAATGCACGTCAATTAATGATATTAAGAAGCTTCAAAGAATAAAATTTATATATGATAAAAAGCTGCAGCACGAATTAAAAGATATGAAAGATAAAGAAACCAATGCATTGAATAAAAATATTACAAGTATAATATGTAATAAAAGCGAAAATCCTATGTTTTCCGAAACATTTATAGAGAAACTTTTATTAAAATTAAAGAATTTAAAAATTAAAAAGTACGTACTATATAATAATGATGAAATATTTAAATATATAACGGCCGAGAAATTGAAAAAAGAATATAATAATCTGCAGAATAACGAAATTGAAATAATAATTTATAAAATGCCAAAGAGAATAAATGAGAATATAAAACAGTATAGATTGATTGAAGAATTCCACAATAAACCATATAGTGGACATTTCGGAATTAGAAAAACTATTTCCAAATTAAAACAAAGATACATATGGAAAAATATGAACAGAATGGTAAAAAATTACATAAAAACTTGCGATTCATGTCAGAAAAATAAACAATATAAACATACAAAAGAACCTTTTACTATTACAGACACACCTACACAGAGTTTCGACACAGTAGTAGTAGACACAGTAGGTCCTCTGCGACCATCGGACAATTATAGATATATACTTACAATGCAATGCGAATTAACAAAATATGTGATAGCGTACCCTATAGTAACAAAAGATGCAAAGTCAGTAGCTAAAACTTTAGTAGAACAAGTAGTTCTAAAGTATGGACTATTTAACATTTTAAAAACTGATAAAGGTACAGAATTTACAAATGAATTAATGAAAGAGATTTGTGATTTATTAAAAATAAACCAACATTTCTCAACCCCGTACCACCACGAGACTCTAGGTACCGTAGAACGAAACCATAAAGTTCTAAACGAGTACTTTATAAATTTTGTGGAAGATACAAATTGGCACGAATGGATACCATACTTTACGTTTGCCTTTAACACAACACCCAATAGTGACACAGACTATTCACCATTTGAATTGGTATTTGGAAAACTACCTCGACTACCAAATGATGAATTCAGAAAGCATGAAAAACTTTACGATCTTGATAATTATACAAATGAATTGAAAGCTAGACTTAATTACTCACTAAAAAGAGCAAGAGATATAATTTTAGAAGTTAAAACGAAAAGAAAATTAAAGTCAGTTAATAAGCAGAATAGCATAGACATTAAAATAGGAGATTTAGTATTGGTTAAAGTAGTAAATAGGAGAAAAAATGAACCACCTTACAAAGGTCCATACAAGATATTAGATATAAAAGAGGTAAATGTACTAATAGAAATTGAAAATAATAAAGAAAAATTAATACATAAAAATTTATTAAAAAAATATATATCCACTAACCACATAAGAATAAAAGAAAATTAATATTAAGACCTTAATCTCTTACTTTATACTTACATTTAAGCCAACACAAAATTTATTAAAATATAATGTAAAAATTACTAAACAAGTTTTATCTAAAATTTAAATTTAACAAAAAAAAATGTCTATTTTTAATAAAACCCAAATCTGAAAGGGTAAGGGTGTAGTGTACACATACTTATGCACCACCCTTTTAACACAATACAAAAACACATTTCATAATAATATTGTTCATATTAAATTACAACATAACTACGTCAATGAACTTGGCACATTTTAAATACAACTTGACCATGAACACAAAAATGCTTAGTTGCAATTTGGTTTCAAAAAGTTCTTCCAACACCATGAAGTTCATTGACGTACACAAAGTCGTAAAAATACTTAGTTGCCACATTTAGATATTTTTTTTGGCAAATTTTATTCCATTATGCAAAATCAATACAAGAATTGATTTTGATTCAATTATGCTGAACAGACATAAGTTTAGTATATAAGCGCAGAAATAAGTTTAATAAAATCAGAATTAGTCTTAACACAAAGCAAACAAGTGTTTTATTAATTCTCGAAATAAAACGGCGTGCGAACGCTGGACCAAAGCGGCAGAAGTGCTAAGAAATACTTATCCCCTTTTTTAAACCTTAAACGATATTTTTAACATACACTACATATTATTAAAATACACTACAATGTACATAATATCCCAGCTAACATTTTTTGAAAATTTCAATCAAATAGCAGTCTTTTTCGACTCCACGGCACACAGTGTCACGTGTGTGGCCAAAAATGGTAATCACTGATGAAAGGAATTTCGGCTTATTTTGCACAATTTAATAAAAAAACACAACAACTAGATAAAATGTAAAGTAATTGTCAAAAAATATTGAGTATTTTTTGAGTTATTGTGGGTGAAAGTGGTGGTTTCTTAGCAACATGATATTTTGCAAGAAAAACAATTAAATTTTGCATGCAGTAATAATTGTTAAAATTTAAATTTTTTGTTAACGGTGGTTACAAAATGGAATTGAATTGCAAGTCTGATGTCTTATTACAATTGCAACGCTGTTATTGTTTACAATTGTTAATCATATGCGATGTGCCGCTAGCGAGAAGACAGGTCTGATAGAAAAGTCACATTTTTACAATAAACACAACTTTCGCAGAGAATTAAAAAAAAACATCAAAAACTATTTTTAAAATTTTGTGATATTTTATTGCTATAAGTGTATATTTTAACATATATAAATCTCAGCTGCACAGTTCTGCACAAATTTTTTTGGTGAATGTTTTTCTAGTGACAGCAGCATTGAAAATTCGTGATATTTTTAACCTATGGCTGGAGTTGAGGCAAAAAAGAGCCAATCCTATAGTGTTTTATATTAAAGAATTTGCACAAAATAATCTGCAAAGAGCACTCACAGATACAGAAGAACAGAAACTGAACTTTATTCTTCTAAAGTTTATTCATTGTTGGGCAAAATACTCCCGAATGAAAGTTAGATTCGAACGTGAATTGAGTGATTGGCTGGATACTGAAGTATTTACTGAAGACGTTTGTGTTGTGAGTTCTTCTTTATATTCTGTAATATTTTATTAATCAATATAATCTATTTTTATTAGGAACCAAGTACAAGTGGCGGTAGGGGCAGGCCCTCAAAGTGTTATGAGTGGGCTGCACATCAATGTGCCAAATTTTGAAAAACTTTTAAAAGGAAATGCTCTATTATACTTCAAATTGTATCCTTGGTACTACATGCCTGCAACAGTTCACAAAATATTAATACATGGTATAGATTTTATAAAATATTCTACCACTCCAATTGGAATGTTGTCGGAAGAGTCATTAGAATTAAGCCATAAAATTATAAGAAATGCACGACTAAGGCACACGAGAAAACGAAGCAGAGTTGATTGTAATAATACTTAATAGTGTACCTTATTATCCAATCAGAACCATCGATTTCTATCCACAGTCAAAAAATAATAATAAAGTGTGAGCTAGGTGATTTAAAAAAGTATCTAATTGAAAGCGAAAATTTTATATAGTTCTCGTGTTCTACTACTTCAGCCAACAGCACCCACATTCGTGGGTTTATTCGTTCAAGAGTATGTGGTGGGCAGGCATATTATTTGATATGTTCATTCAAGGATATGTGAGAGGTGGGCGAGTCCTTTGAGATAATTTCATATAACTCACCTCAGTTATCAGTAATATATCAGAGACAAATCAAGCCAAATTTGGTTCAATTCCAACAACAATTTTGGAAAATATAAGTTTTTTTCATTTCAGGATATATGGGAGGTGGGCGAGTCCTTGGGCCGATTTTTTCAAAACTTCGGTTTTTTCCTTTCCTACTTATAATAGTAATGTGTACCAATTTTCATTCTTCTACGATAACTCCTTCTATTTTTGGCCGCCGTTTATATGAAAACACGACACTGTGCGGCACGATTAAAATAGTCATTTATGATATCTCTTTTGAGTCAAATATGATTTTTTTTTGTGTGAGAAAATGGTACCCTTGATGCGACTCTCCAGAAAGAGTCTTTTCTGACTCGTTTTTCTGATTTTATACAGAAAAAAGCAGAATAAAAAAAGTCATATTAGGATCATTTGCGTGTCGCTTTCTAAGCTTTCTTTTTGTAAACTTTTTCAGATCACCAAACTGATTAATCAGTTTTTGATCATCTAAAGGAATCCTAAAAGACTCATTGCTAGCTGGGATATATTGAATATTTTTTATGACTTTGTATTTATTCATATGTATGTATGTGTTAAATGCTATCATAACCCTGCAGGAGGACAATCGTTAATTGTCTTTAAGCTACTGGATCGATTACTAGTGTAGCAAGCACTAGTTCAAAAGGTGATTGGATATACACAGAAAAGTACTAGTACTTCAAGTAGTTCATTTGTAGATTGATTTGACTTGTAGAATTTCATATTACTTTTTGATGATGTTTTAACGCTAATTGCTAATTCGCATTTTCATTTATTTCATTTTTAATTGTTAAACCATTTTTCAACAAATTCAAATTTGAAACAAAGAACAGTATGGTGTGTAGTTTTTCGCTGAACCTCCGCTGAAAATTATTAGAAGTCTTTGCTACCTGCATATCAGTTTATTTATTCGAACATTTATGTAAGTAAGTCGCGGTTTTCTTGTGTGTTTAAAATGTGACGCTTCAAAAAATAAATAAAATTAAAAAAAAAGGAAATTTTAAAATTTTTTGAAATTGTTTTTTGTTTATTGATGTTCATATTGTTACAAAGTTTAAAAATAGATTCAAATATAACGACAATGCGTTTTTCCATTTGTCTACGTTTTTCCATTTGTCTAGCAACTTCGTTTATTAAATTGTATATACTAAACTTCAGTTATTGATCTCTAACTTATTTAAATTTCAAGGTGTCCAGCTCAGAAATTTCCAAAGTAATGTCCCTTTTTTAGTACCAAGCCACATTTTCATGAAATCACGGACAAACCACAATTATATTATATTATACCATGGTATTTAAGTATCATTTTATCCCCTCTCCTTTCGCATATTTCAGTGTATTCATCATTTTCAATTTAAAGTTTAAATTTTAAACACACTGAACGTGCAACATAGATATAATTTCCCGCTCAAAATCTCATTGTGGATCGTTTTTGCATATTGACAGAGAGAAAAATTTCCTTTTGATGTTTTGAATATAAACATTTTGCAATATTTTGTTAAAATAATTTAATAAAAGTTATATAAAATGTAAAAATATAGAAAACTACGAAAAATCACAGTTTCTATGCATTTCCACAAGAAAAAAAAAGCCATTGTGATGCTTTGCATTGGACCAAAAACATTGAAACCATTACATTGATCAATAAGACAATTTAACAAAAAATATGTTTATTCAAGATTCACGACAAGATTTTTATAATAAATTAATTCGCAAACGGATTTTAATTATTGTTAATTATGACATCGATGCAATTAAAACTTTCAACAACTCAAATCAATAGAAAAAAAAGGGTAACTTAAAATAATATGGTAACTTAATTTTTATGGGAATGTCAGAATCTTTAAAATTGTCAGAAAAGCTCACAGTGGAAGTACCTTGTGTTATTATACCATGCGACAATGTGGCTATATGTACTTGGCAGCACTGCCAACTCATCTCTAGTTGTCAAAATGTTACAGCCCTGGTCAACACAATATAGATAATATTCAAATTAACGGAAATAAAATATTCTGGATACATCGTCGAGAATATACAAGATCATTCGAGGCTGTACAATAATAAGTGTAAACAACAACATCCATGTGGAGTAATAAGCGAGCTATCGAAACTTTTTTATACACTTCACAAAAAAGTGAAAGGGTATATATAGCTTTGTCATTCCGTGTGTAATTTCTTCGATAGGACCCTATAAAGTATATATATTCTGGATCCTTATGAATAGCGATGACGATTGAGCGATGTCCGTCTGTTCCTCTGTCAGCCTGTCTGTACGTGAAATCGGTTTTCCCAAGCCCCCAGAAGAGCTAGAGACTTCGTTCTTGGACCGTTGGATGGGAAATGAACTTATATAGAGTGCTATTGAAATTCAGAAAGATCCGTATGGTTCCAGAGCTGGGAAGCTTACACCTATTTCTCATACTTCTCTTGAATTTTTTTTATACGTGAAAGTAATCAAACAGGCAACTGATGTTATTTTTTTTGCTAACTAAAACTTTCTCATAATTAAGGAAGAACAAAATTGGTATCAAAAATTAAAAAAAAAATCAAAATTTCGAATCCAGGGTTGGACAAGTGAAATATTTTATGGTTCATAAAGGTGACCAAAATGGTTGCATTGATAAAAATAAGAAAAAAAAATTAAAATTTCACATCCAGGGTTGGGAAGTTGAAAGTTTTTTTGGTACATGGAATATATTGTAGTACATGAACCTGACCAAAATGGTTGCAAATTTCAAATTTTTCTTAAATAAAACGACTTTATACCTAATGAATACTATATAAAAAAAAAATTTGCTTCCAGGGCTGGGAAACTTAAATTTTTTTATGCATAAAATTAACCAAAAAGGCAACTAACGTCGGCTTCTTACTAATTAAAACTATTTTTATGTTCAGGAAAAACAAAATTGGTATATAAAAATTAAAATTTAGATTCCGGAGTTGGATAACTGCAATATTTTGTAGTACATGAAAGTGACCAAAATGGTTACAACTATTAAGTTTTTCTTAAATAAAACTATTTCATGCCTCATTAAGAGTTGCGTTGGTATACAAAAATTAAAATTTCGTTTCCAGGGTTGGGAAATTGAAATATTTATTCTGCATAAAAGTAACCAAAGAGGCAATTGACGTTTTTTTTTTGCTAATTAAAACTGTTTTATAATCCAGAAAGAACAAAATTGGTATTAAAATCTTAAAAAAACTAAATTTCGGCTCCAGGGTTAGACAAATTAAATATTTTATGGTACATGAAAGTGATCAAAAAGTTTAAAAATATTAATTTTTTTGTGAAGTAAAACTATGTTACACCTCACTATGACTCGCATTGGTAAAATATAAAAATTCTCTTCCAGAGTTGGAAAATAGATATCTTTTGGTACATGAAAGTATCCACATAAATTCCCAACTTTGGTTTTTTTCAGTAAATTAAACATATTTTATACCTCGCTAAGAAATAAATTGGTATTAAAAACTTTAAAAACTAAAAATTCGGTTCCATTGTTGGAAAATCGGAATTTTTTAGTATATAAAATTAGTCATATAAGTTCCTAATTTTGGTTTTTTGTGGATGAAATCTTTTTTATACTTCGGGCAGAGTTAAATTGGTATTAAAAACCAAACAAATTAAAAATCAAATTTCAGGGTTGGAATATCGACATTTTCTGATTCATAAAAGTAACCATATTATTTGTTATTTTTGATTTTTATGATGAATTATACCTACTTTATATATATCAGGAAGAAATAAATTGGTATTAGAAACCAAACAAATCTAAAAGACGATTCTACGGTTGGACAATTAGAACTTTTTAGGGTACATGAAACGGATTTTTTCTTTTTGTTTGTAAATTAAACATATTTAATATTTTTGAAAGGCGTTCAGAGGTATTAGAAATAAGAAAAGCCAAACATTTAGCTTCCTAGCCGAAAAATTTAAACAAAAAGAAAGATCTGTGAAGGGTATTCGGCACAGCCGAATAAAGCACTTTTACTTGTTTTGTTTTGTTGTTTATGCCTCGCTTAATACTCCAAATGGATCAATGAGGGGTGTATCAGTTCGTTTTTGGGTTTTTTTTCTATGACATAACTGTTAATTTTTGATGTTTTCGTTTTGTTTTTCTATTTTGTCAGTTTAGTTTTAAAAAGTGAAAGACGTGTTAATAAAAAAAGCGAAAAGGTACGGGTATAGTAACAAATTGTGGAAAATGTATCAAAATTTCGTTTCTAAGCGCCATTTAAGGCGACTAGTTTAAAAAGAAATTGAAAAATTACTCCCTTTGTGCTGTTTTAGGAGACAAGAACGATTAATCCATCAGTCGTCATATTCAAGATCAAAGGGAGTGCTCAATAAGGAGCATAAAAGCAGTACTTGTGTCTGCGGACATGCTGTGTTAAAAATCCAATGAGTTCCGGAGTTTTATGGAGAAATCCATTACTCGCAAAGGAGCGCTCCAAGATTACTCTTTGGATGATCCTATTTTTTACCGGGAATAAGCAAAACACATATGTAAGCCAGCATTGTCGTATATACAAAGACACATATATGGCTACATGTTAAGTAAAGCACAACCAACAACAACCATGACCAGATGCTTCGCGAAGTTACCAGACGACGTCACTTTGCTATATAAAGTCGCTGCCAGAGATCATCGAGATTAGTGTGATTTTAAATCTAGACGTGTTAACATCGCTGTGTTTAGTAGTACAAATACTGGTGTAATTAAGTAGTAAATAAAGTGTTGCCGCATTAGATTTCTAAAATTAATTGTACGTGTTTTTAATTTGATACAATTAAACGAATCCTTGAAGGATACGTAAAAAGCGTTTTTACAAAAAGGTCTAAAAACGTAACAATATGTTAAATCAGCGATCTTTTTTAAAGTAATAAAAACAGATATATGCAATGTATGTTCATTAGTGCTTTTAAAGATCAGTTATGTTAACGGAATTTTTCGACCTTGAATAAAGTAATAATATTGTGCAATTTTTCATTTTTTTGCATTTTCTTCTTAAAATACGGAAAAGGAATTGTTTAGTATATAGTGAAGTATCAAAACACATTTCTTAAATTAAAGGATTTTGGTATAAGGTGGAGTACCAAACGTAACTCAAGTTGTACAAAGGTGCTAGTGGATTGAGTGTGCCCTGAAGGAATTTTCCATTTCCTTTTATAAACTAAGAATTGATGAACCAAAAATTGGTTGTGAAAACAAAGACTTAACAAATTTCATTGGCTTTAAAAAACCAATAATTTTAGAGATTTTTAAATTCTTCTGGTTTCTTGACCTCTTTTTAATTATTATTGTATTCTAATATTTTTAAGCTTAAGGTCTCTTTATTTTAGTTTAATTTTTAATTTCAATATTTCGCCACTCCTTTGTGTGACTTCTTCAGGAAATTAATTATTTTATTTGATATGAATTAATATGTTGTTTGTGAAACAAAATTATTTGTCAACAAAATACACAAAGATTCAAACAAATTTTAAATAAATTTACAATATATGAACAATAATAAAATATTTAAACCTTTACATGCATATATATTTAAAAAACATTTATAAAAAACAATTTTTAAATCATATATACATACATATGTACATATGCATACATACACATACACACATACACATACATATGCATACATGCACATACATAAACATACATACACATATACATATACATATATACACATACACATAAATATATATACATATATATATATATATATATACATATATATATATATATATATATATATATATATATATATATATATACATATATACATATATATACATATATATATATATATATATATATAAATATATATATATACATATATATATATATATATATATATATATATATATATATGTAAACACATACATATGCATACACATACATACACACATATACATACATACACATACATACACACATATACATACATACAATCATACACATATACATACATACATACATACATACATATACACACATATATACCGGATGCGTAGTTTGCCCGTACTACAAGAGGGCGCTACAAAAGCTTAGAGGTTAAACACTACTTAATAATCAGGATGCGCATATTACAGCTAAATCTCAATCATTGCCAAGCAGCACAGGAGTTGCTTAGGCAAACCGTACGAGATTTAAAGGTAGACGTTGCTGTACTCAGCGAGCCATATAAGAAGATTGTATCTGCAAATTGTGTTACTAATGATACAGATACAGCAGCTATATGGACTACCGGTTCTTTGATATTGAAGGAGAGGTTATCACCGCAATGTGGGTACACGCGGGCCACTGTTTCCGGCATATGTTTGTACAGCTGTTATGTTCCTCCTAGGTATTCTATTGATGACTTTCGTGTTATTATAGACAACATAGTGATGGACGCTGCAGCCAGGAGTCCTGTTATAATAGCAGGGGATTTAAACGCGTGGGCTGTTGAATGGGGCTGCCCCTTGACGAATGCAAGGGGAAGGATGCTATTAGAGGCCCTTTCTGCGCTAAATGTTGTGCTCTTGAATTCTGGAGATGAGGAAACATTTAGAGGAGGAAATGGTGGTTCAATTATTGATATTACGTTTGCCAGCGATACCATTATAAACCGTGTAAACTGGAGAGTATCTGATGTTTATACTCACAGCGATCACAGTGCCATTATTATGGATATACAGGATGATATACGGCATGTGACTCCCCGTGCACAAGGTTTGTCGGGATGGAAAGTGAATACCTTTGATAAGGATATTTTTGCCATCTGTATGGAAGGTATGGAATTAAATGGTTCAGCTGAGGATATGGCAGAACAATTGGTAAACCATATCACGCGGTCGTGCGATGCATCTATGGTGAGGCGGAAAAGGTCCGGAAGATTTTTTTAATATATAAACCAGTTCTTAATGCAGAACTAATTGTACTAGTATCCGACTAGATGAAGTTATACTAGTACTCATCTAGTAGTACTAGTATCCATCCAGTACCAATGGTACTAGTAATTTTCCAAACACACTCAATGTTAATTTGAGCATTAACATGGTATAGGAAAGTTTATAGTTGGGAACTAGTAATGGTGATTTTTGTACTAGTACAATACTAGTTCGATCTCCTACAGGGAACCTTTAAGTACACATCTAAAATATATTTCAATTAATAATAACAAGTGAGCTAATATTTTAATTGAACAAGACATTAAATTTTTTAACTTCCGAAAAAAACTCTAGGCATCAATTGTATTATTCTTTGCCAATATCTGTACAATTGCAACTTGCTTTTATTAAAATACTTTAATAAGAGAACGAAATATATATTGTATTAGAATTTAATATATGTATTCTTGTGTCTAATTTTTTTAACTTTTTTTCTTTTAATAGTAAATAGATTTGTTTAAGCTTTTAGGTTATTTTATATTAATAATAATTGTTCAATTATTATTAATATAAAATAGCCTAAAAGCTTAAACAAATCTATTTACTACTTTAATATATGTAAATATATTTATATGCCAGATGCCCAAAGCTGTCAAAGTCATAGCAATAACTTATAATAATATAAGGTACGTTGCACTGACCATGGTCATTGTTAAGTTTGGTAAAAATTGTGTCTGCACGCATTGATGGTTGTGACGAAACTTTATTCTATTTCTTCCTTATTTAATATTTACATAGTTGTAGTTTATAAGATTTCAATCCAGTGTTGTAGTTAATTAGGATTAAGATAATTTAGGGTTTATTATTTAGTAGTGTAGGAATATTGCAATATTAGTATTCACGAAATATATTACATTACTCCACCCCAAATTTTAAACAATTTATTAAATTATTGAAATTGATTTTTTTTTTTTTTTTTTTTTTGTATTTCTTGCAAAATAGAAATTCAAGATTTAAGAAAATTAATAATATTATTTTAAAGAAAATACAAATGTAATGTTTGTCAGTATAATTTGCAATAAGTGTTTTTTCGATTAGTTTTTGCGGAAATCATCTGGCTGGTAACGTGATACTTCTCTTCGGTTTCTTGCTGTTCTACGAAGTTGCTGATTCTGTTGATGGCGATTCATTTGTTGATGATGTGGAGTAATTTCAGTAAAAGTTGGTTCTCTACTTGTTGTAGGTGTTGACTGAGTTATTGTTGAACGCGAACGATTTGATGATGTTGGTGTTTGCGAACGATTTGATGATGATGGTGTTTGCGAACGATTTGATGATGTTTGCGTTTGTTCGTTGTTTGAACATAGATTGTCTAAATCGATGACTGGAATGTTGCGTGGTTTCATTTGGTTGATATGGCGTCTGCAATTGCCCTTTTTTGTATTTATAAGAAATATTACATTTCCTATTTTCGCTTGGATGGTGCCAGGGATCCACTTTTCCCCTTTTCCATAGTTTCTTACATACACAGCATCGTTGACTTGATATTTTGTAGAGTTTGAAGAATGTTGCTTGAAATTTTTAGAAATTTCTGAAATTTGTGACCAAATTGTGCGAACAGGTCTTCCACGTAAAAGTTCTGCAGGAGATTTACCTTTGGCTGATGGCATGACACGATAAGTGGCAAGGAACTTGTGGACAGCATCGTTGACTGGCATGTTGTCTTCGATATTTTTACGAACGGATGTTTTAAACGTTCTAACAAAACGTTCAGCCAAACCATTAGAGGCTGGATGAAACGGCGTAGTTGTGACATGACGAATACCAAATGATGTACAAAAATTTTCAAATTTATCAGAACTTAGTTGCGGACCGTTATCACTAACGATTGTATTTGGTATGCCTTCAATTGAAAATATTGCTGAAAGAGCAGAAATAGTATCTTCAGTCGTTGTATTTTTCATTGATGAAACGTATGGAAATTGGGAATATGCATCAACGCATATGAGCCACATAGAATTGAAAATGGGACCAGCAAAATCTATATGTACTCTGTCCCAAGGCGTTGTTGATTTTGGCCAGCTTTCGTATGACCTAGCAGGGGCTTGATTATGAACTTTACATACTTCGCAATCAGAAGATGACCTTGCGATGTCAGCATCGATGTTGTTCCACCATATGTGTTGCCTTGCAAGTTGCTTCATTTTCACAACTCCCCAATGCCCATCATGTAACATTTCCAACATTTGTTGTTTCAAGGAACTTGGTACTATGACGCGAATAAAATTTGTTTCCAGGCAAAGTAAGTTGTTATAAATGGCTAAATTATCCCTGCATAAAGATGTGAAATTACGGCACCTATACCATAGGGTGATGCATCAGTAGACAAAACTAGTGGTAAGTTGTCCTGATAATGTGACAGTTGCGTTGCGTTAATAATATGCGTTTTCAGCTGTTCAAACGACGTTTGTTGACTTTTCCCCCAAGAAAAACGAGTATTTTTTCTGCGTAACAGGTTTATTGGAGCCGCAATTGTTGAAAAATTTGGCACAAAGTTGTGATAATAGTTTACTTTGCCCATGAAAGCTTCCAGCTCTTTAATATTTTTTGGCGGTTTCAAATTTTTTACGGCAATAACCCCAAATTCATCAGGTAATATACCCTCAGAACTAATTTGCCGGCCCAAATACGTAATTTTCCGTTGTAAAAACATGCACTTTTCTTTTTTGCATCGTATGCCATTGGATAATAATATAAAAAGTACCTGTTCAAGACGCTGTAAATGTTCTGATACAGTTGGCGCTGATATTATGATGTCATCAAGGTAATTTGCACATCCTTCAATACCATTAAGAAGTTGTTCGACATACTTTTCAAAAATCGCTGGCGCGCTGGCAATACCGTAAGGTAAACGTTGATATTGAAAAAGCCCAAGCGGTGTATTGATTACCATTATTTGTTTAGATGTATCATCAAGCTCCATTTGAAGATAGGCATCGCTTAAATCAATTTTTGAAAAATATTTGCCGTTACGGACGGTGTGAAATAAACTTTCCCGAGTAGGAATCGGATATTGTTCGATATCAATTTGCGAATTGACACCTACTTTAAAATCACCGCATTTTCGAATAGAATTATTTGGCTTTTTCGCTAACACTATGGGAGAAGCCCAGTCACTGAATATTATTGGGATAATTATTTGCTTTTCTTTAAGTCTTTCTAGTTCTTTTTTAAATTGAGGAATTAGCGCGAACGGAATTGGTCGACTTCTAAAAAACTTTGGTCGAGCATCAGGTTTTAGATGTACACTTGCTTTAAAGTCTTTTACCGTACCGAGAGATTGTTCAAAAACATCACCATATTTCTCACAAAGCTTTTTTAATTGTTCACTGTCTTTTTCCAAAACCGAGTTAATTTGTTTAATTTGAAAACCAAATAAATTGAATAAATCAATGCCAAATAAATTATCACCTGAGTTGGTGTTTACTACAATTAACACAACTTTTTTCTCACAATTACCACATTTTATGTTTATGTGTAATTCACCCAATATTGGTATTATTTTTCTACCGAAACCATATAAAATTCTTTTTGTTGCAAATAACTTCGGTTTCCCTAACAGGTTAAATGTTTCTAAATTAATAATTGAAATTGACGCACCTGAGTCCACTTGAAATTTAATTGTTCTGTTATTTATTTCAACGTAGATTACATTCTTTAAATTCTCTGTTTTTATTTCGCCAGAAATGTCATAAATTGTTTCAATTATATCAATGTTATTTTGTTTTCTGTTTTTATACACTTTTTTGTAATCGGTTTTTTGTTTTGACATGCATACGGGCGATATGTGTCCCTTTTTTCCACATTTATTACAAAGTGAGTTTTTAAATTTGCATTCCTCTCTTTTATGAGCACTAAAACATCCCGAACACGATTTATATTTTTGATTTTGTATTCTTTTTTAATATTATGTTTTTCAGCGAACGATTGTTTTTTAACCAAATTTATGTCTATTGTTTTTTCACTTGTTTCTTTTAATGTTGCCATTGTTCTTGTTGTTGCTTCATAAGATTCGGCAATAAGTAATACGTCAGCGAGTGTTGTTCTCTGCTTCTGTAAAGCTGCAGTTCGAACTGAATCGTGGGGTGTGTTCACTATAAGATGATCACGTATCATATCATCTACATAGTTTGAAGAACATGTGTTGGAGTTGCACACAAAATTACAGTCTCTCGCCAAACCACGAAGATCTGCAACCCACTCTTTGTATGTTTGTGTGCCCTTCATTTGCCTTTTGAAAAAATTGTAACGGGCTGCTACTATGTGTTGTGCTACTGTAAAGTGTTCCGTTAACTTTTCGGTTAACTGCTTGAATGTTTGATTTTCAAGGCTTGATACGCCGAATAAATTTTTAAGTAAATCAAACACCTCTGCACCGCACCAAGACAAGAAAAAAGACTTTTGCTTACCTTCTGCTGTTACAGAGTATGCTACAAAATGCTCCTGCAATTGCTGCAGATACGAGTCCCACTGTTGTTGTTCCTTGTTGAACTTGTGAAACGCTGGTACCATCAGTTGTTCAGTGTTGAGTTTCGCTACGGGAGCAGCATCTGGTTTCTTTTCCAGAATGGATTCCATCCATAATTGTTGCTGCGCTAACATACTTTTGGTGAATTCTTGTTGCTGTTGCATTAGCAATTCGATGCCAGTTAAATTGCTTGTAGCCATCGTCTTTTTTATTCACTACACACTCGACACAGTTTATAATTGCCAAATTGCTTTTTTATTTTAATTGTTTTGTTCTTTTGCTTGCTCCATTAAGAATTTAAATATGATTTAGCAATTGTTTTCTGTTTCGCACTTTACACATTTTAACTTTTTTAAGTATGTTCTTTATGTATGTATGTCTCTTGTTTTATGTTTTTTTTTACACTTTTCACTCGTCGCCAATGTTAAGTTTGGTAAAAATTGTGTCTGCACGCATTGATGGTTGTGACGAAACTTTATTCTATTTCTTCCTTATTCAATATTTACATAGTTGTAGTTTATAAGATTTCAATCCAGTGTTGTAGTTAATTAGGATTAAGATAATTCAGGGTTTATTATTTAGTAGTGTAGGAATATTGCAATATTAGTATTCACGAAATATATTACAGTCATGATAAGATTTTACTAAGAAAGTTAAAGTAAAAGAAATCTTAAAATGTAATACACCAATACCCCGGTTTGCGTCGCTTCGGTTTGCGTTGTTTCGAAGTTGCGTCTTTTTAAAATTTCTGTGATTTCGAAGTTGCGTCGTTTTTGTTTCAGTTTGCGGCGCATGGCTTCAAAGTTGCATCGTTAGTGGCTTTGATTTGCGTCGTTAACATGAAAATGTTTGTACGAAGCCAAAACAGAAAAAGGGGAATCCCGTTTAAGTCTAATGCAAATATATATGTGAAGGTTGTCTGCTGTTTGCAAGTTGAAGATCTTTAGCAGTTTCAAATTCCATTTGGTGAAGTAAAGTTTAATGTAAATATTTTGCAACAATGAGTCAAAAAAGAAAGCAAATATGCTTAGAACAAAAACTGGACATTTTGAAACGTTTTAAATCAGGGGAAAAGGCCGTTGATATTGGAAGAAACCTTGGACTTGCCCCTTCTACAATAAAATTCATTTGTTCCAGACACTGATAAAATTAAAAAATTTGCTGAAACCGCAACATCGTTACAACATAAGCAGGTTAGAAAAATGAGAAGTCCTTTAATGGAAAAAATGGAGTCACTTCTTAGCATTTGGATAGAAGACCAAAATCGGTGAAAAATGCCATTAAGTCAAATGGTAATTCAAAAGAAAGCTTTAATTTTATTTGAAGATTTGAAAGAAAGTTATCCGTTAAGAAGTGCCGAAAGTGCGGAAGAATTTCAAGCAAGCAGAGGTTGGTTTGACCCGCGGAAATTTGCACAGCATTGCATTAAAAGGGGAATCTGCTAGTGCAGATACTTCAGCTGCAGAAAAATTCAAACTTGAATTAAAAGCAATTGTTGAAGAAGACGGGTATTCTGCACAACATGTTTTAAACGCTGACGAAACGGGACTTTTTTGGAAGCGTTTGCCAGGAAGAACGTACATTTCTAAGTCCGAAAAATCTTAACCTGGTTATAAATCTAGTAAAGATAGGCTTACACTTCTTTTGGGAGAAAATGCAGCGGGAGATTTTAAATTTAGGCCATTTTTAATTTACCACTCTGAAAACCCGAGAGCTTTTAAAAATGTTAAAAAGAGCGACCTCTCTGTTCACTGGCGTACAAATAAAAAAGCATGGATGACTGCATCCTTATTTAGAGATTGGATGGAAAATTGTGCTGTTCCCGAGCTAAAAGCTTATTGTTCTTCAAAAAATATTGAGTTTAAAGTGCTATTGTTACTTGACAATGCAACAATGTTTTTTCTGACGATTATTCGGAAAATATTAGAGTTATTTTTATGCCCCCAAATACCACATCTGTGATACAACCAATGGATCAAGGTGTTATATCCAACTTCAAGTCATACTATCTGCGACGAACTTTTAGTCAACTTCTAAAAGCAACTGACGAAGATAATTTGCCTTCCATGAAAGATTTTTAGAAGAATTACAATATCATGATGGCTATTGATAATATAAACCTATCCTGGAAAGAAGTAAAAGAATCGTGCATGAACGGAACTTGGCGTCAATTATGGCCCGAATGCATTCTCAAAGATATGGTAGATATTAATGATGTTCCACACATATGTAAAGAACTTTCAGAGTCAGCTAGAAATGCAAATTTTTATGGAATGGAAGAACAAGATATTAATGAGCTCCTATTATACGACGAAGAGCTAAATAATGAAAGTTTGATTGCAATTCAGAGTAACAATGCGCTGGTTGATGAAGCACTTCCGCTTGAGGTCGAAACAGAAGAAAAAAAACTTACTGCAGCTAAAATTTCTGAAGCGATGCAGTTGATATCGCAAGCAATGGACATTTTTGAAAACAATGACCCGGACGAAGATCGCAGTTTAAAAGTGTCTAGAAATGTGGCCGACGCTATTAATTGTTATAAGGAAATTTATTTGGGAAAGAAAGCTGTTACAATCCAACAAACTTTGGATAACTTCATACAAAAATCAGCAAGACTGAGAAATCCAACCATAGAAATGGTAATCTTTAGATGACACAAACTCAGAATAAAAAAATCAACACATCGATGTACACTTTTGCTTTTTACTTTGAATTTCTTATTTTTAACAGGGCGTCTTGACGAACAAATTTTTTGTTACAACATTTGTCAAACTTTATTTATAAAAAACTCTGAAAAATGTTAGTGCTACTTCTTCATATAAATTTTAACTTTTGTCAAGACAAATAATTTGCTCATCATACGAACTGTAATTTAAATTATAATATGTTTGTCGTGTTTTTTTACGTTTTTTTAATGAATTGTTATATTTTTATTTTAATAAAAACTGTTAAAAGATAAAAAACAAATGGTATTTTTTTATTAAAAAATATATATTTGCAGCTAAAATTATGAATCTCGAAACCAATCAAATGAAAAGCAATACAAATGTATGGGTATGGAAAATCGTGCATCGGTTTGCGTCGCGTTTCTCCGGTCCCAATTAGCGATGCAAACCGGGGTATTGGTGTATTAATTTTAATATACATATGTATATAATACAATAAAGTTGTGCTATTGCCAATGGACGTTGAATCGTTTCAATGTATTAAACCCTGCGACTAAATTATCATATTCGACATGTAATCAAAATACCAAGACCAATATGTTTCTATAATTCAACATATCATTATTCTACAATTGCACAAAGTAAGACTACACGTGTTCTTATTTTATTCATTTCCATATGCATGCTGTACTTTAATCAAAATCTGTTACACATCTACATTCAACACACTATCATTTCCACGTTTATGTACATATCAAATAAAATTTTTATACCCTCCAAAAAAGAATATGGAGGGTATATTCACTTTGTCATTCCGTTTGTAACGCATCGAGATATTCATCTCAGACCCCATAAAGTATATATATATATATATATATATATATATATATATATATATTCTTGATCAGTGATGAAATCCAAGACGATCTGAGCATGTCCGTCCGTCCGTCCGTCCGTCCCTCCGTCCGTCTGTGGAAATCACAATTCAGTCCAAACGAAAAGAGCAGGTTAAGTTCGGAGATGGGCTAAAACGGGCAAGACGGAAAAAAGTTCCCCTAAGAAGAACTAAACCAACCCAGAAAAAACAAGTAAAAACGTTATATTCGACCGGGTCGAATCTTAAATACCCTCCAAATATTTAGTAAGTGAATTTGAAATGTTTAACCTGGTGGGACAGAGTTCGTTTATATAATATCGTACGTCAACGCCGACTAAAGGGGCGGGGTTCAAAAATATACAATATCATGTTTTCCACAGACGAACGTATGGGCATTGCTAGACCGTCTTAGACTTCATCACAATTCTCTTTGGAGGGTATAAAAACTGTATTTTGGCCGGGTCGCTCTGGCAAGGGCTGTGGGGGAATTATTTCACCTTTGTCATAAAACTCTAAAAATAAATGCTTGGGATAATTATATACAAAATTAAAATTTCTTTTTTTTTATAGGGTCATTAAGAGGGCAAAGGGGGAGAGGGGGTAGGGCAGAAACAGGTACACATAAAACTCTAAAAATTAATGCTTGGGATGATTATATACAAAATTAAGAAACAATTTTATTTATTTTTAATAGGGGGGGTGGGTAGGGCAGAAATCGGCAGTCATAAAACTCTAAAGATAAATGCTTGGGATGATATACAAAATTAAAAAAAAAATTCTATTTTTTGGTGGGGTCATTTAGGGGGCAAAGGAAGAGAGGGGGAGGGGTAGGGTAGAAATTGGCAGTCGTAAAACTGTAAAGATAAATGCTTGGGATGATTATATACAAAATAAAAATAAAAAAAATTCTTTGGTAGGGTCATTTAGGGGGCAAAGGAGGAGAAGGGGGGGGGGGGGGGTAGGGCAGAAATCGGCAGTCATAAAACTCTAAAGATAAATGCTTGGGATGATTATATACAAAATTTAAAAAAATATGTTTTTTTGGTAGGGTCATTTAGGGGGCGAAGGGAAGGAGGGGGTAGGGCAGAGTAGTACCAGGTTTCGTCTCAGCTTCGTCACTAAAGCTTAAAAGTGTTATTTTTAAGGAATGTAGGCTTAAGTAAAACAATTTCTTAAATTTTTATGCTATTTTTGCCTATAATAACGTCCACTGAAGTGGGCGGGGTCAAAAAATATTTTTATTTTATTTAATGGCTACAAGTTTAAGGCGTTGGATCGTATTTGACATAAAAATATATCATTTGCTTAACAAACTAACCAAAAAACTTTAAAAATTATGTTGTTTTTGCAGGGTTGGTTTAGTTCTTCTTAGGGGAACTTTTTTCCCTCTTGCCCGATATAGCCCATCTTCGAACTTAACCTGCTCTAAATTTATGCCAAATTTCAAGAGTCTAGCTCTTTTCGTTTGGACTGAATCGTGATTTCCACAGACGGACGGACGGACATGCTCAGTTCGTCTTAGATTTATCACTGATCAAGAATATATATACTTTATGGGGTCTGCGATGGATATTTCGATGCGTTACAAACGGAATGATAAAGTGAATATACCCTCCAAATTCTTTTTTGGAGGGTATAAAAACATAATTTTTAAAGTTTTTTTGTTATTTTGTTAAGCAAATGATATATTTTTATGTCAAATACGGTCCAACGCCTTAAACTTGGAGCCATAAAATAAGATAAAAATATTTTTGGACCGCGCCTACTTTATTGGGCGTTATTATATGCAAAAATAGCATAAAAATTTAACAAACTCTTTTACTTAAGCCTACATTCCTTAAAATTAACATTTTTAAGCTTTAATAACGAAACTGAGACGAAACTTGGTACTACTCTGTCCTACCCACTCCTCCCCCTTCACCCCCTACCAAAAAAAAATAAAATAAAATGAAATTGTTTATACAATTATCCCAAACATTTATTTTTAGAGTTTTATGACTGCCTGTTTCTGCCCTACCTCCTCCTACCCCTTTGCCCCCTAAATGACCCTATAAAAGAAAATTATAATTTTGTATATAATTATCCCAAGCATTTATTTTTAGACTGCCTATTTCTGCCCTCCTCCCCCTTTGCCAGCTAAATGACCCTATAAAAACTATATTTTTAATTTTGTACATAATCATCCCAAGCATTTATTTTTAGAGTTTTATGACTAACTCTTTCTGCCCTACCCCTGCCGCCTTTGCCCCGTAAATGACCCTATAAAAAAAGTTACAAATTGTGTTTTGTATATAATTATCCCAAGCATTTATTTTTGAGTTTTATGACAAAGGTGAAATGTTTCCCGCACAGCCCTTGCCAGAGCGACCCCTCCAACGAGAATTGGCCCTATAAAGTAAATATGTATATTCTTGATTAGTGATGAAGTCTAAGACGGTCTAGCAATTCCCATACGTTCGCCTGTCGGAAACATGATATTGTCTATTTTTGAGGCCCGCCCCCTTAAATGGGCGTTGACGTACGATATTATATAAAGGAACTCTGTCCCACCAAGTTAAACATTTTAAATTCACTCACTAAATATTTGGAGGGTATTTAAAATTCGACCCGGTCGAATATAACGTTTTTACTTGTTTTTATTGATGTACATTCCAACGCTGTAGAATTTTTTATTCGCGAACGTTTTTAAATTAAATTCTGTTATTCATGTACATTAAACGATGTAGAAATTTTTGTTCGTGAATATTTTAAACTTAAATTCTGTTATTCATGTATATTTATCTTTATAAAACCAACCAATGAAATTTTTGTACATACACGTTACTGAGAGCGATGAATACGAAAGTCAAGTTTGAGTGTTGAATGTTTTTTATATTACTATATTCATACGCGTATGTATATGTATGCTGAGAAAATAAACTATTGTATTCATACATGTGTGCGAATAACTAGAAAATATTTTACCGATTCATTCTCAAACGCGAATATAAATCAAAAATTTTTGACATTTTCATTCATGATAATTTATCATAAATGTATAAATTTTAGTGTTCATACACGAATTCTTATGAACCCTGCAAAATACTAAATGACTAAAAGAAACTTGTATCATTAGAATAACAACTTAACTCAAAATACTACTTTTTATACGAAAAAAAACAATTATTTGTTAAGGCCAATCACTTTAAACTCAAAATAATTTTGTTTTCTTGATTCACAGAAATAACCCATTTCAGCAGGCAAAAGGTCACAACATGTAATTTTATTATGAAAGAGTAGTCAGAACTATGACAATTTTTAACCATAGGTCAGTGATGTCAGCGTCATACACAATTGTGGAAACAAAACTCACATGTACCTACGCTTACGCTCTTTTATTTTGAGAGCGTAAAATATAATTGCTTACTGCGAAACACTCTCATTCAGCGGGAAGTATCGCAAGTCCTGCTTTGAGGCCTCTAAACAGAAATAATATATTTATATATAAATATATATATATATATATATATATATATATATATATATATATATATATATATATATATATATATATATATATATATACATATGTATATATATATATACAATATATATATATATAAGAGGTTTGAAATAAGTTGGAGCCACTGTATGTAGGTACATCTTTTCGAAAATTTCTTAAAGTAACTTTTAAATGAATTCATAAGTAGAGCTTTTTGTAAAAATTGATTCTCTTGTGTATAAACTAACTAAATGTTCAGCATAAAAACTAATCATACTTAGGAGCGAATTTAATCCTCCAGATAGGGAAAATATTATTGAGTTCTGGAAAAATTTAGACGGGGCACTATATCCTTTATTAAAAAAAATTCCTTTAAATGTTTGTCGTTTTTCCCTTCAACATACCCTTGCGAACATATATTTTCCGATTTGAAATACATTTGCTCAAAACAACGCAATAATTTAAAATCCGCAAACCTAAAAAATGTTTTGTTGTTACGAAACTGCAATATAAATTTAGAAGATATTATTGGTATATAAAAGGATATTCTTAGAAAAGGCCATTAGTTAGGCCTCGCAACCGCACATTGTAAGAGATAAGAGTGATCTCACCAACACAATCGCATTTGACATCACTGCCATAGGTAGACATAAGTGTTATTTATTGTTTTTTGATTTAATACAGTATTGTTAAACGAGTGCGATATATAAAACTTGCGTCAATTTTAAATTTTTATTGAATTCCGTTCCACAGCGCAGAAGATATGGCAAAAAATTATGCTTTTAAGGTGCGCATGTGACATTAGAATACCAAGGAAAACAAATTGACAAATTACAGTTAGATTTCTTTCGCTTTGCTTTTTTCGCATTTTTTTAGTTTATTGTTGTTGTAAGCAAACTATTTTGTAATTAGTACAATCGTAAAAAATGCGTTTAAAAAATTAACCATTAAAGAGAAAATTCGATTAAAAGCAATCGAAAGCAAGTAACATATTATTTTGAATTTTACTAACATTTTTCTCATATGGGTGTTAAGTTTAGGTATAAATTCTTTAAAATAACAAAATTTGAATATTTTTCTCTCCTAATATTGGATAAAAATAATTGTTTAACAACTTATAATTTTTTGGCCGCGGTAGACTTCTCTGTGGAAATACCATATGCGATATATCGAGGGTACTAATAGAAGTAAAGATCTTATGAACTTTACAAGAATCAATCTTCGGATTCTCTTAAAATTACTATTGTTTCAGTTGTAATGACAAGGATGAGAGCTTTGCACATCTGCTCTGCCTCTGTCCAGGTCTGGAGGATCAATGTCCGTAATCCCTTGCAGTGGCTGGCTCCATATTTGCTCTTCTTTTTCCCGTAATGCTATGTCCTTTCCTTTACATACTTACTGGAACTCTTTCTTACATTCTACCTGTAACCTGCAAAACTAACATAACCTACCACTTTACTTTCTAATCTATTTTAAATAAAAACATTTTTGCTTTATTTAAAATTTTCTGATTACAGTTTTATATTCAGATGAATTGCTTTCTAGAACGCTGCTTTTTCATCACTTTCACATAGTATTGAATAAAGCTTTCATACTGTGAACCGAGATTTGTGAAAACAAGTACTTCAAGGCGTATGTAATGAATTTTACAAGAATGATGCAAACATGTTCGTTTCCAGGCAATCACACACATTCATGTTCATTGCGAACACGAATGATTAAAACTGAGCGTTTGAAATCTTTACATCCTGTAACAATAGCGGTTCCTCCGCAAAAAATTCAGTAGATGTATAGAGTATTCATTCTGTTAACCGTTAATTTGAGTCTATTAACGGATCTAACAATGTTTTGAATATCACTGTGCAACAGTGCAAAAAGTGCAAGGTCGTGACTATATGGGTTCGATTCTACTATCAAATTCTAGTAAAACCCAATACTCAGTTTGGCCAATTTGGTCACCGTTTCTTTTTTATTGGCCTCCAAAGTTTCCCAATATTCCCATGATGCCCAAAAAAGGTGTCATCAGTTTTTGCCAAATAGCTAATCAGCACTTAAAAATATCGCTTATCTATGTTCGGCAAAAATCTAGCCAAGAGTAGGTTGAATATTTTCTGCTAAAATTTTATGGTTCTTTATGACCTAATTTTAGTACCCAGACACGTTCAGATTATATTGGTATGTTCACAAAAGTTGTTCAGCTTTACCGTGGCTACAATTTTCCAAAATATAGTGTACAAAAAATCAGGATTTCTTAAAAGTTGTAATCAAAACATTGATAAGATAAAATAAATTTTTGTCATAAAATTTTAGCAAAAAATATTCAACCTACTCTTGGCTACAGTTTTGCCGAACATAGTTAAGCGATATTTTTAAGTGCTGATTAACTATTTGCCAAAAACTGATGACACCTTTCTTTGGGCATCATGGGAATATTGGAAAACTTTGGAGGCCCATAACAAAGAAACGGTCACCAAATTGGGCAAACTGAGTATAGGATTTTACTACAATTTGATAGTAGAATCGAATCCATACGAGTATAGCTTGCACTTTTCAAAAGGGTTTAATTTGTCGCATAGTGTATTTTGTAGTATAACATTTTTTATGTGTTTTTAATTATTGGTTTCATCTCATAGCTATATAAAACGATTAAAAAATATTTTTTCATATAAACAATTAAGTTTCCAATCAAGGTATATCAATATAAGGTAGACTCGCGGCGAAAGCGAATTAATATGGATCTTCTTGGACTGTCAAACAGTTTCGTATGTCAAATTAGTATTTTGACATTTGTGAATGAATTGAGTTGCACAGAGTTGCTTATATTTTATCACGTCAGCACGTGCTAAGCAATCATTAATTTTTATTTAAAATAATATCCATTAATTAAAAATAGATGCTCATAACGCCTTGCTCATAACTTTTTTAGGCAGTTTACAAGAGGTGTAAAGTTTACTAGCAGAACGAAAAAAGGTAGGAGTTCTTTACATGAATAGTGAATTAATTAGAAAATGTCCAGTTTTTCCTCCAGCAATGCACTCAGGAGGCTCTTAAATCCGAGGAATCCGACACTAAGCAAGATATGGGACACGATGATTCTAATGAGGGCCTCAGAGAGGTTCTAATGGTTACTGATGCGCAAACGTTTAAATTAATATCAGGAGTTACAAGCTCCACCAAAAAGAAACCTAAGGCGGTATCACACGAACAGCGGGAAAAACTCTTGAAAGATGAAATGACAAGAACAATCCGTAAAGAAAATCCAAACAAGAAGATAGCTTTATTTAGTGCGACATATACAGTGCCTGTGTCCAAGTGGGCTTTGAATAATCTAAAGAACTTAGTTCGTGTTAATGTTAGTGCACAAAATGCTACCACTTAATTTGTCGGATTACTTCCCCTCTCCGTACCCCAACGAGGAGGCTGCTAATAATGGTGCTATCCACCTGACTTAAGTTACATTGTTTCAGCCGATGAAGGTGGGGGAGACTACATCTTCTCCTTACTTACAGGGTACTTTGACGCACCAGCTGGTGTACAACTGCTTGAAGGTCAATATTTTAACCCCTATTTCGCAGGTGGTGCAATTGGTATGGCCCAAGTGCTGTACATTGAGGTTAGTAATATTTCATAATAAACCAATATTGTAGTTACCATTTCATTTGTCTTAAGGTTGATGGCATCCCACCTACTCAAAGTCAATTGGCCAAGGATGTAGCTACTTTTCTTAAATGGACCTCAGAACCAGAACATGATGTTCGCAAGAATATGATTATTAAAGTTATAGGTATCATGACATTCTTGACCATCATTTCTTATTACATTAAGAGATACAAGTGGTCTTCATTGAAATCAAGAAAGATCTTCTACGTGCCCAAGATAGATTCAAAGCTAAATTATTTATAAAATAATAAAAACGCCACACATTTCTCTTTACAAACAAAAGATTATGCAATTAAGCTCACTTTACAGAAGAACTAGAGCCACTATAATATACTGATAGTGATTGAAAAATAAATATGTTATTAGAAAAATGCTTAAACTAAGAGCTAAATTTGAAACCAAGGAAAAGTCAAAGAAAATAAAAATTACTGTTACGCGTAATTTAACTAACCAAAACAAACTGAAGTTATCTCTTAAGGAAAAGTTTCTCATTCAACAACTCCTGCAGAATTAATATTTTTATGCAAATACTTTTTTTTTGTTTCTTTGAGTTTACTCCGTCCCCCCCCCCAGAATTCCAGGGGATGGGAGATTTATTTGGCGGAACCCTTGGGGTCAAACAGCCATCAACAAATTTATTTATGTAAATTGTATTACAGGATGTTAATTTCCCAACAGGCTATAGGTTCAAATCTACGAAACTGCAAATTATTTTTTATTTATTTTTATTTTATTAAAAATAAATAAAAAATAATTTGCAGTTTCGCAGATTTGAACCTATAGCCTGTTGGGAAATTAACATCCTGTAATACAATTTACATAAACAAAAGGTTCACTATTAAAATAGAAATTCATACATTAATTCAAATTTATTTATCTTTCTTCTTCGTAGAATACTTTACAAAAATATTTGCAAAGTATTGATGCACAGATGCCAACTGGGTTCTTCAGACCGTTCGCCGGCGATGTTATTAAACGTATTCCCTTTTCTGTTACTGTGTCTGACTGTACACGAGCTATGGCTTCACATAGGAAGTAGCAACGTAGTTAACCACGGAAAAAACCTCAGAACAACCGTAAACCTATACAGTTATCTGTGTTGTTGAAATTAACTAGTGCGAGTGAGACGCAAAACTCTCGAAAGAGAGTAAACAATCAGTGGTCTGTCTGCACTTAAAAAATAACTGCCAACAAGGCTTGATGTTGACTGACTCAGAGCTGCTTTGCGACTGCAAATACTTTTAATTTTGCTCGAATTAGGTTTGGCTGGGCGTTGATAGCTCTTAGAATTGTGCTTTTTGAAGCTTGTAACTTCAATTCCTCTTTTATTCTCAAAGCACTTTTCATGGAATTGGAGGCCTTCCGTGCAACTAGCCGAGTTTCATGGGCAGACAGGACCTTTGGACGACCCGTAGTTTTTAATTTTCCATAGTTTTCTCTATTCTTGAGAAAATTTTGAACAACACACAAAGATCGCCCCAGTTGTTTCGCCATTCCTCGCATACTTAATCCCTGCTCATGAAGCGCCACAATTTGTCCTTGTTCATAAAGTGACAAAGGCGGGGCATACCGCACAGATATTATTTGAATTATTAAAATAAATAACAGTTGTGATGCGTTCTGCTTAGATTAATTGCTTATTAATCACTGACCTTATCATTTTGACGCATTGTATTTTGCAATTATTTTCATAAATTTAAATAAACATAATATAACGGTACATCTCTACGAGCAAAACCTGCTTATTCTCACTTATTTGGTCGAAGAATTTTTTGGAATAAGGTTACCATACATAACATTTTATAGTTTGGATGAATTGAGCAAATATTAAGGTGACCTTATAATTTTGACGCGAACCTTATATACATGTATATATATATATATATATATATATATATATATATATATATATATATATATATATATATATATATACATATATATATATATATATATATATATATATATATATACATATATATATATATATATATATATATATATATATATATATATATATATACATGGTCTATTAAAAACTAAAAAAATAAAAAAAATTTTCCAGGAATGGGAAATTACAAATTTTTTTTCGGCCTATTCCGTATATTGTAGTACATGTAGCAACTAAAATTGTTAAAAAGTTTTTCTTTAATAAAACCTCTTTATACGTCATGAAGATTTACATTAACCAAAAAAAAAAATTTTTAATTCAAATTTTGCTTCCAGGGGTTGGAAATTGCATTTTTATACCCTTCACAAAAAAGTGAAAGGGTATACAGTGCACTCGCGATAATATGAACTAATTAAAACCAAGCCAGTTCACTTTTGCAAGATTGTTCATATTTGCGAATGGCATATAATTTCCCTTTAAAAACGTTTTTCCCATAAAAATAAAAATTTCTTATGTTAAATTTGTTGTTAATTTTTTATTGGATTAAAAAACAAGCATTAATTTTGGAAAGAAAAAAATTTATATAATACGAAAAAATCGGTGATTTTCTTTTGCTGTTTCTTTTTTGAATCACCTTTAAAACAGCACGCTCTCTCGGCCCATTCCTATGCTTTATTAAACAGTTCGACAGCTTCCATGGATTTTATAGTTCTTTTTGGCTCCTCCAGATGTTCAACTTCATTGGATAGTTCTTCCTCCATTTCATTCTCGTTACACTTTATGTTATCCTCGTTCCATTCTTTAACGTTCGAAGCTGTAAATTCAACCTGTAGTGAATTAAAGATTTAAATTTGTTTTTAATGCACATTTTTCAAATACAAGCCCCAGGTAGCAGAGTACTTAAAAGATTAGTTGAAGTTTCTTCTAAACCAACCAAATTTATTGTCAAGTTGTTTCTAAGCACACTTAAAGGAATATCCCTTAAAAAGCAAACAAGTAAGGAAATCCCCAAATTATGATGCAGTTGAGCTAGAATTTAAAAACTACCCTGTTGATTTTGATTTCAACACTGTGTAGGTAGATAAAAGCCGTTAAAAATACAAAAATAAGCTGTTCATATTTTAAAGCTTTTGCACTGAGTTCATATTTTAGAGCAGGGCTCCTCAGCCATTACACTCAGGGAACGAGTGCCAATCGGATTTTTTACACGTATTCACATACGCAACACGAACAGTAACGAAATTCACATCAATGAGAGAAGAGAAAATAAAAATTTTATTCATAGACAACAACAAATGCATGACTAAATTTTCAACCCGCGTTGCCATCGTTCGATTATTTTTATTCTTGGATGGATGAATTTATATATATTATGATTTTTAGTAATTTTGTATGATACAAAAATGGTTTTATAATATTTTATATCTCCATTGGAAGATAGTATTATCTATAATAGAATATTTTAATATAAGCCTTATGAAAAATTTCTACAGAGGAACTTTTTTTTTTAAATCGAAAGAAATGTTATTTACTCAGTTGCACGAGTATTTTAAAATTTTTGGTACATTATTTTTACACCATTTACAGTTTTATTTCCGAATTTTCTTATCATATTTTAGAAAATTCTATTTATTTATATTTCATAATTTCCCAAATATGTATATACAGTGGCTCATAGTTTATTTTATGCAGCAAAACTAAAAATATATTAAAAATAAAAATCTTTTCCAATCTTTAAAGTACCTAATATTGCGTCTGTGTCAATCAAAAAGTTAATTTTTCACACTTTATTAATTCATCTATGTCTATTTCTTTTCTATAACATTTTATTTTTAATAATGTTTCCAAATGACTGTCAGTAAGTGCGTTTCTGTATTTACTTTTTATATACGACATGGCCGAAAATGTGGATTCGCACATGTATGTGGTAGAAAACATTGAGTACAGGTATAAAATTTGATCTCTGCATCCTCCGTATTTAATTGGACATATGTTTTTCCAAAAATCGAGTCCTTTTTGTATTGCGATTGTTATATCAGACCGCATTGCAGATAGTTCGAGCTGGATATTTTCTGGAACATTTTGCATGGAACAAGTCATTGGGTCGTTATACATGTCTATGGCCCAATTTAGTTGCAATATGTCCTGAAATCTTTTTTCAAAATTTTCCAATAATTCATTAAGTTTTTCGTGATATATTTTCAATTTATCATCGGCCGGAACATTTTGACATATTTCGTAAAGATTTTTAAAATTTGACAAATCTCGTGCTGCCAATTGTTCCCGCAGAATTTTGAGCTTTCTTGAAAATTCCTTGATTGCGAATAACAAATCCCAAATATATTTATTATTTCCTTGAAGGACTAGATTTAAGTTATTAATTAAAAGAAGAACGTCCGATAGGAATGCCAGATCAGACAAGAAATCGGGGTTTGTAATTGCGTCCAATAATTCTATATCTTTGGCTTTTGTTTGAGATCTTAAAAATTGCGCTATTTCATTCCTAAGGCAAAAAAGTCTTTCCAGGCATTTTCCGCGACTTAGCCACCGTACGTCGGTAAATAGCAAAATATCTTTATATTGCGCTTCTATTTCTTTCAGGAAGGCTATAAGTTTTCGGTGGCTAAGAGCATTATGCCCCCCTCTTAAACGGTTTATAATTTTTACAGCCATTTTCATTGAATTGGTTAAACCTATATTTTTGGCGAACAAGGCCTGTTGGTGTATAACGCAATGGAATGATACAATTTTTATTCCAGCGTGATTTAGTTTACCGATTAAACCATTTTTTGCATCAACCATAACTGCCGCGCCATCTGTGCATATTGCAGACAGTTTATTTTTATCTATTAAAGACAACACATTCTCCTCAAATGATGAATATATAGCTTCCCCTGTGACATTACCATCAAAGGAATGAAGCTTTAAAATTTCCTCAAATGAGTTGAACGTGTTGTCTGTGGTTCTAATGCAAATTATCATTTGACTGGTGTCAGAAATATCAACACTTTCGTCCAAACAAATAGAGATAAATTTTGCAACATTTATTCTTTTTAAAGTTTCATTTTTAATATAAACCCCAATGTCCTCAGTTCTTCTCATTATAGTAGAGCCAGATAATGGTACTTCATTTATAATGTTATACATAATTTGGCCAGTTTCACCAAATAAAGGCATTATAGATTGACATAAATCCTTAAAAAGTTCTCCGTCTTCAAAAGAACGCCCTTTTTTTGCTAATCCTAATGCAACTATATATGATGCTTTAATATGGCAATTTGGCGACATATTTGGATTAGGTATATTTTGAATCAGACGATCATTTCTGAAACGGAACTCTTTTTTTAATCTTGAAATAAGTTTATTTCTATCTTCCCCTACAACTAAACAAAGTTCTGAGTGACAGGTGGTATAATGCCGTTTAACGCTGAACGCACTCATTCTTTTTATTATCTGATGGCACACCATACACTCAGCTTCATTTGTTATACTAAGAGAAAACAAAAAAGAATTTTCCCACTCTTTGTCCCACATTTTGCAATTTTCTAAAGTTATATGTATGTACAAATACAAATTATGTTTGATTTTGCAGTAAATTTTTTTTTCATAAAAAAGATGCGACTTGCCTCGTCGAACTTTAACAGTCAATTAAATAAAATAAATTTGATTTTGTGATCAACGGCAACACCTTTAAATGTTCTTTCTTGTTCACATAGTTGCCAGACAAAATAGATGCAATATCGCCAAAATGTTGGAGAAAAACATTAAAATCTTCATATTACTTTTTCAAATCGTTAATGTGAAATTATTACGGTAGTTTTATGAAAAATACCTCAACATTTCTACAGAATTAAAAAATGCTTTCAATTTTTCATATAAAACGGTGTTATTTTGACAAAAATATTTAAAAACAATGAGTAAGTTCAATTTGTAGTATACGTAAAATAAGAAATTGCTTCTGTTCAATATTTTTGTTCCTATAAATTTTTTTATTGCAAAAAGTTTTATGGGGAGAGGAGGGTACATTGCCGATTATTATTATTTACATTTTTTAATTAGCTTCTTTAATGTAGCTATCATCTATTACTAATATTTTACGAATTATATTGCTAGAAGTACGAGTTTCAACGTCTAGTAGCGTCCTTATATAGAATTTTTTCAAAATTACAAACATTTTAATAGATGAATTGACTTGAAAGCAAATTTTTTGATTTGTAAGTCTTTTTTTATAAAATATGTTTTTTCTCTTAATTAAAAGTAAGAAGCAAAATGTTTTGATTCCACATACATATTTAGATTTTTTTACTCCTCTATTATAATATCCTGGACTTGGTCTTTTAAATATTTCGTTCAAATTTAATATTTAAATCACGTTATTTTTAAACAGAAATAACGGAGCACAATATTTTTATGTCAGATAAAATGGCAATATATAAGTCAAAATATTCCAACATTATGTACATTAATAAATTCGGAAAAAAATTTAAAATAATTTTAGCCTTACAAATATTGCGTGGAGTGTATAATTTATTCACTATAAGGAAGTTCGCCTGTATTAATTAAATGTAAGAAATACATATTAATGAAAACTTTATTTAAATATTTCATGTCATTTAATTTTTGGCATAAAAAGTCGTAAAAATTACGTCGTCTGGCAACATTATTTGTACGCTCTTGCTGAAAAAAACAGTCACTAACACATGAAAAATTCACAAATACATTATACTTAAATATTCTCTCCCATTGAGGAGCCCTGTTTTAGAGCAGGGAAAGGCAACCTATACTATTACATTCTGCGATTGTATTACTTATTACTCTCTGCGCTCTCACCACGAATCGGTATTGCCAATCAACTTTCGTCACTTCTCCCCAATTAAAACTTTAAAATCTCCAAAAACTAACTTAATTTTATTATGGGTATTTGCAATATATTAGAAAATTAGTATCGGCATGGCATTGGGGAAAAATGATGTTTGTGGCTCTGTATGCAGTGATGGTGTGTAAATAAGAAGGTTTTGTAGGACATTTGACAAAGAGTAATACAAATACACATACGTACATATATATTTTTCATTGCATTATTCACCAACAGGCATTATTTGCAAAAAGTTAGAATGTAATGAACACAATGAATTGTGGTTCAAATTGTTAACAAAACACCAGGTGGTCATAAGGGAATGTCATTCATAATTTTCCGCATCTCTTCATACTTTTCGCCAAAGCATTTGCCTTTCCCTGTACTAGAATCAGCAAACATTTTTTTCATAAAGATTTCTCAACTGTGATCGGACTCACATTGCTTTCTGGCAACGCTGATTCTTAAAGTATGCGACAAACACAACCTGCCTGTTTGAATGCTGAAACTAGACTGATTAAAGTTGTTTACAGCTCTACAATGCGTGTACACACGTACGTAACAGAAGAGTAAATGAAAAGGCGCCGCGCCCTGCATTTGCCTTTCCCTGTTTTAGAGTAGTCAATGAAAGGAAAAAATGTTCATATTTTAGGGTGTTCATATATTAGGGTGTTCATATTTTCGCGAGTGCACTGTATGTATATAGGTTTGTCATTCCGTGTGTAATTTCTTCGATATCAATATAGGACCCCATAAAGTATATATATATATATATATATATATATATATATATATATATATATATATATATATATATATATATTGTATTTGTATTTGTATGTTGAAATACTTTACAAAGTAAATTTGCAAAGTATTTGGTGCACAGATGCCGACGGAGTGACTTAGACTATATGCCGGCGATGTTATTAACCCGTATTTTCTTCCGTTACTGTGACTGACTGTACACGACCTATGCCTTCACATAGGAAGTAGCAACGTAGTTAACCACGGAATATTCCTCAGAAGAACTGTAAAACTATACAGTTATCTGAGGTGTTGAAATTAACTAGTGCGAGTGAGACGCAAAACTCTCGAAAGAGAGTAAACAATCAGTGGTCTGGCTGCACTTAAAAAATAATTGCAAACGAGGCTTGATGTTAACTGACTCAGAGCTGCTTTGCGACTGATATATATATATATATATATATATATATATATATATATATATATATATATATATATATATATATATATATAAATATATATATATATATATATATATATATATATATATATATATACAGGGTGTTTTTTATTGAGGTATAGAACTTCGAATTGAAATAAAACACAAGAAAATCGTTTTAATGTCCATCAATTTGGCTTTATTGGAAGGATAATTTTATGCCATTAATGTTTAAATATGATTTCGGGCATGTGGCCGCCGCGGCTGGCTCGAATAAAGCCAATTCTACAGGTCCAATTTTCAACCACTTTTTCGAGCATATGGGGCCGTATGTTGGCAATAGCGCCACGAATGTTGGCTTCCAAGTCCCCTAACGTTTCTGGTTTGTTGGCGTAGACGAGCGACTTCACATATCCCCAAAGAAAATAATCCAATGGTGTCAAATCACACGATCTTGGTGGCCAATTGACAGGTCCATTCCGCGAAATTATGCGCTCATCGAATGTTTCCTTCAATAAATCGATTGTGACGCGCGCTGTGTGGCATGTCTTGTTGGAACCACAACTCATCCACATTCATGCCATCCAATTCGGGAACAAAATAGTCGGTTATCATGGCTCTATACCGGTCTCCATTAACGGTAACTGACTCTCCAGCATTATTTCGGAAGAAGTATGGCCCAATGACTCCACCAGCCCATAGAGCACACCAAACAGTCAGTTTTTGTGGATGTAATGGCGTCTCATGTGGATTCTCTTCACTCCAAATGCGGCAATTTTGCTTGTTGACGTAGCCATTCAACCAAAAATGAGCCTCATCACTGAACAAAATTTTGCGGTAAACTTCGCGAACTGAACCATTACTTTCGAAATAAATTTGCACGATTTGCAAGCGTTGTTCTTTTGTCAACCTGTTCATGATGAAATGGCAAACCAAACTAAATATTAATCACTTGACAACTGACAAAATGGCCGCCAGTTAAAAAAGTGATGCCAACTTAAAGTTCTATACCTCAATAAAAAACACCCAATATATATATATATATATATATATATATATATATATGTATGTATATATATATATATATATATACATACATATATATATATATATATATATATATATATATATATATATATATGTATGTATATATATATATATATATATATATATATATATATATATATAAATATATATATATATATATATATATATATATATATATATATATATACATATATATATCTATATATATATATATATATATATACATATATATATATATATATATATATATATATATACATATATATATATATATATATATATATATATATATATAATAGAGTGGTATTAAAATTCAGAAAGATCCGAAGTATGGTTCCAGAGCTCGGAAGCTTACACCTATTTCTCGACGCAAAATTTATACCAAAAATCAATTTTTTTTAATGTTTGTAAATTAAACCTATTTTGTGCTTTGGGAAGCCTCAATGGTCTATTAAAAACTAAAAAAATAAAACTTTTTATCCAGGGATGGGAAATTAAAAATTTTTTTCGGCACATTCAGTATTTTGTAGTACATGTAGTAACTAAAATTGTTAAAAACTTTAAATTTTTCTTTAACAGAACCTCTTTATACGTCATGAAGATTTGCATTGGCCAAAAAAAATTTTTCTAATTCAAATTTTGCTTCCAGGGTGGGAAATTGCATTTTTTTATACGTAAAAGTAATCAAACATGCAACTGATGTTGTTTTTTTTTTTGCTAACAAGCCTGTCTTATAATTTAGGGAGAACAAAATTGGTATCAAAAATTCAAAAATAAAATTTCGAATCCAGGGATGGACAAGTGCAATATTTAATAGTACATAAAAGTGACCAAAATGGTTAAAAATTTTAAATTTTTCTTAAAAAAATTACTTTCTACCTCATGAAGCGTTGCACTGATAAACAAAAGATTAAAACTTCGCTTCCAGGGTTGGGAAAATGAAAGTATTTTTTGATACGTGCAATATTTTGTAGTACATGTAATAATAACCAAACTCGTTACAAAATTTTAGTTTTTCTTAAACAAAACTACTTTATACCTCATGACGATTTGCATTGATAAAAAAATTTTAAAAATTAAAATTTCGCTTCCAGGTTTTTTTATACATAAAAGTAACCAAAGAGGCAATTGATGTTGTTTTTGCCAACTAAAACTATTTTATATTTTAGGAAGAACAAAATTGGTATCAAAAATTTCCAAAAAAAAAACCAAAATTTCGAATCCAGGGTTGGACAAGTGCAATATTTTATAGTTCATGAAGGTGACCAAAATGGTTGAAAATTGTAAATTTTTCTTAAATAATACTACTTTATACCTTATGAAGAGTTGCATTGGTTAAAAATTAAAAAAAAAAATAAAATTTCACTTCCAGGGTTGGCAAGTTCAAAGTTTGTTTGGTACATGCAATATATTCTAGTACATGAAAGTAACCAAAATGGTTGCAAATTTTTTCTTAATAAAACGACTTTATACCTCATGAAGAGTAGGATTGGTAAAAACAATTAAATTTCGTTTCCAGGGATGGGAAATTTAAATTTTTTTATACATAAAAGTAACCAAAAAGGCAACTAACGTCGGTTTTTTACTAATTAAAACTATTTTTTAGTTCAGAAAAAACAAAATTGGTTTAAAACATTTAAAAAATCAAAAGTTTAGATTCCAGAGTTGGATAACTGCAATATTTTGTAGTACCATGAAAGTGACCACAATGGTTACAAATATTAAGCTTTTCTTAAATAAAACTATTTCATGCCGCATTGGTAAAAAAATTTAAATTTCGTTTCCAGGGTTGGGAAATTGAAATATATATCACTAACCAAATAGGCAATTGACGTTGTTGTTTTTGCTAATTCAAACTATTTTATAATTCAGGAAGAACGAATTAAAATCTTAAAAAATCAAAATTTCGACTCCAGGGTTGCACAAATAAAATATTTTATGGTACATGAAAGTGACCAAAAAGTTTAAAAATTTAAATTTTTTGTCAAGTAAAACTACGTTACATGTTTTTATTAAATCTACTTCCTGTTTTAGCAAGAAATAAAGAAGAATTACATCTGTGAAGGGTATTTATGATTCGGCACATCCGAATATAGCAATTTTACTTGTTTAATTTATATATTGCACTTTTATGAATATAGGATTAGATCTATGTATCTATTATTCAGTGGAATATACAAGGCTTTTTAAATAATAAATATGCCTTAGAGCGATTAATACATATATACAAACCCAACATGGCTGGATCCCCCACACTCTTAAGCTCCAGGCAATAGATGTCACAATGGCAACAACAGATTTAGCTCTATCTCTAAACTGGCACTGCTTGAATCATGATATGAGTGACCACTTCCCCATTTACATTCAGAACTTTAATTGCAACATTCACCACATAAAATATGTTAACGAATTTAACGAAAACTTGCTGACTGTGTTGTTTTTTTTTCGAATATCACTATTGAACTGTCTAACGAAATACCTTTTTCTGAAAACATCAACAAAGAAGGAGCAACAGTTGATAAGATTATTAGAAGCTCAGCAAAGAAATCAATGCCGGTAAGTCAAGGTCCAAAACAGATTAACAAAAAGCAACCCGGTGTGGTTGAACAGCTATACTACTGTACTTATAACAGCCATATTGCTGTACTTATAAAATAATACATCGTGGAAGCTTTTTATGAGGAGGAAAACCATTTCAAATTCAAGTGTAATTTATAGAAATTACACTGCTCTACAAAATTGAACTTTTTGCATGCCCTTTGATCACCACTATTTTTTTTTTTTGCTATGGTCCCCTGATTATAAAAATGGTCGAAATTTTAAATTTTATGGATACGATCTTTTTTTAAAATTTTCTTTTCTAAAATTTGCCATTCTTGGAAAGGGTGGTCTATTGATTTTTTCATATCTCTGGAAATTACCTTTAAGTCGTTTTAATACCATTCCTTCAAATACTTATTGGTTTCGGAGTTATTTGCATCGCAATGTAAAAAAAATCGATTTTTTATATTAAAAATTTCCATTTTTTTCTAATTAGTAAAAAATCGATAATGACAAAAACTTACAATTTTTATTACATGATCGTAAAACTGTGAACATTCCAAATAGATAAACGGCAATTTTATTAACAATTAAGTGAATGAAGTGCAAAAATTAGCCGTATGAGGCCTACTATTAAAAATAAAAAAGTAGAAACCACAATTTTGAAGATAATTTCACGAAATTTGGCACAGGATATTTTCTGCTACAAGGACAATAAATTTTTCTTTTGCACGGGATGCAAGTAGTTCTCTTATAAGATCGTTTAACAAGGGCTGTGTCAGAGGCTTTGGACAAAATACATCTGATACGCTGGATACATTTCAAGGCGAAGAAAAAGGGGATGGAAGAACTTTAGTATATGTAGAATATGGATTTTCAGGACATGGAACTCCATCTGAATCCACCAGCTGAAATCGTAGAATAAGACCAAAGCATATGTTTTCCAAATCCACCTTTTTTACTTAAACAAAAGTAACAGTCAGCATCATGATTAGATGTTTCTCTCCACATCATAGGTTTTTCAATTTGCATGTTTCCTCTGTGAAAAATGAAAATTTTGCAATGGGTACCAAAAATATTTTGAAATATTATAAGTATTACTTACTGAGGATAGGAAAGCCATTTCTTTAAAATATATTCACAGCTACCACAAATTGAATTAGGCGTCCAATATTGGCTTAAATTTTCTACGTCTATTTTGAAATAATTTCGTCGTCTTTTTGCTGTAGTGTATACACCACACATGTAATAAAATAAATTCGGGTAATTTTTGCAGACAAATTTTTTACGTGTATTATTCATTTTTTAAAAATGCACGAGCCAAATAAGTAGTTTGTTGTAATAACAACTTGAATTTTCACGATCAGGAACGTTAGTTGAATAACAATAAATGAATTAAGTGAATTACTTTAAATATATCGCATTTTTTAACAAAAGTACATATATTTTAAAAATAAAATACCTAGCTGAATAATGGAGGGACCAATGAATAATGTACCTGAAAAAAGTTAAATTTTGATACATGGAATGCAATAGACAAGTAAGTAAGGCTTATGGGAGTGACAAGTCAAAATTGATTCGTGATGTGCGTAAAGCCATAAAAAATTAGCGTAGTCATAAAGAGCAGCAAAAAACATCCTTGAACAGAATGATACCTCGTTTATCAAAATACTTTCGCGGAACACATTTAAATTAATTATAGGTATAACAATTTCTGTCGATTGATAAAATGCAATTCTTTTTAATGTTTATGATTTAAAAATACAAAGTTGAGCAAAATGTCATGCTTAAATAATTTTTTTTGTCAAAAACCAGTAATTTTACTTTATAGGGCTTTTCTTCAAAATTGCAATAGACATATTTCATTTTTTCAAAAACATCACCATGACACCAAATTTTTCTTCGGATTTATGATCATTATGGTGACTTTCGTACTTAATTTAATTTTAAAGATAGTCCTTGCATGGTAGTGTCAAGTTAAGGAAACCCTATCAAAGAAAACACAACTCTGTCTGTCTGTGATTGAACGTACGATATATTTTTTGGGGTTTGAAAAATAAAACCAACGTATTAAAAAGGATTCTGATTGTATTTGTGAAGCGAACAACATCAATAAAGTTATCTCAATTTTAATATAATCTGAAGTAGACGTCTTTTATTAAAACGCAAGGCATCCTTGACATTTCAGAAGTGGGATTTATAGAATTTTGTCGCCTAAAGTCACGTTGTCTTTTGTTTTGTTACCTTTACGGTGAAGAAACTTCAGCAAAGGTGCAAAGAGATAGGACTACCTTGTTCTGGAAAAAAGAAACATCTTATTGATCGTATCGAAAAGGCCAACGCAGTGGATGACCTAAGAGCACCAGAAACCTCGTCTCATGCTATGAGATAACGCTTTGCTGAATTGGAGAATCAACTGGCTACCACACGTTCGATGATCGAAAGGTATGGACCACACGAGTTTAATCCAACAGATGTATCATCACCGCTACAAAATTTTATGACACCGGATGTATCACCAAAACGCTCAGTTGCGCATGAAAGTGTTACGAACTTAACTCAAGCTCTGGATATTCCACATACAACAACGTCAAATGCATCGCAATATAATGCACGTCACATACTACCAAAAAATATTCGTCGACAACAGAAACTCTAACGTCACAATACCACGTACACCCAGAGATACCAACGACAGGTTACGCTTACAGTGATCCGTCACTAACGAGTTGCAGTGTACCACACGTATGACAAAGTAATATTTTTGCCCAAACCGCTGCCCGGCAACATACTGGGCAAACCTACGGAAACCCCACCCAACGAATATTTCCAACCACGTTTTCAAACTGGAGTTTACAACCAGCAACAACTATCTTATGTGCGAAACCCATGTATTGGGCTAAATGTGGGTGATGCCCTGTCAACACAATTTTCTACGCTGCAACCTTTTGTTGAACGAAATCAGCAAATTGGCAACCCATATGATCAAGTTCGGGAAATTATTTCTCTTTTACCAGATTTTAACCCATCCTCGGATGAATCTGTCAACGCAAAAGAGTCGAACTTTTGAAGTCGGCCTATGGCTGGGACGAGTTATTTTCGCAGCACAGCAGAACATGAAAGGCCCAGCCAAATACTGGGGCCGAATTACCGCATTCGTGATCGAGTAAAATTGTTCGTAAATTTCCTTTTTGGGATTATCGCATTCGTTATCGAACAAGTGCTTTCGAAATTTCTGATTATAGCATTCGATAAAGAGTACATAATCGAGTACTGGCTGTATAAAATTCACTCGTTAGCTCTTTGTCAATCGAAATTAATATTTTTTAAGTTGTGTGTGCAAAAAAACAAAAATGAAAGTTTATAAATGCATATTTTACATAATAAAACTATTTAATACCGCTATATTCGTTTTTTAGGACAAATAAATATAAACAAAATAAATGGCAGACAAAAAGATGTTTTGGCTCAGTATATGTTCGAGCACCAAGTAATCATTTCCAACAGTATGTTGGAATCCTCCACATGCTAAAAGAGATATGGCTGCCAATTGTAGCTTTGGTGGAAGTGCAGTAGACATATGTCCTTCGAAACACAGCTCGGAAAGAAGAAAATTAAACGCCTCTTTTGAAATCCGGAAACGTTTAATAAATCTAAAACATATAAAGAATTAAAAAAAGGACAATAGAATATTGCAATTTACTTACGCATTTGGCGGCAATGACATTGAATCACTTTTGTCTCGCATTTCTCTTCTAAGACGTACTGTATTATAATCGTCTTCAGAATCAGAAGACGATAAACACAAGAAGAGGAATGTAGCTATTTTTGTAACAATTACATTTGTTTTTGCACAAAATGTATTTTATTCCACAAAAATTAATTTAAAAAAACCACCAAAATTTTTTTATTAGCTTGAATTGCAATAAACATATGACAGCTTCGTTTTAATTCCATTCCAATGTAAAAAACGATCTGGTACAATTTATAAAAACTTCGATACGTTTCGAAATTTTATTCGATACGAAAGCTTACTCGATCACGAATGCGGTAATTCGGCCCCTGGTTTAACTCTTTACAAGAGGTATTTATATCTTGGCAACAATTTACTAACGAGTTTATTTTAGATTTCCCCTATAATGAAAATTCTGCGGATGTACATATAAAAATGCCCTTAATGACACGCCGTGAACACGAGTCTCCACAGGAGTACTATTATAAAATTTATGCATATGGCAAGCGGGAAAACCTAAATGATCCAGCGATAGCAAGACATATAGTTAATGCTATAAATGATCAAAATTTTAAGAGGAAAATATCCAAGGAGTATGTGTGCTGCAATCAGCTTCTCAACGACATTATAATGAAATTAAAATGACATCAACTGTAAACAACAGAATGTTTAAGGGACCTCCTTACAGGAACACTACCGAACATTTGACTAGTCATTTGTTTGATAGTGCTGAGGGCTTAATACCTCATTGCATATACAAAACTTGCTATCATTTTCATAAGGGCAATATAAAAAAACTGATGTATACAATTGTATACATGTGAGCTTGCATCTGTCGTACTTATTAATACTGCCGCCATTAGAATATATTGCTCACCTGCTCACTCTAGTACTTTTTTGTATCAGTATGTATACACATATGTCTCATCAGTTGTTTGCTCAAACCTGACAACTCTGTTTTGTTTTGTTTATATTCTTCAGCGCAAATAAAAAAATCAATTATAAAATTTAATTTAGAATTTTTTATTTAAAGAATTATAATAAAAATTAATAATATTTTTACAAACTAATAAATAACTTAAGATCTACTTCTTGTGGCCGTGATGCTGATGTTTTTGTGGCGCTGCAAAAGAGACCAGAATGGCTAAAATAAATAAAAAAATAAACACCAATTAAACAACATCTAATAAGTTTTACTTACTATTTTAAATTAGCTAACTTTACCTTAACTTTGAGTTTTTGGTGAGCTTTTTGTAAAGATTTGTGATTGTCCTTTGCTCATCTAGGTCTATGCCTAGGTGGTGAGTTCTTCCTTGAGTTAATCCACTCGTCCGGATATATTTTGGATATATCTAATGGCTGTAAAAATAAATTATTATTGTAATTGTCATGTGTGATATTAAATAGTATACTTACATGTCTTATTTCACTAAAAATTCACGATTTGTTTCTTGATATTGTTTATACATTTATTTGATTTATTTTCTATAAAAAAAAATATGAAATGAAAACTAAAATTAAAAACAAAATGTATTGTCGAAATTTAAGAAATGTCAGCCTTATGATCAAATGTGTTAGTGAAAATGTTTTGTGTGTATTAGTTCCAGTCATTCATTTCATGTAGGGCTATTACCGATAATGCAGCTTGTCAACTCAGGAAACACAAAGACAACGAAATCTTATTAAGCAAAATTAAATGTTTTAACTGTTCCAACTATGGCCACTACTCCATAAAGTGTCCAAAACCCCAGAAGGTCCGTTGTGAAATTTGTTATCGAACTTTTCACAAGACGTCTTAGTGTAGAACGAAACAAAATAATTTTGCAAACGTAAACAAAATTACACATGAAACTCCTGAGCCACGTGAAAGACTTTGCAAAGCCGTCAAGATACGTCTAGCGTTTATTGATTCTGGTTAGATAGTGATCGTTGCCTAATGAGGAAAACATTTTCTGCCCAGAATGGTGGTCTTATAAAGTGTAAAATAATTTTGAAGGGATTCGCAGGTGGTGAATACATTTGTGATTCGAAAATTATTGCAGATGTTCAAATGGACGACACGACGTGTGAAACAGAATTTTTTATTGTAAAAGATGAGACGATTCCTAATGATGTCCTGTTCGGTCGAAATTTGTTATGTCAACGGGGGAAACGCACAATTATCGAAAGGGACGAATGTTAAGTGCAGAATGTTAATACGATTGAGTCAAGAAATTGTTTTACGGCTGATGAGAATAAACGTCTGAAAATGGCTTTAAACACGCATAAGATATGTTTCGCCGAAAACATGAATGAGTTGGGCAAATGTAATATTTTTAAAATGGAGATAAAGGTTACAAAACCTGAGCCAGTGTTTACTAAACCATACAGGATTCCGTTTGCCAAGCGTCCCATAGTGGAAAATATTGTAAAGGAACTTCTGGGAAATAAAATAATTCGCAAATCCGATTCGCCGTATGCATCCGGTATAGTCCCCGTTGAGAAAAATAATGGTGAGCACCGTTTGTGTGTGGATTACCGACAGTTAAACAAAATGACATTAAAAATACCTTTTCCTATGCCGATAATGGACCAGCAATTTGCTAAGCTCGCAGGAAACGGTTATTTCACCACAGATACATGGAATATTGGGAATATTAATCGTCAGGGTTGGGGAATTTCGTACTAACCAAAAACTTAAAAATATGAATGTGATAACTTCTCATATTCAATTTTCGTTAAAATATTGGTTAAATAGTTGATATTCCTACTAACTAGCACCACTTGCAAAAGTGGAAAAATTGAACAAAGAACGCTGATGAGATGGCGTAGCGGCCTCGAAATCAGTACTGATCCGTTCTGCTGGTTTGATGATTATTGAAAATATTCTTAATATTCCAATCTTAATATAAAAAATAATAAATAGAATTTGAACAAATTCATTTATTAATAAAATAATAAAAAATCATTTGCAGTCATGCAGATTCGAACTTAAGCCCAAAATTAACAATTTACACCACACTTGATTTGCGAATGGGATATCACCAGAATGAAATAGAGGAGAAGTCACGTCACTTTACAGCATTTGTCACGTCAGACAGCCATTATGAATACACCCGAATGCCTTTTGGACTTGTAAATGCACCGGCAGTGTTCCAAACGGTTATGAATCCTATCATAGGGCGTATGGAACCCGGGGAGGTATTGGCGTATTTGGACGATGTCATCATTCCCAGCAAGACGGTTGACAAGGAAATTGAGCGCTTATAAAGATTTTTAGATATTCTCGCGGATTGTGGACTTACGTTTAAACAAATGTAAATTTATGGCGGAGGAGCTCTGTTATCTGGGTCACACCGTGAATAGTGATGGTATCACCCCCGGAAACGAAAAAAACTAGTGCCACCAGCAATTTTAATGCGCCGACTAATATTCCTGAGGTACGTCGTTTCCTAGGGCTAACGAGATTCTTCCGGAAGTTTGTGGACAACTACTCTTTTATATCCAGACCTCTTACCGAACTTCTACGTAAAAGTAATGTAGAGAAATTTAGATTGGGCGATTCTCAGGATCAGGGGTTTAAAAGGTTGGTCGAAATTCTTTGCAACAAGACTGTTTTGGCCATTTACAATATGGCAGCGCAACATGAAGTGCATACAGATGCAAGTAGCCTGGGACTAGCTGGCGTGATGTTACAGTCTACTGAAGGTGGTATATGGCACCCTGTATTTTATTAGTCGTCATTGCTCCGATACTGAGGCAAAGTATCATAGTTATGAATTGAAAATGTTGGCCGTGGTGGAAACTTTGGAGCGTTTCCGCGTTTATCTCTTAGGTAAACCTTTTCGTGTAGTAACCGACTGCGAGCGATCACTAGAACCAGAGCGAATAAAGAACTACAACGACAGTTTCACGATGACTGTTGAAGCTGTTGGAATTTAATTGTGAATTTGTGCATCGTGAAGGGTCTCGAATGGCCCACGTCGACGCTTTAAGCAGAGCCCCAGTTTTACCAGCTACAGAGCCGGAAGCAGCAGGTTTTATTATGAACGTGGAAGTAGGTAGTGGTGACTGGGTGTTGATGATGCAGCGAGGGTATAAGGAAATTTTGAATGTCCTAAATATTTTACAGGGGCAGATTAAGTCTGACCAATATAGGAAATTCGAAACGGACTATGTTTTGAAAGGAAATCGCATATATCGTAATACACACAAAGGGCCCAAGCTAGTTATACCTAAAGCTGTGCGGTGGCGTATAGCGAAATATTGTCATGACGACGTAGGTCATTACGGGCTTGAAACCCTTGAACGAGTTCAGCAAAATTTTTGGTTCTCTCGTATATCAGCTTATATGCAGTGTTGCTATAACAAAACCAAGGGTGGTAAGGCTGAAGGCGATTTACAGTACGGTGACTTAGAACCTTTGCCATTTCATCAAGTACATGTGGATTATTTAGGGCCGTATGTGAGAAGTAAGCGAGGAGCGATTTCTGATGCGTTTACAAAATTTGCCGTAGTGAAGGCGGTACGAAATACAAAATCAGTTCCGGTCATAAATATTTTGAACGAGTCATCTAGTTATTTTGATTTGCCCAAACGCATAATCTCTGATCGCGGCACTGTCTTCACGTCGAAAGTTTTTGAAAGATATTGAAAATTGTATCCAAAACATCAAAAATGCGGTCCGCACGCCTAGAGCAAATGGTCAGGTTGAATGAATCAACCAAATCATTTTGTCATATCTTCGTACCACCTCCGCTGACCCCAAAGAATGGGATGTGTCGTTGCATAGGTTACAATGGTCAGTCAACTCGCAGAAAAACTCGACTACACGTTTCAGCCCAAATGAACTAATTTTTTATTACAAACCGATTGACCTAGCTCAGAATCGTTTATTAGCAGCTAACTGATGATTTTGCTGAGTGTGACGCACCAATTAACGAAAAGAGACAGCTTGCTATGCAAAATATCGAACAGGAGCGTAAACGATGAAAGGATAGGTTCGACAAAAAGCACGCCCGACCTACCCTATACAACGAAGGAGACTTAGTGTTGATAGAAAATGATCCACAAGCAACCTGCGAGTCGCGAAAACTGTTACCTAATTATCTCAATCCGTACACTATGTAACGAGTAATTGGAAACGATTGATACCTTATTGAGGACGTGCCAGGGGCTCAAATGACGAATCGTAAATTTTGTTCAGTCTTTAGTTCTGATAAATTGAGAGGATGGTGTGAAAGTTCCCACATTCTTGAGGTCGACGATGATGAAGTCGAGGACAAGTTGATCGCAGGAATGGCCGAACTGTCAAGTTAAGGAAACCCTATCAAAGAAAACACACCTGTGTCTGTCTGTGATTGAACGTACGATATATTTTTTGAGGTTTGAAAAATAAAACCAACGTATTAAAAAAGGATTCCGATTGTATTTGTGAAGCGAACAACATCGATAAAGCTATCTAAATTTTAATATAGTGTGAAGTAGACGTCTTCTATTAAAACGCAAGGCATCCTTGACAGTAGCTATAATCAGATATGGGATTATTCGAACAAAATTTAGAACAGTGATTAAGTTTAAATACCTAGATAATATATGTGCTTACTTTCTGTAGATTAAAGCAAATTTGTGGGCTTGAGGAACTCTAAACTATATTACTGGAAAAAAGTTGTATGAGAGGTACCCCAAAATTTTTGACGATTTTGTTTATTTTCAACAGACTTTATCCTCGTAGCAAAAAATATATCGTGCCAAGCGTCATGAAGTTATTTTAAAAATTGTGACCTCCACTTAATTCCACTAAGGGTTGATAAGCCAAATTTTTGCTAATTTAGGTATTTTCACTTTATTGTTAATAACACCAACATTTATTCATGTATTTTCACGAAATAAGGCTTCACTTATTTGAAATATTTACAGTTTTAAGATCGTGAAATAAAAATGGTAAGTTTGGATAAGCCATTCACAAGATATGATAAAATCAATGGAACGACCTCTCTGAAAATCCGTAATTTCAGAAAAAAAAAATTGTATCCATAGAATTTTAAATTTTGGGTGCTTTTGTACTTAGGGGGCCATAATACATAGAAATTAAATAGTTAGACTTCAAAATAATTTCTCGTGTTGACCAGTGTTATCGGAAAATGTGTGCAGTAGTTCGTAGAGCTTGCCGTGAAGCAAAACGAAGAACGAGGGAGAACTTTCTGAACGCGACAAACGAATTAACTGATTCCAGAATATTATGGAATAAAGTTAGGAAGATAACGTCATCAAGATCAATTGGGTTTCGTACAATTTATCAAAATAATCAAATTCTAACGCACCCCATAGATATAGGTGAAGCATTCGCTAGCGAGTGGAGTTCAATAAGTTCCAAAAATTCATTTAGCCCCCAAATTATTAAAGAAACAAATCAACTAAACGTTGATCTCTTAAAGAGGCAAACAAACGAAGTTTTAAGCTTAATTGAACCAGTTTCTCTGGTCGATCTACAGAGTGATTTAAAAATATGTATGTAAAGGTTCAACACCAGATTTGGACGAAATCACGTACTCAATGATAAAGAATGCCTCAACAACCTTTAAATTAAGGCTTTTCAAATTACATACCAATATTTTGGCTAAAGGTGTTTATTCGCAAGCTTGGATATAAGATATATTACTCCCAATACCAAAACCAGGAAAAAGTTTATATAGCACTGAAGGATTCAGACCTATTTCATTGCTTACTGTCATATCTGAAATATTGGATAAAATTATTTCTCAAAGACTATGGAGACATTGCCATGCCAATATAGTAAATAAACAGCACGCATATTTACCCAACAGAGGAGTGTTTACATTGTGTCATCAAATCAAGAATAAAATCAAAGAAAACGCAAGGAAAAACAAACACACAGTAATTTTGTCCGAAAATCTTTGACAATGTTGTTGATTTCGTTGTAATAAAAGATCTATACAAATGGGGCGTTTCAATACGTTTATTAAAAAATAAAATCATTTCTTTCTGATAAAAGAATATTTGTTCATCTCCAATTCGCGAAATTTAGATAACGGAGTCCCACAAGGCTTTCCACTCTCCATGGACTCAGAGGGATTGATTATGTATCAATATATGCAGACAATATATTTGTTATAGCTTCAGGTAAAAATGATGAAATCACTTCATCCCTAAATCATTGTGACCCAATAATAAACAAATGGACAGAAGACACAGGAGCAACAATTCCGATAAATAAATGTGAAGCCTTTCATGCCTGCAAAAAATGCAAATGTGACTTGAATTCCATTTCTATTAGAGGGAATGATATATTAATAAAATCTGAAATGCGAATTCTCGGTATTATTACCTTTTCAAAAAACATCCTTTGGATACAGAATATCATCAATAACCTTAAAAAAATTAATAACCTCTTAAAAATAATTTGTACCAAGCAAAAACAGCACTTCAATTTGTCGTGCATTGCCAGATGGCATTGTTCAGCATTGAATAACGTTATATGGTTGGACAACAAAATCTAACACCCCACATACGGGTATTTGGCCATTCTAGGCGGATATTAGGCTAAAATTTAAAATTAAGAAATGTAAAAATTTAATTACGCAGCGCAGCAGATAACAAAATTTTGCATCGTATAGTGAATTTTCAAGGCTTTTGCTTGAGATTTGTCGTTTTGCAACACTGTTAAAGTCGGGAAGTTCAGTAAATTGCATGGGCTTTTACTGAATTTTTAGGATTTTTAGTCATATACAATATTTTTCTTGTGGCTAAACGAATAAAGATTTTACACACATTTTTTTTTTCTCTGCGAATGGCTATATTATCAGCTCCTTATATTAATTTTTAGAAAAATTTTATTTTAAATTTTTATAAGAAAATTTTTTCAAAATTAAATAAAATGATTTTTTTGTTAAAAAGAATATATCAAAAGGGTTTTAAAAGCGAGTTCGTAAAAATGCTATAGTTCACTATAAAATATGTCATCTCTACTTTTAGACAGGAAAAAAAACATTGCGCATTTTTGCGCCATTTTTCTTTTGGTGGATTTTTTAAAAATTTCACCTTTTTTTCTGTTTTTGATAATCTTGCATAAGTACATATGAGTAAGAAATCGTTTTGACAGCTATAAAATGTTTTAGTTGTTCATAATTGTACGTGAATGTTTAAATTATTACACATAAGACTGCTGTTACCTGTATAAAGAAAAGAAATGCGCGAAACAGTAATTTTCCCACACCCCTATAGCGGTTATTAGCTACCTGTGCAGCTGCGTTGTAAATGACGTTATTTGATAGAGCAAAATAAATGTACCTGTTTCAATTGACTTTTTTTATTATTATTAAAAACAAAACTATATAAAAAATAAACAAATCTGGCCTGCAGGAACTCAGCTTTTTGCTATATTGTGTGGTTATTGCACGAAATTATTGTCAGACCCTTGTTTACCTCTCCCTTCCTATAAAAGCTAAAAATTTAGTTTTTATGGTAGTAATGCGTAAGTAATTCATTCCTTTTAATATTTACATTATTTTTGCAAATAATATTTTATTTCTTCTGAACTTTCCCCGACGTTAACAGTTCCGTTTTCTAAACAAAAGTACGGGAAACATTAAAACAAAGTTTAATTTTTCAGAGGTATAGTTCTAAGTTCTTCTAAGGGGAACTTTTTCCCCCTTAGCCCAATTTTTCCTATTTTCCAGCTTAAATAGTTTATGACCATAATACATATTTCTGCCAAGTTTCATCAATGTAGCAATATAAACAAACAAAAATATTAATGTCTGGCTAGATGTGCACCGCTTTACAACTTAGATGAAAAGTATATTATTCAAATTTTTACCGGTGGGTCTTTTTCGAACAGAGTTACATCATATGCCTAATGTTATTTATGGGAAATCAATAGATGTAATATAGGCTCCAGAAACTACAAAATAAAGGAATGAGGTGCATTCTACGATGCCACAGATTAACACACATAGTCAACATGTTATCAACGATACAATGGCGTTCTGTAAATCAACGAATTGTGATGAATATCTTACTCTTTATATTTAAAATAAAAAATGGAATGATGCCGAATTATTTAAAACGCTATTTAGTAAATATTGCAAATGTAAAGTCTTCTAATTTAAGAAATTCAGATGATTTTAGGCTTATATTTTCATCAACAAACTTTGGTAAAAATTTTCTATTTTACAAGGGTCTTAAAGCTTTTAATGAAATACACCAAGAACTTAAAAGAGAAACAGATTTCTTTGTATTTAAACGTAAAGTGGTTTCATATGTTAAGCAAAACTTTTAATGGAAAACTAATTACTTTTGTAAGAAAAGAATTTTAAATTTAGTAAAATTTGTTATGAAATTTTTGTATTAATAGCAATGAATATGCTTTCTATCTAGAAAAGATTGTATCATATTAGCCAGAATAAGAGTCGGAACAACAAGATTTACCACACAGCACTATTATAAAAGAACTCATCCTAGGGAATGAGAAATCTGCGCAGAAGAACTAATTATATACTATATCATCAAAGGTTGTCCGATAAGCTCAACAAACGAACCCCTAGAGAAAATCCTAAACTGCAGTAACAAGCATTCAGCAACAAAAATAAAAAATATTCTTCAATCTGCAAATGTTTTACATGAAATTTGAATTCAAGATATATAGTGTAATGACCAAGTAGTCCCCACTATTTGTAAATTGTTATTTTATAAATTTATCTTCGTTAAATACTTTCCATAAATAAATAAAATATTTCATTTCATTTATTTATAACAAAATGTGTAATACAAAATCTTCAAAGGCCAATTTTAAAATACTACATAACAGTAAAAATAATTATCTAAGTACGGCATAAAATTAAATAAAAATTTAAAAGAAATTGCATAAAAAGAATGAATTCATATAATCAACAGTATTAACAAATTAATAATAATCTAAAATTCTCAATTACCTTTGATAATCAACAAATTTAATCCACACACTATTCAACATCACAATAAGATCAAGAGGAGGTAAACTGTTAATGTACAGCATAAACCAAACACAGCCAGACGACGGGGCACATAGTCCTGGTCTAACGCCATTTAAAACAGTAAACTGAAATCTATCCACTAAGTGCGAATACACAAGTCTACAGGCAGACCTTGAATTATTACTACAATATTTTTTCACTGATCACAAAGTTTCACAAACACAAAATATATTTCTTCAGATTTTTACATCTACAAGCATTTATTTCTATTATAGAATTATTTTGAATTATCGCCATATTTTGTGTCACATAGTGTACAATGACAAGATTCCAATTTGGTTTTTTATACATATGTACATCTTTTGTGTAGGGTCAAATAGTTCATTTCCATTTCTCCTAATTCCTTCTTTTGTCAAAAATATTGCAGTTTGGCTTTGTTTGTTTGATTAATCGAATTTATCTTAATCGGTTGGCAACTCTAATATACATATATGAATTCTATTTGGTTTGCTCGTTTTAGTTTACTAATAAGCTTCAAATAATCAGCCTGATTGTGTAAGGCGTTGGCGTTTACGCCGAAGGCATTTTTTGTACAAGATTAAGGAAACACAAATTTAGTTTTCTTTAATCTACTACGAAAAACGCCTGGGGCGTAACTGCCAACACCTTACACAATCAGCGGGAATAAGTAATTTATACAATTTTATTTATATAAATTACTTCATTTATAAAAAAAACTTTATTAATCGGTTAACCGACTAGTAACAAAATTAACCGCTTAAACCAATATTTCGATTTATTAATAGTGCGATTAACCGATTAAATGAATACCATTGTATCTACATATCGAGACATAACCATAAAAAAAGTTAAGCAACACGGTCTTAGAAAAACGTTTTTAGACGAAAATCTATAATTTACGATAATTTAGATCATCTGTCAAGGTCTCAAAGTCGTATCAAGTGCGTTTATGGAAATACACCAAAAGAGGGCATAGGTTAAGCAAAAATTCTTTTTTTCAAGTATGTATTATGAAACTAGTGCAAAAAAATACAATTATATCAATGAAACAGTTAAAGAACAGTTTGCTAAGATAAATAATTTAAAGTTTTAATATACATAATTTAATTAAGTAAAGTTTTCATGACACCTTATAGAGAATTTGTTATAACCTTTAACATTACATATTAGTCCCCTACAACTCTATGTATCCATTATTAAGGCTCTGCTTCAATTTAAACCAAAGATAATTCAAAAATGCCAATTCGGCAAAATTTACTTTTAGACACATATGGGTTTCTCAGGTTATTGGATGATTTACGCACACATTAGGTGTAATCCCGAACTTTTTGGGTCAAGTTCGGTAAATGAAAATAAACTAAAATACCTAAAAGTACGGGAAGGCGAAAAAACAGAATATTTTATTGCATAGTTTCTTAGGTTAGTAGATATTTACATGCATGCATGCATATAAACATACAACATAAGAGTAATATGGTTTACGGGATCCCAATGTTCAGTACAGAATCACACCTATTGCTAAACAATTGATACTTTAATGATAGAAATAAAATTAAATTTACAATAATGCGATTTTTTTTTCTTCAATATTCTTTATTTTCATGAAATACCACGATTTAGAATTGCTTTTAAATATGGAATTTTACGTCTTAGTTATCAGCATATTACCTAAAAAATAAAAGCGCAACTGAATGAAATAATAGTAGGTTTATTGAACTTATATCGTAAATAGTTTCCAACTTAAAAGAATTTTCTATAGACGGATAATACAACTTTGCTTTTTAGAAAGTTATTTGCATAAGTTATGCCATGCATTTTCATTTGATTTTTTTCTTGTTCCTCTACAACTACAAAGGAATTTATCAGCTATCAATTTGAATAAATTTATTTTATTATATATATATATATATATATATATATATATATATATATATATATATATATATATATATATATATATATATGTATATACCTATTTATTGTTTTTAATTTTCTGTTGCTTAAAATTATTATATTCTGATATTTTTTATGTTTAAAAATATCGATATATAATAATAATTAAAAAGAGGTCAAGAAACCAGAAGAAATTAACAATTTCAAGTTGCTTAAAATTGATGTTTAAATGATGTTTTTGTTCTTGTTCCTCTACAACTACAAAGGAATTTATCAGCTATCAATTTGAATAAATTTCTTTTATTATATATATATATATATATATATATATATATATATATATATATATATATATATATATATACATATATATATATATATATATATATATATATATATATATATATATATATATACATATATATGTATATACCTATTTATTGTTTTTAATTTTCTGTTGCTTAAAATTATTATATTCTGATATTTTTTATGTTTAAAAATATCGATATATAATAATAATTAAAAAGAGGTCAAGAAACCAGAAGAAATTAACAATTTCAAGTTGCTTAAAATTGATATTAAACGGTTACCGAATACAAAATTAGTTGCTTACCTTCTTTAATAGCTGTTTTCCAAGTTTCCCGAAGTTTATAATATTGTTCCGACTTAAGTCGCATATAATCCATACGCTGACTTCCACTCATTACATTCGGATAAACGTTGAGTATATACTTCCACACTACCCGGCGCAAACTGGGATCAATGCCGCCAAAAAATATTACTTTTCGCAGTTCATCACAACGTTGTATTTGTCCCAAAGCATCAAGAAACATGCGGAACTCATCATCTGCTAGTGGAGGTCTTGGTGGCAAAGCTGCCATTGCCTCTTCGTTTAAATTGAAAGCCTTTTGTACCATAGAGAAAGTTTTCTCCATTTGATTCATAATTAATCCCGGTAATGTAGTTTGCATTTGTTGTACGTATTTTTGGGAAGCTCCAAAAGACTGTTGTAGCGGAGACATCAATTCTCGGGCTGTTGAACTAGTAGGAGTTGCACGGGCACTATTCAGCACAAATGCTGATGACGGTTGACCGAAAACCGAATCGGACTCCCATTCTTTAACCTCAGTAAAAGGTTTAATATCAATTTGCAACATTAGACATGGTTCTGTAGCGGTTTGTATTGAAACATTATGAATCCTTAGAAAGGCGGCGTCTAAGTCCCAGTCGGACAAAACGGGCAAGTAAATTTCATTACCAGCGGGATCATATGCTTTGTATTTAATGGAAAAGTCCGATTTTATATCAAAAGCTTTAGCCAGTAACGAATATAAAACCTCCAGCGACGTGATTTGAGGGTCTACACTGAATTTACGCCATTCAGGTGGTAGATTTGGTTCACATTTCTGTGTAAAATAATTTAAATACAAACAAAGCAGTTGAATACCTTTGATTTGTTAGTCATAATATAAAATGTAATGCATTTAAATTTTCTTGTTACCTTCACTTTTACTCGAACTGCTTCTCTTGTGTGTGCGAATATGTTGTTGGACATTTTGTCGAGGCCAGACTGTCACTGCCAGACGACTTTCACTGAGGTATGTCAATTATTGAACTCGTTGCAACCAAGTTATTGCTTCATAGATATTTACAATTTATTCGTTTAGATGAAATCATTGTTTCAAAAGCACTTCTTGATAATTTAACCTTTTATGAAAACTATAGTTTAAACAAAAAACTTAAAGATTTTACGAACAGAACGCACAACCTAATGAAACAGCTGAATGTAAAATTTTATTCATTGAAAAATAAATGCAGTGCTGCCAACATTTAATTTCGATTAAAACTACATATGACGAACAAAATCCGTTTTCCCCTACATTTGAAAAAGTAAACCCCTACAATTGTACCTACGTTTGAAATGCAAGTTTTTTAAATTAAATTCAATTTTTAGACATTTAACACAAACAAATTTTATTTCCTTGTTCTTCATTTGATACATATAATGCGACAATCTATGTTTTGGGATTGCATACTGGATCTAAGAATGCAAATTGACTGTATAATTATATGGCTTATGCCCAGTTTTTAACTCCAAAATTAAGTACTATTTGAAATTAAAGTGTATTTAAATGCAAAATTTAGTTTTTCACTTCAAAATTATACCAGATTTAAATGGCCCTCAAGTACATTTAAATTCATTTTAAGTTTTTCATACAACCATGTGTTTGTTTACATTCAACAACAAGGCGAATTCATGCAAGGTGGACTCATTTATGCAACTCTGTGTAAAATTTATTAAACTGTTATATAAAATGCTTTGGAAAAAACGATGGCCGCACACATAAACAGTTTGACAGTTCAATAATTTTGCCTTGGTAACAGCTGATCACCAATTTCTGAACTAAGGCCACCTGGTATGAATTCGCCTTGTTCAACAACTTGAAAATTGTTAAAGCACAGGGCACACTCATACAGGTAGGAGCGATAGCCCAGCTGATAATGTGTTGTTGGGGGAAGCTCTGGTACAGAGTAATTTTTTTTTTCAAAATATATACATACATACAAAACTTAAGGGCAAATGTAAAAACACACATGTACATATATTTGCTTTTGTAGTTTTTCGTTTTGTTCTGTTCTACACATGTAATTGTGACATTTGAATTAGATTTCACAAAAAGAAAATACATGTTAGTTTATATATTTGTAGAACTGCTCCTACCTGTATCAGTGAGCCCTAGTAAAGCATCTGTTCATTGAAACAAAATGTCTGTAAAAGGTAGTTGTCTTAGATAATTTTCAGTATTTTTCTTGCCATTTATTGTGGTACCATACTTTTATCACAATTAAATACCAAAATAAATTTTAGACTGAAAAATTGAAAGTGTATTTAAGCATAACTTAAGTTTATGGAAAAATTAACTAATTTTTTACTTAAATACAAAGTCAAAAACTGGGGGTAACTAATTATATGTACAGTCAAGTTCGAACATCAGTTATAATGGAGAAAATCCGTTCTGCATTCGCGTTGAATGGGGTAATGATAATAAAACTTTAAATAAGTTTGCAATTGTTGACGCTATTAGTTCGTTATTAAATTGTCTACGTATAACAATTTTTGGCCAAAATTTAACAATATCCATGTTTTTGAAAAAGTTAATTTCATCTTGAGATAAATATTCTAATGTTCGCCATTCTCTATAGAGTTCGTTACTATTTATTTTTAACTTTTCGCATAAAATATCGAACTTAAACGCATCCTTGTTTTCACAAAACAAAGCACTTGGACTAATAAACTCTATTTCCTTAAAAATACTTTCTGTCTTCAATAGAAGCAAAGTATATCTATATCAAATAGTCGCAAGAGTACAACAACATAAAATTACAAAAATCGCCGAACATATTGTTTGTGTAAAATTCTAATCTTGTGTCAGAAATTTTCTTTTATAATATAGGTATTTTGTTCACAATTATTTCCTACGTTTCACTACTTTTCGCATAGAACTTTTTTAAAACAATTTCTTTTTGTTACTTTTCTTAAATAATACACTTTTTCACAAAAATTTTTTCCACAACAATTCTTTTTTGCTACTTTTGCTGAGTTAATAATGTTTTTCACAATTTTACAAAATTATTTTTTCAGCGGAATAAACAAATTTGGCTAGCTACAAGAGTAAACCAATTTTGACATACGTTCAGATAAAAACTATAAAAAATTTTAGCCAGCTGGGCTCTTGCATATTCTTGATATAGATATACTTTGAGTGGAAGCAAAGTATATCTATATTAAGTAGTCGCAAGAGCACAACAACACAAAATTACAAAAACCATCGTACATTTTGTTTGTGTAAAATTCTAATCTTGTGTCAGAAATTTTCTTTTATAATATAGGTATTTTGTTCACAATTATTTCCAAAAATTTAAATACTTTTCGCATAGAACTTTTTTAAAACAATTTCTTTTTGTTACTTTTCTTAAACAATTCAAATTGCACACTTTTTCACAAAAATCTTCTCCACAACAATTCCTTTTTGCTACTGTTGTTGAATTAATAATGTTTTTCACAACATTACAAAATTATTTTTTCAACGGAATAAACAAATATGGCTCGCTACAAAATTAAAAAAATTTTGACATACGTTCAGGTAAAAACTAAAAAAAATTTAATCAGCTGGGCTCTTGCATATACTTGATATAGAAATACTGATACAATTAATATATAACAATGTTTCAGATATGATAAGTACATATGTATATATATAAATGGAATCGATAAAGCTTTGTTTTAGAATAGTAACAAGACAAATTACAAAAAAAAACAAATGTCGGTTTAACAAATTAAACATTTATTTATAATAAATTTTGTAGAATTAAGATGTAAAATTATATAATTTTTTACGACATCAATACTTTTGTTGAAATCGATACAAGGGTAAAGTCTATTAAAATCATTGCAAATTCTCCGAAAGGGATCGAAGTTACTTTAGTTTGTAGTGTAAAACTTAATTCTCAAGAAGCTATAATAACTTGTTGGACGATTGCGTATATTCAAGTTTATTTTGCTTAGGAGTCGTTTATTAATTTCAGCAGAAAGGTAACATTTAGCATTTGCCGACGGCTCCTTAAGGTTGGGAGCTTAATAAGTACTAGGCGTCTCACGTAAGATGGTAATTTTATATTAGAGTTCCAAAGAAGACCACGAAGACAAAATAATAAGAATTGCACTTGTACTGACTCTATTTTATTTGAATGTGAAAGATATTGTGGGTCCCATAGAACAGATCCGTATTCAAGTATTGAGCGAACTAAAGTAGTAAATAACATCTTGGTTGTGTAAGGGTCAGAGAACTCCTTAGCCCAGCGTTTAATAAAACCCAGAACACCAGTAGCTTTTTCGATGTTATATGGCACCTGAAGTCCAGTTTTTTATCTAAAATAACTCCCAAGTCATTAAATGAATCCACTAGGTCAAGAAAAACATTATTCATTCTATAGAGTCCATTGATTGGAGTTGTTCTTGAGAAAATCATATATTTGCACTTTTTCACATTTAGCTCCAAGGCGAATTTATACACGGTGAACTCACTTATGCAACTCTGTGTAAAATTTATTGAACTGTCAAATGAAATGCTTTGGAAAAAACAATGGCCGCACACAAAAACGAAATACAAGAAGAACACTTTGACAGTTCAATAATTTTGCATTGGTAACAGCTGATCACCAATTTCTGAACTAAGGCCACCTATTAGCGCACCAAGTGGTTAAGTGTATAATGTCAGCTTGGAGACGCAACTGTTGGTCAACAGAGTCAAACGATAACAATAACTTTACGTCATCTGCATACCTTATCATATTTGATTTTTCAACAACGGAGGGAAGATCATTAATAAATAAAGTAAAGAAAAGTGGGCTGAGATGACTACCCTGAGGCACACCTGATTAATATACAGATATATCAGTAGAGAGCATATTGCGGAACTTGACACACAGCACTCTGTTCTTCAAATAAGATTCAATCCATTTTATTAGAGACGTTCCAAATCCAATTCGATCAAGCTTATGAATGAGTAAGTTGTGATTCACCTTATCAAAGGCCTTACTAAAATCAAAATAGATGGCATCTGTTTGTTTGCCAGTGACAAATCCATCGTTAACTAAAGGCCGTGTCAGATAAAACTTTTGCTTCGCGTTGCGTTATATTTTCGCTTTGACATTTAAGATGAAATATACATACCTATATGAAATATGTCACATAAAGTACTTTTAACGTAACGCGAAGCGTAAAGTTGGGCAATTATCATCTTTTTGCGTGCTTTGACAATCAACGGGAATCTTTTTTTTTTCTTTTGCCAAATTCGGACGTACGTTTTAAATATCTGAATGTGTTTTAATAAAAGCTATATATATATGTACAATTTATGCAATAAATATTAGAAAAAATATGTATAATAACAAAATTATCATCCACTTTTTATGGTAAAGAATGTTTTTATTGTGACATACCCCTTTTGCTTTGCGCTTTTCTGCTAAAGTTAGAAACGTCACGTAAAGCGAAAAAGTTCTATCTGACTCGGTCTTAAGGTTGTTAATTCTAAGAGATTCGTAATAGCTGTTCGACCTTTACAGAAACCATGCTGTGCAGAAGAAAGGATAGACGTTGCTTGATAAGACAATGTATCGCATAGGACTTTCTCAAACAACTTTGGTATAGCGTTCAGTTTAGCTATACTCAAGGCAGATTTACCAGGTGCGTGTTGAACTACTGTCAAAGTTTATATACAAGTCACATAAAATGTTTTTTTTTCTTAAATCTTCCTTGTTAATGATGCTTCTTCTTCCTTGATTGTGACATAATCTTGCTTGGCTATACCTCTATAATATGATATATGTATCAGCTTTAAATCCAGATTTGAATAGCGGAATGATGAACGATTTCTTCCAAATTGGAGGAATATAACTCAATTTTGGTGATTTGTTGAATAAATAGGTCAATGGAGTGCTTAGTAAATGAGGACAGCATTTTAAAATACTACTAGGAATACCATCAGGACCGGGAACATACGAAAGTTTTAGATGTTTTAGATTTTTCATATAAGTCAAAACAGTTTGCTGCTCAATACGGGGTACATTAAAATTCACTGATTCAGGGATATGGTAAGAATACTGCTCGATATTGCTAAACGTAGACGATGAATAGGTTGATGCAAAAAAGTCAGCAAACATATTACTTATAACTTTATCATCTGAAGACTCACAATCTTTAAAATTCATAACAGAAGGGAAATCTGACACACGCCTCTTCGAATTGACAAACTTATAAAAAGATTTGGGATCATTTTTAAGTTATTTTTTATCCTGTTTGAGCCAGTTGATTAGCAGTGGTATATGCACATCTTGCTGAGGAGTACATAGAATAATTTAGTTGAGACGCATTTTGCTTGTACTTTTTAAATAGTTTACTCTTTCGGTTTTTAAGAATTGAAAGTTGTTCCAAGGTGGATCATGGCAGGGCGCAGGTAGTACTCTAGGTATTGAAGATAGGAAGCATTTGTGTAGTATCTGCTAAAATTTTTCGATACTTTTGTCTAAATCATTGCCATAAGATAATTCATTTAACCAGATATAAGTTAATTCAATCGTAGGATGATAACTATCCTCAGGATTTGAAAGAGGGGGAAGCTGCGATATCGAAAAGGATGACGGTTCATTAACAAATACAAGGTCTAACAATTTATCAGAACTATGTGTGATGCAGTTGATTTGAAAAAGGCAGCACTCCAGTAAACTGTTAATGAAATACTGTGATAACTCCGAAGATTGAAGAGGTGACAAATAATTACAATCAGGCACAGATTTCCAGGACACATTTGGCATATTAAAATCTCCCAGCACAAGTATAAGATCATTTGAATTTACTTTATCTGCAATAACATTTATAGCTTTTAGGTAGTCCTCATAGATAGAATATTGCGAGTTAGGAGGAATATACAAGCAAATAATATACATAAGCTGTTTATGTATTTTCACTAATACGCATATAAACTCAATGTGCAAAAAATCATGCAGTATAATTTCTTCCGACGAAAGCATAGTTGAAAAAGCAATTAAAACACCACCACCCGATTTTTTTAGAATATTATTGGCTATTTGACAACTTTCTCTATCTTTTCTGAAAATTTGGTATCTGGAACACATAATTTCCGTATTATTAATTTTACTATTAAGCCAGGTTTCAGTGAATGCTATAATATCGTTGTCATATCCAAAGCTGTTTCGGTAAATCGACGACAATTTTGAATTAATACCCCTGACATTTTGGTATAAAATAGATATTCGTTTTTTGGATTGGGATGCACTAAATTAGGCAAGCGAGCATTATTATCATCTTTATAAATGAATTCACGTACTAAAGCATTCTTAGGCCAAAACTATTGACTAACAATTTGCTGAAACATTACCTCCGGTACAGTTATTTTGAATGATGCTCTATTTCTAGAGTTTACTTTAAAAACGAGAATATCCTGTGGTGAGCAATTTTCAAATTTCCTTTCAATATACCATTTCATATCTTCAGCTTTTGTATCCGATGCGAAACGTGTAGCAAATATGGGTTTTTTCGGAGGAATCGTGCGCAACTTCCTTGGGGCTGTTGACGTTTCAGTTATATTTTGATTATGAACTGTAGACGAGGTCGCTATTGAGGTTAAAGGGACTGGAGTTGAGACATCAAAATTACTTAATTGAGCGGGGCTTAGAGATTTTGAAGCATTATTTAGAGGCACGGCCGTTGATGAGTAGCTCAGATCATTATTCATATCGTTGGCATGAATATTGTTACCAACATTATCTGAGGCATTAGGCATAGTTGTTCTAGGAGGAGAATTTTTTGTTAAACTGGATCCGTCATTAATCGTGTTGTTATCTTTATTCAACAATCTGGGGCTTTTGCGGCGAATTGTGGATGGTGATTGTAAACTATCTAAAGTTTTAAAGTCACTAAAAAGTTTTCCATATTCATTAATATGTTCAGTTAAATGGCCAAGGTTGTTCTGGATTTGCAGGAAATTGTTTATAGTGCTCTGGAAGAATTTAAAAAATTCAACACTGACTTTCTGGCAACTATTACAACGCCAATGAACGTTTTTGTTGTTTGCTATTGACTCGCCCACTAAGCCAGAAATACCAGCGTACTTAAAATGGTATGAACCATGACATAACCAGCAGATTATCATTCTATCATAAGATCCTTCTAAAGTACATCCGTTTTTCAAGCATGCCATCTTGGGAATTAACGATCAAACAATCAAATATATAATATATAATTTTGAGTTTTTATGAATAATCCGATGCAACTACTTTTGCTCACTGGGTAGTGATAAATGGTAATGCAGTTTACAATTAACAACAAGGGGTATTGCAGTGAATAAACAGTGATAATTCAACTGTCGTGCAGTATTGCCAGTATTATGATAGAATGAAACAGCAGTAGATATTTGCTTTGATATTATCTATCTATATAGTTCGTCTTGCTTCGAGTAATTTGATGAAACAAGCACAAACAACCAAACTTCCAGTGAAATAATAAAAGAAATTAAATTTCAATTAACTTATAAAATTGCTTTTTTATGGTGGAAAACAACAGTGTAGCTTGTTACTTATAAGCTGCTTCACACGATTTACGATATATGCAGGTATTTACACTTTGTGTACAGATTTTACAGGTGATTTATTGGAGCCGACGACTTGGTGAGACAGAGTTCCTTTATATATTATTGTACGTCAACGCCCACTAAAGGGGGCAGGCTTCAAAAATAGACAATATCATGTTTTTCACAGACGAACGTATGGACATTGCTAGACCGTCTAGACTTAATCACTGATCAAGAATATATTTAATTTATGGGGCCCAATTCTCTTTTAAGGGAGCCTGTTCACAAATAAATAAAGTTTACTACACAACATGGTTTATAAGAATGATTTGCATATATATTTCATAATCTTATTTTAAAATTAACTTTAGTTATTAAAAATATTGATATTATTGTTGTTATCATTGCGGATGGCGATTTATTTTGTTTTCCAAGTATAGTATTTCATCTTTGCTTATCCACGAATTGTGTTGATTAGAAAATCCCAACCATTTAACTAATGCTTTGTCCCTTTTCAGTCGAATCACCTTTTCAACTAGATATTTATTTGAAAATCTAGTTCTTCCGTATAGAAGCCACCTTTAATAGGATTTCCAAGATAATCTTGTAATATGTATGCTGTAGGATATGTATTTTGAACTTTTTTGATTGTGAAAATTTCTGTTGTCCAATTCGGAGTATAGCCTTTCTCAAAAATATTTTTATATTTGCTAATACGTACATGGTCCCCTGCATTAAATTTTAACATTTTGTACATCTTTAAATGGCTGTATACTGTATTTAGAAGCTGTTTTTCATATTTTGAGTTGACTTTAATCGGTGGCATTTTAATTGTGCGATGAACTTTTCTATTGTATGCATTAAGTAAATCTTTGTATATATCAAGCCAGTTGAATGAACCATTAAAACTAAACTCTTTCCACATCATTCCTTTTAATGTTCTACTATTGATGCTTTGATGATGCTATAGGTTGAGTAGTGATTGACGTTGTATTTATCCATCAATTGATTAAAGTGTTTGTTGAAGAATTCTTTACCATCATCTGTTTGTAAGTTTTTTGTCACATGCCCCAATTGAAAAATAGTCTCCATTGCCTGCGTTGTGTCAACAGCTGTCTTTCTTCTCAGAGGTACTGCCCAATCATATTTGGACAAGGTATCAATTACAGTTACCAAAAATCTATAATTTTTATTGTATGTAGAATAGTTCCCCATTTCAACTAAATCGTCTATTCCTTTCATAACAACTCTACGGCGTCCAGACATTTTTCGAGATTCCTTATGGAGCTCGTTCACTGAATTTTTTTTGTATCCATGTCTAAGCTTTTAGAAGTCTTTGGGGTGTGTTGCTGATGCGCTTTCAGCAATTGACACAAACATGTAATTTTCAAATCTATACATTTTCTCATTTAATCTTTCAATTTCTTCTTCGAAGAATGCTCTGATCTTGGAAATGCTTTCTTGCAATTTTTTATTCTCTTCCAACTGTAATATTATTTCATGTTGTTGCATTTCGATTTGATTTTTTAGAGTATTGTGCATTTTGTTATTATCTTCTTTAAATTCTTTTAACATTTTGAGTTTGCAAAAACAATTTATTGATAGTATCGTTTTCCTCCAAAGCTTTTGCAACACTTTTGATTATTTTGTTTTGGACATCAATGTTGTTGTTCGCATACAAAGAGAACCCCAACAATTTGGGTGCATTTTTCAATGAAATTATACTGCATTATCTAAACGACACTCGTTTAGATAATGTCCGAATTTATCAACAGACATAATTTATATTTAAAATGTGTGCGTTTATATAGTTTATACTATTATATTAGCTTCATGTAGTTCTTAAATAATTGAGACAATCTCGTTGTTGTGATTAGTATGACCAGCAGACTGTGATGCAAGCAGAGTCTAAGTCGATCTACCAACTCGTTTGGATCATCTCAGTATATATAGTTTGATTTATGAGGATTTACCACCACCACCTGGTTAACTATCTTGTCGCGATGTGGTGGCTTAAGGGGAGGCTGTGTCTCTAACTTCAGGCCAGGCGCTGTACATACACCCGTACGTTTAGGGCCTGTCGTGAAGTAAGAAGATAAAAAGGCCTTCATAACCAAAGGTTAACCGCCCCCTTCCACCTCCCATTTCCCATAATCCTTCATCAACACTTCCCTCCTCCCAAACATCACGAGCTCAGCCAATTTGGATTCGATAGCCCCCCACTCCGTTGTTACAGGGAGAATCTTCCCATTTTTGGAATTCGCCAAGGCCACAAGAAGGTTATCCTTAACTACCTCGTTAAAGGACCTTCGAGTGGACGACGAAGATGATGTTGAGGGAGAGGTTGTTTTCTGCACCTTCCTTTTTTTTGCTTCCTGGCCGCTCTCTGTCTGAGAGCGGTTTCTTTTTGAACTTTTTCCTTCGGCTATTTGCTGGGAGGCCGCTCTGGACGTGCTTGGTAGGGAATCCATAAACTTACGATATTCCTCTACCACGGCCTGGTATCTCACCTTATCCTCAGCATCATGTGGGTGCGTGACTCCTTTCTCCGCATTCTTGGCTATCTTGTCAAGAATGAACACGGCCTTGGAATATCTAATTTTAAGGAGCTCTTTCTGGCTCCTTTCTTTGGCTTTTCCCTTCTGCCGGTTACACTATGCAACAAATGAAGACCTTTTGAAAAGTGCAAGGTCGTGACTATATAGGTTCGATTCTACTATCAAATTGTAGGAAAACTCTATACTCAGTTTGGTCAGTTTGGTGACCGTTTTGTTTTTATGGGCGTCCAAAGTTTCCCAATATTACCACCATGCCCAAAAAAAGGTGTCATCAGTTTTTGTCAAATAGCTAGTCAGTACTTAAAAATATCGCTTAACTATGTTCAGCAAAAATGTACCCAAGAGTGTACTGAATATTTCTTGATTAAATTTTGTGGCAAAAATATATTTTATCCCAGAATTATTTTTAAAAAAAAGTAGACAAAAAAATTTTTTTTACAATTTTTTGATCATAACTTTTAGGAAATCCTGATTTTTCATACACTATATTCGGCAAAATTGTAGCCAAGGTAAAGCCGAACAACTTTTGTGAACATACCAATATAATCTGAACGTGTCTAGATACCCAAAATGGCTCATAAAGTCTGCCCTGTGGGTACATATTTTAATTTTTAATTCAAATTCTTATAATGAAACTAAAGTTTTTGCAGAATAATTTAATAAAGTATTGGTTTTGGTGTTTATTTGTTATATTTTATTTGTAATAATTTTAGTTTTACCAATTTTGATAGTCATATTTATGGGAATACAGATTTATTTATTTCGAAGTAATTTCAATTGAAATATTCAATTGCAGTTATATATGTGACATGATTATGCATATTCTCAATCTGAATTTTCGAAATCCTCTAATATTTGTAGATCCTCAATATCTCCATTTTCCTCTTCTCCACCGTCATCTTCCTCCTCAAGCTTTGGTACTCTTCCAAAATCAGCATCATTAAATAAATTTTTTGCGCGCCAACAAATCTCTGCCATTAGGGCATCTGGAGATTGTTTGCCTCGATATCTAGATATAAGTATGTCAAGAAGTTTTAAAATTGCATACATACAAATATAAACGGTTTTTGTTACCTTAATTCTTTCGACGGAATCGGATGAGCAAGGAGAACGTTTTCACCAGACAGCATTGCCATTCGAATTAAGGTAACAAAAACCGTTTATATTTGTATGTATGCAATTTTAAAACTTCTTGACATACATACTTATATCTAGATATCGAGGCAAACAATCTCCAGATGCCCTAATGGCAGAGATTTGTTGGCGCGCAAAAAATTTATTTAATGATGCTGATTTTGGAAGAGTACCAAAGCTTGAGGAGGAAGATGACGGTGGAGAAGAGGAAAATGGAGATATTGAGGATCTACAAATATTAGAGGATTTCGAAAATTCAGATTGAGAATATGCATAATCATGTCACATATATAACTGCAATTGAATATTTCAATTGAAATTACTTCGAAATAAATAAATCTGTATTCCCATAAATATGACTATCAAAATTGGTAAAACTAAAATTATTACAAATAAAATATAACAAATAAACACCAAAACCAATACTTTATTAAATTATTCTGCAAAAACTTTAGTTTCATTATAAGAATTTGAATTAAAAATTAAAATATGTACCCACAGGGCAGACTTTATGAGCCATTTTGGGTATCTAGACACGTTCAGATTATATTGGTATGTTCACAAAAGTTGTTCGGCTTTACCTTGGCTACAATTTTGCCGAATATAGTGTATGAAAAATCAGGATTTCCTAAAAGTTATGATCAAAAAATTGTAAAAAAAATTTTTTTGTCTACTTTTTTTTAAAAATAATTCTGGGATAAAATATATTTTTGCCACAAAATTTAATCAAGAAATATTCAGTACACTCTTGGGTACATTTTTGCTGAACATAGTTAAGCGATATTTTTAAGTACTGACTAGCTATTTGACAAAAACTGATGACACCTTTTTTTGGGCATGGTGGTAATATTGGGAAACTTTGGACGCCCATAAAAACAAAACGGTCACCAAACTGACCAAACTGAGTATAGAGTTTTCCTACAATTTGATAGTAGAATCGAACCTATATAGTCACGACCTTGCACTTTTTCCACTGTTGCACTGTGTTATGTAACCGTATAATTCACAGAAATATTTTATGTTTATTAACTGAGACTCAGTTTTTATATTTTCTTTTGTTTTATCATCCGTAATATATTAAATGAATGTTCAGCAATGAAGAAAAACTTGCCATGACGTTTCGTGTGTGAACGTAAATGCAGGTTCGAAACAAAATTGAAGAAAAACTGATCAAGTATACCTGATGTGTGTGAAAGAGGACTTAGTTTAATACACAAGTTATTTTAATACACAGCAAGCAAACACTTAAGGTGGGAGGCCAATGTACGCGGCATGCGATTACGAACGGTCGTAGTATTACCAGTGCATAAAATGTGAGTTTGTTTACAAAAATATTCATATAAAAAAATATCTGAGTAGGATATAATTAAATCTGGCAACACTGAAAGAATCCGCCGCGAGTTAAGGTACACGAATATGTAAGTTAAGGTACACGAGTATGTAGATTGATTATTTAAATTTTATCTTTTAAGAAAGATACTCGTAACCTTGAATTGAATCAACCTAACACTTAAGTTAAGCAGAAAATGTTATCGTACTTAGTTATGACAAGAACACATTTTTATGTAACAAAGAATATACGATAATAACACATTTTTATGTAACAAAGAATATATGATAACAACACATTTTAATAACAAAGAATATATGATAAGAACACAATTTTATATAACAAAGAATATCTAAACAAAGTAATTTAAGAAATAAACAGTTTGTAAACATATTGATAAAGATGAGTAACTAATCCTTATCAATACTTACATTTTTAATATATAAGACAAACTATTCACGAGAATAGTCAGTTTTTGAATTAGCATGTGTACTAAGACATACTCATTAGAATTAAGAGAAAATAAATAAAAGTTGAGCGCACGTCGTTCAGGAAAAAAATATTTTTTTTAATTCTATAATAAATAGACAACTTAACTGGCGATCCTGCCAGGAGATTAATATATTGTTATTCTTCACGAGGCGGACCACGATATTCATCCTTGCCGCAACAAGGATACTAAAACTGACTCTTGTAAAGTAACTCAAGACTCCAGAAATAATTTAGGTAAACTCTGACCACAATAAAGTAAATTTGTGCTCTAGAGAAAATTTAAATTAAAAAATTAAGGTGAACAATTAATGAAGAAACAAAGACAAAAAGTTTTCGATAGTAACAGATTAACGGAAGAAGAAAATATGGCTAATCCTGGTAACCTACAAATAAACATGGAAGCTTTGATACAACAAATTGCAAGTATGCAGCTAACCATGCAATCATTGAATGAAAAAAATGAGGAACTTGAACGAAGATTAAATCAAGCACCCGACCTACAACCAAGCATACCACAACCCTTACGAGCCGTTATGATGACATATAATACCCCGGAACAAATTAATTTGGATGTATTTAAAACATTGCCTGAGTTTAATGGCAATCAACTAGAATACCGATCATGGAGAGAAGACGTCTCAAGGTTGATGGATGGAATAAAACAACATGAATTTTCAAACAGGTATTGTGAAGCTTTATCAATAGTAAAGACAAAAATACGAGGATCTGCATCAGATGTCCTTATAAATCACAACACAATATTTAATTGGGAGGCTATAAAAAATCGTTTGGACTACACATACGCAGATCAAAGACCAATCTATGTATTACAAGACGAATTGAGAAGACTTCAACAAGGCAATAAAACTCTAAGCCAGTATCATGATGACATAAACAGATCCCTGACTCTCATCACGTCAAAAATTTCGATGTCAGGTCATCCAAAAAGTACAATTGAGATAATGATGGAAGAAGCTGTTCAGGAAGCAGTCAGAGTATTTAAGGATGGAATTAAAAACTCTTATATAAGATCCACTCTTTATGGTAACCAAATTAAGGATCTAGAACATGCATATGCAATTGCGAGAACAATTGAGCATGATAATGAACATAGACGATTAAATCTAAGTTATGAAGAGCCCAGACAAGAAGGATATGTTCGTCCGAAGCACCAATCGAGACAAGAATTTCAAAGACGTCCAAATATAACAACATTTAAGCAACATGGACATCATCATCAACAGAATTATACTCGTCCGGAACCAATGGATATATCATCAGGAAATACTCGACAGTTTATAACAAAACCTTGGATCAACAATGTATCAACACAACAACAACGATATAACCAGCAACAATCGAGTTTCAACCAACAAGGTACCTACAACTCCAATATACCTAAAAGGCAACGAGAACCCAGTGGTAATTACCAGCATCAAAAAGCTATGCGAGTGAATAACCTATGTATGGAAGATGACAAAGATGACATGTGTGTAGAAACTGGAAATTCATCAAATATTGTAAGTAAAAAGAAAAATAATTTTAAGCATTTAAACTAAGACACGGGTTGCCTTGTCTCACCTTGTCAGACGGTAGTAGAGATTATCTTGTACTAGTTGACACAGGTGCAACCCATAACTATGTAAATTCAGAAATTAAGTTAAGTGACTCTGAAAATTTAAAAGAAAACGTTAAGGTTTATTCAATTCACGGTACATCTACTTTGGAAAAAAAACAAACTGCTCAAATATTTAATAAAATATTAGATTTCTACGAAACAGATGAATTAAAAGATTTTGATATATTATTAGGTTACAAAGGATTAAAAACATTAAAAGGAAAAATAGATTTAGATAAAATGATATTTAAATTAGGGGAAGAGGAAACAATTAAAATTAATTATTTAGTTAATGAAAAATATGAAAAATATAGAAGAAGAATAGATGATTTAATGGAAGAAAACAATGGCATTGGGCCATTACCTTTTACAAATCTACTGGAAGCGACAATTAGAACAGTGACAGAAGATCCTATTTATACAAAACAGTACCCATACCCAATAGCTGACAATGAATTTGTTAATAAGGAAGTTAAAAGATTACTTGATGAAGGTATCATTTCAAAAAGTAATAGCCCTTTCAACTCACCGATTTGGACAGTCCCAAAAAAAGGATTAGACGAATCAGGTCAACCCAAGCGTAGAATGGTCGTAGACTTTCAAAAACTAAATAAAAATACTATTTCAGATAAATACCCTATACCAGATATTACGACGGTACTGCAAAATTTAGGACAGGCCTCATTGTTTACAACACTTGATTTGGAATCAGGATTCCATCAAATAAAAATTAAAGATTCTGATCAGGAAAAGACAGCTTTCTCTGTCTTAGGTGGTCACTATGAATATAAAAGAATGCCTTTCGGTTTAAAAAATGCTCCTGCCATCTTTCAAAGATGCGTAGACGAAATACTTCGTGATTACATTGGAAAATTTGCTTATGTCTATATTGATGACGTTTTAATATATTCATCATCGGCTGATGAGCATATGAAACATATTGAAATTGTCTTCGAAGCCCTAAATAAGGCAACTCTAAGAATATCCAAAGATAAAAGTAAGTTTTTTCAAACAGAAGTTGAATATTTAGGACATGTAATTAAGCATGGAAAAATCTCAACAAATCCAGAAAAAATTGAAGCAATAGATAAACTGCCCATTCCGCAAAATTTAAAGGAACTTAGAGGTTTTCTAGGAATGACAGGTTACTACCGTAAGTTTGTAAAGAACTATGCAACAATAGCTAAGCCACTTACTGTTCATTTGAGAGGAGAAAATGGTAATGTTACAAAAAATCAAAGTAAAAATACTATAATAAAATTAGATCAACCAGCCATAGATGCGTTCAATAAATTAAAAAATTGTTTAACCCGCCCTTACTCGCGCACTTGTTTTTGTACGTCGTTACTCGCGGGGTGTTTTGTACACCCCTAGACAAAATGCTAATTTTTTCATGACTTTAAGCAAATAGAGGTTCAAAACTAAAAACTTTCGTCGGAAAAGAGCTTAAACTCTACACATAAAATCATTTTCTAGGTTATACATAACAATTTTATTGAAAAAATTTTAGAAAATAAAAGGTCAGAAAATAAGCTTATAATACGTTATTTCTAGAATCATTTTATTTAACTTAAAAAATTCATTTATTTTTATTGATAAAAGTATTGTTTAATTTTAACAAACATAAAATACTTTCTAAAGAAAAAGAAAAAACTAAAAAAAACTAGTTTATTGCGAAGAAAAGCAATTTGGGCAAATGTTAGACATGTGACTTTTGCACATAAATTTTTGGCAAAAATGACATTGACTTCTAACTTTCAAGTCTCTTGAACGGGGACAAATGCAGCATCTGTTCTTTTTTTGGTTGTTTTGGGTACTTGTGCTGGGTGCTTCTAACGTCCTTTTTAAAGATTTGGGTAAGGATGAAATTTCTGACCTTACCACTTGATGATCACGATCACACAAAATGTGTGCTGAAGAGAATTGAAAAGTGCTTATTTCTAGTAACGCGGATAGTCGCGGGGTGCAAAAGACACCCCAGCAAAATTTGAAGGTGCTCCCTCTTCTCAAAAACACGATAAGCAAGGAAGCGGCTTCCATCATATGATTAGATAGTTCGTTATACGCAGCTATTAGAAAAATTGAGAACAAGACCTCTTGGAAAAAAGAGATATAGCAAAAATAATAAGTCGTGGGGTGTAGTTTACACCCCGCGTGAGTAATGGCGGGTTAAAGGAACAAGTGGAACTTCAACAACCCAGAGTTGATAAACCATTTGAACTCACGACAGATGCATCAAACATAGCTTTAGGTGCAGTACTAACACAACTAGGTAAACCGATTGCTTTTATTAGTAGAACTTTGTCAAGTACTGAGGAAAACTACAGTACCAACGAAAAAGAATTATTAGCCATAATTTGGGCATTACAAAAATTCAGGAACTATGTCTACGGAAGTCCAGACTTAACAATATTTACTGACCATCAGTCATTAACATTTTCCATTTCGGATAAAAATCCAAACACAAAGCTGAAACGCTGGAAGAATATAATTGAAGAATATGGTGCTAAGCTTAAGTATAAGCCAGGTAAAGAAAACGTAGTAGCAGACGCATTGTCAAGACACATTGTAAATGTACTAAGTACGACATCAGAAGACACCATACATTCAGCCGAATCATCTTTAGAAACTATATTTAAAACTGTTCATACTCCATTTAATGCATATGGTATACAAATTGATCTAGTACCAAATAAACACATCAATGAAGTAAGAACACGTACAGTTTTTCCAAATAGAATAAGACATACAATAAATTATACGTCAGAACAAAATTTGATAGAAGAATTAAAAAAGGTGATAATACCAAAACGAATAACAGCTATACATGCGACAGCAGAAACTATATTCAAAGTAGCTCCTATTATCAAAAATACATTTTTAAACACAACATTTATACATACACCAATTAAACTAAAAGACATTATTGATAAAGAACAACAACGTAATATTGTTGAATTTACACATAATCGTGCACACAGAGGCTACAAAAATAATATCAAAGAAATATTATTAACATGTTACTGGCCCGATATGAGAAAACATTGCAAAGCATACAACAAAAAATGCTCACCATGTCTTTTCGGTAAATACGAAAGAAATCCAATAAAACAACCATTGAGAGATGCTACAATTCCAACAGAACCTAATCAGCTCATACACATGGACGTATATTACAATGAAAATAAAACATTTATTTGCGCTATCGACAAATTCTCCAAATACGTCGTAGTGAGACAAGTTTCAGATAAAACGCATATGGATGAAAAAATAGAAGAACTTATCATTAATAATTATCCCAATTGCAAACGTCTTATGACAGATAACGAACCATGTTTGAACACAGCTGCAGTAAAAATAATGTGCACAAAACACAATATTGATAAAATAAACACACCAGTGTACAGATCATCAGCAAATGGTCAAATAGAAAGAGAACATGGAACGATAACGGAATTAACAAGAATATTAAAGATACAGAATGAAACGAGTTCAACCGAAGAATTATTTACAGCTATAAAAGCACTAAACAACACGATACATTCAGTCACTCAACATAAACCTAGTGAAATACACTTTGGCACTATCCAATTTGATAGTAAAAAAATTTATAATAATTTAAAAAAAGCGTCCGATAAAGTTTTAGGAAAAGTAAATCAAGGAACAAAACACAGAACCTTTACAGAAGGAGAACAAATTCTAGTGAATATAAAGAATTTAAGGAAAAAAAGTGACGCTAAGTACAAAAAACATATTGTTCATGAAGATCGTGAGGACACGATTTTAACAAAGGGAGGAGTAATAGTTCATAAAAACAATATTAAAAACTACACTTTAAACAAAAATGATGATATTATACCTGATATTACTCGCCGCGGTATGCCAAATAAACAAGGCAACCATGGAACTAAAAAACCTGCAAAATCAGAAATACGTTCTAACTAGAACTGATGACGTTCTTTTATATGATGACCAGTCATATCTTTTTCACGTCACTAATTTGACGAAAATCTTAACTCCATATAGGAAGATTGTTACAGAGGAATATAAACCAACTGCTCAAGAAACTATCTGGATAAAGAAGATTGAAGCTTTAGCAGATCAATTAAATGAACACAAACGGTACTCAAGATCCTTAAACTTTCTAGGATCAGCATTGAAATTTATCACAGGAAATCCGGATCATGACGACTTTATTGAAATGGAAACAGCAATAAATAAATTAATAAACAACAACCAAAAACAACGCCTAGTTAATTCAAGATTTGAGAAATTAATTGACGAACTACACAATCACAAATTAACAAATAACCTTATAATAGAACAGGTGTATGACCAACTTATGCTACTTGTTAGGACAATTAATGCTGCGAAAAACAATGAATATTTAACAGAATCTTTAAACATTGTCGATATAAAGGAAGTAATACAACATGAACTAATTACTGTACCTATAATAAACATATTAGAATACGCAGACGTTCATATTGCTGGAACAGGAGATTTATTTATAGCTATTTATAAATACCCTATACTCAACAATCATTGTAAACTTTTCAAAATCACACCTATAAGCTTTCGACATGGGAAAATCAAAACAGATGAACAAATTGCCTATTGTAATAAAGAATATATTAGAGTCACCCATTGCGAAAATTATCTAGGAAGATATATTTGTCAAAGAAACAACGAAACGGATACATGTATAATTCCACTTCTTGAAGATAAAAATAGCAAATGCACAGTCATTCAGGAATATAACAGTGCATTATTAGAAATTGATGAAGGTTTAATATTATTAGACGGAGACCACACAGTAGAAAACAAATCAATAACAGGAACACATTTAGTTACATATACGGACAAAGTTAATATTGATGGTATTTTATATAGGAACCTTCATGATAGATTAGTAGAAGCCATACATAACAAACACCATGAAGATTTTGAAATAGAAAAAATCATAGAATCAGATAAGGAAAATGCATTTAATAATATAGATTCAATTAGAAAATTCATTATTCCATATGAAGAACATCCTTTCAGATCAACCTTTTATTCTTTACTTATAATAGTAACAGTTATAGGTATAATTATATTCGGACTAAAATTGTATAAATATTTCTTAATCTATAAACAAAAGAAACAAGCAGAATTATACTACGCATATTATAATACAGTTTTAGGTAGAATTAGGAAAGATCGGGGCGATCTTTTTTAAGAAGGAGGAGAGTTAAGGTACACGAATATGTAAGTTAAGGTACACGAGTATGTAGATTGATTATTTAAATTTTATCTTTTAAGAAAGATACTCGTAACCTTGAATTGAATCAACCTAACACTTAAGTTAAGCAGAAAATGTTATCATACTTAGTTATGACAAGAACACATTTTTATGTAACAAAGAATATACGATAATAACACATTTTTATGTAACAAAGAATATATGATAACAACACATTTTAATAACAAAGAATATATGATAAGAACACAATTTTATATAACAAAGAATATATGATAAGTACGTATAAAATATCTAAACAAAGTAATTTAAGAAATAAACAGTTTGTAAACATATTGATAAAGGTGAGTAACTAATCCTTATCAATACTTACATTTTTAATATATAAGACAAACTATTCACGAGAATAGTCAGTTTTTGAATTAGCATGTGTACTAAGACATACTCATTAGAATTAAGAGAAAATAAATAAAAGTTGAGCGCACGTCGTTCAGGAAAAAAATATTTTTTTTAATTCTATAATAAATAGACAACTTAACTCGCGCGGAAAAGTAAAACTTTGTTCTACTTTTTTTCATTGCCGTTTGAAATTTGACAGATCAAAAGTAAACAACTAAAAAGAAGAAAGAAAATGGACAAAATTTGTGAAAATAAATTTACTCCAGTCGCAAAGCAGCTCTGAGTCAGTTAACATCAAGCCTCGTTGGCAATTATCTTTTAAGTGCAGCCAGACCACTGATTGTTTACTCTCTTTCGAGAGTTTTGCGTCTCACTCGCACTAGTTAATTTCAACACCTCAGATAACTGTATAGTTTTACAGTTCTTCTGAGGAATATTCCGTGGTTAACTACGTTGCTACTTCCTATGTGAAGGCATAGGTCGTGTACAGTCAGTCACAGTAACGGAAGAAAACACGGGTTAATAACATCGCCGGCATATAGTCTAAGTCACTCCGTCGGCATCTGTGCACCAAATACTTTGCAAATTTACTTTGTAAAGTATTTCAACATACAAATACAAATACAAATTTACTTTTCAATTTAAGAATAAAAAAGATAGTGACAAAATGGATACAATGGACGACGAGAAATTAATTGAAGTTAAAAAACATATAAATTTGTATGAAAAAAGTTCTGTTGAATACAGGAACAAATTTAAAAGAGCCAAGGCTTGGGCAGAAATTAGCGCTGCAATGAATGCAAATGGTAAGTTTTTGTGGATTCAAATTCTCCCTGTTCCAAGGTTTTTAGATTTATGGAAATTTTAATTTTTAGAAGCTGCTTGCCAAACACGATGGAAGAATATAAGAGACCGGTACGTAAAACTCAACCACAAAAAGCTAGTGTCTGGCAGTGGCAGTGCAGTTTCGGAATCATCGTGGAGTTTGATTAGCCATCTGGAGTTTTTGAATGACCATATTCAACCACGGAAGTAAGACTACTTTTTAAATAAAATATTAGTGATTTTCCCTTAATATGAATTAATTTTCATAAAAATTGCAGAACAACATCAAGTGTACCCCCGGTAGAAATTGTGTTGGAGGAGTCAATTCCATTTTCCCACGTTGAAGAAAGTACACAATCTATGGATGAGTCATTTAACTTCGTACCAAGTGAAGACTCATTCAGTACGCCATCAAACTCCAGGAAAAGAAAGAGTGATCGTGACTCCGAAGATCCACTAACAAAAAAAATGTGTGATCTTATAACACAATTTACAAAGTATACGACAGAAAGACGACAAACGCAACCAAATAAAAACGAATCTTTTTTTAAAATGTTAGATCAAAAGTTGGAAGACATTCCTCAGCAGCATGTGGACATAATCCAGTTAAACATAATGAATTATGTTTTTAATTATGCAAGAAAACTGCAGAATAATGAAAGTGTAGAAGATTTTGGATTGTATCAGTCTTAAATATGTACATATATAGACCTGAAACAATTGAAATTAATTTCATTTTTTTCCCTTTATATGTACATATATTTACAAATATATTTTTTTTTAATATATATTTAAAGCAAATAAAACCACAATCTTAAACAATTATTTCATGTATACTAAAACTTTTTGTTTTATTATAATAAAATATTACTTCTGATCATCCAGTCGGATTTTGATGAAATAAGGAACATCATTAGAAGATTAGCTAGGCTAGAATATGATATTGCTAGCACAGTGGGTTATGGTAAAGCAAGTGGTCGAATTACCTCAAAAGATAAAACGATTTACAAGGAATCAAATATTTAGACCCTCTGTGATTGCATTAATACAGTGGGTGATACTGTGGGTCAAATTTCCTCACTTCGGGTACCTACAACCTATTGGTCCGTATAACTTACGCAAATATATGTATAGATTTTTACATTTCAGAATACAGTTTGAATAAAATAAAAGCCAAAAGGGGCCAAACCATACAAAAAAAATGTTTCTTTAACTATAACAGATAAGCAAAAGTGTTTTTTCTTTATTATTCCAAGCAGTTCCCAAAAATGTAAAAATATTTTCGATAAAGTAATACTGAGCAATAGGTTTTACATGCCTGAGGCAGACAACTTTGGCCCACTGTATTGCAATAGACATATTTTTAAATATTGCTCTAAACTTCTTTTTTACTGATGTTTAAAATTTCGTCAAAATCCGTCTAGTAGCTTAGAAGTCACTAAGTTAATAAAAAAATACACAAAAAATCTATATTTTGTTTTCCCACAAGTAGTCTCGCAATAAATCTCTTGCGGCAAATGTTGACCGAGAACAGTTATTTGATGTCAAACCCCTAACATTTGGTAATGAAGTGGTTTCGTTTCTCCATAGTCCTTTTACAAAAACGTTATCAACTTCATGGTCAACATATTCAGGGGGGCAATAAGATCCGTCGTGCATTTTTACGAAGTTGTGAAGTACCACTGTAGCTTTTATTACCTTTTCTGCTGACTCTGGGGACATGTTCAGTGTTCCTCTTAATATTCGCCATCTCGCCGTGAGAATCCCAAATGCATTCTCGATTACTCTTCGCGCTCTTGACAATCTTTTATTGAAATTTTCTCTGAATTCATTCAGAAGAGATCCTGGGTATGGTCGCATAAGGTTGGGACCCAAGGGAAAGGCAGCATCTCCTACCAAATAGTAGTTAAATGTTGTGTTGCTGTTTGGTAACTTACGTGGTGGTGGTACATCTAATGAGCCTCTAAGTAATCGTTTTCCCAATTCAGAAAACGACAATACTCCGCCATCGCTTTGGCTGCCATACGACCCAATATCAACGGCGGTAAAGGTGTAATTTGCGTCACAAGTAGCGAGTAGGATGACACTATAAAAAGCTTTAATAGAAATCATTTATAAATTTAAACTATAATGTTAACAACTTAGAAGGTATAGTCGGTCAAGCCCAACCATAATACCCTACACCACAAAGTTATACACTAAAAACTATTGTTGCCCCAATTGCACTTGGGTTGGTGGCAATATAAAATTTGTTTATGCTGATTTTGACTGTTCTAAGTACAGATTTATTATTTTATTTTGCGGATTATCTTATTTAAAGTTCAAATACAGGATTAAATCTAATCAAAATCAATATGCTTCATCCTTGAACCGAAAAATTTACCCACACAAATTTCAATAGCAATCAATTCAATATTGCAATCTCTATTTTGATCGCAAGGATATAAAAAAGGAAGAACTTTAGGGTGAAGTCTCACGGAGAGCATACTTTCAGGTAGGACTATTACCAATATTTTTAGGGATTATAAACTTCAGCACAAACATATAATACCCTTTCCACTTATGATGGAGTAGTCTATAAGTATAAATAAATGTGCAATACTTACATTTATAATTATAAAAATTAGATCCCGAATGCGGAGGACACGTAATGGCGATGTGTTTCCCATCTATCGATCCAATGCAATTTGGAAGGTTCCAAATGTTTTCAAAATCCTCAGCAATTTTTTCCCATTCATGCTGATTGGGTGTACATAGATAAATGCTACTTAGTTCTGTCCATATTAGCTCACATGTTTCCAATACAATACGTGCTACAGATCGCACAGACATCTTAAATGTCATAGAAAGGTATTGTCTACTGACTCCTTGTGATAAATAGCTAAATAACAAGTTATAATCAATAATAGAATGATAAGCAATTGCAGAAACTTACATGAGTGTAAGGAACAGTCTGCACTCTGGACTAATTGACTTCCTTATTGAACATTTTTCTAGTTTGTCCCGAAGCATGTTCAGAAGGGCATCAAACACTTCTGGAGTCATTCTAGTAGCAATTTGAAACTGTTCCCTGTCCTTTGTTTTCAAATGCTCGAAAGTATTTGCAAAAAACCCGGACGAATCTCTTTGCAAATAAAGATCACGCACCCACACTTTCCTTTTCTTTTTTATTTTATTTAGCAGTATGTACATTTGAAAAATCCATAAAAACAGGAAAATATTCTCCTCCAATTCTCCATCCATTTTAAATTTTTTTTGTAGAATTTCCTTACAAATTTTCCGTAAATTTTATTTAGAATGTATGTAAATAAACAAAATATACACAAATATTTTGACATTTGATACTTAGAATACCGCGTTCATTGGCCTACCATAAACAATTTTAAGCGGAAAATTAAACAGCTGATTGCCGCCCCGAGCCGCTTGCCGCGTACAATGGCCGCCCACCTTTATCTATGTATGTATGTATGTATAATATACAAAATAAGATTACTAAAATGAGTGCAAGATCATTACGCGAAAAATATTATTTGATTGGCTATGTTTCTAATCAACTTACGGGTTCCAAGTTACCTTCAAAAAAAAAAAAAAAAAATAGTAATAAAGGTGTTGTTTTTTAATTGGCGTGTTGTAAATATGAGTTTACGAGAAAGTGCTAAGTTACTTATTGAAGAACTTTTAATTTTTTGGGAAAAAGCGCGCATACCCACAAGAGAAAACCAACATTGCATTGCAAAACTGGAAAAATTACATACAGAATGGACGAATTTAAAAAAAAGTTGTGGAAGAAATACAGATAACCAGAAAAACAAAGAAAAGGCCTGGGTTGAAAGCTTAGAACAAATTTTTGACGTGGCGCATGCAAATGCCTTAGAATTAATAACTGTGGAGTAAGATAAAGCATTCTTGATAAGCCAGAGGCAGGAAGGTCGACCAGGACATATGTACGGAATTGATTATAAGACACTTCAAATGGAGATTCAAGCTGAACACCGCGAACAGATTAAGTTAAAGCGAGTTGAACGTAATAAACGTGAACAAAATATTATAAGTAAGATTAATAATGAACTTAGATTATTAATGAACTTTTCTATAATAGAGGTAATTTTTCAAGGTGAAACCGTGAAATTTCAGTCATCATCTGAAAGTGATCAAAGTTTTCAAGCCACAGAGTCCCATGATGAAACTGTTAAAGTTCGCTCAAAAAATGCAAGAGTAAAACAAACAATTATTACTCCAAAATTAGCTATTGCATTAGATTATTGCAAAATAAGTAACAGAAATGCTGTTCACATTATTTCTGCTGTATTGCAATCATTAGGAAAAGACATTGCTGACTACATCATTAATAGATCTTCAATTCATATGGCAAGAGAAAAAATGCGTAAGAAAAGAGCGTTGGAACTACAAAAGAATTTTAAATTGAATAAGCAAGACATTATAACATTACATTGGGATGGTAAACTTTTACCAGCATTAACGGGCAATGCAAATGTTGATAGACTTCCTATAGTCATATCTAGTGGAGAGATGGAACAGTTGTTGGAAATACCTGCAATGAAATGTGGTTCAGGAACAGAACAAGCCGATGCTGTTGAAAATATTTTTGTTGCGGAAGGAATTTGCTTTATCAGAGATTCAACTGGCAGGATTGCGTAAAATTTGTATTTTTATAATCCAAATATACATAGAGGCTTGGTTTTCTGCTCCTTCAGCCATAAAAGCACCAAATACGGACTTTACATTTTTAAATAGACTTCATAATTTCGAAAAAATTGATACAGATATATCGCAGGTATCTATAAAAAAGTTTTTAAATCATCTATGGTACTTATGCTCAGAATCTATAGCATTTGCTTTGTTTGACAATAATGTTTCTGCTGACACCAAAAAAAAAAAAAAAAATGAAAGCTGCTTTGCAAAATGAAAATGCAAAAATAATAAAACGCGTGATTTTAAAAAAAGAAAGAATTGCAGATGTAATTGATAATGGACTTGAACAATTTGTTTCTTCCATAACAGCAAGATTTTTCGAAAGATTTAATATTGATAAATCTTTTTTGGAATTAGACCCTTCAATATGGCCAACCCATGAATGCTATCAAAGTGCATTTGTATATCTAAACAAATTAAAAGTAGTAAATGATGTTGCAGAAAGAGGAGTTAAATTAATAGAAGATTACAATAAACTTCTGACTAAAAACGAAGAGCAAACACAATTTCTTTTGCAAGTTGTGACGGACTATCGCAAACGTTTCCCAAATTCAAATAAATCGACTATATCAAAAGTACTTTAATTTTAATAAACATTTTATAAAAAATGAATATAGAATTTTTTCTACTTTCTTGTAAAACAATTTAAATAAAAAAAAATATATATATGAACAAAATATCAATATAGTTCATACGTTAAGGCTCGTATAAAACTTTGAAGGGCGGGCGCACGCCCAAATCTCAACTTATCGCTATGAAATTTTTTTGTATTTTTTTTTCATAAAACTGAACCGATTTGGGGGGTGAGACTTGGTAAAATCAAACTTTTGAAAATTAATGTCACCCTAATGTACATGCATAATTATTAAAGTTTTTTTTCTTTGTATATACCCAACCACCACCAACCATTTGTTCGACTTCTTTTTCCAACCACTTGCTAACAACTGTCATCTTAAAAATCAAAACCCCACGCGAGTTACATATATCCCTGATAAATTTGATAAGTTTTTAGAAACAATAAATAAATAAAATAATATTGTGACTTTATGAAAATTAGTACAACGGAAAAAATATATTAAATTTCAATTCATTTCCGTTCCCACAAAAATATTAAGAAAATTTAAAATAACAAAGAAATTGCAATTCTGCAATTTCATAAGGTAAATTAATTTGAAAACATTTTTTAAGAATAAAAACAATGCAAGTAATAAAAGTGCATTCGATAGCATTTTGAGTTATGAAAATTTTCATAAAGTCAACCAATCAGAATTGAGCTGATGCAACAATTATGATTGAGTTTAAGTTAAGTTAATAAAAAGTTGACAGAAAATGTTTGATTATGTAACCGTATAATTCACAGAAATATTTTATGTTTATTAACTGAGACTCAGTTTTTATATTTTCTTTTGTTTTATCATCCGTAATATATTAAATGAATGTTCAGCAATGAAGAAAAACTTGCCATGACGTTTCGTGTGTGAACGTAAATGCAGGTTCGAAACAAAATTGAAGAAAAACTGATCAAGTATACCTGATGTGTGTGAAAGAGGACTTAGTTTAATACACAAGTTATTTTAATACACAGCAAGCAAACACTTAAGGTGGGAGGCCAATGTACGCGGCATGCGATTACGAACGGTCGTAGTATTACCAGTGCATAAAATGTGAGTTTGTTTACAAAAATATTCATATAAAAAAATATCTGAGTAGGATATAATTAAATCTGGCAACACTGAAAGAATCCGCCGCGCGGAAAAGTAGAACTTTGTTCTACTTTTTTTCATTGCCGTTTGAAATTTGACAAATCAAAAGTAAACAACTAAAAAGAAGAAAGAAAATGGACAAAATTTGTGAAAATAAATTTACTTTTCAATTTAAGAATAAAAAAGATAGTGACAAAATGGATACAATGGACGACGAGAAATTAATTGAAGTTAAAAAACATATAAATTTGTATGAAAAAAGTTCTGTTGAATACAGGAACAAATTTAAAAGAGCCAAGGCTTGGGCAGAAATTAGCGCTGCAATGAATGCAAATGGTAAGTTTTTGTGGATTCAAATTCTCCCTGTTCCAAGGTTTTTAGATTTATGGAAATTTTAATTTTTAGAAGCTGCTTGCCAAACACGATGGAAGAATATAAGAGACCGGTACGTAAAACTCAACCACAAAAAGCTAGTGTCTGGCAGTGGCAGTGCAGTTTCGGAATCATCGTGGAGTTTGATTAGCCATCTGGAGTTTTTGAATGACCATATTCAACCACGGAAGTAAGACTACTTTTTAAATAAAATATTAGTGATTTTCCCTTAATATGAATTAATTTTCATAAAAATTGCAGAACAACATCAAGTGTACCCCCGGTAGAAATTGTGTTGGAGGAGTCAATTCCATTTTCCCACGTTGAAGAAAGTACACAATCTATGGATGAGTCATTTAACTTCGTACCAAGTGAAGACTCATTCAGTACGCCATCAAACTCCAGGAAAAGAAAGAGTGATCGTGACTCCGAAGATCCACTAACAAAAAAAATGTGTGATCTTATAACACAATTTACAAAGTATACGACAGAAAGACGACAAACGCAACCAAATAAAAACGAATCTTTTTTTAAAATGTTAGATCAAAAGTTGGAAGACATTCCTCAGCAGCATGTGGACATAATCCAGTTAAACATAATGAATTATGTTTTTAATTATGCAAGAAAACTGCAGAATAATGAAAGTGTAGAAGATTTTGGATTGTATCAGTCTTAAATATGTACATATATAGACCTGAAACAATTGAAATTAATTTCATTTTTTTCCCTTTATATGTACATATATTTACAAATATATTTTTTTGTAATATATATTTAAAGCAAATAAAACCACAATCTTAAACAATTATTTCATGTATACTAAAACTTTTTGTTTTATTATAATAAAATATTACTTCTGATCATCCAGTCGGATTTTGATGAAATAAGGAACATCATTAGAAGATTAGCTAGGCTAGAATATGATATTGCTAGCACAGTGGGTTATGGTAAAGCAAGTGGTCGAATTACCTCAAAAGATAAAACGATTTACAAGGAATCAAATATTTAGACCCTCTGTGATTGCATTAATACAGTGGGTGATACTGTGGGTCAAATTTCCTCACTTCGGGTACCTACAACCTATTGGTCCGTATAACTTACGCAAATATATGTATAGATTTTTACATTTCAGAATACAGTTTGAATAAAATAAAAGCCAAAAGGGGCCAAACCATACAAAAAAAATGTTTCTTTAACTATAACAGATAAGCAAAAGTGTTTTTTCTTTATTATTCCAAGCAGTTCCCAAAAATGTAAAAATATTTTCGATAAAGTAATACTGAGCAATAGGTTTTACATGCCTGAGGCAGACAACTTTGGCCCACTGTATTGCAATAGACATATTTTTAAATATTGCTCTAAACTTCTTTTTTACTGATGTTTAAAATTTCGTCAAAATCCGTCTAGTAGCTTAGAAGTCACTAAGTTAATAAAAAAATACACAAAAAATCTATATTTTGTTTTCCCACAAGTAGTCTCGCAATAAATCTCTTGCGGCAAATGTTGACCGAGAACAGTTATTTGATGTCAAACCCCTAACATTTGGTAATGAAGTGGTTTCGTTTCTCCATAGTCCTTTTACAAAAACGTTATCAACTTCATGGTCAACATATTCAGGGGGGCAATAAGATCCGTCGTGCATTTTTACGAAGTTGTGAAGTACCACTGTAGCTTTTATTACCTTTTCTGCTGACTCTGGGGACATGTTCAGTGTTCCTCTTAATATTCGCCATCTCGCCGTGAGAATCCCAAATGCATTCTCGATTACTCTTCGCGCTCTTGACAATCTTTTATTGAAATTTTCTCTGAATTCATTCAGAAGAGATCCTGGGTATGGTCGCATAAGGTTGGGACCCAAGGGAAAGGCAGCATCTCCTACCAAATAGTAGTTAAATGTTGTGTTGCTGTTTGGTAACTTACGTGGTGGTGGTACATCTAATGAGCCTCTAAGTAATCGTTTTCCCAATTCAGAAAACGACAATACTCCGCCATCGCTTTGGCTGCCATACGACCCAATATCAACGGCGGTAAAGGTGTAATTTGCGTCACAAGTAGCGAGTAGGATGACACTATAAAAAGCTTTAATAGAAATCATTTATAAATTTAAACTATAATGTTAACAACTTAGAAGGTATAGTCGGTCAAGCCCAACCATAATACCCTACACCACAAAGTTATACACTAAAAACTATTGTTGCCCCAATTGCACTTGGGTTGGTGGCAATATAAAATTTGTTTATGCTGATTTTGACTGTTCTAAGTACAGATTTATTATTTTATTTTGCGGATTATCTTATTTAAAGTTCAAATACAGGATTAAATCTAATCAAAATCAATATGCTTCATCCTTGAACCGAAAAATTTACCCACACAAATTTCAATAGCAATCAATTCAATATTGCAATCTCTATTTTGATCGCAAGGATATAAAAAAGGAAGAACTTTAGGGTGAAGTCTCACGGAGAGCATACTTTCAGGTAGGACTATTACCAATATTTTTAGGGATTATAAACTTCAGCACAAACATATAATACCCTTTCCACTTATGATGGAGTAGTCTATAAGTATAAATAAATGTGCAATACTTACATTTATAATTATAAAAATTAGATCCCGAATGCGGAGGACACGTAATGGCGATGTGTTTCCCATCTATCGATCCAATGCAATTTGGAAGGTTCCAAATGTTTTCAAAATCCTCAGCAATTTTTTCCCATTCATGCTGATTGGGTGTACATAGATAAATGCTACTTAGTTCTGTCCATATTAGCTCACATGTTTCCAATACAATACGTGCTACAGATCGCACAGACATCTTAAATGTCATAGAAAGGTATTGTCTACTGACTCCTTGTGATAAATAGCTAAATAACAAGTTATAATCAATAATAGAATGATAAGCAATTGCAGAAACTTACATGAGTGTAAGGAACAGTCTGCACTCTGGACTAATTGACTTCCTTATTGAACATTTTTCTAGTTTGTCCCGAAGCATGTTCAGAAGGGCATCAAACACTTCTGGAGTCATTCTAGTAGCAATTTGAAACTGTTCCCTGTCCTTTGTTTTCAAATGCTCGAAAGTATTTGCAAAAAACCCGGACGAATCTCTTTGCAAATAAAGATCACGCACCCACACTTTCCTTTTCTTTTTTATTTTATTTAGCAGTATGTACATTTGAAAAATCCATAAAAACAGGAAAATATTCTCCTCCAATTCTCCATCCATTTTAAATTTTTTTTGTAGAACGCAATTTCCTTACAAATTTTCCGTAAATTTTATTTAGAATGTATGTAAATAAACAAAATATACACAAATATTTTGACATTTGATACTTAGAATACCGCGTTCATTGGCCTACCATAAACAATTTTAAGCGGAAAATTAAACAGCTGATTGCCGCCCCGAGCCGCTTGCCGCGTACAATGGCCGCCCACCTTTATCTATGTATGTATGTATGTATAATATACAAAATAAGATTACTAAAATGAGTGCAAGATCATTACGCGAAAAATATTATTTGATTGGCTATGTTTCTAATCAACTTACGGGTTCCAAGTTACCTTCAAAAAAAAAAAAAAAAAAATAGTAATAAAGGTGTTGTTTTTTAATTGGCGTGTTGTAAATATGAGTTTACGAGAAAGTGCTAAGTTACTTATTGAAGAACTTTTAATTTTTTGGGAAAAAGCGCGCATACCCACAAGAGAAAACCAACATTGCATTGCAAAACTGGAAAAATTACATACAGAATGGACGAATTTAAAAAAAAGTTGTGGAAGAAATACAGATAACCAGAAAAACAAAGAAAAGGCCTGGGTTGAAAGCTTAGAACAAATTTTTGACGTGGCGCATGCAAATGCCTTAGAATTAATAACTGTGGAGTAAGATAAAGCATTCTTGATAAGCCAGAGGCAGGAAGGTCGACCAGGACATATGTACGGAATTGATTATAAGACACTTCAAATGGAGATTCAAGCTGAACACCGCGAACAGATTAAGTTAAAGCGAGTTGAACGTAATAAACGTGAACAAAATATTATAAGTAAGATTAATAATGAACTTAGATTATTAATGAACTTTTCTATAATAGAGGTAATTTTTCAAGGTGAAACCGTGAAATTTCAGTCATCATCTGAAAGTGATCAAAGTTTTCAAGCCACAGAGTCCCATGATGAAACTGTTAAAGATCGCTCAAAAAATGCAAGAGTAAAACAAACAATTATTACTCCAAAATTAGCTATTGCATTAGATTATTGCAAAATAAGTAACAGAAATGCTGTTCACATTATTTCTGCTGTATTGCAATCATTAGGAAAAGACATTGCTGACTACATCATTAATAGATCTTCAATTCATATGGCAAGAGAAAAAATGCGTAAGAAAAGAGCGTTGGAACTACAAAAGAATTTTAAATTGAATAAGCAAGACATTATAACATTACATTGGGATGGTAAACTTTTACCAGCATTAACGGGCAATGCAAATGTTGATAGACTTCCTATAGTCATATCTAGTGGAGAGATGGAACAGTTGTTGGAAATACCTGCAATGAAATGTGGTTCAGGAACAGAACAAGCCGATGCTGTTGAAAATATTTTTGTTGCGGAAGGAATTTGCTTTATCAGAGATTCAACTGGCAGGATTGCGTAAAATTTGTATTTTTATAATCCAAATATACATAGAGGCTTGGTTTTCTGCTCCTTCAGCCATAAAAGCACCAAATACGGACTTTACATTTTTAAATAGACTTCATAATTTCGAAAAAATTGATACAGATATATCGCAGGTATCTATAAAAAAGTTTTTAAATCATCTATGGTACTTATGCTCAGAATCTATAGCATTTGCTTTGTTTGACAATAATGTTTCTGCTGACACCAAAAAAAAAAAAAAAATGAAAGCTGCTTTGCAAAATGAAAATGCAAAAATAATAAAACGCGTGATTTTAAAAAAAGAAAGAATTGCAGATGTAATTGATAATGGACTTGAACAATTTGTTTCTTCCATAACAGCAAGATTTTTCGAAAGATTTAATATTGATAAATCTTTTTTGGAATTAGACCCTTCAATATGGCCAACCCATGAATGCTATCAAAGTGCATTTGTATATCTAAACAAATTAAAAGTAGTAAATGATGTTGCAGAAAGAGGAGTTAAATTAATAGAAGATTACAATAAACTTCTGACTAAAAACGAAGAGCAAACACAATTTCTTTTGCAAGTTGTGACGGACTATCGCAAACGTTTCCCAAATTCAAATAAATCGACTATATCAAAAGTACTTTAATTTTAATAAACATTTTATAAAAAATGAATATAGAATTTTTTCTACTTTCTTGTAAAACAATTTAAATAAAAAAAAAATATATATATGAACAAAATATCAATATAGTTCATACGTTAAGGCTCGTATAAAACTTTGAAGGGCGGGCGCACGCCCAAATCTCAACTTATCGCTATGAAATTTTTTTGTATTTTTTTTTCATAAAACTGAACCGATTTGGGGGGTGAGACTTGGTAAAATCAAACTTTTGAAAATTAATGTCACCCTAATGTACATGCATAATTATTAAAGTTTTTTTTCTTTGTATATACCCAACCACCACCAACCATTTGTTCGACTTCTTTTTCCAACCACTTGCTAACAACTGTCATCTTAAAAATCAAAACCCCACGCGAGTTACATATATCCCTGATAAATTTGATAAGTTTTTAGAAACAATAAATAAATAAAATAATATTGTGACTTTATGAAAATTAGTACAACGGAAAAAATATATTAAATTTCAATTCATTTCCGTTCCCACAAAAATATTAAGAAAATTTAAAATAACAAAGAAATTGCAATTCTGCAATTTCATAAGGTAAATTAATTTGAAAACATTTTTTAAGAATAAAAACAATGCAAGTAATAAAAGTGCATTCGATAGCATTTTGAGTTATGAAAATTTTCATAAAGTCAACCAATCAGAATTGAGCTGATGCAACAATTATGATTGAGTTTAAGTTAAGTTAAAAATAATATGTAAAATAAAATTCAGTTCTAGTTCTTCCATTAAACCTGTGACAATAAATCAATCTTTAATTAAACATAACCGTGTCTTTTGTTCTAAGGATAAATAAAAAGGGTGAATATAAAAAAAATAAGAAAAGACAAAGAAAAGGAATTCTTTTTTTTTAACAAAACCCACCATCCATAAACGTAATTGGCGCAGTCGGTAGGATCCCAAAGTTAGTGAACGGGATCCAGTGTTCGAACGAAGAAAAATAATTAAAGTTTTATGCAGTGAACATTTAAAAATAAAAAGTGAACACCATAAAAATAAATAAAGTTTTATGCAGTGAACATTTAAAAATAAAAAGTGAACACCATAAAACAAAACAAAGTTTATGCAGTGGACATTTGAAATTAAAAAGTGGACACCATAAAAGAAAACAAAGTTTATGCAGTGGACATTTGAAATTAAAAAGTGGACACCATAAAAGAAAACAAAGTTTATGTAGTGGACATTTGAAAGTAAATAGTGAACTCTGAGAATTCTGCGCTTTATAAATAAAATAAATAAGCGAAGAGGACCATAACATTAAAACAAAAAAAAAAAAAACAAAAAAATTTTTTTTTGGCAGTCCTTCACTAAAACTTTAAGTTAAAGGACCCAAAATCAGTAGACAAAATTGATAAAAGATCCAAAGAAAATAAAGCACGGCGTTTTGACAGATTGAGACCTATAATGGAGGAACAGGCTCAACCTTCTGTAAATATGGCAGCAGAACTTGCCAGAAAAGACCAGCAGTTGGAACGATTGAGAAGCGCATATATGGAGTTACAACAACAACTTCAGCAGCAAAATCATCAACAAGTACCTCAAAACCAATCACAACAAGATCAACATCAAATCAACTTTACAAGGGACAACATCTTTAAAACTATAAACCATCTACCCACCTTCACTGGAACAAGCGAAGTAACTATCAACAGTTTCTTCAGCAGCATTGAATATTTGCTATCAACAATTTCGGACGAATACCTAAAGAAAGAAGTGGTACGAACAATATTTTACAAAGTTATCCAGGGTAAAGCTAAGGACATCCTAATAAACATACCAACGCCTGATAATTGGCAAGTCATAAAAGAAACCCTTAAATTGAGATACAGAGCCAGCGTGGAACCACATCATCTTTACAAACTTATTGCAAACTTAAAAGTACATTCGGAATTAATAATAGAAGTACAAAATATTAAATATAAGCCAGATGAATTAATCATTTATTACCAAGATGATCATTATATAGATCTCTCAAATATAGATAGTTTGTTAGTTAATACGGTGAAAGAAATGACACAGGGTGTATTATTAGATAAAATTTACGAAGAAAACAATATAAATGATATACTTAGGATTTTAACGAGAAGAAGATTCGAGGATACCTGTATTAGACCAGAGTATAGGAAATTTAAATCTAACAAACATAATTCAAATATAAATCAAAATTATAAAAATAAACATAGCAATTATGCGCAAGAACGAAATGAAAATTTCAATCAAATTAGAAGTAATGATAACAATAACAGGAATAATAATTGGAACAGACCATTTAATAGTTCAGGTCGTTATAGAACCCAGAATTATCCTGGGAACTTCCAGAGGTTCGCACAGGTAGGAAACCCTGGGCCAAATTCCGGACAACATCGCTGGAATCAACCCAGGCAAGACCGAAACGAACCTATGGAGGTTGATAATATAAAAAAAAATAATAAAAAAATTTTTTACCCATGTAATTGCAAAATAGCCGTCCAGACAGGAAACCCAGAGTCAAATTCCGAACGGAATAGTTGGAATAAAACCTGGCAAGGTCAAAGCGGACAAAAAGAATTTGGAGGTATAAGGAAGAGTGACGATCAAGTAGCAGGACACTCTGAGCCAAACCTAAATCAAAGCAATATGGGTCAGGTCAGACAAAGCCAGGATCAGTTTTTTCAAAAACCCACTCGGACTGTTTACCCACCATAGTACTAACAATTAATGCAAAGAAATATATTGCACTGATAGATACGGGAGCCAATATAAGTTTAATAGATATAAATATACAAGATTTTAAAAGAATTTTATTAAGCGAACCAATCAAGTTCAGCACCATAACTACGAACGATGAAATTATATATGAAGCGATAACGGACGCTCCCGAGGAATTTAATGTTCCTACATATACAAAAATTAAATGGAAAATGATAGATTTTAAAGGACGAAAATATAATTTCATAATAGTGATAGATTTACTAAACTGTTTTGATATAATAATAAATTTAATAGATGGTTATATATGTATCATTTAATAAAAAAATTTGCAATTTTCTAATAAATCCGTACAAGGACATCGGGGTGTGTGCATTGGAAGGAATCGAGTTCAAATGGGACAGAATTCAATTAGATCATTTGAACTCTGAAGAATATGAGGAAATAAGAAAACTTTTAGGTAGATTTAAAAATTTATTTTATAAGGAAGGCGATAAATTAACCAGTACAATGAAGATAAAACACAGAATACAGACAACGACAGAAGAACAAATAAACGCAAAACTATATAGATATCCACCGCAACACGAGGCAGAGGTAAGACGACAAATACAAGAAATGGAAGAACAGGGTATCATTAGAAAAAGTTGTTCGCGTTATGCGAGTCCTTTAATAGTAGTTCCCAAAAAACTAGACAACTCTGGAGAAAAAAAATATAGGATCGTAGTAGACTATAGAAAGCTTAATGAAATCACTGTTGACGACAAATTTCCACTTCCAAACATTGATGCAATTTTGGACAAGTTAGGACGGTCTTTGGACTTAGCAAAAGGTTACCACCAGATTTTGATAGAAGAAGAGGATAGGGAAAAGACAGCTTTTGTGATGCCTCACGGACTTTACGAATTTATCAGAATGCCATTTGGGCTAAAAAATGCCCCAGCGACATTCCAACGACTTACGAACGAAATTTTGCGGGACTTCATTAATAAAACCTGTGTGGTTTATTTGGACGATTTACTTATATTTAGTACTTCTTTAAAGGAACACATAAAATCAATAACTGACGTTTTTAGGGTACTGGAAAAAGCCAATTTGAAAATACAAATAGACAAGTGCAATTTTATGAAAAAAGAAACAGAATTTTTGGGTCATGTTTTGACAAAGGAGGGACTTAAACCTAATCCTAATAAAATAAGGGTAATTCAAGAAGTAACAATACCTAGAACGGAGAAACAAATCAAAAGTTTCCTGGGTTTAACAGGATGTTATCGAAAGTTTGTAAGGGATTACGCTAAAGTAGCCCAACCAATGACAAAGTATTTAAAGAAAGGAGTAAGAATAAATACAAAAGATCCAACATACATAGAGGCATTCGAAAAACTGAAAACTCTAATTACATCGCATCCAATACTTAGATATCCGAACTTTGATAAGAAGTTTACATTAACGACAGATGCGTCCAACTATGCCATTGGGGCTGTGCTTTCGCAGGAAGGACACTCAGTTTGTTTCGCTTCAAGAACTTTGAACAATCACGAAAGAAATTATTCAGCTACTGATAAGGAGTTTTTAGCAATATTATGGAGTGTGAATTACTTGCGACCATATCTTTATGTGCGAAAATTCACGATCTTAACAGATCATCAACCGATTAAATTTTTACATGCAAAATATAAAGGAAAAGATATGCCACCGAGACATCAAAGATGGCTTTTAAAGCTGGGAGAGTATGATTTTGATATTGAATACATTAAAGGTAAAGAAAATAGAGTTGCAGACTTTTTAAGTAGATTGGAAAATAATAATGAAATATGTGATCAGGAAAATCAGGATAATGAAGCAAATTCTAAAATAATAAATAATTTGGAAGATGACAACGTATCCACGGAAACAGTACACTCAGCTGAAGAAAATTTACAGGATCATTTTTTTATTGGGGAAGAAATTGTCAACAAATATAAAACTCAGATTATACTGACAAATAATAAGGTTGAAGAAATGAAAACATTGCATGGCAAAAGAATAATCTTCATAGCAGAAGCAGATTTTAATACAATGGGAGAAATATTTAGAAGATATATAAAAAAGGGAAAAATAGGCATATATTCCGAACTTTCAGAAGGAAAATACAAAGAGGTGCAAGAAAAACTAATTAATATGTTCTCCAATGATAGACAAATAAATTTTACTAAATGTACCATGAGGGCTCAAGATATAGAGACTGAAGAAGAAGCCATTCGACAAATATCTTTTTATCATGTCAGAGAAAGCATGCATTCAGGCATACTTGAGACATACAATCAAATTAAATGCAAAATATACTATCCAAAACTGATGGAACTGATACAAATGGTAATCAACCAATGTGATATATGTAAAGAGGTAAAATATGACCGAAATCCCATCAAACCAAAATTGTTTGCTACAGAAACACCATTAGGGAAAAATGACATAGTCCATATAGACACGTATGTAATGAAGGGTTTCCATTTTTTGACCGTAATAGATGAATTTTCTAAATTTGCAGCAGCATATTCACTGAACGACAGAAATAACATAACAATAATAGAACAATTAGAAGAACATTTCGCTAGAATAGGTAAACCAAGAAAAATAATTGCAGATAATGAATTCAAAGCTGCCAGAATAAAGGAATTTTTGGACAATGAAAATGTAGAATTACATCTTACTAGACCCCACAGTCACACAGGTAATTCCGATATAGAGCGCTTTCATAACACTATTGCAGAAAAGTTTAGAATATTATATAAAACAAATAGGGAATTATCGGTAAAACAATTAATTCAAAAATCAATTAGAAAATACAACGAGAGATATCATTCAACCATTCAGTGTACGCCCAACGATGTCCAGCAGAATAAAATAGATGAAAACAAGGTTAGAATAAATGTATGAATTTCTATTTTAATAGTGAACCTTTTGTTTATGTAAATTGTATTACAGGATGTTAATTTCCCAACAGGCTATAGGTTCAAATCTGCGAAACTGCAAATTATTTTTATTTATTTTTAATAAATGAACGTGATTGCATTCTATTTATTAATTTTTTTGAGAGTGGAATATTAAGAATGTTTTTCATAGTCATTAAAACAGCAGAACGGATCAGTACTGATTTCGAGGCCGCTACGCCATCTCATCAGCGTTCTTTGTTCAATTTTTTCCACTTTTGCAAGTGGTGCTAGTTAGTAGGAATATCAACTATTAGACATAAGGAACAGCCTAATTATAGAAAGGGACGTTTGAGTAATATTCATCCATGCAACATTAAACGACCGTATAAATTTGCAGATACTAATGATATGCCTAATGATAATGACTCAGACACCAATGATTAACGGGGGAAGGACCATAAAACTTTTGACGGAACAGAAAGGATACACGGACGTATACATGAAAGATCAGGAAATTGTTACTGAAACAGACATAGTGCTACACATTATTAATCTTCACGATCTTGAAGAAATTTTAAATAACTTATCAGAAAACATAAAATTAATGACGACTGAAAATAAGGGAATATTGAACTCAGAACTAAATGACACAAAGACCAAATTGTTAACCTTATTACCGAGACGAAACAGACAAAGACGTGGATTGGTTAATGGTATAGGTAGTTTACAAAAATGGTTATTCGGAACTATGGATGACGAGGATCGACAAAATATTCAAAAACAACTATTTAATATTAATGATTTTGTAGAAAATAATAATCAACAAATTATAATTAATGATTATTTTAATAAATCTTTAAGTCACATAAAACTGGTAATAAATGATGATAGGATTAAGATTGAAAAAGAGTTGAATTCTATAAGCAAAATTTTAGAAATTGTAAACAATAAAAGTTTATATTTAGAACAGTTAAGTAATATACAATTAATAAAGAATAAAATAGAACATTTACAAGAGAATGTAATTTCGGCAAAGTATGGTATTGTACACCCTAGTATATTAACCAGTAATGAAATTGAAAAATATGACATTAGCTACAAAAAGTTAAAATACATTCAATTTGGAGTAATATTTTTTAACAACTCCTGTCTAGTTTTAGGAATTAAAATACCAAAAACATTTGTAGAAATTAAGTTAAGATATATTGTTCCACTACCAAATATTCACAATAAGGAAATTGATGCTGTCATAGAACAGATTTTTGAATTTGAAAATAAAACATACCAATACAAAGAAAATAAACATTTAAAAGAATCAAAATTAAGTAATCATTGTACAATAAAAGGAAATTGTCAATTAATTAAAAATTAGGACTTAGAAATTATACATTTAGATATAGACACAATAATAATTAAAAACGCAATAAATACTACTGTTATTGGAACTTGCATTTTAAATGAAACTGTACTAAACGGAAATGTTTTAATAACTTTTAATAATTGTTCAATGAAAATTAAAGATTATTATTTTTCAAATATTATTGAAGGTATTGAAGAAAAACAAATAATTAACATTTCAAGTAGAAATCAAAATTTTTCAAATAAATTATCATTTCTAGAAATAGAGGAAGAACATAAAAATAGCATACAAAATATTAGTATACAAGCGCGCATCCTTACCCTCATACAGAGAGGCGGGCTAATTTGTTTTCGCCTCTTATACCTCTCACGCGCCTTTTTAATCGTATTCGATACTAACCCTAATCTAATCATAGCCTCATTATATTCACGCATCCTTATATGTAGAGGCTTAAGTTCCCTAAGCTGTGGTTCCCTAACTACACTAACTCTATCTTTATTTTCTAAGATCTTAACTAAACCTAAACTATGTTGCTGTTGTGGTCTATCGACTGGGTCTAGACCGGTGTCGAACGCGCCTGCCCAGCTCGAGACGTATTCAGGGCCCTGTTTTCCGCGCACCTGGGACACTTCGGAGCAACTACGTTGTCTAGCCCACACCTAAAACTGAAAATTCGTGTCACTGGCTCAGGATAGTCCATGAACGCATGACCTATTGCCTTACAGTTCCAGCACTTATACTGCCCTGTAGCACGTAGAGCATCCACCTCCAACTCTGCCGGCCCACCAACATTTTCCTCCCAGTTTACCTCATTCACTCTGTGAGTGAAATTAGCCCGCTGGGGGTATAGCTGTCGCTGTGTCATCAGCAAATTTTCAGCCCTCCTCACTTCCCGACAGAACTCTGATAGGGTGCAGAGATGAACCGAGAACATCATCTGGGCCAAAGCTGGTTTAAGATTGCCTCTCATTATCTCTACCAGTTGCTCTTGATCATATGGCGTTTGTTGTTGATTTATGAGCTTAATTACCGCATTATAAAATTCATCAAAAGGCTCCTGAGGTAGCTGCCAACGACTTAAAATTTTTATCTGCACCTGGTATTCCTTCTCATAACGCCTGTACTGTGCCAACAGTGCCTTTTCTAAATCTTGCCAGGTATCAATTCGGGTAGTCCCAATACCACTACAATGCTTGTCCTTCAAATAACAAATGGAAACTGCGCAACATTTCGCCATCCGGACAGTTATAGTCCACTCTCAGAGCGCTTACCCGAAAAATGAACTCCAGCATATTCATCGATTTAGAAGTACCATCGAATCTCAAGCCCCATTTGTCCAATTTAAATTTATCCGTTGCCTCATATTGCCTCGGCATGGACATAGCCAGATTATAACTTTGAGGCTGATTCCTTGGCGGCTGATAAATTTGTTGCTGGTGGTTTTGCGGTAGATAATTTTGTTGCTGGTGATTTGCAGACCAAACGTTTGACGGGTACTCAGTTGACGGGTTATCTGAGACTGGACAATACAGTGGCGCTAAATTTTGGCTGTACTTTATTATTAGGCAAACGGTTAATGCCCGATCCTAATTGTGGCTGTGACGATAATTGCCTTTGTGCGGTTACGTTAGAATGTGGCAAATTGTACGCCTGATATACAGTCGATTGTTGCTGGCGTATACCATATGTATTTATATTTGGTTGTTGCAACGCATATTGTCGTTCATTTGGCTGACGCTGAGTTACCTGTATTGGTTCTGCCTCTATATTCAGGTTATGTGGTGCTGGCACTAATGGTGGCATTTTTGCTGACGGTTGCATAAACACAGTCTGTCTCTGATGTGGTACATATTCATTTGTTTGTTGTTGCTGATACGTGCGTTCATACCCAGGCACAGCAGAAGGCCGGAAACCAACTGGTGGCTGGGGTACTGTTGTTTGAGCCTGATTCTGTATAAAAGGCAAACTTGCTCGGGATGTCCCTGGTCTATCTGCTGCTGCTGCTAGTACGGCCTGTCGCACTTCCTCTGTGGCTTTCTGTATTTTGAGGTCGATTTTACGTGACCACTTCGCTTGACTTAAGCCAACAGCTGCCTCTACCATTTGTTGCAGACCGCTGGGGTCTGTTGACAGTTCAGCTATCGGGCTAAAAACTACTTCTTCGTGATCTCCTCAGTTTCCTGCCGTAGTGCTGTTAAGAGATGAAGAATCTCTTACATGCTGAATAATTTGAGGACTGATATGGCGTTCTTGACCCATAGTAGCCGTACTTATGGGGTTACTCATCGTAGCGAACGTTGTAGTGGTGTATACGTGCGCTGACTGGTTTACCATCGTAGACATGGAAGTTGTGGTGGTTATAACCGGGCGACAGGTAGTACCAGCGCTTGTTGTAGGCATATTATTTGCGTCGGTCATCATCCTGCTGGCGCTACGTGTCCACACCATTGAATCTACCAACTTTTTCTATAAACCTTAACTTCCCCTAACGAGCGAACGAACTAAAAGCTCAACCCCAAAATATAATTTAAAATCTACTTGGCTACAGAAGAAAAATAATAAAAACGAAATATGTATATAAATGTTTAACGTACTAACTAATTAAGTCTAGAACAGACCAAGAATTCAATTTAATATGTAGTTATTTTGTTATTCTGAATGAGTGAAAAAAAATTATATTAAATAAAAGTGTGTGATTATTAAATAAATAAAAAAAATATGTATGACTAAAAAATTGATATAAAAACAAGTAAAAACGTTATATTCGACCGGGTCGAATCTTAAATACCCTCCAAATATTTAGTAAGTGAATTTGATATGTTTAACTTGGTGGGACAGAGTTCCTTTATATAATATCGTACGTCAACGCCCACTAAAGGGGTCGGGGTTCAAAAATATACAATATCATGTTTTCCACAGACGAACGTATGGGCATTACTAGACCGTCTTAGACTTCATCACAATTGTCTTTGGAGGGTATAAAAACTGTATTTTGGCAGGGTCGCTCTGGCAAGGGCTGTGGGGGAAACATTTCACCTTTGTCATAAAACTCTAAAAATAAATGCTTGGGATAATTATATACAAAATTAAAATTTCTTTTTTTTGATAAGGCCATTTAAAGGGCAAAGGGGGAGAGAGGGTAGAGCAGAAACAGATACACATAAAACTGTAAAAATAAATGCTTGGGATGATTATACACAAAATAAAAAAAAATTATATTAATTTTTAATAGGGTCATTTAGCGGGCAAAGGGAGAGGAGGGGGTAGGGCAGCAACAGGCAGTCATAAAACTCGAAAGATAAATGCTTGGGATGATTATATACAAAATTTAAAAAAAAAAATTTTTTTTGGTAGGGTCATTTTAGGAGACAAAGGAAGAAGGGGGGGGGGGGGGCTAGGGCAGAAATCTGCAGTCATAAAACTCTAAAGATAAATGCTTGGGATGATTATATACAAAATTTAAAAAAAATTCTTTTTTTTGGTAGGGTCATTTAGGTGGCAAAAGAAAGGGGGGGGGGGGGGGTAGGGCAGAAATCGGTAGTCATAAAACTCTAAAGATAAATGCTTGGGAAGATTATATACAAAATTAAAATAAAATTTTTTTTTTTGGTAGGGTCATTTAGGGGGGGAAGGGGAAGGAGGGGGTAGGGCAGAGTAGGACCAGGTTTCGTCTCAGCTTCGTCATTAAAGCTTAAAAGTGTTATTTTTAAGGAATGTAGGCTTAAGTAAAACAATTTGTTAAATTTTTATGCTATTTTTGCCAATAATAACGCCCACTAAAGTGGGCGGGGTCAAAAAATATTTTTATTTTATTTAATGGCTCCAAGTTTAAGGCGTTGGACCGTATTTGACATAAAAATATATCATTTGCTTAACAAAATAACCAAAAAACTTAAAAAATTATGTTGTTTTTTCTGGGTTGGTTTAGTTCTTCTTAGGGGAACTTTTTTCCCTCTTGCCCGATCTAGCCCATCATCGAACTTAACCTGCTCTAAGTTTTAAAATATATTTATTCCAAATTTCAAGAGTCTAGCTCTTTTCGTTTGGACTGAATCGTGATTTCCACAGACGGACGGACGGACATGCTCAGTTCGTCTTAGATTTCATCACTGATCAAGAATATATATATACTTTATGGGGTCTGAGATGGATATTTCGATGCGTTACAAACGGAATGACAAAATGAATATACCCTCCAAATTCTTTTTTGGAGGGTATAAAAAAATAAAAATATAAGGTATTATTAATTTATTGAAAGCTAAAAACTCAAAAGACTAAACAAAACTAAACTAAACTGATAATGTAACCACCAGAATCTTTAATTAATTACCAAACCAAAAGATTATAACGATGATTACCTAAGTATATGTAAAAAAAATATGTATGTAAAATTGAAAAAAAAACCTATATACAAATATACAAACATAATTTAGTATAACAAGTATAAAACTAAACTTGTTAAAAAAAATTTTAGAATAAGACAAAAACTATTAGAATATTGAGAATAAATAAATAAAAAAAAACTGAAATAAAATAATAAAAAAAATTTTAAAAACAACTATTGTTGTGTCACCAGAAGAACAATCACAAGGTAACAATTAAAATCGATACCAATATAATTGTTGATGATAAATTCGATTCAACAATATATATGTAGATGAGAACTTCTTCCCCTACACAGAAAATTTCAGCTCAATACTATAGTATAAATTGTGGCTATGCGGTATTTTCAGGATACAAGAAAGATAACCAAGGTATTTGTTACATTTATTAGGTTTCATATTGATCTGTATGTGTGTGTACTCTCATTAATATATTATGTTTGCTGTTTGTTTCAGGAGTAAACTGATAAGAAGATGAGCTAATCATCCACTAATTGCTGTGCCGCGACTGAAGTAAAACCAAACAGAGATAGTACTGCCAGGACTAGCTATCAACAATTGTGGGCATCTGACCAAGTAAGACTATGTCTAATCTTACTTAGAAGTCCCCGTTCCCCTTTAACACAGTTTTTCTTTTAAATCAACCCTTTTCTTAACAACTTGAGCAATGAAAATTCTGTTATAAATTACTAACTTATTCTAAGTCTCAAGTTGTGAAGAAAAAGGTAGACTGCTGATTAATCAAAACTCCATGACAACATTACAGTCAGCCTATGTCGCAACGCGTTCCAAGCTACTTTGTCTTGCGAATCGGGACTTACATATGTGATTGTAATGTATGTCATAGACGTTTATATGAATGACTTAAAATCAAAAATGTGTTGAACAGAAATCAACTGGTTTTCCGCACAAAGCGTCGCTACTGTCTAGGGACTCTTGAATAACCTAGCAGGTCATACGCTCCTGATGGACCACCAGTTAATCACTGTTGCGGAGGAACCAACTTCTTATGTACCGTCTGCTTATAAAATATATAATGTGTGTTATATAGGATGTGTTAAATATGCGCTGGTTTTCTGGCGGTTGCTCCGGCTAGAGCTCGCCGTCTTGGGTGGGATCTTGCCAGCCAGTCTAGTAAAAATACAACATGTATATATATATATATATATATATATATATATATATATATATAAAACAGCTTTGTTGTGCCAGCTGTTCAGCACAGGATAATAATTCCTTTTTAAGAATTAGAGCCCGAAACAAACACACGTTTACTCCCTTTCAGTACACTTACACAACATACAAACCAAATGAAACCCTCTGGCGGCTGGACTGCCAGGAATTCACCCTCCCCTTAGGAACCTCGCGGCTCCTCCGTGACATCACATCGGCCTTTATTGGATGTCCCAAAAACGGTTCCTTGGCATCTTTCCTGTCCCTTACTTACCGCATAAACTTAAATTAAAATACCATTCTAAAAACTACTAAAAATTCAAATAAAAACAAAATACATATGTATTTATTTAAAGAAAATTTCAAACAAAAGAATGAAAAATATATGAAATTATAACAAAATTTAAATTAAAAGGCAAAATATGAGGGAAAAAATTAAATCGGAATGCAAAATTTAAAAAAATTTTAAACAAAATTATCAAAATTAAAAATGAAACAAAAACAAAAGAAATTACTAAAAATACTACTTTGGCTTTAATTCAAACAGGATCATTGAATTTGAAAAAAAAATTGCAAAACAAAACTTTAATCTTTACGGCAAATTAAAATAAGACAGCAAAAAGCTAGGTTCCACCAGGTTACGGCCGTCCGTCCGTGGCGTGTCCTATTAACGCTCCGTACGTCGTCGCCGGTAACAAAACACCGTCAAGATATATATAAATTTCCCCCTTTTTTTGGTTTCGGAAAACCCGCGGACAAAAAAAACCAAATTCTCGCGTGGCCCTAGATGAGCTCACCTAACTCACATAAGAGGTATATAACCATCAAACACGGTAGGTTCCCCTACTGACCTAAAGCGGCTATATCTATATATATATATATATATATATATATATATATATATATATATATATATAAATATATGTATAAAAAAACCGTACGTCACCGTCCGTCCCGTAATGTACTGGTCTATACTTTTGGCACGATACCTGACAATATTGGGTTGGCTTCCCGTAGACACTTCCTCTCAGCTGGCTATGTGCGACTCTTCTGCACTTCGGTTGGATTTTCTAACCTTCCGCTTCAGGATCCTTCGTCGTTGGTTTTTTTTTTATATATTATTTTTCACCCGACGCAAATGTTTTGGGGGTGGTTATTTATTAATTTTATTTTATAAATATTCATTTCAGTTTTATTCAACCTTAGACCTTTTCTTTGTTTCTTCGTTATTCTCTTTATTTTCAATCGTTTGCGTTCTGGTTGCTTACAGTATTTATATTTTTGGTCTTTACTTTTTTTTCCTTTTTTTTTTGTATAAAACTTATATTTCGGTTTCCTACTTTTGATAATGTTTTTTTTTTTTCTTAAATTATTTCTTAAACACCTTCACTAAACCAAGAAAAACGTCTCCAGAAAAATCTGTGTCTTCAAAAACTAAAAAATCAAAAATGGAACCCTTTCCAAATAAAGAACCCCCCTTTTATAGTACTCCCCACCTATACACATTCCTTTCCAAATATGTAAACAAAAAAAATCCCGCCTTCCCATTTTCGTAAACAAAAACATCCCGCCTTCCCATTTTCGTAAACAAAAAGGGACAACAAAACAAACAAACCATTTACACAATCAACACAACTAAACAGCTGATGACCACTGCACTACCACTCATAGGGTGCACACGACATATTATATGAGGAAATAAGCACCGCGACCCAAAGGATCTTTTGTGCAGCCCAAGTGTTCACTGATGTAGATTGAGGCTGCGAATAAAGCCAATTACTCTACCCGGTGAGATATCGTACACCTCCCCTGGAGTCATGAAATTGCCTCCGAGGAACCTCCTCCTGCACGACGCCACTGCCGGACAGTCACAGAGAACGTGCTCCGGTGTCTCCTCCTCTGCCCCGCAGAGTCTACACACTTTGGTCTCAGAATTGCCCATGGTAAACTGGTGTCGTCTGAGACCGCAGTGTCCGGTAAACCAATACGTTAATAATCTGAGGTCATTCTTGTCCATCAGAATTAATTTTTGGGATTGGTTCCGAGATAACGTAATGAAACGTTTTGCCTGTCTTAGGCCGTGAAGGGCTTTCCAATGGCGATTAAACTCCACTCGAGCCCAGGAGTCATTCTGTTCTTTGAATTATCCTCCTGAGATGCCAAAGAAGGGTTCCGATCCTATGAATCTGCGATGGGATCCTCTGTTCGCCAGACAGTCAGCCCGTTCGTTCCCAGCGTGGGCCTTATGGCCAGGCACCCAGCATAACGTCAGCCTGTTCTGAGCGCCCAGTTCTATCTGCGATGTAGCACAGTCCATAACAACCCCTGACCTGATCTCATACGAGGTTATGGCCTTGAGCGCTGCCTGGCTATCAGACATCAGATAGATACGAATATTATTACATCTTCTCCTCAAGCATTCCCTAGCACATATGAATATGGCATAGACCTCCGATTGGAAGATCGTAGGGTATTTACCCATGGGAATTGCCCTTTGAAAGTTAGGGCTATATATCCCTGCCCCCGTATCCCCATTTTCCTGTTTGGAGCCGTCAGTGAACCGGACCTGGTCAGCATCTTCGTGCCATGAAGTGTGATTAAGCCATTGACTTCTTTCAGGAATGAGAACATCAAAGTTTCTGTTCAAAACTAGTGTTCGTTGTATTTGATCATTCACCCTAATGTATGGGTCATTCAGCAGATGTCCTAGTATGCTCATGTGACCAACCAGATCTCCAGGTTTCAAATTGAAGATGTCAGGCAGCCGTAGTGCGCTCCTGCTGGCCTTCACTACAATGTGCAGAAGGGGAATGTGCAAGATGGCACCCAGAGCATGTGTTGGGCAAGTTCTCATTGCCCCTCTGATTGAAATACACACAAGGTGATAAACCTTGTCCAGAAGTGCCCTGGCAGTGGATTGTTCAGTTTTTGGCCACCAAACCAGTGCAGCGTATGTCAGCATTGGTTTTATCACGGTGATAAAAGACCAATATATCATCTTCGGTTTGAGTCCCCACGTCCTACCAAATAGCCGTTGACAAGCATGAAGTGCTCTAATGGCTTTGTTGGTGGTGTAGGAAACATGTTTATTCCAAGTGAATGACTTATCAAGAATAACCCCAAGGTATTTCACCTCGCCGGAGAACTTGATAATCGAGCCATTCAATGTGGGTTCTTCAACTTTCACTTTTCTTCGTCTGGTAAAAGGTATAATGACCGTCTTTCTCGGGTTAATAGACAGCCCCCTGTCCCCGCACCATCCGCTAATTAGGTTTAGAGCCTGTTGCATCCTTTCCGATATGATTCCATCCTCCCATCCTGTGACAGATATGACAAGATCGTCGGCGTAACCATATGTTCGAAATCCCAGGTTGTTGAGTTGTTCAAGCAGTTCATCGATCACCAATGTCCACAGTAAAGGCGATAGAACGCCACCTTGTGGTCAGCCTCTGGTTGCTCTTATGCTCTTCGATGCACCGCATAAGTCCAACTAAACCACCCTGGATGACAGCTTCTCTAACGTCCAATTCTTTACAATTTTCGGAACACCCTTCCTATCAAGAGCGTTGCCGATTGCGTTGTACGATGTATTATCAAAGGCTCCCTGAATGTCTATAAAAGCGCAAAGGGCGATTTCTTTATTACTTATAGCCTTCTGTATATCAGTACACAAGTAGTGTATGGCAGTTACCGTCGATTTGCTTGGCTGGTAGGCAAATTGTAACTTATGAATGGGATACACTGTGAGAAAATTCCTTCTAATGTAACTATCCAACAGTTCAGGAAAAACGAGCTGAGACTGATTGGTCTAAATCATTTTGGAAGATGTTCAGATCTACCACCAGCCTTTGGTATAAAAACCACCTTAACCATACACCAAGCCTTCGGTGACATGCCAGTAGGCTTGATTTGAAAATCCTGGACAGTTGTGGAACAATATAATCTCGACCTTGTTGAAGAAGGCACGGATAGATGCCATCTGGGCCCCGAGATTTATAAGGGCTAAATTTAGACAACGCCCAGCTTACTTGTCTATTTCCAAAGATACTTTCCGCCAACCTGCGATCCCTGTTGGTACACCTAGGTGTCCATTGCGGAAACGAAATCGGATTTACTAGCAGTGGTCCTGGGAAATGTGTATCTAGAAGAAGTGCAGATGTTTCTTCTGGTGAGTTTGTATACGTCCCGTCAGGTCGTTTCATTGTACAAAGACCATTTGAATGATCCTGTGACAATGCCTTCTGTAGCCGTACTGCCTCAGGCAAATTATTTATCCTTTCGCAGTACGTCCGCCATGTTGACCTCTTAGATTCCCAGTCACCCGTGTTCTTGGCCCTGTTAAAAAGGCGCCTTGCCTCCCTCTTCAGTTCCTCTAATCCATCGTTCCACAAGGGTACGTCCCTTTTTGGCTTCTTGGACCCTAGCCTGCAACTGTTCCTGAAGGCATTTTGAACATTCTCACAAAGCTCACTAGATTCAAAATCTATTTCTATGGGACTATGTATCAATCCCCCTGAAAAGGTTTCGCCGTTAGATAAATGAACGCGATAAGTATCCCAGTCCGTTTTCCTAGGTTTACGGAATTTTACCTCCTCCGTTGGACAGTAGTCTATATCAAACCGTATTTGTAGATATCTCGTTAGATACATGCCAATTGTTTAAAGCATGTGCTATATTGTTGCTACTTAAGGTGAGATCAAGGACCTGCTGTCTAATAGCATTCCTAAAGGTGGGCTCATTGCCCCTGTTCAGTATATATGTTATTTCTACAGATGAATTCTAGTAAACACTCACTTCGTTTGTTGGTGTCAGTACTTCCCCAAACCGTGTGATGTGCGTTGGCGTCACAGCATATCAGCATGCCTAGGTTCCTTTTTTGGCAATATGCTGCCAGCTTGGAAACCTCTGACGTAGGCGCATGATCGACCTCACTCGGTAGGTAGGCGGAGGCTAGAACGATCTCACGTTCCCATGCCACTGATGGAACACTTGCCCGAATTGCCACTAGATCGCCCTCTATGAATTCTGAAATAGGAAAGTAGTTTATATTACTCCTGACGAATATGGCCGCTCTGGGCCTCCTCACTTTATTGTTGTATATAAGCTTACCTTGACTGTTTCGGAGCCCTTTAATGACCCCTGAGTTTATTTAAGGTTCTTGGATAAAATAAATATCCAGTACGTCTGTAGTGAACCTGCGACATAGCACGTCTGACGCTGCCTTGGCGTGATGCAGGTTCACTTGGAGGCACTTTAGCTGCCGGTTAGTTTTGTTCTTCTGGATGTGGGCTGTTGAGGTTAGCATTAATGCTTGTCCTCACGCTTGGCCATTTTTTCCCACGATTGGAGCCCAGGAACACCGTTCTTTCCGCAGAATCGCTGTACCCCTTACCTGGCCTGTTGACATTCACTCTATGCCACCCATGTCTGTTGATCCCTTTTGCAGAGTTGGCCCATTCGCTGAAGAAGTAGTACCCTTCACCGAACTGGTTGGTTTTCCCGGTGACATACATTGCATATTTAATAAATTAATTAACTATATAACTGTAAATATATGTGAATATTTTTGTAGAATAATACGTTAATGTACGTATATGCACATATATCAATGCATGGGCATGAAAATTGCTACATATTTAATTTATGTACGTATATGCAGGCAAATGCGTCGATAATGTTTACCGACCAGTGCTATGCCATTGAGACAACCCGACAACAATTAAGACAATCTTGCAATAATGCGGGTCAGAAAAATTCGAAACAATATTCATGACTGAGGGCGATGTCGAACTCCGGATCTAACGCATCGTAGTCTACGATGCCTTAGATCACTACGTCAGCCAATAGTACCCTTATAAAATAAATATATAAATAAAACTATAATTTAGCGATACATATAATGAAGATAGTACATCGATCAAAAGTTTAAAATAACATATTGTACTATTTATATAATTTCGTACGTTTTCTGTACAAATGCAAAATAGGAAAGTGCCATCAATGGTGAATGTATGTAAGCAATGCATACTATGCATACACAATTTTTTTTTGTATAAAAACATATGGTGCGTTTTTAACATAACAAACAAAAAACACTAATTTAATTGAGACAATATGTCGAATAAACGATTTAAAAAAAAGTAAATATTCTACAAAATAAGTATAAAAACAATATTGTAAGACACAGTTAAGTGTCTAAGAACATTAAAACACTTATTTATTTTATTTCATACTCGTATATATTGCGGGTGCTGTTGGCTGAAGTAGTAGAATACGAGACTATGAAGGGCAGGGTCATGAGTTCGAGCCCGCGCTGAGTCATGAAATGTTGTGTTGAATTCTTCTGATCAGCATTGGTGCGAGGTTGTGTTAGTTGTTGCCAGCATGCTTCAATGATGAAGGCATAGTCACTGGTCCCTGAACATAATTGACCCTGTAGCAAAAATTAGCCGGCGAAGTAAAAAAGGTTGAAATAGCTACAAAAAAACTATCTATCTTCTCATCTTTCCCAATCTGTCCCCTCAATACTATCCCCTCGTTTTCAGTTCCGACACAATGCATCGCATATATAGGGGTCATCCCCTGAGTGCTGGTCCAAGATAAAAAATATATTGATAAATCCATATAAAATCAGAAATTTCGATCAAATTCACACGTGATGCGTCTCAGAAGATCTTTCATTTTAACAAACCGAAATTTTGTTCATTCTTGCTGTTGATTACATGGCCACGAATAAGAATCAAAACTATTCACCTATACTATATACTTCTTCCCTCGAAAAATTCTTTGATTTCCCTAAGTATACAATCCATCCATGTGATAAAACACCCACGGTCGAAAAAAATATGGCATCACCGATTTTGTTCCCAAAAATGTGATGTAAAAAACATAAATTTTTATTGGAATTAAGAAAGGCAGCACAATGTGAATGCTTACTGCCTGTTCGACGATGTCATAAGCTATCGTTCGATCGAATGAATAACATTTAAAACAGTCAAATTTTAAATATACTTAAAAGGAGTGGAAATGCAAACAAATTACAGTTAGCTAATATAAAGTGGAGAAAACCTGACATTGCGAAGGAGAAAAAGGATATTATGAGTGACTTCTGGAAAAATTTTAAATAGTTAAGGTGCTCCTTCTAAAGCAATAGCCGAATGGAAAGAAGTACCCGTATGCATTTTTCATTATTACATGTTCATAGTAATATACAATTATTGCTGTGGATTATTAATTTACAGTTACACAAATGTATAATAATTTAATTTCTTAAATTTCAATTTCTTGTTCTATCCAATAAGTATTTTTCCTTCTTCTAATAACATGAATCGGAGAGAAACACTATGAATTTTATTGAATAAATACATAAATGAAGTTTATTTGTTGGTGGTTAAGCAATGTCTGTATGCATTTCATTGGTGCTTTACCAAATCATCAGTAGACTTTAACCACAGTTTTGAAAAGTTTAAAACCTCTTATCTTATGCATATACTTCCGAAAACCATCTGAGAATTCACAATTTGTAAGAGGTTAAGAGGTTTTTAGACATTGCTTAACCACCAACAAATAAATTTCATTTATATATAATAGTATTGTGACAACAATGTGTCAAATAAAAATTTCATAACAGATTGAATAAATACTATACATATATTTATATAGAAAATTACAAAAAAATTCTTAAAAATAAAATTACATCAATTCACAATAGAATGTTCAACTTTCCACAGATGCGTATTTCATTGGTGATGCCAAATTATTGTTCATGGGAATAAAAAATATATCCTAGAATTTATTCCCTTGAGATTCGTGATAAGGTTAAGTAAGTATGAGCATTAGGGTATCCCAAAATTTTTTTTCTGATTTTCATAGGTGCTCAATCAAAATTTAAATCTTATAGGATAAAGCAAAGTATATCTATATCAAGTATATGCAAGAGCCCAGCTGACTAAAATTTTTTTCAGTTTTTACATGAACGTATGTCAAAATTTGTTTACTTTTGTAGCGAGCCATATTTGTTTATTCGTTAAAAAAATAATTTTGTAAAATTGTGAAAAACATTATTAATTCAACAAAAGTAGCAAAAAAGAATTGTTGTGGAAAAGATTTTTGTGAAAAAGTGTATTGTTTAAGAAAAGTAACAAAAAGAAATTGTTTTAAAAAAGTTCTATGCGAAAAGTATTTAAATTTTTGGAAATAATTGTGAACAAAACAAAATAAAATAAAAGAAAATTTCTGACATAAGATATTAAATTTACACAAACAAAATGTACGGTGGTTTTTGTAATTTTATGTTGTTGTACTCTTGCGACTACTTGATATAGATATACTTTGGGGTAAAGTACTTTTGTTTTTTTTAGAGTTTTTGGAATAGGTTTAGAGGTCGCGCAATTTGAGTTTTCATAAAAGACCGGAGTTTTCGGACTTTTTTCTAACATCAGTTATAACTTGGTTAATAAGCACGGTTTTCTACACTCCTGAGGAAACAGTTTTAAAGAAAAGTATGCAAGCTTTATTCCTGTGTGAAAAACTTATAAGTTTTGGTGACGAGTTTGCTCATTATATTTTGTAATAACGCTTTACAACTTTTTAAGTTTCAATGAAAATGAAACTGATGATGCAGTTTGAAATACAAATTAATTCTAATTAGTATGAGTAAAACGATTTTTAAATTTGCTCTTACCGTTCCTGAGTTATACCCGTTTTTAGCTTTATACCCAGCATACGTTATTATAAGTCATTCAGCAAAAAAAAAAATTTGCTTTGCTATGTTAAAAATCATTTATTGAGCTTCTTACGATGTAGTTCTATACCTTGCAATAAATTTTGGAAATTAGTGTCAGAAGTTGTGACATTAATGTAAGTATTAGCCAAATGTTCTGCCATATCATTTACCACTTGTAAATGTTGAACTTTTTTGTTTGCATCTTGAAATGACTTGTTGGCTTACCAAGTTTCAGGATCTATTTTTAAAAAATCGATTGAAATATTGCTAAGTTCCAAAAAAGTTAGACTGGCTTTTGAAATGAGTTGTTGAATTTCTTTCTTTCTGAAGTTTTCTTCTGTTAAAGTTACATTTGCTACTTCATAATCGCTGCATGGAGTATCTGCAAGTTTTTTTTTTTTTTGTAATTAAACGCAAAGTTTTTGTGTCGATACGTTCATCAAAAAACGCTAAGGCAGCCAATTTCGGAGTTAAGTAGCATTGGTGACCTAGAAAAATTTTAAGCGAGGCTTCTGCAACTGCTTTATTAATAATTTTATAACCATCAAATTCCTTTAATAGGCTCAGATCATTGAGAGGAGCGTATCGAAGGCACTGACAGAGTTTGGAGGCATCAAGGGCATCAATCATTTTTCCCACAAGCCACACATTTCTTGTTTTCACAAAATTCATATCTATTTTGAATAAAATTACACATTTTCCCACTACCCAAAAAAAAAATAAATAAATAAAAGAAATCTTACCGGTACTATAGACAAAAACTTTTATATACACAAATAACTTCTATATGATTAATCAGTCAGCTGACTATAAAATTGTTGTTATGTAAAATCGTATAACGACAATATTATAGCGGAGAATACACATAAAATAGAAAGTGATAATGACAGCGGGTATCGATTTGGATCAATAAATGTCAAAAGTTAATGGCAGTTAAAACCCCAATGTTGTAATATTGTCAGATCTATTATTCATTCAATCCCTGAAGATATTGGGGAAATCCAATTAAGCCGCGGATTAAATTAAAATGAAATAATATTTTATTTATTCGCAGAAATCACCTCAAAATCCCAACTATAAAAATGTATGGATATATATAATAATTATAACGAAAACTTTATCACCATTTTTAAAGTACAAACTATAAAAATAGTGTAACTCGGGAACTGCGGGACCAAAATCCATTTTTCTTTTTCTTAATTGTTTAGAAATTATCCGTCTTCAAAATCGCGTTACTTGTTTTTATACCTTTCATATAAATTTGAAAAATAATAAACCGTTTTTTACAGAATTTGTTAAAAAATTACAAGAATACTTAATATGTGGAATCGTAATGGACAAAAATATTGCGGGAACTTAAAGTTCTTTTGCATATGGAAATAAAGTTTGGGAAATTTTTTTTCGAAATATTCGGTCAAGTCAAAACTTAAATCAACCTGGTTATTGACAAAGTTATGCGCGACCTCTAAAAATCTAAAAAAAAATTCAGAAATACTAAACCCTATAAGCTTGCAAATTATACTTGAGCCCCTGACAAACAATTTTTTTGGGACACCCTAATGAGCATTTTGTAAAAGATTAGTTAAAAATATATTTTTTTGTACATTTAAACTGTACAAATTTAAAATATATTTGGTTAAGATCAAGGAGAATATAAATATCAATTTTGCTGTAAATTTTTGTCATATAATAACTTGCTAAAATGATAGCATGTCTGCTTTATTGAATATAAAACGATAGTTTAAAATTTTTCTGAGCCGTAAAACAGATACACACATATTGATAAATAAATACTTTCTTAAAAATAAAAACAATAATTTCAAACCAATTGCTGAAATTTGTGAATACCTCTAATATTCCTCTTTTATTATATATATATATATATATATATATATATATATATATATATATATATATATATATATATATATATATATATATATATATAATAAAGTACTATTTGTGTCTATCTTTTGATTAAGCATATTAAAATACATATTTACAAATTAATTTTTATTACTATTATGTTGTTTCATTATTTATCATTTGACTAATGTTTATTTGAGGTGCTTGCAAATTTTTCGTTACAAGAATTAAATTACAGGTATTGATAAAGCAAAGCAATCCAGTGAACAAATCTATTTGATAGAAGTAAATCGATGTTAAATTCAGTGAATATGAAACACACATGAAATTAATGTTAATGCTCCTTGCAACAAGTGTACACTTGAAATAAAAATAAAATTAATGATATGTATAAACAAATATATGAATGAATAGAAATTCCTAAAGAACATTTTTAGAAAACGACATTATTTTTCTTTAATTTCAAAATAATTAAATTGGGTCCAATATTATGTCTGGGGCCTGGAATTATTATTAACAATTTGAAAGTGAGTATATTTCAAGTTCGATTTCACCATATATTGATCATGTTCATAAGTGTCACAAATTGTTCAAGCATTTTCGCTTTACTTTAATTAAATAGATGTTCAAGTTTTTTTTTGTTCATTCCTAGTTAAAAAATATTTTGTGGATATAATGAAAGAATTCGTAAAACAGAATATCAAAATAAAATACCAGATTTTATTTAAAGTTTAAGTCGAGAATAAAATTAATTGATGCAAGACATTTGTGAAAAGTTAATTTGTGTGACTTGTTTTTGCACCAAATACATGAATACCTTATATATATTGTACTTTATGGATGAAGAATTTATTTTTAAATAAAGTTTTTAAAGTTTTGTTTTTCTACATACATACATATATTATTACAACTGTATTATTCAAGTATGATTGTTTAAATTATAAGATATATTTGCGAATATTTTTCACAAAACAGTAAATAAAAGCAGTTTCATTTTAAATAATTAATAATTTAAGTATTAATAATTTAAGATAAGGCCCGTCAGATGAAAACAACAATTGATGGATTCAAAAACATTTTACAACATATTAACTCATAATCATAGTCACACGGTAAACGACTCATTAGTTTTTACATTTGGTTGCCCTTCTAAGTCGTTCTTTTTTGTGGCAAATATTTTGTTATACCTTTTTCTGTGAAAGGCATCAGCTGTTTTAAAAGTAGTGTTCAATTAACAAAAATCAAAAACTTTTAAACAAATCATCAATTAAAATCAAGTTTTCTAGCTTTTAGCAAAAAAATATATATGTATTTTTTATTCCACACAAATAAATAACCTTTTGACTGTCACTTAACATTGAATTCTATTCTCAACACTTGACAGAAGCAAAACAAATAATTCACAACTGAAAGGAACGTACAAAACAATTCTGCCTTAGCATTGGTCTATTTTAACATATGATTCACACGATGATTTAAAATAACGAGTAGACATCATGGCGTTTTTTTATAGGTCAACTTTTCCATGGTGATTTTTGCATTTTTACTTACATTCAAGCTCGTTTTTGCTATTGCTTTCTTCTTGTTCTTCGTTCAAAGAATATTAATCAATCATACGCAAGAAAATCTACACATTACTTAGAAATCTTAGCCAGAGTATTTTAGATGTGTTTAAAGATAAATAGAAAAACATCAAGGATTAACATCATGGTGTGAATTGGGTGTAAGAACAACTTTAATTAAAAAACCTGTTCTTTTTACATTTTTTACATGTAATTTTGTAGAAAACATTGTCAAAAATGGCTAAATAATAAGCAGGATATGAAATATGATAAAAGAAAATGTTGTTAAATAAATAAAAATAACTGTTCCACATGAAGAAAAATATTTTATGTGCATTTAAATAATGTGCAATTACAAGTGGTTTTTACAACAGCAATGAAAAAAGCTGATTTTAAGTGGTTGAAAACAACTTTAGCTACTTCCAAGTTTAACACAAATGCTTTGTCTATAATGGAGGAAAATCAAGCTCTTAATTAAAACAAATTTCACTACTCATACCTCAAGTCTGTGTAGATGACTTTAATTATGATCAGAAGTCGGCGGCGGGTTGCACGTGAGAATAAAATTTACTTTTGAGAGTCACACACATGCTTTTGCTGAGTACATATAGTTCCTCTTATTCTCGTACGAACCTTCAATGGAGATGTTGTTATTGTCGTTGTTGTATGTTTATGAAAAAATACCTAGCTGTTGTTGCTATTGTCGTTGTTGTGTTTATGAAAAAAGTGTATGGAGCAGTGATGGCAGCCTCATACGCAATTGTGGAAGCAAAACTCACATGTACGCTTACGCTCTTTTATTTTGAGAGCGTAAAATATAATTGTTTACTGAAAAACACTCTCATTCAGCGGGAAGTATCGCAAGTCCTGTTTTGAGGCCTCTAAACAGAAATAAAATATATATATAAATATATATACAATACATATAAGAGGTTTGAAATAAGTTGGATTCACTTTATGTAGGTACATCTTTTCGAAAATTTCTTAAAGTAGCTTTTAAATTAATTCATAAGTAAGACTTTTTGTAAAAATTGTTTCTCTTGTATATAAACTAACCAAATGTTCAGCTTAAAAATGGAGAAATATTTTAAAATTAAATATCTGAGCACTTGGCAATTTTCGAAACCCTTTTTTACAACTTATAAAATTAGAAGATATTATTGGTAAATAAAAGGATACTCTTAGAAAAGGCCACTAGTTAGGCCTCGCAACCGCACATTTCTCCCGCTGGGAATGTAAGAGATAAGAGTGATCTCACCAACACAATCACATTTGACATCACTGTTAAAAGCCCTTCTCATTGCAAAGGCAAGATGGCTTGCTGGTGTGTGTGTTTGTATGCATGCACAACCCTGCAGCTAAAGTGACTAGTATGTGAATAGAAACATACTAGTTATTTTGCACCTCAGACTGGTTGTCTAGCTGTCCTTTTTTCATATAACGAACTATCGATTTTAACATTGGGTTGTCATAGGAGCCCAACTAGTAGTTCCGTGCATAGTCTAATACCAGCTCAACAACTAGTTGTTATTAACTAATGCGAATTTCGGTTCTCAACTAAAGAGAATGACATGCAAAATTGAGAGATCGTCACGTATGGAAAGAGCAATTGTAATATTTTCATTTGCTTTTCGTTTTTAACATAATTTGATAATTATAGTCTCTTTCCAACTAGTATGATAACTGTCTCCAAACGATACTAGATACCATTTTGGCTGCAGGGAATGTATGTCAGTGATGTCAGCCTCATACACAATTGTGGAAGCAAAACTCACATGTACGCTTACGCTCTTTTATTTTGAGAGCGTAAAATATAATTGTTTACTGAAAAACACTCTCATTCAGCGGGAAGTATCGCAAGTCCTGTTTTGAGGCCTCTAAACAGAAATAAAATATATATATAAATATATATACAATACATATAAGAGGTTTGAAATAAGTTGGATTCACTTTATGTAGGTACATCTTTTCGAAAATTTCTTAAAGTAGCTTTTAAATTAATTCATAAGTAAGACTTTTTGTAAAAATTGTTTCTCTTGTATATAAACTAACCAAATGTTCAGCTTAAAAATGGAGAAATATTTTAAAATTCAATATCTGAGCACTTGGCAATTTTCGAAACCCTTTTTTACAACTTATAAAATTAGAAGATATTATTGGTAAATAAAAGGATACTCTTAGAAAAGGCCACTAGTTAGGCCTCGCAACCGCACATTTCTCCCGCTGGGAATGTAAGAGATAAGAGTGATCTCACCAACACAATCACATTTGACATCACTGGTATGGAGTAAAATTTTATTTTCTCTCACCCATCAAACTTAAAATGAAGATGTATGTGTTTGCCGATACCTGATTATGATCCATTGCTACAAAAATGTTTAAGTTAAACGGTCATTGCCAAATTATTTAAGTAAAGATCTATCTATGTGTACTTTTTAAATTAATTTTATTCTCTTATAGGAGCTTTTCTTAATAAGAGAAATGATAAATAATAATTTAATGTATTTACATTTCTATACGGTTATGTTTGTATTTATATAATTTAATCAATCATACTTGTCGTCATGTTTGGATATATAATTAATTTCAGTGTTTTAGGTCCTTGTTATAATCAACGTATACTCGTACAACTTCACCGGAATATTTACGTTGAGATGGCATGAAGTAGAAATCAGGGGTATCAGCACCTCCATTCGAAACTAAACGCGGATCTTCACGTGATCTATCACGATATTGGCGACGCTCATCATTGGCCGATTGTCTTTGGGCACTGCGATCGCGCCGATCTTGAGTGTAGTATCCCGAAGGTTGCATATTTGCTTGATGTTGTTGGCGTGGTAATGAATACGCGCGATCTGCATAAGAATTTCGTGAAGATTGCTGATAATGTTGTAGTTCGCTGCGTTCATTACGTTCACTGCGATCGTAGCGATCATACTGATTGATGTCATTGTTGCCAGTTGCAGCAGCACCAGTTTTACCATTTCCATTACGTAGTTGTGGGCGAATATTGGAACGATATTCTTGTATATTAGTTGTAGCGTTACCGTTGCTTCGAGTAACTTGATTTCCGCTGCTACCATTGGCTGTGTTGTCGTAATACACTTGCGATTTGCTTGTCGGTGAATGGGACATTTGTAAAGTGGTCTGTTGACTACTTGAGGATATTCTTTGATTGCGAGATTTATCTTTATGTGATGTTCCGCTAGACGATGCCATTGTTTTTTCTTCTGTTTCTCCATAAGGATCGAAAGCGTAGTTTGTATTCGATGAGTAGTCTTTCCATGGAGAGTTTTGTATAAGATTTTCCTGAAAATTTACAGATCTGATTAGTTAGATATGAGCAGTAAATAAATTCGTTAGAAATCCTTAACCAGTCAGCATTTTGTGTACTAATGAATTTTTTAAAAGCAAATTGTAATATCATAAGAATTATATCTAATATATTGTGATGTAAATTACCCAACGAAAAGGGCAGATATATTTCTACAATGGATAATCAACACTTTTCTCTACGTTAGATAATTGGTTTTATTGTATTACAGCCACAGTTACAAAAGTGCAATTGTATTTATGCTATTTTATATACTAGATTTAATAAAAAAATGAGACGGTAGTGCAAAGTTAGAAGAAAGTGAAGAAGGGTAATAAAGTTATTTAAAAAATATGTATGAAATATTTTATAGTAGTGTTTTGTTAAACTAAATTAAGTTAAAAGGAAAGGTGGTGTATAAAATTTGTTATTCACCTTCTACATATAAATAAAGCTCTTCCACGGGTAAAATATATTGACAGAGCTTCCCGAATTAAGTTCCAAGTAAATGTACTCAAAATATAAACTATGCAACCAAAACTGATAACATTAATCTGTGTAACTACGAGTAAAATGAATAAAAATTTGCAGCAGAGGAAATTTTTTTTATGAAATTGAACAAGTTGTAGGGGCTACATTGATTTCTTTTTGTTTATGAAATCGCTGATCATGTTAGTAAAAGCTTACACATTTTTGGGAATGTGGGCTTCGATATTGAGAAAAAAAGAGAATTTTTAAACTTTTCTCCCTTAGATCGTTTTAAGTTTCGTATGATGACATGGATTTGTTTTAATATACTGATATTATTGAAAGTTTTAATCACAAAACCGCTTTATTTATGAATCAGTTAGAGCACAAAAATAATTCAAGTGATTATTTAATATATAAATATATAAATAACGTGGAAGTGCTTAAGAAAACTTGCTGAATATCTGAATATTAAATTAACGCCATAAGCAAAAACCAAAATACACTGCGTTTATATGGTTATTTCAAGTGTAATTGAATATTACAGTTAAGATTGATTCAAACTACATTATGGTTATTGTTATGCCAAGACTAATTTTAGCTCAAGCATTGGAAAGATCCTGCAGATTTATGTAGATTTTGAAAACAATTTGATTAGCTATGTATATATGCGTGAGTTGGACTCCAACTTCAATGATTGTTTTTTACTGATGAAAGACAATAACCCAGTCAGCAAAATAAGGCGATATTAGCTAAGTCAGACGCTGCATTTCTTGCGAATGCTTGATTCATCTTAGTGATAGTGGATATACATACATAAGTATTTGCGTATTGTCTGTCCATTTTGTGGCCGATTTCATAGGAATATATATTTTAGAACGACATATATTAATTTATTATGTTTTGGTAAAAAGTCACCCTATAACAAACAATCGGGGACAAAAAATTAGAAACAAGCTCTGAGTCAGTCAACATCAAGCCTCGTGAGCAATTATTAAGTGCAGCCAGAACTGAATCAGCAAATCGAATCATAAATGGCATCAGCATGAATAAAATTAAAATCATAAATGATTCTGTGGAATGATTCGTCTGTAGGGTGCAATTTTCTCAAAATGTGAATATTATTTAATGTTGAAAAATGAGCTCACATGTGGTTATTATTTTTGCCTGCGAAGTTGAATCACAAAGGATTCGATTATGATACAAAAGCTTTATAATGTAGGATTGAAAAATGAAACGAAAAAGTCTCTCCGATAATTTAAATGGTAACAGAAAATTTCTCAAAAATGAATCAGAAAATCGTATCATAAATAATTCTTAGGGATGATCCATCTGTAGCATACCATTTCCTCCCAACGGGATTATAACTTTTGATCGAAAAAATTAGCTCATATTCAGTTATTTTACCCATCAAGCTGATTCGCAAAAGATTCGGTTATAATACAAAGTGCCATCTAGGACGAGAAAAGTAATTACAGGCAAAACCGACAACCAACACTAGCATGAAATATGAATTTGCTCCTGTTGCAAAATCATCATAGACGAAGTTGAATGAACAGCATGTCGCCTTTCGACTTGGTTTTCTCATCGATAATTTTAAGAAAACCGTTGTTCGTTACTATATGAGAACAATGTCGAACGCTTTGGCTTCAATATAATTTTTTTTAACGACAATATCCCCGTTATGTCCTTAATAAAAGTCTTGTTGGTGACAATCTGAGCGAAAATATCCCTCATTTTGCCAAGAAAGATCGTTATCGATCAGATGTAGAGCCATATCGCTTATGTAGTCGTCGAAGATAAGATGGTAGACATTGCCCTTTATGCAGCTGTCATGTACAATGTGAAGGTATTGTCTTTTATATAGCCGTCGATGAAATTGTTAAGGAACATGGTCAACGACAAGCTAAGCGACATTGTCGCTCATATCGTTGCTCCATACGATTTGTATGGAGTATGTCTTTTACGACATATTATTGTCTTGCAACCGTCGTTAAAGATGTCTTAAATACGTGACGATGTCAACTGCGTTATTGCTGTTCTACTTTTCTCTGATAGACTGAGCAACAGTCTGTTTGTATGCAAAACTTAGAAATTTTACAAAGTCAAGAAATAGATGGAAAACGCACCATTTCATACAAAATCTACCAGATTCTAAAGGAAAAATACGGGCGTGTTGGAATTTCCGGTTAATTCTTCTAACAATAAGACCTGTGTCGAATTCATTCATCATGTCAGTACAAATTTCTATCATGGTGAAATATATACCAGGGCACAGTTAAGTTTTTGGGTTACCCTACAAAACTTTTTATACCCTCCAAAATGAATTTGGAGGGTATATTCACTTTGTCATTTCGTTTGTAACGCATCGAAATATCCATCTAAGACCCCATAAAGTATATATATTCTTGATCAGTGATGAAATCTAAGACGATCTGAGCATGTCCGTCTGTAGAAATCACGATTCAGTGCAAAATAAAAGAGCTAGACTCTTGAAATTTGGTATAAATATAGTTTAAAGCTTAGAGCAGGTTAAGTTCGGAGATGGGCTAAATCGTGCAAGAGGGAAAAAAGTTCCCCTAAGAAGAACTAAACCAACTCAGAAAAAACAACATAATTTTTAAAGTTTTTTTGTTATTTTGTTAAGCAAATGATATATTTTTATGTCAAATACGATCCAACGCCTTAAGCGTGGGCCCATAAAATAAAAATAAATTATTTTTGGACCCCGCTCCTTTAGTGGGCGTTATTATATGCAAAAATAGCATAAGAATTTAACAAATTATTTTACTTAAGCCTACATTCCTCAAAAATAAAATTTTTAAGCTTTAGTGACGAAGCTGAGACGAAACTTGGTACTACTCTGCTCTATCCGCTCCTTCCCCTTTACCCCCTAAATGACCCTAACAAAAAAAAAATTATTTTTGTATACAATTATCCCAAGCATTTATTTTAAGAGTTTTATGACTTCCGGTTTTTGTCTACCCCCTCCTCCCCCTTCACCCCCTAAACGACCCTACCGAAAACAAATAAAAAAAATTTTAAATTTGTATACAATTATCCCAAGCAGTTAGTTTTAGAGTTTTATGACTGCCTGTTTCTGCCCCACATGATATTGTCTATTTTTGAACCGCGCCCCCTTTAGTGGGCGTTGACGTACGATATTATATAAAGGAACTCTGTCCCACCAAGTTAAACATTTTAAATTCACTTACTAAATATTTGGAGGGTATTTAAGATTCGACCCGGTCAAATATAATGTTTTACTTGTTTAGCATTCCTTATGTTTGGCAGATCGTGCGTTTCTCACCGGTTTGCTGGATATATTTGATTGGAGTTAATATAATAGGAAAATTTTTATTTGGGGTTTTGTATTGAAACAACAATAAGAACACCAAATTTCTTTATGTTTGCAATATAAAATCCAAAACGAAAATAAATGTTAAAGTTAAGATTCTATAGGCTAATTGTTCGAAATTTTTAATTTAAATCTCAGAAAGACTACATACAAATTTAAGCTATGGCTTGAGCTACAAATAATAAATTGGAAAAACGTTCACATGTACTTAAGTATAAAATTCAAACCAAAAAAGTTTGACTTAGGTATGATGGAACAAAAAATCCAGAAAAATGGGACATGAAGAAAAATAATCAAACGGTAACACGGGTATTATAACAATAACATGTTAACATCAGCTTGATACAGTTCTCGTATTCTTTTTCACAATAAAATTTGTGTAAATAGGAACTGTTATCACATTCAACTAAGCCACCTAATAAGTGGTGACAAACACAATACACATGAGAACTGATGATGAAAGTGTTGCGTCTTTCGAAAACAGCTGTTCTGCCCTGCTGTGTAAGTTGAATAACAAAAACTGATGTTGACTTGCCTTTGTGCCTTGGAATATTTATCATGTCTTTCTGAGATTTAAATTAAAAATTTCGAGCAATTAGCCAATAGAATCTTAATTCAATTTAATATAGCAATATAAAAATGTTCGTTAAAATTCTTACTACAAATGTTAAAGTTATTTACAAAGAAAAGTTACGCTTTTACTATCCAATAATTGACATAATTAGTGCAATGGCAATGATTGAGTGCAAATTCTATTGAAAGTCTTGAGTTTTGTCTGACAAAAGGTTCTGTCTTCAAGGGAATTTTAAGGATGTGATATCTATCTGTCTTTTCAGCAGCGCTCAATGGTGGCGTTGTAATATAAATCCACAAAAACACAATCAATAATTGTCATGTTAATTTTTAGTACAATATAGGAAAACAAATAATACTTTAAATAAATGAACGACAATTTAAATACGAGTACAAAATAGCATAAATCAAATGCTGACTGATTTGGAATGGAAATATTATAATTAATCATAAGGATAGAATAAAATAATAAGAGAGTTTTAGGAAAAGTGAAATAGTACAGATAGATAAAGAGGGATACAAAAGTTTAAACAAAGTAAAACATTTAATTAAAAAATTAGTAATAAAGAAATACTACATACAATAAATAACAAATAGTGGTAGAGTAGTCACAATACAATACAGGATAATTAAATTGAGTTCTAATTACCAAGCTTTTATTATTTCGAGAATAACCACTTATTATTCTTTGAACACAACACACATGAAATACTCGTAAGTGATATTTTTTAATAAGGATTCCTTAAAGGATGTTGTTATTTAAGATTTTTTTTAATAATTTTTACCATTTAAGTTAAATACTTTGGAAGTAAAAATATTCATTTAACCTTTTGGCAGTTAGTGTTGATGATTTTTAATCTATTTTATATTAATTATTTAATGGTGGTGGAAGGAAGATTGTGTGTTGATATGTTTTCTCATAATTTTTGGATTTTCTTATAAATCGCTAGAAGGTTGGTAGTAACGTTGATGTTGCCTTTGCTGATATATCCGCCATTCATCGGGTATTACATATATAAGCTTAAAAATATTTATATATTTTTTTCATAAATTTATATTAACATTTCTTATAATCGACTCTATTCTGTTTCAATAAATACGAAAGTGTTGTAAATTTTCATGGCATTGTTGTTTAAAAAAATATTTATAACAACCATTCGATAAGAATGGCCATTATTTGCTCATTGCAGGTAAAATCCAGAATTTAAAGTCAAACAGATCAGATTTTAAATTCATTACAATAAATTTACTCAAATTGATAGTTCGGAGTACACAACAGAAGTGAATGATTCGGAGTTTTTACTATGTATAACAAAATATTTCAACTAAGTTTAACATTACAATTACTGAAAAACCCAGATTAGCTTGTACAAAAGTATTAACTACATTTAATATCAAACTGCGCTCAAACGTTGATCAGTGATGAAATCTAAGATGATCCAGTTATGTCCGTCCGTCCGTCTGTGGAAGTCATAATTCATTCCAAACGAAAAGACGCTTGAAATTAGATATAGATAAATTTTGAAGGATATCACAGGCTTCCCTGTTGTATGTAAATACAAGTATTACATGTACATTTTACGACTGAATGCTGAACACGAGAACTATTAATTATTTATACCGAAGAACAGGGTTCCAATCGTAAATAAGTTCGATCTTACCATTAATAACGTTACAGATCGATTCCAATTTTTATTTTTATACCCTCCAAAAAAGAATATGCAGGGTATATATATTCACTTTGCCATTCCGTTTGTTACGCAGCGAAATATCCATCTGATACCCCATAAAGTATATATATTCTTGATCAGTGATGAAATCTAAGACGATCTGAGCATGTCCGTCCGTTTGTGGAAATTACGATTCAGTTCAAATGAAAAGAGCTGGACTCTTGAAATTTGGTATTAATATATTTTGAAGGATAGCACAGGTTAAGTTCGGAGATGGGCTAAACCTTGCAAGAGGGCAAAAAGTTCCCCTAAGAAGAACTAAACCAACCTCTAAAAGACAACATAATTTTTAAAGTTCTTTTGTAAGCAAATGATATATTTTTATATTAAAGAAGCTCCAACGCGCTAAAATTGGAGCCATAAAATATAAAAAATAATAATTTTTGGAATCCGCCTCGTTTAGTGGGCGTTATTATATGCAAAAATAGTGTAAAAATTTAACAAATTGTTTTACTTAAGCCTACGTTCCTTAAAAATGACATTATTAATCTTCAATGACGTAGTTAAGCCGTAACTTGGTACTACTCTTCCCTACCCCTCCTCCCCCTTTGCCCCCTAAATGACCCTACCAAAAAATTTTTTTTTAATATATTGTATATAATTATCATAAACATTTATTTTTAGAGTTTTGTGACAAAGGTGAAATGTCTCCTCCACAGCCCTTGCCAGAGCGACCCCGCCAAAATACAGTTTTAATACCCTCCAAAGAGAATTGGACCCCATAAAGTATATATATTAGGTTGTCCCTTATATTTTGACGTCATTTTTTTATGCGCATACCCGCTAAAAAGTTTCGAAATAATCTAAAAAGTCACCAGAAAAAATTTTACTTTGATATAAGAATGGTAACCCGTGGCGAATTGCGATTTAGTTCAGTGTTGTAAGTATGTGCAATTTTTGGTCAATATTGGTATAAGTTATTATAATTTGTACATATTTTATTTAGTTTTCAATATTTTTTATTATTTTTTACTGTTTTGTTTTTTTTTTATTTTAGTAATTTTAATAATGTTTATTTATATTTTATTTGAAATTTTATAAAAGTGACGTTCCATATCGACGCAAGAAAACGAAACTGCTGTAACTGACAGTATATACAATTTTCATCAGCGCCAAGAAACTTTTCTAAAATTAGAAGATATGTTCGGATTTTGAAAACTTTACAGCGGCGTGACTTATTTTTTCTCGTAAAAATACGAGACTAGGACCATTCGACGCAGAATTTTTCTGCGATAGTATATATGCAAAAAATGTGTTTTCGATTTTTTGTCAGTTTTTGTTTTCTCACGTCGATATCATGACATAATATTGTTACGAGAGCTTTGATTGTTATATCATGACGCTGATTTAATATTAATGAATTTAGTATCCAACTAATGATAATGATTATTGTCTTGTTTTCGATGGTAATTTGCCATTTCAATTGTGTGTTTCATAAAGTGTGGTGCCTTAATTAAAAAAATGTCAGTCGAATTACGAAGTGGAAAACAAACAATTTTTCTCATCGGAATGTATTGTCAACAAATTAATGGTGCTAAACTACCATCTAATAGACAAGTTATCGCTGTGCTTTTTTACAATATTCGCGAAGTCAAGCTCGATGTTAGAGAAAGTGCAAACCTAGTAATTAGAGAATGTGTAATTTTGTGGGAGAAAGCAAGAATTCCTACAAAGGCAATTCCAAACTGTGTCAAGAAGCTTTTAGATATATATACACTTTGGAAAAAGTTGCAAAAAAATTGTAAGAAAAGTCTCGATATTTATAGGACCCGTGAAAATGATTTTGAAAGTGATCTTGATAACTTATTTGATATTGCTCATGTTGATGCCCTTGAAATTATAAAAATAGAAGAGGATAAAGCATTTTTAAAGCTACAGAGAGAGCCGGGTAGACCGGGTTGCTTTGCTGGCAACCCGGAAACAAGAAAATTAAGGCAACACGAATTTTCGGCAGTTGTATCGACTTCTATATTAAATGTTGAATACAGACAAGTTTCAGACGAGGTCGAAATATTTAATTCTGATACGGAAGATCCACAATATTCCCACGACGACGAAATCCTGCCAGAAATCTTGCAGAGTAAAAATTCAAAAAGAGGAAGAAAAAATCTGATAACACCCAAAGTAGTCGCAGTTTTAGACAGGTGCCAGCTAAGTGTAAGAGATTCCGTGTATATTATTCAGGCTCTCCTAGAGGCACTGGATCTGAGATGCGATGAATTTTCAATAAATAAATCTTCAATTCAACGAATTCGTACACAAATGAGAAAATCCCGGGCAGAAACTATAAAAAGTGACTTTAAGAACAACGTACCTGATGTCGTAACCGTCCACTGGGATGGCAAACTTTTACCCGGCTTAGATGTAAGAAGCTCAAAAGACGAGCGCCTGCCAATTACAATTTCTTATAGCGATAAGGAACAACTTCTTGCAGTACCAAAATTGGAGAGTTCATCTCCAAGAAAAAGCTATTAGAACAGCCCTATATGACTAGAACCTCATTAAGCAAATAATGTGTTGTGATACAACATCAACGAACACTGGCCGTTTTAATGGTGCTTGTGCTCTTTTGGAGCAAAGTTTAGGCAGAGACCTGGCGATTTTCGCTTGTCGTCATCATATTTATGAGCTAGTGCTTAAAAATGTATTTGAAGCCAAGATTAAGCAAAATGTTCGATCTCCAGAAATACCAATTTTTAGAACAATTAGAGACAATTGGAAAAATATCGATTCATATAATATTGAACCATGCATCGATTTTGTTAGAAAGCACATTCCTGATGAAACAATTTTATCCATCTTAAGGTTTTACAAAGCAGCACTGAAAAAAACTTTTATAAGGGAAGATTATCGTGAATTAGTCGAACTATGCGTTGTGTTCTTGAATGGCGATCCAGAAAAGAAAATAAAAATCAAGCCCCCTGGAGCCTTACACCAAGCACGATGAATGGCCAGAGCGATTTATTCATTAAAAATATGTTTGCTCAAGTCCCAGGTCAACATAAATGCAAATGATAAAAGTTCTCTGCAGGACATTTGCTTATTTCTTGCTATAATTTACGTAAAGCCATGGCTCGAGTGTACAGAAGCTGTAAAAGCACCTAATCAGGATTTGGGGGTTTTGAAAGCAGTCAAAGGCTATAGTGAAATAGACGAAACAATTTCGAATGCTGCTGTAAGTAAGTTTTGTAAGCATTTATGGTATTTAAGTGAAGAGGCAGTAATTTTATTACTTTTTGATGACGAAGTGGATGATGAAACAAAAAAAAAAAAATGCTTGTTAACTTAAACAGCGGGAAATATCGAATTTTAACAAACGATATACATATTCCAACGACCGATGAAATGTCAGAATCGTTGTTTGGTGAGTGACGTTTATCTTTTTTTAATGTTATTGTTGTCTTAAATTGTATTTTTTGAAAAATTTACAAAAATGTTCGATCTCCAGAAATACCAATTTTTAGAACAATTAGAGACAATTGGAAAAATATCGATTCATATAATATTGAACCATGCATCGATTTTGTTAGAAAGCACATTCCTGATGAAACAATTTTATCCATCTTAAGGTTTTACAAAGCAGCACTGAAAAAAACTTTTATAAGGGAAGATTATCGTGAATTAGTCGAACTATGCGTTGTGTTCTTGAATGGCGATCCAGAAATATCGAATTTTAACAAACGATATACATATTCCAACGACCGATGAAATGTCAGAATCGTTGTTTGGTGAGTGACGTTTATCTTTTTTTAATGTTATTGTTGTCTTAAATTGTATTTTTTGAAAAATTTACACTGTATGTTTATATAACAACTTTTAATATAACCATTCTTTATTTCAGCTAAAACACTGGATAGTTTTGTATCAAATAAGAGCAAAGTATTTCTTGCTAGATTACAGATTGATAATGGTTTTCTTCGCACAAATGTGGCGTCTTGGATAAATAATGCTGCATTTCTAGAAGCCAAAAGAAAAGTAAGTCTTTTACGAGTGGTAAATGATGCTGCTGAAAGAGCAGTCAAATTAGTAGAAGATTTTCACGGACTTATTACTGCAGATGAAGAGCAAAAACAGTTTTTGTTGCGCTGTGTTGAGGAACACAGAAACTTGTTTCCAGACTGCAGAAAAAATACTTTAAAAAGAAGTTATCCCATATAATTTGGAAAATTAAAATATTCTTAATGTATCTTTTCATTGTTTTCATTTACTGTATTATGCAAAACTTCTTGCCTTAGTCGCCACGGGTTGCAATTATGATAGAACAATAAAATTTCTTGATCAGTGATGACGTCTAAGACGGTCTAGCAATGCCCATACGTTCGTCTGTGGAAAACATGATATTGTCTATTTTTGAACCCCGCCCCTTTAGTGGGCGTTGACGTACGATATTGTATAAAGGAACTCTGTCCCATCAAGTTAAACATTTTAGATTTACTTTACTTTAAATGTATATGTATAACGTTTTTACTTGTTTATTTTAACTTCCATTCTTTCTGTTATTTATTTCTGTTATTCATGGCAATATTAAAATTTTCATACAATTTCACTGCAAATTTCTATCGACTGCCTGAATTTGCCCCTATGTAGTTTTTCAGAGAATGTATATTTTGAGATATTGCTTCGTAATTGAGAAGAAAAACAAAAACTAAAAATCGAAACACACCAATTCATAAAAAGTAAAGCTAAAACAGAGAACAAAGCTGGTAACCGCACGCACAAGTGCTAATAGACGAGCAAATACATAATAATAGGCACGCAAACAAGATTCACATGAAAATGCTGCGTGTATATATTGGATGCACTTGTATCGAATGCCCTATTTATTAGAAATTTGTTTGATTTGTAACAGATTAATAGATTAAATATTTATAGGTTAGGTTAGGTTGAGAAGAGGGGTATAAGCAAGAGCTGTCCCAATCCGTACAGGATTGCACTTAAGCCTCATAGGCCTGTTGTGCGCTCTATTATAAGAAGTTCCCATTCTATTATAGGGAGCCCCCATTAAAAACCATAGAAACTTTTGAATTTGATTACGGTAAGAACCTAGCTGCTTCAATGTATCTTCTTAAGTGTTGGCCTACTTCATCTTAGGATTTCCTTTGTCTTGTTACCATTTGGGTTTCCCCAATGAATTCTAGCAATTCTACTTACGGTAGAGTACTACCAATCTCTTGTATGCAATCCTATAGTCCATTTCTTTCTAGTGTGATCTTTGTCATAATTGCTCCCATCTTTGCTAGCTCAATATTTCCAGGTATTCCTTGATCTCCTGGAATCCATATTGTCTCGATGCTTCCATAATGCGTATATAAGTTTATCTCACCCTTGCATTATAATACACACCGAGATTGAACAGAATAATTTCTTAGGGCCTCGATGACTTTCCTACTATCCGTGGATATACGAATTGGTAGTCTGTTATCAATTTCCTTTAACCATTTTATCCCTTCCTTGTGATGTGGCAGGCGGAAGTATTTACGAAAGTTACGACCTATGTCACAGAATCCTCCACCCGATCGGTTACCAATCTTCGACCCGTCTGTGTATAGCATAGTTATGGGGTTCGCCCCTGTTGTGATTGCATCCTCCCACCACATAATTGTTATTCTGTCGCACGTAATCGTACGAGCGTTGTTCCTGGACAAGACATGTATTATACTTTGGTGTTTGGTTATGTGTTCTCTTGTCAACCATTCACCCATTATCATTAATCTTTTAGCAGTCAGAGCTGCTTCGTATTTAACCTGCATATCAAAAGGTAATATTGATAGAATATTTTCCATCACCTTAGTTGATGTAGTTCTTATTACGCCACAGACGCCGATACAGCACTGTATTTGTATTTATTGAAGGTGTTTGATATTAACCTTCTTTGTTAAGGATGTTATAAGATTAAATTACATCATCTATTGCTCTTTCACAAAGAACTCTACGATTGTTTCTCCTTTTTAATAATGCCACATCATCTGCATAGCAGACGGGCGCAAGTCCTTCCTGCGCACAAGTCGTTCCTGGGATAGAGTCTTTAGTAGGGTATTTATGGTTGCAACCCACAGTAAGGGAGATAGTATTCCCCCTTATGCTGTTCCACAGCTTACGTTCCCTCTTATTTTTGTGTCATTCACATCGCAACTTATTCTCCTGTTCCTAAGAATATGACTTATCCATGCAATTTATCTTTGGTCTTAGTCAAAATTGCCTAGCGAATAAATAATGCTCGAGGTCGTTATATTATTGAAAGTTCCTTCTAAAGGGTCCGCCATCTAACGTTTTTTTTTCAACTAGTGCTTATTTCGTGAATGGTAACACTTAGCTCATGTCTGATTTGACAGCTAATTAGTTGTATCCTTCCGCTGAACGTATATGGTTGTGTATACGCTTGAACAAAACTGGGAAATATGGGCCTGCGATCGACTTACAGAAGATGCCGATTTTGCCCAAAAAAAAATCATCTTTTCAGATGAAGCTCATTTTGATCTTGGCGGATATGTAAACAAGCAAAATTGTCGCATTTGGAGCACAGAAAACCCGCACGCATACATTGAAAAGCCGACGCACCCAAAACGAGTCATTGTTTGGTGCGGATTTTGGTCCAGAGGCATAATTGGGCAATTTTTCTTCGAAAATGAGCAAGGAGTGGCCGTTACAGTCAATGGCGATCGTTATCGGGCGCTGTTGAACAAATTTTTGTTCACAAAAATTGAAGAGGAGGATATTGGCAACATTTCGTTTCAACAGGACGGCGCTACGTGCCACACAGCCGAAGCTACACTCGATGTATTGCGCCCTGTTTTTGAAGATCGCATTATCAGCCGCAGAGCTGATGTCGTTTGGGCACTTCGGAGCTGCGATTTGACACCATTGAACTATTATTTCTGGGGTGCCGTCAAAGATAAGTGTTACGCCGACAAGCCAGAGACAATTGACGCTTTAAAGGACAATATTCGTGAAGCCATTGGTGAAATACAGCTGCCCACAATCGATAATGTGCTTAAAATTGGACCGATCGAGTAGGCTACTGCGTGGCCAGCCGAGGCAGCCATTTGAATGAAATTATTTTCCACTATTAACCGGAAGGCTTGTACTTTAAAATAAAAAACGAAATTTGAGAAAATATTAAGTAGTTTTTTTATAGCATTTTAAAAAAAAGTTATTTGGCGGACCCTGTATATCGATAAATACAGCCGTAGTGTGGATACCTAGATCGAAGGTTTTCTCTATATGATATACAAATTCTTGTAGGGCTGCCTCAACAGACCTGCCTCTAATAAAAGCGTGTTGATTACATTTTATTATATTATGCGGTATTAAGACAGATTGAGAAGATATTAGCGAAGCTATCTTCTATTAGGTCTATACTTTTCTGAAGAAGAGGCGGGAAAATGCCATCAGGCCCAGCTGCTTTATAGAGCGAAAAGCTCCTCACTGCTTTATATACCATTTGAGTATTTATTGTTATACTTGGACTGTCTGTATTTCGGGGGGTGTATCACTTCCGGATATCTCTCCGATTCTGTTCGGAAGTGTGCCTCCATAAGAAATCCTAATAAATCCTCCATCGTTTCTGCCTGAGTATGGGTTTTTGACAGAAGTTTCTTGATTTTGGAAGCTATGTATTTATATATATAATTTAACTTTTATATTCTGCCCGCAATATTTTGTTTATAATTTTTTCTACGCGCCCTGTTAAAAAGCCTTTTGAGATTTATAGGATGGCCCGTCATTCAGGGTTCTTCTTTTGGGTTTAGCCTATTTCGGAGTGGACAACTGTCCTCAAAGGGTTCCCTAATATCGGTACTTAGTCTATTTATCTCTGAATCTATGCGCCCTACATTATCAACTGGTGGTAGATAGTTCTCGAGTTTGTTTTGTAAGCTAGATCTAAATCTTGACCATTCCGCTTTTGCCCTATTTCTGAATGTTTTGGTGTTTTGATCAGGATGGTCTAGTGTCATGAAAATATAGCGATGATCCGGGAAGAAGTGCAATTCTGAGCATATAGTGATGCCAATAACCTCTTCTCATTCCTGAGAAGGTGTCACTGTCCCTGCATGTATGTGTGTGTATGTATCCCGCTCGGACCGATAGTTTTTTGATGCATGTGGTGTCATTCACATCGATTGCCTAGAGCAGGGTAGAACTATCACCAGCCAGTATTCTGAGGCTTTAGACAAATTCGATATTTATTTAAAGCAAACCAGCCACATTTAGCAGAAAAAGGTGCTGTTCCATTAAAACAATGCACAATGTTCCATTAAAACAATACACGAGTCAACACGCGTGTCGTGCATGTGCCAATGCAATTTAAATGAGTTTGATAAACGGTTCTTGTCAAAAACGAGCATCTGAACGGGTTCGACACAAGCTTAGTCAGTATGGCAAAAATCCATAAATTGGGCAACGAATATATATTCCGAATTTTGTCAGACAAATAAGGAGATCATAAGCAAAACAAACTCTTATTTTGAAGAAATGAAAAAACGCTGGACTGAATGTATGGATTTGATAACAAGCTTATTTGGAAAAAATTTTTAGATCAAATAGTCATGAGGATATCAAACAGCTTTCGTATGGTTTTATAAATATAAAAGCCGTGTAAATTTAAGGGATATAAAAGAGTTACTTTGGATTTTTTCGGGCATGAAATAGCGAAAACTGTAAATAAGGCCTAGAAAAAAGTGATTTTGAGCCACGTAAGTAGAACGAAATATGAATTTCAGTTTTTGATTTCGGAAATTTGCGTGAAACCAAAGAACAACTCTAGCTTTCTATTTTGGTATAGTTTAACAAATTATAATATGGGTTGAGTTTTTTAATTTCAAAGTCAAAGGATCAATTTTGAACAAACTTTTTACTTTAAAAAACCTATCATTAATAATCACTCGCTTCTACTGTGTAATCTATTAATTTTTAATCATAATGATAACAATATGTATCTTAAAAAATTGTTATATGTATAGTATGCAATTGATTATAACGAAATATTATATTTATAATGACTTACCTTATTGGATTTATTCTTTTTTGAAGTTTTATAAATTGTACATGACGCCTGAATTAGAGCTATAAAGACCAAAGCAGCAATTAATCCCAAAACAGTGTACAAACGTACTTCGGATAATTCGAAGAATGATAGTTTTGTGTCTTCGGAATTATCCACCGATTTATCTGAAATGAAAACATCGAGAAAAGAAGTTAGCTAGAAAATAGTTTTTGCTAGCGAAGCAAAGTACATTCTAGAGCCAGGAAATTTAAAAATTGTGGATCAACCGCGAGAGAGCCCACTTTTCCAGAAGAAATTTTATCTAGTAAGGCCATCTTTATAATGTCTCCATTTTTCATTGAAGTCTCTTTAGCTGGTATAGCATTTGAGGCCAAAGTATGAGACTTTTCATACGCATCCTTATCAAACATTGCTTGAAGATTAGCAATCATTGAAGTTGTACCCTCTCTGAAAATCGAGTCACATTATGATTTGTTTTTATTACAAAAGACTTTGCTATTTACTTTTCGAAACATATGATATCGGTCTTGTAGTAACCGGGAATTTCACTTAGGGCGCCATTAAACGAATCCGATATTGTGGCTGCTAGATTTTTAAATTCAACAGTTCCAGGTTTAGGTGCTTCAAAGGATTCAGCCAAATTCATTAGTTTAACACCTACAGCATAAACTAAACGATTGGGAGCCGGTGTTACTGGAGCATTTAGAATTTGTTCAAGTTCTAAAAAATAAATAATTTTTTAAATGAAAAGATGTGTATATGCATCGAACTTCTTCAATAAAACTGCATTAACTCGTTGAGTAAAGACGTTATTGCATACCGATTGTCACAGAGGAAAGTTCTTGCGCTTCCAAGGTTTTGGTTGTAAGCCAAGTAGTCAAAAGCTCTTTAGTCAACGAAGCAGTATTTTTTTTCTTAAAAATTAATGTATCACCAAATGAAATATAAATATTTCATGGTGCAGTAATTACCTTTCCCACAAGATTTAATGCAAACTCGAGTGGATGAAATCGCAGGCACAGTTTCATGTTTTCGAATTTTCTTATTGACAGCATTGAAAGCGCCACCCAACACAGGGAACAACAAATATAAGCAATGATCGTCGGTAAATGATAAATCCTGGAATATTAGATATTTATTTAAAATTGAAATTAAGCGTAAAATTGTGTAAACATAAATATCATGACAATTTCTTTGTAAGATTTAAATTTCAAAATTATATAACAAAAATACGAGATAACTCCGTAACTAAATTTTTTTCGGTCACTGGGAGCTAAATCTAGGTAACATACTGGATGAGATAGAAGTGCGTAGCCCAATTTATGGATTTTTTCAGAACGACTACACAGGTACACTCGTGCATTGTATTGTTCATGTGATTTAACCACTCAGTTAGGATGCATGCAGCCTTATTTCACGATATCGACGATTTCTGACATGATGTCTTTTTGTGGTGGGCCTGAAAGTGCAGCAGGACCACAACGGAACTCAATAAAACACTTCTTAGCTCAGTAAAACACATCTTAGACATTGATGGTGCAGAGTTCCCATATTATTTATCAAATCTGTGTTTAGTTTTAGTGATGGGTTTTTACAAACAAAAGAAAGCTTAATCAATACAAGAATTTACTTTTTCCATTTGTGTTAAAAGGAATTGTAGGACAGATTCACTTTGTCATTTCATATGTGACGCGCCGAAATATCCCTCTAAGACCCCATAAAGTATATATGTACATATATTCTTGATGAGTGATGAAATCTACGACGATCTAGAAATTTCAGATGGTCCTTCCGTTCGTCTGTTGAAATCACGATTCAGTCCAAACCAAAAGAGCCAGACCCTTGAAATATGTTATAGATAGATTTTGAAGGACAGCACAGGTCAAGTTCGTAAATCGGCTAAATCGGACAAGAAAATCAGAAATATCCATTTTTCAGTGGGCGTTGATGTAACATATTACATGGAAAAATAGTGTAAATATTTAACGAATTGTACTCATTAAGCCTACTTCCCTTAAGATTTAATAGTTTTCGACGAAGGTAAGATATTCTCTGATCTTCCTCACCACTGTCCTTTGTCCACTAAATGACTCTATGCAAAATTTTTTTCTATAATTAATTACCCCAAAAAATTGCTTATTACGTTTTTACGACAAAGATGAGATGTCGCCTCCACGGCCCTTCCGTGTTAAAGGAACTCTGACCTAGCAGGTTAAACATTTTTAATTTAGTTACTAAATATTTGGAGGGTATATAAGATCGACCCGGTGGAATATAGCGTTCGTAGTTATTTAAGTAACATTTGGTTGTACGTAATATAAAAGTAAAGTTATATATACTATATATATATATATATATATATATATATATATATATATATATATATATGTATATATATATTTATATATATATATATATATATATATATATATATATATGTATATATATATATATATATATATATATATATGTATACATACATATAATGATAAATTAAATACTTTGTAAAACAAATCACCTGCTCATCATTGCTTATACGTTTTCTGGTGAACTCTAAAATGGTTACACCTTTCTCAATACGGCCGGAAGCATCAACAATATCCTGGCGATCGTCTAATTTAGGAGATGAATAGCCATTAATCCACGTATCCATTAAAAAGGGCCGCCCATTACGATCAACCCAACCAATGATTGAGTCCGTTTGTGACATCTTCTCATCATTACTGAAACCGATTCCAGTCCATGTTTGAGTATTAGTTGTCTCGATATGCCAACGCATGTCATCGCCCCGTCCGATAGTTTCCCATGATGCGTAATACTGGCATGTATGATTCTGAGGTGAGCAATTTGAAGGATATTTCCAAAGACCATAGCACTCGTTATCTAGCACATTACTATCGTCATCGTTTTCACTTTTAGTTTTTTCTTTCTCTTTGAAATGGAAGAGTTATATTTTAATTAATAATGCTTACATATGCTTATATACACATAGATATGTATATACATATGTATGTATATACGTATTTGGGGTCAGTTCTTGTTCTGTGAAACAGTGCTTCATGTTTTCATACATTTTTCGAAATTAATATAAATATGTACTAGTAATGGCCGAATGATAATTTTTAATATCCGAAAATGCGAGTATTTAAAGCAATATTTGCGCAAGTTACATGTAAAACATCTACCATCCTTGATAAAATTGATGTCTTTTTAGAAAATATTTCAAAGTAATTTTGTGTTGATAAGTGTAAATTCCATGAAGTTGCAAAACAAAAATATTATGTTTTATTTCCGTTCTCACGAAAATTAAAGTAAATATTGTCTTGCAATAAACTGCAAAATTGCAGTTTATTAAAACAAAAATTTTAAAGGTATTAACCAATAGCAATGCTTAAATATAAAATAATGCAAGAGCGACATACTTTTAACAACAATGAATTTAGAGTTTAAATTAGTTAAGAATGAAATAGAATTGTAAAATTCTGTCTAGTTTTTCCATTTCTGCCGGAATGTTATTAAAGTCAATTTAAGAAATATATTATTGTATATCTCGTCTATTATTTTAATTTGTGAATTTTTTTGTAATTTATCCTTCTAATCAAATTTAAGTGGCTCAGTCGGTAGGATCCTTTAAAAAGTATAAGGATCCAGTGAAAAAAAAGGAATAAAACGGCCTGGTGAAGTGAACATTTAATAAATTGAAGTGAATTAATTGAAAGTGGACACCACCAGCAAAAACGCAATAAAGCGGTCAGGTGTAGTGAACATTTAATAAATTGAAGTGAATCAATTAAAAGTGTACACCAGTAAAGAAAAATTAAAGCAATAAAGTCTGAGTATACTGTACCAAGAAAATAAAAACTGGTCAGGAAGGATATACAATTGGAACGGCTGAGAGTGTCTTATTTAAAACTGCAGCAACAACAACAATTGCAGTAACAGCAACAAGTCGAAAAGATACAACAACAAAACCCATCTTTACACAACAGTTCCAGGGAAAATGTACTCCAAACCGTCAACCATTTACCATTGTTTATGGGAACAGGAGATGTAACAGTGAATAGTTTCTTTTGCGGTACGGAATATCTGTTATCAATAATGCAGGAAGAAAATTTACGAAAAGAAGCAGTGAAGCTGATATTTTATAAAACTATACAAGGATAAGCAAAGTACACAGTAATAAACATTCCACCACCTATAACTGGGCAAAGAAACCCTAAAGCTGCGATATAGGCATGGTGTGGAGCCTCATCAAGTATACAGGATGATATCCAACATAAAAGTAAATACGGTGAATGAACTTATAGGAGAAATTCAAAATATTAAATATAAGGCAGACGAATTGACCGTGTATTGCCACAATGAGCATTACATTGACCTATCAAACGTAGATACCATTTTAGTAAATACAGTAAAAGAAGTAACGCAGGGTATCCTTTTGGACAAAACATATGAAGACAGAAACATAAATGACATTCTTGAAATACTAACCAGAAGACGTTTTGAAGACAGTTGTGTTAGGGTGGGATATAGGAAATCTAAAAGGACAAGGAAATTTTAATTATAATAACTATAATCACAATAATAATTACAATCCTAATTGTAAAAACAATCAAATACATAATTCGGGGCGATATAGACCCCAAAATAATTCAGGACAATACAGGATTCAAAGTAATTCAGGTAATTTTCAGTGGTTTCCACAGCCAGGAAACCCTAGGCATTTTGTAGGCCAAAATCGCTTTACGCAACCTAGGCAAGGGCAAGGAGAACCTATGGAAATCGATAATATACAAATAAATAACGTTCATAAATTTTCGCAAGAGGTAGGAAACTCTGAGCAATACTGCAGTCCAAATTGCTGTAAACAAGTTAGGCAAGACCAGCGGAGATTAGTGGATAATAATAATATCGGATATATATTAGAAAATGAAGAACAAAAAATGAAGTCAGATCAAAATAATGGACAAACCCTTTTTCAGAAACCGTCTCTGACTATTTACCCATCATAAACATTAAGATAAAAGGAAAAATATACAATGCATTAATAGATACAGGATCGAGCATTAGCCTCATGAATATTAACATAAATGACTTTCAAAAAAACTTATTAACAAAACCAAAATCCACCATAAATAAAAAGGATATAATTATATAATAATGTTTTAACAGATACACCTGAGGAATTTAATATACCATATTATTCAAAGATTAGGTGGAAAGTAACCGATAGATGAGGGATATATTTAAATTAATGATATAATTACAAACTTTTTGATCAACCTATATAAAAACCTAGAGATTTCTACGTTGGAAGCAAGAGAAGTTGAGTGGGAAAGATTTTCATTGGATCATCTTAATGCTGGAGAGTATAAAGAAATAAGAAATATTTTACGAAGATTTCAAAGGTTGTGTTTCAAAGAAGGTGATCAGCTCACCAGCACAACCAGTATTCAGCACGAGATAAAGAAAATAACAGATCAACAAATTAATGCTAAATTATATAAATGTCCTCCATAGCGTGAGGAAGAGGTAAGGAGGCAAATAAGGGAGATGGAGCAGCAGGGAATCATTAGAAAAAGTAACCCCAGATATTCAAGTGGTCCCCAAAAAAACAAGACAATTCTAGACTATAGGAAGACTATAGGAAATTAAACGAAATTACAGTGGATGATAAACTCCTATTTCCATACATCGACTCAATTTTAGACAAGCGATATCATCAAATTCTGATAAAAGAAAAAGACAGGGAAAGTACAGGAATTCATAAAGAACGCGCCAGCTGCATTCCAAAGATTAATGAACGAGACGTTATGGGATTTTATTAATAAAACATGCGTTATTTATCTCGGCGACATTTTGAAGGCTAATTTGAAGATACAAGTAGATAAATGTAACTTTAAGAAGAAGGAGACCGAATTTCTAGGGCATATTCTAACAAAAGAGGGATTAAAAGCTAATCCAAAAAAGATCAAAGTAGTTCAGGAAGTTACCCTACCTAAAACTGAGAAACAAATCAAAAGTTTTCTTGGCTTAACAGGGTATTATAGAAAATTTGTGAAAGATTACGCTAAAGTGGCCCAACCAATCACAAAATATCTAAAAAAGGAGGTAAAAATAAATACTAAGGACCCAATGTATTTAGAGGCATTCGAAAAATTTAAAACTTTGATTACCTTATATCCAATTCTTAGATACCCAGATTTTGAAAAAATTAAATTACACTAACCACAGACGCAATATCCTAAAAGTCATGTTAGATACAACTTTTGCTTCGCGTTGCGTTGTAGATTCGCTTTGACATCTAATATAACGCAGCGCAAAGCGAAAAGTTCGGCAACTCTCATCGTTTTGAGTGCTTTGACAATCAGCAGGAATAATTTTTTTTTATTCAGACGTAAGTTTTAAATATTTGAATCTGTATTAATAAAAGGTAAAAATGTTCGTGAAATTCATTTAATATACATATATTTAAAATATATATATATATATATATATATATATATATATATATAATAAAATTATCAACCATTTACTTTTTTTCGTAAACAAACAATGCGCGAGTGTAGTCAAAGTTTTCATTGTGTTATACACATTTTGCTTTACGCTTTTCTATCAAAGTTAAAACGCCAGGTAAAGCGACAAAGTTGTATCTGACATGGTCTTAACGGATCATCAACCCATTAAGTTCTTACATGCAAAATACAAAGGAAAAGATATGTCTCCAAGCCATCAAAGATGGCTGTAGAAACTGGGAGAATATGATTTTGAAATAGAATATATTAAAGGTAAGGAAAATAGAGTGACAGACATTTTGAGTAGGCTAGAAGATAGTAAAGAAAATGAAAATTTAGAAGAGAATAGGAAGGACATAAATAACCTGAAAGAAAACAATCTATGGCCACAGTTCATTCGGCAGAAGAAGATCTACAGGGTCTTTTCTACATTAAGGAAGAAAGAGTTAACAAATACAAAACCCAAATAATACTAACAAATAACAAAGATGAAGAAATGAAAGTGTTGCATGGAAAAAGGATTATATTTATAGCGGAAAACGATTTTAATATAATGGGAGATATATTTAGAAGATATACTAAAACAGGAAAAATTGGCATATTTTCAGAACTTTCTGAAAGAAGTTCCAACGTGGTACAAGAAAAACTTATAGAGATGTTTTCAAACGATAGGCAACTAAATTTCACCAATTTTACAATGAGTGCTCAAGACATTGAAACGGAAGTAGAGGCTGTCAGACAAATATCTCTCTATCATATAAGAGAAAGTATACACTCTGATATAAACGAAACATATAACCAAATCAAAGATAAAATTTATTATCCGAAACTCATGGAAATAATTCAGTTAGTAGTTAACCAATGCGAAATCTGTCTGGAAGTAAAATATGGCAGAAATTCAATCAAATTAAAATTTTCAGATACAGAAACACCAGGAACGAAAAATTAAATTATCCATATAGATACATACGTAATGAAGCGATTCCACTTTCTTACAAAAATAGATAAGTTATCTAAATTTGCTGCAGCATATTCGCCGAATGATATTATAACAATGATAGAACAGCTAAAAGAACATTTCGCTAAGTTTGGTAAACTAAAGAAGATAGTCGCAGACAACGAATTTAACGCTGTCAGAATAAAAGAATTTTTAAATAACGAAAATATAGAGTTACATCTTACTAAACCTAATAGTCATACAGGTAACGCAGACATAGAACGGCTACATAGTACAATCGCAGAAAAATTTAGAATAATATACAAAACTAATACAGAAGTAGGGGTGAAACAATTAATACGGAAATCGGTTAGGAATTATAATGAACGATATCATTCAACTATTCGCTGTACGCCAAACATAGTTAAAAAGAATCTAGAAGAAAACAAAAGAAAAACAAGTAAAAACGGTATGTTCGACCGGGTCGAATCTTAAATACCTACCAAATATTTAGTAAGTAAATTTAAAATGTTGAACTTGGTGGGACAGAGTCTAAGAGTAGATCGTCACTGATCAAGAATATATACTTTATGCGGTCCAATTTTTTTTGAGGGTATTAAAACTGTATTTTGGCGGGGCCGCTCTGGCAAGGGCTGTGTGGGAGACATTTCACCTCTGTCATAAACTATAAAAATAATTATATACAAAATTTAAAAAAAAATTTTTTATTGGGTCATTTAGGGGGCAACGAGGGAGGAGGGGTAGGGGTCAGATTAGTACCAGGTTATGTTTCAGCTTCGTCATTAAAGATCAAAAATGTTATTTTTAAGGAATGTAGGCTTAAGTAAAACAATCTGTTAAATTTTTACACTATTTTTGTATATAATAACGTCCACTAAAGGCGGAGGGGTCCAAAAATTATTATTTTTTATTTTATGGCTCCAAGTTTAACGCGTTGGACCTTTTTTAATATTAAAATATATCATTTGCTTAACAAAATTACAAAAAAAAATTTAAAATTATGTTGTTTTATAGAGGTTGGTTTATTTCTTCTTAGCCCATCTCCGAACTTAACCTGTGCTATCTTTAAGATATATTTATACCAAATTTCAAAGGTCTGACTGAATCGTGATTTCCACAGACGGACATGGTCAGATCGTCTTAGATTTCATTACTGTTCAAGAATATATATACTTTATGGGGTCTCAGATGGATATTTCGTTGTGTTACAAACGGAATGACAAAGTGAATGTGCCCCTCCATATTCTTTTTTGGAGGGTATAATAATAGAAAAGCTAAACAGATCCAGGGAAAATTAAAGTAAAAGTAAGGAAGAAGGGTTCATTATGAACTACATGGCGGTTAGACATAAAGAACAACCAAAATTTAAGAAATCTAAGTTAGAAAGATTACATCCTTGTAACATTAAAAGACCATAAAATTTACAGATATTGATAATTTGGCTCCTAATAACGCCGCAGATGTCAATGATTAAAGGGGAATTAACAACTAAGCAATTAACAGAAAACAAAGGTTACGTGGACATTCATTCAGGATATAGTGAAGGATTCAGACATTATATTACACGTAGTAAACTTAAAGGAAACAGAAAGCATTTTGGACCAAATGACAGAAAATAGTAGTTTAATGAAAATAAAAAACAAACAAATACTTCAATTATGATTTACTGAACGCTAGAAATAAACTAGTACCGCTAATACCAAAACAACACAGACAACGACGCGGACTTATTAAGGGTGTTGGTAGTGCGACGAAATGGTTATTTGGAACTACAGACGATGAAGACAAACAGAATATTCAAAAGCACCTTTTCAAAATTGACGAAATTGAAAATAACAATGACCAACAAGTCTTAATCAATAACTATTTTAATGAGACTATAAACAAGAAAACTAAGAAAATATGAAATTGACTATAAGATATTAAAACATATTCAGATAGGAGCAACATATTTTAACAAATCATATCTAATATTAGGTATTAAAATACCTAAAAGATTGGAGTTCGATCGCGACTGTGATGATTGACACACGCATTACGGAGATCAGAATCGTTAACCGATATTACACTAAAAAGAATTACAACTTAGTTGTTTCTTTTCTTATATCTTTAAAAATTAAAAAAAAAAAAACACTTAGAAAGGTAAGACAAACAATATTATGAGCGAGCATAATGGTCCAAAACATAATAATATCAATATTGTGAATAACAAAAGTAATAATGTTAATATTGGAAGTAAAAGAAATAGAACAAATAGCGAAATGGATTCGTCAACAACAAAACATTACAAAAGCAATTATTATGCAGTTCTTGATATTGATAATGACAAGCAATGTGATCAAAACCTGTTAAAGAATTAATAGAATTTATTAAAAATGCGTTGAAAATCAATGAATATAAAATTAAAGAACACCGAAATAACAATTTTTTATTTATGAACCACATTAATGATTTCCTAAGAGTGAAAACTTATTTAGAAAAAACAAAAACAAACTTTTTTACATTTACACCGAAAGGGTCAAAAACTAAATCGTATCTACTTAAAGGCCTTGAGGACAACATACCTACGGATGAAATATTAAATGAACTACGTAAATTTCAAACTGATGAATTACAATTTAAAAGTTAGTCAATTCACTACCAAAAATATCTTCTGAAAAAGGTTACAATTTACCAATTTTTCTTGTGCAAATCTATCCAGAAATCAACACAAACAAATTAAAAAATATTAAGGCTCTTTTACATCGTTGTGTGAAATGGGAACAAATCAAATAGCTAATTTCAATCATAATAATCAAATAGCTAATTTACAAAAACAATAACTGTATGAGATTTTTGTAAATTAAACTCTTTTTCGTTTTCTTTTCTAATATGTTTATTAACTTCAATGCGTTTTAGTTTCTTAAACCGTTCGCTGTAACTTTTAACTCAATACTGTTTTTCTTCAAAGCAAAGACAAAATTTTTAAGTAATTGTAAAAAAACGGTGCAGCTTAAGGAATGTTAAGAATTTAAAGAATCTAAGAAAAAAACATACATATGTATTAATATAATGATTAACGTTTCATTATTTTGCTAGTTACAAAGCAGGGTAATAAAATTTAATTCAGCGTAGGAGTATGTATGCAGTAAACAGCAAGCAGAGCAATTATATGCCTGCAGATCAGTAAGCAGAGCAACTGCTGTAAAGAGATATGTTTCTCTGCAAATCTATAAACTGCAAACTAAGATCAGGGGTTTCTGATATTAGCTATAATATAATAGATTACGTGGGAATAATATACAATTAGATGTGTAGTACTACTTGTTTGGAATAAAAATTCCCAAACATAATCCCCGCTATGAACATTGGTTCTTAATTACGGATCTTGATTGTTGATATTTCTTGGTGACGTGACTTCATTTGTTAGTAGAAGACAAATTTTTGAAATAGGCCGTTGTATGTACTTCTTGTTGCAATAAAGTGTAACAACCCTTACTAAGCCGTCGGAACCTGGATGAACTTCTGTGACCTTAGCGAGAGGCCATTGTCCTGGAACGATTTTCTCATGCAAAAGGAGCACTAAATCTCCAACTTTTATATTATTTGATATCTGATTCCATTTTGGACGCGACTGAAGCCGGCAGAGATACTATTTATTCCATCTGCCCCAAAAATGTTGCTTCAATCGCTCAATCTGTTTCCAGCGCGAAATTCGGTTAATATTTGCATCTAATAAATTTTCATCTGGTATGCATACGGATGGTTCGCCAATCAAAAAATGAGCAGGAGTAAGTGCATCGTGGTCTTCAGGATCAGTCGACAGAGGGCAAAGGGGCCTAGAGTTAAGAATGCTTTCAATCTGTACGAGAAGCGTATTAAGTTCTTCGTAGGTAAGGAGTCTGTCCTTGACGATTCGGCGTAAATGATACTTGGTGGATTTTACTCCCGCTTCCCATAAGCCACCAAAGTGCGGAGAGGGGGGGGGGGGGGGGAATAAAGTGCCACTGAGTTCCTTGATTTGCTAATGTTTCAACAATGTGTTCGGGCAGTGAAGATTCCGAATATAAATCAGTGCATATACCCCTCCGCGCTGTAAAACGACGAAACGCTGCAAGAAATGCATCAACGTTAAGGCTGTTTACAACTTCTAAATGTATGGCCTTGGTACACATACATATGAAAAGGCAAATGTATCCCTTGGTTGAGGATGAAGTTCTTAGATTAGAGTTTTTTACGGAGATTGGACCCGCATAGTCGACTCCGCTATGTTTAAAAGCACGAGTTAGTTGAAGTCGGACAGCTGGCAGTTCGCCCATTAGCTGTTGACATATTCGTGTTTTATATTTGAAACATACAATACATTCGCGTTGAACACTTTTTACCAAGTCACGCGCAGAGGCAATCCAATAATGTCGTGAAACGTAAGATAACATCAGCAACAGGCTTCCATGACAAGTTTTCTGATGCGCTTTTGTAAAGATAAGTAAGGACAGTGGATTATGTTTCGACAACAAAATTGGATGCTTTGTATGAAATGGAATCTCAACTTGTGCTATGCGTCCACCAACTCTTAATATTTCCAAGGTATCGAGAAATGGTGCGAGTTTTGATATACAGCTCTGGTTAGGTAGTGGCTTATTAGCTTTTAGACAACGGATTTCTTCAGCATACGTAGCGGCTTGTGTCAATTTTATAAGACGATGTTTTGCTCTCGTTAACTCTTCGGTTTTTAAAAATCCTGTTTTTCTTCGATCGAAAGGAGCTTTACATTTTAAATTGTGAAAAAATCTAAAAAGATATGATGTCACTCGTACCAATTTCGAAAAACTGGAATATTTCAAAGTAATTTCAGGGTAATCAGCAACCGGAAGTTTGCTTGTATTAGCAGTGTGTGCAACTACATTGGAGTTACCTTTTGCTTCCGAAATATTTGTAGGCCAATAGTTAGCTCCCATTTTAAGCCACTCTGGGCCATTCCACCAAAGAGAGAGATCTCGTAGAGCCTCTGGAGATATGCCACGTGAAGCACAGTCAGCGGGATTATCAGCTAAAGGTATATATCTCCAATCTTTTATGTTAGACAGATTTTGTATCTTTGACACACGATTTGCTATGTACACTTCTAATTTTTTGTTTAATGATTTTAACCAAGCGAGGACTATTGTGCTATCGGTCCAATATATGATTTGTTTTATGGGTAAGTCATTATTTGATATTACCCTTGACATCAATTGAGCTAAGAGTGTGGCAGCACACAGTTCCAATCGTCGTATGGTTTCTTTTTTAACTGGTGCGACTTTCGTTTTAGATTGTAACAACCTTATTAATACTTCACCTGATTCAGTTTTTACTCTGGCATATACAACGGCAGCGTAAGCAATTTGTGAAGCGTCGCTAAATCCGTGCAGCTGGATTAAGTTGGTTGAAGAACATCCTAGCCATCGCGGGATACGTATTTTTTGCAGTGAAGTTAATTGCTTTCGAAATGTGCCCCACTCATTTCTGATTCCTTCAGGCAATACATCATCCCAGTCCAGTTTAAGTTTCCAAAGCTGCTGAAACATAATTTTTTCTTTGATGGTTGTTGGGGATAGCCAGCCCAGGGGATAAAAAAGTTTTGCTGCTTCTGAAAGCAAAGTACGTTTAGTTGCTGCATGAGATGGTATAAAATTAATAGAGAAGCGAAAAGTATCTGTGTTAGTGTCCCAATAGAGGCCAAGGGCTTTTGTCATAATTTCTTTTTTGAGGTTGAACAAATCTTTCTTTTCACGGTTCTCTTGAGGAATATATTCTAATAGTTGCTTAGAGTTCGAGTTCCACTTCCGAAGATGGAATCCTCCAGAATTTAAGAGTGCACACAGCTGTAACTTGAGATTAAAGACAGTTTCTAAAGTATCTGCTCCAGATATTATGTCATCGACATAAGTGTCAGAGCGCAATACGTTACATGCTTTTGGAAAATGGGTTTCCTCATCTTCAGCAAGTTGTTGCAATGCCCTAATTGCCAAATAGGGAGCACATGTAGTTCCGTACGTTACGGTTTGTAAACTATAAACATTAATTTTTCTTGAACACCGATCTCTCCATAAAATACATTGCAACGGAACATTTTCTCTATATCAGCAGTAAAACCAATTTTATATCTTCGCCATCGTGATATAACAATTGATAAATCGTTTTGAAGGGGTGGTCCAGCTGCCAATTCTTCATTTATGGAGGTTTCAGCCGACCGTTTATTTCTACCATCGAAAACTACTCGAAGCTTGGTAGTCGTACTGCTTTCTCTAAGCACACCATGTAGGCGCCCTTTGGTATCGCTTTAGGGTATTCACCAAGATTTTTCATATGCTTAAGGGTTTCGTACTCTGTCATAAATTTTCTATATTCTTCGGTAAATATCGGTTTATTTGTAAAGGAAGCTTCTAATTGTTTGAACCGTTTGAGGGCGTTATAATCAGTATGAGAAAACTTTGGAAGTGTTTGACCGTGCAGCAACCTTTTAAAAGGTAAGTGCACTGTAAAACGTCCACTTTCATTTCTAGTGTGCGTGTTCTTAAAGAATGTTTCACACAATTGCTCTTCTGCGGTAAGCGGATTTTTGTCTAGAATTTCCTCCTGTTCCCAAAACAGACGGAGCTGATTCGCCACTGAACACGAATGTGCAGTAATTGTATGCACGTCTTCAATGTATTTAAGAGGGCCAGAAATCATAAAACCGAAATAAGTTTCTTGTAGAAGCAATCCATTTTCAAGTTTTTCCATTTTTGGAAGTAACAACTGGCCGTACACATCATTTCCTAATAGTATCTCAATTTTTTCTGATATAAAAAATTTCGTATCGGCGAGAAGATATTGCGATAAATCAGGCATAGAATTTATATTTAGTTTCAGTGGCGCATATTTTGTAACTGTTGGCACAATTAGAGCGCTGAGTTTCAATTCAAAATGCTTGTCATATGTTGAATAGAGCTTGAGATCCATGGACCTTTTTACTGTGACCATTTTATTTCCACCAATACCACATATATTGACAGCAGTTTTGTGGTGAGGCAAATTTAGATGCTGTGCCAAATCCTCCGAAATAAAAGAAACTTGTGATCCCTGGTCGACCAAAGCTTTAACATTGTATTCTCTACTATTTGTTTTTAAAGTTACTACCACTGTCGCCAGTAGAGATGGAGTTATTTGAAATGTATTTGAATGAAAATTACTCACGTTAGATGTAGTAGGTGTAGAAGTAGAAGCTGGCTGAGAGAAGGTTTGGTTTTCAGATAAATTAATTGTTTTTGAGACGCTTGGGTTTTTTCCGGAATAAAATTCGTTATGTACAACAGTGTGATGTGCTTCGTTGCAGTTTTAACATCTGGTTGGTAATTTAGAAGCGACTTGCATATGACCTATGCGTAGGCAGTTTCACAACCGATGCACAGAGGGGTATTTGGCCAATCTAGGCGGCCAAAATTATTTTGATTGAATTTTGTATGCAAAATATTTAGAAAAGACATGTTGTGGCATTTAAAATTGTAAATTTATATAAACAAGCAAAAATACGTATTTCATGTTTTTCGGCAGCAGCTATATTAGCAATTATTGATGAAATATTGCAGATTTCGGAAATTCGTAAAACGTCTTCACGAACTATGAATTTGACCTTTGAAGAACCTAGATTTGGAAACAAAAAATATTGTAAATGCTAAATTTTAAAATGAAATGTGTAAAAGAAGTGTGCAATAAAGCAGCATGTACAGTAAAGCATCAGAATTTTTGGTAAATTTTTCAGCAGTAGCATACTTCAAAAGGCTATAAAATAGTCATCCGCACATATCCGCAGCCAATTTTTTTTCCAAACCATGAAATATCAATTAACACACCCGAGCGAGAATCTGAGTTGCGTTAAGTGGTGTTATACAACTTTATGACTATAGTTAATTTTTTTAATCAATTAAAATTAACAAAAATACCATCATTTTCAATGTAGCTCTGCCGGTACCAGAATATATTATATTCCTATTAAACTATGTGAATTATATCATATTTACCTGCATTACAATTATCCATTTTAATAAAATTCATAAACTGAAAACACGCTTTTACTCAAGTTTTTTTCACGTTGGCTTGTCTCAAACACAGCAAAAAAGCATATGCCCAATTAGCAACACGAAACTTTGACTGCGTGGCGAGAGCGAACGAAAGCAAAAAGGAATTAAAAAATAACGGGATCTAGTCCAGCATTCTATTCTCTTCACCCTACGGTGGGTAGTTAAAGAAAAAGTGAGTTTTGAAAATTCGAATTTTGGCCGCTTAAATTGGACAAATACCCCTCTGTGCGATGTTGGGTAATAATATTTTTCTTCTCGTTTGAAGACAGTGACAAAAACTGAAACCATTTGTATAGTGGATGACGTTTTTTGCAGCAAGGGCAGTTTTCATCCAACATTGTTGTGACCGCAGTATGAGCACGGATAAGTTTTGTAGGCTTTCTACGATTTTCTTGAGGTTTAACAATTATATTTCTATTTTGTTGAAAATGATTTTCATTTCGCATACACTCAAGAGCACGAAAGGTTGTTTCTAGGAAAGTTAGCATTTCTTTAATGGAAGGAATGGATGTATTAGTTTTCAGAGATAATTCCCAATATTTACGAGTTATTGAATCAAGCTTTTGTGATGTCATAAAAACTAAAATTGCATCCGATGTTGAGATGTCAATTTCTAATGCTTTTAATTGTGACAAGCAACTTCGAGTTGTATGGAGTAGCTGTTGGACAGATTGTACGTTACCTACTGCCGGTGGTATTGAAAATAAACGCTGAATAATCTGGTCGACAATTTTCCTTTTATTATGGAATCTGCGTTCCAGAGCTTCCCATGCCATCTCGTAACTAGACTCTGCAGTTGGATATTCATTAACTATGGAAAGTGGTGCCCAGTGCAGGAGCTTTGCAGATATAACAATTTTTGAATTTTTGTAAGCGAAGGGCTTTGATGAACGAGGGAAAGGAAAGTATCACGATAAGTAGTCCACTCTAAATAGTCACCAGAAAAAGTCGGTAAATTAATTTTTGGGAGTCTAGCTCCTCCGATAAATGTTTCAGTACGAGTGGTCATGGCATAAGTATCAGAACTCCCTGAGGATGCCTGTGGAGGTTCTAGTTCCTAAATTAGATCTAACAAATTTGATTTAAAAGAGACATATATAGCGCAACATGTATAAAATACATTGGTGGTGATATAGTCTACGTCTTTTTCAGCGATCGACTTTTCCTTAAGGATGGATAGAATTTGCTCATGTCCATCCTTAAACGTACGAAAACTTTGTTCTAAATCTTCTAAAACAGTATGAACATAACCCTTTGTTTTAGCCGCTGTTGGTTTTGTCTGGAAAAACGAGACCATGCGTTGAATATTTTTCAATATGTTATTCTGTTCTTCAATGGGATCGGCTGTTGACTCCATGGTCTACTTAACTTAATCGAATATATAATGAAAATGTAACAAGTCCGTGGATCGACGGCAGCTATATTCTTGTTTATAAACTTGGAAGAGTCTCGATATTTCGTGCGTCAGTAACTGGACTGATCCCGGGTTTCGGCACCATTTATATATATGAGATTTTTGTAAATTAAACTCTTTTTCGTTTTCTTTTCTAATATGTTTATTAACTTCAATCCGTTTTAGTTTCTTAAGCCGTTCGCTGTAACTTTTAACTCAATACTGTTTTTCTTCAAAGCAAAGACAAAATTTTTAAGTAATTGTAAAAAAACGGTGCAGCTTAAGGAATGTTAAGAATTTAAAGAATCTAAGAAAAAAACATACATATGTATTAATATAATGATTAACGTTTCATTATTTTGCTAGTTACAAAGCAGGGTAATAAAATTTAATTCAGCGTAGGAGTATGTATGCAGTAAACAGCAAGCAGAGCAATTATATGCCTGCAGATCAGTAAGCAGAGCAACTGCTGTAAAGAGATATGTTTCTCTGCAAATCTATAAACTGCAAACTAAGATCAGGGGTTTCTGATATTAGCTATAATATAATAGATTACGTGGGAATAATATACAATTAGATGTGTAGTACTACTTGTTTGGAATAAAAATTCCCAAACAATAAAATTTACAAACATCTCGTATAGATACAATTTTTAAAATAGCAGGCGTGTAAATATGGATAGCAGGGCACACTGATACAGGTAGGAGCGGTTTTACAAAAATAAAAACCTACATGTATTTTGTTTTTGTGAATTCTAATTCAAACGTCACAATTAATTGTGTAGAGCAAAGCAAAACGAAAAAGTACAAAAACAAAATATACATGTTTGTTTTTACATTTGTTCCTAAGTTTTGTATGTATGTAAATATGTATAGAAATTTTGACGTTTGTATTAGAATTTCTCCCAAAAACAAAATAACCGTATGGGCTATCGCTCCTACCTGTATCAGTGTGCCCTGTATGGATAGTAATCAGAATACAATATCCAAAAATATAAAAATTATACACATAAACGTAAATTGTTTAATATCTATAAGTATTTAGAAGATATAATCTACAACAATTTCTTAATATACACAATCCTGACATTGTACTTTTGAACGAAACCAAATTAAATTCTAGACACAAGTCAGATGACATTAAAAGACATAATAGATTAGAACATACTCTACCTGAGTCGTCACTAAATTTATTAAAGACGTAAGTTAAAAATGATTAGAAAATTAATTCAAGAAAATTTCCAAGTTTGTATTAATAAATATATCGAAGAAAAATTAACTAATATAGTTCCAAAGGATTCAGTCCATATGTTCAAAGGAATTAAAAAGAATTTTAAAAAATTTAAACCCTTATATCTTCCGAATATAAAAATACCAGAAAGTTTAGAGTACATATTAAATAGAGCGGGTATTTTATCAAACAATCTGGAAAGAGACCAGTTAAATAACTTTATAATCCGTGATCCAGAAGAAAGCCTAGATACTGTTGAAGCATATTTAGAGTCCGTTGATTCTTCCAAATCAATTGATCTCAATAATAGATTACAGACGCAAGTTACTAATTATTTTGATCAGTTTTTAGAAATGAAAAGTAATTACGAAAATAATCAAACTACTTTAATAAATTTTTCCTGCGAAAAAACATCTGGTTTAAATCTAGATCACGTAACATTCGCAGAATTTAATGAAAATTTGGTCACAGGTAGTACTAATTAATCTAAGAATTATGGCCAATTTTTTTTACCACAATTCTTAGATTAAATAGTACTACCTGTGACCAAATTTTCATTAAATTCTGCGAATGTTACGTGATCTAGATTTGTTCCCAAAAATTAAAAGGTAAATTATCGTCTGGCGTTGATAAAATACCAAATATTGTATTAAAAAATGTACCCAATGAAATTATTTTTGACTACTGTAATTTGTTTAATAAAAATTACTACTGTAATTTGTTTAATAAAATAATTCTTACTTTCTCACTAAATGGAAAGAAACTAAAATATTAATATTACCTAAAAAGGATAAAGATTTAAGTAACCCAAAAAATTTACGTGCTATCAGTTTACTTCCTAATATCAGTAAAATATTTGATATATGTATTAATAACAATATTAATGCATTCTGTAAAGAAAAAAATTAATAAGTGAGAAACAATTTGGTTTCAAATACAAACATTCCACAATAACTGCAATAAATTTGTTGACTTCAAATATCAATTGGAATAAGAAGCTCTGCACGGGAGCATGCCTAATAGATATGGAAAAATCATTTGACAGCGTATGGATTCCAGGACTAATATTCAAATTAAATAATTATAAATTTCCATTTTTCCAAATTTTGTTAATCTATAATATGATTACCAATAAAAATATATAAGTGTGTCATCAAAATTTAGAAAGTAAGAATACGTTTACAATTATTAACGGCTTACAACAAGGTACAGTGAACTCACTAACTCTTTTTAATTTATTTATATTGGACCTTCCGGGTGTAATTGAAAATATGATATTATAATATATCATGCTGATGGTACCATTGAAAAAATAAATCAAAATCTTCAAACCAATTTTAATACGGTAGAAAAATATACAATTGATTGGATTATGAAAATCAACGCACAAAAATGTGAAACAATCCTATGTAGACCACCAGTGGATAAATGTAATGCTAATATAACGGAAAACTGGAAACAATTTGGAATCAAATCTAATTTAAATAATATTAAGATCCTAAATAAGGATTCAGTAAAATACTTAGGTATCTACTTAGATAAATTCTTATATTTTAATAATCATATATATGAAAAATTAAACAAAGCAAGAAAAGCTTTTTTCATATATAAATCTTTATTTTACTCAAAATATGTTAAACCAAGAGTCAAAATTATTATGTACCAATTATTAATTCGACCTATAATTACGTACGGCTGCCCTATCTGGTTCAATATTTCACCATCTTATATGAATATATTAAGAAAGTTTGAAAGAAAATGTCTTAGGGCTTGTGTATATAAATTTAGATCTTCAGAAAGCAATTATGTAAAATTTATTTCTAACAATACTTTGTACAATTTATCAAATATAATAAGAATCGATAATTTTATAATCTATCTAATAAGAAACCACATTACAAGAGGTATAGCATGTTCAAATAACAACCTAATATTGGCTCCATATTATATAAATGAAGAGTATATTATTGATACATTAGAAAAGAGGTTGTACCTCCAGAAGCCTTTTTGTATTTAGATAAAATTAATATCATACAAAATGAAAACTTAGTGCCGATATTTTATCATAACTATAGACGGGCTAACGTGAAACGACAAACGATTTTAGATATAGTACAAGTATAGTTAATAACGTATCTCGTATTACTCGAAGACTAAAAAATAAAAAATTTTGGTTGCTAAATCTATAATTGTTATATTATTTACCTTTTATTTTTTTTAACAAACTTAAATCAACTCAAAAACAATGTAATGTTTTTAAATATTAATGGTTTTAAATTTTTTTGTGGGTGCTGTTGGCTGAAGTAGTAGAACACGAGACTATGAAGCGGAGGGTCGTGAGTTCGAGCCCGCGCTGAGTCATGAAATATTGTGTTGAATTCTTCTAAAACAGCATTAGTGCGTGGTTGTGTTAGTTGTTGCCAGCATGTTTCAATTATGAAGGCATAGTCACTGATCACTGAACATAATTGGCAGCGACTGACACTATCATGTACTAAAAGCAGAGTAACAGCACCCACCTTCGTCGGCCCTGTAGCAAAAATTAGCCGGCGAAGTAAAAGGTTGAAATAACTACAAAAACAACTGTCTATCTTCTCATCTTTCCTAATCTGTCCCCTCAATACTATCCCCTCGTTTTCAGTTCCGGCGCAAAGCATTGCATATATAGGGGTCATCCCCTGAGTGCTGGTCCAAGATAAAAAAAAAAGTTTTCATTGCAAATAAATAAATAATATATTTTTCAATATATTTTTCATTTGAAGTACACAAAAGTAATTATTATTATAAATACTGTTTATACTAGAGAGCTCTTGTATGGGACATTGTATAATTTCAATTTATACTGTTTATGTAGTTTAATGTTTATCAAAAATGTAAATAAATAAACGTTGCGAAAAAGTTTAAAACATTTATAATAGCTAAACTAAGATATATTATTCCACTACCAAATGATCACAATGATGAAATAGATACAAATATCGAGCAACTAGTTGAGTTCGAAAATAGAACTTATAAGTACGAAGAAAATAAACATTTAAAGAATTTAGAATTAAGTAATCACTGTTTAAAAAAACAATTCGATGCCTCCATTCTATAACATTATAAGTCGAAAATGTGAGTTTTGAGTTACGAGCTCTCAAAGTTTTGTGTGTAGTCTATGTTATGTGTGTAGTCTAAGTATATTTATGCCTATAACTTTGGAACGGATCGGCCCATCTTAACCAAATTTTGACAGTACTTAAATTAGAGAACGTAGGATTCAAAAATTCAAGAACATTAAAAACGTTCTAAGTACACTTAGAACGTTATAGTATGGAAGCGTCGAATTGTCAATTAGTAAAACTAAAGATTTGGAAATTACACAATTAGATTTAGATGCAATTATAATAAAAAATGCAATAAACATAAGTATCATACAAAACAGTAATTCCGAAAAGATAATTTTAAATGGAAATTATTTAATAAATTTCAATAATTGTTCAATTAAAATTAAAGACTATTACTTTTCAAACATTGCCGAAACTATAAAAGAAAAACAAATTATAGAAAATATCAATGCAAATCAAAATTTCTCACATAAATTATCATTTGAAGAGATTGTTATGGAACACAAAAATAATGTAAAGAATATTAAGACACTAAAATACCACACTAAGTTAACATATGGATGTAATATTATCGTAATATTTATAGTAATAATTTTGATTTTGACAATAATAATAAAACATAAACATGTAAAAATTATATTAAATAAGAGAATTCAGGAGAATTCTAATTTGAAGGGGGGAGTAGTTACATATAAAACATCTACCACGCATGATAAAATTGATGTCTTTTTAGAAAATATTTCAAAGTAATTTTGTGTTGACAAGTGTAAATTCCATATAGTTGCAAAACAAAAATATTATGTTTCATTTCCGTTCTCATGAAAATTAAAGTAAAACTTGTCTTGAAATAAACTGCAAAATTACAGTTTGTTAAAACTAAAATTTTAAAGGTTTTAAGCAATAGCAATGCTTTATATATAAAACAATGCAAAATCGACATACTTTTAACAACAATGAATTTAGAGTTTAAGTTAGTTAAGAATGAAATATAATTGTAAACATCTGTCTAGTTTTTCCATTTCTGCCGGAACGTTAAATAAAGTCAATTTAAAAAAAAAATATTATTGTATATCTCGTCTTTTATTTTAATTTGTAATTTTTTTGTAATTTATCATTCTAATAATATTTAAGTCGCATGCTAATACGAGTATTATGGGTAAAACTTAATGACATTTAATTATGGTTCTATTATCATAACTTTTTTCACGTATCCTAATGTTATTAAAAATATTAAACGATAAAAACACAAGCTTGTACCAAAAACGGACTGTACCCATTTGAAAAATTTAAATTTTAATTTTTTGTAGAAAAGCGACATTATACCATATAATATAGAAGTACATTGTAGTCGGAGTTGGGTCCAACTGATTCATGATCTAATGGGATTCATCCTATACCCAATTCTAGTTATGTGGTTACACGGTTTATGGCACAACATATTTAGACATGTTGATTTTTTCTAAGCTAAAATCAACAAGTAAAAGTGCTATATTCGGCTGTGCCGAATCTTAAATACCCTTCACAGACGTATTTCTTATTTCTTTCTTGCTTAAACAGGAAGTAGTAGACCTACTTTTAAAAGATGTAACATAGTTTTACTTGACAAAAAAATTTAAATTTCTAAACTTTTTGGTCACTTTCATGTACCATAAAATATATTATTTGTTCAACCCTGTAGTCGAAATTTAGATTTTTTAAGATTTTAATACCAATTTTCTTCTTTCTGAATTATAAAATAGTTTGAATTAGCACAAACAACAACGTCAATTGCCTATTTGGTTACTTTTATATATTTCAATTTCCCAACCCTGGAAAATATATTTTAATTTTTTTACCAATACAACTCTTAATGAGGCATGAAATAGTTTTATTTAAGAAAAACTTAATGTATGTAACCATTTTGGTCACTTACATGTACTACAAAATATTGCAGTTATCCAACTCTGGAATCTAAATTTTGATTTTTTTTAATTTTTGATACCAATTATGTTTTTCCTGAACTAAAAAATAGTTTTAATTAGCAAAAAACCGACGTTAGTGGCCTTTTTGGTTACCTTCATGTATAAAAATAATTTCAATTTCCCATCCCTGGAAGTGAAATTAAAAATTTTTTTACCAATCCTAGTCTTCATTAGGTATAAAGTCGTTTTATTTAAGAAAAACTTTAAATTTGCAACCATTTTGTCACTTTCATGTACTACAATATATTGCATGTACCAAAAAAACTTTAAACTTCCCAACCCTGGAAGTGAAGTTTTAATTTTTTTTGTTGTATTTTTAACCAACGCAACTCTTCATGAGGAATAAAGTAGTATTATTTAATCAAAATTTACAATTTTCAACCATTTTGGTCACCTTCATGAACTATAAAATATTGCACTTGTCCATCCCTGGATTCGAAATTTTTATTTTCCTGATATATAAAAAAGTTTTAGATAGCATAAAAAACGTCAATTGCCTTTTTGGTTACTTTTATGTATAAAAAAATTTCAATTTCCTAACCCTGGAAGCGAAATTTTAATTTCTTAAATTTTTTTATCAATGCAAATCTTCATGAGGTATAAAGTAGTTTTGTTTAAGAAAAACTCAAATTTTATAACCAGTTTGGTTATTACATGTGCTACAAAATATTGCATGTACCAAAAAAACTTTAATTTTCCCAATCCTGGAAGCGAAATTTTAATTTTTAGTTTTATTTATCAGTGCAACGCTCCTTGAGGTATAAATTAATATATTTTTAGAAAAATTTCAAATTTTTAACCATTTTGGTTACTTTCATGTACTTATTGCACTTGTCCATCCCTGGATTCGAAATTTAATTTTTTATTTTTGAATTTTTGATACCAATTTTGTTCTTCCTAAATTGTAAGATAGGCTTAGTTAGCAAAAAAAAACAACATAAGTTACCTGTTTGATTGCTTTCACGTATAAAATAAATGCAATTTCCCACCCCTGGAAGCAAAATTTTAATTAAAAATTTTTTTTTTGGCCAATGCAAATCTTCATGACGTATAAAGAGGTTTTGTAAAAGAAAAACTTAAAATTTTTAACAATTTTAGTTACAACATGTACTACAAAATACGGAATGGGCAAAAAAAAAATTTTAATTTTCCATCCCTGGAAAAATTTTTTTAGTTTTTAATAGCCCATTGAGGCTTCCCAAAGCAAGAAATAGGTTTAATTTACAAACGTTAAAAAAAATAATTGATTTTTGGTATAAATTTTGCGTCAAGAAATTGGTGTAAGCTTCCCAGCTCTGGAACCATACTTCGGATCTTTCTGAGTTTCAATAGCACTCTATTTAAGTTCATATCCAATCCAACGGTCCAAGAACGAAGTCTCTAGCTCTTCTGGGGCTTGGGGAAACCGATTTCACGTACAGACAGACGGACATCGCTTAATCGTCATCGTTATTCATAAGGATCCAGAATATATATACTTTATGGGGTCCCATGTTCATATCGAATAAATTACACATGGAATGACAAACCTATATATACCCTTTCACTTTTTTGTGAAGGGTATAATATTGTAACCATATAATATTACATATTGTTATTGTAATAAAGTAGTATTTGTTCGTTAAAATACTTACTACATACAAATTTATGCTGTGGCTGGAGCTAACTATAAAATTAAAAACGTTCACATGTACCTAAGTATAAAAAATTCAAACCAAAAAAGTTTAACTTAGGTATGATGGAACAAAAAGTTCAGAAAATTAGACATGAAGGAAATAATCAAACGGTAACACGGGCATTAAAACAATAATGTGTTAACATCAGGTTGATACAGTTCTCGTATGCAATTTCCTAATAAAATTTGTTTAAATAAGAACTACTCAACTAAGCCACCTAATAAGTTGTGATAAACCCAATGCCCATGAGCACTGATGATGAAAGCGTTGCGACTTCCGAAAACAGCTGTTCTGCTCTGCTGTGTAAGTTGAATAACTAAAAACTGATGTTGACTTTAAATCTTAATTCAATTTGCAATTCGTTTTTTTCCATTTATTTAAAATTTCTTTTACACTTCATTTATTTTTTACATATAAAATGTTCGACTAAGTGGCGAATACGAATTAGAGATGTGCTCATGAGAAAATCATGCCCACGACCACGGAACTTAAATTTTTTTCACGCACGACAAGATTTAAGGCGCTCACGATCAGCACGCTCACTAACGGATTGTTTTAAATCACGTACCTTCACGCACGATGACAGCAATTTTGCAAAATCGCGCACGATCAAAGTAAAATTGTTCTCATGTGCGAATGTACATATCTGCATAGTAGGCTGGGTCACATATGTATGGAGAAGAAATATTATTTTTTTATGGGCACAAAGAAGATGCCAAATTAAAAGTGTTATTAGGTTACCAAATTTGGAAGCAATCAGAGTTAATGTTCTGCCTCCGGTTTAGAAATCAATTATAATTATATTACCCTGGTAATTATGTGTACATATTTATTTATAGAAAAAAAGGCATGTACAATTTTTTTAATGTACAAGAAAGGGTAATCATAAAAATAATGAATATAAGGTTATTTTGTAACAAAATCCTTTTTGCTATCGAATTCTGCGTTTTGATGAAGCCTTCTCTTGTTGTTTTATTGTACAAAGTTGAGGATGCTTCACTCACTGCCTTGACTACTCTTTCTACCGCTTGGGTATGACAGGGAAGGAGTAACAGTTCAATTCCTCCATTGTTTTCTTCTTCGATAAACATTCGAAGATTTTCTTCATTTACAGATTTTAATATACATAGGTGGTTCAGTGATAGTTTCTTGCCATTTCAAAAGGTGATAATATCGACGCTTTCATTCTATAACGTTCTAAGTGTACTTAGAACGTTTTTAATGTTCTTGAATTTGAATCCTACGTTCTCTAATTTAAGTACTGTCAAAATTTGGTTAAGATGAGCCGTTCCGTTCCAAAGTTATAGGCATAAATATACTTAGACTACACACATGCAAGTAATAAGTTCTCCAAAATAGCTGTTGGAATTACTGGTTCGACAACGGCTTTCAAAGTTGTCGGTAAATATCTGCTTAGTTCAAGTAGTTTAAAATGGTGTCGTGGTCCGTCTTTACAGCTGGGGAGAGTTTTTATAGAAAACCACAAAGGTACGTGTTAGCCATCGAGCATGGGACATTTTGCCTGGTGATTTATTGGCCAAACTTTTTGCAGCTACACTCGTTGAAGCTGTTTACTATTTTGTACAAAAACTTCTGATCTGCACTTATATCTTCAACACAAAGCTCTGGTAAAATCGTGGGAATTGGTTGAATTGGTTCATTATACATAGCTCTTTTTTCATAGTTTTGAAGTGCATTGCCAATACTAGCATCAATATATTGAAACAGATGTCTGAATGGCAGTTCATACATATGCAACATACAAATGATCCACTGTAAGGATCTACCCAATCTTTTATGTGGTATACGTACAATACCTCCAGATTTGCTATTCATCGATAAATCCGCATTCAAGAAAAAAATTTAATATTTCTTGTTGAGTGCACTGTGCAGTGCCTGAAGAAGGTGAAACATGTCCTAAAAGCTACGGATTAGGTTCATTAGTTAATGAAATATGCTCCTGTAGTGTACATCGCTTGTACTTCCTTCTGTTTTTCAGATATAACTGAAGTCCGATATTTTTTTTCTATGAAAATATAAAGCGGGTAATTGTGAAACACTTTGTTGTAAAGTTATAGTTTCTCTGGTTTTTTTCTTTCTCGGCGAAGCTTATTTTTCTCTATAACGACTGAACTCGAAGTGGACAGAGCTGCAGATGCGATAGTAGCTCCAGTCCTATCTGGTACTCCAATTCTGTCACATGTTTTTATAGTAAACTAAAATCATGTGCCCCTTTTTATACCTTTCAAAAAAGAATATGGAGGGTATATTCACTTTGTCATTCCTTTTGTAACGCAGCGAAATGAGTCAGACTCTTGAAATTTTGTATAAATATATCTTGAAGGATAGCACATGTTAAGTTCGGAGATGGGCTAAATCGGGCAAGAGGGAAAGAAGTTCCCCTAAGAATAACAAAACCAACCCCTAAAAACAACATAATTTTTTTAAGTTTTTTTGTAATTTTGTTATGCAAATGATATATTTTTATATTAAAGAAGCTCTAACGCGTTAAACTTAGAGCAATAAAATCAATAAAATAAAATTTTGGACCCCGCCACCTTTAGTTATTATATTCAAAAATAGCGTAAAATTTCATCTGTACCAGGTTATGTGTCAGCTTCCTTATTAAAGCTTAAAAATGTTATTTTTAAGGAATGTAGACTTAAGTAAAACAATTTGTTAAATTTTTACATTATTTTTGCATATAATAACGCCCACTAAAGGAGATTTCATCACCCCCCGCGCGTTATTATATGCAAAAATAGTAAAAATTTAACAAATTGTTTTACTTAGGCCTGCATTTCTTAAAACTAACATTTTTAAGCTTTAATGACGAAGCTGTGACGAAACCTGGTGCTACTCTGCCCTATCCCCTCCTCCCCCTTCACCACCTAAATGACCCTAACAAAAAAATAAAAAAAAAAAATTTTAATTTGTATACAATTATCCCATGCAGTTATTTTTAGAGTTTCGTGAGTGCCTGTTTCTGCCCTACCCCCTCACCCCCCATTTGCAACCTAAATGCCCCTATAAAAAAAGAATTAATTTTGTATATATGTAATTATCCCAAGCATTTATATTTATAGTTTTATGATTGCCTGTTTCTGCCCTACCCCCTCCTCCCCCTTTGCCACGTATATTACCCTATCAAAAAAAAATTACAAATTTTATTTTATATATAGTTATCCCAAGCATTTATTTTTAGAGTTTTATGACAAAGGTGAAATGAGTCCCCCACAGACCTTGCCAGAGCGACCCCTCCAAAATACAGTTTTATTACCCTCAAAAGAGAATTGGGCCCCATAAAGTAAATATATTCTTGATCAATGATGAAGTCTAAGACGGTCTAGCAATGCCCATACGTTCATCTGTGGATAACATGATATTGTCTATTTTTGAGCCCCGCCCCCTTTAGTGGGCGTTGACGCGGAACTCTGTCCCACCAAGTTAAAAATTTTAAATTCACTTACTAAATATTTGGAAGGTATTTAAGATTCGACCCGGTCGAATATAACGTTTTTACTTGTTTATCTTGAACTTCGTGTTTTTTATAAAAATCGTCTGGCAGGCGAAGTATACCCTTGAAGTGTTAAAAAATGTGTTTACCATTCTAGTATCGAAATATGCGAAAAAAAACTCTGTAAAAAATCGAGTTAAGCACTTTCTTCGTAAAGATAGGTATATGTAAATGCGTGTTCTAGGGAAATTTAACACTGCGAATCCACATTGTGAAAGTACAGTTTTAGATCGGAATCACCTCTATATACCGATATTTACAATTTTTTTGCATAAAACATGTATAAGTATGTTACTTCAGAAGTATTATTAAGGCGATGTCAAAAATCTACATTTTCTTAAATTTCTATCGCTATCCCGAGGCAGTAAATCTTAAAATAATGCAATAAAATTTTATATGCAGATTAGCTTAACTATTTAGCACCTCTTTATCACTGAGCCTCTCAAGAAATCAAGAAAAAACATATTTGACCCAGCCTACTGTATAGCACATATATATGTACAATGTACATACATACATATTTTCCTTAGTAATAAAAATTCAAAATAAGAAAAGACTTATCTTCTGTTTTAAGTGTGTGAATATTATACGTATTAAAAATCACGCCCGATCCTACATTTTTTAATCAAAAGGACTGAATATTCAGCAATTCGAATACGAATATTCGCAAATCACTAATATGTACATATGCACATACATATGTACATGTTAAATACATTTTGTTCAACCTGAAAAGTATGGTAGCGTATGAGCGAAAATAAAAGAGAATTACTTACTACTTTTTTAGAACAACATGTTGACATTGTAAAGTTTTAATATAAAACTCGACTATTTAAAGGAAAAAAAGAAATGAATTTCGAAGTTATTAAAGGAAAAATAATCACTTCGTACTCTAAGGGTTAATAATACATTTCTAAAAGCAGGTGGAGATAAATTCAGGTCACTAAAAGTGGAAGAACGTAGCTATGAAACTTAATGGAGAAAATATTGGGGTGATTTATTTTCGTTGTGTAATCCAAATATATATTTTAATCGCAATATATTTCGTTAATGACGCACTGGCAAAATTTCTTTTTTTTTATACGGCCCCTACACACTTGTTTTAAAATTTAATCAAGTTGTACAACCAATTGCGCTACGTTAGAGGTGTGGTTGGTCATCGCCTGAATAAAAAATCAAACATTTTTGATCTTCATAAAACTGGTTTGTTCAACCCGATAGTCGGAACGTGTAGGTACTGGCCGCATAACAACAGCAGCTTTTGTAGAGTTTGTCAGATAAGTGCTTTAATAATTGGGAAGAACATCTGCAATAACTACACTTATTTCTGAGACAAATTTATTCCGTTTTGACAAAATTAAATTAATTACAGGTTTAGTGTGAACTCAAAATCAGATGTTTGTGGTTTTAATGTTTTAGTTTTAAGTGCGGCAATACTGTTAGTAAAGCTGCAGCGCAAGATTTGAAATGAAATACTTTTTTGATAATGTACACGGGAATCAATAAAAAGTTACAAACTTTTTCACACTAGAAACGATCACAGAACGTGAAGCAACCGCATGATTTGTTGTATTTCACGTACCGTAAAAGTTTATTTGTGTGACACCACGTTGCATTTTATGTCCGTGATATTTTAACTCGTCGGGTTGATAAAATTCGTTCACTGACGACACTTCAGTTTCAATACCGGACGCTGGGACATGAATATAATTGCCAGCCTCTTGACCTTTAGCCCAAATTATGTGAGTCAATTCATCATCCAATGTGTGATCAGTTGGTTCGATAGCAACAAGTTTCTTGCGGAAGATTATAGTGGTTACTCCATCCTGTTCGAAACCTGTACCCAAAGTCAAATCGCTCTTACCACCATAGAATTCATCATGGCGTGGTGTTGACCTATCACGTGTATAATAGTCACCAACTCGACTTGCCATGCCACGGGCCGAACCGATAATAATATCCGTACAATCCATAGGATTAAAATCGTGGATGGGCGTATAGGGATTTAATTTGTATTTTTTTGAATCTGAAATTAAAAGCATAATTTATAGAAACGAACTAGTATCTTAAAAAAAAAAATTAATAAGTGAAAATTGAATTTTATTTGTGTTTTTATTTTGAGAAAAATTGTAATGAAGGCCTGAGCTAAATAATATGAGAATTAGTAGTAAATCATACAATATGTATACCTGGATCTTGATTTTGAGGAGCGATTACTATCGGCTCTGGTTCAGAGGATGGTTCAGGTTCAGATTTCGGTTCTGTCTCTGCAGAAGGCTCAGGTTCAGATTTAGGCTCGGGCTTAGGAGACTGTTCTGGCTCTGATCTCGGTTCTGGTTCAGGCTCTGATGTAGGTTCTGGTTCAGGCTCTGATGTAGGTTCTGGCTCAGACTTTGACTCTGGTTCAGATTTTGGATCTTGCTCAGATTTTGGCTCTGGTTCAGATTGGGGTTCAGGTTCAGATTTGGGTTCAGGTTCAGATTTGGGTTCGGGCTCAGCAACGGGTTCAGGACTTGACTGTGGCTCACTTTTAGAATGATTTACGGATTCTGTTGTACCTATTCAGTATTAGTTAAATTGTAATGTATAGTATAGCAAGGAAAAAGTGTAGTGCTTAAAATATCAGTTAATAGTTTTAAAATATGTGCTTGTTTTTGTTCTGTAAAGAAACCTGTACCCATTTAAGAAATTTATATTGTATGTGTACCTAATATATCACGACGTCTACGGCCGGTTGAAGCGCTCACACGATAAGACACGCTGGTGGCTACCGATGTAACTCCATCCATTGCTAAGGGATTTTCAATTTCAGCAACACGTTTAGATTTTGATGTGGGCTCAGGTTCCGATATTGGCTCTGGCTTAGATATTGGTTCTGGCTCTGGAGTGGATTCGGGAACATGTTTTGAGGAAGGCTTCGGTTCAGATTTAGGTTCTGGTTCAGAGGAGAGTTCAGGCTCTGGTTTAGGTTCGGACTTGGGCTGTGGTTCAGCAGAAGGTTGTGGCTCAGCCGAAGATGAACCTTGGAAAGTGGAGGTTGAATCTCCAATGTTCTTCATCAATGGAAAGTTTTTGCACTCCTTTGTTAAGGTACGTGGCCTCCAACCAAATCCCACCCATGTGGTACCGTTGACTTTTAAAACAACCTCGATTTCTTTTTGCTCCTCAAGCAAACGCCAATATACTTTGTAGTCCGACGACAATTGCTTCATGGTATAGACACTTAAATCTATATCAGTTGTTTTATATTGCGATCTTTTGTTGCAACCCAGTCCGTACCAACCATAATTGCAATAACATTGTCTACGCGGCAGCGATGTACCCTGTAAATCTATGCATTTACCCTGAATACCACAATCTTGATTAGTGGAACATTCATCTCTATATTGACAATGTGATCCATAGAAATTCTTTTCACATTTACAGCGTGAAGGAAAGTATTTCCCATTTCCCGAACAACTCTCTTTGAATTCTTTACGTTGTTTAATATCAACATCAGCACATGACCAAAATCGGTAGCCGCTAGACCACTCGTCAGCTTGACGCAGCAAACGCAATGTACAATTATGGCAATCAAAGTCATTTGGCAATGTTACCTGATATGCTTGCGCCCTATGCATATGCAAAAAAGATAATAATTTAAAATAATCTGTCTAATGTACATATATGTATGTACGAGGCATGTCCAAAAAATAACTGCGAATTTTAAATTTTGTGAGCTACATTCGGTTAGCGTTTTCTTTTTATGTTGGTGCACTCATCTAGTTCACATTTTCAGTTATTTTGGCAATTTAGTTTGTTTGTGAGTGTTAAAAAAGGTAGACGTATTTTGCATGATCTCATTACCATATACCCATGATCACCGTTGACATCTTTTAACAATTCCTCAAGGGTTTTCTTTGCCAAAATTCAGCTATTTTGGGATGAAAATTTCCGAAAAAACTTCATGTTATAACTTCTCATGGTATAACCCTCCCGATCCCGATTCGACGGTACTCCATAACAATTTCCTTCACTTTCTCAGCATTTTAATCTGTTGTTGTTTCTCCTGGAAAAGAGGGGACATTCATATCTTCTCCTCTTTCTTTGAAAAGCTTGTACCACCTGTAAATATTTTTTCGATTGCAATGCCGTATGAAATATCCTTTTGAACACTTATTCCGTAATTTATATATTTGAAAATCGCTAAACATGCATAAGGCTCTTAATTTTTATGATTTTTACAAACAAACTAAACAAGCTAAATAGCTGAAACTGTGAATATAAGTTTGATGCTAGAAACTTTAAAATTCATCTTATTTTTCAACATACGTAGCACGTATACGTTACTTACGTTGCATCAGTTCTCACAAACTCCGAACCATTAACTTGAGGTGTAAGATCAACGAGAGGGCGGTCAAGTGAGTCTAACAGTTGCAACCGAAAACCACCCTGAAAATAAAGTATATAATTTAATTGGAAGTTATTTACACTATTGTTAAGTATAGACTTTAATTGGAAGTTAATTACAATATTGTTTGAGTAAAGAATTTAATTGTAAGTTAATTACACTATTGGCGCAAACATGCCTAAGATTTATTTATTTAGTCTATGGATTAATCCTTACAGACTGATACAATTACAATATAACAATGTTTCAGAAATGATAAGTACATTTATAAATGGAATCGATAAAGCTTTGTTTTACAATAGTAACACGACAAATTAGAACAAAAACAAAAAGTATGGCTTTAACAAATTTCGATTTAACAAATTAAACATTTATTTATAATTAATTTTGTAATGAGTTAAGATGTAAATTTATATAATTTTTTACGACATCAACACTTTTGTTGAAATCGATACAAGGGTAAAGTCTATTAAAATCATTACAAATCCTCAGAAAGGGATCGAAGTTACTATAGTTTCTACTGTAAAAGGCTCATTTAGCCGAACGTTGAAATCGTAAATGTTAGGTAAATGTGTCAGCTGATCCAAACTGTAATATGGCAAGTTGTGAAAACGCGTACTTGACTTTAATAAAATGTTGCCGTAACGGTGGAACCTACAGAAAATAGAATTTTATTCTAAGGTTACGTGACAGTTGTAGACAGTGATGGGATGTATGTATGTTGAATGATAATGGGGCACAAATACTGTGATAGCTCCGAAGATTGAAGAGGTGTCAAATAATTACAATCAGGTACAGATTTCCAGGACACATTTGGCATATTAAAATCTCCCAGCACAAATATAAGATCAATTGAATTTAATTTATATGCAATAACATTTATAGCTTTTAGGTAATCCTCGTAGATAGAATATTGCGAGTTAAGAGGAATATACAAGCAAATTATATACATAAGCTGTTTATGTATTTTCACTAATACGCGTATAAACTCAATGTGCAAAAAATCATGCAGTATAATTTCTTCCGACGAGAACATAGTTGAGACAGCAATTAAAACACCACCACCCGATTTTATTTTGCAATGTTATTGGCTGTTTGACAACTTTCTCAATCTTTGCTGAAAATTTGGTATCTGGAACACATAATTTCGGTATTATTAATTTTACTACTAAGCCAGGTTTCAGTGAATGCTATAATATCGTTGTCATATCCAAATCTGTTTCGGTAAATCTATGACAATTTTGAATTAATACCCCTGTCATTTTGGTATAAAATAGGTATTAGTTTTTTGGATTGGGCAAGCGATTATTATTATCATCTTTATAAGTGAATTCACGTACTAAAGCATTCTTAGGCCAAAACTCTTGACTAACAATTTTTTGAAACATTACTTCCGGTACAATTATTTTGAATGATGCTCTATTTATAGAGTTTATTTCAAAAACGAGACTATCCTGTGATAAGCAATTTTCAAATTTTTGTTGAATATACCATTTCATTTCTTTAGCTTTTGTATCCGATGCGAAACGTCTAGCAAATATTGTTTTCTTCCGAAGAATCGTACGCAACTCCCTTGGGGTCGTTGATGTAAATTAAGTTTTGATTATGAACTGTAGACGAGCTCGCTATTGAGGTTAAAGAGAATGGAGTTGAGACATCAAAATTACCTAATTGGGCGGGGCTTAGAGGTTTTGAAGCATTATTTTGTGTATTTAGAGACATGGCCGTTGATGAGTACCTCAGATCATTACTCATATCGTTGACATGAATAATGTTACCAACATTATCTAAAGCATTAGGCATAGTTGTTCTTCGAGGAGAATTTTTAGCAAAACTGGATCCGTTATCAATCGTATTAACTATGTACATATTGATTAATTGCTGCAGAAGTATTATTATCTTTATTCAACAATCTGGGGCTTTTGCGGCGAATTGTGGATGGTGATTGTAAACTATCTAAAATTTTAAAATCACTAAAAAGTTTTCCATACTCATTAATTTGTTCAGTTAAATGGCCGAGGTTATTCTGAATTTGCAGGAAATTGTTTTCAGTGCTCTGGAAGAATTTAAAAAATTCAACACTGACTTTCTGTCAACTACATATTACAACGCCAGTGAACGTTTTTCTTTTCTGCTATTGACTCGCCCACTAAGCCAGAAATATCAGCGCACTTAAAATGGTATGAGCCGTGACATAACCAGTAGCTTATCATTCTATTATCCGATCCTTTTAAAGTACATCCTGTAGTGTGCCCATATATATATATATACTATGTAGTGTACCCATATATATGTACTATGTAGTGTACCTATATAAGTATAATAAGTCAATATGTGCACTTTCCCAGAGGAATGTCAAACAACAAATACTATCCACTTATATAAAACAACAATTATTAAATATTGTAATTTTAAGAATACCGCTAGTTACATATAAAAAGGAAGAAATTGTTAAATAAAGATTAATCTTGACTTAGCCTTCAAAATCGGCTGTTTAATTTCAAGGAGCATATCATCTGCTGGAAAAAGGCATTAAACTGCCTCAAAGATAGATAAGCCAGTGGCGTTTTTAAGCGCCGGCAAAACAAAATACAAACATTGATATATTAAACATTACATGGCGATCCTGCCCAACAAACAGGAACTTCCCGTAGAGGACTACACACCGGTCGGTGAAATCAAGGAGGCACCACTTCAATCCGGCCCCAGACCCCTCACAGTAGAGGAATATAGGAGAAGGCAAGAACGGCGATCGGAGCAGAAGCTCACCACCATCCCAACTACAGCAAAACCAAAGCATAAACAAGGTGGTAAACTGGTGAGAATCCGCCGCAAATTAGCAGCGTTAAGAGCGACAGTGAATGCTGATCCACCGCCAGCCTGGGAAATAGCATCGGATCTCTGGATGCAGATTGATGCATATGAGGCCTTGTTGCATTCCCGTCGCAATAAATAAAAAAAAACACACAATAAATTTCTTTTTTCACATATATATACATATATATTTAAAACATAATTAACATATACAGTACATAATAAAAATGTTAAAACAAACTCAACATTGTATTTGTATGTTGAAATACTTTACAAAGTAAATTTGCAAAGTATTTGGTGCACAGATGCCGACGGAGTGACTTAGACTATATGCCGGCGATGTTATTAACCCGTATTTTTTTCCGTTACTGTGACTGACTGTACACGACATATGCCTTCACATAGGAAGTAGCAACGTAGTTAACCACGGAATATTCCTCAGAAGAACTGTAAAACTATACAGTTATCTGAGGTGTTGAAATTAACTAGTGCGAGTGAGACGCAAAACTCTCGAAAGAGAGTAAACAATCAGTGGTCTGGCTGCACTTAAAAAATAATTGCCAACAAGGCTTGATGTTAACTGACTCAGAGCTGCTTTGCGACTGAACTCAACATTAAAATTAAACATTTCACAAGATAAAAAACAAAAGAACTGAATCGTATAAAACGCGAAGAAGCAAACTAAACAGCTGTGAATATTAACAGTAGATGGCACTACTACTTTTTTTGAAGTAAGTGTTGCCAGTAAGAAAATTTTTTTTTTAAACATTGGTTTTATAATTAATATGCCATATTTTTAATGGAAGAAGTTAAAGATTATTATATTGAACTAGAAAAATTAGAAAAGAATATAAAAAAAGTAAAGACAGAATTTACTCCTCTAGCTATAAAATTGAAAAATTATCGCGCTTAATTGAGATTAAATTAGAAATCGACAATATTTGTAGTCGTTTGCTGGAAGAAGAGACCAAATTATTTATAATCAAATTCAATGAGTTGTACACAAGAGTGTTGAACTTAGTAAATAACATAAATATTAAAGAAAGTACAGATTTAACAAATAACTCGCACGCAGGTGTTGCAGGGGAAATTACTAATATGGCACAATTCGATATTGGAGTTGTGAGTAAAAACCTTAACGTTTTTAAAGGTTCATATGAGGTGTTAGAAGATTTTATAGTGCAAACAGAGTTATTGCATGATATTTTAAGAACAGAAGACCGAGAGATATTTATAAAGTATGTCTATAATTTCAAACTAGCTGCAAATGTCAGGAGTGTTTTGGGACGTTCCAACAGACCTACTACGTTTAATGAATTGAAGAAATTGTTAGTCAATGCGTACCTAAACCCAAGAGTGATTTTGAACTCAAAGCAATAGAAACTCCATTGCAGGAAACAAAAAACGCAATATTTAAAATGAGTGAGAATATGGTCTTAAATGTGTTTACAAAAGGTGTTAATGTTGAATATAAAAATATATTGGTAGCAAGTGGTCCAAAAACTCTTAGTGAAGCTGTAGAGAAATGCATTATAGTGGAAAGAAACATGCAAACTAATGATTGTAGTATTTTTAGAATCAATAGGCGTGAGAATGAACGTAGGTACAATTCGCAAAGAACGTATGGGAATCATAAAGGGTACAGAGGTCAGAGATATCCGAACGAAAATAATAGCAGAAATAGCAACGATTATAATAATGGATTTTACAATAATAATGCTAACTACAATCGCAATGGATATGGCAACAACAATAACAATAATAGGTACAGAAACAGTAGTAATAATGCGAATAGAAACTTTCCAACAAGAAATAATGATAATAATATGAATTCCTCATATAGAAATGGTAATAATGGGAACAATTCGTCATATAGACCCAGTAATAGCAGACATAACCAGGGAAACTAATAGCGCCGGATAGCAAAAATTGTTATCCAGGAGGGCAAAAATGTTTCAAAATTTCAAATAATACTGATAATTCAATAACAATAAGTTGCATTACCATAAATAAAGAGCTTAAGTTTTTGCAAGCGAGGTAATATAGAAAACATAAATGAACGTAATATATCATCAATAAGTGGTATTACTTTAGATACGATTGAAAGTCTTGGCACCGCATATTTAACCTTAAAATTCGAAAATAAGCAGATAACTCACAAATTTCACATAGTTGAAGATAATTTCCCAATTAATACTAATGGAATCATTGGCAGGGACTTTTTAGAAAAGTATAAATGCAAGATTGATTTTGAAACATACACGCTAACCATCAATATAGCTGATGAAGAAGTTATTTTACCGATTACCCCAAAACGCGTTTATAAAACTGAAATATGTATACCAGCACGCTCAGAACTAATAGCACCAGTTAACATATGTACGAATCAGGAAAGCATCGTTTTGAACAAAGAATTATGTCCGGGAATTTTCGTAGGAAATAGCATTATACCATCAACAGGTCTACAATACATAAGATTGTTGAACACAACTAACAAAGATGTAGTTTTAAATGATCTGAATTTAGAAACAAAACCATTATCAAATTACAATATATACAATTGCGGCAGCAATATCAGCACAAGTAAAAACAGAATACAAAAAATTTTAGAAGATTTAAATATCGAATCTATAGATCCGTTAGCTAGGCAGTCCTTAAAAAACATAGTTACAGAGTATAATGATATATTCCACCTTGATGGTGACAAATTAACAACAAATAATTTTTATAGTCAAAACATTCAGATGGCAGATTCTTCACCTGTTTACATAAAACCGTACAGATTACCTGAATCACAAATAAGCGAAATAAACAAACAGGTAAATAAATTGTTAGAAGATGGTATCATTGAACCATCTGTGAGTCCTTACAATTCTCCGTTATTGGTGGTACCAAAAAAATCAGCAAATCACACAAAGAAATGGAGATTAGTAGTTGATTTCCGGAAAGTAAATGAAAAAATAGTAGGCGACAAGTTTCCATTAACAAGAATCGAAGATGTCTTAGACAAGTTAGGTAGGGCTAAATATTTTTCTACACTGGATATGAATAGTTCATTTCATCAAATCGCCTTGGATAAAGAATCAAGACCGATTACCTCATTTTCTACCAGGAATGGTCATTTTCAATTTACTCGGTTACCTTTTGGACTGAAGATATCGTCGAATAGTTTTCAAAGGATGCTTACAATTGCGTTGAGTGGCTTGGTTGCGGAAGCGTTTTTATGTGTCGATGACATTATTGTTTTTGGTTGTAGTATTCAACACCATCGCGAGAACTTGGTAAAAGTCTTTGAAAAATTGAAGCAGTACAATTTAAAACTGAATACGTGTAAATGCTATTTTTTAAAAACAGAAGTAGTTTATCTAGGTCACCTTATAACTGATAAGGGTATAAGTACCGACCCTGCCAAACACGAAGTGATAGAAAATTATCCAGTTCCCAAAAATGTAGATGAAGTCAGACGATTTGTAGCGTTCTGTAATTACTACAGGCGTTTCGTTAAAAACTTTGCTGAAATAGCTAGAAATTTAAATAAATTGTTAAAGAAAAATACTGTTTTCAAGTGGGATGTGGGTTGTCAAAAATCTTTTGAAACATTAAAATCAAAATTAATTAACCCACCAATACTCCAATATCCTGATTTCAGGAAACCGTTTATATTAACTACTGATGCATCTAATTATGCACTTGGGGCAGTCTTATCACAAGGCGAAATTGGGTCAGATATGCCCATATCGTACGCGAGCAAATCGTTAGGTAAGCATGATATAAACAAGCCAGTTATAGAAAAAGAGCTGTTAGCTGTTGGGCTATAAAATTTTTCCGTCCGTATCTTTATGGTAGAAAATTCTACGTAGTAACAGACCATAGACCCTTAGTATCGTTATTTTCTCACAAAAATCCATCATCAAAAATGACTAGGATTAGGTTGGATTTATGTGACTACGATTTTGAAATATCTTATAAGAAAGGCAAGATGAATAGCAATGCAGATGCGTTGTCGAGAATAGTATTGAACAGCGAATCATTAAAAACGTTAATCCCTACCGAAAAGTACAAGTGAATAATGATATATTAGTGATGACTCGAAACATGAAAAATAAACAGGATATACAAAAAGATGTTGAGCATAGAGGTGGCGTCTCCAGTATAGAGCTTGATCAACTTTTTATTTGGGAATGCACTTCAATCTCAGACATTAAATCGATGAAGAGACTCAGGTTTGAAGTAATAAAAACAATTAAAGTACCTCAAGTTGTAACAAATGATTTAGAGGTTGTAGTGAGATGTAGTGATAATCCATTAAACACAAAGCCGTATTTGGAGAAACTACTATCGAAACTACTATCAATAAATGTAAAAGAGCTGGCATTAAATGCTCATGATGAAATTTTCAAATTAGTAACAAAGGAACAGTTTAAAGATACGTTCAACAAATTAAGAGTTAAAAATAAAGCAAATTTAAGAATATTAATATATAAAGAGCCGGTAAGGGTATATGATAGGAAAGTACATGATACTCTCATTAATGAGTACCATAGTTCAACTATAGGAGGACACCTAGGTGTCAGAAAAACGACGCTAAAAATTAAACAAAAATACATATGGAAGAATATGGGTAGAATGATTAAGCAGCATATATTAAATTGTAAAGAATGCAAAATCAAGAAGCAAACGAAACACACCAAAGAAAAGCTAACACTAACCGATACGCCAGGGACTAGCTTCGAAACAGTGTCAATAGACACGGTGGGTCCCCTTAGATTTTCAAATAATTTTAGATACATACTAACAATACAGTGCGATTTAACAAAGTATATTATTGCATGCCCCATTGAGACGAAGGATGCTAAAACTGTTGCAAAGGCTCTTGTAGAGAACGTGATTTTAAGATACGGGCATTTCAAAATTCTTAAGTCAGACAGAGGTACTGAGCTCGTAAACGAATTAAAGGCGGAAGTATGTGAGCTACTGGAAATAAAACAGATTTTCAGCGCTCCGTACCACCATGAAACTCTTGGATCAGTTGAAAGAAGTCATAGAGTACTGAATGAGTTTCTCTTAGGCTTCTGTAAAGACAATGAATGTGATCATTGGATACCTTATTTTTGTTTTGCGTATAACACAACACCACATATAGACACAAACTACACTCCATACGAGCTAATATTCGGTAGATTACCAAACTTGCCTAATGATAACTTATTACATTTTGAACCAATCTATAATATAGATAATTATTCGAAAGAATTAAAAGCAAGATTAAAATTTTCTTTGCAAAAAGCACGAGAGTTATTGGAGATATCAAAAAGGAAACGCATTGAACAATATGTAAAATTTAATCCGTTAAATTTGAATATAGGAAATATGGTCTTAGTAAAAACCTTTAATAGAAAAAAGAATCAACCACCATACCATGGTCCATATAGAATAGTACAAACTAAAGGAGTAAACTCTGTCATAGACCTAGGAAGTAAATTAAGAGAAATACATAATAATAATTTAAAAATATATTAGTAATATGTTATAATTGTAAAAAAAAAAAACAAAAAAAAAATTTTGAATTTTAAAAACCATAATATTGTAAAATTTTTCTTAAGGGGTAGGGTGTAGTGTACCCATATATATACTATGTAGTGTACCCATATATATGTACTATGTAGTGTACCTATATAAGTATAATAAGTCAATATGTGCACTTTCCCAGAGGAATGTCAAACAACAAATACTATCCACTTATATAAAACAACAATTATTAAATATTGTAATTTTAAGAATACCGCTAGTTACATATAAAAAGGAAGAAATTGTTAAATAAAGATTAATCTTGACTTAGCCTTCAAAATCGGCTGTTTAATTTCAAGGAGCATATCATCTGCTGGAAAAAGGCATTAAACTGCCTCAAAGATAGATAAGCCAGTGGCGTTTTTAAGCGCCGGCAAAACAAAATACAAACATTGAAATATTAAACATTACAATCCCCTTTTCAAGCATGCCATCTTGGGAATTAACGATAAAACAATCAAAAATATATATAATTTTGAGTTTTTATTAATAGTAGGATGTAATTACTTTTGCTCCCTGGGTAGTGATAAATGGTAATGCAGTTTACAATTAACAACGAGGGATATTGCAGTAATAAACAATGATAATTCAACTGTCGTGCAGTATTGCCAGTATTATGATAGAATTAAACAGCTGTAGATATTTGATTTGTTATTATCTATTTAGTTCGTCTTGTTTTGTTTCATACAAGCACAAACAACCAAACTTCCAGCAGTGAAATAATAAAAGAAATTAAATTTCAATTAACTTATAAAATCACTTTTTTATGGAGGAAAACAATAGCGTAACTTGTTACTTATAATCTGCTTCACACGATTTTCGATTTATGCAGGTATTTACACTTGAGTCCATGTTCGGAAGTATGAGGAGTTTCTGAATACTTCCGTCGTGGGGGCAAGGCCAGAGACGGTGACGCACGTGGCCAGAAACCAGGGAAGGAAAGCGATCTCGGCATCAGCCGGGCCCTCAACTAAACCTGGACCGAACACGATCACCAGCTCGGAGAAGTTGGATGATGGCCATTCTACATCTAAAGGGGTGTCATCCAGGTCAAAGAGAGCAAAAACCGCCAGCAAGGAGTCCTCAAGCAAGCTTCGAACTACTCTAAACGAGGCCCCGCGGATGGCAAAAGGGATCCTGTAGTGACAAACGGCAAAGTCCAGGTGAAACGCAGATGCCTGAGGGCAAGCTACAAGTAGCCATTATTGATCGCAGTCAGCTAGGGGCAAATGACTAACTTTTAATGGCTGCTTCTGGAGAAACGAATTCTGCGCAGACTAGTGGACGCACTCGCCACTTGTGATGATGACTCGTTCACTGGGTTTGATGAGGTCCAGTAGCGTCAAGATAATTGGATGCATTAAGGAAAAGGCTCTCGGTTTTCTCAAAAACAGCATCCAAGAAGTTGACCAGCTTTGGCCAGGAGCCAAAATCGTTCCCTTGGACCAAGTGCCTTTTCAGGTGACGGTGCGGAATTTATATATATTATGATTTTTAGTAATTTTGTATGATACAAAAATGGTTTTATAATATTTTATATCTCCATTGGAAGATAGTATTGTCTATAATATAATATTTTAATATAAGCCTTATGAAAGTTTTCTACAGAGTAACTTTTTTTTAAATCGAAAGAAATGTTATTTACTCAGTTGCACGAGTATTTTAAAATTTTTGGTACATTATCTTTACACCATTTACAGTTTTATTTCCGAATTTTCTTATCATATTTTAGAAAATTCTATTTATTTATATTTCATAATTTCCCATATATGTATATACAGTGGCTCATAGTTTATGTTATGCAGCAAAATGTTATACTAAGAGAAAACAAAAAAGACTTTTCCCACTCTTTGTCCCACATTTTGCAATTTTCTAAAGTTATATGTATGTACAAATACAAATTTTTTTTAATTTTGCAGTAATTTCTTTTCATAAAAAACATGCGACTTGCCTCGTCGAGCTTTAATGTTACGACATCAACCATACATATCATATAAAAACACACAAGTTCAATAAAACTTTAAACTCAGCTAAATTATTTGGAACCATACTTCAGATTCCAAATAATTTCGTACAACATATTTTTCCATTAAGTTGACCTAAAACAAATAAATTCTTATTGCCACACGCTTAATACATTTTGCTTATCAATCAAAATAATTATTTCAACATTTAAAATATAATTGTACACAGAAACAACTAAAACCAAATTATTTGGAACAACAATGTTGCGATTCCAAATAATTTCTTTATATCCAATAAACAACAACAAGTACTTACACACTTTGCTTACCAATCGAAATCATTATTACACTGTTCGTTCCCAACTTTAAGCCGGAAACGAACCAGACATATAGAACAAACAAACAAATCAATAAAACTAGATTAATGCATTGTAAGGGATTTGAAATAGCATAAGTTATTATTAAGAACCAAATTGTAAAATTGAAAGTATAAATAAATTCAGAAATAATCTCACTTCCAAATCGATTGGTCGTTACTATTTGAGTTGCCCTCTCGAAATAATCGAAGGGATCACAATTCAATTTTTATACCCTCCAAAAAAGAATTTGGAGGGTATATTCACTTTGTCATTCCGTTTGTAACGCATCGAAATATCCATCTCAGACCCCATAAAGTATATATATTCTTGATCAGTGATGAAATCTAAGACGAACTGAGCATGTCCGTCCGTCCGTCCGTCTGTGGAAATCACGATTCAGTCCAAACGAAAAGAGCTAGACTCTTGAAATTTGGCATAAATATATTTTAAAACTTAGAGCAGGTTAAGTTCGAAGATGGGCTAAATCGGGCAAGAGGGAAAAAAGTTCCCCTAAGAAGAACTAAACCAACCCAGAAAAAACAACATAATTTTTAAAGTTTTTTGGTTATTTTGTTAAGCAAATGATATATTTTTATGTCAAATATGGTCCAACGCCTAAAACTTGGAGCCATTAAATAAAATAAAAATATTTTTTGACCCCGCCCACTTCAGTGGGCGTTATTATAGGCAAAAATAGCATAAAAATTTAACAAATTGTTTTACTTAAGCCTACATTCCTTAAAAATAACACTTTTAAGCTTTAATGACGAAGCTGAGACTAAACCTGGTACTACTCTGCCCTACCCCCTCCTTCCCCTTCGCCCCCTAAATGACCCTACCAAAAAAAAATTTTTTTTTAAATTTTGTATATAATCAAGCATTTATCTCTAGAGTTTTATGACTGCCGATTTCTGCCCTACCTCCCCCCCCACCTGTTCCTTTGCCCCCTAAATGACCCTACCAAAAAAAATTTTTTTTTTAAATTTTGTATATTATCATCCCAAGCATTTATCTTTACAGTTTTATTCTGCCCTACCCCCCCCCCCCCCGCTTCTTCCTTTGCCCCCTAAATGACCCTACCAAAAAAAAAATTTTTTTTTTTAAATTTTGTATATAATCATCCCAAGCATTTATCTTTAGAGTTTTATGTTTTAATTGTTTCCCCCACAGCCCTTGCCAGAGCGACCCCGCCAAAATACAGTTTTTATAGCCTCCAAAGAGAATTGTGATGAAGTCTAAGACAGTCTAGCAATGCCCATACGTTCGTCTGTGCATGATATTGCATATTTTTGAACCCCGCCTCCTTTAGTGGGCGTTGACGTACGATATTATATAAAGGAACTCTGTCCCACCAAGTTAAACATTTCAAATTCACTTACTAAATATTTGGAGGGTATTTAAGATTCGACCCGGTCGAATATAACGTTTTTACTTGTTTTGTTTAAAAATTAAATTAAACCTTTAATTCTTTAACAGTCAATTAAATTAAATTTTTGTGTGCGCTTAGGAGGCCAAAAAGTTATACTACATACAAGGGCTCACAGCGAGAAGGCCGGTACTCTGTTTGAATTTTCGAAAAATGTTTAGCAACATTAATTATTTCATTTGAAAAAATTGACAAATGAAAATTATAAATTTCTTGTTTTCCTTAAGGCTAGTACTCTGTTTAAATTTTCGAAAAATATTTAGCAAAATTGTGTTCAGAAAAATTTCACGTGTTTTTCATAGTAAACTAGTTTTCCAAATTTTTCCACGCTTATTTCGACTAAATACTTTTTATATGGGCTTTGACAGCATTTCGGTCGAAATTGTGAATAGAATATAGGCTATAGAAACAAAAATCAATTTCACACATTTATAAAAGTGAAAACTAAGTTTGCCTTCTTATATTATTATCAATTTGAGTTTGTGATCAACGGCAACACCTTTAAATGTTCTTTCTTGTTCACATAGTTGCCAGACAAAATAGATGCAATATCGCCAAATTTTTGAGAAAAAACATCAAAATCTTCATATTACTTTTTCAAATCGTTAATGTGAAATTATTACGGTAGTTTTATGAAAAATACCTCAACATTTCTACAGAATTTAAAAATGCTTTCAATTTTTCATATAAAACGGTGTTATTTTGACTAAAATATTTAAAAACAATGAGTAAGTTCAATTTGAAGAATACGTAAAATAAGAAATTGCTTCTGTTTAATATATTTGTTCCTATAAATTTTTTATTGCAAAAAGTTTTATGGGGAGAAGAGGGTACATAAGGCTCTTTTTTCCGAGGCTCTATATCTCAGAAGTTACATTGCCGATTATTATTATTTAGATTTTTTAATAAGCTTCTTTAATGTAGCTATCACCTATTACTAATATTTTACGAAGTAAAGAAGAAGTAGTACGACTTTCAACGTCTAGTAGCGTCCTTATATAGAATTTTTTCAAAATTACAAACATTTTAATAGATGAATTGACTTGAAAGCAAATATTTTGATTTGTAAGTCTTTTTTTTATAAAATATATGTTTTTTTCTCTTAATTAAAAGTAAGAGGCAAAATGTTTTTATTCCACATACATATTTAGAATTTTTTACTCCTCTATTATAATTTGCTGGACTTGGTCTTTTAAATATTTCGTTCAAATTTAATATTTAAATCACGTTATTTTTAAACAGAAATAACGGAACACAATATTTTTATGTCAGATAAAATGGCAATATATAAGTCAAAATATTCCAACATTATGTACATTAATAAATTCGGAAAAAAATTTAAAATAATTTTAGCCTTACAAATATTGCGTGGAGTGTATAATTTATTCACTACAAGGAAGTTCGCCTGTAATAATTAAATGTAAGAAATACATATTAATGAAAACTTTATATAAATATTTCATGTCATTTTATTTTTGGCATAAAAAGTCGCAAAAATGACGTCGTCTGGCAACATTATTTGTACGCTCTTGCTTAAAAAAACAGTCACTAACACATGAAAAATTCACAAATACATTATAATTAAATATTTTCTCCCATTGAGGACCCCTGTTGTAAGCTATATCGATTGAGTGTATTTAATAAAGAAAATATAGTATAATGGATGTGGAAGATATGTTTATCACAAAAAATCTGATGCGTATCACTTTCAAAAATTAATACAATAAAACTCTATACAACTGTTTAAAATATTGATGGCACTTTAATATGTTTATGTTATTGGCGTTCGTGTTGAAAAAGTACGCAAATTAATTAAATGGTACAAAGAGGCATCAGAAACACCAATATACACAACTAATAGGATAATGAGTCATTCCTTGGGATAAGTTTAATAAAATGGGCAAATTTTTTTTCCATATTACAATATATATTAAATGTTTTGTTATATTACACAAATGTGTTTAATACATCTGAAAGGAACAACGACATACAGCCATGCGATGTTTCATTGTAAATAAAACATTTATTTAGAAAGTTAAATATATAAAATGCATATATCATGTAATTATACATATATATTAGCTAAATATATCAAAAGAGAAATAAGTACCAAAAGAGGTCTTTTGTGCCCCATTCTCATTCCACATACATACATCCCATCACTCTCTACAACTGTCACGTAACCTTAGAATAAAATTCTATTTTCTGCAGGTTCCAACGTTACGGCAACATATTATTAAAGTCAAGTAAGCGTTTTCACAACTTGCCATATTACAGTTTGGATCAGCTGACACATTTACCTAACATATACGATTTCAACGTTCGGATAAATGAGCCTTAACTTGCAGCCGCTACGTACATACATATGCGGAAAATCATATTTAAAAATTAAATGCCACGAAACTATCTGCAAGACTATAATAAAAAAATGTCATTCCAATACTAGTTCCTTCCTGTGTTGGCAAAAACAAGCACCCGATGAAACATATCTGACATAAAAGTACAAAAATTCGAATATATGTTGAATTTCATTGAAATCGGAGGTGATGATGCTGAAAACACCATTTTTCGTGATGGTTTGACGTGTTTTAACTCTATTCCTAGATTAAAACCAAGTACTTCAATCTGCTATGTGTCATAGTATTGTTTTTATTTATTTTAGTTTCGAGTATAGGAATTCTTATGAAAGTTGTTTGAATTAGTATAATAGCTATTTATCAATAGTGTAAAGTGATAAATAGAACTGTTTATCACAGTACTAGAAATCAACAACAAAGCCCTCAAACTTGAATTTTTTTTTTTAATTTTCCAACTACATATCGAATATATAAAAAAGTTCTTAATAGATAACGGCTTTTTCTTTTCTAGAAATGATGCTACATATTCATATTCTACCCTGTAAATATTTTCCGTTCTTAATCAATTAAATTCTACAACAAACAACGCTGTTTTCTCAAGTAGCTGCTATCCCATCATCAGTGCATACGTACATATATTTTTGTACATGGTAATCAACAATTGTTAGACAGCTCTTAGTTGGTGTGTTAAATTCTATCAAGTACAAAAAAAAAGTTTTATTTCCTGCGGGTTAACATAATCTGTATATAAATCTGAATTTTATTGCCACTCACGCCAAGTGATCAATTCAATATTCACACCGAATAAAATTTATTTGTTATTTTGAAATAGTTTCAAGTTTGTCCTTAAGTAAAAGGTTTTGTAACTTTTCAAAATAAAGGCAATTACCGTGTTATTCACAAAAAAAAAAAAATTAATGTCGGTATCATCTGTAAATTAGTAAATTTAGTATGTATTCCCCCTTAATAAATGTTAGGCTTAAATACACTTTAGCTACGCACTTCCTATTGATATAAAATTTCGCATATCGATAGAAATTTGAAAAATAAGACGAAAATTTTAAATGGTGAAAGTCTCGGAAATGCATAGTTTTCGAGTTATGGGCCTCCGAAATTTTCATATAAAAGCGCAAGTTTTTCTAATTTTTTTTTAATGTATTTAGGTCAGTGGTGGGCACCGTCAATGTATTGGTAAATTGTGTATGTGTTGAGCTTGCGAGCTACCCACCAAACAAAAAGCCAAGCGTTTGAAAGATAATGGTGCTTTATATATTTAAACATAAGTAGCAATATTTTCTAAGTTGAAAAAAAACCTTGATTACGTAATATTGGTAATTAAAAATAAAAGTTTCTCTAAATACGCGTTTGGATGTATCAAACTTAATAAGTTTTCATATATGTCGTGGTAGATCATTTTTCATATGGGAAACATATTCAAAATATTTTTGATCAGATTTTACACAGACTAATTAATACAACTAAGTGTATTACTAAATAAGGAGAATTAGTATAGTCCGTTATTGGAGAAAAATTGTATAAAAGGCATTGTATGTTATCGAAAACATTTTTTATGACAAAATATTTTTCGCATATCATCATGACTGAAATTGTTTGCTGGACAAATATTCTGGAAAAACATGTAAAAAAATTCGTAAGCATCCGCCTGATATTCATTCGTCGCTGTCTCATCGACGACTAAATTAAAGAGAGTAAGAATACGTGTGAATGATCTCTGCACAATTGTGCTATGAAACGCCCGTATCTGACTTAGGTATATGTACATATGTATGAACAAAGGTATATGTATGTATGAACATAGGTATATGCATGTACGAACACAGAGAAGCTTTAGTTAGCGAAGCCGGTGTTTGTTATACCATAGAGGAGAAAATCTTTCAGTTCGGCCGAAGGCCGGCTATGCAGACAACATTATTTCATTTGCTTGTCACTTGAGTTCTAATGGTGAAACAGTGATGAATACTTTTTATCAGTAACTTCAACTGGTCAGTTGTTTTACTTCTAAAATAATATTGAATGTTATTAGTAAGAAAATGTTTTGCAATAGAATTTTAGTAAAAATGCTTGGAAAAGAAACTCTTGATATTTTTGTAAAAATAAGCAACTACATGTAAATGTATTGGTACGCACTAAGAATACCTAAACAGACAAAACGAACTCGGTAACCTATTTTCATATACTACATACCAACAACATGTATATGATACATATTCACAAATATTTTTTTCATAAGAAAGACAAAATCAAAAATAATATAAAAAATCTTTTATTTAAATTGTATTAAGTCTTTAAGTCAAAAATACTTTTCTATGAAAGCTCACAACGTGAGATTTTCTCTGCGAGCTGTTGTGGTTGGTTCGCTGTTATCTAATGATTACAGTGTCATCTCTTCTTCTGAAATTACGTCATCTAAAAATAAATTACATATTAAGGGAGTAGATAACAAAAATTCGTTTAAAGTTTTACCTGGAAGATAATCTTTCTCCTCTAAAGCAATGTTGTGGAGTACTGCTAGTGCTCCGATTAGTATTTTTAAATTCCCAAACTAATCGTCATTCCATCAAGCAGGCAACGGAATCTCTGTTTCCAAATTCCAAAACATCGCTCCACTGTATTGCGGGTCGCAATATGTGCGTTGTTATAATTAATTTCTTTAGCGATTTTGGGATGAAGTGTGGGTGTAAATAAGTACGGCGTAAGCTTGTAACCCGGCAAACGTCCCTTAAACTCCCTGTTTTCAAAACGTTCTTTTATTTTGGACTGCCCTAAGAGGAACTAAAGCAACCTCCAAAAAACAACACAATTTTTAAAGATTTTTTTGTAATTTTGTTAAGCAAATGATATATTTTTATGTCAAAGAAGGTCCAACGCGATAAACTTGAACCCACAAAATAAAAAAAAATTAATTTTGGGACCCCACACCCCTTAGTGGGCGTTATTATAAGCAAAAATAGTGTAAAAATTTAACAAAATGTTTTACTTAAGCCTACATTCCTTCAAAATAAAATTTTTAAGCTTTAATGACGAACATGAGATGGTACTACTCTGCCCTACCCCTTCTCCCCCTTTTTCCTCCTAAATGACCCTAGAAAAACATAAAAAAAATAAATATTGTATTTAATTATCCCAAACATTTATTTTTAGAGTTTTATGACAAAGGTGAAATGTCTCCCCTACAGCTCTTGCCAGAGCGACCACGACAAAATACATTTTTAGTGCCCTCCAAAAAGAATTGGACCCCATAAAATATGTATATATATTCTTGATCAGTAACGATCGCCTGTGGAAAACATGATACAGTCTATTTTTGGACCCCGTCCCCTTAAGTGGGCGTTAAGGTACGATATTATATAAAGAAACACTGTCCCACCTTACTTACTAAATATTTGGAGGGTATTTAAGATTCGACCTCATCGAATATAACGTTTTCACGTGTTATAATTAAAACGTTGTAGTACAACCTGAAGAATATGCAAAGAACTCTGTTTACAAATATTTCATTCGCATAATTAACATACAAATTCGTAATTATTCGTGAGTAAAAGAGTGGCAACAAATTTATTTCTACTCAATTTATTTCTACTTTTAATATTGAAAAAGTTACGCTTGTTAAGGTTTCTTGGCTTGTTATATTATGGAACAAAAAGCCCTATTTACATTAACGTCCTTCAACAAATAAATATTATTTTACAAAACCGCAATTCACCTGAGTTTCTTTTTGCGTGCGGAGATATTTTATTCCATGTGGAATAAAAGTTTTCGGAATCGCTATATTATTGTTGTTATAACCATTAATTTGTTACAACAGTCATGATAATTTTTAACATTTTCATTTCGCCTTTCGAATACACAACAGATTTATACATCAAACATTAACACTAATATCCATATAATTTGAAATGTCTTTACAATGTATATATACTATATATATATATATATATATATATATATATATATATATATATATATGCATATATATATATTTATATATATATATATATATATATATATATATATATGTTGATTTCTTTTTTGGAAAAGAATGCAACATTTTTTACACTTTTCAATGAAAAACTGCACTTCCATGCCACTTTGAAATGGTAAATATATTACAAACTAATCTACCATTGCTTAGGCAAGTATTTATATTATTGTTTTAAAAATCCGCTTAAATGCAAATTTTTGAATTAGAAGTGAAAAAATGTTACATGTTTTCTAGAAAAAATACCGCCAGAATATACAAAAATTAATGTTTGTTCGTATTTTATGCACGGTCAAATCGCTCAACCGATCGCAATGAAATTTGGTGCACTTAGTCTGAGTCTCAACTGGAATTTGGTGAAATTTAAAATATAGATACCCCTTCGTTTAGAAGGAGACATACGTCATAAATAAATACGTAGATTTCCAACTCACGGCCTGTCAATAAAAAAATTAGAAATAAATACGTAGATTTCCAACTCACTGCCTGTCAATAAAAAAATTAGAACTCTCTTCAGGTATACGTTCAGTATATTCAACAAACTTGAGAGAGGCAACTCAACACATATCAGCGAGCGTAATGTTTGCACTTTAAAATCCGGTAGAATGTATTATTTTTGAACACAAAAATTTTTTTTCTATTTAGTTAAATTTTTTTATTTATTTTATGATATAGATATAAAAAATATTCTACCAATACATTCTTAGACTTAGGTTAACAGGAAGTCGAAAGAAGACGATGTGCTTATTCCGCGCATTCCCTTCACTCCCACCAGCATGCCATTCAACTTCAAGCCATTGTAGTTCCCGATTCGCCTTGCTTATTCAATTACAATCAACAAGTAGCAGGGACAGTCACTACATGTCTGCGGAATGAATTTAGAAACTTCATGCTTTTCGCATGGCCAGTTATATGTTGCGTGTTCAAGAGTTGGACAACCAAAAAATTTATATGTTCTTGCTGAAAGGAGTAAACCAAAGATATTATCTACACCGAAGCGCTTAAATAAAACGTTCATTATTTTTATGTACATATGTATGTAACTGCAATTTTAAGTTATTACGCAGAAATATACTTATGTATATAAATACTGTTTCTTACAAATGTTTATTTTATTTCATGACGATGGGGTAGCGAAGCACACCGGGTGTAGCTAGTATACATATGTATATATGAATATACATATATATATATATATATATATATATATATGGATATATATATATATATATATATATATATATATATATGGATATATATATATATATATATATATATATATATATATATATATATATATATATGTATATATACAATGTATATATACAATGTATATATACATATGTATACATATACATATATATATACATATATATATATATATATATATATATATATATATATATGTATATATATATATATATATATATATATATATATATATATATATATATATATATATATATATATATATATATATATATATATATATATATATGTATATATATATATACATATATATATATATATATATATATATATATATATATGTCTATATATGTATATATATATATATATATATATATGTATATCCATTATATATATATATATATATATATATATATATATATATATATATATATATGTATATACGTATATATACATACATATATATTCATATATACATATATATATATATATATATATATATATATATATATATATATGTATATATATATATATATATATATATATGTATTTTAGAATGATTGAGCTCGAGGTCGTTTTTGTAAAAATCGTTATAATTTTTCTATTTTATTCGATATTTCGTCAACAATTTGTTGACATCATCAGGAATAACAATCGAAAATTAAAATTTTCTGTATAAATTGGTTTTGAAATATGACAAAAATTTTTTCGAATATATCTATGTTTTCAAAAATATTAACATAAAAACAAAAGCATATATACAGGCTTATATATATTTATACATGTATACATCAATACATACATGAACGTATACATATATGCATACATGAACATACACAACTACATACAAACATATATACACACACATAGAGAGAGATACAAACACATATGCATGTACATACACATATGCACATACACACATATATATGTATACATATATATAAATAACTAACATAATTACAAATTAATATATTAACATATATACAAATTTACATACATATGTATACAACTAAACATTTAAGGCCTAATTCATAAAAAATATTCCATGCTTATAACATCGTTATTTGACATATTTCTATGGGATAATTGTCAAATAAGACGGTTATAAGCATGAAATATTTTTTATGAATTAGGCCTTTACAATATTTAAACTATTCAATCAACATTACAACAAGGATAAGAATTGATTACAGAATAGTGTATATAAATAACATATAAAAATAATGATATGATATAAATATATATACACATGCGCATGCATACAGATACACATATATACTTATACATGTATACACGCATACACACACATACATACATACACATAAATACATACATACATACATAGGAATAAATTCTTTAACCAATTAACATAAATAAAAAAAAAATTTTTTTTTTATTAAAAATTCAAATTTTACTAACTAAATACCTATAATTCTGTGCTAAATTTTCTGTGTCTGCCTTAAAATTTATTCTTTGTGATAAAGGTGTGCGAATTATTTCTAACATTTCTAACATTAAGCGCCGATTATAATTGTTATCTGTGTTTAATATTGAAACATTTTCAAAATCTGCAAAATGATATAATTCAGAACTATGAGAACATAAAGCAGTTTTTTGTGAATTCATGTGTCTATATTTTTGATCTGACTTATGACCTGTTATCCTAGTCTTTAATTTATTTTTAGTTGTACCAATATATATCTTATTACAATTTTCCTGACTATTCCCCTTACAAGGTATTTTATAAATTACATTAGACCTATCCCACTTATCAATCTTATCTGTTGTTTTGCTAAATAGTCTTTTCATTGTATTATATGTCTTGTGAGCTATTCTATATTTCTCTGAATCGTAAATTTTAGATTTTACTAATCTTTCTGATATTCCAGATATATAAGTCAATGACTTATATGTCTTTTGCTGTGTAGTATTATTTATATTACCATTACCATTATTATTATTGTTATTATTATTATTATTATTATTATTTGTATTGTTGTTAATATTGTTGTTATTATTATTATTGTTATTTGTTCTTCTATCTCTATATTGATATATTAATTTAATTATTAAACTCTTTGGGAAATTATTATATTCTAAAATGTCTTTAATTTTATTTATATTATTTTTATGAAATACCTTATCACTAATATTTAAAACTCTTTCTATGAAATTCCTAGCCGTATTGATAATAATATGTCTTCTATGCTTAGAATAATAATTAATCATTCTGCCTGAGGCTGTAGGTTTCTGGTACCAATTTATTAATAATCTATTTCCTTTTCTAATAATTAATGTGTCTAAGTAAGGAAGTTTATTATCAAACTCTTTCTCAATAGTAAACTTTATATTAGAATTAAATTTGTTTAGTTCTGTTAACATATCATCAATTCCAGATGTAGGAATAATGCAAAACAAATCATCTACATATTTTGTCATTATTCTGGGTTTAAGATCAACTTTTTGAATTGCTCTATGTAATAATTCTTCCATTACAATATCTGCTATAATTGGTGATGCTGGTGATCCCATTGGAAGACCTTTTTGTTGTATATATATTTTGTTATTATATTGGAAATATCTATTATCATCTATACAAAATTTTAACATACGTAAAAATAAAGTTTTATTTATGTTAGTATATACTTTGATTGTATCCCATTTTTCTTTTATTGTATTTATTGCAAAAGATATAGGTATACTAGGAAATAGAGAAACCACATCAAAAGAAATTAAACTCTCATTATTAGATATATTCTGATCTCTGATTCTATTTACAAATTCCATTGAATTTTTAATGTTAAAAGTAGAATCTTTCGTAATATTTTTTAAAATATTTGTAATAAATCTGCACAATTCATATGAAGGAGAGTTAATAAAAGAACATATGGGTCTCAATGGAAAATTCTCCTTATGTATCTTTGGTAATCCATATAAACGAGGAGCTACCGAAATATTTGTCTTAAGTTTATTCTTCTCACTACAATTGATAATATGTTTTTTAAACAATTCCTCAACTATTTCATTGTTGATCTTTTGAAAAAAAAAATAAAAAAAAAAATAATTATCGAATAATAATTATAAGAAATAATATATTATAAAAAATGACCACAAGCTTGATAAATATTACAATAAACTGATAAGGTCAATAAAAATAAATCAATATATATATATATATATATATATATATATATATATATATATATATATATATATTTATTGAAAAAGGTCAATAAAAGCAAACAACTATATATATATATATATATATATATATATATATATATATATATGTATATATAATGCTTTTTGTTTGTTTTGTGTATTACAAACCACAGGATTTGAAATTCAAGAAAACACAACAAACAAATTTTATTCGATATAAATCAATTTTGTTTTTCCACCTTCATACAATTAGTCTGGTTTTGCATGTGTAATTCTCAATTCATTTTTGGGAGTTTATGTATAAGCTAAGAGGTTTTGTTATTTTGGAATTAGGTTAAAGTCTACTGATGACTTGGTGTAAGAACCAATGAAATGGAGGCATATAGACATACTTGACCACATAACAAACAAAAAGCACTAATTTAATTGAGACAATATGTCGAATAAACGATTTTAAAAACATATATATATATATATATATATATATATATCTATATAATACACACACACACATATATATATATATATATATATATATATATATATATATTATACATGTATATATATATATATATATATATATATATATATATACATATATTGATTTATTTTTATTGACCTTATCAGTTTATTGTAATATTTATCAAGCTTGTGGTCATTTTTTATAATATATTATTTCTTATAATTATTATTCGATATTTCGTTAACAGCTTGTTAACGAAATATCGAATATATCTATATATATATATATATATATATATATATATATATATATATATATATGTATATATATATATATATATGTATATATATATATATATATATATATATATATATGTATATATATATATATATATGTATATATATATATATATATATATATATATATATATATATGTGTGTGTGTGTGTGTGTATATAACGTTATCTATATTAGTTTTTTTTGCATCACAAGTTTTTCATTTACAAATAGCGGATAGATTTTTTAAGATTCGGTGTAGAGCCTGGACTTTATATTACTCGTAATCATTGCACATTCTGAAAGGTTGTAAATCAGACTTAACGGTGCAAAACTTTTTTAATATTTACATACTATAAGCTTTCGTTTCCGAAGCTGTTTTTTTTAATTTTGGAGCTGAAAGAGATATGTATGTAGAATTTAAATAATTACTGTATACTTGGAGCTGAAAGAAATATGTATGTAGAATTTAAATAATTACTGTATACTTAAGTCTAGTTGAGTATTCTGTATTCGATTACCCAGAGGTATATTTAACAAAAACGTCACCTGTTTGATTTCTTATAAAATTATTTAATTAAATTGTTTAAATAACAAAAAAAAATACTCAAGAACTGTGATTTACTGTTCGCAAGATGATTAAATGTTGTCAAAAGTTATAACAATATTGAATTGCATGCCAAAAGCTTCAATCACATTGGGTTTTTTATCAGTATCTTTGAGATTGAGTGCCTAGATAAAACTATTTACATTTATTTTGATGCATTCATACATTTTGTAAAAAAAATTTCAATTCAATTGCATTTTCATCATAAGATTTCAGTATTCACAAACATGTTCATTCGACTGGTTTAAAATCTTAAACTGTTTTTTAAGTATTCAATAAAAATGTTTCACAAATATTTTACATTATATAGTTCAGTAATTTTCATTGCTGGATCCTTGTGTGCTGCACAGTCAAAGGAGTGTTATAATTGTGAGGGTATCAATTGCTTAAGGACATCAAAGGCTACTAATAAGGCGGTATGTGTGGATCCAATGGACAGTTGTGTAACCGTTTTCGAAAGATGTATGAATAAGAGTTTGAAAAATTACGATTGTAGATGATAAAAACTAAACAGTCTTCATTTTACAGTTACTGTTGTTGCTAGGGGTTGCTATTCTACGATACCTGAAGAGCACCGTAATAAATGTGACGATTTGTCTGATTCCGAGTGCCACAAATGTTCGAAGAGTCTGTGCAATGACCGGGGGGCGATCTTATGCCTCTTATGTAGTTCCGAGAATGTAGGACAAGAAATTACTCAAATCTGAGATTTTAACTCAATGATTATTTTTTTAGAATAACGATTGCCAAAGTGCGGTTTCAAAGATTGAATCAAGTCGTTGTCCTGTCTCAACAAGCACAAATAGCTATTGTTACACCCGCAAATTTGCAAACAAAGTCGAACGTGGCTGTTTAATAGATGCAAATGAGCAAATGAAATGTCTCGCTGACAGTTCATGTGAAATGTGTATAGCTGACGGTGAAGACAGTTGTAATCGGGAGTCTGCTGATGACCTTACATCTGGCAGTGTACGGGTAACAGCGTATACTGGTGTTCTGGTGGCGACAGTATCTCTAATTTCATCATTTGTAAAGATATAATAATGTTCTAAAGAATTGCAGTGAATTCTGGGTCTAATGAAAGATATATCGCCATTCTTATACATGAAATAAAAAAAATTAAAAAATACGTAAACATTTAAAATCAGTTTTCTTCATAGACTTAATAGAAAATTTTTTGAAATGATTAACATGAAACTGAAAACCAAATTGCCAAGAATTTTATAGAATAAAACGGTTCGTGGAAATGATATAAAATTTAGTGACATATGAACAAAATTTCATGGAAAGCTTTCATTTTGTAAATTTAATCATAATCATTGTGAATTCGTACAACCGGGAACCGCTGTTTTATTTATCGCATAAATTTATTAATCAAATAGCATAATGCTGATAATTTAAATAGTTTTTACAGCAATATGGGTTTCAGCAAAAGAATGAGTATGGTTTTTATTTCTCTGCTGTTGTGCATTTGGAAGAATCCGGTAATCCCATTTTAACGTTTATGAGCTGCTGCTCGTCTTTAAGCAAGATATTTCCTATTGCAGTGGACGTATTTACGTACAATTCTTTACGATGATGTTCACGTTTGTTTATGTAGTTCAATGAAATCTTGAACAACAATTTCAAAGAAACATATCGCACACTAAATCATAAACAGTCACAACTCAAAACAAAAAGCTTTTTTAAAAAGTCATTGCTTATGAGCATAAAAATAATTTCCTTCGATAAATTTGTAGTTTAACAAATTATAATACTGTAATCAAGGCAGATTAAATCTGCCTTGACTGTAATGAAATTTTTATTTGACATATTGTCACAATTCTATTTTTCTTTCACTATTTTTAGTGACGGGTGTAATAAAAGCTCAAATACATGTCGCACACTAAATCATAAAGAGTCACAGCTCAAAATTCAAAAAGTTTTGGAAATAAGATTTCTTATGCCCATAAAAGTTTCCTTTGGCTAAAATTTTTAGTGACATTCGATCGGCAGTCATAAAACTCTAAAGATAAATGCTTGGGGTGATTATATACAAAATTTAAAAAAACATATTTTTTTTGGTAGGGTCATTTTGGTGGCAAAGGAAGAGGGGGGGGGGGGGGTTGGGCAGGGCAGAAATCGGCAGTCATAAAACTCTAAAGATAAATGCTTGGGATGATTATATACAAAATTTAAAAAAAAAATTTTTTTTTTGGTAGGGTAATTTAGGGGACAAAGGAAGAGGTGGGGGGGGGGGGGGGGAGGTAGGGCAGAAATCGGTAGTCATAAAACTCTAAAGATAAATGCTTGGGATGATTATATGGGCATTTCCAGAAAAAAGTCCACCTTGATCGAAAAATTAAAAGTTAACAAACAGATTTTTTCCTAATGTATTATAAAAGAGAAACTTCCAAAATAAATTAAATTTAGGAGCTCAAAGCTTTCTTTTGTTGGGATGGTGAAATACTGAGCTACAAGTTTGAAGTTCCCGTTTTTGTAAGTGTTTCTTAACTTCAAGGGCATTTTCTCTTTATAATTAACATTCCTAAAAGCAATTTCATAATAATACTCTTAATGCAAAACTGTTGCTACAAACATATTTAATCATAAAACAAATGCAAAAAATAAATTTAGTATTTTGTAGTTTTTATATAATTTTCTAATATTTATGTCTTTTTCGCATTTTTTTAACATAATAAAATAAAGTGGAAATTTTAGTAATGTAACGCCAGTAACGTAACGCCAGACCAATTTTCATAAAAGAAAAAAAAGGAAAAAAGATTTGTTCAATTTATAACTTGGAAAATAAACGTATATTGGTCCAAAACCTATCAAAAAAAATTTGATTAAAAATACTTGCCCAATTCGCAGAGTTCAACAATTTTGTTATCAAAGTCAAATCGCACTTCCGTTTTTTGTAACGTAACGCCAGGTCACTTTTTGGAGTATATCTTGAAATTCTTAGGCTCAACTATTTCCATTTTTTGGCTGAATATAGAGCTATTCAATCACTTCTCTAATGTGAGAAAAAAACTTTTTTAAATTCTGGTTTTTAACGTTTTTTTTCAACATACCGTCGTACAAAAGTAACGTAACGCCAAAATGGAAATGCCCATATACAAAATTTAAAAAAAAAAATTTTTTTTTGGTAGGGTCATTTAGGGGGGGAAGGGGAAGGAGGGGGTAGGGCAGAGTAGGACCAGGTTTCGTCTCAGCTTCGTCATTAAAGCTTAAAAGTGTTATTTTTAAGGAATGTAGGCTTAAGTAAAACAATTTGTTAAATTTTTATGCTATTTTTGCCAATAATAACGCCCACTAAAGTGGGCGGGGTCAAAAAATATTTTTATTTTATTTAATGGCTCCAAGTTTAAGGCGTTGGACCGTATTTGACATAAAAATATATCATTTGCTTAACAAAATAACCAAAAAACTTAAAAAATTATGTTGTTTTTTCTGGGTTGGTTTAGTTCTTCTTAGGGGAACTTTTTTCCCTCTTGCCCGATTTAGCCCATCTTCGAACTTAACCTGCTCTAAGTTTTAAAGTATATTTATGCCAAATTTCAAGAGTCTAGCTCTTTTCGTTTGGACTGAATCGTGATTTCCACAGACGGACGGACGGACGGACATGCTCAGTTCGTCTTAGATTTCATCACTGATCAAGAATATATATACTTTATGGGGTCTGAGATGGATATTTCGATGCGTTACAAACGGAATGACAAAGTGAATATACCCTCCAAATTCTTTTTTGGAGGGTATAATAAAATAGATTCATATCGAATATAATATATTTGTTTGGTTGGTTTCGTATGAGTTCCAAAGCCTACTATGGTTATTCTGCTGTGATTTTTTAAATTAATATATATATTTACAAATTGTGAATTCTCAGATGGTTTTCGAAAGTATGAGCATAAGAAATCTTATTTCCAAAACTTTTTGAAATTTGAGTTGTCACTCTTTATGAGTTAGTGTGCGATATATATTTGATCTTTTATTACACCCGTCACTAAAAATGGTGGAAGCGTATTATAGGATTGTCATTCCGTGTGGAATTTCCTCATTATAAGCCAAATAAACGACGTCCGTCTATCTGTACGTTAAATTGGTTTTCAGAAATCCCCGAAAAAGCTAGGGACTTCATTGTTGGACTGATGGATACGGAATGATCCTTAATAGATGGAAAAATGCAAAATACGGTTCCATAGCTGGAAAGCTTATACATACTTATTTTTGGTATATAAAAGTAACTAACAAGCAAATTCATTTTTGTCTTTTTTCTAATTAAAACTATTTTTATTTTAAATGAAATTTATTTGTTGGTGGTTAAGCAATGTATATATGCATTTCATTATGGCAATATGTCAAATAAAAAATTTCAATTACTTGAACATAAATAACAAAGAAGCTTTACCTATCAGCAGCCGATGGCTCTGGAAAAAGCAAAAAGAGATATTGGAATATTTGGAATATTAATCGTCAGGGTTGGGGAATTTCATACTAACCAAAATGTAATAACTTAATAATATGAATGTGATAACTTCTCATATTCAATTTTCGTTAAAATATTGGTTAAATAGTTGATATTCCTACTAACTAGCACCACTTGCAAAAGTGGGAAAAATTGAACAAAGAACGCTGATGAGATGGCGTAGCGGCCTCGAAATCAGTACTGATCCGTTCTGCTGGTTTGATGATTATTAAAAATATTCTTAATATTCCAATCTTAATATAAAATAATAAATAGAATTTAAACAAATTCATTTATTAATAAAAAAAATAACAAAAAATAATTTGCAGTCATGCAAGATTCGAACTTAAGCCCGATAAAAAAAATTAACAATTTACATAAGAAAAAGTTCGACTAATAAAAATTCATACATAATTTAAAACATTGCGGGGGCACGCGCACTTGTTCAAAAATAAATTGACAACTAAATTCAATTACTTGAACATAAATAACAAAGAAGCTTTACCTATCAGCAGCCGATGGCTCTGGAAAAAGCAAAAAGAGATACTGGAATATTTGGAATATTAATCGTCAGGGTTGGGGAATTTCGTACTAACCAAAATGTAATAACTTAATAATATGAATGTGATAACTTCTCATATTCAATTTTCGTTAAAATATTGGTTAAATAGTTGATATTCCTACTAACTAGCACCACTTGCAAAAGTGGGAAAAATTGAACAAAGAACGCTGATGAGATGGCGTAGCGGCCTCGAAATCAGTACTGATCCGTTCTGCTGGTTTGATGATTATTAAAAATATTCTTAATATTCCAATCTTAATATAAAATAATAAATAGAATTTAAACAAATTCATTTATTAATAAAAAAAATAACAAAAAATAATTTGCAGTCATGCAAGATTCGAACTTAAGCCCGATAAAAAAAATTAACAATTTAAAAAATTTTATGTTTGATTGTTCGTATTTTATGCGCGGTCAAACCGCTCAACCGATCGCATTGAAATTTGGAGCACCTAGTCTGTGCAACTCCGGAAAGGTTATAGGGTACTACTTTTTTTTAAACTAGGACCAGGAGGGCGATACGGACAAAATTTTTATCCCTCCGAAACCTTCAAACCGATTTTAATGAAATTTTGATCGTAGATAGATTTGCTTCTAAAAACTCACATACGCCATGTATATTTTCAAAACCAGGACGAGGAAGGCGATAGGAGGGAATTTTTCGCCCTTTAGAGACGTTCAAACCGATTTTAATGAAATTTAGAACGTAGATAGATCTGTGTCTATAAAGTTACATAGGCCATGACCATTTTCAAAACTAGGACCAGGAGGAAGTAATGGGGACAATTTCTGTATTTCAACTTGATTTTGGTGAAATTTTAATTATAGATACCCCTTCGTTTAGAAGGAGACATACGCCTTAAATAAATACGTAGATTTCCAACTCTCGGCCTGTCAATAAAAATATTACAACTCTCTTCACTTATACGTCCTGTATATTCAACAAACTTGAGAGAGGCAACTCAACACACATAAGCGAGTGTAATGTTTGCACTTTAAAATTCGGTAGAATGTATTATTTTTGCACACACAAACATTTTTTCTATATATATATATATATATATATATATATATATATATATATATATATATATATATATATATTTAGGAGTAGGTCCAGCACTCAGGGGATGACCCCTATATATGCAATGTATTGCGGCGGAACTGAAACCGAGGGGATAGTATTGAGGGGCAGATTAGGAAAGATGAGACGATAGACAGTTTTTTGTAGTTATTTAAACCTTTTTTTTCTACTGCGCTGGCTAATTTTTGCTACAGGGCCGACGAAGGTGGGTGCTGTTACTCTGCTTTTAGTACATGATAGTGTCAGTCGCTGCCAATTATGTTCAGTGACCAGTGACTATGCCTTCATCATTGAAAGAAAAGCTGGCAACAACTAACATAACCACGCACTAATGCTGATCAGAAGAATTCAACACAATATTTCACTCAATATTCACTCGAACTCAGGACCCTCCGCTTCATAGTCTCATGTTCTACCACTTACATATAAAAAATGTTCTACCAATACATTCTTGGAGTTAGGTTAATGGGAAGTCGAAAGGGGAAGATGTGCTTATTCCTCGCATTCCCTTCACTCCCACCAACATGCCATTCAACTTCAAGCGATTGCAGTTCCCGATTAGCCTTGCTTTTTCAATTACAATTAATATACTTATGTACATAAATACTGTTTCTTACAAATGTTTATTTCATTTCATGACGATGGGGGTAGCGAAGCACACCGCGTTTAGCTAGTATTATATAAAATTATAAAGGAGTTAGACAATTGAAACTTTTTCGTACATAAAAACAAACAAATAGCTTACTATTTTTTTATACTTCAGGAAGAATTAAATTGGTATAAAAAATCAAACACTATCAAATAAACAATTCAGGGGTTGCACAATTGAACGCTTTTTTTGGGGGAATTATAATTAGAAAGATCAAAAAGACGGTTCCAAGGTTAGGATGAATGTGTGTAAATTGTCGTTGCAGGGTATGTAAGATTCAGCATCTCTTTACTTATTTTTATATCGAATGGACCATTCTACTATTATTAATTGTTTTGACTTCCTTCAAATAGAAATTCCTTCATATTAAATTTAATACAACATTCATTTGTTATTATTGTTTATAGACTCTAATTATTGAAATGTAGATATTTTTAGAATTTGTGAGAGCAGACTAAACTCGAGTTTAGTCTTTTTAATAAAAAATTTGACTATAATTACTGGTATGATAAACTAAAATTTTAAATCGCAAATAAAAATATCCTACACAATCAATCTCAATATATAATAATTAATTGAATTATGTTTATGGAGAGTTTGCGGCTTGATTAAGTAAGTAAAATTATTCAACATGAGCGCAGATGCCTACGGTTTTCGTAATAGTATGCAGAGTGAAGTTCTTACCACCACCCCCGACACTACACTGAAAGAATACCAGTTTAACTTACAAGCAGTCATAGTCCCTAATTCGTTGAAGCTAAGAACTCATCTCTAAAAATGTAATGTAAAGTATTTTTAGTCTACTAAGTAGTTGTGTGAAACTTTTTCATATTTATTACGAACCTACGATCAAACCCATTTAAACTGCATTGATTTGAACACCTCCCTGAGGTGTTCGTCCCATTTAAAAGCTTTACTTTTCCAGTGGCTAAATGTTATGCCACCAGTAACTAAGGGACATTGTTTTCGCTTTTTTCCAAGGCGAAGTATTCAATATATAGAATTTAAAAATTTCACAAATTTTATATTAAATAGATCTCAAGGTCAATGTAAATTTTTATTTTACGAACTAATTAATTTATTATTAAGATAACAGACTCAAGTAAATATAATAAAACCTCTTTATACATCATGGAGATTTGCATTGGTCGAAAAAAAAATTTTAATTAAAATTTCGCTTACAGGGTTGGGAAATTGAACATTTATTTTGTACATAAAAGTAACCAAATGGCAGTTGCCGTTGTTGTTTTTGCTAATTAAGACTGTTTTATAATTCAGGAAGAACAAAATTGTTATTAAAATCTTAGCAAATCAAAATTTCGACTCCAGGGCTGGACATATGAAATATTTTATGTTACATGAAAGTGACCAAAAAGTTTAAAAATTTCAATTTTTACACTTACACCTCATTAAGACTTGCATTGGTAAAAAAAAATAAAAATTCGCTTTCAGAGTTGGAAAATCGAAATATTTTTGGTACATAAAAGTACCCACATAAATTCCAAATTTTGTTTTGTTCAGTGAATTAAACCTATTTTGTACTTCAGGAAAAATTAAATTGGTATTAAAAATTCGGTTCCAGGGTTGGAAAATCGAAATTTTTCGGTACATAAAAGTAATCATAAAAGTTCCCAATTTTCATTTTTTTTAAAGTGAATTAACATATTTTATACTTCGCTAAGAAATAAATTGGTATTAAAAGTTTTTATATTGAAATTTGATTCCAGGGCTGGAAAATCGAAATTTTTTGGTACATAAAATTAACCATATAAGTTCCAAATATTGATTTTTTGTGGATGAAATCTTTTTTATACTTCGGGAAGAGTTAAATTGGTATTAAAAACCATATAATTTGCTATTTTTGATTTATATGATGAATTATACCTACTTTATATATTGGTATTAAAAACCAAAAAAATCTAAAATACTATTCTAATTTGGACAATTAGAACTTTTTGGGATACATGAAACGGATTTTTTCTTTTTGGTTTATTTTATTTTTGAATGACGTTCAGAGGTATTAGAAATAAGAAAAGCCAAACATTTAGCTTCCTAGCCGAACAATTTAAACGAAAAATATAACACCTGAGAAGGGAATTTAAGATTCGGCACAGCCGAATATAGCACTTTTACTTGTTTACTTGTTATAAATAAAATGTTTAAGGAATTTATTACTGTTATTTCTACTTTCTAAAATATTGTTGAAACAATAACAAAAACATTTTATTTGTTCAATTTATGATATTATGCGGCATAATAGAAAAATGCAAATAATACGTGGACCAAAATATTAATGAAACAATGCTATTGGCGTAATACGGTATTGTTGCAGGTATTTAATTGTGAGCGTATCTAAAGGCGGTTGGCTCGTGTGCCGGGTGTGAAATCCATGCTATTGCAGCCGCTAATATCGCCAGCTAAACAGAGTGAGCAGTTGGAGTCGGCATAGCAGGCAACTTGTTCAACTACTGAAGTAGAGCACCCACGTTTTGTGGCACCACTTTTATATTTAACATAACAATAAGAATTGGGGGCAGTAGGAGAGCCGCAACGTTCTGGAGTCAATTGAGAGGCCGAGGAAGCACAATTCTTGTCCTGTTAAATGGAAAAATAGTAAAACATTTCGTAAACGATTCAAGTCTTACCTTGCTGGAATCGCATTGTATGCAGGAAAATTGTATTTGTCCCAAGTTATTGCAACGATCAGAATTGCATTTGTGACATTCCACCGTATTGGCATCACAAAGTTTACGCAAATGTTCGGGCACTTCATATGAACATCCTTTTTGTATAACATTGACTACATATATAAAACCATGATGAACTACCTTATCGTGTACTTATTAATAAATTTTAACTTACATTTGTCGAACACTGTTACGCAGTAGTCCAAGGGATCTAAACATGTTTTAGTGGTGGCCACTGAAGTGCGCATGCAGTTGACACCTTCGCAGGAATAGCAATTCTTCGCTTTATTGGCCAATGCAAATTGACCGATGCAAAGCAGTACTATTGCTGCTGATATAATTAACTTCGCATGCATTTTGACTATTAAACCGTTACAAAGTTTTCATTGCCATTCATTTGATCGAATGAACACCTTTTTATAGATTTTGCTTCGTAAAATTCCTACATATATATATATATGAATCACTGACACTTGTTAGATTAAGCGCTCTTTAGAATTATCATTTCAATATGTTTTCAATAGATTGAATTTAAAAAGTGGTTTAAGTATTTACATGGATAACAGTAAATAAATATTATTTCAAACGGACAAGTGGATGCAAGCAGCGTGACCGTTGAGAAATTTCGAAAAGTGGCACAAAAAGGGGATTTAAAAAATAAAAGTGGCACGAAAAAGGGGATTTTTAAAAAAAGGGCAACTATTTAAAATTCAAAGTAAAAATATGATTTTCAGTTGATTTTATTCTTTTTATTAAAGAATAACTTTTGTTAATATATAATAACTAAAAACAAAACGAAAACATTCACAAAAAAGTTAATTGTTATTACAACTTTTATAAAGTTTTATTTAAAATTTATACATAAAAAACAATATAACAATTCAATAATATATGTACAGTCAAAGCTCGGTATAACGAATGATATAATGTCAGACCTATTCGTTATAGTGAAAAATTCGTTATATAGCGAACATTTTTTTAAGCATAACTGATTTCATTTTAGTTGTTTTTTAATGGTAATACGTTATTTAAAAACATTTTCTGCATTTAGTGTTGAAAAAATGATTTAGCGATGTTTGTCTCTGAGTGATTTGCAAACTTTTTAGAATAGCTTCTTCTTGTATTTCTCTTAATACTAATGACTTCGAAAAATTAATATTATTTTGTTGATTCCTTTGGATGCACTTTTCCAAACACTTAATAACCTCTGCATATATAATTCTGGTTTCATTATTGGGCATTGGGCTTACGATTTCCATTGTAATTTGCCATGTAGTTCTAGAGCCTTTACTTTTAAGCCTACTCCATTTACTTGTCCTCCATATCGGGGTACTCCCCTTTTCGAAGAGATCGTCGAACCGTTGTTAGTATTTTCCAATTTTAAACCTATTTTTCTTTCTATTTTCTTTAATGTGCAAATATAAGATTTTGATATTCCATATATATTAGAAATTGCTGGCAAGGATATACCTCTTTTGCACTCTTCTAAAATTTAAATTTTTTTAATTAAAGAAATTCCTTTTCTATTGCCCATATTTCTTTGCACTACCAAACTCATCTAAAATCCATTTAAAAAAAACCTCAATTCATCACATGTGTGAGAAAGATGAGATGATCACATGTATGAGTACCCATACATATAAAAATAACGGTACTACAACGAATAATCTTGTTTTTTGACTTTGTTTATTTTTAATCATACATAAAAAAAATTTTGCATTCATGTATTTAACCATTCGTTATATTGAGCGTCAAAAATAAAAATATTCGTTATATAAGATAGTCAATATTAAAATATTACCCATTCGTTATATCGCGAATTCGTTAAACTGAGTATTTGTTATACCGAGCTTTGACTGTATAATAAAATCAGAGGCCAAATTACCGCATTCGATTCGAAACGAAATTTCAATACAATTTATATACAAATTTCGCTCGATATCGAATGCCGTAATTTGGCCCCAGGTATTTTGGTATTTTAAATGAGTTATATTTTGAAAACATTTGTATTAAATTTTTTAAGTTTTAATTTTTTGGAAATGTATTATATATTTCTTGATAAAGTCTTCTGTAGGACTCCAATCTTAAAAATCAACTTCCAACAAATTTAATGCTGAAAGCATATCTTCACAAGTACTAACCTTCAATCTATTTGACCCAAAAAGTTAAAAATTGACTTATTCATTATGATGCATGGTTTCAAAACTGAAACCTAAGATTTGCAGAAAAACTATTATTGTTTTATCACTCTTGTTTATTAAAATTTAATCCGCGTTAGTTTTTAAGGTCAATTCTAATATTTGTCTAAAGAATTAAATGCACTTTTATTTTTAAATTTGTGTGCTTCTTCTATAAAAAAAAACTAAAAGGAGTCAATACGGTCTTTTGGATTTGAGGCGACGATAACATATTTTGAAGCAGGAGCAAATTTATTTCTTAATTTTTTTACTTTTATTGGTTGATTTATATTTATAAAAACACTTTTCTTTTATTTCACTTTAGTAGAAATATTTTTATGTCTTATGAAGAAAATGCACTAACACTTGAAAAATAAAACGGTATTTTGCTGTATGCATGATCCAATAATACAGGTCTGTGCATTAGTACAACAAAAACGCTTTCCTGCTGTGATTGTCAGAAAAATTCTATACATAAAAAATTTTGTTTAGGTTTTTATACCCTCCAAAGAAGAATTTGGAGGGTATATTCAGTTCGTCATTCCGTTTGTAACGCATCGAAATATCCATCTCAGACCCCATAAAGTATATATATTCTTGATCAGTGATGAAATCTAAGACGAACTGAGCATGTCCGCCCGTCCGTCCGTCCGTCTGTGGAAATCACGATTCAGTGCAAAATAAAAGAGCTAGACTCTTGAAATTTGGTATAAATATAGTTTAAAGCTTAGAGCAGGTTAAGTTCGAAGATGGGCTAAATCGGGCAAGAGGGAAAAAAGTTCCCCTAAGAAGAACTACCAACCCAGAAAAAACAACATAATTTTTATAGTTTTTTGGTTATTTTGTTAAGCAAATGTTATATTTTTATGTCAAATACGGTCCAACGCCTTAAACTTGGAGCCATTAAATAAAATAAAAATATTTTTTGACCCCGCCCACTTCAGTGGACGTTATTATAGGCAAAAATAGCATAAAAATTTAACAAAGTGTTTTACTTAAGCCTACATTCCTTAAAAATAACACTTTTAAGCTTTAATGATGAAGCTGAGACGAAACCTGGTACTACTCTGCCCTACCCCCTCCTTCCCCTTCGCCCCCTAAATGACCCTACCAAAAAAAACTTTTTATTTTAAATTTTGTACATAATCATCCCAAGCATTTATCTTTAGAGTTTTATGACTGCCGATTTTTTCTAACAAAAGCATGAACTGTATCAGTACTAAACTGATATCAACGCAAACTTATCATTTGATTATTTTCTTGATTTCTCATTTTTCTGAATTTATGTTCTGTTTTATTTTCGTCAAACTTTTTTGACTAGAGGTTCACAATAATGGACCCTGTTCTGTAAATCGAGTCGATTTACAGAACAGAGTCATCATCGGTATATTCTACATTTTTATTTTATTCTACAGGCGACGCCTTCTCTATAATATATTGGACTAAAAGATACTCATTATATCAAGCAGATAACACCGATATCATGTACTCTAAGTACATGGTCCAGCTCTTCTATTTTGGCAAAAAAAAAATATTGTATTTAATTATCGCACGGTAGCGCTTGCCATTCGTCGTCTTTAAAAAAGTGCAGTCCAATGGCCTAAAATCCACCAAACGGTACATTGGCAATTCTTGCAATATTTCTGGCTGCTCTTCACACCAAATACGGCAATTTGTTTATTCAGTTATGCATTCAATTAGAAATGAGTATCCATTCAACCAGAAATGTGCACCATACAATTTTTCCCTGCAAGCGTTGTTCGCTTGTAAATTACAGACCTAAATGCTTAACAGTAAAATGCTATAAGACAATGCGGGCAAAAAATCGCCCGTTATACTTATAAATAACTTCTTTGAACCATTTCATAGTTTTTTTTTACTTTCCTCTAAGAAAAATGAAAATTTTCTGCGTGTTCGTAAGTATGTGAACCGCTTATAACTTTTGAACGGCTAAACCGAGTCCGATCAAACTGGTAGCGTTTCAACTTAGATTTCCTGTGAATTGGAACCGGTTCGGACCGGTATATTTTCCGATATATAAAAAAAAATCGAAATTTATTTTTTATATCCTTCACAAAAATGTGAAAGGGTATATCTAGGTTTGTCATTCCGTGTGTAATTTCTTCGATGTTAATATCGGACCCCATAAAGTATATATATATTCTGGATCCTTATGAATAGCGATGACGATTGAGCGATGTCCGTCTGTCTGTACGTGAAATCGGTTTTCCCAAGCCCCCAGAATAGCTGGAGACTTCGTTCTTGGACCGTTGGATTAGAAATGAACTTAAATAGAATGGTATTGAAAAAATCCGAAATAGGGTTCCAGAGCTGGGAAGCTTACACCTATTACTCGACGCAAAATTAATACAAAAAGCCAATTATTTTCTGGTTGTTTGTAAATTAAACCTATTTCATGCTTTGGGAAGCCCCAATGGTCTATTAAAAACTAAAAAAAATTCTTCCAGGGGTGGGAATGTAAAAGTCTTTTTTTGGCACATTCAGTATTTTGTAGCACATGTAATAACTAAAACTGTTAACAATTTTAAGTTTTTCTTAAATAAAACTTCTTTATACCTTATGGAGATTTGCATTGATAAAAAAAATTTTAAAATTAAAATTTTGCTTCTAGGGTTGGGAAATTGAAATTTTTTTATACATAGATAAAAGTAACCAAAATTGTTAAAATTAAAATTAAATTTTTCTTCAATAAAACTACTTTATACCTCATGAAGAGTCGCATTGATAAAAAAATAAAAAAAATTAAAACTTCAATTCCATGGTTGGGAAATTGAAAGTTTTTTTGGTACATGCTATATTTTGTAGTGCATGAAGGTGACCAAAATGGTTGCAAATTTTAAGTTTTTCTTAAATAAAACGACTTTATAACTAATGAAGACTAGCATTGGTAAAAAAAGAGAAAACAAAAATGAAAATTTCGCTTCCAGGGATGGGAAACTGAAGTTTTTTTATACATAAAAGTAACCAAAAAGGCAACTAACGTCAGTGTTTTTACTAATTAAAACATTTTTCTAATTTAGGAAAAACAAAATTGGTATCAAATAGGTACATGAAACGGATTTTACTTTTTGTTTTTAAACTAAACATATTTAATATTTTTGAAAGATGTTCAGAGGTATTATAAATAAGATGAGCCAAACATTTAGTTTCCTAGCCAAAAAATTTAAACGTTTTCTTAAATATAAAAGTAACTGATAACATCATTTTGTTTTTTTTAATTAAACCTACTTTATTTTTTTAGCAAGAACGAAAGAAAGAAGAATTACATCTGTGAAAGGTATTTAAGATCTGGCACAGCCGAATATAGCACTTTTACTTGTTTTTAAGTTTTTTTTTGTAGAATAAATTTTAAACGGTTTTCCGGTAGATTCCAAAAACTAGTCAGCTCTTCACAATCAAAAACTACGCCGAGCGCTACCAATCGGGCCAAAATCAATACTTTTGTAAGATTTCGTGAAAGAAAAAATATTAATTTAATTTTTTAAAGAAAACTCGGAAATTACATATCTGATCAGTTAGTGTTCTAACCCAGCTAATCACTTTTCAAAGTCTTCTTTCAAACTACGATTTCCTGCAAATTGGAAACGGTTCGGACCAGTAGATGTCAAGAAATTTTAAAAAAGCTGAAAATTTTTTTATTTCAAAAGTGTTTTAAAAAAAACTTTTAAAAGGGCTGTCTGATAGATTCCAAACAATCTATCAGACAACCCGAACGGTACCAACAGCGTCTAAATCGGTTTACTCGTTCGTGAAGTATCGTGGACGAATAATTTGAAAAAAGTGATTTTTCATGTGATCAACTAGTGTTCTCGATTTTTATAGGTATTGAAAAATTATATCAATCACCGCTTAACACGTGGGATTCGACTGATCCATTCGAAACTTATAGCATTTTTAAAATTAATATAATAGCATATAAATATATCTTGAAGGATAGCAGGTAAAGTTCGGAAATGGGCTGAATCGGGCCAACCTCGAAAAAACAACATAATTTTGTAAGTTGTTTTTTGTAATTTTGTTAAACAAATGATATATTCTTATGTCAAAGAAGGTCCAGCTCGTTAAACTTCGAGCCAAAAAAAATAAATTTTTAAACATTTTCAAGCTTGTATGACGAAGTTGAGTAGTAACCTGATCCTCCTCTGTCCTAGCCCTTCATCTTCTTTGCCTTCCAATTGACCCTATAAAAAATTTTTTTTCACTTAACTATCGCAAAAATTTATTTTTAGGGTTTTAAGTCAAAGGTGAAATGTCTCCCACACGGCTCTTGCTAGAGCGCCCCTCACAAAATACAACTTGGACCCCATAGATTATATATATTCTTGATCAGTGGTGAAATATAAGACGATCTAGCAATGACCATACGTCCGTCTGTGAAAAACACGATTTAGTCTATTTTTAGACCCTGCCCCCTTTAATAGGCGTTGAAGTTACATATTATATGAAAAATAGTGTAAATGTTTAACAAATTGTTTTCCTTCTGATCTTCCTTTGCCTTATCCCTCGACCCCCCCCCCCCCCCTTTGCCCCCTAAATAACCTTATCAAAAAAACTTTCTTCATACACTTAACGTCCCATCTAAATTTAGTCTCGAAGTTTTTATGATTTATGTTTCCCACACGGCCTATTTTGGAGTAACCTGTACAGAGTTTTAAAATTGAGCACAGAAATATCTTAAAGAAACTGTGACCCAGCAAGTTAAAAATTTTTAACTTATCGCAGTCCTTTTTTTTGCACGTTGATATAAAATATTGATACGTAACTTTTTATACTGACCGAAAGGTATCTCAGCCATGATCCTCCCAACACATTGGAAACGACCGAATTAAAATAAATTTTTTCTTGTTCATTTAAGTCAAATATCATAAAACCATAAATTTTAATAAGAATAAAAGTGGAGTTTTTATTTACTAATTATTTGGAGGGTATTTCAGATTTGACACGGTCGGTTATAACGTTTTTACCTGTTCCTTTTTGAGATGCGCTTTTGGCATCGCTGATGACAGTGATTATGTACGAATGTTTTTGCAATTACCCAATACCGAACTGTGGTGACCACCTTCGACGTATGGTTTCGTTAAGTAAATTTTTACATACATGTTTTACATGCATTGGTATTGTCAATAAATATATAAATGAAATTTATTTGTTGGTGGTTAAGCAATGTCTATATGCATTTCATTGGTGCTTTACCAAATCGTCAGTAGACTTTAACCACAGTTTTGAAAAGTTAAAAACCTCTCATCTTATGCATATACTTCCGAAAACCATCTGAGAATTCACAACTTGTAAATTACAAATTATTTTCAAAATATAACAACAGAATAAGAATAGTAGGCCTTGAAACTCATACAAAACTAAACCAACAAATAAAGTACATTCGATATGAATCTATTTTATTTTTCTACACCTTTATACAACCAGAAATCCATTGAATAACAAGAAAAGTATTTATAAGGCAAAATGAAAAATAAAATCTAAATCAAACTGTTATGAAATTTTTTAATTTGACACATTGTTGTCACAATATATAATATAATAGTATTGTAATTTATATATTATAGTATTGTGACAACAATGTGTCAAATAATAAAATTTATAACAGTCAATATATATATATATATATATATATATATATATATATATATATATATATATATATATATATATGTATATATATATATATATATATGTATATATATATATATATATATATATATATATATATATATATATATATATATATATATAGATATATACATATATACTATGTATGTACATATGTATAATAAATTTTTTCTGTTTTTAGATAAGATTTAGAAACATTTTTGATATCATCAATACATATACATAAAGAGTATAATTTAAAACAACAAATTAAGAATCTGCATGATTAATTCATATTCTTAAGTACTCGTATGCGATAATAGTACAAAACCGATTGTGGTAAAATTTATAGCAATGGGTGACATCAAGGAATCTGAAAGAGGTACCCCCACTACTTCAACAATTTACAATGCCAAAAAACACATGTATTTTGTTGCTAGAAAATGGTCAACTTCTTGTCATAGTCGCCATTTTAGCACTTTTAGTAACACATTTAGTACATATTTTTCTAGTTTGGATAATAAGAAATATTTAAAATCAGTGAAGCTATATAAAGGAAAAGTTCTGGGATACTGAAGTAAATACAACTGAACTCTTTTTTTAACTCGGACTAGCACTCAAGGGATGACACCTACATATACAGTGCATTGCGCCGGAATTAAAAAGCAGAAGGCAGAGAATTTTTTGTAGCTATTTAAAACTTTTACTTTGCCGGCTATTCATGACTGAGAGCGGAGTCGAACTCAATATCCTCCGCTTCGTAGTCGTGTGTTAACTTCAGCCAACAGCAGCCTCAATGTGATTCAATTAATGAAAATCTATTTAAGGAGTTATCAGACTTTGTACTCTTCTTTTTTGACTGTTTCAAACGCTTGGGTTAATTTATTTAGCTTAAGAGGCTTAGGTATAAAAATATTAATATTTTTTTTACTACTTTTACTAATTATATTAATAATAATGCATTTTAATATATCTAGTACTAATATATGTAACCATATACTATATAGATGAACACTTTTACTTCTTACCCTATGGCAAGCCTGAACTTTTAAAAGAAAGCACAGTTTATGTTGTTTGTGTGCAAACTTTTGACATTAGTCTGCTATGTCACCGATAAACGCCTGGGCTAGTTGGGGTACCTAGTTAAGATGCCTTGGGTGATACAGTCGACTCTTGATAATTTGAAACTCGTTAATTTGAAGCTCGCGGTAATTTAAACTGTTTTCCAAGTCCCTTGAAAAATACTCAATAAATTGAAAAATATCTATGTAATTTGGTCCCCTCAATAATTTGAAATTATTTGAATGGCATTTTGATCGCCGAATCGCTATAATTTGAATTTTTTGGCTCTACGCTCTATAATTTGAATTATTTTAATTGCTGTGTTTTATGCAAAATATAAAATAAATAAAACAACCATTTATTTTAGTTTTTTGCGATGTGCTACAAAAATGACATCTTGCTCGCCAACGTTCTATAATTTGAAGTTCGGTTATTCTTCACCAGATACGGGCGTTTCATAGCACAATTGTACTGAGATCATTCACACGTACAGGGCGTACTAAACCAGGTGGAATCGTTAGGAATGTAAACAATTTTTTGCTCCTATTGAATTTTTATTTGTTGTGAGTTTAAACTGTCAAAGTACGGTGTAATTATATTTATGTTCAGAGCTGATATATGAATAAAAACTGTATTGAAAAACGAATATTTTAAATTATTGTTGTGAAAAAAGTGAACTAAAAGAAAATACTAGTAATAATAGTAATAATAACAACAATCTAGATAAAAAACTAGTTAAACACGATAAAAGGTGTTTTATGTTTGCTACAGTCGTTTTTTCTGTTATTTTCAAATTTATTTCTAAAAGTGTTTTCAATATATTTGGAACAAATTCGTTTAATATTGCAATTATATTGCATTTCATAGTGGAATTGTAAATTTTTTCTTTAATTGGTCAAAATTAATTATCAAATTTTATAAAAATATGCCTTTTTGTGAGCTGTGCAAAAAAATATGCTCCTGGTAATGGCGACTCATTTTTTCGTGTGCCTAAGTGCTCCATAACAATGGAAAAGTGGAGTAGCTTGTGCCAAAAGCAATTCACAAAGCGTTCGCTTATATGCAGTGATCAATTTTTGAAGAATCAGATCATATCATATATAGACCCATTTCCGATTTCAGGTCACAAGAAAATATTGTGCTTTGATTAAATCTTTTTTTTACTTTTTCTTTACTTTTGTATGTTGGCATGATGCAAGATATTTTATTTCTTACATTTTAAATGCTTCTTTTGTAGTGACAATCTCAACTTTATTACACAAACAAAAACACCTATGTTGTTGTATTGTTGTACTTGTAGCCATTACAGCCATACCTAAACACGGGCGACAAGCGTTTTTTAACTGTCAAAAGTTCTCATGTCCATACATTTTGTATGGAGCATACCGAAATAACGCGGCGGCCGATTTTGACAGAGCATTTTCTAATGAAGTTAGTTGCAACATAAAACAATTGTAACCAGAGAAAAAAAGCAAAAATGTACAAAAGTGAAATAAATAATAAAAGAAAAAATTTGTGCACTTTGTATTAGAAAATGGAGATAAGAAAATATTTACAATATGACTATATACATACATATGCATGCACGTTTGTAATTTGTACAAAATTTCAATAACAAAATCGCAAATGTCGTCCGTCCAGCTGTTAAAATAATCAGGGTTCTTTAATTTGTTTGTTTGATAACCCTGTTTTTATTGTTTTTTTACATAAGGTTGCCGCTTTTGTTTAGGTATGGCATTTTAGCGTTAAAACTCAGCAGAAAAAAACGTTCCGCTTTCCACCCGTATTTAGGTATGGCTTTTACGCTGCCACCTGGTTTTATTACGCCATGCACACATATTCTTACCCTCTTTAATTTAGTCGTCGATGAGACAGCGACGAATGAATATTAGGCGGATGCTTACGAATTTTGTTATATTTTTTTCCAGAATATTTGCCCAGCAAAAAATTCAGTTATGATGATATGCGAAAAATATTTTGTCATCAACAATGCTTTCGATAACATACAATGGCTTTTACACAATTTTTCTCCAATACCGGACTATACTAATTCTCCTAATTTAGTAGTACACTTAGCCTTATTAATTAGTCTGGGCACCGTCAATGTATTGGTAAATTGTGTATGTGTTGAGCTTGCGAGCTACCCACCAAACAAAAAGCCAAGCGTTTGAAAGATAATGGTGCATTATATATTTATACATAAGTAGCAATATTTTCTAAGTTGAAAAAATAACGTTGATTACGTAAAATTATTAATTAAAAATAAAACTTTTTATAAGTAAACAGTCAAATGAAAAATATTAAAAAAGATAGGACAATAATTTGTTATGTTTTCCATTCAAGAAAAAAATATATAAAAGAATGGTTGCTTGCTGGAGTATAACACTGAATGTGCGACAAAAAAAAATACGCGGTTGGATGTATCAAACTTAATATGCTTTGATATTTGTCGACATAGAAGATGATTTTCATATGGGAAACATATTCAAAATATTTTTGATAAGATTTTACACAGACTAATTAATAAGACTAAGTGTATTACTAAATTAGGAGAATTAGTATAGTCCGTTATTAGAGAAAAATTTTATAAAAGGCATTGTATGTTATCGAAAGAATTGTTTATGACAAAATATTTTTCGCATATCATCATGACTGAAATTGTTTGCTGGGCAAATATAAAAATATAACAAAGTTCGTAGGCATCCGCCTGATATTCATTCGTCGCTATCTCATCGACGACTAAATTAAAGAGGGTAAGAATACGTGTGAATGATCTCAGCACAATTGTGCTATGAAACGCCCGTATCTGCTTTAGAATCTTCTTTTAAAACCTTAGAGTTTTTGGTAGGAACCGATAATAATAGTTCTTTTGAAATTATTAAAGGAAAAAACCAAGTATGACAAAAATGATACGCAAACAGTCAAGGTCTTCATAGGATTAAGTATTAATAGTGTCATAATGATATTGTTTTACTAAATCTTGGCTTTAACGTTACAACCAATTCTTAATACCCTTTTAAAATGATTTTGTTACAGCCAACCTTTTTTGAGTTGGTTTTGAGTACGTTTTATGAAATTCAACATTGTTTTTAGCTATACTAAATTGGTTGTTGCCAAAAAAAGTGAAAACAGCTGATAATGGAATAGACATAAAATTTGACCACATCCTCAGATTTTTTTGGGACTTCGGTTGACTTTTAAATGAAATAATTTGATTTTCAATAACTTTTTCACTTAGTATCAGTACGTTCATAATTTTTAAGCATTCATTTACAAAATATAAAATAATTTCTATATTAGAGCGCATTGTAAGATTACTCGTACCCTAACAACTTATTTAACACCCATCGGTATGAATTCTATAGAGGACGTTTTATAGGTGATCTACTAGATATCATTATTTCAAAAGCAAGCGTCAGTTCCAAATACAGAGAACTTGCGAAAATGTAGAGTAATTTCAAGCATGTTTACATTTTCAAATTTGTTCATTTTTTCGATTTCAAAAATTTTACAACAAAAATCCTCAGGTTAGCACCAGATATTACCTACTAACAAATAAATAAAATTGGATTTAATCTTCGCAAAAAACGAGCTCCTTAATTTTCTATTTTAAGTTTATTTTTGAAGAATCTACCAAGTGTGCCTGGGCAAAAAGCTTTTCCACTTGAGGTAAAAAATTATCGTTGGCACTATCGATATTACCGATACTTATTTTGTTTATGTGGTTATCGGTGGCTTTATTCTACAATCGCTTAATATTTAAAAACAATCGATTTTCTTTAATCACTATCGATAGTACGTGGTGCACTACTTGGTAATTGGTAATTACTGCTGCAAAACATTTCTTAAACAATAGTTAAATTCGATATCGATCGAAGTTTCAATATATTCCGATATCGAATGCCGTGCATTGCGTTCAGTTCTGTTTTGTTAAAAAGTATTTTGCAATTTAAGTGCAAATTAATGTGACAAATTACTGGCAGCGATTGACACTATCATGTACTGAAGATCAGAGAAACAGCACCCTTCTTCGTCAGCCCTAAAGCAAAAAATTAGCCAGCGAAGTAAAAGGTTAAAATTGCTACAAAAATTTTCATCTATCTCTATAAGTCTTCTCAATACTAAGCCCTCGTTTCTAGTTCCGACGTAAAGCAGAGCATATGTAGGGGTTATCCTCTGAGTGCTGGTCCGAATTAATATATCGCACCCGAAATACAAAATTTGTTAAAACTGATTTTTTTCCATAAATTAATTCAGAGTACACATCTCTAACTACTGCAAAAATTTCTTTCACATCACTTTAGCTGGAAAAATACAGTTATGTATATATTTATGTTAAGTGTGTTGCTTCTGCACGATGGACAGCTTTTTGTCTCTACTAAAAATTTTGTGACCCTTTTGTATTTAGGGTGCAATATATATATATATATATATATATATATATATGTATATATATATATATATATATATATATATATATATATATATATATATATATATATGTATATATATACATACATATATATATATATATATATATATATATATATATATATATATTTTGAAAGAACGATGTATACATACATAAATAATTTTTTATTAAATGAACAAAAGTTATATAGCATTCTAAAAAAAACCTTTTATCTAGAAAATAAAAAATATTAACTTGAGATTAATAAATAATACATAATTGGCAATTAATCTATGGTTGTTTTATTTGGCGGTTAGCAACGTTTCCAGCAAAATATACCCGAAATGCCATCTATTGAAACGTTTTGAAAACAGTCGGTGTTATCGACATTTGACTGTGAATATTCAGATCCCCCCGGGGGTGCCGTTGGGGAGCTTGGCTATGATGTCAGGCCTCGCTCGTTATGCAGTTTTTACAGACGGTGCTTTTGCTGATAACCCATAAAACTCATATGTTACCTGCCCAATCCCTGAAGTTGCAGTGCAACGGGAGGGCATATAAGAAATTAAAAAGTAATAGGTATACCTCCTCCTTAAAGTACACCGCCTAGTACGATCCCTGTGTGTAGGAGTTTCCTGGCTCTGAAGCATATCCGAAAATGGGTCGAGTAGAAATTTGGCTGAGGTTACTCCTATGTAGTCTGTAATAAGAAAGTAGGTTAAGGATGCCTGGTACCGTAAGAGGGCCGAAGTCAATAGAGAGTTGGAAACCTTGACTGGTTTGCTCTCGGGGGTTATACGGTTTTTGCAGACACTGCTTTTGCTGATAGCCCATAAAACTAATATGTACTCTGCCCAATCCCTGAAGTTGCAGTGCAACGGGAGGGCATATAAGAATATAAAAAGTAGTAGGTGCATCTTTTGCTGAAAAGTACATCGTCTTAGTACGATCACTGTAGTAGGAGCCACATCCACTCCGAAACACATCCGAAAAGACGCATTGAAATTTGGTAAAGGATTGTGCCTATGTAAGTCTGTGTAAGAAAGGAGGTTAAGGACGCCTGGTACCGTAAGAGGGCCGAAGTCAATAGAGAGTTCAAAACCTTGACTGGTTTTGCTCTCGGGGGTTACACAATTTTCTCAAACAGAACTTTTGTTGGTAACCCATAGAACTTATAAGTACCTGTGCGTTGCCGAATGGGACGTTAGGGACAGGTCTCAGTAGGAAACATGCTGGCTACTGTAAGAAGAATTAAAGTAGTAGGGGAGTGCCATGCCTCTACGTAAGTTTGAAATAAGAAAGGAGGTCCAAAGACGCCTCGATCTAATTAAGAGTTCAAAAGTCAATAGAAAGTTAAAACCTATAATGGTTGGCTTTCGAGGGGTTATTCTGTTTTTCAAGCATAACTTTTGCAGGTAGCCCCGTAAAACTCATATGTTACTGCCCAATCTCTAAACAGTGGAACGGATGTGCATATAAGAATCTAAAAGAAGTAGGTCCGCCTACGAGCTTGAGTAAGAATTGGCAGGTGAACAGGCACCTGGGTATGGTAGAAGAGATACCGAAGTCGATAGAAAGTTTATAGAACCTACACTGGTTTGACTTTTGAGGCTTTACCAGTAGTCAGAACTGGTACCACGGGATCCAGTACAAGCCTCGCAGTTTACTGCGGCTGGATATTGGTGAGGTCTCCCTCGGGAGTACACGTGGTGGCTGTGGTCACCAATTTGGTGGAAGGTTTGTCAGATAAGGATTGATGTTCAATCCATGTGGTTGGACTTCGGTCCGGCTGATAGTAGCAGAACCTATATGTTGTTGTGAATCAACAAATAATATTCTATTGGGCGACTTTTTGTAGTTCATAGAATAAAGATCATCTAGATAGGATCGGCACTTTCGCAAGGTGTTAGATCATGGGACTTACCAAATCATGTCTAGAAATTGCTACCTAGGTGACCCGGGGTCGCCTTGTGTGGATCTTGGGTTCAAAGAGGGGTCCTGGTAACACTTATTGTATCACCCGGTGTTAAGAGCACCGTCAGTTTAAGCCAAACTGGCAGGTACTGACGTAAATGATTGGACTTGTTGTGAATATTCAGATATAATAAATAAGAAAAAATTAAATAAGAGCAAAACATGTACCCGGTTAATAGTAAAAGTGAAACTTGCATCGATATTTAGTGTTTATTAAACAGTATCGACAGCAGAATCTGATGTTTGTCGTTACACAGGCCTGCTGTTTGTTACAACTTTTAATTATCAATATATCTTTTAAGGTTTTAAGTTTGAAAGACAAAGGAAATATTGTTGACCTTTTGCAAAAAGAGTTTGCAGTATAACTCGCTAAAAGCTAACAGAAGAGCAAATTTGCTAACAGCACATTTTGTGGTTCAAAAATTAGCAAAGCGTCGCCCTTCAGAATTTCCGACAATAAAGGAAAATCTTTAGAATTGGACATGAGGAAAAAGAAGATGCCAATTAGTGAACTGGTGCTCAAAACGAAAGCCAAACGGATTCATGAAGAAATTAATGAAAACAATGAAGACTTGTAGAAAACAGAAATGGAAAACTATTGATAGTATATCTGTTGCTGGTGCAATATTCATATCTTTAACAACTTTGTAGGAATGAGTTGTTGCAACTAGTTCACAACATATCAATATTAATATTATTTTGAAAATAAAAATTATGGAATTTTTAAACATATTTTATTAACAATTTACGAGTATTATACCCTCCAAAAAAAAATTTTTTTAATATAGGTTTGTAGTTCGGTGGGAAATTTCTTCAACATTAATATACGAGCCTATAAAGTATATATGTATATCCTGGATTCTTATGAGCGATTTCCAGCTGTATGTACCTGAAATCGGTTTTCCGAAGCCCCCAGAAGAGCGAGAGGCTTCATTTTTGAACTGGTGAAATAGAGTGACATGGAGTGCTGTTGAAAATCAGCAGAATCCAAAAAATTCTTCCAGACCTGGAAAGCTTAAATCTATTTTACTAGCAAAAACTAATTATTTGTTTTTTTAATTAGACTGTTTCATACTTTGGGCGAAACTAAAGTATTAAGAATCCAAAAATATCAAAAATTCTGTTCCACGTTTGGGGAATCTAAATTTGTTTGCCACATAAAACTAACCAAATAGTTTACTAGTGTTTTTATCTTTTTGTGAATTAATCTTATTTTATACATGATAAGGTCAATAAAAACCAATCAATATTTGGTTTTAGTTTTATCCAAAACTTCTTTAGTTAACCAAATATTGATTTTTGTTATTCGTGGTATCAATTGTTCGCACGTTCGGAAATTTCCATGTAAAATTTTGTTTATGGTAAGGCTGAATATTTATACAAATAATTTTTAATTGTCTGAATTAATCACTAGAATATTTAGAAAATAGTACAGCTAAAAGTTGCAAACATTTCCCAATAATTTTGTTCTTTTCTTCTTATGATTCATTAGTCTCGGTTCGCACAATGAAATTTTATTTCATGAAATTTCTGAAATTCTCTTTTAAAATTTCACTCGTGTCTGCACACTGAAAGTTAATTCCATGAAACTTAATATTTTTGTTTGTTTACTTTCACATAAAGAATATAAAAATAATGTAAAATCAATTACGAATTACAATACAAAAGAGAATTTCAGTGAACATGAAAGTGTGTACCCGACACCATTCTTCTCTCCCCTCTCACCTACAAACTGCCACTTTCATGAAATAAAATTTCATAGTGCGAGCCGAGACTTAGCAAAATTTGTAGGAGTGAAAACTTCAAATATCAGCTTCAACATTTTTATTTTCTGTAGTTGTTCCTTCGAAATTTTATATATAAGAAATATGTATATAACATTTGATAAAATAGATTATGTATTCAGTACAGTTAGCAGTTAATTATGGTAGTAAGCAGATATATTATAGTCGTAGCAAATAACGTGAACTAGTTCATGGAATTAATTTATAAATTTTTTAAGGTGGGATAAGAGGAAATATTGTAACTGCATTACTCGATCACGAATTCGAGGCACTCACCATTTACAAAAATTATTACCCTTTTAGTGTAGTTTTGTGATATGTGCTCTTTTCACTTTTGTATCGCTCTCATTTTCGCCTATTAAAGGGCAGGTACGTGGAATACAATTAGTACAACATTTTCCATAGTATATGATTAGTGTAACGAGCTACTACCTGAGAAATGTGCAATAACTTATCTGAACAATTTGAGGAAGTTAAGGAAGAGTTACATAAACTTCGGCGTTACGTTATACGTAATATTTTAAACTGAAATTAACGTAATAACGAAGAAGGTCAAATCTTGCTCTCCATTTTACTTATCTAACTTGATTTTAATGTATTAAAGTTTTAATATATTATTTTATTATTTCTATATATAGAACACAATCAAAATAATTGGGGTAATGTAAAAAACAAGTAGTCAATGTATGTTAAAAGTTGCTCAATTTTAGTAATTTGCGTACGGAGAGCATAGGAGAGCACATATTTAATGTGGATTGTTAGCTTATGTATTTTATATGTTTTGGCCTTTATAGCTCGATTATCGGTAGCAACTCTACTTAAGTATTGTTTCTAATTGTCAAATATACTCTATATTGCATATGACAATTGGGTACTGACAGTTGCCATACTTATTTCTAATTGCTGATTCAGCTTTTTAAGAAATATAGAGCGTAAAATTTAAAGGTAGGTATATATTATTTGTATATTATTTCAATTGCAAATATTTCGTATTTTTGAAGACAATAAGATGGCAAAAATTACAATAAAGCATCAATTCGAACTGCTAGTCCAACAAACGATACCTCGAGGTGTGCTCACTTATACCTTGTTTCCACGGCACATGCTTCGCTCTCTATTCTTGCTTCACACCCCAATCATGAGCGAATCAACTTGCTTCGCCATACAAAATTTTTAGAGCGAAGCAGGTAGATTCATATTGAATCTATTTGCGAAACAAGAAAAAATCCTATCTTCTCTAATTTTTATCGTAAGTTTATCTGCACTAGTTGTCAAAATTAAAAATTTTTGTAAAGAAAACAAAATTAAAAGTGAAAAGTTAAAAAATATAATTGTTTTTTGTGTGTGTTTCCTAGGCGTAATAATAAATTTGAATTCAGTGAAAAGTTAATTTATTTAAATTTGATAAAAGTTAAAAAACAATGGATAGAAAAAAAATTATAAAAAATGCTATCATGGCAAGAAGGATATCTTCCAAAATAAGACTTATGGAAGATTCCAAAATGTGCTTCAACTTAATGACGGAATTGAAACAGAAGCATGCACAGCTCTTGGAGCAGCTACAACTGCTTAATGTTATTAAATTGTCGCTAATATCGGAGAGACTAGCTTGGAAAATAGTAAGTTGCATAATGTATACTTATGTGTAATGTAATTATTATATTGTTTTTGTGAATTGTTTATGAAACTTTTAAATATTTCAGGATCGAAGTCAAACTTTCTGGGAGAGAGACTGCCAAATAGCTGATGAAAGTCTCTTCCAGAATAACTTCAGGATGTGTCGGAGCTCGTTTTATAAATTATGCGAGTTTCTGACTGATTTGCGTAAAAAAGACACCAACATGCGAGAAGCAATACCTTTAGAAAAGAGGGTTGCAATAAGTTTGTATGCTTTGGGCTCATCGGCAGAGTACCGTACAATTGGTAATTTGTTTGGGGTTGGAAAGGCAACAGTATGTAAAATTCTGTTGAGCTTTTGTGTCGAAGTATGGAAGGTTCTATCGCCATTATTTATAAATAATTTTTCCCTAAAACGAGAAAAACTTCAAGATCTTGTTCAAGAATTTCAAGTTCTTGGATATCCACAGTGTATGGGAGCTCTTGGTAAGTAAATTGTATCAACATTAAGTCTTTTACGTTTTGCAAGTCTTTAATTTATAGACGGTTGCCACATTGAGATTCATCCAGGCCATGAGGAGGCGACGAACTATTACAATTATAAAGGGTGGTATTCAACTGTGCTTTTAGCATTGGTCGATGCAAGGTATATAGGTGTAATTAAATAGAAATATATGTTTTAGTAAATTTATATATATTTTCCAATGTAGATGCCGTTTTATTTATGTAAGCTGTGGTAGCCCAGGACGTTGCAATGATTCGCAAATATACCAAGAGCCCTCGCTAAAGCAACAGTTGGATCAGTGCGATATTTTGACGGATCTGAAAAAAATATTTCCGGAGTAGATGTTCCAATTCATATAATCGGCGATTCAGCATTTCGATTAAGCGACAAAATTATGAAGCCATATGCTTTTGAAGTGTCACAAAGCTACCAACAAAAGTGTTTCAACTATTCATTGTCCAAATCACGTCGAGTGGTTGAAAATGCTTTTGGACACTTAAAAGCACGTTTTAGGCGTATTGGAAAAGGCATTGACAATGCCATAAGAAATGCGAACGTCATTATATTGTCATGTTGTGTCCTTCACAATTTTCTTAATGAAAACAGTGACAAAATAAATGAAAATTGGTTGCAGGCTTTAGAAGCTGCGGAAGTAAACCGGTTCCCTCCAGAATTCTTAACAACGTTAACGGACCATACAAATAATCCAAAAAATATAAGACGGGCAATATCTGAATATTTGTGTAAGTGTTATTTTATTTTAAATTCATTAATATGTACATACTAAAATGTACCTATCTACATATATGCATACAACATACCATTTACATAACAAAAACAATCCATAACGATATGTACATATGTAAATATACTATATAACGAAACAAAACAAAAATAACTCATGTATAAAAAAAAAATAAAAAAGGAGATCAAATTCATATGTACATACATATATACATATGTAAGTAGAAAGTATAAAAAATAATTAAAAACTATGGTTTTTGTAAAAAATTCATTAAGTTCCTTTGAAACTCAGCTTCGTTGGTAGCAAAAGATTTCAAAATTTCTTTCTTCTCCTCTTCAATTTCTAACATTTTTCTTGAAGTAGATGCCATATCATCCTGCATTTTATTGACATTTTTTTCTATTTCTTTTAATAATTTTTCTACACTATTTTTCTTTTTATTTGCAGACATACAAAGTTTAGGCGGTGGTGATGTATCTGACATGGATAGTGGCGGCGATGGCGGTGGAGGTAGACTGGATGATGAACACGGCGACGGCAATGGCTCTGCTCCAATATTTGATGATATATCTTAAATATAAATAAATAAATAATAATGTTTTCAATTTTAGTGTTATTATTTTCAAAATGTATGCTTATTGCTTACCATTTATGCTGTCGGAAACTAAACCTTCAGGATGGTAGCTTTTAAATGGAGCCAACAAATGTTCCATATCCTTGTAGAGATTCCACTCTGATGGAGAACCACCGGTTGAACCAATTTTCACTTTTTCTTTCCTGTAAATATGAAAAGTGTATGTACATACGACTCACTTATTGTAACGTAAATAAAAAACCAAGTATGCAATGCAAATCATGTTTCTAATCTAATCCAAAAAACCAATTTGAAATATTCGACATTGAATTCTACGTATGCATTGTAACCTGCGCGTAGTAACTCGGCCAACACATGTATAAATATACATATATTTTAACATACCGGTATCTGCAAGTCATATTGTGCATTTTCGGCCTCAGCTCTTCCGGCGTATATTTAAAGCCCTGCATTTCCAACTCCGAAGCCATTTCCATATGAATGTGGCTGTTTTTGCGGCAGCCGCGCAACTGGGGCATCTTTTCTGCCCATATCTCTAATAGAGCCCGTTCTCCTACCTGGTCCCACTTGCTCGCACTTTTTCTTGGTGCTAGAATTAATGAAAATAAATATGTACATCTAAAGTTATTTTTTCTAAAAGCTACTAATTTTAACTTACTTTTTTTGTCCATTTAAAAGAAATTGTTTTTCACGTTTTAAAAAATAAACTGTTTCTCTTTAATAAGAACTGTCAAATCTAAGCAGATATATGAGTCGTGTAAACAGCATGATTCATAAACTTGCTTGAGAAAGCGAAACAGGTGATTCAAATTGTCGTGGAAACAAGGTATTATAGAGTTTCAACTCAATATACTGCCGCCTCTTTTCAAAGGTGATAAAATCGAAAACAAGAGACTGTTTATTTAATATTATATTTCATGTGAATATTCATTCACAGCACCGCTGTTTGCCAGCACTTCTTCGTAAAAAAACACCTCATCTGATCTTAAGACATTAATCTTGTTTAATTTTTATATTTTTTAATAAATGCCACTTTCTTATTTGATCACCCAATAGTTTTTGGCAACTGAAAAGAGTTTAAATACGTACTTTCAGTTGCGTACTATGCATTTGCGTAGCCTTTAGACAACGCAGCGGAAGTTGAGATGCTGTCGTTAATCGACTCCATAATTTTACTGTCATTCATGTCTAACAACTAAAGGTAACATTGTTGTGGTGTAGGGTGAAACAGGAAACAGGAGATTTAATAATATCAATTGAATATGTATTTATTTATTGCTAGTAATATACACACCATATTTTTTGAGATTGTAATTTAAGTGCCTACTCGAAATGAAAACTATTGAAAATGCTTTTGCTTAAAATTAGTTCAAATACACAAACATACTAGTACAAATGTAATGCAAAGAAAAGGTTAATTAAACAACCATTTTAGAATATTTAACTTATAGATACATATCAGAAACACAACCAAAATAATAAAATTTTATTTACCTTATTATTATTTTATTTTCAGAGTCTTTAAAATGCAGTTGCTGGTTCGTCATAAAAAAACAGCTGCACCTCAAATTTCGTGCAACAAATTTACTTTAGTAATCCTACTATTCCTTCACTTGTTTGTTCAAATCATTGGTGTCGCGGCGGGAATGTCTTGCTATCAATGTCATGATATAAATTGCCTGAGAACCAGCTATCAGGCTATACAAAAGTGTGTTAATGACTTGGACTTATGCGTCAACGTATTTGATGGACGTAAGAGAACTGAAGTACAGTAAATTTTCACATACACATACAAAATGTTATTAACTTGGTTTATTCATTTAGAAACTTTGTTGGCTCAAGGGTGCTGGTGGCACCTTTCCGAAGAGTTGCGCAACAAATGCAAACCTCAAAACTCTAAGCATATCAGTGAATGCTTTAAGTGCAAAGAAAACTTATACAACAATTTGACATCTAGTCCATTTGAGTGCATACAATGTGATTCTGACAGTGTATAGTATAATATGATTTTAAAACTCTTAGGCACATAAGAATATGAAACATTGTTTTTCTTTTAGGATGACAATTGCCCCACTAATCCACTTGAATTGGTGCCATCGAGATGTGCTATTTCAAGCACATCCAATCTCTACTGCTTTGTTAAGCAAGAAGGCAACCGTGTAACTCGTGGCTGTTCTAGCAACTTGGAATCATAAATGTCTTGTTTAAACAACGATGATTGTACGATTTGTCAGCCAAGTGAATTGAGGGCTTGTAATAAAATTGAAATAACAATAGACAATACCGGTTCAAAAGGAGAACATACTAAAGATGATGGATCAGAAAGCAATTCAGGTATTGGCAATGGGAAGACTTGCCATCAGTGTAGTGGAATAAATTGTCTACGTACTACTTATGATACAACTCAAAAATGTCTTAACGATTTGGATATTTGCGTAACAGTATTTGATGGACGTAAGTTAAAGCAAGTCAATACAATTTGTAAACATTATCAGTATACATAATTTTTATTAATTTTAGAAACTATACTGGCTCAAGGCTGTTGGGAAGAGCGCAACATATGCAACAGCGGCACACAATGTTTAAAATGCAATGAAAATTTGTGTAGTGATTCGTATAGCGTATGTTAAGATACTTGTAAGATGGGAATACATGCAATTATTTATATATATTTTCCATATATATAGATGTAGGTAGATAATTGCCGAACTAATCCACTTAGTCTAATACCGTCTAGATGTGGTATTTCACGGACACCTAATGAGTATTGCTTTGTTAAACAAGAGGGCGACCGAGTTATTCGTGGTTGTTCACATGCTTTGGAAGACCAAATGGCATGTTTGTCCAGCAGCAACTGTTTGATTTGTCAGCCTAGCGAATTGACTGGTTGCAATAGCGTGAACTTAGTAAATGATGATAATAATTTTGGTGGAGGTTCTGACAATTCTTCAGATAATGATGAAGGAAATGATGGATCTGGTACTGTGTCGGGAGGTAGTGACTCTGAAAGCGGTGATTCCGGTGGAGTTGACCCAGAATGGATCTAATAACGGTGACTATTCGACGGGTGGAGAGTCTGATGGCAATGGAGAAAATGGTTCAGGAAACGGCGGATCTGGAGAGGGTTCAAATAGTTGTAGCACTGGTATTACAAATATTTTCATTTTGATAAATGAAGTCATTTTAATACTAATGAGAAATTGGTGATGTATTATCAATACAGTACTTTTCGCTTATAGTCCATTCCGCTTAAAGGCCAAAAACGGATATATGTCAAAACTGTCGTATTCATTTGCAGGTTTTTTTGATTTTCATACAAACTATTTGCTCTAAAGTCCACTTCGCTTGTAGTCCATTTTCGCTTGAAGTGCACGTTTTGTTGGCATGCGTAATTAATATTGTATGGAAAAAAACCGCGTGTAGTCCCCTCTGTTCTTTTAATTGTATATTTTATGGCTCCTAGTATAACGCGTTGGACCTTCTTTGACTTAAAAATATATCATTTGCTTAACAAATTACAAAATATAACTTTAAAAATTATGTTGTTTTTTAGAGGTTGGTTTAGTTCTTCTTAGGGGAACTTGTTTGCTTCTTGGTCGATTTAGCTCATTCCCGAACTTAACCTCTACTATCCTTCAGGATATATTTATACCGAATTTCAAGAATCTGGCTCTTTTCGTTTGGACTGCACCGTGATTTCCACAGACGGACGGACATACTCAGATCGTCTGAGATTTCATCACTGATCAATAATATATGTATATACGTTATGAGGTTTCAGATGGATAATTTGCTGCGTTACAAACGGATTGAGAAAGTGAATATACCCTCCATATTGTTTTTTGGAGTGTATAAAAATACTATCAGCCCGGTTTTTTTCGGTAAGTTATTTGGGTGGAAATTCATTGTGATTGCATTTACACCTTTTCATATTATATATTTATTTTGTTATTCAATAGTATGTTTTACTTTACACAAAAAACTATATATCTTAATTATAAAAATATTTGAAATGGAAATTTACTCTAAGATCAGAAAATGCAAAACGCCCTGTAAGAAAAATATACAAAAAGTTCAGTTTATTGTTACTTCAAGTCGATTAGGTCCAGTTGTTTTGGATAATCGAAACCGATGTTGACTTTCTTTTGTGCCTTGAAATATTTATCACGACTTCCTGAATTTAAAACTAATTTTCGAACCAGTGACCCATCAATCTTAATTGAATTTAATATAGCAAACAGAAGTTCTGTACAAAATATTTACATTTAAATTTAAGATACTGGCTGAAGCTATCTATGAAAATGAAACGTCCACATGTACTTAAGCATAAAAGAATTCAAACGAAAAAAGTTTGACTTTAGTACAATGGAACATAAAAATTCAGAAAATGGATATGAAGCAAATAATCAAACGGCAACACGGGGATTAAAAATGTGTTACCATTAGTTTTATACAGTCCCCGTATGAAATTTCCAATAAAATGTGTATAAATAAAAAAACTGTTATCATATTTAACTTAGCAAACAAAATACACATGAGTACTGATGATGAAAATGCACTGGCTTTTGGAAATAGTAGTTCTGTTCTACTGTGTACGTCGGATAATTATAGCTTATGTGGGATTTCCCTTGTGCATTGGAATATTTATCATATATTTCTGAATTTAACACACATTTTCAAATAATCAATCAATCTTATTTGAGTTTAATAAAAAATATGATCAAAAATCCATTTTGTTATCGTTTTTTATGGATGTGTGTATGTATATATTAAAGTATTAAATTAATCGAGGCTTCAATTCACTTGGTTAACCGACCAATGGAAATTTTTCATTAATCAATTAATTTCAGTAAATAAACACTTTAAATTGTTAATTATTTTGAAACTTTATATTAACTCTCGAACTAAACGAAGCAGAAGGGAATTTTATAAATACATATTTAGAGAACACCCAACATCGCAGAACATGGAAAATGTTCTCAAATGCCATTAGATAGCTATTTGATTGGTTAGGTCCTTAACATCAGATGGAGTGAAATATGTTTTACACCGCTTTACCACCTAACTGTGCTATTTTAGATGATAAGGTAATAAGTATTTTCATACCATCCATGAATGCGAATGAAAAAGCACTCTTTCGATCGATAGATAGCGCTTTTTCATCCGCATTTATGGATGCTATCCCCTCGTTTTCATGCATTGATAGGATCATCCGGGATGAGTTATCTCCCAATTTTTTTATTTTTTTTATCTTGGACCAACACTCAGGGGATGACCCCTATATATGCAATGCATTGCGCCGGAACTGAAAACGTGAAAACGATGAGAAGATAGACAGTTTTTTTTTTTTGTAGCTATTTCAACCTTTTCTACTTCGCCGGCTAATTTTTGCTACAAGGCCGACGAAGGTGGGTGCTATTACTCTGCTTTTAGTACATGGTAGTGTCAGTCGCTGCCAATTATGTTCACTGACCAGTGATTATGCCTTCATCATTGAAACAGGCTGCCAACAACTAACACAACCACGCACTAATGCTGATCAGAAGAATTCAACACAATATTTCATGACTCAGCGCGAGCTCGAACTCAGGACCCTCCGCTTCATAGCCTCGTGTTCTACTACTTCAGCCAACAGCACCCATGGTCTAAGTAAAAAAAATATGAAAAACAGTTGACCATAAAGGTCATCCCTGCAACTTCGCGCTAATTTTAATTACATCGTAGCGTGGAGTTACGAAGCGGAGGCTTTGGAATTTCTTCGTTCGCGTTATTACACGAACGCATCAATTAATTTTAGACCCAATTAGTAGCGATCGACGTGGTTTTTGAATATCAAGAGCTGGTTAGTTTGTCGAAACAATCGATAAACTTCATTAAGATTTATTTTTATAAAAATTTGTCAAGATTTTTAAAAATTTCTCGAAATCTACCAGTCTAAACATGTTACAATTCATAAGAAGTCTAAGTTTGGTAGAACTTAGTCATATACAGTCGGCCACAATAACGGATGTGCACCCATACTTGGCAAATTTACTTTGAGAAGATTTCCCAATACATAACAATAATAATAACCTTCAGGACTTACTTAAGAATGTAAAGTATACAAAAGAATAAGTTCAAATCGAAGCCGGATGTGTTTTTTGGCGTTTTTAGACTTCTGGTATAGAATTTATGCATTAAAACAGAAACACTGAAAAACATTTTTTTGTTGACTTGTGTAATTAATCATCCTTGAGTTGATATTTGATTACTCATTGTCAGTTTAATTTATAATTGAAGATATACTACATACATACATATGTATGTTAGCGGATTATATGTAGTTACATCAAGTATTCAAGTAATTGTAGGTACTTTTTTGTAGTTTGTGAATAATATATATCAATATTTTAAACTGGAGAACATACCAAATTACTTTTTATGATAAGCAGACTCCAAACTATCATGCGTAAGAATCCAAAACTTCAAGCATTTCGATTAACATGTCTGCCAGAACCAGTGTTACCGTTCTATGAAAATTTATCTTATATTTCAATCTTCTCGAGATGACAAAAAATTTTACGATTTTTCATAAAGATAAGTTTTTTATATACATACATGGTTTTTAAAATTCGCTTATCTTAGGAACATAAAAATTTTCATGTAGTAAGTATTTTAACGATTCTATAGGCTAATTGTTCGAAATTTTAATTTTAAATCTCAGAAAGACATGATAAATATTCGAAGGCACAAAGGCAAGTCACTATTTTCTCTTCTCTGTTTAGAGTACGCAAAACCCCGGCGATAATTCGAATTCTCGGAAAAAATTTTAGCGTATTTGCTATGAATTTAAGTCCTGATTAACATACTTCTAGTATTGCTGATCACCGTTTGTGGAAGAGAGGCGGAACAAGAATGGTATTAAGCTGCTTGTACAGGGAATATCGTTTTGTTGTGCCATTCGTAATTATAAAGACGAAGTTATCTGCAACTTATTATACAACATTTCTTTTCATTCTTTGTCTCGCTGTGAAAAATTATGCACAATTTACACAAAATATTTTAAAGAAAAAGATTGTAGCGTGAAAGAGAAAATATTAATTTCGACTTCCAATTTTTCACACATATAGATTTTTCACTTTCAAACAATAATAAAGACTTTTTATACAAAATCAAGGCAGCTTTGCTCTATGGAACTGTAAAGAATGTAAATATTTGGAAGCAAAAGGAAAATAACATTTTTTGAATCGGATTTTTTTGTGTGAACATGAAGACAACTTTAAAAGGGATTTGAAAAGATATTAAACATCAAAATTTGAAGTGTGTAAGCCAAGACAAGTTTTATTTACAGTTTTTAAGTTATATTTTGGGCGATAATAAGTATTTATATAAAACGGAAAGCCCAGAAATACACACCTTTTTTCGTAGTTGGGTCAGTTCTTGGAGTACGAACCGCACGCAATGCACTACTTATGGAAATAGAAAGGAGGAGATAGTATTAAGAGGATAGATGAAGAAAGATTAGAATGTAGAGAATTTTTGTAGCTACTTTCACCATTACTTCGTGAATGAATTTTCGATACAGGGCCGACGAAGGAGGGTGCTATTCCTCAGCTCTTTACTACATAATGGTGTCAATCGCTTCCAGTTATGTTCAGTGACCAGTACTATGTCTTCATTACTGAAAGAGTCTGGCAACAACTAACACATCCATGAACTAAAGCTGGTAAGAAGAATTGGACACCATATGACTAAACTCGAGGTTTTCGGCTTCTTAGTCTCCTGTTAACTGATTTAGTCAACAGCAACTTTACACACTTTTTAATGAAGTTAGTCGCTTCTACTTTAAATTTTAGATATACTCTATTATAAAATTTGAATATGTTTGTATTGAAAAATTTAACAAAACTGATGTAAATAATTATATTATTTAACACATTGTCATAAGCTAATTTCGAATGAAATTTATTTGCCTGTATGCATTTCATTGGTGCTATACCAGATCATCTGTAGACTTCAACCATAGTAATTTTAATTATAAATATCTTAAATATGTTAACGGTATATACATATTTGGGAGACCAAGAATCTATATCACTTAATTCAATTTGTAAATTATCCAGTAAAGACAAAATACATTTCAGAAAATATGGTTTAAGGAACTAGCTGTGCCCTGCGCGCGTTGCTGCGGCACCAACTAAACTAAATTTGAAGGAAAGACATTACACAAATATGCAATTAATTTATTATAATTTTTTTTTAATGAGTTATACCAAGTGTTATTAATGAAATGATGAATCTAAACTGATGAATGCCAAAATATCTGGTATTTGTCCGATCATCACATGATGAAATGCATAGTTTACGATTTAATTCATTTTGATTAATTTTCAGAGAGCCACATGGCGAAAATTACTCGCACCAACTTAGAAACCTCCTCGTGATCAAATGCATAGCTAACGATTCAATACATTTTAATTCATTTTCGGTGGCGCCATCTATCGGAAATTAACCGCACCAACTTAGAAACCTCCGTCGGCTCATGCGCAACAACTTTGCTAAATATCATAGCATGAGCAAATGCGTAGTTTATGATTCAATACATTTTAATTAATTTTCAGTGGCGTCATCTATCGGAAATTAATGGCACCAACTTAGAAACCTCCGTCAGCTCATGCGCAACAACTTTGCTAAAGATCATATCATGATCAAATGCGCTGTAAAAAATTGAGTAATTATCAGTGGCGCCACCTGTCGGAAATTGGTCATACCAACTTAGAAACCCTCGTCAGCGTTGTAAACTTTGAAATTTTGAAAAGCACTAAAGTCGGGCAAAAAACGCGTAATTTTTTTAAAAAAGCGCTAAATATAAATATTTTTTTATTTTAAAATATGTTTTTTTTTTATTTTATTTTTTCTATTTTACACATTTATTAAAAAAAATTTATAAAATAAGAGATCATTTATTACTATAGTATTCTATTATTTTTAAGCTTAAAGTCTCTTTATTTTTATTTAAAATATATTATTTTTTTATATTTCGTCACTCCTTTGTGTGACTTCTTCAGGAAATTAATTATTTTTAAATAATTAATTTCCAATAAAAATAAAGAGACCTTAAGCTTAAAAATAATAGAGTACAATAATAATTATAAAGAGATCAAAAAACCAGAAGAATTTTAGATCATTTATTACTATTTTTAATAATTAATATATTACACTAAGAAATTACTCAACATATTGTAAATATCGCCATAGAAAATGCAATAAATTTTACATTGCCTGTAAACTTTTAAAGTGGTGCACTTTCTCTGCCATATTTTATTTCTTTTAATGTAACAAAAGTAAAATAACAAAACATATTCATATAATAACGAATGAATTTCAATTTGTATTTGTTAAAGTGCAATATCAAAGTCCGTGAATTCCTCATCACGGTCATCTGCCCATAATACCGTTTTTATTTCATATTCCAACGATTTATAAACCATTTTTGTATTAATATGAATATTGACCTCATCTGGAATTTCGTACGTTTCGCAACAAGAATTTTCCCTTTTAAGTCCGTTTTTGATTTGTAAAAGCGCATTAACCGAATGCAGCGACATTCGGTTCTAATTTTTCTTTTTAAAAGATTCATTGAGGTAAAAACTCGTTCTACTTCAGCATTGGAATATGGTAAAGATAAAAGTTTAATAGCAAAATTTTTCATTGTCTGGTGTCACCGAATGAAAAAAAGCACTAAAAACCAAAAAGCACTGACGCCAAAATTTTTCGCATAATATATTTTAAAAAGCACTAAGAACAGTGCTAAAAGCACTGAGTTGACAACGCTGACCCTCGTCGGCTCATGCGCAACAACTTTGCTAAAGATCATAACATGATCAAATGCATAGCTTACGATTCAATACATTTTAATTAATTTTCAGTAGCGCCATCTATCGGAAATTAATCGCACCAACTTAGAAATGAGTGTCCGCCGGGAAGGTATACTACTTTGTTGTTTATAATGAGTAAATGAAAGAGAACGAATCTTATATTGATAAATGTTATTAGCAGTGATGTCAAACGCGATTGTGTTGGTGAGATCACTCTTATGTCTTACATTCCCAGCGGGAGAAATGTGTGGTTGCGAGGCCTAACTAATGGCCTTTTCTAAGAGTATCCTTTTATTTACCAATAATATCTTCTAAATTTATATTGCAGTTTCGTAACAACAAAACATTTTTTAGGTTTGCGGATTTTAATTTATTGCGTTGTTTTGAGCAAATGTATTTCAAATCGGAAAATATATGTTCGAAAAGGTATGTTGAAGAGAAAAGCAACAAACATTTAAAGGATTTTTTTTAATACAGGATATAGCGCCCCGTTTAAACTTTTCCAGAACTCAATAATATTTTCCCTATATGGAGGATTAAATTCGCTCCTAAGTATGATTAGTTTTTAAGCTGAACATTTGGTTAGTTTACATACAAGAAAAATATTTTTACAAAAAGCCGTACTTATGAATTCATTTAAAAGCTACTTTAAGAAATTTTCGAAAAGATGTACCTACATACAGTGGCTACAACTTATTTCAAACCTCTTATATATATTGTATATATATTTATACATATAAATATATTATTTCTGTTTAGAGGCCTCAAAACAGGACTTTCGATACTTCCCGCTGAATGAGAGTGTTTCTCAGTAAACAATTCTATTTTACGCCCTCAAAATAAAAGAGCGTAAGCGTACATGTGAGTTTTGTTTCCACAATTGTGCATGACGCTGACATCACTGGTTATTAGCCTCACATATACGAGCACTTTTGAGCACATTTTTCATTTTATTCTCACACATTTCACGTGGTATTTTATTAATTTCATCACGTTCATTTTGTTTGAGTTGCTTAAACGTTTCTGGTTTGTTTGCATAAACCTTGCTTTTCAGATATCCCCACAAAAAGATATCCAGGGCAGTCAGATCAAGTGACCGTGGAGGCCAATCAACCTCACCATTTCTTAAAATAACTTGTTGTGGAAAGAGGTCTCGCAGTAATTCCATTGTAATCCGATCAAAACACTTTGGTTTATCGAATATTTTTCCATAATAAATTTGCCAAGTGTCTACTTCACGACTGCCAAATATGAAGTGTCAATACTAATGTTTACAAAAATGTCGGCAAAACAAAGTAGTATACCTTCCCGGCGGACATACTGTATAAAGAACCGGGCGCGATATATAATTTTTTTTGACAATCGTGTTTTGGTATTGTCTAAAGTGAATCATGAATAAAATTTGGAGAACAATGTATGCACATAATTTTAGTATATTATATATGAAATTACAATGAGAATTATTGAGTTTGTTGTATGCCATTTATTTTTGGTATGGACACATTTAACCGAGCGCGAATTTTTATTTATATCGAACACGGGTTTTTATTTATATATCTTATAAAAAGTTTTGTTTGTATATTTGTGCATGCATATATTTTATTTGTGCATACATATATTTTAATATACATATTAACTAGACTCCTTTCCACATAACACGTTTTAATCTCATACAAATATAATAGTTATCATTTATAAATGTAACTTAACGTTTTATTGTCTTAGTCGAGAATTATTTTAATATTTCCCTAGCAAAATCAAAGAATACAATAATGTTTGTTAGAGCACATAAGAAATTCCCATTCCCTACGTGTTAGAAATTCCCATTCCCTACGTGTTAGAAGTTCCCATTCCCTTCGTAATCAGCAGTAGATAATGCTGGTTCCAAATCAAAGACGTCGTTCTTAATGTGTTTCTGTAAAGGACTATAACCTTTCCCCGTTTTTATTCCATAAGAACAGAAAAGAAAGGTAAACTCGAACCAAAAGTTGAATATTAAAAGAGATATAGCAAGATGAAGTATTCGGTATATACGGTTGTGAGTCAATAAATCTGTGACTTTTTAAATTTCCCGCCACTAAATTGAAATAGCAACACGGTTCCTGTCAACAAGCAACGGTCAGTTGACTCCTGTTAAAATCATTCACAAGCTGCTTCATTCAGTTTGTGTTTGGCCGCCGTTGATAGCAGACTACAGCACGTTTTGACAAACAATATAAAAATGCTCGTTAAGCATTATTTTTTGCGGGATGAACCAGCACTTAAATCTAGTGATGAATATTATGGGGACTCTGCAGCATCTATTCCCATGGCAAAGAAGTGGTGTACTGAATTTTGAAGGCGATGTACAAGCACGGAAGATACCGAAGGTTCGAACCCAGTTGAGGTCTCTACATTCGAAAAATTTAAAAAATTCAGTATATGGTCTTAACCGATCGGAGAATGAAAGTCTATTGCTTCAATTTTGAAGGATTACTTGGGTATGAGAAAACTTTACGCAAGATGTGTGCCGCGTTTGCTCAGAATCAACCACTGCACACAAATGCAGTTTCTACGACAAATATTCATGATTTGGGCTACAAATTGGTGCTTCATTCACCATATTCTCCACATTTAGCCCCGTGTGACAATTTCTTGTTCCCAAACTTGAGGAAATTGCTCGGCGGAAAGATATTTTTCTTTTTGTCGAAATTGTCTCACAAACAAATGCCTATTTTGATGATGTCGGCAAATCATATATTTCGGAAGGATAAATAAATTGGAGACACGTTGGTCTAAGTGTATAGAACTCAAAGGAGACTATGTTTAAAATTAAAATAACTTTTTATATAAACACCTGGGTTTCACTCAAAAAAGTCACGGCCTTATTGACCCACCCTCGTATATATTTAATCAAAAGCTGGTCAAAACAACCTATCAGAACAATTTTAAACGTTAATCGTTCTAGCTTCCCTACGAGAAATGTTGTTCAAAACATTTTAAATGTAGGTACCTTATGAGTGATATGATTAAAATAATAATGATTTATACCAAGCTTTAAATTATTCTGTGACATGTTCATTAAGGACTAGACTTATGTAGTTTCATCTAAGATATTTCTATTACAGGTGTTTTTAAAACCACAACTGGGACTGTTATTGGTACTAAGGACAGCACAATAAGACAAGTACGTAAAGGTTAGGCCAATAATCTGCCACCAAGTATCTTAATTCTGTCAAATGATCCTCTGAAATTACAACGCTAAGTAAAAGTTACCGACACCTCTCATATGAAGTTCCGCAACTCAAACTCCTCCCTAAGAATCAGTCACGTGACGTGTCCCGTATCAGTTACTTTTCCTTCTAGAGTAATTACACAATTTCTTTTCGTACGAATCGTAAATTTAAGTAATAATAGTAACACGATGTAATGCACATTTGTGCGTATTTTACGTTTCTAAATTAAAAATGAATTAATTCCATAAATATTCGTCTAGTGCCTTATTTCATTATTACTTACAGAGGTGTTATTTCAAAGATAAAAATGATGTAATAACTTCCCAATAATCGTTGTTGTTATCCCTTACACTTTTTTGATGTGATATTTTGTTGGTGGCTGTTTCCTGGGGGTAATTGCCTGCCGCCATGAAAGATCGTTACGAAAGAAATAACAGGACCAACTTAATTTTCTTAATAATATTGGCGAACTTTTCACTAAATATATATACATATGTATATACTAGTATATATATATATATATATTTTTTTTTTTTTTTTAGGAGTAGGACCAGCACTCAGGGGATGACCTCTATATATGCAATGCATTGCGCCGGAACTGAAAACGAGGGGATAGTATTGAGGAGACAGATTAGGAAAGATGAGAAGATAGACAGCTTTTTTTTGTAGCTATTTCAACCTTTTACTTCGTCGGCTAATTTTTGCTACAGGGCCGACGAAGGTGGGTGCTGTTACTCTGCTTTTTAGTACATGATAGTGTCAGTCGCTGCCAATTATGTTTAGTGATCAGTGACTATGCCTTCATCATTGAAACAGGCTGGCAACAACTAACACAAGCACGCACTAATGCTGATCAGAAGAATTCAACACAATATTTCATGACTCAGGGCGGGCTCGAACTCACGACCCTCTGTTTCATAGTCTCGTGTTCTACTACTTCAGCCAACAGCACCCACATATATATATCTGAAACCTGTTTGTAAATTATTGTAAGTTGAGTATGGAAATTATGTTTATATGATGATGTAATATTTATGTGAGCAAGAGTTGGTTCGTGTATGTCACTCCTCCCCTCTTCAGAGGAAACAATGACCTCATTGTTCTTTCCCGTACTCCTTGTAAATATTTTACATTTTACAATCTTAATTCTACGGCTATATAAATTTATTCCATTATTTCCTTTAACTGTTACATTAAGTTCATTACAATTTTGTTTTATTTGCGTTAGCTTTAAATTTTTAGTTACAATGATATTTGGTTGAACGAATTCTATAATTGATTCGACATTTCTTCTGAATTGGCATTTAGTTTTATTATTATTTAAGAGATTTCTAATGCAGTTATTCTTACAATACTTAATTTTATTATTTTTAATTTCAAATATCAGATTACTTTTCCTAACATAGTCAGTATCATCCAATATCAATTCCTCTTTAGTTTCATCTGGTATCGGTATAATTTTAATTTTCTTAAACGAATCGAATGCTGTAAGTATCGAAGGTACAAATAAGATAATCTCATCGTCCAGCCAAACAGTTGCTTTTATATGTTCAAACTCTATGTCGGCAAGATTTGTAATGGTGGGTAGATCTACGATCTTTGGATTTATGATACCCATTTGCGCTACTTGCGTAGCCAGTTGAATATCCTGAATATGCTCCAAATATAGTTTAACATTGTCAAGAAAAATGTCCGAAAGTATCTTCTCTGTCAATTTGTTCTGAACCTTGAAGGTCTCAGTTTCAAATCTTGATATAAATTTTGTTTCGTTGTTAATAAAATTGGCGAGACCTCTTGTCTGTTCAAAAACATTTTTCTCTCTTTGTTTGCCAATGAAATATAATTTGTAATCATATCATATTGATAATATTTGTTTTTGTTATATCTTTCGAGAATGATATCATAAGTCGAGTCCAGGTAAGTTTTGTTAATGGTTAATACATGATACTTAAAGTTAATAGGTTGATTGCCGATCCCCTGCTTTGTTAATTTCCATAATTTGGGTGTTGTTAATTTCCATAATTTTCAATTCTTCACACCCCTTTTTAATATTAATGTTATTCATTCCCTGATCTTGGGCTATCTTGAAGACCTTTGGAGGACCCATGGTATTAAACACTCTCAAAAGAGCCCTTTTAGTTTCAATCCAATTCAGTGACTTTACCGGCTCAGCTGTAGCAAACCTTGAGTAAAGATCTATGCAAGTAAGAGTCCCTATCCCATTGCCAAAAGTCCACCACATATTTCCCCTTGTTTCGTATACTGGAGGTGTAGTTTCAAATGGTAATTTATGATCTATATGGTCCACTTTACAACGATTACAGAGCTCGCACGCGTTTACTATACGAGATATTTCCTTTATGTAATTTGGGAAATAATATTTTGATTTAAATATTTTTACTATTCCTAATAGTAAAAATATTTACTAATACATTTAAATGGATTTCTAAAATTTTTGTTTTAAAATCGGGGTAAAGCCGCTTTCACACTATAAGACTGAGTCGTATGATTTTCATTCGAATTTCTCTTTTGAGAATGCCTGAGATGCAGAAAAATCTAACGTATCATTACAAAACGCTTTCACACTATCACACTTAAAACAATTCATGAAATCTCTATAGTAAGCAAACAGCTGTTCAAAACTTCTATATATCATGAGCATTTCTAAAACAAAATGTGAGTTATTGTTTAAAAAATTTAATTTTTTTGATAAACATTTTGTAAACAAAAATGTTTGTATATGGTAAGTATGAACCAATATATAAACAAAAACGTACATTCTTGATTTGAAAGCTCACACTCTTAATTACAAAATTCTACATCGTTAATTTAAAAATGTTTAATTTTTAATTTTAAAACCTCCATTTGTAATTTATAAACAAACATTATTAAATTAAAAGTTTTAAGTACGCCCAACTTCAAATCAAGGTTGTCTATCAGTTTTAGACATGCATTTAAAAATCAAGTATGAACATAAGGTTTTATCTTCTTGATTTGAACATTTATTTTTTGGGTGTATGTATACTTATGTAACTAAAATGGAGAGCATGGTTACAATAAACAATTTAAATTTACCTGACAACGTTTTTATGAAGACGGGTCCTCTTCCATTTCATGCAAAGAATTTTCATCCAAAATCTGTACAGAAAACATCCAATTATAATTTAAAACATGCACACATATGTATATTTATACGATATCGTCATAGAAAATGCAAACGGCTTCCATTTTCTGTGACGATATATGTATGTAGCCTTTCCTGTTTCTGCTTACATGCGAAATGTTCGATTTTCCACTGCGAACACGAACAAAGTCTCGCAGGCAAGTGGTCAAACCAGTATGCGGAAGGCACTTATATGTCATCGGTCCCGGCTGCACTCTTTTTGGATTCAGATACTTTCAGTAGTTCCCTCCCGTACTGTGATCGAAGGTAGTTTAGTTTTGTCTGCAAATATTTAAATATTAGACCCCCATGAAAGAGAAAAATAGCGAAAAAATACAAATAATATAGTTACCTACCCTTATTTCTGCCACCGTAATGTTGGACAATGCACCACACATCTTGTTTTTAAGCTTCTCTAAAGCATCCGCTCTAGCATGCTTGTTGTGGTACATTGCATGTTTGGGGTCGAATAGGCACTCCTCGTTTTTAAAAAGTTCAATCAATTGGAGCACGCTCTGAGAAATCCACTCAAGCTAAAATTAGATAAAAGATTTTAAGACAAACAAGTATATATGAATTTATGTACATACCTTCAAAATTAAATTCGTGCACATTTTTAATTTCTTTTACCTTTTTTATTATAAGAAGTACGACGCTGATATGAGAACTTGAAGCTGGCGGCGGATACTAGCCGATTGCGAACAAGTGTATAACAGTTGTAACTCAGCGACTTTTATGAAATTTTTCATCGATAGAGCATTAAAAATATGTTAAAGCAAAATTATTTTCAGGTACCGGTAACTTATAGTTTGGGAGTTATAGGACTTTAAAGCTGAAGCATAAAAACCTTTATAAGTCAGTTCCTATTCGTCCGATCAAGTTCTTATATACATTGTTGGAAAGAGTATCTAAAATAAAATACCTTTCTAACCGTGTATAATGAGTTCGTGTTTTTAATATACAGGAAGCGGGAGGATCACAAATATACTTTTTAACACTGACTTTTTTCATAAAAACGCCTATATTTTGAAAATATGCCGATTTAATAGTACAATGAAGTATATTCAGTTCGATAGAGATTGTTTCGCATAATCACATCGTTAAAAATATTTTAGAAATAAGTAAAGCATTTACAGTTCTTAATTATTCTCATAAAATCTGGTTGGTATTTTTTAGTCGGCGCCAGATAAAAAATTAACGGCGGATAAGACATGGTTATGGACCAATCGCCTTAGATCTATGAAAAGCAGCTGTTTTTTTAATTGCCATCGTTTGCTGTGGCAAAAAAACAACCCTGATAATATGAAATGTCTCAGCTTTTAGAAAAATTTCAAAAAATGGAGAGAGCCATCGGTGTGTCAAATTTTACTTCTCAATCTATGAGATTTTACTTAAGATCGCTTTCACACTATAAGACTTTTCATATTATTTCGAATTTTTGACAAATCTTAGTACTCAGTCTTATGGTGTGAACGCCGCTTAATTAGTTAAATTTTCTAAAAGTCTAATCGATCTTAAGACTTTGTTTCATATAAATGAAATTTATTTGGTGGTGAAGTGAACACTTATAGTTTAAAGTAGACACTACAAAGAAATAAGGTGAACCACCACGAAAAGCAGTAAAAACTGCTTCAATAATTGTACAAAATTAATCAAAGAAGACAACGTGCTTTTGATCAACAAAGAATGGCGGAAGGACAGCCTCAAGTAGCGCCTATGGAACTGGTCGAAGAACTTGCTAGAAGAGAGCAACAAATGGAAGCGATGAGGCAATCATACCTAGAACTAAGTAATAGGGCAGAAGTAAACAACAGAGACGGCGTAATGGAAACAGTTAACAGCCTGCCGACGTTCACCGGTACGGGTGACATCACAATAAACTAATGGGTGCTGTTGGCTGAAGTAGTAGAACACGAGACTATGAAGCGGAGGGTCGTGAGATCGAGCCCGCGCTGAGTCATGAAATATTGTGTTGAATTTTTCTGATCAGCATTAGTGCGTGGTTGTGTTAGTTGTTGCCAGCCTGTTTCAATGATGAAGGCATAGTCACTGATCACTGAACATAATTGGCAGCGACTGACACTATCATGTACTAAAAAGCAGAGTAACAGCACCCACCTTCGTCGGCCCTGTAGCAAAAATTAGCCGGCGAAGTAAAAGGTTGAAATAGCTAAAAAAAAAAAAAAATCTGTCTATCTTCTCATCTTTCCTAATATGTCCTCTCAATACTATCCACTCGGTTTCAGTTCCGGCGCAATGCATTGCATATATAGGGGTCATCCCCTGAGTGCTGATCCTACTCCTAAAAAAAAAAAAATTTTTTAGAAGCATCTATTATCTACAATCAATGACACCGAATTAAGGAAGGAAGCGGTACGAACAATTTTCTACAGGATGATACAAGGACCTGCTAAGAATGTAATAATCAACATACCAGAACCATTTAACTGGAAAAGAATCAAAGAGACCCTGAAGTTACGATATCGACCTGACGTGGAACAACACCACTTGTACAGGAAAGTTGCAAACCTCAAAGTAAATAATGTAAGCGAACTTATGATAGAGATACAAGATATAACATATAAGTCGGACGAACTGACTGTGTGTTACACAGGCGACCACTATATAGACGTAAGTAATATGGACAGTCTATTAATAAATACTATAAAAGAAATGACGCAGGGAGTTTTATTAGACAAAATTTATGACGAAGGAAATTTAAATAATATTTTAAAAATAATGAGAAGTAGAAGATTTGGTTGCATATGAGTATAGGAAATTTAAAATAAAAGAAGTTAGACCAACAAATGCATGGAATAGTAGGTATCAAGACAAAGGACAACTATTTAATAATGCACCTGCGGATGGCAGAAATAGGAATCAAAATATAGGTAATAGATATAATAATTATCCTCAAGAAAGGCAATGGAACCGAAATCCTTATTACCAAAATAATAATTCTGGGCAGTACAGGCACAATAATAATTTTAATAACGGAAGGTTTAACAATTTCAATCAATTCGCAAATTCGGCTAATTTACAAAGACCACAGACAGGAAACCCTAGACAAGGTTCAGGGCAATATCGCCAAAACCCATTTAGGCAATGTCCGGTTGAGCCCATGGAAATTGATAATGTACAATCAAATATGAGTAGACTTCAATTGGTAGGACACCCTGATCCTCAGATTGGCCAAAATCGCTTAATCTCGAACAGGCAAAACCAAGAAGAAACTCAGGCAAACAATAGCAGAAGAGAAGAAGTGAATAATTGCCTTTTTTTACGAAACAGCCTTGAACTGGCTACCCAAAATAAAATTAGTAATTAATAATAAAACCTGCAGTGCACTCATAGATACAGGAGCTACTTTTAGTTTAATTAATTTCGAAATAAATGATTTCCTGAAAGTAAAATGAAACGACAAAATATTATTTAGTACAATCACAAATGAAGATCCAATAAACTATGAAGTGTGCACAGTAGCACCAGAAGAGCTTAATTTACTAAATAACGCAATAGTGAGATGGAATGCAGCACCATTCACAGTAAGAAAGTACGAGTTTATAATCGGTATGGACATTTTAAGGTTTCTCAATGCAAACATAAAAGTTAAAATAAATATAATTTTAAATGAAAAGGAAAACACATTTCTAAATAATCCTCACAATATTAACCAAATTTATGCCCTTTAAGCCACTGATTTCAATTTAGAAAGATTGAAGTTGGATCACCTAAACAAAGAGGAGTACAGGGAAATTACCACACTACTAAAGCGATTTAATAGTTTGTTATTTAAAGAAGGCGATAAATTAACTAACACTACTGAAATTCAACATGAGATAAAAACGACAACCCAATAACAGATCAATTCAAAAGTATATCGATATCCTCCTCAACATGAAATGGAAGTAAAGAAGCAAATAAAAGAGATGGAGGAACAAGGCATTATTCAAAAAAGTTATTCCAGATATTCCAGTCCACTCATAGTGGTACCAAAAAAAAGGACAATTCGGGCGAGAAGAAATTTCGTTTAGTAGTTGACTATAGAAAGTTAAATGATGTAATAGTTGACGACAAATATCCCCTTCCCAACATTGATTGAATCCTAGATAAGCTTGGAAGAGCACAATACTTCACAACACTCTCTTTAGCAAAGGGTTATCATCAAATATTAGTAAAAAAGGAAGATAGGGAAAAAACGGTATTCGTTACACCTCACGGCCTGTACGAGTTCATAAGGATGCCGTTTGGACTAAAAAATGCTGTCACAACCTTTCAGCGTCTCATGAACGAAATTTTGCGAAATTTTATAAACCGAACGTGCGTAGTTTATTTGGATGATATATTAATTTTTAGTACCACATTACAAGAACCCGTGAAAGCAATTACAGACATATTCAAAGTCCTGGAAAATAAAAATTTAAAAATACAGATGGACATATGAAATTTTTTGAGAAAAGAAACGGAATTTCTATGCCACATCCTAACGAAAGACGGCATGAAACCGAACCCTAACAAGGTTAAAGTGATTGAAAATTTAGTATTACCAAAACCCGATAAGTAAATAATAAGTTTTTTGGGCCTGACAGGATACTATCGTAAATTCGTGAGAGACTATGCAAATACTTGAAAAAAGGGCAAAAAATTAATTTGAAGGACCCAACATACATCGAAGCGTTCCAAAAACGAAAGACACTACACATTCAGTTTTACGCTAACCAGATTTTGAAAAGCAATTTACGTTGACAACAGATTCGTATAGCTACGCTATTGAGGCGCTATTATCGCAAGAAGGACATTCAGTTTGTTACGCGTCGAGAACGTGAATAACCACGAAAGAAACTACTCGGACAAAGAATTCCTAGCAATAATGTGGAGTGTCCACTGTTTTAGACCATATGTGTACGGCAAAATATTTAAAATTCTAACCGATCATCAACCAATAAAATTCTGACATGCGAAATATAAAGGCAAAGACATTTCACCACGACATCAGAAATGGCTAAAACTAGGAGAATATCAATTCGACAGTGAATATTTATAAAGTAAGGAAAATAGAGTAGCTGACTTCCTAAGCAGGATAGGAAACAGTGAGGGCACTTCTTCGGAAAAAGTGGAGAATAACAACATAATACTTCAAAATTTTTAGTCAATAATATAGAGGACGATGAGGCAATGACCACAGTAGTACATTCAGCGGAGGAGGACTTAGGTGACAATTTTCCAATCAAAGAAGAAATAGTGAATAAATATAAAACTCAAATTATCCTAACAAATAATAAAACGGAAGACTTTAAAATATTACATGGAAAAAGAATTATATGTATTACCGAAAGTGATTTTGAAGAAATGGGAAACATATTTAAAAGATTTATTATAAAAGGGAAGATTGTAATTTATGCAGAAATTTGAGATCACAGCTACAATAAAGTACAGGAAAATCTTATTGAAATGTACTCAAACGATAATCAGATAAAATTTATTAAGTGTACAAGGAGAGCACAAGACATCGACACAGAATTCGAAGCCATTAAGCAGATTTCTCTGTACCACGTGAGCGAAAGTATGCATTCAGGTATCCTGGAAACGTACAAACAAATAGGAAATAAAATATACTACACAAAATTAATGGAGTTGATTCAGATTGTTATAAATCAATGTGAAATTTGTCAGGAAGTGAAGTACGACAGAAAACCCATCAAACCAAAATTGAATATTACAGAATCACCGACAGGAGAAAATTAAATTATACATATAGATACGTATGTCATAAAAAGATACCACTTTTTGACAGTTATAGATACATTTTCAAATAATGGTAATATGATAGAAATCATAATACCATTATTGAACAATTAGAAGACCATTTTACTAAATTAGGAAAACCAAGGAAAATAATTACCGACAATGAATGTAAAACCGCAAGAATAAAGGAATTCTTGGACAATGAACTTCATCTAACTAAACCTAATGTTGGATGGCAACCCTGTTTCCATATTTGACATTTTACTTATTCTTTCTTTCTCTTTTTCATTTAATTAAGTTGAATATTTTAATCATTGTAATAAAGATCACTTGAATTAATAAGCGTGTGTTATATAATTATTCATATTACAATAGTGGCGACGAGGATTGAAATAATAAATTATATCTTTTGTGAAAACACAAAGAATTTAATATAATTTATAGCTGCATTTTGTTTCTTGAACAACGTTTTTTTATGAAAAAAATAGAAAACGTACTAAATTGTTGAATAAAATTGACAACGAAGGCAGCTCCATAACATTAGATTCTCTTTCAAAAGAGTGTCAACGTATAATAAATTTAAAAACTGATACTGTGCTTATCGAGGGATCTAAACCAGAAACACATGTACATCAGTTACAGGCAAACAAAAAGCCAAAATCAGTTCCCCAGTATCCATGCTGGTTTTGTGGCGGCATACACTTTGCTCGTGAATGTTCGTATCGAAAACATAAATGTGAGCAGTGTAGTGTAATTGGTCATAAGGAGGGCTATTGCAATGTAGCAAAGAAAACGAAGAAGCAAACAAAACCAAAAAGTTTTAACAAAAGCAATAAAAACAAAGTTAAAACAAAAAGCATTTCTTTCGTAAACACAATAAATGCTCAACGAAAATATATAAGCGTAGAAATTAACGGTGAAAAGCTCGATTTACAATTTGACACAGCTTCTGATATATCTCTTATATCAGAGAATACATTCAAAAAGCTTAATATTGGAAATGCTGTTAAAGTTCAACACACAGCTCGGAGCGCAACTGGAAAGTTGCCTCTTTCTCTTCAGTTTGAATGCAATGTTAAATTCAAAGATAAACAAGCATTTACTACATGTTACGTCACTCCAATAAAACATTTAAATCTGATGGGTTTAGATTGGATTAAAGCTCTTCAACTGGAAAATATGTCGATTAACAACATTTGCAACAAAATAATCGCAGAAAATACGGAAAGTGTTCCAATTTCAATTGATAAGAATATTAATCGTTTAAAATTATCTTTTCCAGACGTTTTTGACGAAAATTTTGGCCTATGCACAAAAACAAAAGCTCATTTGATAACAAAGCCTAACATTCAACCAGTTTTTCGCTCAAAACGTCCAGTTGCTTATGCTGTTCAACATCTTGTTGAAGCAGAATTAAAGAGGTTACAAGATACGGGAGTAGTTTCACCAGTAAATTACTCAGAATGGGCAGCACCTATCGTTGTGATTAAGAAGCCAAATGGGTCTGTCAGGATCTGTGCTGATTTTTCAACGGGTCTGAATGAATCTCTAGAAACTCATCAGTATCCACTGCCTCTTCCTGAGGATATTTTTTCAAAACTTGCAAACGCAAAATATTTTAGTCATATAGACTTATCTGATGCATTTTTACAAATTGAGGTTGACGATGAATCAAAACATCTTCTTACTATAAACACTCATATGGGTTTATATCGCTACAATCGGATGGTCTTTGGTGTAAAAACGTTTCCATCCATTTTTCAACAAATAATGGATAAAATGCTCGCTGGAATGAATGATGTCGCAGTCTATATTGATGACATTTTTGTTTCTGGCAAAGACGAAAATGAACACAACAAAAATTTACATGAAGTTTTACGTCGAATACAAGACTACGGCTTTAAGGTAAAATTTTCAAAATGCAAATTTTTTGTAAATCAGGTAAAGTACCTGGGGTACATCATTAATAGAAATGGGCTCCAACCTGACACACAACGTGTTTATGCAATTACACAAATGCCAGAACCAACTAATGTGTCAGAATTACGATCATTTCTTGGCGCTGTCAACTTTTACAGCAAATTTGTTAACAACATGCGTCAACTACGTGGGCCGCTTGACAATTTGTTAAAAGCGAACGTGAAATGGAAATGGACACAACAACATAAAAATTGTTTTTTGAAACTTAAAGAAGTTCCCAACAAAAAGTATTGTTGTAGCCGCTGACGCATCTCAGTATGGGCTAGGTGCATGTATCCTACAGATGGTTCAGTAAAAGCTATATGTCATGCTTCTAGATCACTTACGCCAGCAGAAAAGTCGTACAGCCAGATTGAAAAAGAAGGGTTAGCTCTTGTTTTTGCGGTTACAAAATTCCACAAAATGATTTATGGTCGTAAATTTAAACTTCATACGGATCATAAACCATTATTAGCTATTTTTGGTAAAAAGTCAGGAATTGCAGTTCATCAAGCAAATCGTTTACAGCGCTGGGCTGTCAAACTATTAGCCTACGAATTTGATATAAGTTTCATATCAACAAAAAGTTTCGGCTATGCAGATGTGCTTTCGCGACTTATCGCTAAAAACAACACTGAAGCCGAAGATTATGTTATCGCAGCAGTAAAGTTTGAAAATGAAATTAAAACTATATTACAAAATAATATACACAATTTACCATTAACAAACAAAATAATACAATACGAATCATCAAAAGATGATGTCATACGTAAAGTATTACAATATATTGAAAATGGTTGGCCCACTGAAATTAACGATCAAGAAATAAAGGTATTTTATAATAGAAGAAACGATTTATCCATTGTCGACGGTGTTGTTATGTTTGGTGAAAGGGTTGTAATTCAATTTTCAATTCTTAATATTTTTCGAAACCGAATTTTAAAGCAAATACATCGTGGTCATCCAGGTATAGAGCGCACAAAAGCGATAGCGAGAAGTTACGTTTATTGGCCCAAAATCGATGAAAATATAAAGATGATGGTTCAAAGTTGTAATAATTGTGCAGTTGCTTCTAAAATGCCTACCAAAAACACATTAAAATCGTGGCCTATTCCTTCAGAACCGTGGGATCGTTTGCACATCGACTATGCTGGTCCAATTGATGGAAATTATTTCTTAGTAATAGTCGATGCTTTATCTAAGTGGCCAGAAATAGTTATGACAAAATCCATTACAGCCTTGTTCACCTTGGATCTTATTAAACCGCGTTCAAAAGAAGATACCCCAAAGCGAAACATATCAATGGAAAATCAATTTAATAAGAAAAGATTCTCACTTTTCTGTTCGTGATTCCGTATATGCTAAAGTATACATGAACAACAAAAATTCGGTTTGGAAACCTGGAAAGGTTATTGAACGTATAGGAAGTGTAATGTATAACGTTTTACTAGACGGTGAGAAGTTAATTCGTGTTCATAAGAATCAATTAAAGAAAAATTATGGTGCTCATCACAATACTAATATACATAAAAGCTCTAAATTAGCATTGGGATTATATGATTCTCCAAATGAATCTAATTCTCCAATTGAATCTAATCTTACCACTGAAAATATAGAAAATGAAAACATCACCAATGGTAGCTTAAATACACCGACTCTAAGAAGATCTCAACGTGAACGTAAAGAAGTTGATAGATTCATTCCTGGATAAATATCTAAAAAAAAGGGAGGTGTTGGATGGCAATCCTGTTTCCATATTTGACATTTTACTTATTCTTTCTTTCTCTTTTTCATTTAATTAAGTTGAATATTTTAATCATTGTAATAAAGATCACTTGAATTAATAAGCGTGTGTTATATAATTATTCATATTACAATAGTCATACGGGCAATGCTAATATTGAAAGATTCCATAGAACGATATCACAAAAATTTAGGACTTTGTATATATTAGAAAAAGGGTTTTTTTTTAGGAGTAGGACCAGCACTCAGGGGATAAGCCCTACATATGCACTGCATTGCGCTGGAACTAGGAAAATAGGTTTTGGGAAGGAGGATAAAGGGAGTAGTGTCTGTGGATATTCGACTTGAACCCCCTCAAATTGTAAGTGGCGGGGAAGACATCTGCAGGTAGTTTGTTCCACATAGAAGAATGGGTTTCAGGAACAAGTTCCCTAATTTCACCAGAGCACCTGCCATTATAGTAACGATAGAACAACGATACGCACCCCACATTGCGACGATGCTCAAGAGAGTCAATAGAGTTGCTACCCTACTGTCTCCGATGAGTTTCATCGCCCTCTCCTGTACACGGTCGAGTAACTTCAAAATTGACTTTGAAGCACCGGCCCAAACATGAGAGTTGTATTCCATCTTCGGTCGGATGTAAGTGGTGTAAATATTAAGAAGATCAGAAGGGGTGAAGTATCTCTTGCACCGTCTTAAGAAGCCAAGGCACTTGAATGCTTCTTTTGCGACCTAAAAGACATGTTCCGTCCATCTGACATCACACTGCACTTTCATGCCAAGAACATCATAATGCCCCTGACTCCATAATACTTACACCACCCATAGAAACAGATGAAGCAGCATGGTCATACGTACGTCGATGCGTAAGCGTACAACACTGGGTCTTACGGGCATTAAAATCGACCCTGTTCGCATGACCCCATTCGGAAATCTTCGCGAGGTCACTATCCAGAACGTCATTCATAAACTGCCTCCTCGTCTCGATTTCAGACGTTGACGGCCTGCAGTTAAATGAATAAGAATGCGAAAGGCTGCTATCATCTGCGAAAGAGTAAATAGGACAGAAAATTTGGGAAAGTAGATCGTTATGAAAAATTAGAAATAGAGTAGGAGAAAGAACGGAGCCCTGCGGTACCCCTGAGTTGACTCTGAACTCATCGGATGAGACCCCATCTATAACAACTCGTATAGAGCGATCCCTGAGGAAGCTCGATATAAACCGAGAGAAGGTGTCTCCGACACCAAATACAATAAGTTTGGACAGGAGTGCTCCATGCCACACTCTATCGAACGCCTTAGAAATATCTAGAGCCACCACTTTACTTTCGCCAAAACGGTGTATGGAACTACACCAGTTTTCCGAAAGAAGGGCCAATAGGTCACCCGTAGAGCGGCCTCTGCGGAAACCATACTGGCGGTCGTTTAGTAAACTGTTGGACTCCAAATATTTCACAAGATGGAAGTTAAGCATAGTTTCCATCACCTTGGATATAGCAGAACATATTACAATCGGGCGGTAATTTTCAGGGTTATTAGCCACTCCCTTTTTGGAGTTACATTAGCAACCTTCCAGCACATTGGAAATTTACCGGAGTGGTGTAGTGTACTGAAAAGTTTGGCTATTGGACGTGCTTACGTCGAAGAGCACTGCTTCAGGACCAGTGCAGGAATTCCATCCGGCCCAGGAGACTTCCTTGTGCTGAGTTCCGCAAGAACCCTTTTATATTAGCTTTATCAACCGGATCAGTAAATATTTGGTCATTCCTCAAAAGAGTCGGAATTGAAGAACTAGCACTTTCCTTAACACTTTTGACGAATGACCAAAAACTCTTACTACCCCGGGGGCAGTAAGAAATCTAGTGCGACTACGCTGCTCGTATAAAGCCTTTTCGCGTCTTAACACTTTGGCACACGAAGATCTTGCCTTCTTGCGTAGCAAATCAGTATAGGCATTTTTGTTATTACGCCAAGTACTGAATGCTTCCTCTCTGGATCGCAACGCATCCTTACATGCCTGGTTAAACCAAGACTTCGCCCTAGGTTTAACCGAAATTTGCTTACAGGGAAGAAAAGCTTCCATCCCCAGTAGAATTGTGTTTTCAACCATTTTCGCCATGGAATCGACATCATTGTCAAGAAAACGTAGTTTCCAATTAAAATTCCGAAAGAATTCGTTGAGCTCGGCCCAACGACCATTTTCGTAAATATATTTACTACGCTTCGTGGCTGCACGCGAAACGTTGCGAAGTTTGGAGAACGGAAAGGTTGCGGAAATGGTGCAATGATCCGAGTTACCGAGAGGTGCATTGACGGTAACTTCATACTTTTCAGGATGTGAAGTTAGAAAAAGGTCAAGCGTATTATGTTGGTGCCCTTCAACAGGCGGAATGTGTTGGTTCATTAACTAATTGCACAAGGTGATTGTGCGCGGCGAACAACTCAGCAAATTGGCCCTCTGAGGTTGTGTGGCTCGAATGGCGAAGCCAAGATGTGTTATGAACATTGAAATCACCAGCAACAACAATTTCACTGCTCGGTCAACTATCAAGAATCTTCGATATGGAGTCGGAACGATTATCGAAGCCATGTATGGTAGCATCTCTTTCCGCGTTTGGACTTCTATACAGAAACCCGAAATGTAAAAAGTGTGTACCGACTTTAAATTTAACCCAAAGACAGCTAAATTCTGCGTCAGACATGCCTAACTTCATTACGTACATATATTGCAAGGACCCTATGAAGAATAAAAAGCGACAGGAGGTGATACCCGGGCAAATGAAAACCCTGTGGATCAGCATCCTCATGTACCTGGGTTTCGCTTAAGGCGAAAACATCCGGCCGATGGAGACAAGCGTGAGCATATGCAGAAAAGAAATTCGGTCTTAACACACGTATGTTACAGAAGTCGATTCTAAACTTACCCGCCATCACAAGATGAGAGAAAAAAACCGAAATCCAAACTCTAGATTAGCGAATACGATGCAGTGACCATTCACTAGCCAGTGTTATGCCTTCACTAGTGAATGATCCAGCCGCTATCAGTACACCGCGCCAATAAAATAGAGTTTTTATTATATTTTATTTATGGGAAGAGGGATGGGAGGCGCATAACACTGCAGAAACACAGGTCATAAAAGCCTTAGTCTGGTCCACTTCCATTTTCCCATAGTGGCTCATAGTGCCACTATGGGAAAACACTGGTATGGGGGGTCGTCACTGATGGTATGGAATGTATAGATTATTTTTGTTGTTATGTTGTCTTTTTTCTTATTTGGGTTATTGTTTATGTAGTTTGTTATTGTAATGATTTGTATTTTTTTTTTAAGTTTAAGGTATTTATTGTTTTAATATTTCTTTTTCTGTTGATTGGTATTTTTTTTTATCTTTAAATTTCTGTTTTTATTTTTGCCTATATGCTTTGACTTATTAATTTAATTGCCATTTTCTTAAATAACTAAAACACATCCCGGACAGACAGACATAAAGACGAAATACGTGTTAACGGCACTATAATGATAATGATAGATTCCATTCAGCGACAAAATATACACCAAGCGAAGTGCATGCCAATAAAGTAGATCTTGAAAAAGGGAAAAATAATTTGGAAGCAACAAATCATAAAACCATAAATAAATTAAATAGAAATAGAGAGGATTATAAGGAAAAGAGATCAGAAGGATTTATAAAAAACTATAAAGCGGTTAGGCATAAAGAGCAACCAAAGTATAGGAAAGAAAAATTGAAAAATATTCACCCTTACAACATTAAAAAACCATTAAAATTTTCATGGATACGACCAAGTGACGGCACTACGATTCTAACGGAACTACTGGACCAAACAGGATTTATTGACCTACAGATAAGAGACCAGGAAATAGTTAAGGACAGTGGCATAATATTACATATGATTGATGTTAAACAGATAGAAAATATTCTTAAGGAAATGACAGACAATATTATACTAACGAAAACAAGTAAAATATTCTTAATGAAATGACAGACAATATTATACTAGCGAAAACAAGTAACAGGGACATATTACAAGCCGAACTACTGAAAGCAAGAAATATATTAATGACGTTAGTACCAATAGAAAAAAGACAAAAAAGAGAACTTATAAATGCAGTAGGTAGTGTAGCTAAATCAGATACGGGCGTTTCATAGCACAATTGTGCTGAGATCAATCACACGTATTCTTACCCTCTTTAATTTAGTCGTCGATGAGACAGGGACGAATGAATATCAGGCGGATGCTTACGAATTTTTTAATATTTTTTTCCAGGATATTTGTCCAGCAAACAATTTCAGTCATGATGATATGCGAAAAATATTTTGTCATAAACAATTTTGTCGATAACATACAATTCCTTTTAAACAACTTTTCTCCAATAACGGACTGAGCTAATTCTCCTAATTTAGTAATACACCTAGTCTTATTAATTAGTCTGTGTAAAATCTTATCAAAAATATTTTGAATATGTTTCCCATATGAAAATGATCTTCCATGCCGACAAATATCAAAGCTTATTAAGTTTGATACATCCAACCGCGTTTTTTTGCGAATATTCAGCTTCAGCAAGCAAATATTCTTTTATTTATTTTATTTTTTTCTTGAATGGAAAACATAACAAATTATTGTCCTATCTTTTTTAATTTTTTTCATTTGACTGTTTACTTAGAAAAGGTTTTATTTTTAATTAATAATTTTACGTAACCAAGGTTTTTTTTCAATTTAGAAAAAATTGGTACTTATGTATAAATATATAATGCACCATTATCTTTCAAACGCTTGGCTTTTTGTTTGGTGGGTAGCTCGCAAGCTCAACACATACACAATTTACCAATCCATTGACGGTGCCCACCACTGAACTAAATGAACATTTCGCACGATGACGATAGACAGACCATACAAAAACATTTATTACATATGTATGTATATTAAACGAGCAAATAAAAAAAATTTAGCGATAGAACAAATAAAATATATTGTAAAAAGCGATAGGAGAGAAATTGAAAGAGGTCTTAATATGATAAATAAAATTGTAGATGAAGAATACCAACATCATATGTATTTACAACAAATGACTAAAATTCAATTGATAAAAAGTAAAATAGAACAAATTCAAGATAATGTAGCATCAGCCAAATATGGGTTAGTTCATCCAAATATTTTAACAAATCATGAAATTAACAAATATAATATTGATTTAATAAAGTAAAATATTTGCAATTAGGAGTAGCTATATTCAATAATACTTATGTATTTAATATGAAGCATTAAAATACCAAAATTGTTCATACAAGTAACAATAACAAAAATTGTACCATTACCAAATAAAAGTCAAAAAGAAATAGGAGCCAAAATAGAAGAAGTTTTTTATAAAACTATACAATTTGAAGAAAATAAACATTTCAGACAGTTAAAAGCTATCCAGACAGTTAAAAAATGAGTTTATTAACGAAAAATTGTAAATTAATAACAAACAAAGAATTAGAAATTATGTATAGCGTTAGATGAAAAAACAATAATGGTTAAAAACGCTGTCAATTTATTTGTAAACAATACATGTAATAAAAACAACGCTATTTTATATGGAAATAATTTAATTCAATTTAAAAATTTTTCAATAGAAATTAATGATTACTACTATTCTAATTTAGTTGAAAAATTCGAGTGATATATTATGAGCTTGCAATATAATGATATGAAGAATTTTACATAAAAACTTACTTTCGAGCAAAGAGATGAAGAAAATAAAATTAATTTAAAAAATATTTCTAACTTAAAAAACCATAATAAAGTCATATACGGGTGTAACATTTTTCTCATACTTACAATAATATTAATATCACCATTTGGAGAACAAAGTTAAAATATATTAAAATAAATTTCAATAAACGAATTCAGGAGAATTCTGATCTAAAGGGAGGAGAAGTTACATATACACGTACCTACATTGATATAAAAGCGAATGAACCCGATAAATTCGAGGAATTCTTAAATCAAGTTAATAAAGCCAGACAGTTACCCAATTTCATATTTCCGGTGCATTGCACAAGACATAATTGGGGTATTCACACTGTGTGCTACTTAGTCATATTGTCATCAAGTCATAATATTTTAGAACAGTTTGAAAAAGTTGTTGTTGTGCTGCATACAAAAAAATTCATAAAATAATAGCACTCTTTCAGGTATGTTTTTGTTTTGTCATAAAATAGCTCTAGAGATCTGAGTCGAACGGCTGAAAATCTTTAGGCGAGACGGCGATAGTATATGTTTGCCGCCGTCATTTATATATGATTCACGATTAAAAAATTATTAATACCTATATGTCTGTACATTAAATAACATTTTTATAACATAAAAAAAAATTTAAAGAGAACTAAATCGCACAAGCTTAATATATATTTCTCGTTTAACTTACGTAGATGGCAGCCACTGAACGTTTTTATTTTATACATACAAATTCATTTACATTTTCTTGTGCACCAAAAGACAAATGTAATAATTTTAAATAGAAATGGAGTTTTTAGACGATTCACCTTTAATTGCATTAATTTTCTTCTGCTTTGATAACAGCTAATTACAAATGTGTTGTTATCTTATCAGCTGATCAATGTTTGAAAAAGCATACATAAAGTTATGACGGGTTGTTCACACTAGTCATATTTTTCTTATGACTTTATGACTACAGTGTGAATCCCCCAAATATTTCCAAAGTAACTAATCAGCATAATTTTAGCAATAATTGAAATAATAAAATTTCACCCACCTTCCTAAATGAAAAGGTGATCCAACAAATGTAATTTAAGTTAAGTAAGCAAAATTGGCATACATACAATTTATTTTCTTTAACAAAATTAAAATAAAATAACAAAATATAATTTAAGCTCCTGACCACCAAAACTGATCACAACGTGTCTTCTCCAAATTTTTTTAAAAAAGGCCGGACGTCGGCAAGTAATAAAATTCGCGCGATAGGCAACTAAATGTTTTGCGTTACACTGTCATAAAGTTGTAATATTTTAGACCATTTTAAAAAAGTTATTGTTGTGCTGCATACAAAAAAGTCACAAAATAATAGCACTTCAGGTATGTTTTTGTTTTGTCATAAAATAGCTCTAGCTATTTTAGTTTATACATTCATTTAGATATTCTTGTGCACCAGAAGACAAATTTAATAATTTCAAATAGGAATGGAGTTTTTAGTCGATTCATCTTTAAATGTAATAATTTTCTTCTGCTTTGATAACAGCTAATTACAAATGTGTAATTGTGTGTTATGACTTTATGACTGGAGTATGAATCCCCCAATAATTTTATATGTTAAACAAACAAATAGTCATTTTATATCAACACTATACAAAACATTACAAAGAAATCCGGATCTTTGGATGAATTAATAATCGTGTTTCTTCATGCAACATGTAAAATTATTTGAAGTATGCTTTAGTTTGTTTTTGCATATAATTTTTTAATATAGGTGTGTTAGAGTTAAACTAACTAACGTGAACTTACAGCGTCAAATAAGAGTACTTTTTGCATGCATCAGAAGACTTCAACCTAGTCCCAAAATAACAAAACTTCTTAGCTTGTGCATATGTAATTTTTGTTACGTTTTAGGATCGCACTCGGAAGCAGAATTCTTAGCATATTTAGCTGATATTTCAAAATCTCTAAGTATGCTGAATAAATATCCACTAATTAAAAAAGCGTTTCTTAGGTATAATGCCCCATTGCCGTCGTCCGCTGCTGTAGAAAGATTATTCTCGTATGCCACAATGTTAAATGCACCAAAGCGTGTCATACTTTTAGACGAAAACTTTGAAAAATTGCCGTTGTTGAAAGTAAATGATTCCTTTTAAATGTTAAGCATAGAATAATAAATTCTTAAATTATTTTGTCGTTAGTTCTGATTCCTAGTTTTTTTTTAATTTTGTTCTGTATATGTATTTATCTATGTATGTATTTTTTAATAAAAGCTGAAATATTAATGATTAAATAAGTGGTATTTAATGTGTGGTTTTTTTATAGCATCGGTCATTTCCATTTTTCATAATTCAAGAAATTTAGTTTCGAGTACTATAATATCAATTATCAAACATTCTAAAAAATAAAATAAGAATGAACCAAAAGGATTGTAATTCCTCTTCTAACCCATTAAAGAGTAAAGTTAAAATTTAGTTCAACTCATTTTTGTACCGAAATGAATGCATTCAAATATTTTTGTTTATAATGAATTCATTCATATATTAATTCAACTCCTTACTTTGGAATGAATTAAAAATGTTAATCGGCAGTCATAAAACTCTAAAGATAAATGCTTGGGATGATTATATACAAAATTTAAAAATTTTTTTTTTTTGGTAGGGTCATTTAGGGGGCGAAGGGGAAGGAGGGTGTAGGGCAGAGAAGTACCAGGTTTCGTCTCAGCTTCGTCATTAAAGCTTAAAAATGTTATTTTTAAGGAATGTAGGCTTAAGTAAAACAATTTGTTAAATTTTTATGCTATTTTTGCCTATAATAACGCCCACTAAAGTGGGCGGGGCCAAAAATATTTTTACTTTATTTAATGGCTCCAAGTTTAACGCGTTGGACCGTATTTGACATAAAAATATATCACTTGCTTAACAAAATAACCAAAAAGCTTTAAAAATTATGTTGTTTTTTCTGGGTTGGTTTAGTTCTTCTTAGGGGAACTTTTTCCCCTCTTGCCCGATTTAGCCCATCTTAGAACTTAACCTGCTCTAAGCTTCAAAATATATTTATGCCAAATTTCAAGAGTCTAGCGCTTTTCGTTTGGACTGAATCGTGATTTCCACAGACGGACGGACGGACATGCTCAGTTCGTCTTAGATTTCATCACTGATCAAGAATATATATACTTTATGGGGTCTGAGATGGATATTTCGATGCCTTACAAACGGAATGACAAAGTGAATAACCCTCCAAATTCTTTTTTTGGAGGGTATAAAAACCGAAATGAATCATTCAATTACAGCTCTGCTCATTGGTAAACAATAAAAGTATTTAATAAAACCAAACGGTAAATAAAATTTTTATTGAAGCATTTGATTGCATAAAGTCTACTGATAATTTTGTCTGATCTGGTGATAATTTTCTGTAAATAAAGTGAAGTTAGCGTTCTCAATTCTTTTATAGGACTCGAGGATGTACATTAATCACCGCTTATCACGTGGGAATCGGCTGATGCATTCAAAAATTATAGCAGGTTGAAAATTAAAATAATAGAATTATTCAGCGATCAAAATTAGCGGGAAGTTGCTGGGATGGCTCAATAGTATTCTATATATATTTTATTTTATAAATGAAATTTATTTGTTGGTGGCTTGCAACTCATACAAAACTAAACCAACAAATAAAGTATGTTCGATACGAATCTATTTTATTTTTCTACACCTTTATACAATCACATTGACAACAATGTGTTAAATAGAAAAACTTCATAACAGTTTGATTTAGATTTTATTTTTCATTTTGCCTTATAAATACTTTTCTTGTTATCCAATGGATTTCTGATTGTATAAAGGTGTAGAAAAATAAAATAGATTCGTATCGAACATACATACTTTATTTGTTGGTTTAGTTTTGTATGAGTTGCAAGCCTATGTTCTTGTTCTGTTGTTATTTTTGAAAATAGTTTGTAATTTACAAGTTGTGAATTCTCAGATGGTTTTCGGAAGTATATGCATAAGATAAGAGGTTTTTAACTTTTCAGAACTGTGGTTAAAGTCTACTGACGATTTGGTAAAGCACCAATGAAATGCATATAGACATTGCTTAACCACCAACAAATAAATTTCATTTATATATTAGTATTGTGACAACAATGTGTTAAATAGAAAAACTTCATATATTTTTTTTTGTGGAATTAATTGATATATAATACATAGCCATAAACAATCAACTACAATATATAACGCTTTTATGAATACATATACCTACTCGTATATGTATATTAATTGATAACTAATAAATAATAACACTACTTATTGATTTATTACTCATGCTCTAAAGTTGTAAATTTAGATAAGATAACACATGATTAAAATCACTCTACTAAGTGACAATACATGACGTATTTCTGTTATAAGTACATATATTGTATTTGACATTGTATATATGAGCTTTGATTTTTTTTCTTTTATTTGCTATCGTATATAACCGACTTTACTCATTAGCCATATGGTAATGAAGCTTTGAAAGACCTAATTGTAGGAGTTCTGTTGATAGGTATTCAAGCACTTAACAGATTATTGGTAATGAAGCTTTGAAAAACCTAGTTGTAGGAGTTCTGTTGATAGGCATTCAAGCACTTAACAGCTTATTGGCTATCAGACTAACCGTTTGATTAATTAAAAATTTGATATTTTCTAGATATATCTGCTCGGTTTTATCGGATATCCAAACCACTGTTTTTGATGTCAAAATATCGAAGCCTAAAATATATTTTTAAACTTGTATACTCGTAGATCTCAAAACTTGCAACGCAAATACCCAAGCTTCGAATGCTAAGAAAAACACAATATTACATTAAGGGTCTTCATGAAATGGGACGTAAAAGAGGGCGTGATATTTGAAACGTTTATTTCTGGTGTATAATATTCATACAATTTGAAGCAAATTTGTTAGAAACTATATGGAAACAATTACATAATTTAAAAAAGTGGGCTTTAGGCCGAAAAAAGTAGCCTTTTTTCTAGAAATAGATCCCAAAATACAGTACAAAAACAAGAATCAGGAAATTCGGATATAAATTTTTTTGCTGAATGTTCGTCTCTGTGCTTTGCCAGGATGAGTCACGTGATCAATCTTTTTCTGGGTTTCTCTAAACATACACTTCTATTACGCCATTAGAGTCATGTTTAACTTTTTACACTTCTAATTTTTTCGGTTAATTCTGTTAAGAGATGTAAGTCAATCGTTGGCAAAACCGTTATTGGCTCAAGCTCAATTAGAGTAGCAGCGTCTTTACTAAGCCTTAAACTTTTACTACGGTTTCCTATTACTAGTTTATCGAAATTAACTATTTTAATCGTTAATCAACAATAGCAAATTTTTAATTAAAAATACTCTAGACGTAAGACTTGACTTCAAATTTATATATTCGTATTAGATGCTGAATAAATAATTATGCAATTGCTTAGTGGCAAACATAGAAAGACCTTTTCTATGGGTGCGAGATCTGGGGAGAAAGGCAAAGGTTAAGGAACTTCAAAGTGCAAAGAACATCTGCGTTGTGTATAACATGGCCATACCACAGTGGATCGACAGCTGCAGTTCTTGCAGTGGGGCGGAAGCAACTACAGATAGCAAGACGAGATACGAAAACAGTACCTAAAGAGGAAGATCGTATGAAGCTGCGTCCAAACCTGGTAAACAAGATTGAATAACAGCAGAGATAGTGGGTAGACAGTAAGCCTTATTCCATATATTGACAAATGGACGAATGGAAAACATGGAGACTTAAATAACTACATTATTGGAATTTTATCAGATCTTTTGGATATCATAAAAAGTATTTAAACAAATTTGAAAAATGGTGAACGGAAGTTTTTTGGTACAAGGTTGATGAGACCATAGATGATGGCAAATAATATGCCAAATAGGAAACACTCTCGAAGATATGTTAACGTGGTTCCGGGGTAGAACTCATTTAATAAACAAAGGCGATCGATCCCAACATATCACACTGAATGATTATCTGCCGTAAATGCAACAGCATACTGTTCCCGGAAAAAATATACGTGCCATGCATTGACTCTTATACCAGTTCATTAGCAGACCTCAGTCTAATTCTGAAAAGTGCCAAAACCTTTAAGCGTATGAACAAGCTTTCAATAACTATTTGAAAATTACATAAGGAAAACAGCAATCGGCTTTGGTGCTTCTTTAAACCCACAAGAAATGTGAAGTTAATATTTTTTTTACGATTTTCTGATGGTTTTTCAGAAATAAATATTAGCGTTACGTTTATACCTGACAATACTGTCACGACAACAAAGAATACGTGTTAGTTGTCAAAAGCGTATATGTATATACCCAGCAGTAAAATTTTCCGACATCTGTTAGATGTCTGAATCTGGCAAACTTATGACCCAAAATTATATGAAGTAGTTCTGATAGACATGCAGTTTTTCCCGACATATCTGATAGAAATCTTATGAAAAAACAAGGAAATTCTGATCATTTGGACGACAATCGGACTACTTTCTGACATATATCTGATAGACTATAGAATGCAGTTTTAATCGACTATTCATAGAGATATCTTATCAAAATCTAAAAGTATGTCTAGTGGAATACAAATAGTTTTTATAATTTTACCACTTTTTACATTTTCAAACTTTCACTTTTGTGTTTCTCAGCTTTCTAATCCTTGGATGTATTAAATATTTTTTATTAAGACGCAACAGCTAGTTGTTCGCGGAATGATCTTCAAAGCAAGATCTGTCAAAATAACATTATTATTTTATTTTAAATGACATTTATTTGTTGATGGTTAAGCAATGTCTATAATAGGTCTGTTCCAAGTAATTTCGGGCAAGTTTGGGCTAATGAGAGTAAAAAGAAAATTACTCTCTCAAAGTGCAAAATCTACCCAAATTTGCAACGCAAAAAACCATAATCATATCTTTTGAAAAACTAGTGGCGCTTACTTTTTAAATTAGTTTTTATTTTAGTGGTTTTATAACTGAATAAGGCTCAACATCATGAAATGAAAGATTAGCATCATTGTAAATGTAACATGTCGTCTTCATCAGACTCACTTGATGTGTCCATAAGTGGTTCACTAATCTGAAAAAGCATTTTTGTATACTAAACAAAGGGGCAAATATGCGCATATGTACTAACATATGTACTAATTACTTTTAACCAATTTTTCCTGTATTTGTAAATTTTCTTTTTACTTTTTATACCCTCCAAAAAAGAATTCGGGCGACTTTGTATAGGAAATGAAAAAAATTACACTCTCATTTTCTCTCAAAATTGCACAAAAATTGTTATCTGGAACGCATTTGGGCAACTTTGGGCGAGTTCGGACTGTTTCGGGCTGCATCTGGAACACAGCTAATATAGACATTGCTTAACCATCAACAAATAAATTTCATTTAAAATAGAATTGTGACAATATGTCAAATAAAACTTTCATAACAATTATTATTTTATTACAAAAATTTTTACTTATTACATATGCACCTTTTAAACGTTTTTAAATTATTTACTTTTATTTTTGCTTTAAATTATATACTTTTTTATCTTATTCACACAATATATGTATAGTAGAGTGGATCGAAATTTTTTTTCAAATTTTGTTTTTTCTGTATTATGAATCGAGGCTCTATATCCGTAAACAGGTATGGAATCGATGCCTTTTGTCCCATTTGTTCTACATCGGTAGCAAACTTTTCACAGATATATTGATTTGAAGGATCTTTCGCATTATTCAATTCTAGCAAATCGTTTTTTATCCACAAGTAATATTTTATAATATCAAAATAAGTCGGTAACATATTGTCATTTAATACAAGTGGTGCACCAAATACAGGGCAAAGCATATCTTTCCGAGTGTTATGCAGTATGTTTAGTCAGTTTTTAAATATTTCTATATTAATAACACATAAAATAGGTTGAAGCAATTTATTAATTAAAAATTTCTTCGTGCTAAACTTTTGTTGAACACGTACGTACCACTTTCATTTTTTTACAAAGAAGTTGGAATGAATAACAATGAAGCAACATTAGCGTAAGCGGAATCACCAACTTCTTTTCAAGTATATATGAATTTAAGTGTTGCTAAATACTAAAATGATACTAACTTTAAATTTGAAAAGTAGATTTTCTGTTTAAAGAGCAATTAGGAAAATCAATGGAATACTCTCAAATTTCACCGGTCGTGCGCCACCTCTAAATTTGTTTATAGAATTCTGATTTTTTGCATCAATTAAAATTTGTTAAGGGGTCATGTATTAATAATATGTACAGAAGATTTAAAAGTATGAAAACATCTTTTTTTTGCAATTTTCATTCAACCCTAGTGTATAGCCTTTTTTATATTATAGTTTCACTTCCCATAAATCAAAGCAAAATCAGAAAGTACATTGAACAATTTCAAGTACCTTGATATTGAAAGATTTCTTTAGTGCTGAAATAATATGTGCACTTATTCATTTTGTTAAAAAATCGTCCTTCATTCCGTTTCAGACTTTACTAACGACAACAACAATTGTTAAAACAAAAAGAGTTTCAGATAATCCTAAACACTGTTACTTCAGAAAAAGATACGCTCAATCTAATCATCAAATCGTCACGATAAGAGTGAAATCTATTAAAAACAATTGTACGACTTGTTTTTAACTAAAAGAAAAATTACGAAATGCTGAAGTCGATAACTAAAAACAAAAATAATAACTAAATAAATCTCTTTGTAATAAATTGACATTCTAAAATTATTGTTAAGTAACAAACATAAGAAATAAATCGTAAACCATTTCGCCGTTAATAATACCCGTTGAACATAAAAATACATGATTTGTAGAGAACGGATGGAATTGTTATCAGAACAAAAATATTAACACAAATTCAAAGTTCCTTTTTTAATCGCATTGTTAAGTAATAATTTTTACCGATAATTATTTTTTTGCTGTTTATGTGTTCGTATTATGAAAAGTAAATCTATAAAAAGCCGTTTACTTAAATGATACAAGTTAGTTGGCCCAACAATTTTGTACGCCTAAAAGCAAAATTTTCTAAGGCCAATATGTTGCCTAGAAAATTGTTAATAGGAATCGCGCTACAATTCCTAGTGTTTCTGTGTATAAATAGTGCAATCGGTAGGTGAATTAAATGAATTTAAAACAAGCTAGTGATATTATATAATTTCATAAAGTAGATTAAAATTTTTATACTAAAAGCTCGTGACGTGAAATATTTGTACTACTACGAAAAAAGTATGACAATATACCAAATAATGAATATAAATAAAATATTTGGAATAAATTCCTTAAGTTATACATGTCCAAACTAAGGTTTGGCCAAAACGTTCATGGTGTAACATACATTTAAAATAAAAAAAAATAAAATAAAACCATAATGTTATGTAAATTACATGAATTTGAAATAATACATAATTTTGAAATTATACTTATCAATGAAATTATACTAAACTTTGAAATTATACCTAACTTTGAAATTATATTTACCTTTGTAACTATATCTAACTTTGAAATTATAACTATGTACCTAAAAGTTACACTTGCTTGCAAATGTATACTTACTTACGGTGAACGCCTTACAGTGCTATCCCGATAATCCGGACACGCGATTTTACGGACACATATATAATCCGCACACTGCTACAAACCGGACAGTACCACTTTTTTATACCCTCCAAAAAAGAATTTGGTGGGTATATTCACTTTGTCATTCCGTTTGTAACGCATCGAAATATCCATCTCAGACCCCATAAAGTATATATATTCTTGATCAGTGATGAGATCTAAGACAAACTGAGCATGTCCGTCCGTCCGTCTGTGGAAATCACGATTCAGTCCAGCTAGACTCTTGAAATTTTGCATAAATATATTTTGAAGTTTAGAGCAGGTTAAGTTCGAAGATGGGCTAAATCGGGCAAGAGGGGAAAAAGTTCCCCTAAGAAGAACTAAACCAACCCAGAAAAAACAACATAATTTTTAAAGTTTTTTGGTTATTTTGTTAAGCAAATGATATATTTTTATGTCAAATACGGTCCAACGCCTTAAACTTAGAGCCATTAAATAAAATAAAAATATTTTTTGACCCCGCCCACTTTAGTGGGCGTTATTATAGGCAAAAATAGCATAAAAATTTAACAAATTGTTTTATTTAAGCCTACATTCCTTAAAAATAACATTTTTAAGCTTTAATGACAAAGCTGAGACGAAACCTGGTACTTCTCTGCCCTACACCCTCCTTCCCCTTCGCCCCCTAAATGACCCTACCAAAAAAAATTTTTTTTTTAAAGTTTGTATATAATCATCCCAAGCATTTATCTTTGCAGTTATATGACTGCCGATGGAAAGTGCGACGTTCGATGGACAGAACACATTTTTCATGTTTCAAAAGAAGCATTCAAGTTCCTCGGCTTTCTAAGGCGGTGTAAGACATACTTCACCCCGTCTGATCTCCTTACTATTTATACCGCTTACATCCGACCTAAGATGGAATACAACTCTCATGTATGGGCCGGTGCTTCAAAGTCTATTTTGAAGTTACTCGACCGTGTACAGGAGAGGGCGAAGAAACTCATAGGGGACGGTAGGGTAGCCAACTCTATCGACTCACTTGAGCATCGACGCAATGTGGGGTGCGTTTCACTGTTTTAACGTTACTATAATGGGTTTTGTTAAGATGAAAATCCACCATATGTGGTGGATTTACCAGTGAACCGCACTACACATTACAGGGAAAATACATTCTTTGCCCGTATGTGGAATAAACTCCCTGCGGAAGTCTTTCCTGCCGTATATAGCATGAGGAAATTCAAATCGAATGTTCATAGGCACTACTCCCTTTATCCTCCTTCTCACAACCAATTTTCCTAGTTCCAGCACAATGTACGCATGAGTAGGGGCCATCCCCTGTGTGCCGGTCCTAATTAAAAACAAAAATAAAATAAAAATATTTTGCTTTAGTTAGTTGAGTGTTTTTGTTGACATAGGTTCGCAAAATTTATTAGAGTTTAAGCTATACATATTTTTAAAAATTTCTTTATATAACTGGACATTGTAAACAATCACCGCTATTGTGTTTGGCGTTTAACGCCTGAAAATTCGACAAATTGTAATAGCTTAAAAACAAAAAGCTAAATTTTCTTTAATCTATTACAAAAATGTAGAATCTGAAGGCGAAAAATGCCAAACACAATAAAGGTGAATAAATAGTAATAGCAAGAGATCACATAAAAGTTTAAGAATAAAAAAGAATTGTGAATTATTGGATGAATTAGTGACAGGCAAATCAGTAAGATGTGTTGCATGCAAATTTGGCGAAAAAAATCGACCGTGTTCGGTATTAAAAAAAATAGTGCTGCTTTAAGAGAGTTTATGTCTAACATATATATGAATTTTCGTTTCATATACTACATATAAATGTAACATTTATTGAACTATAGGGTCCGCCAAATAACTTTTTTTGAAAATGCTATAAAAAAAGCTACTGAATATTTTCTCAAATTTTTTTTTTATTTGAAAGTACAATCCTTCCGGTTAATAATGGAAAATCATTTTATTCAAATGGCTGCATGGCCTGATAACGATCGCATGGCCTGATAACTGTAACGGCCACTCCTTGCTCATTTTCGAAGAAAAATGGCCGAATTATGCCTCTGTACCAAAATCCGCACCAAACAATGACTCGTTTTGGGTGCGTCGGCTTTTTTATGCATGCGTGCGGGCTTTCTGTGCCACAAATGCGACAATTTTGCTTGATCAAAATGACCTTCATCTGAAAAATTTTTTTTTTGGTGAAATCGGCATCTTCTGTAAGTCGATCGCAGACCCACTTAGCGAAGCGAAAACGCATTGGATGGTCAAGCATATTCGTTCAGCGGAAGGATAAAACTAATTATCTGTCAAATCAGACATGAGCTAAGTGTTACCATTCACGAAATAAGCACTAGTTGAAAAAAGCGTTAGATTGCGGACCCTATATATTCTCTTTTTAATAAACAATTTGATAAATAAATATAAAATTGATTTAGTTTTTATTCTTTGCATTATGTACATATGTATGCAGGTAAAAAAATTAACATCTGTAATCCGGACACTCCAGTAATACGGACATGCTCAGGATTTATGGTGTCCGGATTACCGAGATAGTACTGTGTTAATGCAAAAATAATGTACTTTTTACGGTTTTGTATTTAAAATACTTGACTAAGCTACTAATATCACGGAAATTTGATTAAAAAATGTGTAGCTTTACAGTAGACTCCCATGTACTGGAAATAATCAAAACCAAATTTTTTTTTAGTTATCCGATTTTTTCTCTAAAACGTAGTTCGGATTACTGAAATTTGCTACAGTTAAGCGTACTGCTTAAAATCAGTAAAAAAATACTTTTTATATCAAATCTGTATTTTTTTTACGTCAATTTAACGTAAAAATGTTATTTAAAAAAAATGTAATAGAATTATGTATTCATTTTGTTGTTGAAATTTTTCACGAATTCCTCGAAAATGTCTAGCCACTTGCATTGACAATATAAGAGAAAAATACAATAAAGTACGTAAGAGCAAAATGGACAAATACATTTTTCCATTTAATTTTTTAACGGACAAAACATGCACAATTTGTGCAGCCTTAAGTTATGCAATCGATTTCTAATAAATAAAATTGTTATTGTTTATTTTTTCAATAAAGCGCAGTAAGTTTTATACAAAACGTAGTTGTGGTCTAGCTATTGGTTTTCAGTAATACGATAGTTTCAATAAAAAGATGTTTCGCTTTAAAGTGAATAAGACTAGCTGCGTTTAAAATCAGTGCGGGGACTCGTATCGCTTTCAAAATCCGACGTTTTTCAGTAAGGCATGTTGCGCTAAAGCGGATTCGACTGTATTTTAAAATTTAAATGATCCGCACAAAAAACAAGTGAACTTGTGTACATTTCATATACTGTACATACATGATCTTTTTGTGTTTCTAATAGAACGATACAAAGTAGTGATGAACGCTTCATACAAGTATATGTGAAACGACTCGAGATCGAACATCTTTTACTGACATCATACATGAAAGTTTTTATTCTCTTTTGACAACGCAGCAAAAGAGATTTTTGAATGAAAACAGTATCATATCGACGAACGCATCGTTTGCTTAATTGTCCGTCTGGTAATCGAACATGTTTTATTCAGGTGTTTATGCAAACAAGAGTTGACTTCAGGGATGGAAAAGGGCTATTTTGATTTTATACCAATTAACTAAATAAAACGTACTTTTCATACCATGACGGTACCATTTTTTTATATATTTTATATTTCTATAAATAGAAATTCAAAAACTTCTCTACACAAGTATACAACAAAAAAAGGTTATATACATAAAAATCTAGGAATCAGTTGATTAAATTTTATTCAAAAAGTCATACAATTTAAGATAATAAATTTTCTGGTAGTTTAAAATTTAGGCAACGAGACATTGATTGAAAACTTTTTCGGTATTTGGAAATCAAAACAACGTGATTGTTTTTGAATCAAATATAAGGCAGCCTAACGATGAAAAATGTTTCTGTTGCGAAAAATTATAGCAAATAATTGTAAGTCCGTTACTTAAATGAGCCATAATTTAGCAGAAATATGAGACATAAGATACTATTTTGAAAGATTCGGGTCAAAAGAACCGTTTTATCTCGAAAGAACAATCATTTTCAAAAAGAAACGACAAAATAAATATATAGAACAAGCAGAGGAGTAAGAAACGATCCGAAAATTTCATGAAGTGCTGAGTGGAATACTGTATGTAATAAATAGTTGACACAAAATCTTAGACTATGTAACCGTATAATTCACAGAAATATTTTATGTTTATTAACTGATTCACTGAGAAATTAACAAAAATTTTCAAGCATAAAACGTTTTTATAAACTAGGTGTAAGCTTTTGATTGAGATATTTAAATTGTACCAAATTAGTCGTGGTAGTACCACGGTACCAACAAAGTCTAATTGTACCAAAAAAATTACAATTGTATCATGTTTTCCATCCGTAGTTGACGTTGAATAAAATCAAAGCAGAGAAGTTAGACCCCTTTCACACACATCACGTTTGACTCGTCAAGTCTTGATCTTTTAGGAGAGAGCGGCAGTGTTGTCAGATAATTTTTTTTCTTCCCCCCCAAAAAAAATTAGGAACCCCCTAGATTCTACACTTTTTTTTAAAAAACCCCCTAAAGCAGAAAAGTTTAAGTAGTAATTTGGTTTCATCATTCTTATCTCTATTAAATTTGAATTGAGGTACTATCATTCTTACGCGAAAAGCACGAAAACACACAACTTTTTATTTTATTTTTTATAAAAAGCCCCCAAAAAAATATATCTGCAATCTCTCTTTCTTTTGTAAGAGACGGCTTGAGGAAGTTTGTTACGGGTACATGTACACTGTGCAATAAGGTCTCCTGTTAGCCACCATAATGCTATTACAATATTTGCATAAAGCTTTGTAGTTGTCTCCCTGGACAGGGGCTAATCAATCTGAGATTTAATTTTGCAATTATTGTGTTTAAAATTTTATTTAAAAATACAATACCTTTAAAGTGCTGATCTGCTTTCCACTCCTTTTTATATTTTTGTTTATATATGTTATCCTTTTTTGGCATATGTATATGGTAATAAATTGTAAAGATGAACAACTTTTTAAAATTTATATTTTGCAGTTCAAGGAAAACCAACAAAATTGATTTAACGAGAAAAATGTTTTAATGTTTGTATTTGCGTGATTACTTTCTAATTCGTCATTTCGATCTTCGACATGCTCAGTTGTTAAATTATGTACTATTATGTACCAAACTATAAATTCGAAAATCCCCTAAAAATCCCCTAAATAAAATTTTCTTACCCCCCAAATTTCCCCCTAAAGAATATTAACCCCTAAATCTGCCCCTAAATAGAAAAGAAAACCCTAAATCTAGGGGGAAACCCCCTAATCTGACAACACTGGAGAGCGGTGAAGAGCATGAAAAGGGGTACAGACTTTTTGTTTTATCATCCGTAATATATTAAATGAATGTTCAGCAATGAAGAAAAACTTGCCATGACGTTTCGTGTGTGAACGTAAATGCAGGTTCGAAAGAAAATTGAAGAAAAACTGATCAAGTATACCTGATGTGTGTAAAAGAGGACTTAGTTTAATACACAAGTTATTTTAATACACAGCAAGCAAAGACTTATCTATGTATGTATGTATATACATAATTTTGCTTTTGTACATAAATCCTCGTTCATACGGGCTAATTTTGGCTTTTTGTATTTTATTCATGATAAAAATATTTGTTGCTGAGCAGAACTTTTGTTTATACATATCAAAACAATATTTATTTTAAAAAATATTTTTTTAAATACCTATGTAATATGTATATATTTTATTTATCAATTTGTTTAAAATAAATAGATAACAGTACTGAGCCAGCCGGGGGGGGGGGGGGGGGATCATGACCCCCTGGATCCGCGCTTAGCTAACAGCTACTTATAATTTTTTAGTATATTTAATTACCTTCATGTTAACAACAATTCAATAAACCTTGTTTATTATATTCAAACCGAATAAGCATTCTCTTTTTCAATAACCAACAATAACCCATTATCAGAATACACCTACAGCAGTATTGTAAGTATATTCACATAATCCTTTTGTGAGGCTCTACTCTATTGCACCCTACCCTAATCACATAAGGATTATTTAAACAATTGGCAATCCCAAATTGCCAAGTTTGTTCAATACACATTAAAAAGGTATAATAAAAATGTTGCTTGCATTTTAAAAAATAATATAAATTGTTGTAATATTAAATTTATATTTATAAATTAATTACTGCCGCTCTATGTGGTGTCAACAAAAAAATCCCATCGAAAATTGTTTCTAATAAAACCGGAATCAGAATTCTTTTATTATCTCTAATGTTTTGAAACGTCATGAAATACAAAACTTACTAAAATAAACAATTATATATTGATTATAACAGTAATTCCTCCTTCAGCATATTGGAAAAAACTTGTTTAGTGAAGCGGGAAAAATTTTCACTTTTATTCTGAATTTTTTTTCGATAAATTTCACTATTGAGTTTATTAAAATGTCTGCAAGAGTTGTACGCAAAATATTATTTCAGATCCAATTCTTATAAAATATACAAAAAAAAAATTCATCAAAATGCAACTAACAAAATAAATTGTTAAGGCCAAATTAATAAGAAACATTTTATGCTTATATGCTTGTTATTCTAAAACTGTATGTACAAAATTTGTCAAATAAGAATTTGTAAGGATGGAATAGTTTTTGTGAATTAGTCCTCTATTATTAAAATTAAATTTTAAATATAAGAAACAAACAAATATTTTTAAGACTCAACAATTTTTCATACACACATGTTTGTACCTGTGCGCAATTTTTCATATCAGCGTAATGTTCAAACTTTTCCTACTGTATATTTACATATTTACTATACATATATCTGACCATACTGCTGACTGATCGGGATACTAGGAAGCCGAAAGTTCGACACCGCACTCAGTCAAACACAAAGGAAAAAAATATATAAGTATATTATCAATAATATCAATTGTTGATACAATTTAAATTTAAATATATATTAATAATTGCATTGAAAAAATCGTAGTAGGTTGAATTTCATTTAATATTATAATTCTATTGACAAAAAAATTAATTATATATACAAATAATTAATTTCTGTGTAACTATGTATTAGTTATTATTCATTTAAACGGTTAATCACAAGTAACCGAGGTTTCGGTTCAATCGCCTACTTTTGTTATTTATCGGTTAACCGATTAATACAGCTTTTTATAAACTAAATAATTTCAATAAATAAAAATTTATAAATCAATTATTATTTGGAGTTTATTAGTAAAAAATCAAAAACAAATCTGGATCAACTAGCGAGCAAAACAGAATACATACATATATATGTAATGAATATTATATTATCTATTAATTAAAAAACAAACTGTAAGATAATTTTTATTAATTATTCAAATAGTTACTCTAAGACATTCTTATAGAAAAATAATTTGGTTTGAAGGTTTAGGATTTAAACGACTCTTTTCTTTATGTTTTGAAAAAAATGTTTTCAATTACCTCAGGTCTTGGAGAAATCAAAAGCAACCTATAGCAATTTCTCCGTCCATTTTCTGGATTTCTCTGATCATATAAAATCTTTCGTTACGCCATTAGAGTGCCGCTTTTTCAAGAATTGGAACACATCTTGTTTCGGTTAATTCTGGTTAAAGATTGCATTAAATCTAATCCTTAGATTTTCATTAAGACATTGGCGTGGCAGAGAATTTACTAAGCTTTTATACCCTACAAAAAAGAATATGGAGGGTATATCCTTTTGTCATTCCGTTTGTAACGCAGCGAAGTATCCATCTGAGACCCCATAAGGTATATGTATTCTTGGTCAGTGATGAAATCTAAGACGACCTGAGCATGTCCGTCCGTCTGTGGAAATCACGATTCAGTCCAAGCGAAAAGGGCCAGATTCTTGAAATTTGGTACAAATATATCTTGAAGGAAAGCACAGGTTAAGTTCGAAGATGGGCTAAATCGGGCAAGAGGGAAAAAAGTTCCCCTACGAAGAACTAAACCAACCCAGAAAAAACAACATAATATTTAGAGTTTTTTTTGTAATTTTGTTAAACAAATGATATATTTTTACGTCAAAGAAGGTCCAACGCGTTAAACTTGGAGCCATAAAATAAAAATAATTTTTGCACCCCACCTCCTTTAGTGGGCGTTATTATATGCAAAAATAGTGTAAAAATTTAAAAAATAGTTTTACTTAAGTCAACATTCATTAAAAATAACATTTTTAAGCTTTAATGACGAAGCTGAGACGTTACCTGGTACTACTCTGCCCTACCCCCTCCTCTCCTTTGCCCCCTAAATGACCCTATAAAATTTTTTTAAATTTTGTATGTAATTATCGCAAACATTTATTTTTAGAGTTTTATGACAAAGGTGAAATGTATCCCCTACAGCCCTTGCCAGAGCGACCCCGACAAAATACAGTTTTAATACCCTCCAAAGAGAATTGAACCTCATAAAGTATATATATTCTTGATCAGTGATGAAGTCTAAGACGATCTAGCAATGCCCATACGTTCGTCTGTGGAAAACATGATATAGACTATTTTTGGACCCCGCCCACTTTAGTGGGAGTTGACGTACGATATATAAAGGAACTCTGTCTCACCAAGTTAAAAATTTTAAATTTACTTAATATATATTTGGAGGGTATTTAAGATTCGATCCGGTCGAATATAACGTGTTTACCCGTTTTATCTAAAATAACTCCAGTCATTCAATGAATCCACTAGATCAAGAACAGCATTATTCATTTTATAGAGCATTGATTGCAGTTCTTCTTGGGAAAAATCATTTATTTGCACTTTTTCACATTTAGCTCCATGAAATTATTACCGCACCAAGTGGTTAAGTGTATAATGTCAGCTTGAAGACATAATATTTGCTCAATTGAGTTAAACGATAAGAATAACTTCACGTCATCTGCATACGTTAGTATATTTCAGTTTTCAACAACGTAGGGAAGATTATTAATTCAAGTAGAAATACTTTTTTCAATAACCTTTTTTTGACAGATCACGTGTGAGTCGTGTCATGCTGTCATGTTATTTTTGTTTAGTATTGTTTGGCATTTCATAATGGAAAGACTTTATTACGAAAATTCACACTCTGTGAGGAATGTGTTTCGTGCACTTCGCTCAACTTATGGTCAACATAATCGGCCTACTGAGCGTACTATTCGCAACACCATCACCCATTTTGAGACCCAGCATTCATTATTGGATATTATTCGACCAAATAGACCACGTTCACCACGCTGTGAAGAAAATATAGCGGCCCTAGGTGAGAGTGTACACTAAGACTGTGGAGAGTCGATTCGGCGCCGTTCGCAGCAACTTGGACATGATAACCGACTATTTGATGCCTGAAATTGAAGCTCGTGATCTTGGCGACATTTGGTTTCAGCGATACGGCTCCACTTCAATCAATGGATTTATTGAGAGGCCGGTCGATTGGCCACCAAGATCGTGTGATATCATACCGTTAGACTTTTTCCTACGAAGATATGTAAAGTCTAAAGTTTATGCGGACAAACCCGTTTCGATTCAGGCCTTGGAGGAAAACATCACGCGTGTCATTCGCCAGTTACTAGTCGAAGTCCTCGAACGAGTCGTCGAAAATTGGACTCAACGGATGGACCATCTGCGACATAGCAACGGCCAACATTTGATAGACATTATCTTCAAAAAATAAATGCCAAAGAATGTTCTTTCAAATGATAATTAACATTCTCCATTAAATTTGAATTTTCTGTGTAGTAAGAATTTTAACGAACATTTTATATTGCTATATTAAATTTGAATTAAGATTCTATAGGCTAATTGTTCGAAATTTTAATTTAAATCTCAGAAAGACATGATAAATATTCCAAGGCACAAAGGCAAGTCAACATCAGTTTTATTCAACTTACACAGCAGAGCAGAACAGCTGTTTTCGAAAGACGCAACCCTTTCATCATCAGTGCTCATGTGTATTGTGTTTGTCACCACTTATTAGGTGGCTTAGTTGAATGTGATAACAGTTCCTATTTACACAAATTTTATTGTGAAAAAGAATACGGGAACTGTATCAACCTGATGTTAACATGTTATTGTTATAATACCCGTGTTACCGTTTGATTATTTTTCTTCATGTCCCATTTTTCTGAATTTTTTGTTCCATCATACCTAAGTCAAACTTTTTTGGTTTGAATTTTATACTTAAGTACATGTGAACGTTTTTTCCAATGTTTATTATTGGGTAGCTCAAGCCATAGCTTAAATTTGTATGTAGTAAGAATTTTAACGAACATTTTATATTGCTATATTAAATTTGAATTAAGATTCTATAGGCTAATTGTTCGAAATTTTAATTTAAATCTCAGAAAGACATGATAAATATTCCAAGGCACAAAGGCAAGTCAACATCAGTTTTATTCAACTTACACAGCAGAGCAGAACAGCTGTTTTCGAAAGACGCAACCCTTTCATCATCAGTGCTCATGTGTATTGTGTTTGTCACCACTTATTAGGTGGCTTAGTTGAATGTGTGTTTTTTCTTTAAAAAAGTAAAGAACCTCGAAATGGATCACCCATTATAAAGTAAATATAACATTTATATCAGTAGAGAACATATTCCGGAACTTGACACAATCAATGCATTCTGTTCTTCAAATAACAATCAATCCATTTTATTGGAGACGTTCCAAATCCAATTCGATTAAGCTTATGAATGAGTAAGTTATGATTCACCTTATCAAAGGCCTTACTAAAATCATAATAGATGACATCGTTTGTTTGCCAGTGACAAATCCATCGTTAACTAAGGTTGCAATTCTAACAGATTCGTAATAGTTGATCGACCTTTACAGAAACCATGCTGCGCAGAAGAAGGGATAGACGTTGCTTGATAAGACAATGTATCGAATAAGAGTTGCTCAAACCATTTTGGTATAGCGTTCAGTTTAGCTATACCTCTATAATTTGATATATCAGCTTTAGATCCAGATTTGAACAGCTCAATACTGCTTAACGTAGACGATGAATAGGTTGATGCAAAAAACTCAGCAAACATATTACTTTATCAGCTGAAGACTCACAATCTTTAAACTTCATAACAGAAGGGAAATCTGACACACGAATCTTCGAATTAAAAAACTTATACACAGATTTGGGGTAATTTTTAAAATTATTTTTTACTCTATTTAAATAAGCACTATAAGCAAGTTGGTTAGTATGCAGATCTTGCTGTGGAGTACATACGAGTAGAATAGTTTAGTTGAGATGCATTTTGTTTGTACCTTTTGAATAGTTTACTCTTTCGGTTTTTAAGTCTTGAAAGTTGTTTAGTGTTCCAAAAATTTTATTTTGATGAGATGTTGTATTTGACCGACGAAGAGGTTGGTAGATATGAGTTAATTCATTCATAGAATGATACCTATCTTGAGGATTTGAAAGCGGACAATGCTGCGAGATCGAAAAGTCTGACTGTTCATTAACAAATACAAGGTTTAACAATTTATCACAACTATTTGTGATACAGTTTATTTGAAAAAGGCAGCACTCCAGTAAACTATTAATGAAATACTGTGATAACTCTGAAGATTGAAGAGGTGTCAAATAATTACAATCAGGCACAGAATTATATAAGATCACTTTTATTTACTTTATTAGCAATAACATTTATAGCTTTTAAGTAATCCTCATAGGTAGAATATTTCAAGTTAGGAGGAATATACAAGCAAATGATATACAAATTATGATTTTGCGAGTTGCAAAACCAAAAAAAAAGAAATTATTTTCTTTTTGGATCTTTACGACCAAGCTTATTTGAGTTAATATTAAAAACTAAAAAAAAATTACAAAATTCTTATTTTATATTATTATGTCGACATAGTTAAAAAGGTGGCGTGATTTAATATTAATATTGAATTAGAATTTATTGCTGATGCTGATTTCGCAATAATTGCCAAATAAAATTGCTAAATTGCAATATTTCATATACTTAGGTGAATAAACGTGATTAAAGTTAAATTGCAATATTACATATCAGCAGAAATATTAAGAAATGTAAGTTATAATTTTGTTTGTGTCTCTTAAGACGATTGTCCACAATCGTGCTGGTTTAGGGGGAAACAACTAGGTTCTTTTGTTGTAAGCTGAAAATACGGCTCAATTGTATTCGTACTGGTTACAGTATTGTCTTTTGATATATGTATAAACTTTTTCAAATTTCAAAACGACTAAGTTTGTAGTAGAAAATTAATACAGTTAGGATATTATTCTTATGTCTGAGCTTAAGCTTATTATGTGTGTATTTTGGTTTTCATTAATTAACAATTTTATGTTATCTTCATTGTTCACTTCTTTTACATATAGGGTTTCAAGTTTAATATCAAATTTATTAATATATTTCTTTTCTTTGACTTTTGTTATTAGATTTGGCATAATAAAAGTTTCATGAATTCTTATATTAATATTAGTATATGTTGTATTTAGAGTAGTTACATAAATGTTCCTTTGTTTTTATGCCCTTCACAAAAAAGTGAAAGGGTATATCTAGGTTTGTCATTCCGTGTGTAATTTCTTCGATATCAATATGGCACCCCATAAAGTATATATGTATATTCTGGATCCTTATGAATAGCGATGATGATTGAGCAATGAAATCGGGTTTCCCAAGCCGCCCGAACTTAAATAGAGTAGTATTGAAATTCTGAAAAATCCGAAGTACGGTTCCAGAGCTGGGATGCTTACACCAATTTCTCGACGCAAAATTAATACAAAAACCCGATTATTTTTTTGGTTGTTTGTAAATTAAACCTATTTCATGCTTTGGGCAGCCTCAATGGTCTATTAAAAACTAAATAAATAAAAAAAAAAATTCCAAGGATGGGAATGCAAAAGTTTTTTTTGGCCCATTCAGTATTTTTTTGTACATGTAATAACTAAAATGGTTAAAAATTTTAAGATTTTCTTTAATAAAACGGCTTTATACATCGTGAAGATTTGCATTGGTCAAAAACAAAATATTTTAATTTAAATTTCGCTTCCAGGGGTGGGAAATTTAAATTTTTTTTATATGTAAAAGTAACCAAAAAGGCCACTGACGTTGTATTTCTTTTATAACTAAAACTATTGTATAATTTAGGAAGAACAGAGTTGGTATCAAATATTAAAACATATCAAAATTTCGAATTCAGGGTTGGACTAGTGCAATATTTTGTAGTACATGAAAGTGACCAAATATGTTAATTTTTTTGTCAAGTAAAACTATTTTATACGTCACTAAGGATTGCATTGGTAAAAAAAATCGCTTCCAGAGTTGGAAAGTCTAAATTTTTTGGTACATGAAAGTACCCATATGAATTCTAAATTTTGGGTTTTAGTGAATTAAAACTATTTTATACTTCAGGAAGAATTAAAAATTTTAAAAATTAAAAATTCGATTCCAAGCCATATAAGTTAATTATTTTTATGATGAATATACCTACTTTATACATCAGGAAAAAATAAGTTGGTATTCAAAATCAAAAAAAAAATCTAAAAGACTATTCTACGATTGGACAATTAGATCTTTTTGGGTTACATGAAACGGATTTTTCTTTTTGTTTGTAAATTCTACATATTTAATATTTTTGAAAGACGTTGAGAGGTATTAGAAATAAGAAAAGTCAAACATTTAGCTTCAAAGCCGATAAATTTAAACGTTTTCTTAAATATTAAAGTAACTGATAACTTGTTAATTTTTTCAACGGGCTTAAGTTCGAATCTGCATGACTGCAAATGATTTTTTATTATTTTATTAATATATGAATTTGTTCAAATTCTATTTATTATTTTATATTAAGATTGGAATATTAAGAATATTTTCAATAATCATCAAACCAGCAGAACGGATCAGAACCGATTTCGAGGCCGCTACGCCATCTCATCAGCGTTCTTTGTTCAATTTTTACACTTTTGCAAATGGTGCTAGTTAGTAGGAATATCAACTATTTAACCAATGTTGTTAACGAAAATTGAATATGAGAAGTTCCCACATTCATATTTTTAAGATATTACATTTTTGGTTAGTACGAAATTCCCCAACCCTTCTCATATTCAATTTTCGTTAATAACATTGGTTAAATAGTTGCATTTATTTTCTATTTTTACTAGATTATCTTTAACATTTCTGTTGAAGATATTAGTATCATTATCAATTAATACTTCATATGTATCCAAGACTAAAAATTTTTTCGCGGTATTTGTTATAGGAACAACTGTTATTCTGGATAATATGTTACTGTAAAATTGTGGTATCAACAATGTTAGAATAATAATATGGTATTCGGCAATGACCGCGATTTTCATTCTACTGCAACTGTCAAAGTCGCTAATTCAATTGATTTTTCTTTCTGTAAGTATATCGGAAGGAATTATGCCCAATTAAGGAAAAAAATTATATGTCCAATAGCATCGATGTGGTTTCGAAGGAGGGATATATCGTTGTCAATTCTGTATGTCTGTTCGATAAATTCTACTTCGTCTTCTAAAGTTTTTATCCTGTTCTCTGAATCGTCTTTAAATTTATTTATGTATCCATTATGTTGCCTATTGATATGGGTCGAGATATTTCTGATCTCTTCTGTTATACCTGTATTAATGTGTACTAGTTCGTTCAGTGTCCTCTTAGTGTTACGTTCGTAGTCTCGTATGTTTGTTATTGCATCGTAAATTGTTTTCTCATCGTCACTATCCATAGATCTTGCTATGAATTTTGTTCCTTTTCCTAAAACATTCATCAGACCTCGCTTTTGTTTCGAAATGTACGTACAGGTTGCTTATGTTTGCTTTTAATAGTATAAGGTTTTTATTGATACTATCCAAAATACGTTTGTTGTGGGCTTTAGAGTCCTTACGTTTTCCCGTATTAAAATAATGGTTTCGTCGTATCTGGTCATGTCAATGAAATGGAGCACCTTGTTATAGTTTCTTATTGTCTTTTCTTCTCCTACTTTGATAGGTATGTACCCATTATTGTTTGTCATGTCGTAAATATGAAGTTGTTGGGTGTTTACTATTACAACGGAAGTCAAAATAATCATTAAAGTCCGCATTGTAAATCCTGGGGAAAAAAAGAAAAATCAAGGTTGCTTTTATTGCTATTCTTGCCTGATGTTATTTTTCTGCACAATTCTGCCGGATGTGTGTTAAAAAGTGACATTTTAAAAACTAAATAAGAGGAACTTTCCATTTCCTCTTATAAACTAAGAATTGATGAACCAAAAATTGCTTGTGAAGACAAAGACTTAACAAATTTCATTGGGTTTAAAAAACCAATAAATTTAGGGATTTTTTTTATATATGAACCAGTTCTTAATGCAGAACTGAGTATACTAGTATCCGACTAGAAGAAATTATACTAGTAATCATCTAGTACTAATAGTACTAGTATCCCCCTAGTTTCCATGTAGTACCAATTGTGCTAGTAATTTTCCAAACACACTCAATGTTAATTTGAGCATGAACATGGTATAGGAAAGTTCACAGTTGGGAACTAGTACTGGTGGTTTTTTACTAGTGCAATACTAATTTGATACTAGTTCGATCTCCTGCAGGGAGGAAACTAATTGACGCATTGAAAAAGTTTGTCTTTATTTTTAATAAAATTTTGCTATAGAATTATACCGAATAACATCATGGGCCAGGCAGTGAATTTTGATATACAAAAATGCTTTTGAAGCATGAAAAAAAAATATTTCTCAGAAATATTTTTCTCGAGCTGAATAAAATAAATTCAAGAGTTCATACGAGTTATTCAATCGATTTTCAAAAGGAATAATTCTAATTGCCGATATTGTTCTCTCTTGAAATTTACATCCTCAGCTGTTGAAAAACACCATCCTTTCATGGCTCTCTTCACTCTGGTGAATAAAACAGAGTTGCAGGGGGTGCAATCAATGTACACTTTGATTATCATTCAACTAATTTTTTTAACAGACCTCGTATTTTGTAGTTGTAAAAAGATTTATTTTCAAGCTCTAAATTCCACTATTTTTATTGAAGTGGCACAGTTATGCCAGCAGCAACTGCCGGAACTGTGACATGCACGTGAATGCTTTTAGCAAGAGAACAGATTAAATTTTGGTTTTTAGTTACGGTTTTTAAATAATTCAAACTGAAGTTAGAGAGTGTAAAGATGTAACTGAACAGATATAAATTCAAATTACCGAGGGGATCATATAATTTTTTTTTGTTTTATTTTTATTGCATGTTTTTGTACTGTCTTAAACGTTCTATTAGAGTTTTCTGCCACAATTTCTCTTCTGTATCTGGCAGACAATTTATTCCCTAGTCTTCTATTCAATTTAACGAAAATTTCTTCTCCTTGCTTTTGGAGGAAATCTTTTCGCGTTGTAATAAGTTAGGTCAGCCATTTGCTTTTCTGAAGGTTTTTTAATTGTCTCATTCCTGTCCTTTTCCAGCAATTGGGGATCGCTACTCAGGCGTCGACCGAAGAATACCTCTAAGGGTCTCCTCCCGGTAACAGAATGAATGGAATAATTGTATTCCTTTACAGACCTATCCAGTAATTCCTGAAACGTGCGATAAGTTTGTTCAACCTGAAGTCAACGCATGACGTTGTAGTGCAGAGTGCAATCGTTCCATTTGACCGTTCGAGCAACTTGTGTAGGGGGGAGTTCTAAAAATCGAAATTCCTAACTCATTCTCTATCATAAGTTGAAAGATTTCTCATTGTCAAACGCTACTGACTCTGGTACCATGGAAAAAATTATGTCTTTTAGAGATTGCCTTATATCCTCCGCTGCTCGTGAGCTGATTACTTTTGCCATTGCATACTTTGAGAACTTATCTATACCCGTCAAAACCAATGTTTTTATTGCTAGGCGAATATGTTAGTGGTCTGTATAGATCTTGACCTTCACCGAACCGTATAAATAGTTCCTCAGTGAGTTTAACGCCCAAATGAATATAAACGCTGTAGGCTTATCGTCTTGGGACAGAGCTGCGCCGATTGCAAAATTAGAGGCATCAGTTGCTAATTGAAAGTCCTTCCCGTAATCTGTGTAGGCGAGAACAACGTCCTCAGACATAAATGGATTTTTTACTTTGTTGAAAGATTCCACTGCTTTTTTGCTTAGAGAAATGTTTACATTTTAGGATTTATTTTTTTAATACCGTGCGGTATTATTTGTTATCTGCTGTGTGAGGTTTTTTGGGTACAATTAATACCGGTAAATTGTACTGTGATCTGGATGGTCTAATAATCCCATCGTGTAGAAGTCTTTTCAACTGTTTCTCAAGATATGGGTAAAACCTTGTATAAACTGGAGTATCTGACTCAGTTCTAATTTCTTCAACGATATTCGTTGTATAGGTAAATTTTTCGTTTGGATCCGAAAAAAGTTTTGCGTGTTTTTTCACGATAGAGTTCATTTCCTTCTTTTGCTGATTCGTTAGGTTATCTAACTTAATATCTATATTGATATTATTGATATTGTTTAATACCTACATAATTGTTTAAGACCTATCTTTTTTAAATTTTTTAACGTCACAAAACTTTGTCCTGTGTGGATTACAACGCGCAATTTCCTGAGGGTGTCGTTTCCCGTCAAAAGTTTTTAGAGAGGGCATTAACAAAATTTTATTTTATCTTCCAAATTGAATAGTTTAGCATATGTAAATTCTGTAATTTTTATATCTCCTACCACTGATTTTGCAAAAAATCGCCTTTCGTTCTTAATTTTTTTCCTTGCTAGATGAAGGTTGTAATTAGTTCTTGCTAGACCCGTGTCCACAAGAAATTTTGGAATGTTTTCGCTCTCCGTTCTAACTTCGAAATAGGGTAACGAAGAGCTCATTAAACTAAAAAATTAACGTCGGTTGGTTCCAAATATTCTTCGTCTGTAGTCTCCTTTTCCGTATTTATATGGAATGTTTCTTTGCGCTATGCGCATGATTTGCCCTATAGGGCAATATGCACAAAAAAGTTATAACTGTGGTTTTCAAGTTTTAAGCAAAGATGCAGAGCCTGAGGTAAGCCAACAGGTTCTCTCATCCCTAGAAGACGTGTTAAATCTCCGTTCAAACCCCTAACGAACGTGTCAAGGGATTTTTCCTTATACGGTTTTGTTAGTAACATGAGCGATTCGTTACTTGTATTTAGACATCAAATCTTGTTTAAAATAAGGGAGAGGTATGTGTACACCTGGTAAAATTCGGAAACAGTTTTGTTTCTTTGAAATAGTGCTGACATCTGGTGTTCTAACGTCGAGACGTCCCTCTTGCGCGATTACACATTTCGAAATGGCGGGCCACTTTAGAGGCATGTTATACGACTCCGGAGCTATGTCCGCGTTCCCAATTATTTTGTTTCTGATTGTGCTCAGTATTCCAAAAAATGTTGGGGTGCCCTTGAGAGGTTTATATATGGCAAGAATCCTATCTACACGTTTCTTCCATGAACTGAATTCGCCTGCGTGTCCTGAAAATTTTTTAGGACTTTTAACTACGCCGGGTATTTTATCTAAGTCGGCAAAATTATTTCTAGGTCCGTCATTAATTACTTGGTCTTTGGCGTCTCTCAAGTCCACGTCCGGATTGAGGACAGCTTGAACCACTTGCGGTCCTTGATTTTTAAGAATGTCCGTAGAGATTCTAGAAATGAGTGCAGTTAAATCTTCTATACTCAACTGTCCTTCTGCCAGTCCAGGATTTGGATTTTGCTGAAGCACAGGGGGTCTAATTAAGCTATTTTGATTTGCAATCTTTATTTTCTTAGTTTTTTTCCACTTTAAAAGCAATTTTTTAATATTTTTTTTATTATTTTATTAAAAGGAATTAAAATCGTCGACATATTGTCTCAATTAAACTAGTTCTTTTTGTTTGTTATACTTTTATTGTTTGCCAAAGGCAGACTAATTGTATGAAGGTGGAAAAACAAAATAGATTATTAAAATTTGTTTGTTCTGTTTTCTGGAATTTCAAATCCTATGGTTTTGCTAATGTAATTCTCAATTTTTGGGAGCTCATGTATAAGCTAAGAGGTTTTGTTATTTTGGAATTAGGTTAAAGTCTGGTGATGATTTGGTGTAAGAACCAGTGAAATGCAGGCATATAGACATACTTTACCACATAACAAACAAAAATCATTAAAAAGGAATGAATTTATTCTATTGGTAGCCTAAAACTTAAATTATACTTTGCTTAGTAGCCTAAAACATAAATTATACTTTGCTTAGTATTGAAAATGTACCTATCGACAAAATTTCAAGTATATTTTGTTAATGGCTTTTTCAGTTATTTTGTTAGGTGTGCTTTTTTTTGTAATTTATACAAATTCACTTATAATTAAACTAATTAATTTTATAATTAATTTCTAATTAAATAATTAATTTCTACCTTGTTCCTCTGGATTCTTCCTTGGCTTCTGTTGATTTCTTGATGACGATGATGATGAGATGTATTGTTCCCGCTGACGCAGGTTTTCTGACTTCTATAACAACAAGTTTTCGGCGATGATTATCGTTTCTTTTCTTACTTTTTCGGTTGATTACAAAGATGAATGAATGATTGGCATAAAATACTAAGTTCACATTTTATGTATTTTTTTAGTTCCAATTTTTGTTTTTCAAAAGAAAGTGACTATTCTTATTCTTTTCCTATTTTTATGTAATTTTCCTTTAGTTCTATTTTTTATTTTTCATAACAATGGTCACTCTTTTTCCGAGGATATTTTTTGTTCAAAGTTACATTAAATGTATATTTATTTATTTTTTGGTTCTTAGTTTTCACTTTTCCTAGGAATAAACACTTTTCAAAAGATATTTTTTATTGTTAAGTTGTTATTTTAAGGATAATTGTTATATTTTATTATGACTTCCTCTGCTTATACATTTTGAGTCTTCGGTAAGGCTGACACGTAATGTCACCGTTTTGTTTTACACTACCAAGGGATCAAAACGGATTTTTTTTAAGGATAATATTTTTTCTGTCTCGGGCGCCAATTATGATTTTGCCAGTTGCAAAACCAAAAAAAAAATAATTCTTTTTTTGTTTTTACGACCAAGCTTATTTGAGTTAATATTAACAACTAAAAAAATAGTAAGAGTGCTATATTCAGCTGTGCCGAATCTTAAATACCCTCCACAAATGTAATTCTTCTTTCTTTCTTTCTTGCTAAAACAGAAAGCAGGTTTAATTAAAAAATCAAAATGATGTTATCGGTTACTTTTATATTTAATAAAAACGTTTAAATTTTTCGGCTAGGAAGCTAAATGTTTGGCTTTTCTTATTTCTAATACCTCTGAACGTGTTTCAAAAATATTAAATATGTTTAATTAAAAAAAAAGTAAAAATCCGTTTCATGTACCCCAAAAAGTTCTAGTTGTCCAACCGTAGTATAGTCATTTAGATTTTTTTGGTTTTTAATACCAATTTATTTCTTCCTGATATATAAAGTAAGTATAATCCATCATAAAAATCAGAAATAACAAATTACATGGTTACTTTTCGCTATTCCAAACCCTGGAATTGGATTTTTAATTTTTTTGGTTTTTAATACCAATTTAACTATTCCCGAAGAATAAAAGAGATTTCATTCACAAAAAACCAAAATTAGGAACTTATATGGCTACTTTTACGTACTAAAAAGATGTCGATTTTCAACCCTGGAACCGAATTTTTAATTTTTAAAATTTTTAACACCAATTTAATTCTTAAAATAGGTTTAATTCACTGAAAAAACCAAAATTGGGAACTTATATGGTTACTTTTATCTACCGAAAGATTTCGAATTTCCAACCCTGGAACCGAATTTTGAATTTTAAAATGTTTAATACCAATTTAAATCTTCCTGAAGTAAAATATAGGTTTAATTCACTAAAAAGAATAAAATTTGGAATTTATGTGGCTACTGGAAGCGAATTTTTATTTTTTTACCAATGCAATTCATAGTGAGGTGTAACATAGTTTTACTTGACAAAAAACCTAAAATCGTTAAACTTTTTTGGTCACTTTCATGTAGATACCACAAAATATTTCCATTGTCCAACCCTGGAAACGAAATTTTAATATTTTTTTTGTTTTTTACCAATGCAAGTTTAAATGAGGCATAAAATAGTTTTATTTAAGAAAAACTTAATATTTGTAACCATTTTGGTCACTTTCATTACTACAATATATTGCAGTTATCCAGCTCTGGAATCTAAATTTTCATTTTTTTTAATTTTTGATACTAATTTTGTTTCTCCTGAACTAAAAAATTGCTTTAATTAGTAAAAAACTGACTTTAGTTGCCTTTTTGATTACTTTTATGCATACAAAAATTGCAATCTCCCAGCCCTGGTAGCGAAATTTTAATTTTTTTACCAATGCTAGTCTTTGTTAGGTATAAAGTAGTATTATTTAAGAAAAATTTATAATTTTGAACCATTTTGGTTACCTTCATGAATTATAAAATATTGCACTTGTCCAACCCTGGATTCGAAAGTTTATTTTTTATTTTTAAATTTTTGATACCAATTTTGTTTTTCCTAAATTATAAAATAGTTTTAGTTAGCAAAAATAAAAAACAACGTCAGTTGCTTTTTGTTTACTTTTATGTACAAAAAAATCAATTTCCCACCCCTGCAAACAAAAATTTAATTTAAAAATTTTTTTGACCAATTCAAATCTTCATGATGTATAAAGAGGTTTTATTTAAGAAAATTTGTAACTATTGTGGTTGTTACATGTACTACAAAGTACTGAATGTGCCAAAAAAAACTTTTACATTCCCATCCCTGGAAAATTTTTTTCTATTATTTTAGTTTTTAATAGACGGTTTAGGCTTCTCAAAGCATGAAATAGGTTTAATTTACAAACAACGAGAAAATTATTTGGTTTTTGGTGTTAATTTTGCGTCTCAATTAAGTTCATTTCCAATTCAACGGTTCTAGCTCTTCTGGGGGCTTGGGAAAACCGTACAGACAGACGGACATCGCTCAGTCCTCATCGCTATTCATAAGGATCCAGAATATCTATACTTTTTGGGGTCCCATATTGATATCGAAGAAATTACATTCGGAATGACAAACCTAGATATACCCTTCCAGTTTTTCTGAAGTGTATAAAAATTTTTAAAATTCTTATAATATATTATTATGTCGACATAGTTTAAAACAGGGCTCCTCAATGGGAGAAAATATTTAAGTATAATGTATTTTTTCGTGTGTTAGTGACTGTTTTTTTAAGCAAGAGCGTACAAATAATGTTGCCAGACAACGTCATTTTTACGACTTTTTATGACAAAAATAAAATGACATGAAATATTTAAATAAAGTTTTCATTAATATGTATTTCTTACATTTAATTAATACAGGCGAACTTCCTTATAGTGAATAAATTATACACTCCACGCAATATTTGTAAGGCTAAAATTATTTTAAATTTTTTTCCGAATTTATTAATGTACATAATGTTGGAATATATTGACTTATATATTGCCATTTTATCTAACATAAAAATATTGTGTTCCGTTATTTCTGTTTAAAAATAACGTGATTTATATATTAAATTTGAACGAAATATTTAAAAGACCAAGTCCAGGAAATTATGATAGAGGAGTAAAAATCTAAATATGTATGTGGAATCAAAACATTTTGCTTCTTACTTTTAATTAAGAGAAAAAACATATTTTATAAAAAAAAGACTTACAAATCAAAAAATTTGCTTTCAAGTCAATTCATCTATTAAAATGTTTGTAATTTTGAAAAAATTCTATATAAGGACGCTACTAGACGTTGAAACTCGTACTTCTAGCAATATAATTCGTAAAATATTAGTAATAGGTGATAGCTACATTAAAGAAGCTAATTAAAAAATCTAAATAATAATAATCGGCCTCGGAAAAAAGAGCCTTATGTACACTCTTCTCCCCATAAAACTTTTTGCAAAAAAAAAATTTATAGGAACAAAAATATTAAACAGAAGCAATTTCTTATTTTACGTATACTTCAAATTGAACTTACTCATTGTTTTTAAATATTTTTGTCAAAATAACACCGTTTTATATGAAAAATTTAAAGCATTTTTTAATTCTGTAGAAATGTTGAGGTATTTTTCATAAAACTACCGTAATAATTTCACATTAACGATTTGAAAAAGTAATATGAAGATTTTGATGTTTTTTCTCAAAAATTTGGCGATATTGCATCTATTTTGTCTGGCAACTATGTGAACAAGAAAGAACATTTAAAGGTGTTGCCGTTGATCACAAAATCAAATTGATAATAATATAAGAAGGCAAACTTAGTTTTCACTTTTATCAATGTGGGAAATTGATTTTTGTTTCTATAGCCTATATTCTATTCACAATTTCGACCGAAATGCTGTCAAAGCCCATATAAAAAGTATTTAGTCGAAATAAGCGTGGAAAAATTTGGAAAACTAGTTTACTCTGAAAAACACGTGAAATTTTTCTGAACACAATTTTGCTAAATATTTTTCGAAAATTTAAACAGAGTACTAGCCTTAAGGAAAACAAGAAATTTATAATTTTCATTTGTCAATTTTTTCAAATGAAATAATTAATGTTGCTAAACATTTTTCGAAAATTCAAACAGAGTACCGGCCTTCTCGCTGTGAGCCCTTGTATGTAGTATAACTTTTTGGCCTCCTAAGCGCATATAAAAATTTAATTTAATTGACTGTTAAAGTTCGACGAGGCAAGTCGCATGTTTTTTATGAAAAAAAAATTTACTGCAAAATTAAACAAAATTTGTATTTTAAACGGCTTATATTAAAATATTCTATTATAGACAATACCATCTTCCAATGGAGATATAAAATATTATAAAACCATTTTTGTGTCATACAAAATTACTAAAAATCATAATATACATATATAAATTCATCCATCCAAGAATACAACAAATCGAACGATGGCAACGCGGGTTGAAAATTTAGTCATGCATTTGTTGTTGTCTATGCATAAAATTTTTATTTTCTCTTCTCTCATTGATGTGAATTTCGTTACTGTTCGTGTTGCGTATGTGAATACGTGTAAAATATCAGATTGGCACTCGTATCTGGAGTCTAATGCAGTGGTGGGCATCGTCAATGTATTGGTAAATTGTGTATGTGTTGAGCTTGCGAGCTACCCACCAAACAAAAAGCCAAGCGTTTGAAAGATAATGGTGCATTATATATTTATACATAAGTACCAATTTTTTCTAAGTTGAAAAAAAACCTTGATTACGTAAAATTGTTAATTAAAAATAAAACTTTTTCTAAGTAAACAGCCAAATGAAAAAAATTGAAAAAGATAGGACAATAATTTGTTATATTTTCCATTCAAGAAAAAATAAATAAATAAAAGAATGGTTGCTTGCTGAAGCTGAATATTCGCAAAAAAAACGCGGTTGGTTGTATCAAACTTAATAAGCTTTGATATTTGTCGGCATGGAAGATCATTTTCATATGGGAAACATATTTAATATATATTTGGTAAGATTTTACACAGACTAATTAATAAGACTAGGTGTATTACTATATTAGGAGAATTAGCACAGTCCGTTATTAGAGAAAAATTGTATAAAAGGCATTGTATGTTATCGAAAAGATTGTTTCTGACAAAATATTTTTCGCATATCATCATGACTGAAATTGTTTGCTGGACAAATATTCTGGAAAAAAATATAAAAAAATGCGTAAGCATCCGCCTGATATTCATTCGTCGCTGTCTCATCGACGACTAAATTAAAGAGGGTAAGAATACGTGTGAATGATCTCAGCACAATTGTGCTATGAAACGCCCGTATCTGGTCTAATGCCTGAGGTGCCCTGGTTTAAAAGGTGGCGTGATTTAATATTAATATTGAATCAGCATTTATTGCGTTTGTTGATTTCGCAATAATTGCCAAATAAAAGTAATTCAAGTTAAATTAGAATATTTCATATATTTAGGTCACTAAAAGTGATTAAAGTTAAATTGCAATATAACATATCAGCAGAAATATTAAAAATAATTAAGTTATAATTTTGTTTGTGTTAACTCACATAAGCTGTTTATGTACTTTCACTAATACACATATAAACTCAGTGTGTAGAAAAATCATGCAGATAATTTCTTCCGACATGAACATAGTTGAGACAGCAAATAAAACACCACCACCCGATTTGTTTACAATATTTGTTTCTGAATATTGTATCTTTTCTGAATATTTGATATCTGGAACACATAATTTCGGTATTATTAATTTTACTATTAAGCTAGGTTTCAGTGAATGCTATAATATCGATGTCATATCCAAAGCTGTTACGGTAAATCGATGATAATTTAGAATTAATACCCTTGACATTTAGAGTTTATTTTAAAAAGGAGAATATCCTGCGGTAAGCAATTTTTAATTTTTGTTTGAATATAACGTTTCATATCTTCAGGTTTTGCATCCAATGCGAATTGTGTTGCAAATATTGTTTTTTTTTTTTTTTTGAGGAATGGTACGCAACTCCCTTGGGGCTGTTGATGTATCAGTTAAATTTTGATTATGAACTGTAGATGAGCTCGCTATTGAGGTTAAAGAAACTGGAGTTGAGACATCAAAATTAATTAATTGACCGAAGCTTAGAGATTTTGAAGCATTATTTTGTGTATTGAGAGGCATGGCCATTGATGAGTACCTGATATCATTACCAACATTATCCAAGACATTAGGCATAGTTGTACGAGGAGGAGAATTTTAAACAAGATCCGTCATCAATCGTATTACGAGTTACTTCATATTGATTGATTGTAGTATTTGTTATCTTTATTCAACAATTTGGGGCTTTTGCGGCGAGTTGTGGATGGTGATTGTAAACTATCTAGAGTTTTCTTTCTATGAGAATGAGCGAAGACTTATTAAATTAACATATTAAATTAAATACGTACTTGGTCTGCGTTCATACGAGTCATGTTTTACTGACATGATTGCGACTTTGTAGGCGAGAGGGGAGAAGGGAAAAGTAACGAGTACTCATGCGCATGTACTGTCAGTACGTTTTGCTTTCTCATTCGTAAAGCACACAACCATATGTACATGAATACAACTACATGCACATGTCGTCAACAAGACATGAATTGTGTGAACACGAATGCAAGTTTAAAGAAGAAAAAGTAAGAATCTTGTCAATACGACATGACTCGTATGAACACAGACTTATTTCTTGTTTTTCGTGTTTTTATAATCGTAAATATTCCCAAAAAAAGTTTCTGATAATAAAACAAAACTGATATCCTATCTATAACTACTCAATATTGCTCACACATTTTTTGTTCGGAAATATTACTTTATGATCACATAATTCCCAAAAATGAATTGATAATTACACAAGCAAAAACCATAAGATTTGAAATTCAAGAAAACACAACAAACAAATTTTATTCGATATATGTATGTATATGGGTTTGCTTGTGTAATTCTCAATTAATTTTTGCGAGTTTATGTATAAGCTAAGAGACATATGTCGAATAAATAATTAAAAAAAATTTATTTAGTTACTTTAAAATTTCAAAAAAGGTTCAAAATTTACCAGATGTCGTTTTGGCTTTCCTGGCTTCTCATACGAATGATGTGTTTTTATACCCTCCAAAAAAGAATTTGGAGGGTATATTCACTTTGTAATTCCGTTTGTAACGCATCGAAATATCCATCTCAGACCCCATAAAGTATATATATTCTTGATCAGTGATGAAATCTAAGACGAACTGAGCATGTCCGTCTGTCCGTCCGTCCGTCTGTGGAAATCAGGATTCAGTCCAAACGAAAAGAGCTAGACTCTTGAAATTTGGCATAAATATATTTTGAAGCTTAGAGCAGGTTAAGTTCGAAGATGGGCTAAATCGGGCAAGAGGGGAAAAAGTTCCCTTAAGAAGAACTAAACCAACCCAGAAAAAACAACATAATTTTTAAAGTTTTTTGGTTATTTTGTTAAGCAAATGATATATTTTTATGTCAAATACGGTCCAACGCCTTAGACTTGGAGCCATTAAATAAAGTAAAAATATTTTTTGACCCCGCCCACTTTAGTGGGCGTTATTATAGGCAAAAATAGCATAAACATTTAACAAATTGTTTTAGTTAAGCCTACATTCCTTAAAAATAACATTTTTAAGCTTTAATGACGAAGCTGAGACGAAACCTGGTACTTCTCTACCCTACCCCCTCCTTCCCCTTCGCCCCCTAAATGACCCTACCAAAAAAAATTTTTTTTTTTTTTTAAATTTTGTATATAATCATCCCAAGCATTTATCTTTATTGTTTTATGCCTGCCGATTACTGCCCTACCCCCCCCCCCATCTCCTTTGCCCCCTAAATGACCCTACCAAAAAAAATTTTTTTTTTTTAAATTTTGTATATAATCATCCCAAGCATTTATCTTTAGAGTTTTATGACTGACTGTTGCTGCCCTACCCCCTCCTGCCTCTTTACCCGCTAAATGACCCTATTAAAAATAAATAAAATTTTTTTTTAATTTTGTGTATTATCATCTCAAGCATTTATTTTTAAAGTTTTATGTCCACCTGTTTCTGCCCTACCCCCTCTCCCCCTTTGCGCTCTAAATGACCCTATCAAAAAAAAGAAATTTTAATTTTGTATATAATTATCCCAAGCATTTATTTTTAGAGTTTTATGACAAAAGTGAAATGTTTTCCCCACAGCCCTTGCTAGAGCGACCTCGCCAAAATACAGTTTTTATACCCTCCAAAGAGAATTGGACCCCATAAAGTAAATATATTCTTGATCAGTGATGAAGTCTAAGACGGTCTAGCAATGCCCATACGTTCGTCTGTGGAAAACATGATATTGTATATTTTTTGAACCCCGCCCCCTATAGTGGGTGCTGACGTACGATATTATATAAAAGAACTCTGTCCCATCAAGTTAAACATTTTAAATTCACTTACTAAATATTTGGAGGGTATTTAAGATTCGACCCGGTCGAATATAACATTTTTACTTGTTAAACATGAAATATGTTTAATACTCGTATAAAAAAACGAAAAATGGTTTTTAGTTGGTTACTTCTATGCACCAAAAAAAATTTCTATTGTCCATCCCTGGAATTAGCTTTTGATTTTGTTTGGTTTTTAATACTGATTAACTCCTCCTGAATTATAGAACAGGTTTAATTAAAAAAAAATAGTTTTAGCTAATTTCATTTATATACCAAAATTAAGCTAATATTTTCCAAATGTAAAACCGTATTTTATATTTTGACAATCTTGAATAGCAATCTATTTAGGATTGTTGCCAATACATCAATCCAAAACCTCGAAAATCCGATTTCACGTACATATAGCCGGACATCGCTTATTAGACTTTCCTATTCATAAAGACGCACAACATGTCTACATGTGTGTATACTCGGCATAAATATATATCCTTTCTCAGGGAGTGAAATATCAGAGCTCCTTGGAACTTTGTACGGTGTAGTCTACTCGGCATAACAAAGAAAATAATGGCTCAGAGTGTACTCGCTAGTTAGCGGGAAGATCTTCTAACCTAATTTACGCATTTCGAAGGCCGTTAAGCTTCAGTTCTTAGTTCTTTTGGTAGCTCAGTGATTTCTAAAATCAACTCTAACAAATGACCATGTTTTTGTTGTATAACAATATATAAACAAAACAAAATATATGTCTTTACTTTGAAATAATATATTTTAAGAAGTTTTTTTTAATGCACACAAAAATATATACTATTCCTATGTAAAGATATAATCTTACTTAGTTAATTTTTTGTATGAGAACAAAAAAACATTAGTTTTATAACTCGATTAAATTTTACATAAAATTCAAATTCATATACATATATAAAATGCCAACATTAACAGCGGTCAGCTCTAAAACAAAAACGCTCAGTACTGAGCACATATTGTCCATTATAGTGAGCGCACACGCAACATTTAAAAAAAATTCTAGTAGCATTACAGATAAGAAAATATTAAAACCGATCAGCTCTGTAAGACAAAACGCTTAGTGCTGAGCTGAAATCGCCAATTGTAGTGGGCGTTTATTTCGCTCAGTTTACTGAAACTTGAACTATCTAACAGCTCACTGACGCAACTATAGTATTATGATAACACGAACCCTGGCATAACGTACTTACTATTCGATGTCTGACTTGACACGAGAGTCCCGATTTACACACTTCAACTTTTGGTTTTTCTGTGAGAAATTAGATAGTCATGGACATCAAAAGTTGAACCGTGTGAAGCCGGGTATTTATGGCTTAACAAAAAGTATCGTATCAGAATGTAAGTATTTCTTGATTTACAGTCGGGGCTGCATATACTGATTCGTGTTATCACTGCGAAAACGAAGACTGTGAAGATCCTGTGGTTTCAGAGTGCAAAGCAATAAAGGAAAATGATAAATGCTTTATTCGTTTTGACGCTGACAGCAACGATGTCATACAAATGGGCTGTCTTTCGCATTTCGACCAGGAAGACTATATTCAGGAATTGATAAAAAACAAAACGTTATATGTCTGCGATGGTGTGAACTGCAACGACTTTGCAAAGTTACCAAATCCCAATCTTTGTACAGAATGTTCATCGAGTAATGAGGAAGCGTGCGCCACAAAGCCCACAACCATTACGAAGCAAAAATCATGTAATAACATTCCTTACACGCAGTGCTTTGAACGTGTTGATGGTGAATTAACTACACGTGGTTGTTTCTATGATTTGGAAGGCGAGGATTTTTACAAATGTCTAACTGGTGCAGATGAGAAATGTAATGTTTGCGAAGGCAAGGGGTGTAATGAGAATGTAAGTGAACTGCAATTTTGGGTGACGGGTTAAAACATGAACATTTATTTTCTTTCCCCAGATCATTCCCAATGACCGTAAAAGATGTCACCGTTGTAGCTCACAAACCGATATAAGTTGTGAAAGCTCCCCTTCGGCATTGTCAGTATGTCCCATTTACAATAAAAATGATTTATGTATAGCTTTTTATGAAAATGGTATCACAAGGCGCGGTTGCCAAACCGAACTTGAATGTGAGGATGGATTAAAAAACTGTCAGATTTGTTCAAAAGATAGTTGCAATAGCGCGAACGTCAAAAAGCGTTTCGACGAAATTTATGGCGTTTTCCAAGATCTTCCTTTAAATTGTTATACATGCAAAGGAGATGATTGCGAACCAGGGAAACCTCACAATCCCAACAAATGTGAAGGTGATGAATACCAAGACTGTATGACAGTCTTCGATGACAGCCACAAAGTCATTCAGCGAGGTTGTGAAAATCTCGTTTTGGCCGAGCAACAATCACACTGCGATTTACATCCTGATTTATGTTTCGGATGCAAAGCTAACGGCTGTAATGACATGACAGATCCCTCAATATTTCAAGAATGCTTATACTGTGATGCTACCACAAATCCTGATTGTTTGTTCAATCCCATGGTCATAACTACCACAAGAAAATGCACACTTGGTTGCTTGGCATCACTCTATCCACGAAAATCCAATCCGAAAGTGTTTGATTTCGTTCGAACATGTGCCGAGGACATGGAGCCCGACAATCACGAGTACTGTACGCCCGAAAATAATTGTGTTAAGTGCTTAGAAAATAAATGCAATACTGATATACTGCCTACCCAAGGCCGTCTTTCATGTTTGCACTGCACTGGGTCCGACTGCGATGTTCCCATCTCAAAACAATGTGTTGGTTATAATCCTAATGACATGTGCTACATTTATTTCGATAATACTACTCTCAGTGCTGTAAGTTTGGGTTGTCTCAGTGACATAGCCGACGACAAATTGCGCGCAGAAATTAAACAATATTTTATTTGTGATGGGGATAATTGCAATGATTACGAAAATCTACCCGACGCGCTTTTTTGTAATGTCTGCGATTCGAAAGATGATGTTAATTGCGCTGTCAATCCCTCAGCAATAACAACTAGTGACAGATGTGATGTCCTGCCATATACCCAGTGTTTTATTCTTGTAGGTGAGGGTAAGTATCGCGTTAAGGTTATTTAACTTATTATATAGCAAGCACCTTTGCAGATGGTCATACAAGACGCGGATGTGTTTCTGAATTGCCCACGAATACTTTCATAACTTGTCATGATGGTCTTCCGACTTCAAAATGTACAGTTTGTACTGAAAATAACTGTAACATCAAATATTATCCATCCAGTCGTCAGTTTTGTTACCGTTGTAATTCAACTATTGACGCTCATTGCGAAGATGACCCTGAAGTCGTGCAGCCCTGTCCTATATACTACGAAGATGACGCTTGCATCACCCAATGGGCTAACGGAACAACAATTCGTGCATGTGCATCTGAAATAAGCTGCGAAGGTTCAAGTTATAAAAATTGTCGCGAGTGCTCAGGAAGTGTCTGCAATAATGTGAATCTAGCTAATGAAGATATTGGTGCTGTAGGTTTATTCACAAATTTGCCGCTTCGCTGTCATCATTGCAATAGCACTGCAGAATGCAAAGTCATAACTGATTCAGGCGAATATTGTAAGGGCAATATTAATCAATCATGTACCACAGTTTTTAACCCAGACGGGGATGTTATGACCCGTGGATGTAGTGACGCTTTAGAAAACGTCTGTTCTAGTGAAAACAATCATTGTTTTGACTGCAAATCTAACAGTTGCAATTTAGCCAATAGCCGAGAGGATTACATTCAATGCGTACATTGCGATGCTAAAAATGGAGACGACTGCACATTCGATGTTGATGCTGTGAAACGAAGCCGCATGTGTTATAAGAGTTGTATGACTGCTCTTTATTCACGCGACAAAGATCAGGATTCCGTTTATGAATTAATGCGATCGTGTTTGGATGACAAAGACTTGGCTGATCGCACCAAGTGTGAGTCCTCCGATGACCCTACATGCAAATCATGCAGTGATAGGAAGTGTAATACTGAAATTTTGGGATCACATAAATCATGCTATCAATGTAAAGGTGATGAGTGCCAATCTCCAAGAACTCAAACATGTCGAGCTGTTGCGTACAATGACCAATGTTTTCTGCAATATGATGAACGCGGAGCACTTGTACAAATGGGATGCAAAAGTCAATACACTTCATCAGAAGTGGAAATTTTGGTTAGAAAAAAATATTTGTGGCTCTGCGACGAAGACAACTGCAATCATATCGATAATTCCCCGAAACCACAAACTTGTGTTATATGCAATTCTAGGACGGATGCTAAGTGTGCTACCGATCCAAGCGCAATTGGGTCATTTACCACATGTGCCCATGCACCGTATACGGGGTGCTATAGTCGTTTGTTGTGGAGTAAGTACTCATAGAAAATACAATTTAAGTAAATTTTATATTTACGTTTTAAATTTTAATTCAGATACCCACACTGAGCGAGGTTGTACATCAAACTTAGAGGATGATGAGTTCCTTGATTGTCTGTACAGCAAAAATAATACCAAATGTCTAGCTTGCACGGGAAACAATTGTAATCAAGAGGTAAGTTTAAATATTGGCCAGTAGCTGATTGATTATTTTGAAATACCCTCTGCTAGCTATATCCAAGCAATCGCATATCCTGTCACGTGTGTACATCAACTACGTCCCAAACATGTGAAACTAAGCCTGAAAATGCTCAAGTCTGCCTTTTGTATTCTGAGAATGATACATGTGTAACATTAATAGATGTCGCTGGCAATACTATACGAGGTTGCCAATCAGCAGTAAGCTGTACCGCCTCAGATGTCACCGCATTCCAAGAGTGTACAGGTAATGCTTGCAATGTTGGCAACTTAAAGCGTAAATCAGATGGTAAGCCAGGTAAATGGCAAACCCTACCTTTGACTTGCTTATCATGCAACAACTTGAAAGAATGCTCTGCTGGATATACTCAACAACTCTGTACAGATGAGGAATATTGCATGTCAGTGTTCGATGATAACGGTAGTGTTATAAGGCGTGGATGCAGCGGCACCGTCGAAAAGGAGCAGGAAGCTTATTGTGATTTAAATTCTTCAAACTGTGTGAACTGTAACTCTAATCTATGCAACAAGATTGCTAGCTTAAGTGATTTAACTGATTGTGTTTATTGTAACTCTGAAAGTAGTTCCGACTGTAGTGTAAATCCGTTTGCCGTCAGCTACCATCGTAAGTGCAGCGGTGACTGCATGACAGCTCTTTATCCTACTGCAAATAATTACTCATATGATGTAATTCGTACATGTCTTGATGACAAAGATGCTGCCGACCAAATTACTTGTTCTAGCGGTAGTTCAGCGGATTGCAAATCTTGCTCCAGTTCTGCTTGTAACATTATTAAGCTCCCGGAAAGTCGTTTGTCATGTTACCATTGCTTAGGTCCCGATTGTGAAGATGCTCTGCAATCAGAATGTTCGAAGTACAAACCTGACGATAAATGCTTTATACTTTTTAACAATGTGAGTGATATTATTCAAATGGGCTGCATTAGTGAATTAGGAGAGAAGTTCGTGTCCAATAATCTTCACAAACTCTATATGTGCAGCTTCGGTAATAATTGTAATGGTTATGAAAACATTCCTACACCAAAAATTTGCGCCGTTTGCAACTCCAACAATGATGAAAACTGTGCTTCCAACCCAGGAATCGTTCCTAATATGGCAACATGTTCTGCTTTACCTAATACTCTGTGTTATATTAAAGTGAAGGAAGGTAAATTTTCTTGATTTATAAAAGTTCGCATTACTATTTCTGAAATACTTTCAGATGGTGCGACTCATCGAGGTTGTGTGAGTGATTTAAGTGAATTAGAAATAAATGAGTGCTTGGCTGGTGCTGATAGCAAATGTAGTGTTTGCGCAGGTGACGGTTGTAACGTAGAGGTAAGTGTAAGGAAAGTTAGGGGACAACTAAGGAATTGGTATATATATATATATATATATATATATATATTCCATTAATTTATTTCTGAAGGTTTTCCCTGCTGATCGCCGCAGTTGCCATCGTTGTGACACCAAAAATGATCCCACATGTGAAAGTTCCCCAAACTTTGGTTCCTTTTGTCCGGTCTATTCAAAAGACCAATATTGTACCACGAAATTGGTTGATGGTGAAACATACAGAGGCTGCAGTACAGACTTTCATTGTGACGACAGCGACAAACAGTACTGTCGTTTGTGCCATGATGCCGATAATTGCAACTTTGTTGATCTGGCTGTCAACAATATTGGCTACCCCGGACACTGGCAAGAAGTTCCTATAAACTGTTACACATGTACAAATGAAGAATGTAATAGACAATTAGAAGTTCAGGCTTGCCGAAACAATAATGAACAAAACTGCGCTACAGTATTTGCTCAGAATGGCACAGTTGTGCAACGTGGTTGTTCGGATTTGATTTATGGTGGCGAAAACTTATACTATTGCGATGAAAATCCGGGATACTGTAAATTCTGCAAATCCAATGGTTGCAACTATGGAACGAGTTTGTCAGACTTTGCAGAATGTTTGTTCTGTGAGGGCGCTGATGTCTCAGGTTGTATTTTCTACCCCGAAAATATTGAACGAACCCGTTCATGTTATAAAGGATGTCTGACTGGATTATATCCACGTAAAAATGAAGAAAATCCAGCATATGAATTAGCCAGAGGATGTTTGGATGATTTGGATACTGATGATCGTGAAGAATGTAAGAACGGCACAAAACCTTACTGTCAAGTTTGTGATGGAACTGTTTGCAATACCGCAAAAATACCAGACTACAGACTTAAGTGTAATGTTTGCAATGCTGCCGACTGTGATGAGCCAAGAAGTGCTGAATGTACAGCATTTCGAGAAAATGATCAATGCTTCACGTTGTTTACTGATAGAAACGACGTAGAACGCATGGGATGCTCTAGCGATTTTGACAGTTCGGAGCTAAATTTATACGCCCGCCGTCTGCTTTTATGCAGTGGTGAAAATTGCAATACCTTTGAAAGTTTTCCTACGCCAACAATGTGCAGATCGTGCAACTCTATTGACAATCCTGAATGTGCATCCAAACCATCAGCAAGCCCGAGTAACGTTTGCAAGGATTTTCCTCATACTGGATGTTATACTCGCATAGATGGAAGTAAACGCTCTCAAATACACTAAAATATGGGGTTTAACATTTTTATATATATATATCTCCTTTTTTTTCTTTTGCAGAAATAACCTATCGAGGTTGCGTATCAGATGTTGATGATACTACATTTAGCGACTGCTTGAGTGGAAATAGCACCTCCTGTGAAATCTGCACCACCAATAATTGCAACGTTGAGATCTACCCAAAAGGTCGCCGTAGTTGTATTCAATGCGACTCCAATATTTTTGCAGCCTGTGAAGATAATGCCAAAGATTTTGCTGGTGTCTGCACTTTGTATGATGTAGACGAAAGATGCGTTACCAAACTAAAAGAAGGTCGTACAGTTCGTGGATGCGCGTCTGAAATTTCTTGTAGTAGTAGCAACAGCAATACGTGCCGCATCTGTAACAAAACTGATAATTGCAATACCGTGAACTTATTACCAAACTTTATTGGAGAGCCAGGCAAGTGGCAAGAACTGCCACTTAGTTGCTATCAATGTGAAGGAAGTGAATGTAATAGCAAAAACATTACATTTGGCAAGTGTGAAGGCAATCATTTACAAACGTGTATGACTGTATTCAACGGAGAAGGAGTTGCTATTCAACGTGGTTGCAGCGATCTTGTTCTCAGTACAAAATCAGAGTATTGCGATGAGAACACGGATAAGTGTGTTGCTTGCAAATCGAATAACTGCAATAACGCCAAGCGTTTAGATGAATATATCGATTGTTACTTTTGTGATTCATTCAAAAGTGCCAGCTGTGCCATTAATTTCGATGAATCTAAATCTAGAATACGCAAATGTCAAAGGAGTTGCATGGTGGCATTATACCCAAAGAACAGTGGAAATGATCCCTCGTATGAACTTACACGCACATGTTTGGACGATTTGGATTCAGGCGACCGGGAGATATGTTCCGAAGGCAACAATGATTTATGCAAAACATGTGATGCTCCACGCTGCAACACTATGAGTGTACCCAATGACCGCTTCGAGTGCTATAAGTGTGTTGATGACGATTGCGAAGACATGGCACCACAGCAATGTAGCTTCTACCACCCTAATGATCAATGTTACGTATTGTTCAACAAAGAAAGTTCTATTGTTGCTATGGGATGTCGCAGTGAATTTAAAACTAATGTTGTTAATGAGTTAGTTAAACAAAAACAACTGATATTGTGCAACGAAGAGAAGTGTAATGCACCAGAAACCCTTCCTACTCCAAAACTGTGCTCAGTGTGTAACTCAGCTGTGAATCCTTTGTGTGCAACAAATCCGAATTTGGTAGGCAACGTCACGCGATGTGCTACCTTGCCATATACTGACTGTTTCACCCTTATTGAGGGTAAGAATTTATACATATATTAATATTTCCGTCAATTACGTGCCCACTTAATTAATTTTTATAGATGGACACACTGTGCGAGGTTGCATGGGAACTCTGGAGGAGGAAACATTTTATGGCTGTCTAATGAATAGTTACGGCTTATGTGAAACTTGCACCGGTGATAAATGCAATGAAATTGATGTTTACCCCGAAAATCGTAAGAAATGTCAACAGTGTAATTCAGTCAACAATTCCAAATGTGAATACGCTCCCAACAGCAATAAAGTTTGTGCAGTTTACAAAGAAGAAGACCAATGTATAACGAACTATAGCAACGGTGTAACCACTCGTGGTTGCAAGTCGAATATGAAATGTGACAACGACAAAGACCCACGCACGTGTCGTACTTGTGAAGACGATGGCTGTAATACTATAAATATGCAGAAGGTCATTGAAAATGGTTTTCCGGGCAGATGGCAAGACACCCCTATCAATTGCTATACTTGCGAGGGTGAAGATGAATGTACTTCTAAGGGCTATTTTCGTCCATGTTTAAAGAATCCTTTGCAAAATTGTATGACTGTTTTTAATTCCACAACGGGTAAAGTAGTTCAGAGAGGATGTAGCGATTCAGTTGAAAAAGATAACCAGTTATATTGTGAAGAAAACCCTGAAAAATGTTTGCGTTGCAACTCGAATGGTTGTAATGATGCCTTTAATTTGAACCAATATGTTGAATGTTCGTACTGTGAGAGTGATATTAACGGTAACTGCACAGCAAATGTTGTCGGAATCGTAGCTACTCGGCAATGCTACAAGTTTTGCATGACTGCCCTATATCCCCGCTTCAAAGAAAATAATCCATCATATGGACTATCCAGATCTTGTTACGATGATATGGATATCGATGACCGCGAACATTGTGCAGCTGGCAACAAGGAATATTGCAAAACCTGTAACACACCCAGGTGCAATATCATCGATATGCCAGAAAAAAGGCATAGCTGTTATATCTGTGAAGGAGCTGAATGCCAAGATCCAAAAACACAAAAATGTCCAATGTATCGCCCAGATGACAAGTGTTATACCCATTTCGACGAAAGGAGTCAAGTAGTTGAACTTGGGTGTCGGAGCCAGTTCAGTAATGAAGACGCAGATTATTTATTGCAACGAAAACGCTTGCTTGTATGCAAGAACGAAAACTGCAACTCTCTTAGTAATTTACCCGATGTTCAATCCTGTGTTCTTTGCAACTCTCGCACTGATAGCAACTGCGCTGTGAACGTTACCGCTACAACTGGAGAAACTTTTTGTGCTCTTAAGCCATACACAGACTGTTATTCACGCGTATTGGAAGACGGTGCCACCGAGCGTGGGTGCTTGTCCAATTTGTATGATGATGAGTTTTGGGGATGTTTAAATGGCACTTCACAAACATGTCAATCGTGCAAAGGCAATTACTGCAACAAAGAAGATTTTCCAAAGTTCCGGCTTAAGTGCCATGTTTGCAATTCTGATGTTGATCCCTATTGCGAAGACAATCCCAGGAGTTTAAATATATGCTCTATATATGATCCTGATGACACTTGTGTAACTTCATTCCGAAACAATGTCACTTATCGCGACTGTAGTTCTAGTTTGGATTGCGATGTCACAAATCCTTCTATATGCAGAAAGTGTTCCGGTGAAGGTTGTAACACAGTGAACTTGGCAAAAAAACAAGATGACAACTTTGGTATGTGGCAAGATCTTCCTTTGACTTGTCTCAGCTGCTCCGGCTATGAATGCAGCTCGCAAACAAATACTAAATCTTTGACTTGCACACTGAACAATATACAAGATTGTATGACAGTTTTTGATGTTAGCGGAAAGGTAATTGCCCGTGGTTGCTCTGATAGTATCGAAAGAGAATATTGTCAAGAAAGTGATGAAAACTGCTACAAATGTAAATCAAATAACTGTAATAAGGCATCTTCGAAAAATGATTTCGACAAATGTATATACTGCAATTCGCATAATAACCAGGATTGTGTATGGAATCCTTTAAGCGCCACCCACAAGACAAGAAAATGTCAAGGTGGTTGTATGAGCGCACTCTATTCTATAGACAGCGCAGCCGATCCAGCATATGGCTTAATTCGTACCTGTCTTAATGACAAAGAGCTGTCTGATCAACAGACTTGTTCGGCAGGCAAAGACATAAATTGTTCCGCTTGCAATGGCACCAAATGTAACACAAACAACATCCCTGAAAATCGTCTTTCCTGTTTCGTATGTCAAGGGGAAACGTGCGAAGAACCTGAAACTAAAATATGTCCACAATACAGGGAAAATGATTACTGTTTTATTCAATTCGATGATACAAACAGTGTTTCCGAAATGGGGTGCGTGAGTTCCTTCCGTAATCAAGACATGGAAAGTGTAATAAAAACGAAGAGAGTGTACATATGTGAAGAGCCAAACTGTAACAGTTTAACCGAACTTCCAAGAGCAGAATCGTGTGCAGTTTGCAACTCTACAAATGATGCATATTGTGCAGTGAGCCCCTCCGATATTGGAACTTTTAATTCTTGCAGTATGTTGCCCTACAGAAGCTGTTACACAAAGCTGACAAATTGTAAGAGAATAATGTAGATGGTTGAGTTTTTTCGAACAGTTATTTTTCTTTTTCAACAGATGGTGCAACGGTAAGAGATTGCTTAACTAATTTACCAGCAGATGAATTCGCAGCATGCCTTTTAGGCAACGATGAGAATTGTGACGTATGCGATAATAGTGGTTGTAACCGCGAGGTTTGTTAGCTAAAGTTTTGCATTTTATTTCAAACTTCATTTCGATTTTTCTAGATATTCCCTTCGGATCGTCAACAGTGTTTTACTTGCATGTCTACAGAAGAGTCCGACTGTGATTCGTTCCCTACTACTATGAAAGCCTGCCCGATTGTTAGTGAAACTGAGTCTTGTATAACAGCTCTAAGTGGCAACGTCACCGTTCGTGGTTGCAAATCTTTAGTTTACTGTGATGCCAATGATAGCGGCACGTGCCGTTCATGTTTCGGTAGTGAATGTAATTCCATTGATTTGGTGAACAAACAGGATGACGGATATCATGGTGTCTGGCAAGCACTTCCACTTCGATGTCATACTTGTGTAGGAGCGCACTGCTTGCATTCATTAGGACCTACAGTTACCTGTTTTAGTCGGAACATCAATCAAGACTGTATGACAGTTTTTGATGAAGGGGGGCGCGTTGAGCGTCGCGGATGCTCAGATGAGGTTGAAGACTATAAGGATTTGTATTGTAGAGAAAATCCAGAACGTTGCTTTAAATGCAAGTCCAATGAGTGTAACATTGCCTGGGCTGCCGATGAATATGTTGAATGCTTGTTCTGTGACTCTGCAAACGAAACTTCATGTGTCAATAGTCCTGACCACAGTGGTGTTAAGTCCAGACAATGTTATAAAAATTGCATGGTTGCAATGAAAAATAAAGACATCATACGTTCCTGCTTAGACGACAAGGAGGTATGGGTGCAACACCAGTGCCATGAAGATGATTCTAAAGAATGTTCTGCTTGCTCTGGACTGAATTGTAATCATTTTGTATTTCCACCTGACCGTCTTAAGTGTCATGTCTGCAACGGCACAGCATGCAGCAGTAGTGTGAGCCAGTATTGTGAACTTTACGATAACAATGATTATTGCTTTGCCAAATACGAAAGTGCTTTGGTAGATCTTATGGGTTGCGCCTCTTCTCAAAATGCTAGTGATATTGCTAAATGGACGGCTCAAAATAAGTTGTATAAATGTGAAAGCAATGATTGTAATGAACTGTCGAATTTGCCTAAGGAAGGAGTTTGTATATCGTGTGATTCCAACAAAACTCCTAATTGTGCCCAAAAGCCCTGGCAAATCAACACTACAGAAACATGCACTGTTCGAAATAATAGATGTGTTACACTAATCGATGGTCGAGGACATACAATCAGACGATGTCTAAACAATGAACGACCTTGCGAATCACTTGAAACTTGTACAATTTGTACCGGAGAAAACTGCAATAATCAGGTAAAGTCATATATATTTCATTTCGAAAAATTCCCTTTAAAAATTTCAATTATGGTTTTTAGATCTATCCATCTGATCGTCGTGAATGCCACATATGTAACTCCGTAGCAGACAACACGTGTAAGCAAACTCCCGCCAGTCTTGAAATATGTCCGCTCTACGATCCTAATGACAGGTGTGTTTCAACACTGGACGAACATGGTTTCCTGGAACGTGGATGTGAGTCTCAAGTGCAATGTTCTACCCATGATAGTGATTACTGTAACGTCTGTAATACAAATGGTTGCAACACCGTGGAGCTAACGGGTTCCGCCAATGTTGCCACAAACAGTCTCCTCCTTACGTCACTGTTGGCATTTGCATCACTGTTAATGTTGATATATTAGGATAAGTCAGTTATAAATTAACCTCAAAAGACCTCCAATCCTCATCGAACATTGGGTTATATCTATATGAATTATGAAAACAGTTAAGACTCATTTGTCTATTATTTAACTTTTGAAGTCAAAATTTTTTTTGTAATTACAATATGTAAATATTGTTAATAATTAAGTGATAACATAATTTATAGAAAATTTAAGATAAATCACATAAAAGATATTAAATAAAATCGTTACTAATTAATGAACCTGCATTAAGGAATTAATTGGCGTTATTCGGTAATAATCGCGAAATCTTTAAGTCTAATTACCTAAAGAATTTTGTAAATACGTTACAAGGTATTTTAAATTATTTTCTTTTAAACATATATGATTTTACTTACTTTATGTGGATACGCCAAATGCCATGTAACATTAAGTGTGGAACCAGATAAGAATGATGTGCGAATTGATCCTGGAATATATTAGCAAATTATTAAAAAGAAAACTAGATCAACAAATATATATGTATATATATATATATATATATATATATATATATACATATATACATATATATAAATATATATACATATGTATATATATATATATATATATATATATATATATATATATATATACATATATATAAATATATATACATATATATATATATATATATATATATATATATATATATGTATATATATATATATATATATATATATATATATATATAAACATATATATATATATATATATATATATATATATTTATATTTATATTTATATATATAAATATATTTATTTATTTATATATATATATATATATATATATATATTTATATATAAATATATTTATATAAATGAAATTTATTTGTTGGTGGTTAAGCAATATCTATATGCATTTCATTGGTGCTTTACCAAATCGTCAGTAGACTTTAACCACAGTTTTGAAAAGTTTAAAACCTCTTATCTTATGCATATACTTCCGAAAACCATCTGAGAGTTCACAACTTGTAAATTACAATTATTTTCAAAAATAACAACAGAATAAATTTCATTTATATATAATAGTATTGTGACAACAATGTGTCAAATAAAAAAATTACATAACAGTTTGATTTAGATTTTATTTTTCATTTTTCCTTATAAATACTTTTCTTGTTATCCAATGGATTTCTGATTGTATAGAGGTGTAGAAAAATAAAATAGATTCATATCGAATATACTTAATTTGTTGGTTTAGTTTTGTATGAGTTTCAAGGCCTACTATTCTTATTCTGTTGTTATTTTTGAAAATAATTTGTAATTTACAAGTTGTGAACTCTCAGATGGTTGTCGGAAGTATATGCATAAGATAAGAGGTTTTTAACTTTTCAAAACTGTGGTTAAAGTCTACTGACGATTTGGTAAAGCACCAATGAAATGCATATAGACATTGCTTAACCACCATTAAATAAATTTCATTTATATATAATAGTATTGTGACAACAATGTGTCAAATAAAAAAATTTCATAAATATATTTATTTATTTATATACATATATATTTATATATATAAATATATTTATTTATATATATATATATGTATATATATATATATATATATATTTTTATATATATATATATATATATATATATATATATATTTATATATATATATATATATATATATATATATATATATATATATTTATTTATTTATTTATATACTAGCTGACCCGACAGACGTCGTCCCGTCTAAATTTAAATAAATTTGTTTGCGAAAATTTAATAAATTTGTAAAAAGCTATTGGAAATGTGTAAACAAAGTAAAAATGAAGGAAAAAAATACATTTCTGATTTGGGATTGTTTTAAGAATTCTTATGTTTATAAGATTAAGAACATGTTTTATTTTAAATTGAGATCACAGGGATTCGAAAAGTGTTTTATTTACACTTCGACTGCAAGAACGACGTTTGAGTAAAAAAAAATGCTTTGTTTCAGTTGGTTCACTTTCACCGTTTTGTTTATTCCAATGTTTTATGATACACGACATATTTTGTTTTGTTGTCTGGCGCGTAAACAAACAAAGCTGGTGGTTTTCCAACACGATAACAGGCGACATACAATTGACCATGCGAAAAGCATGGATTTTCCAAGTTAATGCCGCAAACACTCAATGACTGTCGTTGTGATTTGTTTATTGTCAGTGCGAATGCAAGTTTCACCGGAAACTGCATGCGTTTAAATTCAAACGGAATCTCGGTAGGAATCATTGGAATGCGTGGTATTAAAACGTTTTCTCCTCTTTACTTTCCCTTTAGAGTTGTTGCCGCGATGACGTTGTTCATGAGTTTTTTCACGGCCAACCGGGTGCCATTACAAAGACGTGGTTGGTTGATATTGCTCAACATTATGATAACTGAACCTGAACTTTAAGTTGGAGATTGTGTGGTGGTAAACCGGGTAATTCCATCGAGTTTTATAACTCGGTTGGATAGTTGATGACATCATCTTGATTAGTAGTGGAATCCACCGATTGGTACGTCATCAATTCGCTAGCAATTTCCATTTGAATCTTGAAATTCAATTCGTCTACATCAATTTTTTTCGCCGCCAATATAGCACGTTCGCTCAACCAAACATGGTTTGTGTAATTTTGTGCAACGGTTGGGAAATCCTTTAGGATGAGTTCGCCCTTCGATTCAGTGAACTGGCAAAAGTTAACAGGGAATTTAATGTAGCCAGTCGTAATATCAACGGTGATTTTGCCATTACCAATGTCTAGTAATTGTTTTTTGAAAATACCTCTCCAGATTGATCGTTCTGCAACACGACACGCATATTGGTACTTAGTTTGTCTTTTTCGACGTGTTTCCATAAAAAAATCGACTTCAAGCATGCATTCAATTCATCGGCTGGCGTTGACCGTGGAATCACTGTCAACGTTTGGCGAAAATCACCTGCCAACAAAATCATCGCGCCACCAAAACGGGTTTGATTGTTTCGCAGATCTTGCATCGTTCGGTGTACTGCCTCCAAAGACTTTTTATGCGTCATCGTACATTCATCCCAAACGATCAATTTGCTCTGCTGCAAAACTTTGGCCACTGCAGAGTTCTTGGAAATGTTGCATGTTGGAGTTTAATTTATTTGCATATTTAACGGCAACTTGAGCGCTGAATTTGCAGTTCGACCGCCTTCCAACAACGTAGCTGCAATTCCTGATGAAGCAATTGCAAGTGCAATTCCATTCTGAGAGCGAATCGTTGCCAAAATCAATGCAATCAAAAAAGTTTTTGCAGTTTCACCGGGAGCGTCCAAGAAGAAGATGCCTCCAGTTCCATAGTTCACAACTTCCATGAGGGTGTCGTACGCATATTTTTGTTGCCGATTCAGCAGTGGAATTCGTTTGAACAGATTCTCTCAGTGCATCACTCATATTGTTTTTCGCGTCTCAACTCTGATTAAATGCCTCGTGCATCGGACGACTAGGCGCTGTCAGGCCTAATTGAGATAAGACCTTGTTCGACGTCATCATGCACATGTCCGCAATTAATATTAATGCTTCGTTGTGAATTTCTACGCTCAGTTGAAAATCTGGATTTGATGTTCTAGTACGCATCTGGTGCAAAATGTCATCTTTGTATTTGGTCCACAAATCAGTTGGTTTGTAATCCCAATGAGTGTCATTTTCTAACAATCGCAAACGTTGACAGGCTTCTCTATATAAGCCACATAATTCACCAATAACAGTTTGTAGGTGTTGGAATAATGTTGGACCACGGACGTTGACTAACAGCAAACGCAAATAAAAGCACTCATCATTGCTTGAATGGGCTTTGTAAATGCAACCTAATGCGTCGGTGGAAAATACGTTAGGGTAACCTGGAACCGGATTTCCTTGTTTACGGCGTTGAAATTTCTTTGACGATTGATTCCAAGTATAATAACTCGGCATTTCAGAGTGTAGCAGCGTTCGGGCGAAGTCATCATTCTGGCACATTTGAAAAAAACTAGCCAATGTTGTAGATGGTGACCGGTCAGCTCCTTGTAATGCGTTGTCGGCAGTGAAATATACCCTTTGACCATTTTCCACATGTACGGCCAAATGATCAGCAATGGGATGTCTTTCATAAATGGCGAATAAAAAAATGCGCCAAATTGCTTCGTTACTGCTAACATAGCGTCCCATTTGATATTGAGTGACCTCATCAATAGAATTCTCCGCACCAACTCCAATCACAGCCATGTCACTTCCATTGATCACATACTTGCAGATGTATTTGATGGATTTCACGGAATGGCAAGATTCGACGTTGATGTGCTCTTTGAATGTCTTTGAGAGTAATGGCGAATACGGAACAATCCAATGATTATCAACTTCAATATCCTGCTGATGCACTTTCACAATTGTTGATCTTCAGTTATCGGCAGTAGATCGGTGACGATACTGTGGATAACCGTCATTTTCGGTAATTGTTTCTGCAACTAATGGCCTTGGATGACCCTTCGAACATTTACCGTCGACCATGCACGGAGAATTTCTATTTCATGATCCACAGGGGCCATGAATCATGTTAGTAGTAGCCACCTTATGCAAGCCTGGATCATCCTCTTCATTAGGAATTTCCGCCGATATCACATCATCGATTTCATTGGGTATTATCTTCTCAATCAACCAAATGAGAATATGTGCGTGTGGCAATCCGCGTTTCTGCCACTCCACAGAATACATCCAGCAACGCGTCTCGCCGAAAACGCGATGTTTCACAATGAAATTCATCAGTGATTTCAGTTTTTGTTTGAAGACTCTCGCGGTGATGTCATGGCGATCGATGGGTGATTGACCAGGGAATAACTCTTGTCTTCTATCCACTGCGGACTGCACGTAAAAGTAATGAACAAATCTGGTGTGCCGTAATGGCGAACGTACGATATGGCATCTTGAGCATATTCCTGCATATGTCGCGGACTTCCAACGTACGTTGCTGGGAGGATCGTCATTCGACCTACATTCTGTGCGTTTCCGTCGGCATATATGGCATCTCGAAGGTGAATATACTTTTCGGAACGGAGTTTTTTTTGGTTCAATCTGATGAATGTCAATCGTTCTGTTTCAACTTTTACGTACATATACACAGCATATTGGTGAAATAGACGGAGACATTTCAAGATGTGATTGTCCTCATTTTCACTCCATATGAATAATAATTCATTGAACAAACTTTTTTGTTCGTTTCAGCGCCTGAAAATTAATTTTTGTGTCAATGAAATGAATAGGTCCTATTCAAAAGAGTAAGATTTTATATTCACCTGTAAGCGGATTTATCATCTTGATCGAGAAATCATAGCCGTCTTCACCTTGCCAAAATATGATGGGATATGGCAATGCATCATACGACCGGTGCGGCTGATTGTTCCGCTGATGTAGAACGATGTCACGGGATTCAAAATTTTCACCAACGACGACAATGGCAATATCATCAATTGTTGGAGCATTAAAACGTCTTGCATGTTCTCCCGCAGGCGTTTTATCAGCTCTGATAACAATTTTATGGTTATCAGATGGCATGCAGTCCAGCGCGGTTTTGAACAATGTAACCAATTTAATGAAAAAAAGTTTGTAGTTGATCTACAATTGGTCTTTTCAGCGAACTGTTGTGTGCGCACCGCTGATCTACTTCTTTTGCTGTATTTCCCATGAAATAAATCTGCAGAAATTTATAGTCTGGATTCAGGTGTGGTAATAGCGAGCCAGCTCTATGATATATTGGACTTTGAATCTGTAATACTTTATTTACGTAAAAAAATAAATACTGTAGATGATTGTGTTGCAATTACCTTGAAAGTGGATATAAACTGGTCCCGAACCACATTTGTTGCACCAAATGAAGACATTTGGAAGCAACTGTTGTATTTCTGGATTTGTGTCAAGAAATGTTTGGAATCTGTTCCTACACCAGAAACCAATGACCGTAATGGTTCTCATAGAATTGCTGAACTGAAATTTATATCATTGAGCTTTTCTCGTATCGTATATTGTTCGCCTCTCCAAGGATGCAGCTTTAAAATATTGTTTTAACATTCTCGAATTATAAACAATTGTTTTTAAATTTATTGGCGATGTTAGGTTCAGTTTGGAATTAGTTAACGATTTCGTGTTGTTTGAAACATTACCCATTACCATTTATCCACTGTAAGGTCTTAACTATTTATCCGATCTTGATCAGTCAGTGGTTTCATAGTTACAATCTAACAAACAATACATATGTAAATATTTTTTTTCTTTTTAATTCAGCGACCTACCAAATATGGAAATTCACAAATCCTAACATTCTACTGATAAAAAAGTAATCGATGTGAGATTTTAATTTTTTCAGAAATAAGCTTTCTCAATACATATGTAAATAATAAATGTAATACTTGGAGGATGTTTTTAAAATAAAAACTACTAAAAGCGTTATATTCGACCGGGTCGAATCTTAAATACCCTCCAAATATTTAGTAAGTAAATTTCAAATGTTTAACTTGGTAGGACAGAGTTCCTTTAAGACATCTCTGTAGACAGTTTTAAATCTCTATTTTGGGAAGGGCCTTGGGAGAGACGTTTCACCTCTGCAAGATCAGAGAACATCTCAGCATCTTATAGGCTTACGAAATACAAGTTGTTCAATATTTACACTATTTCTGCGTATAATATCGTACGTCAGCGCCCACTAAAGGATATCGGGTCCAAAAATAGACCTTATTAGAGTTGGGCATAATCGTTCCTTTTTATTCAGTAAAAAAAAAGGAACAAGTTCGCTCAGTTGATCCTTTTTTTATTCTTTACTGTATGCTGTGTTAATCTGAAGAAGAACGAACAGCTGATTAAAACAAAATAAACAATGTTTTTTTGAACTCATTCGGTCAATTCTGCAGTTGAAGTTCTATTTTAATTATAATTTAATTAATTATACTTTTAATTATAAAAAATAAGATAAAAATTAATTAAAATATAAACAATTATTTAAAAACAAACATACATATGTACATGTATTCACTGTAATATCTAAATTTAACTAACATGAAATTAAAGTTACATGAAATCAAGATAACCATTTTTGTAAAATTTACATATTGTGATGTAAAAATATTATTTTTGAAACATTGTGGGATTTTAGAAGCGATCGTCGATCATTTAATATTTGACCTGTGCCTGAAAAAATTCGTTCACATGGGACAGAAGTTTCCACAATGCAAAACGTTTCTTTGCATGCATGTAAACATGAGGGTATACGTTTTTTCTTTCTTTCCACCATTCCAATGGATCTTTTGTTCGGTCCAAGTACTCCTCATTAAGGTAATTGTCCCTAAAGCTGCAGCTAAAATATTACCGGGTCTAAGTGTTTTGTTAAAATCTAGATCATATTCTTTCCAAATGCTTCTTTTTTCATGTGTGGTATTTGCTAAGGATGACGCTTCTACGTTTACTAATAAATCAGTTGGAAGCCAGATTCGCAAATCCGGGTTCTTAGCGTTTTTACAGCATCTTCATAAGCTTTATCACTTTAAAGCCTTTTCTTTTGAAACGGGGATCCAGAATAGTGATTTCTGCATACAAGTTATTGGGCTCGAAATTTCCAAAACGAGTAGTAGGTTCTCTTTGGATATTTTTTTCATATCTGAAACATTTAACTTACTGGAATGGCAACTTGAAATAAACCGCTCCAAAAGATTACAAAAAAACAGTTACTTTGTAAATTTTTCTCTGCCGAAATTGCTATTGTTATTTCATAGAATGGTTCCAAAATAGGCAAGATTTCTTCTACTGCTTCCCATTCATGAAATTTTAGGCTTAACTCTGGCTTATTGAGGGAAAGAGTTGAAATTACTGCATTTTTTACATCACAAATTCTGTGCAGCATTATATATGTTGAGTTCCAACGTGTGGGGGCATCCTGTTTCAATTTCAGTGTGGGTAGACCCATTTGCTTTTGAGTGTCCTGTAGCTTTTTCCAGCCCTGTCCACTTTTAAGAAAATGCTCTACTATTCATTTTACTTTTATTATGATATCTCAAACATGCTTTAATGATGATTGGACTATTAAGTTCAAACTGTGAGCAAAACACCCAACTGGTCTCCAACTGCCAATATTGATTGCTGATATCATATTTGCTGCGTTGTCTCTCACGATGGCGGTCTCCTTATTGGTAATTTCAAAATTTAAAATTACTTTTTTTCAAAAAGGAACAGAAAGAGAAAAGTTTTCGCCAGTGTGACGTTCATTGAGTTTTTCGCAGCAAAACAAACATGACTACAAATCCGTTCCTTCATCAATAAAATGTGATGTAACGGCCATAAAACTTACATTTGCTTTTGAAGCCCACCCATCAGTTGTTAAGTAAACTGCAAATGCGGTTCATACATCTTTTTTCATACATCATTTTTAGTATTAGCTGGTTTATTTTTTCCATTTTATATATTGGTGGAGGTTTACGCAAGGAACTACTAATAGTTTGTTGTTGGGGTTGTTGAACGCTTTGCGAACTAGTACCAGGAATATCGTTTCCGTATTTGCACTTGTTACCTCTTGTCTTTCAATGCTTAATGGAATTAGAGGGTGCTTGTCTTTTAAATGTCTAGCCGAATTGCTTTGGCTACCGCCGGATATGCTTAAAGAAGCCTTGCAATACTTGCATTTTGCACGTTGATTCCCTACTTCAAAAAAATGAGTCCATATGACACTAAATTTTCTATTCCGACATAATTTTTGTTTTAAACACTTTATTAAAAATCACTTATTGAAAAATACGTTTCCTTGGAAAAAATTTTAGATAACGTATATCAATCGCAATGATCCGTTTCAATTCGCATCCTTTAAAAGCGTTACCAACGTCGGCGAAATAAGCTACATTGTTGTAGTTATAATGTCATACATTTGGCAAAGCGGCCCATATGTTTTAACATTAAACTTTTTTACATATATGTAAGTTAATATAAGACCACAAGCTTAATTAATATTACAATAAGTTATATATATATATATATATATATATATATATATATATATATATATGTATACTTATATATATATATATATATATATATATATATATATATATATATATATATATATATATATGGATGTATATACAGTCGACTCTTTATAATTTGAAACTCGTTAATTTGAATCTCGCGGTAATTTGAACTGTTTTCCAAGTCCCTTGAAAACACTCAATAAATTGAAACATATCTATGTAATTTTGTCCCCTCAATAATTTGAAATTATTTGAATGACATTTTGGTCGCCGTATCATTTTCTTTATTGATGTGATCTATCATTGCGTTAAATTCGTTAGAAGTAACAATATTTGCTTTCAAATCTGTAAGCGCTTTAATCTGTCTTCTTAATTCATAGTTCCGGACAGAAATTTTATGCCGTCACCAACTACATTTGCTAAACCTCTTTTAAGTCTATTAAAAAATATTTGTTTTTCTTTGAATGCTAATGTAAAATATTTTTTGTCAAATCGTTCTGATAAAATGTTTGTGTTTCGAATTGTTTCATAAAAGAGTCATAGGTTATATCAAGATAAGATTTATTTATAGCTAGTATGTGATATCTGTATTCATTTGGGTTTTCCAAGATTCCTTCGTTGATAATAACGAAGCCGTGATCTTCTTGTATGTTGTTTACTTCGATCATTTGTCCATTGATTGATGTAATTATTGAAATTATTAGTAAAGTTTTTGTTAAACGTAATTTCGACATTTTCCTTTTGTTGGCTTTTGTTGTTCTTACAATATTTATTTTTATTATTTATTATATTATGATTTTTTTTTCTTTTAAATTGTGATTTGTATTTCCTAACGTTTCTATTCTTATGTTTGACTACATAGGTTCATTATATTTTTCTGTCTTTGTGACTTCAACTTTTTTGAATGGATTACTGATTTTTTCTAGTCGTTTTCTAGAATTCTGTGATTTTAAATAATTAGTATCTATTGGGTTATTGGTTCTTGTTTTATTAATATTATTAATTCTATTTTCTTTGACTTCTTGTAGGTTTGTTTGGGGAGTTAATTTGTTAAAGTACATATTGTAAGGTGTTTGTCCTGTAGTGGAATGAATTATAGTGTGATTGTAAGTAAAAAGTGTTTGTTCTATTTGTAGGTAAATTAATTCTTTGTCTTTTGAGGTATTAATGATTCGAAGTTTTTGTTGAGTGTTTTGTGTAATCTTTCAATATTAGCGATTCCTGTTTTGCCTGTGGTTATTTCCAACTTAATGTTTAATTCTTGACACCAATTTTTTATGTCTACATTGTTCATGCCTTGATCTATTTTTAAAGTTTTCCGGGGTCCCATTGAGTTAAATATTTTAATTAATGCTTTTTTGTTTTCTTTTCATTTAAGTGAGTTGACAGGTTCGAGTGTTGCGAATTTGGAAAATATATCAATGCAAGTAAGGTAATATTTTTTATTCCATTGCCAGAAGTCTATTACAAATTTTTCTCTTATTTCATATGTTGGTGGTGTTACTTTAAAAGCAAATTTATTGCTAATATGTTCATTTTTGCAATTGTTCATAGTTCGCATTCATTAATTATTTTTGATATTTCTTTCACGTAATTTGGGTAATAGTACTTATTTTTAAATATTTTTACTATTTTTTCGATTCCTTGGTGTAAACCAGTAATATGAATTTCTAGAATTTTGTTTTTAAAATCGAGGAAGCTATTTATATTTTCTAGGAATTTGGTTGTTTTCAATTTTTTGTGGGAGTTATTTTGTATTAGTTTACTGTAATATTCTTGGAATACGAAAAAATGTTCGTCGTTTGGCATATAAATTGTAGTGTTTTTATATAATAGATGTGTTTTTATTATATCTTTAATTAGATCGTTTAAATTTTTGTAAATTATAGTAGTTCTATTATTTGAAAAATGTTTTTAACTGAATATTTTGCTTTGGTTCCCTTTTATCACCTTGATTTGATTCTTAAAAATGTTTAATGGTTTCTCAGTTATTGCTATATAATTAAGATTATCTTTCTCTGCTGAATGACAGGTTGCTGCTGTTGATGAAATTTCGTTATGTTAATTTTTTGCAATACTCTCTGTATTGTTTACATTTCTTGTTTGAGATTCGTTTAGATAGCATTGGTCAATTTTAATACGTGATAGTGCATCCGCGACATGATTTTCTTTTCCTGGTATGCATTTGATACCAAAATCGAATTCATTCAACTTTATTTTCCATCTTTGTAATTTAGCATTTGGTTCTTTAAGGTTATGTCCCCACAGCAAAGGACGATGGTCACTATTAATTATGAATTTACGTCCAAACAAATACGGACGGAAATATTTTGTTGCCCAGACTATGGCAAGTAGTTCTTTTTCTGTTGCAGAATAATTATTCTCGTGTGTGTTGAATGTTAGACTTGCGAAAGAGATCGGGTGAGAATTTTGACTTAATACTGCACCTAATGCTGTGTTAGATGCGTCTGTTGCAAAAGTGAATTGTTTCTCGTAATTTGGATACGCTAGGATTGGTTATTTTCTTATCAAAAGTTTATAAGTTTCCACAGCTTTAATGTATTCTTTGTCAGTAGAGTTTATTTTATTTCCTTTTTTAAGGCAATGTGTTAGTGGTTTAGTGATATTTGAGAAGTTTTGAATGAACTTTCTATAGAATCCTGCTAATCCAAGAAATTGTTTGATTTCTTTTTCTGTTTTTGGTATTGGGTAGTCAATTATCGCTTTGATTTTATTCGGGTTTGGTTTAATACCTTCGGGTGTAATTATGTGTCCTAAAAACTCCGCTTGTTTTTGTAAGAATTCACATTTATCTAATTGAACTTTTAAATTTGCTTCCGATAATTTCTTAAATACTTTATCGAGTGAAGTGATATGCTCTTGGAGGGATGTGCTAAAGACTACTATGTCATCTAAGTATACTAAGCAGTCTTTTCCAACTAACTCATCTATTACTGTGTCCATCAGTCTTTGGAATGTAGCTGGTGCAGTTTTTTAAACCAAAAGGCATTCTTAAAAATATATACTGTCCGTTACGCGTAGAAAATGCAGTTTTATACCTTTCTTTGGGCTCCATTTCTATTTGGTAGAACCCTTTTGTGAGATCCAGTATTGTAAAGTATATGGACCTACCCAACTTGTCCAATATCTCATCCGTTAATGGGATGGGATATTTATCATCTACTGTGATATTGTTTAGTTTTCGGTAATCTATAACAATTCTCCATACACCTGAAGCATCTTGTTTTTTTTGGTACTACCCAAATTGGTGCTGAATAAAGGGATTTATTATGGCAGATGATGTTTTGATCTAACAACTCTTTTATTTGCCTATCAACCTCTTCTCTATGTACTTCTGGGTATCTAGGATTTCACATAGATTGGATCTTCGTGCTTAGTATTTATTTTATGTTTTATTTAATGCCTGAAGTTTAAGTTTTCATTTTCTTTATATTTGATGTTTTTATGTTTTTTTAATAGTGTCGTAATTTCTTTATGTTCCTCTTTGTTTAAGTGATCTAATCTAACAGGTTGGCTGATGAAAGCCGCTACCAAAAATATATGTAATAACTTTTTTTTCTATTTAATGAATGTGGTCCATTTTTTTATTTTGCAGATTGATTCTTAGATTTGACAAAAATGGATAACTGGGACACCGAAACAAGAATTTGGATTATCCGCCGTTATCACGCACTGGAGTTTCGGTTCAAAGAGAGTATAGGCGCACATTTGGCGGCAATCCTCCGAGCAGATGGACCATAATGGGACTTGTAAACAACTTTGCCGAGCATGGGACAGTCAACAGAAGACCTTACCATCGAAACTCTCCAGTTCGAACGGAGGAAATAATCGCTGCTGTACCTGCTGCGATACAACACAATCCAAGAGTTTCGACAAGAAGCTTATCTGCTCAAATGGGTATAAGCAGACAGTCCCATTTCGATTTGAACGGCAACATAAACAAACAAAATTGTCGAATATGGAGTGCTTCCAAACCACAGGCACTCTATGAGACGGAATTGCATCCACTTCGTGTCACAGTGCGGTGTGCAGTTTCATCACGCTCATTGTCGGGCTCTACTTCTTCGAAGAAAACGGTCACTCCGTTACGGTTACTGGAGACCGTTACTTGAGCATGTTGAGAGAGTTTTTCTATCCAGAATTACGCCGAAAGAGAATTCCTTCTAACTCTGTGTGGTTTCAGCAAGATGGTGCACCTCCGCCAACCTGTTATGACAGAATTGCGACGAAAATTTCCCAATAAACTGATATCCAGAAACTCCACATTCCGTTGGCCACCCAGCTCGCCTGACCTTACTGCACCTGACTTTTTCTTGTGGGGTTATTGCAAACAGGAATTTTACAAAGCAAAACCAACAAATTTGAATGAACTGAAGCAATCCATTCGAGCAACAATTGCGGTTATTCCTGTCTCAACTCTCCAAGCAGTAATGAACAACTTTTTGCTTTGTAAAATGCCGCACATGCATCAACGAGCAGGGGGCCTTTAAATTCTATTATTTTTAAAACATATTAAACTATATTTAATAAAATTGAATGAGCTTTAACATGAATAAAAGAAAAATATATTCCATACACTGAAAAAAAGTTATTTGAGTTTCTTAATGTAGCAATATTCATCATCCACCCATATAGTACGTAGTATGTAGAACAGGGCTCCTCAGCCATTACACTCCAGATACGAGTGCCAATCGGATTTTCTACACGTATTCACATACGCAACACGAACAGTAACGAAATGCACATCAATGAGAGAAGAGAAAATAAAAATTTTATTCATAGACAACAACAAATGCATGACTAAATTTTCAACCCGCGTTGCCATCGTTCGATTTTTTGTATTCTTGGATGGATGAATTTACATATATTATGATTTTTAGTAATTTTGTATGATACAAAAATGGTTTTATAATATTTTATATCTCCATTGGAAGATAGTATTGTCTATAATATAATATTTTAATATAAGCCTACAGAGGAACTTTTTTTTTTAATCGAAAGAAATGTTATTTACTCAGTTGCACGAGTATTTTAAAATTTTTGGTACATTATCTTTACACTATTTACAGTTTTATTTCCGAATTTTCTTATCATATTTTAGAAAATTCTATTTATTTATATTTCATAATTTCCCAAATATGTATATACAGTGGCTCATAGTTTATTTTATGCAGCAAAATGTTATACTAAGAGAAAACAAAAAAGAATTTTCCCACTCTTTGTCCCACATTTTGCAATTTTCTAAAGTTATATGTATGTACAAATACAAATTTTGTTTAATTTTGCAGTAATTTTTTTTTTTTCATAAAAAACATGCGACTTTAACAGTCGAACTTTAACAGTCAATTAAATTAAATTTTTGTGTGCGCTTAGGAGGCCAAAAAATTATACTACATACAAGGGTTCACAACGATGTGGGTGCTGTTGGCTGAAGTAGTAGAACACGAGACTATGAAGCGGAGGGTCCTGAGTTCGAGCCCGCGCTGAGTCATGAAATATTGTGTGGAATTTCTTCTGATCAGCATTAGTGCGTGGTTGTGTTAGTTGTTGCCAGCCTGTTTTCAGTGATGAAAGCATAGTACTGATCACTGGACAATTACTGGCAGCGACTGACCCAATCATGTACTAAAAGCAGAGTAACAGCACGCACCTTCGTCGGCCCTGTAGCAAAAATTAGCCGGCGAAGTAAAAGGTTGAAATAGCTACAAAAAAAAAAAAAAAAAAACAACTGTCTATCTTCTCATCTTTCCTAATCTGTCCCCTCAATACTATCCCCTCGTTTTCAGTTCCAACACAATGCATTGCATATATAGGGGACATCCCCTGAGTGCTGGTCCTACTCCTAAAAAAAAAAAAAAAAAATAAGGCCGGTACTCTGTTTGAATTTTCGAAAAATGTTTAGCAACATTAATTATTTCATTTGAAAAAATTGACAAATGAAAATTATAAATTTCTTGTTTTCCTTAAGGCTAGTACTCTGTTTAAATTTTCGAAAAATATTTAGCAAAATTGTGTTCAGAAAAATTTCACGTGTTGTTTATAGTAAACTAGTTTTCCAAATTTTTCCACGCTTATTTCGACTAAATACTTTTTATATGGGCTTTGACAGCATTTCGGTCGAAATTGTGAATAGAATATAGGCTATAGAAACAAAAATCAATTTCACACATTTATAAAAGTGAAAACTAAGTTTGCCTTCTTATATTATTATCAATTTGATTTTGTGATCAACGGCAACACCTTTAAATGTTCTTTCTTGTTCACATAGTTGCCAGACAAAATAGATGCAATATCGCCAAATTTTGGAGAAAAAACATCAAAATCTTCATATTACTTTTTCAAATCGTTAATGTGAAATTATTACGGTAGTTTTATGAAAAATACCTCAACATTTCTACAGAATTAAAAAATGCTTTCAATTTTTTATATAAAACGGTGTTATTTTGACAAAAATATTTAAAAACAATGAGTAAGTTCAATTTGTTTAATATATTTGTTCCTATAAATTTTTTATTGCAAAAAGTTTTATGGGAAGAAGAGGGTACATAAGGCTCTTTTTTCCGAGGCTCTATATCTCAGAAGTTACATTGCCGATTATTATTATTTAGATTTTTTAATTAGCTTCTTTAATGTAGCTATCACCTATTACTAATATTTTACGAATTATATTGCTAGAAGTACGACTTTCAACGTCTAGTAGCGTCCTTATATAGAATTTTTTCAAAATTACAAACATTTTAATAGATGAATTGACTTGAAAGCAAATTTTTTGATTTGTAAGTCTTTTTTTATAAAATATGTTTTTTCTCTTAATTAAAAGTAAGAGGCAAAATGTTTTTATTCCACATACATATTTAGATTTTTTTACTCCTCTATTATAATTTCCTGGACTTGGTCTTTTAAATATTTCGTTCAAATTTAATATTTAAATCACCTTATTTTTAAACAGAAATAACGGAACACAATATTTTTATGTTAGATAAAATGGCAATATATAAGTCAAAATATTCCAACATTATGTACTTTAATAAATTCGGAAAAAAATTTAAAATAATTTTAGCCTTACAAATATTGCGTGGAGTGTATAATTTATTCACTATAAGGAAGTTCGCCTGTAATAATTAAATGTAAGAAGTAAGTATTAATGAAAACTTTATTTAAATATTTCATGTCATTTTATTTTTGGCATAAAAAGTCGCAAAAATGACGTCGTCTGGCAACATTATTTGTACGCTCTTGCTTAAAAAAACAGTCACTAACACATGAAAAATTCACAAATACATTATACTTAAATATTTTCTCCCATTGAGGTCCCCTGATGTAGAATATACGATAATCTGGATGTATGTAGATATGTATATGTATTGTACCTTACAATATATACAGTATGTGTAAAAAATAAGTTGTCAAGATCAATGTTTTAAAAACAGTATAAAAAAAATTTGATTTTCGTATTTTATTTGAGCTCTTTTTACATGTCTACTTTTTACATATACAGTAGGAATAAAATTAAAAATATTTCATAAGAAAACCAAACTTTTTTATAGTTTAGGAAAACAAACTTAATGATATCTCCATGCTTCATGTTCAAAAAGTATGTTGTCAAGGAATTAATACCCACAATGTCCAAAGTTTTGAATTGCCATTTTGCCAAGTCTGTGTGTCATCGAGTCCACAAGCTTCATACATTCATCCTGGGAAAAAATTGTCCAATGTCGAGTGATGCAATTTTTCAATTCTTCCAATGTTTGCGGCTTATCCTCAGATATTCGCATTTTTAATATAGCACACGCATTTTCTATAGGAGATAGGTCAGGACTTTGCGGAGGCCACTTCAGAACCTTTATATCTTCCCTTTGTAAGTAGTCCTTAATTAATTTTGCAGTATGTATCGGCGCATTGTCCTGCTGGAAGATAAAATTTTCTCCTATAAGGCGTCTACCCTCTGGTATTGCAGTCTCTTCCAAGATTCTTAGGTAAACTTTGGCAGTTATCTTCCCTTCAAGAAAAACTACACTCCCGGTACCATTCGCTGATAGGCATCCCCAAATCATTAAACCTCTCTCTAAAGACTTAAAGGTGGGTAAAGTGCACTTGTACGAAAGCTGTTCTTTTGGATTGCGCCATACATGTACCATGCCGTGAGAATATTTAAGCCTAATCATAGACTCATCTGTCCAAAGTACCGTGTGCCAAAAATTTGGAGGCTTTAATACGTATTCTTCATAAAATTCACGTCTTTTCTGCTTATTCCGCTTGCTAATAAACGGAATCCTACAAGCAACTCGACCATGCTTATTACTCTGGCGCAATCGGTTACGTATTGTGGATACTGAGGGTATCTGTCTACCCTCATTTATCAACTGTGCACGAATTTTTGGTGCTGATTTGAATGGATCAGCATTAGAAATTTCTAAAATTCGTCTGTTTAGTCTTTCAGTGGTTACTTTAGGACGCCCAGAGCGAATTTTACGGCAAACTCTATGTTCTTTTTTATACAATGAGATAACTTTCCAGATTGCGGTTTGACTTTTATTTTATTTTTCTGCTATATATCTCTGTGTATGACCGTATTTATACAAATTAACAATAATAGAGCGCTCCTCGTCCTGCAGTTGCCTAAATTTAGCCATTTTTATATGGATTTATAAGTATACTAAGGAAAAGTACGTACTTAAAAAATAAAAATAGTCAACGTGATATTTTTCATAAAAAACTTACCAAATAATTTCAAAAATATATACTTTAAATTAATTGTACTTAGACACAAAATTTTTATCACCTGATTTTAGTTTTTTTCGCATAAAAACTTTATGATCATTATTTGGCAACTTACTTTCTGCGCTTTATATTTGCAACTGTAAAAGAAGAATGCAATCCCAATTACAAATTTTTAAATCAAATTGATCCAAAATTCACATGCTCTAACTTCAGTAACGGTACTCCAAATATATGTGAAAGTAAACAAAAAACAACAAATAGAAAGGGCGTGAAATTGTTAAAGAAAACAACTTATATTTTGACAACTTATTTTTTACACATACTGTATATATATATATATATATATATATATATATATATATATATTGTATTGTATGTATATATCATCTTTTATGTTATTGCTAAACATCAATCAACAATTGGAGCATTTATTTTCCACCTAAAAGTTTTCTTTGTTTATACAATAATATTTTGGTTGAGCGATATCAATTAAAATTATTTTGATATATTGGGGAGATATACATATATGTATTCATATCTAACAAGTTTAACGAAAAAGTTTCAATAAAATGTTTACTTTTTACAGGTAGGTTTAAAATTCGAAAAATGTGTTTCAATTTTAATATTGTATTCTGATATTTTTAAGCTTAAGGTCTCTTTATTTTAATTTAATTCATAATTTCAATATTTCGTCACTCCTTTGTGTGACTTCTTCAGGAAATTAATTATTTTATTTGATATGAAAAAATTTTTTGTTTTTGAAACAAAATTATTTATCAACAAAATACAAAAAATATTCAATGGAAATATTTGTGGAAAAATGTTGCTAAGCTAGTACTCTGTTTTAATTATGAAAAACATGTGAAATAACATGAATGTTATTTATTTCGAACGAAAAAAAAAAATTTCTCATTGAAAATGGAAAACATAATTTCAATTAAAAAGGAAAAAAACTGAAACTGAAATAAGTCATGTTGCGCAACATATTCCACAAATTCAAACAGAGTACTAGGCTAAAAGGAAAAAAACTGAAACTGAAATAACTGATGTTGCGAACATATTCCACAAATTCAAACAGAATACTAGGCTTTATTAATATGAAAAAATATTTTGTTTATGAAACAAAATTATTTGTCAACAAAATACAAAAAGATTCAAACAAATTTAAAATAAATTTAAAATATATGAACAATAAAATATTTACACCTATACGTGCATATATACTTAAAAACATTTATAAAAACAATTTTTAATCCTACATACATACATATACACACATATACATATATATATATATATATATATATATATATATATATATATATATATATATATATATCATATATATATATATATATATATATATATATATATATATATATATATATATCATTGCCAAGCAGCACAGGAGTTGCTTAGGCAAACCGTACGAGATTTAAAGGTAGACGTTGTACTCAGCGAGCCATATAAGAAGATTGTATCTGCAAATTGGGTTACTGATGATACAGATACAGCAGCTATATGGACTACCGCTTCTTTGATATTGAGGGAGAGGTTATCACCGCAATGTGGGTACACGCGGGCCACTGTTTCCGGCATATGTTTGTACAGCTGTTATGTTCCTCCTAGGTATTCTATTGATGACTGTCGTGTTATTATAGACAACATGGTGATGGACGCTGCAGCCAGGAGTCCTGTTATAATAGCAGGAGATTTCAATGCGTGGGCTGTTGAATGGGACTGCCCCTTGACAAATGCAAGCGGAAGGATGCTATTAGAGGCCCTTTCTGCCCTGAATGTTGTGCTCTTGAATTCTGGAGATGAGGAAACATTTAGAGGAGGAAATGGTGGATCAATTATTGATATTACGTTTGCCAGCGATACCATTATAAACCGTGTAAACTGCAGAGTATCTGATGTTTAACTCACAGCGATCACAGTGCCATTGTTATGGATATACAGGATGATATACGGCATGTGACTCCCCGTGCACAAGGTTTGTCGGGATGGAAAGTGAATACCTTTGATAAGGATATTTTTGCCATCTGTATGCAAGGTATGGAATTAAATGGTTCAGCTGAGGATATGGCAGAACAATTGGTGAACCATATCAAGCGGTCGTGCGATGCATCTATGGTGAGGCGGAAAAGATCCGGAAAAGGGCCACCGGTTTATTGGTGGAATAATGATATTGCCGGCTTGAGGGCGGAGTGTATACGTGCCAGAAGGCAGTATACAAGAAATCGAGGTAGGTTAGAGAACAGCGTATACCAACAGAATTACAGGAATAGGAGGAGGGGCCTAAAGGATGCAATTCGTAGGAGCAAGCGGCAGTGTTTTCTTAATATCTGTGATGAGGTGGATGATAATCCTTGAGGTCTCGCATATAAGCTGGTCACCAAAAAACTTAAATGCCTGACCCCGTTGCAACCGAGTGAGGAGCCAATCCTGGAGGAAATTGTAGACCATCTCTTTCCCCAGCAGGACGCACCACCTTGGGAGCACAACCCTCCAATTGGCACATTAAATTTTCCCTCGGTTACAATAACTGAGATTGAGGACGTTGTCTCTAGGTTTAGAGACAAAAAGGCACCGGGCCTCGACTGTATTCCAAATATAGTATTAAAGGAGGCCGTCAGGCTTTGTCCCGAGCAGTTCTTAAGAATGGTGAATACATGCTTAAGTAAGGGAATTTTTCCAACAAGATGGAAGAGGCAGAAGTTGGTATTAATACCAAAAGCCAATAAACCCCTGGATGATCCCTCATCTTATCGGCCACTGTGTATGATAGATACATGTGGAAATTTGTTAGAGGGTGTGATCTGCAGAAGACTTGGGAATTGCGTCGAAGACAGATATGGTCTATCAGACAACCAGTTTAGCTTCAGGAGGGCGAGGTCAACAGTGGATGCTATAAATATGGTAGTAGAAACTGCTGCACGAACTATTTATGGCAGGAGCTGGAGGAATGGCACAAAAGAGTACTGCGTAGTTGTGACGCTGGATGTGAAGAACGCGTTCAACACAGCGAGCTTGGTGCATATTGTTGATGCTCTAACTCGATAGGACATCCCAGAATATCTGATAAGGAGAGTTTAAGATTATTTCCGGAATAGGGAATTGATCTATAGTACAGATGCGGGTATAAGGAAACGTAGAATTAGTGGTGGTGTTCCCCAAGGATCGATACTTGGACCATTGTTGTGGAACGTAATGTATGATGGAGTACTAAGGTTGAGTTTACCTGATAGAGTAAAGATTGTGGGATTCGCAAACGATATAGCGCTGGTGTGTGAAGCTAAGGAATTGCTGGAGGCAGAAACCATTGCAAATGCCAGCGTAGTAAAGTCCTGGATCACTGCAATGGGAATGACTCTAGCTGATCATAAAACCGAAGAGGTTTTGATTAGAAGTCGTAAGGCTAGGGAAACTATTACCCTCAATGTTGGCACCTGTTCCATAGAATCAAAGGCATTTCTGAAATATCTGAGCGTAATTATTGACACACGGCTATCTTTTCGCGAGCACTTGCGTCATATAGCATCCAAAGCATCAGGGACCTGTTTGGCGCTATCTCGGATTATGCCAAACACGAGAGGGCCAAAGTATCTTCAGAGGAAACTGCTCGCTGGAGTAGTAAAGAGCATTATCCTATATGCACACCCGGTATGGTCAGACTCACTTAGATATTCCACATATGTCGGGCTGGTATCCCCTGTGTATAGGATAGCTGCTTTAAGAGTATGTAGTGCATTTCGGACAGTGTCGGACGAGGCGGCTTTTATCATTGCGGGTATGATCCCTATCGATTTAGAAATCATGAATAGGGATAACTCTGACTTATGTATGCAAAAGTGGCAAGAACGGCGGTCAACCACTGAAAAGGGAAGATGGACTTATACATTAATACCCGACATCAGATTGTGGTTGACTAGGAAACATGGTGATCTGAACTATTACCTAACAAAATTCTTGTCTGGACATGGTTGCTTTAGGTCATATCTATTTCGTTTTAAGCACGACGACTCCCCGTTCTGTACACATTGTGGTGGGAATGTGGTTGAGGATGCTGAGCATGTCGCCTTTATCTGCTCACGATTCAGCAACTGGAGGTCGTATTTAAAGGAAGGTTTGGGGCGTACGATCAGCCCGCAGAATATTATTCCGACCATGCTGGAATCCTTATTGAATTGGACCAGCGTGTGTAGTTTTGTACAGCTTGTTCTAATAGAACTTCGCAGATTAGAACAGATGCGTAGGAGAGTTAGTACGTCTTACGATTCGTTAGCAACTGACGATTAAATATGCGCATCAGTTCCGAACCTCCTTACCTAGGAACTAAGGAGGACGTAGGAATAATACTGATAATACTACCCAGCCTGATGATATGCCAAAGCTGTCCCAGGGTGGTGCTAGTGAAGTTGTCGTAGGGTATCTATTGATAGTTGCTATCATTACGTCCAAAAAAAAAATCATACACATATACATATACATACATACAAACATATACACATATATATATATATATATATATATATATATATATATACATATATATATATATATATATATATATATATATATATATATATATATATATTGTAACGTCGAATTCGAAATAATTTTATCTTTTCTTTCGTCCTGCTTAAAAGGAATGGGCGTCAGCAACTGAGCCCAACTTAAATGATGAACAAAACTGAACTACATGGCTATTAAGAGAGCAGAACTGCCAGATGATGGAATAAATAGCGATTGACATGGGGTGCTCTGTTAGAAAATTCAAGAACGAACGGGAGCCATTGGTATCCACTAGCAGTCAGTCGGTTGGGGGGGATTCTTGTTCGTAGGATTTTCTCTTGCCAATGCAGTTCGACTACATAAATATAATTATAGACTCCCTAATTATATATATAATGAAATATGGACCGGAGGTTGATCTGTTGTAGTATTATGCTGTTAATGAAACCCCTGTTTAGATCAACCAAAACTGAAAAAATGTATAGGATCAACCAATAAAAGTGATAATAGTCTATCCGGGATGTATTTGGGATAGATCCACGCCTCTTGACCCTCCCTACCAATGGACTTTGGTGGCGCCTAATGTATTAGATACTGAAGTCCCCTTTACGCGATCTACCTTTCTATCCTCACATCACCTCGTAAGAAAAAGTTAAACGTTTAGATTTCCGTTATAGGGATACTGAACCGTTATTCAAGAACATTTTGTGCAATTCATTTCTCTTAATCTCTAATTAAGCGCAAGTTTAACAAAAGAATTGTATTTTTTCTTTCTTTTGTTTGTTTTGTGTTTGCTTACAATGTATGGAATAAAATAAAAAAATTCTAACGTGAATTACTAAGGGGTAATTTGATTAGGTTGTATATAAGTAAATCTTAATATATATAAATGCATGAAAATATTATTCACTTGGATACGGTGTAAAACAACATATTAAATAATTAATACTTGCATTACGAGAGATTCAGAAGTATTCTCTCTTCAACATGTTGGGGAACGTGTAAATTAATGGATATGCCAATAATATAAAAATATGTATCGAAGGTTAGTAAAATACAGGTATATTCAAATAATATGGATTAGGTATTATATGTTTTTTTCTGCTTTTTATGCACTCACCGCGTGGTAGAAAATGTTTGCAACAGCTTTTGATGAGGCCTCTGCAAACGCTGCTGTATTTCTCCAACGGCGTTGTTGTTGCTATTCAAAAGTTACATGTATGTATGTATGTACAATGTACATATATGGTTATTTCTATGTATGATGTTATCTTACTTATATGTGCTAGATTAACAAAATTTAAAAGAGCAGGTTATAAATAATAGAATATGATGAACCTAAAACTATATTCCATAATGCCTTTAAGTTATCTATAATTTGAATCTATACCCCTGTATATATGTATGTATATTTTTCCGTTTGTTAGATTTGAAAGTACCCAATGTTATGGGAGTTTTCTTTCTTTGTGAAAATTTATTTTGCTGTAAAATGGTTGATTTTATTAAGGTAACTTATTGACCTCTGTTTCTGTGACGCATGTCAGGGCTTATAGCTCTATAGATTAGTGACATTATGCAATATAACTTTAGGTTGTTTTATTTATTTTCTTTCCTTTTTTTTCCTTTGTTACATAAAATATACTATGATTACGCCCATGGCGAGTTTTTCATCTTGCTTTTCTGCCACTGGATGTCGCCCACAATGGTGATGGTTGGTTTCTTATGGCCGATCCTATCTGTTGGCTTACTTGATCTTGTACCACTTGAGCCCTTTTGTTGTTGTCTCAGGTATCATTTAATTATTCAGCTAATGTTACACTTTTCGTACAAAACAATTACGCATGCCGTGGCGGCTGATCAGTTAATATCTAGAGTAATAATGACTTTCTGCTTTATGGTTTTCTTTTCGTCTTCTATTCTTGTTCGGCTGTTTTATTTAAGTGTGTCAATTGTGTTATGATGAAATGCTGGTATTACAATATATAAAGGGCCCAACAAAATATATTCACAGTAGTGGCTCGTGTCATGGATCCACCACTAAACATTTGATATATACAGATTGGCATACAATTCCTGATGCGAATATATACTATGGAATACCAGTGCGGCTTTAAGGGATACAATTGAAAAATGTGTTGAATACCTCAACGCAGGCTCTTACTTCTATTTTCGGTAGATTATCTTCACATAAAAAAAAACCAAAACAGCTTGAGATTTTCATCTAGTTTTATTTTAGCGGAGACTGTATGATTTTGTTAACATTTACCTGTTTATCTGAGGGCTCGTATTCACTTCAAATAAAATAAATAAAAGTAGAATGTACTTTACCATCGAATAATAAGACGTGTAATTCGATGCACCACTCGAACAGAAAAGGCTTTTGGCGGAAGTACAGAGCGCTAAGATGCCCTCGTGCGTTCTCCATGTCAAACAATCACAAGCTTGACGTAGAACTATTCAAGCAATTTGCATGTAACGCTTGCCCATCTACGTATATTGTCAACATTGGTCGTCGGTGAAGCAGACCAAAACTTAATCGATTGTGATCGCTAAACACACCTTGAGGTTACATGCCAACCAATAACATTTATGTATCATTGCGATCTACATATGATTAACCTGGTTATATTGATTAGAAAGGTTGTCTTTTCTTAGACTGCCTACTCCCAAAATACAGAACACCCTGACAATTTCAATTACACCATTTAGAACTTTACAAAGTCACCAACCCTAGCATGTCCATGCCATCCGCAAATGGTATAAATCTTTGCTACTGCTTCATTCACCTAACATTGAGTGTTACATTTAGAAAAATGTTAAAAGTGAACAGTCCTATGTAATACAGAGTTAACATATAAAACAAGCTAAGTGTGCTTCGTTTACATCTCCACCACTGACACTGATCATTTAATCATTAATTGACATCAATGTTAAGAAGAATATTGGCTAGTATATGATATGTACATATGTATATCAATATGTATATATTTATATATATATATATATACATATATATATATATATATATATATATTTATAAACATATATATATATATATATATATATATATATTTATAAACATATATATATATATATATATATATATATATATATATATATATATATATATATATATATTCACTTAAATGAAAAAAAAAACTATAATAATATAAAATACACAAAAACATCGACAGTGGTTTGAACCTGAATATGTAATACATATTTACTATAAAATTGAATACCTAATACTTTGCCTTGCTCGTTCTCTAGAATATAATATAGGTTACCTACTTTTTCTTTTATCCTTGATATTAGAAATAGGGGAGCGAGTTTAGAATTGAATTTTTTTTCAAGGCTGGACTGAGTAAAATTTCTTCGCCTAAAAATTTCTTTACCTATTGCCCGACCGTATAGGAAATTGGTCTAGTTCTTAAGTTGTACTGACTCTGACTTTTCTCATAGGCTCTATTAATATGTTTTTTTATATCGTTCCGAATTAATTGAAGTTGATCTTCCTGTGCTAGTGTCATCGATGGTTCCGTAACTAAATTTAAATTTCTTAGAAGTACATAAGAGGAGCCATGGGTCATCATTACTTGACCGAACACTGCATTATAAGGTGAGATCCGTATAGCTTGGTGTAAAGAGTTCCGTAACGCACAACTAATGAAACTTAGCTTGGTATCACAAAGAGTTTGATCCCCTTTCAAGTACGATCTAATGCCAGCAATGATGCATCTATTGACTCTTTCCGAAGTGTTCGATTGCGGTGAGTATATAGCTGTATAAGTGTGTTGAATACCAAGTTCCGTCAAGAATGCATTGAATTCATTGACTTTGAACTGCGATCCATTATCACTTACCAAAGTTTCGGGAACTCCATACACGTGGAAAATTTGCTCTAAGAGATATTTTTGAATGACGTTAGAGGTAAATTTTTTTAGGGGACACAGCCAGTGAAATTTAGTCAGGTGATCCGGCACTATTAGCAAGCCGATATTACCTTGTTTACTCCTCGGATAAGGTCCTAAAATATCGACATATATTCTTTGAAAAAGTCTTGAGATTACTATCTGTCTACCCATTTCCGGGCGTAAAATTATATTTGGGGCTTTGAATCCTTTACATATTTCACAGGCCCCGATGAAGTTTCTGACGTCGCTGACCATACCTGGGCAATAAAATTTAGGACGAATTAATTCCAAAGTTTTCGCCATACCACCATGGGCTACAATTGGGGAATCATGAAACCTAGATATGACCGTGTTTGTTAGATTACGAGGTATCCACAGTTTCCAAGACTCACTTTCTTGAATACCATCTCCTGTGTAATGTGAAGTTCTTATATATACGTAACTGTCCACGACCTTAATGTCAGGATATTTATTGGGGTTTTCATTTATTTTTCCTTTGAGTTCCACGTAATCAATGTCGTTAAAATGTGAGGAATGTAAGTCAATTTCTGGCTCCTGTAAATCTAAGGCAGCGATTTCTTGATATGGAAATCTCGACAAAGCATCGGGGACCACATTATACCTCCCTTTTCGGTGCGTAATAGTAAATTTATATCCTTGAAGTTTCCATACCCACCTCGCTAGTCTGCCCGTCAACTACTGCTGCTTCATAAGCCATACCAGAGAAGCGTGGTCAGTAATAACCTCAAATTCTTGGAGCTCAAGATAGCACCTGAACTTCTTTATGGCTTCTAACGCCGCCAAGCATTCCCTTTCGGTAGCACCATAATTTCGTTGAGCAGAATTCAGTTTCTTTGACATGAAAGCTATTGGTTTCTCCTGGCCCTCATCATCAACCTGCACCAGCACCGCCCCGATGCCAAAGTCGCTAACGTCGCATTGAAAATAAAACTTCCTTGAAAAATCCGGATTTGAAAGTACAGGAGCAGATGTGAGTAATTGTTTGATTATCTCAAACGAATCTTGGGCCGCTGACGTCCACTGGAACTTCTTTTTGGTCGATAAAACTTCAGTGATGGGGAATACAATTGATGAAAAGTTTGGTACAAATCTTCGGTACCATCCGGCTAAGCCGAGAAATCCACGAACCTGTTTTACGTTTCTAGTAATCGGCCAGTTTATAATGGACTGTACCTTTGCCGGATCTGTGTTTATGCCCCCCTTACCTATTATATTCATCTTTCCTAATCTGTCTCCTCAATACTATCCCCTCGTTTTCAGTTCCAGCGCAATGCATTGCATATATAGGGGTCATCCCCTGCGTGCTGGTCCTACTCCTAAAAAAAAAAAAAAAATATAGCCTAGATAATTCACCTCCGTGACACAAAACTTTGACTTGGATATATTTAAGGTAAGGCCAGCTCTTCTAAACTGTTCAGCTATGCGGACAAGTACGGAAAGATGAGATCCATAGCCTTCTGAAACAATAATCAAATCATCTAAATACCCAAATACACAGGTGCGTAGGTCCGGCGGAATAAGACTATCCATCAGACGACACATCGTAGAGGGAGCATTAGACAGCCCAAAGGGCATGACTACGAATTGATATAATGGCCTTCCTGGAACCGCAAAGGCCGTAAGTGGTCTCGATTCTTCTGACAAACCAATCTGCCAGTAGGCATCTCTTAAATCTAACTTCGAAATGATGTTAGCCTTTGGCAGTGGGTAGGCATTCTTTTGCGTGACTTCATTCAACTTGCGAGCATCTAAACATAATCTCACTTTATTTGGATTGACTACGAGTCTCATTGGAGAACTCCAGGGAGAAGAGGATGGCTCAATAACTCCTAACTCTAACATACGATCAATTTCACTAAACATTAATTTTTCTACGGCAGGTGACACGGGATAAAACCGCTGCTTAATAGGTTTTGCACCGCGCACATCAATTGAATGCTCAATAAGACTATTGCGACCCAAGCCTTGTTTCTCGAAATTAGGGAAAAGAGGAATTACTGAAGCAAGCTGCTCTTTTTCCCTGACGCTCAAGGGATATTCCTTAGTTAGATTTACATCCGACTGGACCTCGGACAAGGTTTGGTAATAATTGGTATATTCCGAAGGATTCTCTGGTACAGATGTGCATATAACATTTTCAAAAACTTGTGGGGCGAGTCTAAAACTCCTCCAAAAATCTAGTCCTAAAATTAATCTCTGCGTTATAGAAGGTACTAATAGAATTGTTAATTGTTTCACTTCATCTTTGAATGAAATAACTACGTTCAGTAAACCGAGAACCTTTTGCTTACTACCATCAGCAGTCTTTACACAAGTTTTCATAGACCTAAATTCTTTAAAGGGCGTAAAATCGACAGTTGCCAAATCAGATCCTATGCACGAGATAGACCAAATTCTGTGAAGGATAGAAATTTGACTGGAGCATAGTAACGCCTATCATTCAAATTATTAACGATAGAAAACAATATATATATATATATATATATATATATATATATATATATATATATATATATATATATATAGAGCTGTTTTTCCCGGCCTTAAAATACGTACGTAATCGAACAGTGGATCGTTTCTTCGCTTGCGGAGCGCAATTAGTCAGTGAATTCACTTCGAAAATTAATCGTCGTTTATTTTAAATAATTCTGCCATTTCAAGTGGTAAGGTAATATGGGTCGAATCAAGTTATTAACGTGTGACTTATCACTATTTTCATAATCAGGAGGTTCACGTGATAGAATTTTTATTTTTTTCTCCGCGTTAACATGGTTGGGCTCTAATAATACTGCTAGGGGTAATTTCGAACAGGGTTTTGGGCTATCTGGTTTTTTGTCAAGGTTAAATTGTTATTTGCATAATATTTAGCAAATTTGCATAATATTCAGCAAAATATTATGCATAATATTTAGCAAAATATTACTCTTGCTTCTATACAATCTTCCCAATGATGGCCTGGCTGGTCGCAATTCCAGCATTTAAAACTGTTAGGAATTTGTTGGATTGCAGCCCCAGATATATGGTCCTTAATTAACGACTCACTATCACATGTGTCCTGCGAACAATCTATTTCGGCCACCTGTCGCCTTGTGTTGAAACTTGGTGAACATTTGATGTTCATATTTTTTCTAAAGTGATCTGTGTCCATTAGATGTTCCCTCTTTTGAACCAATTCACGTAAATGAGCGATAGAATGCACAGGAATATAAAGTAACTCGTGCCTTATTTCGAGGCGAAGATTACGCATTAAAATTCCAACTAAATCCGATTCTGGAATTGGTAGTGAAAGTTTGTCTAACATATTACTAATAGACTCATAAAACATCTCAAAACATTCATTTGGCTTCATTTTTCTGTTTCTAATTTCTTCTTAAATATCAAAACTCGATTTAAAATTTTTGTATTCATACCGCAACGCGCCACAAAATTCATTCCAGTCTACCACCTCGACTTGTTTATGGTACCGCCAATACCAATCGCGCGCTCTACCTGCTAACAATACATGAAGATTTCGGCAAATTAAAGAAAAGTCATTATTGAAAGTGTCGCGGGTTAAACTTCTCACTCTGTACAATAATTCGTCCACACTGATACCCTTGCTAGAGCCATCAAATTTGAGGTTCCAATTTTGAATTATTGAGGTGATTTTATCTGCCCGGATGGCAAAATTCTCATCGACTGCCAAATTAAGCGAACAACTACGGGGTTCTTGGCGAGCTGGAAGAAAATTGGCAGAATTTTGAAACTGATTTTGCGATCCAGAAAAGATTGATGGATGGCCGCGAACGCCCGGGCCATTCGGTGAACTTGGCAGTAGGTTAAGGTTTTGCAACATTCGGGTTACTGTATTTTCAATAATAGATGATAACTGAGAAGGATCAATGTTTCGAGAAATATTACTCCTAGAATTCGTATTCGTTTGTCTCATATTTACAGGTGTATTCTTATTCCTATTATTCTCTACTGTTGATTGGTTTCTCTGAAAGGAAGTAGAATCCTCTAAAATCTGATTCTGGCTGGGTGACTGTGAGCCACACTCATCTGCGCGGGTAGGAAACTCTAAAAATACATTACGATTACCGCGGGTATTGTATTGTTTCGCCATAGCTCCACGCGGTCTACCACGGCTAGGAGGTTTGGATTTTTCCCCGATTGGGGCAAGTTCGTTAATGGACATATATTTAAGTTCCGAAAAGGAACAATGCCGTTTGCAAGACGGACAGTCAGCCGAATGGGCTAAATGTTTTTCAATACAACCACGATGGAAGGCATGTCGACACTCTGAAATAATCTAATCCCTCTGACAACCTGTCAGTGCAAAGTAGACACAGTTGCTCATTGTGGGAGGGCGTTAACGGTACCAAAGGCAAAGCTTGTGCCTGAGGGGGTGACCTTTCCATGATTATGAACAGCCAGATAAAATATATAGTACTAAGCAGCTTAATCCACAGCTTATAATCTCCCAAAAATGATATGTATAAAATGTGTATAAAAAATACAGTACGTCTACTAGGAGAATATTGTGCTGGAAGTGAACCTGGATATTTTTGTTATTCCAATATTATTCAGATAAGGAAAAAATAAAATATATAAAATATATTCCTGACAACGGCTTTCGATAAAACTGTTAATCGAAAGTTAGACAATAGTGAAAAAAAAATTAAATTATTTATTATGGGTCTGTTTGACTCTTTGCCAGACTCTGATGTATAACTTGGGCCTACGTTAGTTTCTTAACACATAGTTATTTATTCTTGAAATACAATAGTTATTTCTCTATTTTCTTTCTTTGATATTTAATTTTTTTTCTTTATTATTTTCTTACGTTCAGTGATGTGAATCAAAGGAGTAGATTTTTGGTGTTTTTTTTTTTAATGGTTGATAGGCAAACAAAACAAGTCTATGGAGTTCAAAAAGTAGCTTATCATCATTGTCCCCCTGTACAAACCGGTATTGAAAACAATGGCTTAAAACTGATTTCCATCGGACAATAGTTCGCAAATCAGCAAATATATTGTAAGTCCAGAAAAAAACAGTATACCGATAGCGAAGTTCAAATGGCAGCAAGACGATACCAACCTTTTAAGCTACGACTAAAGTTATTGAAGTTATACATAATTTTCAACCGGATCCCAAAAGGATTAATAGTACTCAATCGGTCGATTTAGCCGATCATAAAATTCTCAGATAATCGAAAGTCCAAATTAAGCTAAAAATTATTTGAAAAAACTAGTCTTCCACATGTATAATATAAATAACTTTTCCGTTAATGCACGCTAATTACAAGAAAAAAAAAAGGATTTTGGTGTAGAGCAAAGAAACGGAATACTTAAAGCATTATAGTGCTTCCACTTCCTAGGCCCCACGTTGGGCGCCAATTTATGTAACGTCAAATTCGAAATAATTTTATTTTTTCTTTCGTCCTGCTTAAATGGAATGGGCGTCAGCAACTGAGCCCAACTTAAATGATGAACAAAACTGAACTACATGGCTATTAAGAGGGCAGAACTGCCAGATGATAGAATAAATAGCGATTGACATGGGGTGCTCTGTTAGAAAATTCAAGAACGAACGGGAGCCATTGGGGGGATTCTTGTTCGTAGGATTTTCTCTTGCCAATGCAGTTCGACTACATAAATATTATTATAGACTCCCTAATTAAATATATAATGAAATATGGACCGGAGGTTGATCTGTTGTAGTATTATGCTGTTTTAACATTTCTTACGAGGTGATGAAAAAGTTAAACGTTTAGATTTCCATTATAGGGATACTGAACCTTTATTCAAGAACATTTTGTGCAACTCATTTCTATTAATCTCTAATTAAACGCAAGTTTAACAAAAGAATTGTATTTTTTCTTTCTTTTGCTTGTTTTGTGTTTGCTTACAATATATGGAACAGATAGATAGGGATGGATAGAGGTAATTTTTTTTTTTTTTTTTTTTTTTAAGAATAGGACCAGCACTCAGGGGATGACCCCTACATATGCAATGCATTGCGCCGGAACTGAAAACGAGGGGATAGTATTAAGGGGACAGATGAGGAAAGATGAGAAGATAGACAGTTTTTTTGTAGCTATTTCAACCTTTTACTTCGCCGGCTAATTTTAAATAATTTTAAATCTTAATATATATAAATGCATGAAAATATTATTCACTTGCATACGGTGTAAAACAACAAGTTAAATAATTAATATTATAAAATTATGTATCGAAGGTTAGTAAAATACAGGTATATTCAAATAATATGGATTAAATGTTATATGTTCTTTTTCTGCTTTTTATGCACTCACCGCGTGGTAGAAAGTGTTTTCAACAGCTTTTGATGAGGCCTCTGCAAACGCTGATGTATTTCTCCAACGGCGTTGTTCTTGCTATTCAAAAGTTACATGTATGTATATGGTTATTTCTATGCATGATGTTATCTTACTTATATGTGCTAGATTAACAAAATTTAAAAGAGCAGGTTATAAAGAATAGAATATGATGAACCTAAAACTATATTCCATAATGCCTTTAAGTTATCTATAATTTGAATCTATACCGATCCTATCTGTTGGCTTACTTGATCTTGTACCACTTGAGCCCTTTTGTTTTTGTCTCAGGTATCATTTAATTATTCAGCTAATGTTACACTTTTCGTACAAAACAATTACGCATGCCGTGGCGGCTGATCAGTTGGAATCTAGAGTAATAATGACTTTCTGCTTTATGGTTTTCTTTTCGTCTTCTATTCTTGTTCGGCTGTTTTATTTAAGTGTGTCAATTGTGTTATGATGAAATGCTGGTATTACAATATATAAAGGGCCCGACAAAATATATTCACAGTAGTGGCTCGTGTCATGAATCCACCACTAAACATTTGATATATACAGATTGGCATACAATTCCTGATGCGAATATATACTATGGAATACCAGTGCGGCTTTAAGGGATACAATTGCAAAATGTGTTGAATACCTCAACGCAGGCTCTTACTTCTATTTTCGGTAGATTATCTTCACAAAAAAAAAAACCAAAACAGCTTGAGATTTTCATCTAGTTTTATTTTAGCGGAGACTGTATGGTTTTGTTAACATTTACCTGTTTATCTGAGGGCTCGTATTCACTTCAAATAAAATAAATAAAAGTAGAATGTACTTTACCATCGAATAATAAGACGTGTAATTCGATGCACCACTCGAACAGAAAAGGCTTTTGGCGGAAGTACAGAGCGCTAAGATGCCCTCGTGCGTTCTCCATGTCAAACAATCACAAGCTTGACGTAGAACTATTCAAACAATTTGCATGTAACGCTTGCCCATCTACGTATATTGTCAACATTGGTCGTCGGTGAAGCAGACCAAAACTTAATCGATTGTGATCGCTAAACACACCTTGAGGTTACATGCCAACCAATAACATTTATGTATCATTGCGATCTACATATGATTAACCTGATTATATTGATTAGAAAGGTTGTCTTTTCTTAGATTGTCTACTCCCAAAATACAGAACACCCTGACAATTTCAATTACACCATTTAGAACTTTACCAAGTCACCAACCCTAGCATGTCCATGGCATCCGCAAATGGTATAAATCATTGCTACTGTTTCATTCACCTAACATTGAGTGTTACATTTAGAAAACTGGTAACAGTGAACAGTCCTATGTAATACAGAGTTAACATATAAAACAAGCTAAGTGTGCTTCGTTTACATCTCCACCACTGACACTGATCATTTAATCATTAATTGACATCAATGTTAAGAAGAATATTGGCTAGTACATGATATGTACATATGTATATCAATATGTATATATATATATATATATATATATATATATATATATAATTACTTAAATGAAAAAAACTATGATAATATAAAATACACAATAATATCGGCAGTGGTTTGAACCTGAATATGTAATATTTACTATAAAATTGAATACTAAGTGGTACTGTGGGCCAATTGCACATTACAATATATATATATATATATATATATATATATATATATATATATATATATATATATATATATATATATATACATATATATATATATATATATATATATATATATGTATATATACATATATATACAAATTAATACAACATATATATATAAACAAAAACACATATACATATGTATATACTTATAAACATATTTTTCAACAACAATCAGGAAGACAAATTAAAAACATATTATAACAAAATATTTAAACGTATACATGTATATATATTTTAAAAAATTTTTGTAAACAATTTTTTACTCTATTCATATAAATGTATACATACATACATGTGTAGTATATAAAAATACATAAATAATTTTTACATATACATATATACGTAAAAACATATATACCTAATTAGCAACAAAATTCAAAATGTCTCAAACAAATTTAAATAAATTATAAACATATACACATATTTTTCAACAAAAATCAAAAAGCTTAAAAAACAAATTAAAATAAACAACATATTTAAACAGTAACAAAACTTTTTTAAAAAAACTATGCCTATCTATTTCTTATGAACTAGGTGTCTATAATTTTGAGCTACATTTGCTGTATCTGCCTTAAAATTAATTCTTTTTGTGATTGGTGTATTGATTATGTTTAACATTTCTAACATAAATCTACGTATATAATTATTTTCTGGTTTATCTGCCTCAACATTTCCAGGTATTCCCTGATGTCCTGGAATCCATATTATCTCTATGCCCCCACAGTGCGTGTATGAGTTAATCTCATCCTTGCACTGTAGTACACACCGAGATTCCTCAGGGCCTCGATGACCTTCCTACTATCCGTGAATAGACGAATCAGTAGTCTGTTATCGATTTCCTTCAACCATTTTATCCCTTGCGTAATAGCCACGATCTCACTCTAAAATACCGTGCTTTGATCCGGCAGGCGGAAGTATTTGATAAAGTTACGACCCATGTCACAGAAACCTCCACCCGATCGGTCACCAATCCTCGAACCGTCCGTGTATAGGTTAGTTATGGGGTTCATTATACCTGCATCCTCCCACTCCATACCTTCCGATATTATGGTGGTGCAGTGTGATTGTACATATCTAATAGGGATTCTATCGCACGTGACCATGCGAGCGTTGTTCCCGGGTAAGACGTGTACTATACTCTGGTGTTTGCTTGTGTTTTCCCTTGTCCGCCACTCACCCATAAATCTCGTAGCAGCCAGAGCTGCGTCGTATTTAACCTGTATATCAATAGGCAGTATTGATAGAATATTTTCCATCGCCTTAGTTGATGTGGTTCTCATCGCGCCACAGATGTCGATACAGCACTGTCTTTGTATCCTTTGAAGATGTTTGATATTCACCTTCCTCTCCAAGGTGGACATACTAACGAGGCGTACGTCACAATTGGTCTTACCACACTCGTATAGAGCCAGTGTGTCATCTTTGGGCTCATTCGCCATTTGGACCCGATTGCCCTTCTGCAATAGGTCCACACTCTTTGGGCCTTGATTACCCTACTTTCTATATGGTCTTTCCAGGATAACCTCCAGTCGAGTATCACTCCTAGATATTTGACCCTCCTACTAACTTGAATCGTCCTGTTTCGAAAAACCGGTGATTCCACATGTGCAATCTTCCGTTTTCTCGTAAACATACAAGCCCGCTCTATATCGATAAATACAGCCATGGTGTACATACCCAAATCGATTACAGGGTATTTTATAAACTAAATGAAAAATGACATTGAACATTGCAATAAGGTATATATAGGTACAACAATGAACAAATTATATATATGTATATGTGTTTATATATGTAAGTATGGATATATGTGTATGTATATATATATATATATATATATATATATATAGTATATATATATGTATGTATATATATATATATATATATATATATATATATATATATATATATGTATGTGTATGTATGTATGTGAGTGTATGTATGTGTATGTATGTATATATATGTCTGTGTGTTTATGAAAACACTAATTATAAATTAAGTATTTTGCAACTGACAAAAATCTAATGCAGATATCAACCAAACAAACAAAATAAATATTTTGAATATAATTTTCATTTTAAGTCATGAAATGTGCTTGAATTTTTATTTAAAATTAGTATCAACGTTGCAAAAAGATATCTTTTTTATTATTTTTTTAATAAAAAATTGATTGAAACTTAACTATTTATAAATGAATTAATAAAAAAGTGTTTTAAATAATTTAAATTAAACTGACTACAAATTGGTTGAAAAATAAGTAATTAGTAATCAATTAAAAAGTCATGCAGAGATGGCCAATTGACTATCGCCTATGACATGCATATGTTAAAATAATGAGTTGACGACAAGGAAAAAACTCACTTTATACACTAGTTGTGCTTACTTAAAAACCAGTTTTAAGTTAAGCCTAGTACTCTGTTTGAATTTGTGGAATATGTTGCGCAACATCAGTTATTTCAGTTTCAGTTTTTTTCCTTTTTTAATGAAATTATGTTTTTTATTTTCAATGAGAAAATTTTTAGTTTCAAAAAATTATCGTACGAAATAAATATCATTCATGTTATTTCACATGTTTCTCATAATTAAAACAGAGTACTAGTCTAGCAACATTTTTCCACAAATAATTCGATTGAATATTTTTGTATAGGTTCTGTCAGAATTTCACATGAAATTTGAAACAGAGTACTAGGCTTTACTTGAAAATGTGTTTGACTTCCTGCAGGGTATGTATATCGGATTAAAAATTGTTTTTATAAATGTTTTTTAAATATATATGCATGTATAGGTTTAAATATTTTGTTATTGTTCAGATATTTTAAATTTATTTAAAATTTGTTTGAATCTTTTTGTATTTTGTTGACAAATAATTTTTATAAACAAAATATTTTTTCATATTAAATAAAACAAGTAAAAGTGCTATATTCGGCTGTGCCGAATCTTAAATACCCTTCACCGACGTATTTCTTCTTTCTTTCTTGCTAAAACAGGAAGTAGTAAACCTACTATTAAAAGATGTAACATAGTTTTACTTGACAAAAAAATTTAAATTTCTAAACTTTTTGGTCACTTTCATGTACCATAAAATATATTATTTGTTCAACCCTGGAGTCGAAATTTAGATTTTTTAAGATTTTAATACAGATTTTGTTCTTCCCGAATTATAAAATAGTTTGAATTAGCAAAAACAACAACGTCAATTGCCTATTTGGTTACTTTTATATATTTCAATTTCCCAACCCTGGAAACGAACTTTAAATTTTTTTACCAATGCAACTCTTAATGAGGCATGAAATAGTTTTATTTAAGAAAAACTTAATATATGTAACCATTTTGGTCACTTACATGTACTACAAAATATTGTAGTTATTCAACTCTGGAATCTAAATTTTGATTTTTTTTTAATGTTTGATACCAATTATGATTTTCCTGAACTAAAAAATAGTTTTAATTAGTAAAAAACCGACGTTAGTTGCCTTTTTGGTTACCTTCATGTATAAAAATAATTTCAATTTCCCATCCCTGGAAGCGAAATTAAATTTTTTTTACCAATCCTAGTCTTTATTAGGTATAAAGTAGTTTTATTTAAGAAAAACTTATAATTTGCACTTTCATGTACTGCAATATATTGCATGTACCAAAAAAACTTTATACTTCCCAACTCTGGAAGCGAAATTTTAATTTGTTAAATTTTTTTTATCAATGGAAATCTTCATGAGGTATGAGGTAGTTTTGTTTAAGAAAAACACAAATTTTGTAACGAGTTTGGTTATTACATGTACTACAAAAAACTCCATGTACCAAAAAAAACTTTAATTTTCCCAACCCTGGAAGCGAAATTTTAATATTTAGTTTTATTTATCAGTGCAACGCTCCATGAGGTATAAAGTAATATTTTTAAGAAAAATTTCAAATTTTTAACCATTTTGGTCACATTCATGTACTATTAAATATTGCACTTGTCCAGCCCTGGATGCGAAATTTTTTATTTTATTTTTGAATTTTTGATACCAATTTTGTTCTTCCTAAATTATAAGGCAGGCTTAGTTAGCAAAAAAAAAACAACTTAAGTTGCCTGTTTGATTACTTTCACGTATAAAATAAATGCAATTTCCCACCCCTGGAAGCAAAATTTTAATTAAAAAATTTTTTTTTTGGCCAATGCAAATCTTCATGACGTATAAAGAGGTTTTGTAAAAGAAGAAAACTTAAAATTTTTTAACAATTTTATTTACTACATGTACTACAAAAAACGGAATGGGCCAAAAAAAATTTTTAATTTTCCATCCCTGGAAAAAATTTTTTATTTTTTTAGTTTTTAATAGACCATTGAGGCCTCCCAAAGCAAGAAATAGGTTTAATTTACAAACATTAAAAAAAAATAATTGGTTTTTGGTATAAATTTTGCGTGGAGAAATAGCTGTAAGCTTCCCAGCTCTGGAACCATACTTCGCATCTTTCTGAATTTCATTGGCAATTTATTTAAGTTCATTTCCAATCCAACGGTCCAAGAACGAAGTTTCTAGCTCTTCTGGGGGCTTGGGAAAACCGACTTCACGTACAGACAGACGGACATCGCTCAATCGTCATCGCTATTCATAAGGATCCTGAATATTTATACTTTATGGGGTCCCATGTGCATATCGAAGAAATTACACATGGAATAACAAACCTATATATACCCTTTCACTCTTTTGTGAAGGGTATAATAATTAATTTCCTGAAGAAGTCACACAAAGGAGTGACGAAATATTGAAATTAAAAATTAAATTAAAATAAAGAGACCTTAAGCTTAAAAATATCAGAATACAATAATAATTAAAAAGAGCTCAAGAAACCAGAAGAATTTATATACAATTAAATTTAATATGATGATAAGTACGGTGACCATATTTTTCAACCCAAAAAAGAGGACATTTAGAAATGTAATAAAAATTGTTTTTACTATTTATAGTCAATTGCATATATTCTAGTCATGGCTGACTTACTTACATATATTAATGTTTTTTAAACAAAATATGCCCAGAACTTAATATATGTCCAGATATATAACAGACATTTGAGAAAAGGATTTTAATTTCTGCACATTGATTATAATTGTTATTGTATTGGTGATTTTGACTTTTATTGTATTGAGAGAATAAAACTTTAAATTTTGGAGTTTAAACAAAAAAGTATTAATAATCAAAAAAAGGACAATAAAGGACATTTCAATTAAAAAGAGGACAGTTTAATTTTTGTTTATCTAAGAGGACATCATGTAAAAAAAGAGGACTGTCCTCTTAAAAAATGGACGCATGGTCACCGTAATGATAAGTGTACAAAAATGTATAGCAATTTGTTGATAGTTAGCATCAGTGTTAAGAGATTCGTCAAAAGATTTTTTGCGGTGGCAACATTCATAAAATATAATTCCCGCTGGCAATATTGAATAAGAAGTCAAAAGAACAAAAAGGACTAAGAAGACTGAACAAATTCAGTTCGTTCCTATTCTTGAATCGTTTAATGGAACAAGTTCGTTCAAGAACAACACAACTCTAGATTATATCATGTTTTACACAGACGAACGTATCGGCATTGCTAGGTAGCCTTAGACTTCATCATACTTTGATCAAGAATATATATACATACTTTATGGGGTCAAATTCTCTTTGGAAGGTATTAAAACTGTATTTTAGCGGAATCGCTCTGGCAAGGGCTGTGGGGGAGACATTACACCTTTGTCGTAGCTCTAAAAATAAATGTTGGGTATAATTATACACAAAATTTAATTTTTTTATATGGTCATTTTGGGGTGAAAAGGGTGGAAGGGGTAGGGCAGAGTAGTACCAAGTTACGTCTCAGCTTCGTCATTAAAGCTCAAAAATGTTATTTTTAAGGAATGGAGCCTTGTGTAAAACAATTTGTTAAATTTTTACACTACTTTTGCATATAATAACGCCTACTAAAGGGGGCGGAGTCAAAAAATTATTTTATTTTATTTTATGGCTCCAAGCTTAACGCGTTGGACCTTCTTTGACATAAATATATATCATTTGCTTAAAAAATTATGTTGTTTTTTAGAGGTTGGTTTAGTTCTTCTTAGGTGAATTTTTTTCCCTCTTGCCCGATTTAGCCCATTTCCGAATAACCTGTTCTATCCTTCAAGATACATTTAAACCATATTTCAAGAGTCTGGCTCTTTTCGTTTGGACTGAATCGTGATTTCCACAGACTGACGGACGGACGGACATGTTCAGATCGTCTTAGATTTCATCACTGACATCAAGTTAAAATCTAAAGTGGTGTAGGTTAAGTCTATCATAGGAAATGCTACAACTTCAATGCTATCTAATGACGAAGTAACAACGAGTAAATTAAAGATTAGGTGCTGGTTTTTGTACAGCAAATACATATTTGACATATTTCTCCTGTCTTTCTATACAACACTTCATTTATGATTCTTAATTGAATTTAGTATAAAAAAGTTTCAACGCTAGAGAGATATCTAGAACACTGCAAAATTTTTACAATAATAATTTATAGCGTCTCTTATGGCCAACCAGTTGGATTTATGGAAATTTACCTGTAGGTACAAATATTTTTGAATACGTTTTTAATTACATAATGTTTTACGCTTTTGTAATCGTACAACTTCATTTAACTTTTTAAACTAAGAAAAACGGGAAAATGTAGTCAAAACATATAATTTAATTTTAAAACGAGAAATAAAATAAAATTAAAACAAAACCAATGCTGCAATATTACTTCCATGTTTTCAGAGAAATAAGTGAAAGTTATTTTCGCATTTCACTTGGTCTCCAGCAACTGCAGCATCATCATCATCGCCGTCATTAAATCACTTTTATCGTCTTACAATCATTGCATTATTGCGAGGCCTGTTTAGTGATTACTCGTATGATACACGAAAGTTGATATAATTATACATATATTGAACCATGTTGCAAATTCCATTGAACAAAAATGGATTGCACTGCACTACAAACAACAGACAACGATCAGATTGCTAGTCAATCGTAAAAGTAACGTTTCTTACAGTTGTTTGACCACATCGCTGAACAGCAAAGAAGTGCGTATGAAATTCTTGTACAAATTCTGCAGATGGATGAATGGATGACACGCCTTCAATGAAATGCTCAACCTGTATTTCCATTGAATATGAATATTCCATAACTTATACCCTGCAGTTGGAGTAAGTAATTATTTTATAGTCTTATAATATCATAACGAATTAGAGTAAATAAAATGACAGTACGAGTTCGATATGCGCAACCGAAAGGAAATCCCGGTTATTGTTTGTATCGAAAAGTTTCAATAACCAACCACCAAAGATTTAACATATTTACCTTAAATTCATTTACTTTTATTGTATCGATTTGAGCATAAATCATCCTCTCCAGTAAAATATGCTTTAATATTCTGGAGGTTACATTTTCGTTTATTTATTATTTAAAAATAAATAAAATGTAGACAAAAAAGTTTAGTTTTGACGAAGCAAATTAAAAATTACAAATGTTACATTCGAGCGGCTCGAATCTTAACTACCCTCCAAATATTTAGTAAGTAAATTTAAAATGTTTAACTTGGTGGGACTGAGTTTCTTTAAGACATCTCTGTAACCAATTTTAGATCTCTATTTTGACAGAGTAATTCCGGGAAGGGCCGTGGATAAGACGTTTCACCTCTGCAATATCAAAGAACATCTTAGCTTCTTATAAGGAATAAACATTTTTCAATATTTACACTATTTTTGCCATGTTCAAGGATAGACTTGATATTGTCCCTTTAGTAGGCGTTGACGTACGATATTATATGCAAAAATAGTGTAAATATTGAACAGCTTGTATTCTTTAAGCCTATAAGAAGCTGAGATGTTCTCTGATCTTGCAGAGATGAAACGTCGCCCCCACGGTCATCTCCGGAATGTCTCTGTCAAAATAGAGATTTAAAATTGGGCACAGAGATATATTAAAGGAACTGTGTCCCACCAAGCTATACATTTTAAATATACTTACTAAATATTTGCAGAGGATTTAAGATTCGGTCGAATATAACGTTTTCACATGTTTTAATTCATACAAATTTATGTAGTTCAAAAACAGTTGCCAACCGAACAGAAGCTTAGCATTTATTCATGAATCAAAAACAGGTGGTACCATTATTCTATTGAAATTTGTTAATATTTGCTGGATCTTTTAGCATCAATATATATATATTTTTTTTGTCAAAATGGACACAAGAATTAAACTGATATGGAAAGCAAAAATTTAAATATTTGTTTTTGTTTTTTATACAAGTTGTTCATAGAACAAACGTTTAGAAATTCATGAGTTGCTTTTCAGCGTGTTTAAAATTTGTTTAATAAAACAAAATAAGTTTTTTAGGTCTTTGTATATGTTTTCGTTATCACTATAGTGACATGAAGTGCTCAATCCTTCACAGGTTTGGGAAAATTATTACAATTGCAATTTTTCTGTAATATAAAAACTCGAATTAGCGATAGTTAATCTCAACAGTTTAATAATTTCATATCGACATACATATAAATCCTATCAGTCGTGCCACTGTCCTGATTTAAGTCAAATCTTAAGACAACTACTTTAAACATATATTTGGAAAATATACTAGATACAAATATCTTAGAAATTCGAATTGGAAGGATTTAAGAAAATATATTGAAGAAATTAAGTTCTTAACCTAACCAAATTTGATAAATTTTGGTTTCTATATTAGGAAGTCCCCTCAATTTTTCGCATAAGCTCACCATGTGGCATAGCGGCTTAAGTTTAATCCGTAACATATTGGGACAAATTTGATTTAATTACTTCTCTTTTTAATCTAACATAATTAACTACTATTTTAAAATTTTACAAAGGAACGAACACAGTTTATGAAATAGTGCAGCCAAAATATTTTTGTTTAATTTCAAATTTGTTATCTGTGATTATCCATCAAAATCCTTTTTTAAGTGCACTTTGTTTACATGCACATTTGACTATTTTTTGATAGTTTTAAGTTATTTTCATATACAAAATCAAGGTTAGCTGCACACTAGGGCGTCTCGAAAAAAAAGTTCGCCGTACACCACAGAATATAAAGTATTGTTGCAAGGCAGTTTTGAAAAAAAAAAATTTTATTTTTTTTTTGCCGAAAGTAGGGGTCGCCAAACCACATTTTTCGTTATATCTTCGACATTTATAGTCCTATCTCAAAGTGTGATATATCGATGTTTTCGTCTTGAGGAGGCCAATATTTTGATTTAATGGTCATTAACCTCAAATATCTCATTCTAGTATTTACCTACCAGATCTCAGTTTCTACCACCCTAATGTACCACCCTATTGTCAGAAAATTAAAGCCCGCTAAAAGTCATTAAACTTTTGTTAAAGAAGTTTTTCGATATTTCCAACAGAACTGTTAAAAAATACAATTTATGTTTTTTGCCGAATGTAGGGGTTACCTTTTTGAGTATTTTTGTCAGATTTTCTGTATTTACTGTCGGATCTCACAGTGCGATATATCGATGTTTTTGTCTCGAGGAGGCCAATGGTAATCTTTAATATTCATTGACCTCAATATAACCGTTCTAATAGTTAAGGCTGTTCTTATGAAATATTTCCATAATTCCGGTAGATCTATAAGAAAAAAAATTCATGTTTTTTGTCGAGCCTAGGAAATGTGATTTTAAATTGATTTGAAATTGATTTGAAATTTTTCGTACAAAATTTTATACCCGGAAATCCATCTTTCGGTTCGACGTTAACGGGAGATTAAGTAAATTCGAGTTAGTTTAAATCCTCTAATAATGGAAGTAGTACCGTTATTACTCTCATAGTTTATTTATTTTTGTATTATCCATGAAATATCTGTTGGAATTATCAATATTTAATCGTGTCGTGTCAAGAATTAATTTAAATAAACTAAAAAATGTCTTTTACTATCAGTGAATTAAACAACACTAAATTACCAACTAAGGGTGATGTTATTAATTTCTTTTTACATCTTCGGCATAACGCTGGTAGAGTTCGAAAGCTGGGTGATTTTAAACAAGAAGTTTTGAGAGGTATCATCATTTTGTGGCAGCGCGCAGGCATTCCAGTAATGTCGGTAAGTGGTGTTCGTAAAAGTTTGGATAAGCTTCTGAATGATTACTACAAAATGGTAAAATATAAATTCGAATACAATGTAAATGAGTGGAATAGATTGTTCTTAATTTCGCGTTGTAAGTGCGGTATTGAAAGAAATATTGCATGCAATTGCACAGCGTCTGATAAAATTCCAGACCACGCAAAAGAGATTTTCATCGATCAGTGCGGTCCACGATTGTTGACTATAGATTATGTTGCTGATATGATGTCGACGAGTAGCAACGGTGAAGAAATGTCGAAGACTGTTGAATCATCTTATCAATTTAAAATCACATTTCCTGTTACCGATGAGCAACGCCTAGGCCACATTTTTTCCAAGCTCGAAAGCCGTGAAAAATATAGCCAACTTGGGTCATTTCAAAATATGATTAAATAAAATTGTTTTAATATACACAGATCTTTGAACTTTTATTGTATTGGTACAGATATTATGGTAAGTTCGAAAAGAGTGTATCACTATTTAAAAAAGAAGATACTAGGCAAAAACATCGATATATAATACTATAAAATCCGACTGTGAATACCGAATATATGATAACTGTTTAAAAAGTCAACCCCTACATTCGGCAAAAAACATAAATTATATTTTTTTAACACTTCTGTTGGAACTATCGAAAAACTTCTTTAACAAAAGTTTAATGATTTTTTGCGGGCTTTAATTTTCTGCTATTAGGGTGGTACATTAGGGTGGTAGAAAATGAGATCTGGTGGGTAAATACTAGAACGGGATACAAAATACCATTGACTATTAAAGCAAAACATTGGTCTCTTTGAGACAAAAACATCGATATATCACACTTTGAGATCCGACTGTAAATGCCGAAGATATGTATAACGAAAAATGTATTTTGGCGACCCCTACTTTCGGCAAAAAAAATTAAAAATTTTTTTTTGAAAATGTCTTACAACATTACTTCGTATTCGGTGGTGTACGGCGAACTTTTTTTTTCTTGCCTATATGGCGAGACGCTCTACTGCACACTCTATATAATTGTGTTTACCTGCACATTAAGGCAGATAAGTACATTTAATTTAACAGCGTTTTTGACTTATCTGCACAATAAATCGTTTAAAGTTGATTGTGCAGCTAAATCAAAATTCCTGTACATGAATTACAACACAAGTTTTCTGATTCACTTACGCCATCTATGTTCCAAATAATTTTGTTATTATAGATAACAACAATTCTTTTAAAAATAACTGAGTTCGATACTTGATCTCTTTGAGAACGGTCATTTATTATTGATTAGCGGACAGTTTAAACTTTAAAGCAAGCAAATAAGCGTTTAAAACTTCAAAACAATTATATTTATTTTGTAATCTCGGTATTTGTTTTTACTGAACTCTGCAAGGTGCCGATTTGCAAAATACTTTCTGGGCTAGCAATACACAAATGGCCCCGGGGGCCAAATCTTATAATCTAGATTTGAAAAAATCTAAAATGAAAAGAACAAAAAGATCAGTTAATATCCCAGTAGGTATATTATGTAACTTACCTACTACATCAAAAAATCGGTTTGGTGAACTAGCTAAACTTAGTGATATGGAATTGGATACAGTATCCAACAGAACTGAAGCAAAAACAGTAAAACCTCCTCCATTGGTAGTAGATGCCAAAATAAACCTGAGTGATCTCCAAACATTATTGGGTAAGGATGCAATCAACAAACGTACGTCCATTGGAACTAAGGTGTTTCCTCAAAATAGCGATTCATATGAAAAATGCAATAATATGTTACTGGGCAGAAAAATTGAGTTCCACACCTTTAACTCAAAAGAGAATCGTCTTTTAATATTGCTGATATCAAAAAGGGCATCCAAGAATATAATTTAACGACTACCTCTATCACAGAAGTGAACACAAAATACAGTTCTATAAACAATGCTGTATATAAGGTACAATTTGCTAGAAAAAATTTTAATGCCAAATCACTACAAAATGTGTCTTCGCTATGCAACATAATAGTATCTTGGAAAATATATAAACCAAAAAAAAAAAATATAACAACCCAACTCAATGTTGGAATTATCTTATGTGTGGCCACGGAGGCGAGCACTGTATCATTGAATGTGAAAGATATTGTGGGTCCCATACAACAGATCCGTATTCAAGTATTGGGCGAACTAAAGTAGTAAATAACATCTTGGTTGTATAAGGGTCAGAGAACTCCTTAGCCCAGCGTTTAATAAAACCCAGAACACCAGTAGCTTTGTTAATCGTCGAGGTTATATGGCACCTGAAGTCCAGTTTTTTATCTAAAATAACTCCCAAGTCATTAAATGAATCCACTAGGTCAAGAACAGCATTATTCATTTTATAGAGTCCATTGATTGGTGTTGATCTTGAGAAAATCATATATTTGCACTTTTTCACATTTAGGTCCATTAAATTATTAGCGCACCAAGCGGTTAAGTGTACAATGTCAGCTTGGAGACGCAACTGTTGATCAATAGAATCAAGCGATAATAACTTTACGTCATCTGCATACATTAGTATATTTGAGTTTTCAACAACGGATGGAAGATCATTAATAAATAAAGTAAATAAAAGTGGGCCGAGATGACTACCCTGAGGCACACCTGATATAACATTTATATCAGTAGAGAGCATATTGCGGAACTTGACACACTGCATTCTGTTCTTCAAATAAGATTCGATCCATTTTATTAGAGACGTTCCAAATCCAATTCGATCAAGCTTATGAATAAGTAAGTTGTGATTCACCTTATCAAAGGCCTTACTAAAATCAAAATAGATGACATCTGTTTGTTTGCCAGTGACAAATCCACCGTTAACTAAGGTTGTTAATTCTAAGAGATTCGTAATAGTTGATTGACCTTTACAGAAACCATGCTGCGCAGAAGAAAGGATAGACGTTGCTTGATAAGACAATGTATCGCATAAGAGTTGCTCAAACAACTTTGGTATAGCGTTCAGTTTAGCTATACCTCTATAATTGGATATATCAGCTTTAGAGCCAGATTTGAATAGCGGAATGATGAACGATTTCTTCCAAATTGGAGGAAAGTAACTCAATTTGAGTGATTTGTTGAATAAATAGGTCAATGGAGTGCTTAGTAAATGAGGACAGTATTTTAAAATACTACTTGGAATACCATCAGGACCGGGATCATACGAAAGTTTTAGATTTTTCATATAAGTCAAAACAGTTTGCTGCTCAATACGGGGTACATTAAAATTAACTGATTCAGGGATATGGTAAGAATACTGTCCTATATTGCTAAACGTAGACGAAGAATAGGTTGATGCAAAAAATTCAGCAAACATATTACTTATAACTTTATCATCTGACGACTCATAATCTTTAAACTTCATAACAGAAGGGAAATCTGACACACGCCTCTTCGAGTTGACAAACTTATAAAAGATTTGGGATCATTTTTTAGGTTATTTTTTATCCTGTTTAAATAAGCATTATAAGTCAGTTGATTAGCAATGGTATATGCAGATCTTGCTGAGGAGTACATGGAATAATTTAGTTGAGATGCATTTTGCTTGTACTTTTTAAATAGTTTACTCTTGCGGTTTTTAAGTTTTGAAAGTTGTTTAGTGTTCCAAGGTGGACCATGGCAGGGGGCAGGTAGTACTCTAGGTATTGAAGAGAGGAAGCATTTGTGTAGTATCTGGTAAAATTTTTCGAACTTTTGTCTAAATCATTGCCATAAGATAATTCATTTAACCAGTCGATTTGAGAGAGTTCACGTTGAAGTTTAATGTAATTTGTTGACTTAAAACGAAAAATTTTATTTTGCTGAGATGTATTTGACCGTCGATGAGGTTGGTAGATATAAGTTAATTCAATCGTAGGATGATAACTATCCTCAGGATTTGAAAGCGGGTGATGCTGCGATATCGAAAAGTCTGACGGTTCATTAACAAATACAAGGTCTAACAATTTATCAGAAGTATTTGTGATGCAGTTGATTTGAAAAAGGCAGCACTCCAGTAAACTGTTAATGAAATAGTGCGACAATTCCGAAGATTGAAGAGGTGACAAATAATTACAATCAGGCACAGATTTCCAGGACACATTTGGCATATTAAAATCTCCCATCACAAGTATAATATCATTTGAATTTACTTTATCTGCAATAACATTTATAGCTTTTAGGTAATCCTCATAGATAGAATATTGCGAATTAGGAGGAATATACAAGCAAATAATATACATAAGCTGTTTATGTATTTTCACTAATACGCATATAAACTCAATGTGCAAAAAATCATGCAGTATAATTTCTTCCGACGAAAACATAGTTGAGACAGCAATTAAAACACCACCACCCGATTTTTTTACAATATTATTGGCTGTTTGACAACTTTCTCTATCTTTTCTGAAAATTTTGTATCTGGAACACATAATTTCGGTATTATTAATTTTACTATTAAGCCAGGTTTCAGTGAATGCTATAATATCGTTGTCATATCCAAAGCTGTTTCGGTAAATCGATGACAATTTTGAATTAATACCTCTGACATTTTGGTATAAAATAGATATTAGTTTTTTGGGTAGGGATGCACTAAATTAGGCAAGCGAGGATAATTATCATCTTTATAAATGAATTCACGTACTAAAGCATTCTTAGGCCAAAACTCGTGACTAACAATTTGCTGAAACAGTACCTCCGGTACAATTATTTTGAATGATGCTCTATTTCTAGAGTTTATTTTAAAAACGAGAATATCCTGTGGTGAGCAATTTTCAAATTTCCTTTGAATATACCATTTCATATCTTCAGCTTTTGTATCCGATGCGAAACGTGTAGCAAATATGGTTTTTTTCGGAGGAATCGTACGCAACACCCTTGGGGCTGTTGTTTTAGTTGTAAAATGCATGGTAAAGAACGAACAGATCACTCTGCAAATGACATTAATTGCCCTTTTCGATCACTTTATTTAGAGACAAGAGCTAAAGTAACACGCAAAAATTTATTTTATTTATAAAATTACAACAACAATAAACAAAGTCCACCACAGTACTTCAATAATGATATCCACATAAACAAGTAAAAGTGCTATATTCGGCTGTGCCGAATCTTAAATACCCTTCACAGACGTATTTCTTCTTTCTTTCTTGCTAAAACAGGAAGTAGTAGACCCACTTTTAAAAGATGTAACATAGTTTTACTTGACAAAAAAATTTAAATTTCTAAACTTTTTGTTCACTTTCATGTACCATAAAATATATTATTTGTTCAACCCTGGAGTCGAAATTTAGATTTTTTAAGATTTTAATACTAATTTTGGTTTTCCTGAATTATAAAATAGTTTGAATTAGCAAAAACAACAACGTCAATTGCCTATTTGGTTACTTTTATATATTTAAATTTCCCAACCCTGGAAACGAAATTAAAATTTTTTTACCAATGCAACTCTTAATGAGTCATGAAATAGTTTTATTTAAGAAACTTCATTTATGTAACCATTTAGGTCACTTACATGTACTACAAAATATTGAAGTTATCCAACTCTGGAATCTAAATTTTGATTTTTTTTAATTTTTGATACCAATTATATTTTTCTCGAACTAAAAAATAGTTTTAATTAGTAAAAAACCGACGTTAGTTGCTTTTTTGGTTACCTTCATGTATAAAAATTATTTCAATTTCCCATCCCTGGAAGCGAAATTAAAACTTTTTTTACCAATCCTAGTCTTCATGAGATATAAAGTCGTTTTATTTAAGAAAAACTTATAATTTGCAACCATTTTGGTCACTTTCATGTACTGATATATATTGCATGTACCAAAAAAACTTTATACTTCCCAACTCTGGAAGCGAAATTTTAATTTTTTAAATTTTTTTTATCAATGCAAATCTTCGTTAGGTATAAGGTAGTTTTGTTTAAGAAAAACACAAATTTTGTAACGAGTTTGGTTATTACATGTACTACAAAATATTGCCAAAAAAACTTTATTTTTCCCAACTCTGGAAGCGAAATTTTAATTTTTAGTTTTTTTATCAGTGCAAGGCTTCATGAGGTATAGAGTAATTTTTTAAGAAAAATTTAAAACTTTTAACCATATTGGTCACAATCATGTACTATTAAATATTGCACTTGTCCATCCCTGGATGCGAAATTTTATTTTTAATTTTTGAATTTTTGATACCAATTTTGTTCTTCCTAAATTATAAGTTGCCTGTTTGATTACTTTCACATATAAAATAAATGCAATTTCCCAACCCTAGAACCAAAATTTTAATTAAAAAAAACTTCATGACATATAAAGAGGTTTTGTAAAAGAAAAACTTTAAATGTTTAACAATTTTAGTTACTACATGTACTACAAAATACGGAATGGGCCGAAAAAAAATTGTAATTTTCCAACCCTGGAAAAAAATTTTATTTTTTTAGTTTTTAATAGAGCATTGATGCTTCCCAAAGCAAGAAATAGGTTTAATTCACAAACATAAAAAAAATAATTGATTTTTGGTATAAATTTTGCGTCGAGAAATAGGTGTAAGCTTCCCAGCTCTGGAACCATACTTCGGATCTTTCTGAATTTCAATAGCACTCTATTTAAGTTCATTTCCAATCCAACGGTCCAAAAACGAAGTCTCTAGCAAGAATGATAAAATAAAGATAACGCCTTGCGCATGACATACCGTTTGATAACGTATTTGTTCCATCGAAGAGATTGCCAAATGTTTGTTATATGCAAAACTAATACTTTCTCGTACAAAATTAATATTTTATGCTATATTTGGCAACTCTTCACACAATTTACTCAGAGAGATTTCCAATTTACTCAGAGAGTTTTCCAACAAGCAAACTAAATCGGATTTATGAAAGTGCAAGTTTTGTGTTATATTTTATAATAAATTGTGTTATATTTTAAAATAAATATATTAAAATTATTATTAATAACTTAAGGTAAAAAACTTATTAAAACTTGATTTTTAAAGCTCATAAACTGTAAACAAAAAACCTAAATTAAAGAGAAAATAGAACAAAAAGAGCAATCATGAAATGTGCAGTGGGCAATTGCAAACAAAGCAACGGCACAAAAAACAAGTGAGAAATAATTGTGTTAAAATGTAATATTGTTACCAAAATTTTTTTTGTTTTCAAAAAGCTGTGTCATTTTATAGTTTTCCAAGAGATGAAGCTCAAAGGAAGTTATAGCTGATATTTTGCAAGCAAAAAAAATTGTTTTGAATGGAGAAAAAAGAAAAATAATTAGCACTTGGGTTCAATATTTATATAAAATAACTATATATTAACAATTTCAAATAAAGAAAGTGGAAAATAAAATAATGTTTTAAAATTGTTTATTATCAAAGAAATTTAATTTGAAAAATCGCAATTTGCCCCACTGTCCAGTTTTTATAATAACATAATAGCTCTCCAGTTAAATTTTATTAGCCAATCAGAACACATGTAGAGTGACGTCAGAGTTCCATCATGCGCAGAAAAGTATTTTTATTTCAGCTTGTTGGCGAAATCTTTATTTTATCATTCTTGGTCTCTAGCTCTTCTGGGGCTTGGGAAAACCGATTTCACGTACAGACAGACGTACATCGCTCAATCGTCATCGCTATTCATAAGGATCCAGAATATATATACTTGATGGGGTCCCATGTGCATATCGAAGAAATTACACACGGAATGACAAACCAATCCTTTCACTTTTTTGTGAAGGGTATAACAATAACAGCAACAAAAGCAACGACAATAATCATAATATTTTCACATATGCAAATTGCGTGAGAGGCAACAATGATCTCTTTAACATAGATGAACTCTTTAATATTTTTACAACCGCATTAAGCGATCTTCAATGATCAAAATGCACTACCAAAGTACAACAAATCCAAACTGTTATGTCAATGGTTAAATATGCATTTGGCTTCCGTTAATAAAAATGGATTAAAAATTCTTCATTGGTATGCAAATGGCATTTCTACCTATTCAAATTTACTTCAATTTGAAACCTTAATTGAAGGGGAGAATATTCATATCGCCTCTTTAAATGAAACGTGTCCGACGTTTATAAAAACAGAAGAGAACAGTGGAAGGATGGTTTAAATGATCTGTTCGACATTGCTCACAGTGATGCACTGGAACTTATAGATTTAGAAGAATATAAACTATTTTTACTAAAACAAAGAATGAAAGGACGTGAAGGAAGCATGTTAGGAGTGGACTGTAGCTTAAGGAAAAAGGAAGAAAAGAAAATTAATCGCAAAAACTAAAAGAATTGCGTAAAAATATAAGCGCGGAATCCCCATCAACTTCATCAGGTAAAAATTTAATTAAATATTACATAATGGTTTTTAAGTTTTTGTTAGAAGTAATGAACTTTAGCTTGCAATATGATTGAATTTTCGGGATCCGAAGAAGCTACAACATCAGAAGAAGAATATTCCGCATGTTCATCAGAGGTAAAACGTAAAACTTCCTGTACGAAAAAGCAAAACATTTTAACACCATGGCTAGCTGCGGTTTTGGACAAATTGAAAGTAAGCCAAAGAGATGCTGTACATTTATTTGTAGCAGTTTTTGATGCAATGGGTCTTAACCCATCTGATTACGTTTGCAATCGATACTCCATAAGTCAGCAAAGAGCACAATTAAGAAAAACCCAAAGTGAAAAAGTTATACAAGAGTTTACTGCAAATGATCAACCTTTGACAATACATTGGGATACTAAGCTCTTGTCGATAGTAACAGGAAAAGCAGAAGACCGCTTGGCCATACATTGCTTCGGCTCCAGGCATAGAGCAAATTATAGATATGCCTGATATTCCTTCTGGGACTGGAACAGAAATTTCATCTGCAGCTTATGGAAGATAAAGATCATCCAATACTGGTCGATTCAAAGGTGCATGTACCGTTTTAGAGAGAGCAATCGGAAAGGACATTTAATTTTTAGGCTGCAAACACCATATTTTTGAAATTGTGTTATCAGCAGATTTTGCTGAGGCCAATAATGGGTCATCGACTAGTCCGAATTGAATTTTTTAAAAATTCAAAAGACATTTGCCAGTAGTAAATACAGATAATTTTATGCCAGGCATAGCTCATCCAAGAATTATTGAAATTCTAGGCGATAAGTAGTATTATCTTTTGCTAAAAACAGAATTAATGAATCGTTTCCAAGAAATGACTATAAAGAAATTTTGGAACTAGTAATTATATTCCTTGGTGGCATTCCTCCTCGAGGAATAAAATTCACAAAACCTGGTGCATTACATTACACTCGATGGATGGCCAAAGCTACATATATACTGTTTGAAAATAGGAATTTTTCGCAATCAGTTTCCTGAAATTACCGATTTGGAAATCAATGGTTTGATAGAAGTTGCTGGTTTTATTGTAAGCTGTTATTCAATTTCTTGGTTTGATTCGAAAAAAGCAGTTAAGGCTGCTTTAAACGATATTATATTTTTGAGAAAATTAGAAACCTACAAAACAATTAACCAAAATATTGCCGACAAAGCAATTTCAAAAATATTAAATCATCTGTATTATTTAAACGAGGAATGTGTGGGCTTTTGTTTATATGATGAAAGAATAGATAATGTAACAAAATGCAAATTAATGGAAAATATGTCTATAGGCACTTCTGGAAATGAAGATGAAGAAATACAAAAAAAACTTATTATAAAGAAAAAAAAATTTAAAAAGTTTTATATTCAGCGATAATTGCGACATTTTACAAGATCTATTTTCAAAAAACACGAAAGGAGTTTTCAAGAGATTTGAAATTCCTATGGACTTCTTCAACAAAAAATCGCATTCTTGGTATGTGTTGGAGAAATAAAGAAGCAAATATATTGATCAAAACTTAAGTGTAGTTAACGATAGTGCTGAAAGAGGTATTAAATTAATTCAAAAATACCATGGCAAAATAACAAAAGATCAGGAACAAAAACCACATTTAATGAAAGTAACTATCTTATTTTATTACTGTATTAAATTTCAATTGTTAATTTTTCAACATAGGAAAGTTCGACTAATAAAAATTCATACATAATTTAAAACACTGCGGAGGCACGCGCACTTGTTCATTGTAAAATGAGAACAAAATTCAATTACTTGAACATAAATAACAACGAAGCTTTAGCTATCAGCAGCCGGTGGCTCTGGAAAAAGCGAAAGAGATACATGGAATATTGGGAATATTAATCATCAGGGTTGGGCAATTTCGTACTAACCAAAAAGGTAATAACTTAAAAATATGAATGTGGGAACTTCTCATATTCAATTTTCGTTAATAACATTGGTTAAATAGTTGATATTCCTACTAACTAGCACCACTTGCAAAAGTGGAAAAATTTAACAAAGAACGCTGATGAGATGGCGTAGCGGCCTCGAAATCAGTACTGATCCGTTCTGCTGCTTTAATGATTATTGAAAATATTCTTCATATTCCAATCTTAATATAAAAAAATAATAATAAGAATTTGAACAAATTCATTTATTAATAAAATAATAAAAAAAATCATTTGCAGTCATGCAGATTCGAATTCAAGCCCGTTGAAAAAATTAACAAGTTACATAGGAAAGTTCGACTAATAAAAATTCATACATAATTTAAAAAAGTTTTTGTAAGTCATATGCATATTTAAAAAGAAAATTATTTATTAATTTCCACCAAATGATGAAGAATATAAAAGAATTTAGCGATAAAAAAGTTTGTGAGTCAAGCTTACCCAAAGGAGATTCAAGGGTTAATTCCCAATATATTTGTTTAATCATCCTTTATATTTAAATAAATTAATCTACAAATTTTCGTAAAATATGATAATATAACTTAACGAGTTTCACAAATTTATTTGATATAAATTGTAAGTTTTGCATAAATCTGACCTTCGACCTCGATGCGCGTCCCGAAAACGTTGTCCGAATCGTCAGCACAAAACTTTTAGACCTAATATCATAATATTCCGCCCGCACCCTTCAAAAAAAATAATTTTTTGCATCCATACGACTGTCACCCTAATATATATATATATATATATATATATATATATATATATATATATATATATATATATATATATACATTAGAGTGGACAATATTTATATGGAATTATTTTTGTTTTTTGTAGGAGGTGGTTCGCCCCCTAATTTTTTTCTTTTGGGCAAAAATAACATATTTCCAAAACTGTAGACTGTTTGGTCAACGTTAAGGCGTGGCACATGCGCCCTCAAGTTGGCAAGAAGGGATTTTGCACAATTTAATAAGAAAAAAGTTATAACTTCATTATTATTTATCAAAATTTATGTTAAGTATCGATATTATATTTAATTTTGACTATTATTTTAATGCGTGCCCCTAAAAAGGCGTGGCACCTTATATAATTTAAGTAATATATACGAAAATATGTAGTTTTTGCTTCAAAATATGATGGAATCTTACATATGTATGTAAAATTTTTTTCCTAAAAGTCATTAAATAAATGCCGGCAAGTTAAAATAAAACACAAATAGATTAGTGTTCCATGAGATCTGATTTATTAATACTTTTATAGTTTTTTCGATAATCAGTTACAATTTGTAAGATAAATTGTTTTTCTTCTTCATTTTTTGATAATGAATTATTATATTCTTCCATTAATTTAACATTTCGTTCGGCAGTATCGTTAACTACCCTCATTTTACTGACGATATTTACGCCCTGTATATAGCTTGGCTCGTTCTGCCATTGGGAGGGTTCTTTTTGGAAAAATTCGGTTGCAATCGAAAAACGTTCAAAGAAGTGAAGTGTATTTTTGGTTACGAAGTCCTCAATTGATTTTGATTGTAAGTCCTGTATATCAGTAATCAGCCGCTTGCTCTCATTTTCTGACTCTACACGAAGTTTCTTTATCATACGAGTTTTTGTTTCAGAAGTAATGGTTTCATCAAAAAACGAAAAACCTACTGTTTCTGCTGCTAAATACCATAAATGGTTACGGAATTTTCCCAAAGTTGCATTGCTTACGTTTTCGTTGACATTTTTGTAGGCGAAAAGAGATTTAATAAAAAGAAGGTCTTGATTAAGCGCTTTGGCAGCTATTGGCGCTTCTATCCAGACTTTTACATAAATTTTCACAATAAATAAACAAGCATCGCGTATGGCGTCTATTTCATCTGACGACATGACAAACTCTTCTCTGAATAAAAACATTTTTAATGAATAAATCGCCTTGGCCATCCAACGATCGTGATGATATGCTCCTGGTGACTTGAATTTATAATTCCTATCGTACTCCCCAAGAAATATTAGGCTTAATTTCAGAAGCTCCTTATAATCAGCTTTAGGCTGTTTTATTTTTAAATATTGGCGGAAAAACGTGGCTAGATCGTCTAATTCGAAAACGCTAATATGCTGACTTACCTTCTCGTCATCAACTCCAAATTTAAAATTTTCTTGGTTTATCATCGCCCAGGACCCTTTAAACTTTTGGAAAATTGACAAAGTTGGTCCACTTGAAGACAAATTTCTTTTTTCAAATACGCTCTTTAATACAATTTCGTAGATGTGGTGACGACAGGGCAAGTACAAAAGATCTTTTCCTAATTCCTGTTCCAATATCACGCAAGCACCTTGAAGTCTTCCCGTGTTTGTTGCTGTTGTATCAAAACACAGGGCCTGAACTTTGTCTGTCAAATTCCACTCTTTTAATAACTGGATTATTGCTTCAGCCTGTTGCCTTCCTGTACCAGCCTGTAATGCAGGAACTCCAAGTAGATGCTCTGTCTCTGTAGATGTGATAACAACTGGCAATCTGTCTACTTTTTCCTTTCCAGTTAATGATGGTAACAGCTTTCCATCTCATTGTACTGTAATGGTTTGCGGTAAAATGTTTTGAAATTTTTCCTTTAAATTTATAGCTGTTTCAGATCGAATTTGTTTACGGCAATTTCGAATTGTAGTTTTACTTATTGCTAACTGACTTAAATCATGGCCCAATGCTTCAGCAGTGGCTATGAGAATTCGAACAGCATCTCTGTCGCAAACTTTACACTTGTCCAGAGTCGCAACAAGCTTGGGTGTTATAAAGATTTTCATTTTACGTTTTTTTCCCACATTTCCAGTAGATGTTTGTTGAAAATTGTCTTGAAGCTCATCACTGTCTATTTCAGTCAATTGTCCTTCATCATCTGAGTAGTCCTGACTTGCAACCAAATTTTGAGATTGCTCCTGGTGATACTTTTCTTGCCTTATCAGTTCACGCATATTTCTTCTTTTCTCTCTTTCAAAAAGTGCTCGATCGCTTCCAATCATACCACCTGGTCTGCCTTTTTCCGTTGATTAAGTAGAAATAGTCTATCTTCTTCGATTTGAATAATACTTAACGCATCACCATGAGCGATATCAAACAAATCGTCTAATTCTTCCACAAAATCGTGCTCACGTTTCTCCTGTAGAGCTGTACGGCGCTTACAAGTTTTCTGAAATGTCTTCCACTGATGATATAGAGCTTCCACTTTCTGAGCGCTACGAATATTCTGGCTTGTGGGAATACGTGCTTTATCCCAGAGTACTTCTGCTTCTTTAATTACAAGATATGCAATCGGACGAAGATTGAGCTTAATTTTCCGCATATTGTAAAAAAGAACTTTTAATATTTGCCCTTTTGATGGTAACTTGCACCCAATGATTTGACTTTCGTCGTGCCCAAGCAGAAATAACTTTTCATTTGCTCTTGTTTCCATTGCTGTTTGAGTTACATTAATAATATTAAATATGTTATTATATTTTGAAAATATCGAGCACTTTGTTGTTTAAACTTACCAATTTTATAAACCTTATCTTTCAATCAAATCAAATTAATATTTTCACATTTGCATGTATAACAACACATTATCAACGCTCTTTTTTAGCTTAACAAAAGCACATGTGTACTAGATACCGTTATTCCAGTATTGCTACTTCTATGAAAATATAAGTTTGCTTGATCGCAACTAATTAGCACAAAGCTGCATTTGTTAGTAGCAGTTTAAAATTTTAACTTGCCACGCCCCAATTTGCCGGCATTTATTTAATGACTTTTAGGAAATAAATTTTACATACATATGTAAGATTAAATCATATTTTGAAGCAAAAACTACATATTTTCGTATATATTACTTAAATTATATAAGGTGCCACGCCTTTTTAGGGGCACGCATTAAAATAATAGTCAAAATTAAATATAATATCGATACTTAACATAAATTAATATATTAAATTGTTTTATTTTTGGTCACAATGTCACCAAATATAATAAAGAGCAATATACGCCAATGGTTTTACGTCAGTACCTGCCAATATGGCTTAAACTGACGGTGGTCTTAACACCGGGTGATACAATAAGTGTTACCAGGACCCCTCTTTGAACGCAAGATCCACACAAGGCGACCTCGGGTCACCTAGGTAGCAATTTCTAGACATGATTTGGTAAGTCCCATGATCTAACACCTTGCGAAAGTGCCGATCCTATCTAGATGATCTTTATTCTATGAACTACAAAAAGTCGCCCAATAGAATATTACTTGTTGATTCACAACAATACATAGGTTTTGCTACTATCAGCCAGACCGAAGTCCAACCCTGGGGTTGAAACATCAATCCTTATCTGACAAACCTTCCACCAAGTTGGTTACCACAGCCACCACGTGTACTCCCGAGGGAGACCTCACCAATATCCAGCCGCAGTAGACTGCGGGGCTTGTACTGGATCCCGTGGCACCAGTTGTAACTACTGGTAAAGTTTCAAAAGCCGAACCAGTGTAGGTTCTATAAACTTTCTATCGACTTCGGTTTCTTTTTTACCTAAACCCAGGTGTCGCCTCACCTGCCAATTCTTACTCAAGCTCGTAGGCGGACCTACTTCTTTTAGATTCTTATATGCACATCCGTTCCACTGTTTAGAGATTGGGCAGTAACATATGAGTTTTACGGGGCTACCTGCAAAAGTTATGCTTGAAAAACAGAATAACCCCTCGAAAGCCAACCATAATAGGTTTTAACTTTCTATTGACTTTTGAACTCTTAATTAGTTCGAGGCGTCCTTAGACCTCCTTTCTTATTTTCCCCGGATCGGTGCTGGAGCAAGGCCCGACATCATAGCCAAGCTCCCCTACGGCACCCCCCGGGGGAAATAATAAAGAGCAATCGATTTTGAAGGTAATGGTACCAAAGATTTAGAGCTGTGGTTAAGGTTCAATCGGATATCAACCCACGACATCAAAATTATAGCCGACAGCCAAGCCGAAATTACGTCCCAAAACCTGATGGACTTTCAAGGAATTCACGCGTAACCTTAAGCTGGGTGTGAGGGCATGTCTCTAGACAACGTTAAAGCAGATGAACTAGCAAAGAGAGGAACCTCACTTCAGTAAGCCAACATCGACTAACTCAGTGGAATTCTACTCTCATCTTGCTGGAGACACATTGATGCTGCACTTTTTGAATTAGCTTTATAAATAAATTTATAATACACCTTCTTTTAACTCGGACCTGTACTGACATGATGACCCCTACATATGCAGTACATTGCACCGGAACGAATGAGATAGTACAAAGAAACATGAGGAGAATTTTTTGTAGTTATTTGAAGTTTTTACTTCGCCGCCTAATTTATTGCTATAGGGTAGACGAAGGGAGGTGCTGCTCTTCTGATCTTCAGTACATCATAGTGTCAGCTGCTGCCAATTATGTTCAGTGAACATTGGTGGTATGCCTTCATCACTGAAACAGGATACAACAAGTATGCACTATTGCTTAGAATTTACTCAGCACCTTCAATATATACATATATATATATATATATATATATATATATATATATATATATATATATATATATATATATATATAATATATATAATATATATATATATATATATATATATATATATATATGTATATATATATATATATATATACATATATATAGGTATATATATATATATATATATATATATATATATATATATATATATATATATATATATACTAACCCCCTTATTCATAAGCGATATTTAGCAGTTTATTAACAGTTTAATAAGCAAACATCGCTAAATGTGTATTCATAAACGTTAAATAGCTTATTTTACGTTTAATAAACCTCTGCAAAACTACACATTTTTATTTAAGCCTTTACCCTTGTTTAACCGTTTAATAAAGAGTCATTTCATTGTATTGAATTTTCAGTAGTGTCAGAAATTTAATTTTTTCTTTTTGGTAGAACTTTAGAAATAAATGTATAAAAAAATTAAATGAAATTGCAATGCATGTGATCAATTTGATATCAAGAATTGGTAAGTTAAATAAACTTGTGTCGTGAAAGATATGTATCTTTATTTCAAAACTTCAGAAAACATCGCAGGAGCATCAGGCGCCCGACGTTCCAAAATATTCCAGAGTCCCAATTAACTATAAGGTACAAGCAAACAAATGAACAACATTCATATGTACATATACAGATTTTCTTCCGTCTTAAAAAACACAAATTCGTTTCACCTAACAAGTTGTAGTAATTAAAACTTCTGGCTATTAAAAACAAATTCTGCATAAATATGTATTTTATGAAGAATTGAGAATGTTTAAAATTTTATAAAAACAAAAATAAAACAAGTAAAAACGTTATATTCGACCGGGTCGAATCTTAAATACCCTCCAAATATTTAGTAAGTTAATTTGATATGTTTAACTTGGTGGGACAGAGTTCCTTTATATAATATCGTACGTCAACGCCCACTAAAGGGGTCGGGGTTCAAAAATATACAAAATCATGTTTTCCACAGACGAACGTATGGGCATTGCTAGACCGTCTTAGACTTCATCACAATTCTCTTTGGAGGCTATAAAAACTGAAGGGCAGAAATCGGCAGTCATAAAACTCTAAAGATAAATGCTTGGGATGATTATATACAAAATTTAAAAAAAAAATTTTTTGGTAGGGTCATTTAGGGGGGATGGGGAAGGAAGGGGTAGGGCAGAGTAGTACCAGGTTTCGTCTCAGCTCCGTCATTAATGCTTAAAAGTGTTATTTTTAAGGAATGTAGGCTTAAGTAAAACAATTTGTTAAATTTTTATGCTATTTTTGCCTATAATAACGCCCACTAAAGTGGGCGGGGTCAAAAAATATTTTTATTTTATTTAATGGCTCCAATTTTAAGGCGATGGACCGTATTTGACATAAAAATATATCATTTGCTTAACAAAATAACCAAAAAACTTAAAAAATTATGTTGTTTTTTCTGGGTTGGTTTAGTTCTTCTTAGGGGAACTTTTTTCCCTCTTGCCCGATTTAGCCCATCTTCGAACTTAACCTGCTCTAAGTTTTAAAATATATTTATGCCAAATTTCAAGAGTCTAGCTCTTTTCGTTTGGACTGAATCGTGATTTCCACAGACGGACGGACGGACGGACATGCTCAGTTCGTCTTAGATTTCATCACTGATCAAGAATATATATACGTCTGAGATGGATATTTCGATGCGTTACAAACGGAATGACGAAGTGAATATACCCTCCAAATTCTTTTTTGGAGGGTATAACTAGAATTCATTTCATAAAGAAAAAAACAAAATAAGATTCTTCCACGGCCTGCTTGTGAGCTTTTTGAATTTAAATAATGCTTATAGGTACATATGTATGAATATTTTCAGTTGGATAATGATATACATATATTCATTTAAATTAAAAATATTCATTTCAGTCTTACATAGATTAATTTAGTCTCCTTTTCTCATTTTAGTTAAAAGTTAATAAAATAAAATGTGTATGCACATATGTATATTGTCGCTAATGTCGCTATTAAATTTCAGATGACTTTTTGGAACACCATTCAGAAGGAACTACAATAGAAGAAAATGATAACGTGAATACACAACTGCAAGGAAGAGGAGCATCAATTATTTTAAAATCGCTTATAGAAAAACATTTTTAGGTTCAATCATAAATGAATTTATGTATGTACGTATGTATATCAACATAATATTAATGTATGTATGATATTTTTTAAATTCTTTAATGTGTACAAATGTATATATGTATAATCATACGAGTATATGTTTTTATGTACATAAAAGCAAACAAACATATAAATTAGATTCTCAATAAACATTAATATCAGCAATACTTACCTTACTTCTGCGACAATAGAATAGTGATGCATAAATAAATGCGATTCATAAGTGGGTATCTAATAACTTGCCTAGTTTTTGGGAAAACAAACACTTTTTGAACAAATTTTCTATAAATTCCTTAGTTTTTATTTCTTTTTATAAATTATTGGTTTTAAAATCATATCTCAAAATATATTTAGGTAGTTTTTCAAGATTTTTCATTTAATAGTTTTTAAATTTGGACAACTACTTTAATGATGAATTGTAGTTGTGTGCATCACTAGACATGTAATTGCGACGAAGTTGGTACGACGTTGCCAACATAAAAAGCCAAAATTGACAAAAGCGTTTATTTGTTAAACTAGCGTTATTTAACGTTTATGAATAGTAATTTTTATAACAACCTTAATAAGCAAAATCCGTTGAATAACAAAACTAAAGAATAACGCTTAATTAAGAAATTTTTGTGAATAAAGCCGTAAGAATATTTCTTCAGCAAAAAATTGCACAAAACCATCCACTTCCGAAACACCGATAGTTTTATGTCCCCACCTAGACTCTAATAGGACCAAGGATCTTTTGAATTTTACAACGATGAGGCGGAGTAACGTCTACAATCCCTGGGTAGAACACACTTCAGTGGTATATCGGAGATATCGGCAATTGGACTGAAAAACTTGTGACACTTTATCAAGAGCAGCGGAAACTACTTCCTTCCCTCTATCTCTCCTACTGCCCCTTCTTTCCTTCTCCACTCACGCTATCCACCTCCTCTTTCTACATAGGTAACACAAAGGGACCATGTTGGATCCAAGTGGGCTGGACTCTTTCTGTTTGTATCAGCAACTTGCTAACCTAACAAAGTTTTAAGTATTAGCGAATTCTGAAAATATCAATATCATTAATGTTTTTAGAAAATTTTTAATTTTTTCCTTATAGAGAGAGGGTGGGCCAAAAGTCATTGTGGACTTAAAAAATTTAGTAACTTCTTTCTTTATATATTTTTCAGAATGTATAAATACTTAATACCCGTACACAACTGTATAAGGAACCAAAATAATAGAATTTTATTATTTAACTTAGTGCACAGTTCATAACGTGTAATGAGAACATCTAAAAAATAAAAATAATATCTGCCTGTTTTTGCAAAAATAATAAAAATTTTTTTTTGGGTATTTATATTGAAGCAACAATAAACAAACTCAAAATTTGTTTCTGTTTCAATATAAATACCCAAACGAAAAATGTTAATTTTTTTTTAATTTGGGCCGGCACTCAGAGGATAACTCCTACTCATGCGTACATTGTGCTGGAACTAGGAAAATTGGTTGTGCGAAGGCGGATAAAGGAAGTAGTGTCTATGAACATTCGATTTGAATTTCTCCATGCTATGTATATACGGCAGGAAAGACTTCCGCAGGGAGTTTATTTCACATACAGAAAGTACGGGTAAAGAATGAATTTTCCCTGTAATGCGTAGTGCGGTTCACTGGTAAATGCACCACATATAGGTGTGATCGCACCGTAGAACGTGTTGAGCGTAGAAAAGTGCGTATTTCGAGAAAGAGATCCCTGACTTCGTTGGAACAAAACCCATTATAGTAACTATAAAACAGTGAAACTCACCCCACATTGCGTCGATGCGCAAGTGAGTCAATAGAGTAGGCTACCCTACCGTCCCTTATGAGCTTCTTCACCCTCTTCTGTACACGGTCGAGTAACTTCAAGCACCGGCCCATACATGAGAGTTGTATTCCATCTTCGGTCGGATTTGAGTGGTATAAATAGTAAGGAGATCAAATGGGGTGAAGTATGTCTTACAACGCCTCAGAAAGCCGAGGCACTTGAATGTTTCTTTTGAAACATGAAAAATGTGTTCCGTCCATCGAACGTGCCACCCATGTTTACAGATGAAGAAGCGCGATCGGGCTTGCGTCGGTGTGTAAGCAAGCAGCATTGAGTCTTACGGGCATTGGAGTTTACCCTGTTTCTGTGACCCCATTCAACAATCCTATTGAAGTCACCGTTTAGCGCAACATTCATATCATGCCTCATCACCCTGATCTCTGACGATGTCGGCCTATTCTTGAAAGCATATGAATGGCAAAGGCTGCCAAAGAGGAGATAGGAGTTAAGTTCTGACATAGAAGGTCATTTAGAAATATAAGAAATAGTGTAGGAGAAAGAACAGAGCCTTGCGGTACCCCAGAGTTGATCGTTTGATGAAATCGCATCTATAACAACTCTTATAGCACCATTTCTGAGAAAGCTCGATATAAATCGAGAGAAGACGTCACCCACACCAAAAGCCTTAAGTTGCGACAAAAGTGCTCCGTGCCATACTCTGTCGAATGCCTGAGAAATATCCAAAGCCACTACCTTACTCTCGCCAAAGTGGTGGATAGATTGGCAACACATTTCTGAAAGGGAGGCCAGTAGGTTCCCCGTAGAGCGGCTTCTACGGAAGCCATATTGGCGGTCGTTAAGTAAGCTATTAGACTCTAGATATTTCACTAGGGGAAAATTCACCATGCTTTCCATCACCTTGGAAAACGCAGAACAAATCGCGATTGGGCTGTAGTTTTGGGAGTTATTTTGCTTTTTCGCCTCTTAATACCTTGCCACATGAAGATCTCGCCCTTTTGCGCATCAAATTAGTTTCAGCGTTCTTGTTAGTACGCCAGATACTAAATGCAGCCTCTCTGGATCTGACAGCAATTCTGCATGTATGATTAAACCATGACTTCAATTTAGGCTTAATCGGAATTTGCTTGGATAGAATGAAAGTGTCCATTCCGAGCAATATTATATTATCCACCATTTCCGCCATGGCATCGACATTACTGTCAAGAAAGCAACGTTTCCAATTGAAATGCCTTTTTGTAAATATATTTCAAACGTTTCGTAGCTGGGTGTGAAACCCGTCCCGTAATCGAAAAGGAGGCAGAAATGGTGCAATAATTCGAATTTCCGATAGGTGCGCTGACACTTATTATATATTTGTCTGGATGTGAAAAAATAAAAAGGTCGAGGGTATTATGTTGTTGCCCATCAACACACGAAATATGTGTTGGCTCATTCACTAGCTGCGAAGGCATAATGGCCTTCTGAGGTTGTGTGGCTCGAATGGCGAAGCCAAGATGAATTATGAACATTAAAATCACCAGCAATAACGATTCCACTGTTCGGATAATTCTCTAAGATCTTCGATATGTAGTAGGAAAGGGCGTCGAGATTGGAGATAGTTTTTTCCCTTTCCGCTTTTAGACTTCTGTAATCGAACCCGGAACGCAAAAGATGTGCCCTGATTTTAAATTTAACACCAATACAGCTAAATTCTGGATCATGCGCTGATGGTGGTACACAACTTCATTGCGTATATACATTGCAAGGCCCCTATGAAGAAAAAATAGGGATAGGTGATATCCAGGTATGTGAAAATCCTTTGGGTCAGCATCTTCAGACATCTGAGTCTCACATAAGGCGAAAACATCCGGCCGATGGACACAAACGTGGACATACACAGAGAAAAAGTTTGCACGCAGCCTGCTTATGTTGCAGAAATCTATTCTAAAACGACCTGCCATAAAAACAAGAAAGAAAAACAAAACGAACGATTAAATCTTTTATTGCCAATGCCAGTATGCTAATCACTATTTGAAAAGTTGTTTAGTGATCAGTGTTAGGCCTTCATCACTAAACACCAACAGTGATCAACAGCGTGGCATCAACAATAGAAAATTTTTATTAAGGAGTAAATTAGGACATAGCACAATGACAAGCAAGGGGAACCATAAAGGCCCTGATCCGGTCATCGTGACTCAAAGTGTCAACACTGGTTTGTGGTGTCAGCACAGATCTTATAATTTTATTTTGTCCTCTTATTTTCTCTTCTCGTCACAAGTGCAATATAACTGCATTCCTTTAGTTCTGTTGTTGTTGTCGTTGCGTGATGAAACAATTTGTTTTTGTTTGGCTTTGCTTATTGTTGGGTTGTTTAAAATATTTATTATTTGTTAATTTTGCACTTATTTATTTGGTTAGCATTTGGTTATTTTTCTTTTTGTAATTATTAAATTAATTATCAATTGTTAATTTTAATTCATACATAATTTAAATTAATTATCTATTTTTTGTTTCAACTATGGCACAAAGAGAAAAGTATTTGTGTGGAGTTTAATTTTTACTTTTTTTAAATATTAATTGTTTTATATTATATTTTTATAAAAACAGGCAGTAAATGAACGAAAAAGTCATTAAATGTTTAAACCCATCCTTTATGTAAATATTGAAGAACGTCAATTAAATTTGACTCAGAGCCAATCGCCGAGTATTTTAACTATATCAATTGACTCCCTCTAATGACAACGCGATGTTAAATCTACCGATCCCTTTCATGTAAATTTCGGGACTTCCAACTAGTTGCTAATCGTTAAGAACCGGGCACATGACCTTTCTTCCGGCAGGTTCTCTTCCGTCTAGGGATGGTAAACATTTTGAAAATAATATGAACGGAAATAGTTGAATAGTTAAAGCTTAATAACACTTGAATATAACAAGGAAATACTCATCCTAAGCCTCTACACGCGTCCGCTCAGTTCACTGAAATGAGTGTGGAATAGAACCTTCCTTACTTAATTACTGATAGCTACAATACTTAGCCAACTATTTATAATAAAATTCAAACAATACGCCTACATCAGAGACATATCAGTAGGGACAGGAAGTTGTATTCCATATTGAATGATCCTTCGATCAATCTTTACACACATTGGTTGAATTTATTGATGTAGAAGGTGAATGACATAAAAATAACAGGGAATGTATGCTGAGGAATACCGCTGTGGGAAATATTATCTACCTTTTTATGGGTTACAACTATACATTCCCTACTGAAAACTTTATGTGTCCTAGATATCTAAGTGAGAAATCACTCTCAATTTATCTTATAACTAGAGAACGAGGTTTCAACATCAACTCGGAAAAACAAATATTTTGTTCACAAAAAAACTCCAACCTTTAAATCACCCGTATTTCAGAATAAAGCAATACAAAGTCAAACACCTAGGAGTGAGAGCAATTAAAACCCTAGGCAGTAGGGCAATTAAGACCCAGGGAGTTTGAACCCTCTGCATAGTTGGAGTCAAAATGTACGCGTCGTGGACATCTCTACAAAAGAAGGCTAGTATCAAACCCCTTTAAAAAATACAAAGGCAATTCTGTATCCGCATTTGTGGCACAATAAGAACCACATCAACTAAGACGATGGAAAATATTCTATCAATGCTACCAATTGATATACTGGTTAAATATGACAGCTACAAACACCAAAATATATTACATACTTACTTTACCTGGGAATAACGTCCATAGGTGCTACACCACCATAGCATCAGAAGGTGTGGAATAGGTGGGAGCAACAACAGTAGGAACTAACCTCATAACTATCCTATATACGGATGGGTCATATATTAGCGACCGTTCTGATGGAGGATTCTACGACATGAGTGCTAATTTTTTTAAATTCTTTCGGCTGTCGGATCCCAACACAGTTTTTCAGACTTAGATCACAGATATTGCAGAAGGGATATAAGCTGGAATACGCCAAAGCATTTTAAGCGTCCAAGAAGAATGGGCTACAAAACAAAATACCACAGATTGGCAGAACTCTAATGTTGGCAGAGTTACCAAAATTATCTGGGGTAACTGAAATAATAGAAATTCCATGTCTGGGAAAGCCAACAGTTTAGAAGTTGGTTATGTTAACAGAACATCCAGAATTAAGGAACCACGTGGTACGCATTGGTATTGTTTTTGATGTAACATACATAGCTATCAGGAAAAAGATGAAACACTTTGGCATTGCTTGTCTCACTGTCCTACTTTCAGTCAAATTAGGAGGCGAATATTTAATTCTGATATTATGCCAGATTCGAATTCTAATTGAAAAGACTTAAGAAAATATGTATATTGGTTTCATATTGGGTGTTCCCCAGTTTTTCACAAAGAGCGCAAAACATGCTACTAGGGCATAAGTGTAGCCAGTAACTTAACATAAGTGGACTATTTCGTCAAACGGAACTGCTAGGTATGAGATTGAACTCACTGTTCGTTAAGTTGTTCTCGAACTCTTACTTGCATAAAATAACATGTACGAGTTTTTTCTTGAATGTAACAACGCATCATTTTTTATGCCTTTTTTACCTTTAAAATTATTTTGATTTAAATGTAGGCTAAATGTAAAAAATTATAGTGATATAGAAATTAATTTTTTAATCACTGATGTTGGGTCTGCATGCTTAAATTAGGAATACAATCCAAGAGGTGTATAAGTATATTTTACAGTTATACACGTAAGGCCTAATTCATAAAAAATATTTCATACTTATAACCGTCTTATTTGACAATTATCCCATAGAAATATGTCAAATAACGATGTTATAAGCATGAAATATTTTTTATGAATTAGGCCTGTAATATTTTAGATAATGCAGCTAATAGTTGAGTCATAAGGTAAAATTTATAGCGACAAAGCACAGAGAAAAGTGTGCATTAATTATTTATGAACTTGCCGAATTAGGGATTTAAATAAGGCATGTTTCACCATTTGCTTTAATAGTATTATTTCTATTATTTAACATAACATATTAATTTGGTGGTAATTAATAGCAATACCCTTTCCTTACAAACGCCATTTGATATTTGTAATTTGTCAACTTGCACACACTTGTGCACACTTAAGGTACGTTCACACTTATCAAATATTTGCCCCGAAAAGCGTAACCACTAAATACTAATGAAAAATATTTTTGTTCAGATACGTGTTTATTAATTAAAACAATTTCATACAAAACTAATAGGCAGTGTCATGAATCCAATATTATTGGAGACTATTTAACTCAATAAATACATTATTGAATTAAGAAGTTTTTTATTAGTGTTTAGTGGTTACGCATTTTTGGGCAAATATTTGATAAGTGTGAACGTACCTTTATGAATGTAGTTACAAATTATTTAATTTCTTGTGGAGAGTAGTTCCCTGTCGGTCAATTTTATGTTTAATTTAGCAAGAAAATCAATTTAGCAAGAAAATCATTTCCGGCACATATTAGGCAAATTGTTGTTGTTTCCCGTTTTAGTTATATCTTACCATGTTATGCGTTTATTAATATGTATGTATGTATGTGCGTGCATGTATACATGTGTGTAGTTACATGCACATATCATTTACTGATCGTTCTTAGATTCTGATTGCTGGGAAAATATGCAGCATTTAAGAAGAGATCTTAAGAAACAACAGCAATAAATCGTACTACGGAGTATTTAAAACGATTAAATTTTTCCGAGTAAAGTTCCCTTTGTTGTGGTAGAAATCGTACGAATAATTATTATTTGAATTTGCCTTCTACATGAAAACGTACTGAACTTATAGTGAATCTAAATATACAACTTTAATTTCATAGTCAGCTCTTATTGTTCACTTAGCCCATATTTCGCATAATAGCGAGTATCTCTAAGACATCACATTATTGACGACAGTTCGAGATACATATATAGTAATCTCCCTCGTAAACTTCACTATCACTCATTCGTTTTTTGCCTCTAATGCTATATCGTCAGCTTATTATTGGTTTGGCGCGTACGCCATTAACTCGGAATAGAGAAAAACGGCATAGAAGGTTTACATAAAGTTTTCTCAAAATATACCCGATATAATTCTTTTATATTTTCACCACTGGTACCGGCATATGTTCTGATCAAAAACTTAAATTTTTAGGAACTTTTTTGCATTTAATCAAAAGTTAAATGCCAGTTAAATTCCAGTACCCTGTTTCTGGAAATGAAAAATCTTGTTTTGTGCTGCATATCAAACTTTTTTTCAAAAGTTGTTTTTTAATGCATATCCATAGAAACGGATATGTAATTTTTGTGGAAACGAAGACTGATCGTATGTGTATATCAATGTAAAAGATATTATTAATGAAATAAACTATCTAGGTGTGTAAATTTGGTATTCTATTTTAATTTATTTGATAAAAACATAAAAAACAGTTGTACTACTATGAGTTAATTTGTTACTTAAAATATATTAATGTACGTTTAAAAGTAATATTTTAAAAACTTTGTACCATAAATTGGTATTTTATTTTAATTTATTTTATAAAAACATAAAAAACAGTCTTACTGTTATGAGTTATTTGTATGTTTGAAATATATTAATATAATGTATGTACTATAGTACATATTATGTACTTCATATATTTAAGAGATACAAAGTAGTATTTCAAAATTAAAATGAAATAAATAGAAGGTACAAAATAGTCTTTTTAGTTAACAGTATTTTAGTTTTTTTAAATAAATAATATCAAGACTTCAAATTTGAAACTTAAAAGCTACATTTTAAGTATTCTTCATCTTTGGCAAATGTTTTATACCGTAAATTGTACTCTTCATTCTTTCTATACAGAATTACTTTAATTTTAGCAAATGGAACTTTTCTAAAATCCATTTTATTTGCTAACACTGAATAAGAGTGAAAATCATCTGGAAGCATTTCTATAACTTTTAATTTTGTTTTGTTCGCAGGCATATTTCTAAGTAATTGTATTAAATGGTGCAAGACAAAACTTAAATTAATTTTTTTACATATTGTATGAAAAATTTGCTGCATACACCAAATAGTGGTTTGCAAAGCAAACCAATACTCAGTAGACGTTAAACTTGTGGATATGAGCCAAAGTCTATGCTTGATATTTCAAAAACCATATACAATTTCGTGAAACATATTTTGTATTCAGAAAGAGGGCATCTAAAATATATATACCCCATATCTAACTCAATTTTTTTTTAAATGGTCGGTGGGCCAAACCAATAAGCTGACGATTTGGTATTTCTAAATTTCTTTTAGTCACTATTTTTGTTTTTCTTACCACAAAGTATAAATTTTGTGTAACAAATGCTATTTTTATACCATCCAAAAAAGAATTGGAGGGTATATTCTTGATCAGTGATGAAATCTAAGACGATCGGAGCCCGTCCGTCCGTCTGTAGAAATCACTATTCAGTTCAAACGAAAAGAGCCAGACTATTGATATTTGGTATAAACATATCTTGAAGGATAGCACAGGTTAAGTTCGGAAATTGGGTAAATCGGGCTCGTGAAATAGTTTTTGGATTCAGAAAGAGGACATCTAAAATATATATACCTCATATCTAACTAAATTTGTTTAAAAATGGTCGGTGGGCCAAACCAATAATAAGCTGACGATATGTGTATTGTTGAAACGTGATATTTTCTTAGATGCCATTTTTGATTGACCAGCATTCAAATACCTGCGAAGTAAGCGACGCCAAAATAAAAGAAGTCCTATAATAAGACCAATTCTAAAGGATCAAAACTTCGTTCCGTTTTACAGGGTTTTGAAAAAAAGGCATGGCAGACGTTCATGTCGTTTTGCTCAATGTGAGAAATGAAAATTATGTTGAACTTGTGAACAATCTCTTGACTCCCATCTTCAATTTTTCCTTGTTGAACTTCAGAGTAGACAATAAATGCTTTCAAAAAAGATGAGAAAATCTTAGCTAAACTGGTTAAATGTTTTGTTCTTTCAAATCCCCGGTCAATAAATACAATAACAATTTGAGGAAAATCTGGAAGTTGTTCGGCATCAAATTAAATGGCAAAACAAACCCACCCATCAAAAAGACAGTTAATTAGATAAGTTTTTGTACTTCAACAAATACAAATCCTAACAACTTATTAAAGCAAGAAATGCACTTGGTAGGAATAAAAAATTATTTTTCTCTAAAATCCTTCCCAAAAAAGTTCAAATTAACATATGGATGTCAAATATGGTTTAATATATGCCCATCCAATATGGAAAAAAATTTAAGTTTTTGAAAGAAAATACCTTAGGCGTTGTGTTTTGTTGCTCAAATCACTAAGTACTGACTTCAAAAAATATATATCAACTATTCTATACAATACAGCTAAAGTCACTACAATAGACAATTTTGTTATAAATGTCACAAGAAATCATATTTTAAACAGCGCACTTTAGGGTTTCTAAATACTTTGGACCCTAATAATAAGTCCCTCAATTTATTTCGTTACCCTTTATCACCATTTGCTGAAGAAAAAATTGTTGTTAAACTTATTCATGCTTGCATTTTATCTCAACACCTTTCTTAACGGTGGGTAAATTTGATCCCAAACACCCTTACGCATATTGATTATCGCATAACTGTTCCATTTATGAACTGGTTTTCAAAAATTTTTTTTCTTTGGCAGAATTATTACAAGTTTTGCATTTTGTATGGGAGTCACATCCAAGAATTTGCTTATTTTATTTATTTCTTTCAAAGTCTATGGAAAATTTAGAAAATTAGAGACTGTTTAAACACATTACATACATATACGAGTACATACGATGAAAGTTTCAGATACAATATGAAATGATTTCATTAAAATAAGTGCATATTATTGAATTAAAAATAAAATAACATTTCTTTTAATGATTTCAATATTTAGTGAAAAACCTATGAAGTCATACTACTCATCAAAACAAACGCATAGTCTTCTAAGCGGGTCCGACATAGCGAAGTTTGTGCAGCAAGTTCTAACTTGTAACGGCTTGAAAGATCGCAATGATCGTCGTTGGATATTGAAAATTGCATTACTCATCAAAAATTCCGATTGATGTTACCATTTATAAGGTTAACCATGTAAGAAACTCAGCATAGTTCTCCGGCTTCTCAAAGTTGGTAAATTGACCTCGGTTAATCTTATTGTGTAAGCAGAAAATGAGAAATTGCTTTTGAACACACTCAATACGTTCAATATGAATATTATAAAGTGGATCCCATATTTTGCAATCGTATTCCAAAATTGTCCTTACGAGAAATGTATATAATATTTTGGTTGTTACAGGATCATTAAATCCCTTCGACCATCTTTTGACGAATGCCAAGGCACTGCGGGATTTATTGACAGTCACCGTATTCTTGAGAACTGTATATGTGAACACTTGTTTATATTGAGACTCATCAAATTAGCGTAACACCAATTGTAAAAGTTATCTAAGTCGTTTTGTAGATACAGTCGACCAGTTGGAAGTTTAATAGTCAAGAAAATTTTGACATCATCTGCATAGAATAAAACGTTAGTGTGTTTTATAGCATCATCATCATAATAAAAAGTGTAAATAAAATTGGCTGACTGAGTTCTACGTACAAGATATGAATTAAAGGAACTCAGATAATTATTGTTGAAACCCATGAGGTCCAATTTCCTCAAAAGCAGATCAGTATAAATAACGTCAGTGTGGTGACTGTTTACAAAAGATTCATTAACCAACGTCGTTAAGTGGTGGATGTTTGTCAGAGCAGAAAATCATTTACGAAAACCGTGTTGTAGAGATGATAATAAGCATGACGCTTGGTGGATAAGGCAATCCATCATAAATCTCTCAAAACGCTTCGGAATATCACTTAATTTCGCTATACCCCTGTAATTGTTAATATCGGATTTGTTTCGTGACTTAAACAAGGGTATGATATATGAATCTTTCTATAGTTTTGGAAGTAACCACAATTTAAAGAAGCATTGGAAATAATAGATAAGGGTGCTGCCAAAGCAGCTGCTCAATTTATTAAAACAAAACTTGGTATGCCGTCAGGTCCACGAAAAGATAAAGACTTACATTTTTTTAAACAATTGATATGCGAAGTAGATATAACAGATGGTGAAATATTTTGATTATCAGCAATTGTGTATTGGTAAGCATTACAACTACCATACAAATTTTCAGAATAGCTAGAGGCAAAAAAGTCAGTAAACAAGTTACTAATCATCTTTTGGAAACCTAAAAGACTTTTTTGGTGCTTACAAATTTGAAAAACAATTTAGGATCCTTATGAAAATTGCATTTTAATTTTATGAGGTGGTTCTTATAAAGTTGTGTGTTAATCAAATTAAAATTTGAACGAGCAACTGAATATCTGCCATAATAAAAAAGCGCTATTATGTTGAAGTATTCTGAAATATATATTTTTAAAAGCAGCGAGCTGTTTAGAGTTCCAGGGCAGTCGAGATTTATTACATGGTGTATATTTTGGTATGCATTCTTCCATATGTTTAAACATAATTTTATAAAAAGTATTGACCAAATCGTCTATTGAGAACGAGGCACAATTCAAAGTAGGCAGGAATTGAAGCCAGTTGGTATTTAGTAGCAGATGATTGATTTCAATGTAATTTGCATAATTGAAACAGAAAATTCTTCCTTTTTATACCCTTCACAAAAATGTGAAAGGGTATATATAGGTTTGTCATTCCGTGTGTAATTTCATCGATATGCACATGGGACCCCATAAAGTATATATATTCTGGATCCTTATGAATAGCGATGACGATTGAGCGATGTCCGTCCGTCTGTACGGTTTTCCCAAGCCCCCAGAAGAGCTAGAGATTTCGTTCTTGGATCGTTGGATTGGATATGAATTTAAATAGAGTGCTATTGAAATTCAGAAAGATCCGAAGTATGGGTCCAGAGCTGGGAAGCTTACACCTATTTCTCGACGCAAATTTTATACCAAAAATCAATTTTTTTAATGTTTGTAAATTAAACCTATTTCTTGCTTTGGGAAGCCTCAATGGTCTATTAAAAACTGAATAATTAAAAATTGTTTTCCCGGGATGGAAACTTAAAATTTTTTTTTTCGGCCCATTCCGTATTTCGTAGCACATGTAGTAACTAAAATTGTTAAAGATTGTAAGTTTTTTTTTTACAAAACCTTTTTATACGTCATGAAAAAATTGGCCAAAAAAAATTTTTTAATTAAAATTTTGCTTCCAGGGGTGGGAAATTGCATTTATTTTATACGTGAAAGTAATCAAATAGGCAACTGATGTTGTTTTTGTTGGATAAGCCTGTCTTATAATTTAGAAAAAACAAAATTGGTATCAAAATTTCAAAAATAAAAAATAAAATTTCGAATCCAGGGATGGACAAGTGCAATATTTAATAGTAGATGAAGTTGACCAAAATGGTTTAAAATTTTAAATTTTTCTTAAAAAAATTACTTTATGCCTCATGAAGCGTTGCATTGATAAAAAACAAAGAATTAAAGTTTCGCTTCCAGGGTTGGGAAATACCAAACTGGTTACAAAATTTAAGTTTTTCCTAAAAAAAACTACCTTATACCTCATGAAGATTTGCATTGATAAAAAAAATTTGAAAAATTAAAATTTCGTTTCCAGGGTTGGGAAATTGAAATATATAAAAGTAACCAAATAGGCAATTGACGTTGTTGTTTTTGCTAATTAAAACTATTTTATAATTCAGGAAGAACAAAATTGGTATTAAAATCTTAAAGAATCAGAATTTCGACGTCAGGGTTGAACAAATAATATATTTTATGGTACATGGAAGTGACCAAAAAGTTTAAAATTAAAATTTTTTTGTCAAGTAAAACTATGTTACATCTTTTAATTAAACCTACTTCCTGTTTTAGCAAGAAAGAAATAAGAATTACATCTGTGAAGGGTATTTAAGATCCGGCACAGCCGAATATAGCACTTTTACTTGTTAGTTATAACTTTCATCTTAACATCATTATATAAATTGCAATTTATTTCGATTGTTAGATGATATCGACCCTCAGGAGTAGAAATAGGGCACATACTAGTTACAGTGCATTCTTCAAACTCGTTCACAAATACTAAATCGAGGAGTTTATCACAGATGTTAAGAATTTTGTTTATTTGGTGCAGATATAGGTTGGCAATACTATTGAGAATCTCATCACTGTTATCATTTGTTAGAATTGGTATGTAGCAACAATGTTCTGATGAAATCTCCCACGAGATACAAGGTAAATTAAAATCACCAAACACAAAAATTAAATCAACAGGGTTTAGTTTTGAATTATCAATTCAATTGCTTTACTATGTTGTTTATATATCATAGGATCAGAATGCGGAGGAATGTAAGAACATGTAATAAATACATTTATGTGGTTAACCTTAAAAACCACTGCTACGAGATCAATGTTATAACATGGTAGCTTTTGAATTTCTTCCATTGGGAACAAGTTAGAGATAGCAACTAAAAATACACCACCAGTAGTTGTTGTAATTCTATCACGACGAAATATTTGAAATTTATTACAGAGTATTTCGGAGTCTAGGAAAGTATTGTTCAGGCAGTTTTTAGTGAAAACATTAACATGATGATGGAAATTAGAACTTTGCAAATATAAATCAGTAAGTTTGGATTTAAGTCCACGAACATATTGATAAGCGATATGAAACTGATTACCAGGAAAATCAAGCAAATTTTTATGTTATGTATTTTTCTAGGAATATCACGATCAATTTGATTATCATCATTTGTAGCAGATAAGTTATTCTGATTATTCAAAGGTGGCAACCTATCTAGTTTTTTGAGTTGATGACCCCTACATATGCGATGCATTGTGTCATTGTACATATGCGATTCATTGTGTCAGAACTAGGAAAGTTGGTTATGGGACGTTAAATTTGAATCTCCCCAAGTTAAAACTGGCAGGAGAGACTTTTGCTGGAAGTTTGTGCCACATACGAACCGTCCGGCCAAACGTATTCTCTCTGTAATGCGTGGTGCGGTTCACTGGCAACTCAATCACAAAAGTATACGCCCTATGTGAAGAGCGGGTAGCTCGCAGAAATAAACGGTTCTCAGGCACAAGCCCTCTTATTTCACCAGAACACATTCCGTTGTAGTATCGGTAGAACAGTGGAACACACCCCACGTTGCATCGACGCTCCAGTGAGTCAATTGAGTTGGTTACCCTACTATCACCGATGTCCTTCTTCGCTCTCTTTTGTTCGCGGTATAGCAACTTAAAAATAGACTTTGAAGCACCGGCCCATACATGAGAGTTGTATTCCATTTTAGGTCAGATGTAGGTGGTATATATAGTGAAGAGATCAGTTGGTGTAAATGTCTTACACCGTCTTAAAAAGCCGATGCACTTCAATGCTTCTTTTGAAATATGAAAGATGTGATCAGTCCATAGAACGTCGCACTGTATTTTCATACCAAGAACAACAAGAGCTTTTGATTCCCCAATACCTATACCATCCATAAACACGGATGACACAGAACCTTCAACCAGACGCCAATGCGTAAGCACGCTGCACTGCGTCTTATGAGGGTTAAAGTTAACCCTGTTCGGGAGGCCCCATTCGGAGATTGACACGAGATCACTTGATGAGGAAGAGTGTGGGAGATAGAACAGAGCCCTGCGGTACCTCTGAATTCACCTTGAACTCGTTTGATGAGACCCCATCTATAACAACTCGTATAGTGCGGTCTCTGAGGAAGCTCGCTATAAACCGAGAGAAATCATTACCGACACCAAAATCAGTCAGTTTTGACAGAAGTGTGTCATGCCACACTCTATCAAATGCTTTTGAGATATCTAGAGCAACCACCTTACTCTCGCCGAAATGGTGAATGGAATTACATAATTTTGCTGTTAATAGAGCCAGCAGGTCTCCCGTAGAGCGAACTCTGCGAAAACCATACTGCCGGTCGTTAACTAAGGTGGAAATTGGTCATACTTTCCATGACTTTGGAAAGTGCAGAAGGGACTACAATGGGGCGGTAATTTTCGGGGTATTGCCCTTCTTTGGGATCGGCGTTACATTAGCTAACTTCCAGCACATCGGAAATTTACCGGCATGGTACGATGCGCTGAATAGCTTAGCCAATGGATGCGCTAGCGTCAAGAAGCACTGCTTCAAGACCAGTGCTGGAATGCCGTCCGGCCCAGGAGACTTCTTTATGTTAATATTCGCTAAAACCTTTTTAACTGCTCGCGGTCGAAATATTATTTTTGGCATAGTAACTGTTCAGTGAACCTGTTGATAAAGCTTTCACTGCCTCTCGGACCAGTAAGAACTTTAGCACGAAGGTGATGCTCGTATAAAGCTTTTTCAGTCCGTAGCACTCTGGCACACAAAGACCTCGCTTGTTTGCACGGCGCATCAGTATTTGCGTTTTTATTATTCCGCCAAGTACTGAATGCTTCCTCTCTGGATCTGATTGCCTCTTTGTAGGATTGGTTAAACCAATTTTGTCTCGGCTTAACCGAAATTTTTTTGGATGGGTTGAAGTACTTACTTCATTCCCAGCAAAATTATATTTTCTACCATTTCCGCCAATTACATCGACATCATTGTTTAGGAAACAAGTCGAATATGCACAGACGCTACTCCCTTTATCCTCCTTCCCAAAATCTATTTTCCTAGTTCCAGCGTAATGCACTGCATATGTAGAGGCTATCCCCTGAGTGCTGGTCCTACTCCTAAAAAAAAAATTAAATTAAAAATTCGATAGAATTCGTTGAGCTCTGCCCAACGAGCTTTTTTGTATACAAATTTTAAACGTTTCGTGGCTGTGGGTGTAACGTTTCGAAGTACTGGGATCGAAAAAGAAGCGGAGATGGTACAGTGATCCGAATTACCGAGAGGTGCACTAACGTTCACTTCATACTTTTGATGGTGTGCAGTTAGGAACAAGTCAAGCGTATTTAGTTGGTGCCCTTCAACACACGGTATATGTGTTGGTTCATTCACTAGTTGCGCTAGGTGATTATGCGCGGCGAATAACTCAACATATTGGCTTTCTGTAGTTGTATGGCTCGAATGGCGAAGCCACGATGAGCTGTGGACAATTTGACTGTCCGGACAACTTTCGAGGACTCTTGATATAGAATCGGAAAGGGAATCGAAGCCAGATAAAGTTTGTTCCCATCCCGCGTTTGGACTTCTATAAAGGAATCCGAAATGCAAATTATGTACCCTGATTTTGAATTTAGCCCAGAGGAAGCTAAATTCAGGATCATAAAAGCCTAGTAATTGCTGGGTTTGGTACACAACATTATTGCGTATATATAATGCAAGACCACGATGAATGTTAAAAAGGCATAGAAGTTGATACCCAGGTACATAAAAATCCTATGGGTCTGCATCCTCAGATGCCAGGGTTTCACTTAAGGCTAAAACATCCTGCTGATAGAGACAAACGTTAGCATAAACTGAGAAGAAGTTAGCTCTCAAGCCTCGTATGTTGCAGAAGTCAATTCTGAATTTACATGCCATGAAATAAATTTAGGGAAATCCAAAATAATAGTCTGTCTTGTTAGTATTGACTCCAACGATGGTGATTACTGCTTTTTCTGTGGCTACTAGGTGGTTAGTGTTATACCCTCACCACCAGGCGGCCAAACAGCATCCTCCACGCTGGAATCAATAATACAAAACTATTTTTGTTAAAGGGGTTAGGGGGAAAAGCACAATCGCAAAAAACTACTACTACTACTAGCCCTGAGCTGGTCATTGCGATTCACGGTCCCATCACTGTTACAAAAGACCGTTGCTGTTTAAAACTGCCGTTTTTTCAGATTTCTTTTATGTTTGTTGATTCATTTGTGATTAAGTGCATGTGCATTTGACTATTTTGTTTATAATTTGTCTGCTTTGGTATGTTAGTATGTTTTTTTATTCTTCACTATTGTTCTATTTTTAAATTCTTTTATTTATGTTTATGCATATTGTTGTTGTTGCTGTTTTTTTAAGGGACAAAAATTGTATATGTATAAACAAAACAAAATAGTAGACGTGCGGACTACAAAAAAACGCGTGTGGACGGGACGAGGGGAGTACTACATTATTATCATCCCGTTAAACGAATTGCCTGATTATTGTATTTTTTGGCCAGAATTCTGAACTTACTATTTTATCAAACATACTCTATGGAACAATTATGTTAAAGGGGGCTCTGTTTCTTGTATTTATTTTGAAAATTAAGAATTTTATTTTAAAAATTTTTATATCTTGAAACAGCTCAGTACCAATTTTAAATTTTATATAAAATTCAACGTCGGTTACAGACGTGTCAATAGCAAAACGAGTGTCAAAAATAGTTTTCCTAGGCAGGATAATTTTTAGGGGGTTTTCCCACACCAACATTTGTAAATGGACTTAAATTCTGTGGGTTAGGTGAATTTAAATTTGATTCAATGGTTGTGGATGATTGATACTCCCAGTTTGTTCAGCAACAGGATTTATTTGAGAATCATTTGTTCCAATATTTGAAGCGGTAGTTGAAAAAACATTAGAAGAAGCAGAAGTTGACCGATCAGTATTTATTGACTCAAAACACTTGTTAATGCAAAAATATTTTGTAGGAGCAGTCTTATTTGATGGTGACTCAGCAATACTTGATAGCGGGTTATCAATTCGTTGCTCCTTATTGGCCTTTCTAGATGATGATGATCAATACAGCACCAATGCAAACCTTCAAACTTATTAATATCTTCGCCTACCATCACCGAAAGGCCACAACACTTATAATAACAAAGCCCATGACATAACCAGCAGCATGTCATGTTTTCATAATTAGATTCAGCTTTATAATTTTTATGTAAGCAAGACATTGTTTTAAGAGATCTTATTATAAAATGTGTGAGTAATGTGTAAAAATACCCGATGGTAACTCTTATTTATGGAATGCAATATGATTTCGATGGAATGTGGATATTTATAGGGTGTCCGCCGAGAAGTTATACTACTTTGTTTAATTTTTCATGAAATGAAAGATAATGTCGGCAATTATGTATAGAATACAATATCAGATAAATGTCCGCCTCTGTTAGCCTCACAAATGCGAGCCCTTTTGAGCACATTTTTCATTACATTCTCACACATTTTAGGTGGTATTTCATTAATTTCATCACGAATATTTTGCTTAAGTTGCTCAAGCGTTTCTGGTTTGTTTGCATAAACCTTGCTTTTCAGATATCCCCGCAAAAGGAAGTAATTCCATTGTAATCCTGGCTGTATGCGATGTGGCATCGAATGTTTTTCCATAATAAATTTGCCATTTGTCTACTACACGACTGCCAAATATGAACTGTCCAGACTAAAGTTTACCAAAATGGCGGCAAAACAAAGTAGTGTACCTTCCCGCGGAACACTCTGTATTTGTTTTGCTTTATGTTTAAAGAAATGCATGTACTGTTGTTTTTGTTTGAAATGTTATAATATATTAATTTATGTATGTATGTATGTATAGCAACATTATTTATATAAATGAAATTTATTTGTTGGTGGTTAAGAAATGTCTATATGCGTTTCATTGGTGCTTTACCAAATCATCAGTATTAAAAGCAACATTATTTAGTTTTTTATTGGGCAATGTAATATGCTTTATCTGAACATAGTTTAAAGTTTTCTTGTTGTTTCCGATTTAAATCATGTAACAATAATATGTAATGCAAGGAGAATATTATATATAAGTCAATGTTTGAAGCTTGGAGAAACCAAGATGATATATTTGAAGCTGGCTCAGTTAAGACAAAGAATTTTCTAAGTTTGTAGAAGAAAGATGTTCGCAGTAAACTTCGATCGAAAGAGGTTTGAGTCAAAATATGTTGAATGGTTGAAAACTAAGTTGGAGTTGCCACATGCAAAAGCAGGTTCGTTGTCAGAGAAAACGCGCTCTGAGAAAATGGCTCTACCAGTCTACCAGCCCGAATAATAGAGACTGCGAACATTCACTTGGACATCAGAAAAAGTTTTTTCTCATCTACATGAAAGTAATACCCAATCAAAAAATTTAATCAGTTCTCATTACGTTTTTGTGTTTAATTTGTAAATCTAAGTTTGCTAGAACACTAATCGATGAGCTATATAATAGCGGATTTTTTTTATCCGAATACATCGGTGAAATTTTGCGGCGATCGACGCACAGTGCTACCATCAGTGGACAAAAATCAAAAACATTGTTTCCGCAAATTTCACTAAAAATAATTGATTTCGATATATAACAATACAGCTAACACAAATCTCAAGGAACTTTTGTAATTTTATTCATTTTTGTTGCCTCCAGGTGGCGCCAAAATTACGAGAAAACAAGTAAAAACGTTATATTCGACCGGGTCGAATCTTAAATACCCTCCAAATATTTAGTAAGTGAATTTGAAATGTTTAACTTGGTGGGACAGAGTTCCTTTATATAATATCGTACGTCAACGCCCACTAAAGGGGGCGGGGTTCAAATATATACAATATCATGTTTTCCACAGACGAACGTATGGGCATTGCTAGACCGTCTTAGACTTCATCGCAATTCTCTTTGGAGGCTATAAAAACTGTATTTTGGCGGGGTCGCTCTGGCAAGGGCTGTGGGGGAAACATTTCACCTTTGTCATAAAACTCTAAAAATAAATGCTTGGGATAATTATATACAAAATTTAAAACAAAATTTTTTTTTTGGTAGGGTCATTTTGGGGGCAAAGAAAGAGGGGGGGGGGGGGGGGAAGGCAGAAATCGGCAGTCATAAAACTCTAAAGATAAATGCTTGGGATGATTATATGTATATATATATATATACATATATATACATATGTATATATATATATATATATATATATATATATATATATATATATATATGTACATATATATATATATATATATATATATATATATATATATATATATATATATATATATATATACAATGAATATTATACACAATTCAACCGTCTGAATTTCAAAAAGAGATATACATGACTAAAACATGTGCTTACATTTTCATTTAGTACAGATGGGCACAGATGATCGGGAGTAACTGTTTTATGGCCATGGGAGGCAAGCGTGGATCCAGGGGGGTGGTCTTGGGGGTTCATAACCCCCGTAGGCTGCTATCTATTTATTCTAAACTCACTGATAAATGAAATAAATACATGTTATATAAATATTAAAATAAAAAATATTTTTTTAAATAAATATTGTTTTGATGATGAATAAAAAAAGTTCTACTCAGCAACAAGTATTTTTATCATGAATAAAATACAAAAGCAAAAATTAGCAAGCATGAACGAGTATTCATGTACAACAAAAACAAAATTATGTATATACATACATACATATATAAGTGTTTGCTTGCTGTGTATTAAAATAACTTGTGTATTAAACTAAGTCCTCTTTTACACACATCAGGTATACTTGATCAGTTTTTCTTCAATTTTCTTTCGAACCTGCATTTACGTTCACACACGAAACGTCATGGCAAGTTTTTCTTCATTGCTGAACATTCATTTAATATATTACGGATGATAAAACAAAAAGTCTGTACCCCTTTTCATGCTCTTCACCGCTCTCCAGTGTTGTCAGATTAGAAGGTTTCCCCCTAGATTTAGGGTTTTCTTTTCTATTTAGGGGCAGATTTAGGGGTTAATATTCTTGGGGGGGAAATTTGGGGGGTAAGAAAATTTTATTTAGGGGATTTTTAGGGGATTTTCGAATTTATAGTTTGGTACATAATAGTACATAATTTAACAACTGAGCATGTCGAAGATCGAAATGACGAATTAGAAAGTAATCACGCAAATACAAACATTAAAACATTTTTCTCGTTAAATCAATTTTGTTGGTTTTCCTTGAACTGCAAAATATAAATTTTAAAAAGTTGTTCATCTTTACAATTTATTACCATATATGCCAAAAAAGGATAACATATATAAACAAAAATATAAAAAGGAGTGGAAAGCAGATCAGCACTTTAAAGGTATTGTATTTTTAAATACAATTTTAAACACAATAAATGCAAAATTAAATCTCAGATTGATTAGCCCCAGTCCAGGGAGACAACTTCAAAGCTTTATGCAAATATTGTAAGAGCATTATGGTGGCTAACAGGAAACCTTATTGCACAGTGTACATGTACCCGTAACAAACTTCCTCAAGCCGTCTCTTACAAAAGAAAGAGAGATTGCAGATATATTTTTTTTTTTGGGGGCTTTTTATAAAAAAATAAAATAAAAAGTTGTGTGTTTTCTCGCTTTTCGCGTAAGAATGATAGTACCTCAATTCAAATTTAATAGAGATAAGAATGATGAAACCAAATTACTACTTAAACTTTTCTGCTTTAAGGGGTTTTTTAAAAAAAAGTGTAGAATCTAGGGGGTTCCTAATTTTTTTTTTTTTGGGGGAAGAAAAAAAATTATCTGACAACACTGCCGCTCTCTCCTAAAAGATCAAGACTTGACGAGTCAAACGTGATGTGTGTGAAAGGGGTCTAACTTCTCTACTTTGATTTTATTCGACGTCAACCACGGATGGAAAACATGATACAATTTTAATTTTTTTTTGGCACAATTAGACTTTGTTGGTACCGTGGTACTACCACGACTAATTTGGTACAATTTAAATATCTCAATCAAAAGCTTACACCTAGTTCATAAAAACGTTTTATGTTTGAAAATTTTTGTTAATTTCTCAGTGAATCAGTTAATAAACATAAAATATTTCTGTGAATTATACGGTTACATAGTCTAAGATTTTGTGTCAACTATTTATTACATACAGTATTCCACTCAGCACTTCATGAAATTTTCGGATCGTTTCTTACTCCTCTGCTTGTTCTATATATTTATTTTGTCGTTTCTTTTTGAAAATGATTGTTCTTTCGAGATAAAACGGTTCTTTTGACCCGAATCTTTCAAAATAGTATCTTATGTCTCATATTTCTGCTAAATTATGGCTCATTTAAGTAACGGACTTACAATTATTTGCTATAATTTTTCGCAACAGAAACATTTTTCATCGTTAGGCTGCCTTATATTTGATTCAAAAACAATCACGTTGTTTTGATTTCCAAATACCGAAAAAGTTTTCAATCAATGTCTCGTTGCCTAAATTTTAAACTACCAGAAAATTTATTATCTTAAATTGTATGACTTTTTGAATAAAATTTAATCAACTGATTCCTAGATTTTTATGTATATAACCTTTTTTTGTTGTATACTTGTGTAGAGAAGTTTTTGAATTTCTATTTATAGAAATATAAAATATATAAAAAAATGGTACCGTCATGGTATGAAAAGTACGTTTTATTTAGTTAATTGGTATAAAATCAAAATAGCCCTTTTCCATCCCTGAAGTCAACTCTTGTTTGCATAAACACCTGAATAAAACATGTTCGATTACCAGACGGACAATTAAGCAAACGATGCGTTCGTCGATATGATACTGTTTTCATTCAAAAATCTCTTTTGCTGCGTTGTCAAAAGAGAATAAAAACTTTCATCTATGATGTCAGTAAAAGATGTTCGATCTGGAGTCGTCTCACACATACTTGTATGAAGCGTTCATCACTACTTTGTATCGTGCTATTAGAAACATACAAATATCATTTATGTACATGTATATGAAATGTACACAAGTTCACTTGTTTATTGTGCGGATAATTTAAATTTTAAAATACCGTCAAATCCGCTTTAGCGCAACACGCTTTACTGGAAAAATCGGATTACTGAAAGCGAGGCAAGTAACCTCACTGATTTTAAACGCAGCTAGTCTTATTCACTTCGTTTTAGGGAAACATCTCTTTATTGAAAATATCGTATTACTGAAAACCAAAAGCTAGCCAACAACTACGTTTTGTATGAAACTTACTTCGCTTTAGTGAAAAAAAATAAACAATAACAAATTTATTTATTAGAAATCGATTGCATAACTTAAGGCTGAAAAAATTGTGCATGTTTTGTCCGTTAAAAAATTAAATGGAAATATGTATTTGTCCTTTTCGCTCTTACGAACTTTATTGTATTTTTCTATTATATTGTCAATGCAATTGGCTAGACCTTTTCGAGGAATTTGTGAAAAATTTCAACAACAAAATGAATAATTCTATGAATAATTTTTACGTTAAATTGACGTAAAAAAATATACAGATTTGATATAAAGAATATTGTTTTACTGATTTTAAGCAGTACGCTTAACTGTAACAAATTTCAATAATCCGAACTACGTTTTAGAGAAAAAAATCGGATAACTGAAAAAAATTTGGTTTTGGTTATTTGCAGTAAAGCGGAATCGACTGTAAAACTTAACATTTTTTATTCGAATTTCCGTGATATTAGTAGCTTAGTCAAGTCTTATTATATACAAAACCGTAAAAAGTACATTATTTTTGCATTAAGTACAGTACTCGATAATCCGGACACCATAAATCCTGAGCATGTCCGTATTACTGGAGTGTCCGGATTACAGATGTTAATTTTTTTACCTGCATAATGCAAAGAATAAAAACTAAATCAATTTAATACTTATTTATCAAGTTTTTTATTAAAAAGAGAATATAGTTCAATAAATGTTACATTTATATGGGGTACCCTATGGGAAACGTCCGTTTCGAAAGAGAACGGACTTAACAAGTGCGCATGCCATCGATATGCCACTACTTCTATGAGAACGTATACATCGAACGTATATATATATATATATATATATATATATATATATATATATGTGTACATATATAAAAAAAAAAAAATATATATATATATATATATATATATATATATATATATATATACATTTATGTTACATTTATATGTGGTATATGAAACGAAAATTCATATATGTGACCTGCTCCACGAAAAGGGACCTCTGCGCCGAAAAGAAGTTATTGAGAAAAACGCTTTAAAAAAACGCTTCGTTTTTCCGTGTTTTGCGCATGGTTATGCAACTCTTCCTTCAACCTGATCATCTGGCGATGTATTTCGACTCTCTGGTACTTTGTACGATGTTCACTATGCAGTGTTGCCTCTATGAAAATTATTTCAATGTTTTGGATTTAAGCCGATAGAATTGAATCTATTATTTATTATTATTTAATTTATCTGTCAAAGCAGCACTATTTTTTTTTAATATCGAACACGGTCGATTTTTTTTCGCCAAATTTGTCTGCAACACATCTTACTGATTTGCCGGTGATTAATTCATCCAATAGTTCACACTTCTTTTTTATTCTTAAACTTTTATGTGATCTCTTGCTATTACTATCCTATATTGTGTTTGGCGTTTTTCGCCTTCAGATTCGACATTTTGTAATAGATTAGAGAAAAGTTAGCTTTTTGTCTTTAAGCTATTACAATATGTCGACTTTTCAGGCGTTAAACGCCAAATACAATAGCGGTGACTGTTTTACAATGTCCAGTTAAATAAAGAAATTTTTAATAATATGTATAGCTTAAACTTTGATAACTTTTGCGAACCTATGTCAACACAAACACTCAACTAACTAAGGCAAAATTGCAAAAATTCCACGCGTAGACTACTACTACTACAGTAAAAAGTTCCGTGAAAAAATGAAAAAAAATATTACTGTCCGTATTATAGAGTAAAAAAAGTGGTACCGTCCGGTTTGTAGCAGTGTCCGGATTATATATGTGTCCGTAAAATCGCGTGTCCGTATTATCGGGATAGCACTGTAATGTGTTTTAAGGTAATATTAACACTATAACGTTTAAAATCTATTCGTATTAATGATAATTTTGTATTAGGTATCAGGTTTCTAAAATTTTACCATGATTTTAAATTAACATTACTTGCAGTGTTGTCAAGTAGTTATAAGGCAATTAAACAAATAAAATTTTGTTTTTGGTAGTATAATTTTAAGACAATTATCAGAGTCGCCCAATTAAGTGTAATTAAACATGTAACTGTGTTTTGAGAACTTGGGAAAAAAATTGCGAGTCTAAAACCGGTAGTAACAAGTAAATGTGCTATATAATTTAAATTTTTAAACTTTTTGGTCACTTTCACGTACCATAAAATATTTTATTTGATCAACCCTGGAGTCGAAATTTTGATTTTTTAAGATTTTAATAAAAATTTTGTTCTTCCTGAATTATAAAATAGTTTGAATTAGCAAAAAGAACATCTTCAATTGCCTATTTGGTTACTTTTATACATTTCAATTTCCCAACCCTGGAAACGAAATTTAAATTTTTTTACCAATGCAACTTTTAATGAGGCACGAAATACGTTTATTTAAGAAAAACTTAATATATTTTAAAATCGTTTATTCGACATATTGTCTCAATTAAATTAGTGCTTTTTGTTTGTTATGTGGTCAAGTATGTCAATATGCCTGCATTTCATTGGTTCTTACACCAAATCATCAGTAGACTTTAACCTAATTCCAAAATAACAAAACCTCTTAGATTATACATAAACTCCCAAAAATGAATTGAGAATTACACAAGCAAAACCATAGGATTTGAAATTCAAGAAAACGCAACAAACAAATTTTATTCGATATTTTAGTTATCCAATCTGGAATGTAAACTTTGATTTTTTTTTAATTTTTGATACCAATTTTGTTTTTTCTGAACTAAAAAATAGTTTTAGTTAGTAAAAAACCGACTTTAGTTGCCTTTTTGGTTACTTTTATGTATAAAAAAATTTCAATTTCCCATGCCTGGAAGCGAAATTTAATTTATTTTCACCAATCATTGTCTTCATTAGGTATAAAGTCGTTTTATAGGAAAACTTAAAATTTTCAACCATTTTGGTCGCTTTCATGAACTACAATATATTGCATGTACCAAAAAACTTTAAACTTCCCAACCCTGGAAGTAAATTTTTTTTGTTTGATTTTTAACCAATACAACTCTTCATGAGGTATAAATTAGAATTATTTAAGAAAAATTTACAATTTTCAACCATTTTGGCACCTTCAAGAACTTTAAAGTATTGCACTTGTCCAACCCTGGATTCGAAATTTTGATATATTTTGAAAATTTTTGATACCAATTTTGTTCTTTCTAATATATAAAATAGTTTTAGTTGGCAAAAACATAACGTCAATTGCCTCTTTGGTTACTTTTATGTATAAAAAATTTAAATTTCCCAACCCTGGAAGCGAAATTTTTAATTTTGAAAATTTTTTTATCAATGCAAATCTTCATGAGGTATAAAGTAGTTTTGTTTTAGAAAAACTAAAATTTTGTAACCAGATTGGTTATTATATGTACCACAAAATATTGCAGTACCGAAAAAAACTTTAATTTTCCCAACCCTAGAGGCGAAATTTAAATTTTTTGTTTATCAGTGCAACGCTTCATAAGGTATAAAGTAATTTTTTTAAGAAAAATTTAAAATTTTTAACCATTTTGGTCACTTTCATTTACTATTAAATATTGCACTTGTCCATCCCTGGATTCGAAATTTTATTTTTGAATTTTTGATACCAATTTTGTTCTTCCTAAATTATAAGACAGGCCTAGTTAGCAAAAAAAAGAAAACAACATCAGTTGCCTGTTTGATTACCTTCACGTATAAAAAAAATTCCCACCCCTGGAAGCTAAATTTAAATTAAAAAATTTTTTTTGGCCAATGCTAATCTTCATGACGTATCTTTTTGTTAAAGAAAAACTTAAAATTTTTAATAATTTTAGTTACTACATGTACTACAAAATACTTTATGGGCCTCAAAAAAATTGTTTAATTTTCCATCCCTGGAAAAAATTTTTTATTTTATTAGTTTTTAATAGACTATTGAGGCTTCCTAAAGCAAGAAATAAGTTTAATTTACAAACATAAAAAAAAAAAATAGATGATTTTTGGTATAAATTTTGCGTCGAGAAATAGGTGTGAGCATCCCAGCTCTGGAACCATACTTCGGATCTTTCTGAATTTCAATAGCACTCTATTTAAGTTCATTTCCAATTCAACGGTCCAAGAACGATGTCTAGTTCTTCTGGGGGCTTGGTAAAATCGATTTCACGTACAGACGGACGGACAGACGGGCATCGCTCAATCGTCATCGCTATTCATAAGGATCCAGAATATATATACTTTATGGGGCCCTATATTGGTATCGAAGAAATTACACACGGAATGACAAATCTATATATACCCTTTCACTTTTTTGTGAAGGGTATAAAAAACATATTGAAAACATTTTTTGCATTAAAAATGTTTTCAAAAAATAAATATCAAATGATATATTATATACATATATTAATTATTTAAATAAATATTTATATATTAAAAGACCAAAAACTGAAGGCATTTTGCCCAAAGAAAATAAAAAATTTTTGTGTACAATCCGGATTATAAAGTTGCAATCAATCCGGATTATAGAATACAAAATTTAATGAACAACGATGTCTGGATTACCGAATAATCCGGATTAGCGAGATCCGGATTATTAAGTTTTCACTTTGTGTATAAACAAAGAAGTTTAACAGAACAATTTAGCCAGAAAGGGAACACTGAGGGATTACATTTACGAAATGGTTCTGTTCACAGACCAAATTTTAATTGAGATAGAAATTCTAGGTGTCATCAAAATACACATGCCTTTACAAACTCGCTTTCTGCCGTTTGTTCACTATTTCTCTTCTTTATTAGATTCTGATACTAAGTTTGGACTTCATCCAGTGATGTTAACCGTACGGTAATTACCGTATTGTACGGTAATTTAGCCCTCCGAACGGTAAGCAGGTAATTTCTATATAAGTACGGTAATTTTTCTAAAGACCCCAAACATGTTTTTCATAATGTGTCTACCAGGGCTAATTCATACCTGTGTTAATAGATCAGTTTTGTGACAGCCCAAAAATATAAATTCTTCACTGCAAATTCTCTTGCGACTTCATATTTCTCAGTAAAAACATAAAAAAATACGGTTTCATTACAACTATGCAAAATAATGCCTATTGTAGTTAAATTCTATACGCTTCTTATTATTAATTTTGTACCAGACTTTACGTACGGTAGTTTTACCTAAAAAACGGTAATTTTTTTAGGGTTGCTCGGAAATCGAAATAAAAAAGTTAACATCACTGACTTAGTCTGTCCATCAGAGATTCTACATCTCGCTCAGGATCATATGCAAACGGTTTTCTTGGTGGAAAAGGTTGGTTCCTACGCACGGTGTGCTCTAGCGATCCTTTTCAAGAATTTGTTCCCTCTAACATTCGCAGTGCTGCGCTATTTGCCTGCGTTTATTCAGCAGTGTACAATAGGTCGTCACATTATTATTTTATTATCTAGTACATGGTTTTTCTAATACATATGACAAGATCAAATATCTTATAGATTATGGTATTAGAATCCGCCAAGTAATAAATAAATAAGCAAATACATATCTTTATATCTGAATTTAATACAGCATTAAAAAAGTTCGATACAAAATATTTAAAAAAAGGTATGGAAAACGATTGACTCCAAATATCATCCCTGCAACTTCCCGCCAGTTTTAACCACATTCTAATGTGTACTTACGATGCGGGGTTTTTTTTAAACCCTTTTCCAAATTTTAATTTAATTTTTAGTTATTTTTGAATGTCAAGAATACTAATTATTTTACGGAATCGATAGATAGAGCTACAAGTCCGTACCGGTTTCAATTCGCAGAAAATTTAACTTTGAATAAGCCCCTTGAAACGTCACTAGCTTGGTTCGAACACTAATTGATCAGATATATATTTTTGGAGTTTCTTTTAATCACTTTTTTATAGTTATTTGTTTCACCAAACATGATTAGCTTTTGGAATCGATCGACAAAGCCGTTTAAGAGCTATTCTAAAAAACACATATCGAAAAAGTTTTTCCTTAGTATATTTTATAAATCTTAAAGTTTACCGGTCCGAACCGGTTCCAATTAACTAGCAATCTAAATTTGGAGGAAGCCTTTGACACGTGACAGACATGTTGACATCTTCTCAGTAGTAGCTTAGAGAGTTTTCTAGGAACTCAAAACGTCGAGATCTGGGGAAACTCGATTCTTTCAAAAAGAGGTAAAAACCAACAATTTCCCACATTTTTGAAGGTTTTCAATTTTAAAAATGGTTTTAGCTAGTTACTTTTATATACCACAAATAAATTTATGGGACCGTATATTTTACATTTCTGATTCTCAATAGCATTCTATTTAGGATCATTTCCAATACATCAATTCTAGCCTTTTTGGGAGTTTCGAAACGATTTCACGTACAGACGAATTGGCAACTAGCCTTTAAAAGATATGTAAGTTCAGTTCGCCTAGAACAGGTCATCAAGCCAGCAAAAAATTCATGGAGTAATAATGGACTTAGCGAGTACTTCACATTTTACATGAATAAGTGAACATGGAAACGCTACCCACTTGAACGTCAGCGCAACTGTGCGATCGCTTCAAAAATTCCTAAATTAGGCTAAGAATTGTTGCCAAATTCTTTAAATTTAGATCCTGTGACTATTTTCTTTTTCCAAACATGGAAAAATACATGTATGGTAAGATATTTGGGTGGCATGAGAAAACCAATCCTTTGGAAAGAATAAAAATATTGGAAAAATACTGGACTAAATGAAGTTATCTGAAAAGATCAAAAAACACATTTTTATTCAACTTGCGGAGTTATCAAACAATCCTCATAAGTGGGGCCCTTATTTCACTTAAATACTACAGTTGAAGCTTAAACATTAATTCTCTAAAAATTCATTACAAAAAATTAAACGAACTTAAGAGATTCTTACCTTTAGGCATTCCACAGGGACCCTTTGTCCGTGAGTTATCCAAAAAGTCTAAATCGTACTTGCGTGCAGGTGGATACGTAAGCGCCACATGTGCTGAGGTAAATGGTAAAAGGCAGCTTGTATAAAAAATGGAACAAACCAAGAGTGTTGACCAATTCGATTGGCATTTGTTGCGCTGGTGTTGTTTGTTATCGTGGTGTGGCCACAACTGTTGGTCAATGTGTTTTCTGGTATTTATAGCCATATTTTATTTATTTTTATTATTTTTGCTTAAATTTGTTAACGAATGAAGCACATACGACTACAATTGATCGAACAGCAATACCTTTTCGTTAATAATAGTTTTGGTATGATTTCGTTTGATTGGTATTTGATTTATTGTTTTAATTTGCACCTTTTAACAAATATTTACTATTTTTATTTATTTGCAATAATATCCATATATTTTTTTTAGATTTCACTATTATTTCTACATTAATATTTAACGTTGTTTGTTTCTGCCATTTGACTTGAGTGGAATTCAATATAATTTAGTTGCAATTATTTTTTAATAACTATTTATAAGTTTTAAAATGATTTACTTGAGTTTTATTATTTTAATTGCTGGTTTAAAATCCATTAGCACCGGAATATTAAATATCTGAAATGTAGAATAGAAAAAAATTTATTTTTATAACTCTTTATTTGACAAATTTTGTATAGAAATCTGTCAAATAACAAAGTAGTAAACATAAAATATTTTTTATTAATTGGACCAAGAATGATAAAATAAAGATTACGCCTTGCGCATGGTTTACCGTTTGATGACGTATTTGTTCCCTCGAAGAGATTGTCAAATGTTTATTATATGAGAAATTTATAATTTCTTACAAAAAATTTTTGTATTTTGTAATAGTTGACAGCCCTGTAATTAAGTTACTCAGAGAGTTTTAAAAAAAGTATTTCATCGGTGCTTAATAAACAACGAATTTCGTGTCATATTTTATAATACATACATATAAAAAATATTAAAATAATTAAAATTATAAAAAAGTGTTTAAATTTGGTTGTTTAAAAGCTGCAAAACTAAGAAAAATAAAAAACAAAATAAAGTGAAGAGATAAGAAAGAGAGCAAATATGAAATGTGCAGTGGGCAAATGCAAACAAAGTAACAGCAAAAAAACAAGTGAGAAATTATGTTAAAACCTAATATTTTGAGTATTTTTAATAAAACGTTTGTGTTTTCAAAAAGCTGTATCGTTTTATCTTGTGGTTAATCCTCTAAGCGACCGCAATTATTCATGGGTTAACCACTTAAGTGAAGGTGGGCTAAGTAAGCCATCAGCTTTATTAATGGAAACGCTGAGATCATGTGACACCAAATTAAATTATTTTTACTTTCAAGCGGATATTTACAAAAGCATTTGTTGGAAGCAAAATAAATTGAAGCCAGTGAAGACGTGAAAAAACTTTTCTTTAGGTGTCGAATGTATTTTAGAATTAGGAAACTAAATGCCGAAATCGCTGAAAATGCTTATAAGCGAAAGAGAAAATTTGATAAAATAACAAAATATAATGAATTCTACACCTAAAAAGCAAAAGGAATATTATATAATTTTACTATTTGAATCTATCTAACATTTAATATTGTATTGAAGACATGCTATTCACTACTTTGTATGATATTGAAACAGCAAATATGAATTCTGGAAAGTTAATTAGTCTTAAGTTTATTTTCAAGTTAAAAACAAGCGTTGAAATTATGTCTTGTCTTTTAATTCTATCCATCTCTATAAAAAAAATTCTTTTTGAAAACTATATTTTATTTGCAGCAATAGTGAAATATTGTATTAAAAGTGATGAAAATCTTTATATGGAATTATTATAAAGAATTTGTTTGCTTTCAAAAATTTTGGTAGAAAAATAACAATTTGTCCCACTGTCATGTTTTTACACAAACATAATAATTCTCAAGAATGATAAAATAAAGATTACCCCTTGCGCATGATTTACCGTTTGATGACGTAGTAGCCCCCTCGCAAAGGTTACCAAGTCTGTATCATATGAGAAATTTATAATTTCTTACAAAAAATTTATGTATTTTGTAATAGTTGGCAGCCCTGTAATTAATTTACTCAGAGAGTTTTAAAAAAAAGTATTTCATCGGTGCTTAATAAACAACGAATTTCGTGTCATATTTTATAATAAATACATATAAAAAATATTAAAATAATTAAAATTATAAAAAAGTGTTTAAATTTGGTTGTTTAAAAGATGCAAAACTAAGAAAAATAAAAAACAAAATAAAGTGAAGAGATAAGAAAGAGAGCAAATATGAAATGTGCAGTGGGCAAATGCAAACAAAGTAACAGCAAAAAAACAAGTGAGAAATTATGTTAAAACCTAATATTTTGAGTATTTTTAATAAAACGTTTGTGTTTTCAAAAAGCTGTATCGTTTACAATTTTCCAAAAGATGAAGCTCAAAGGAAGTTATGGGTAATCTTTTGCAAAAGAGTGAAGCCTGTTAATGTGGGTAAAGAAATAATTTGTGCTTTACATTTAAAAGCAAGAGAATTTTGAAAGAAACTTGAAATTTGAAATGGGTAAGTTAAAACAAAATTAATTCTTGCAGTACATTACTAAGGCGTTATGAATAGGATTTCGCAAACGGCGTGCAAAAATATTAAAATCCCATGCTGTTCCCTCTTTAGACACTAGTGCTATTGAAATTGAAACGACAACTGCTAATGAAACTGAAGTTGCAAAAGTGTGTGAAAGACTATGTGAAACTGAAAAACAAAATGATATTTCGAATAGTTTTGAAGAAAAATTGGTCACAGAAAATACTCCACGGACATGAAAATGTATGTACATTTTTTAACATTAAGCAAATATTTATTTGAATCGTTTTTAGAGATGCACTTCTCAAGGAAAATTTTAGGCTGAAAATAGCAAAAAGTCAGTGTGATGTCATTATAAAAAATTTATCATGTCGTATTCAGAAATTAAGCTTTGCAAACGTTAATCTTGAGAAGGCCTTGAGACGTTTGTTCTCTATAAAAAATTTTCTTTTTGAAAACTATATTTTATTTGCAGCAATAGTGAAATATTGTATTAAAAGTAATGAAAATCTATATATGGAATTATTATAAAGAATTTGTTTGCTTTCAAAAAATTTAGGTAGAAAAATAACAATTTGTCCCACTGTCATGTTGTTACAATAACATAATAGTTCTCCAACTGAATTTTATTAGCCAATCAGAGCACATGTTGAGTGACGTCAGAGCTCCATCATGCGCAGAAAAGTATTTTTATTTCAGCTTGTTGGCGTAATCTTTATTTTATCATTCTTGATACTTCTACAGCTGAATTTTATTAGCCAATGAGAACACAGCTTGAGTGACGTCAGAGTTCCTTCATGCGCAGAAGAGTATTTTTATTTCAGCTTGTTGGCGTAATCTTTATTTTATCATTCTTGAATTGGACTATATTCTCTAGAAAGTAATTAGCTTGTGTGACAAATAACCAAAAGAACTTAACAGATTCTTATCTTTAGGCATGCTCAATAATATTGAGCTTGAGGCTTATTTTTATAAAATAATAACTATAAACTATTTATTTTATATTTTTATAAATATTTCGATATCCTCTGGATATCTTCTTCAGGATAACAATTTAAAATTAATTATAATATTTCAACAATAATAAAATTTGTTTTTATTTAAAATATCTGATTTTTCTACTCTTTCTGAAACTATTGGAATATATGTCATATATATAAGACCAGATTAACGGGACACAGGTCAAACTTAATATATAGGAATTATACTTCTACACCGATCTATCTAGACTCTATATTCAACTATTATTACCGGCTTAGTTATTAATTTATTTCCTGTAAAATAATATACACTCTTCTTTAAGCTGCAATTTTATCCACAATTGTGAAATATTAATATACTTTAATTATTTTCGAAATCTTTAAAGATATGATATATTTTACTCGTTTTCTTTTGTTTGAATAGACAGAAAATAAAAAAGTCAGTGCATTTTTAAACATGTCACACATTCATCACCAATTTTCTCTCCACGAATTGTGTTAAAAGTATATTGATGCTGATGTCTATGCCGATGTATTTAATGACACACAAAAATCTCTGTAGGCAAACATATCTGCATGCAGGCTGACGTCGAACTATAAATTGAATTTTTTTTAAAGTTTACGTAAAAATTATATCATCATGTAACACATAATAACGCCATAACGTCATTTTTCATAATTAATTATGAGAAATTGGCCACAACACAAACTTGTTTAATTTTTAAGTTATTGCTTTTTTATGCATCGAACATATGTGTGTGAATGAAATGAAACTTAATTTACACCATTATAAATGAAACTTAATTTACACCAGATAAGCGTAAGGTACTTAAAAATTCGCACAGTTTTATCTCATAAATTCGCGGTTATCCATTCTCATATCCGTTGTAGTCTTATATTTTGCGTATTCACACTGCATGCTATTTAGACATATTGTCATCAAGTCTTATTATTTTAGAGCAGGATAAAAATATATTGTTTTGCTGCATACAAAAAGATCATAAAACAAGTAAAAACGTTATATTCGACCGGGTCGAATCTTAAATACCCTCCAAGTATTTAGTAATTATATTTAAAACGTTTAACTTGGTGGGACAGAGTTCCTTTAGGACATCTGTGTACCAAATTTTATATCTCTATTTTGACAGAGTAATTGCGGGAAGGGCCGCAGGGGAGACGTATCACCACTGTAAAATCAGAGAACATCTCAGCTTCTTACGGGCTTAAGGAATAAAAATGTTTCAATATTTTCATTATTTTTGCATAGAATATATTACATCAACGTCCACCAAACAGGGCGGGGTCCAAAAATAGACATGTTTTCCACAGAGGAACGTATGGGCATTGCTAGATCGTCTCAGACTTCATCACTGATCAAGAATATATATACTTTATGGGGTCTAATTCCTTTTGGAGGGTATCAAAACTGTTTTTTGTCGGGGTATCTCTGGTAAGGGCTGTGGGGGAGACATTTCACCTTTGCCATAAAACTTCAAAAATAAATATTCGGAATAATTAAATGTAATATTTATTTAATTTTTTTTTTATAGGGTCATTTAGTGGCCAAAGGTGGAGGAGGGGGTAGGGCAGATTAGTACCAGGTTACATCTCAGCTTCGTCATTAAAGCTTAAGTAAGTTATTTTTAAAGGATGTAGGCTTGAATAATACAATTTGTTAAATATTATTATATTCTGATATTTTTAAGCTTAATGTCTCTTTATTTTAATTCAATTCTTAATTTCAATATTTCGTCACTTCTTTGTGTGACTTCTTCAGGAAATTAATTATTTTATTTGATATGAAAAAATTTTTTGTTTATGAAACAAAATTATTCATCAACAAAATACAAAAAATATTCAATTGAAATATTTGTGGAAAAATTTTACTAAACTAGTACTCTGTTTTAATTATGAAAAACATGTGAAATAATATGAATGTTATTTATTGCGAACGATAAATCGAACAGAGTACTAGGCTTTACTAAAAAAAATTTAATTTAATTAAATTTTGTTTGAATCTTTTTGTATTTTGTTGACAAATAATTTTGTTTCATAAACAACAATTTTTTTCATATCAAATAAAATAATTAATTTCCTGAAGAAGTCACACAAAGGAGTGGCGAAATATTGAAATTAAGAATTTTTTTTAAATTAAAAGAGACCTTAAGCTTAAAAATATCAGAATATAATAATAATTAAAAAGAGGTCATTAAGCCAGAAGAATTTAACAATTTGTTAAATTTTTACACTATTTTTGCATATAATAACGCCAACTAACGGGGGCGGGGTCCAAAAATTAATTTTTTTTGACTTTATGGCTTCAGGCTTAAGATGTTGATTATTATTAGATTTCATCACTGATCAAGAATATGTATACTTTATGGGGTCTCAGATGGATATTTCGCTGCGTTACAAACAGAATGACAAAGTGATTATACCCTCCAATTCTTTTTTGAGGGTGTAATAAGAAGACGTTTTGAGGTATGTTTATCATAAAATAGAAATCTGAGTAGAACTACTAAAATATTTTACTCAGGACGGCGATAGTATATGTTCGCCGCCGTTTCTTTATACACTGTTATATCTGTAACTAACATATACATATATAGGGTCCGCCAAATAACTTTTTTTAAATGCTATAAAAAAAACTACTGAATATTTTCTCAAATTTCTTTTTTTATTTGAAAGTACAATCCTTCCGGTTAATAATGGAAAATAATTGCATTCAAATGGCTGCATGGCCCGATAACGATCGCCATTGACTGTAACGTCCACTCCTTGCTCATTTTTGAAGAAAAATGGCCCAATTATGCCTCTGGACCAAAATCCGCACCAAACAGTGACTCGTTTTGGGTGCGTCGTCTTTTCAATGTATGCGTGCGGGTTTGCTGTGCCCCAAATGCGACAATTTTGCTTGTTTACATACCCGCCAAGATCAATATGAGCTTCATCTGAAAAGAAGATTTTTTTTTAGCAAAATCTTCTGTAAGTCGATCGCAGGCCCACTTAGCGAACCGAAAACGCATTGGATGGTCAACCATATTCGTTTAGCGGAAGGATAAAACTAATTATCTGTCAAATCACACATGAGCTAAGTGTTACCATTCACGAAATAAGCACTAGTTGAAAAAAACGTAAGATTGCGGACCCTATATAACATAAAAATAAGTAGAAGAAAATTAAGCACCAAATGAATAGGCATATACAAATAAAAAAAGCAATGTGAGTCCGAGCACAGGGGAGATGTGTAAACATCTAGTAATGAACTTTTTTTTTAAGTTGGAAGTACTAGATATATGTTAGTGAAAATTAGTAGCAACTATTGCACACTAGATGGTGTTTATATGCAGCTGTTAAGTTTCTCTGTACTTCTTGTTGTCCGTATGAATGACAATCTCAAAGACGAAGAAGACTTTTAGTTTGACAAGTTTAGTTTTTTTGTTTTCCTTATTTTGCTTTGTTTTAGTAAATTTCGAATTAAAAGTGCAAAAAATCTTTTTAAAAGTTATTAAAATTAAGTGTTTTTGTATTCATTTTATTTATTTGTTTTTATTTGCCTTCGATAACATAATGTACAACTACTACTATTGCACACTAGACTTGTGTCCAACTAGCTCATTCGCTTAGTTTTGACAAGAACCTTTAATCAAACCTATGTAATTTAAATGGGTTTGATCAGAGGTTCTTGTCAAAACTGAGCGAATGAGCTAGTTGGACACAAGTCTATTGGACACTAGATGATGTTGAGTGTATTTCTATGCAGCTGTTAAGCAGTGGTGTTCAATAATTAAAGTGAAGATGTATTGGTGAGAGACTTTGCCCAGCAAACATAATGTCAAACACTTAAAATAAGAAAAAACGACAGAGTTTTTGACAACTTATTAAGTGAATGTAATTTTAATTTTAAGAAAAAAAAATCAATGAGTGTTCGAATTCACGGGCGATGTGTTAACACCTTTTTGTTTATCTATTTTATATTAAAGTTTAATATAAAATAAATAAACAAAAGGTTTAATAATTAAACCCACAAAAAACAAAGAGAATGCAAAGCAACAGACAAATGTACATACATACATTGTTATGTTTGTACATAAGCTACATACGTTGCTGTGTTGCTATCTCATTTTTATATATGTACGTATAACCATGTCACTATTCTCTTTGCTATGCATAAGACAAAACCGAAGATCAACATAACACTTTTTTAATATTACTCCAAATTAATACTTCGAATTAAAACACTTAAATCTCCGCTCGCCGATATCGGATCGCCTTAACTTTTGGCCTAAACTCTTTGTCGAAACCCGCACTAGCGTTTTAATCCAAAAACTAATAAAATCGGAATTTCTGGAGAAAATCGCGTGGGAAAATTATATGAAAATCGCCCAAAAATCACTTTCAATACCGACTGCCAAGCAACGAACAAACAAACTCTTACACTTGCGTATGTATTGAAACTGATAGTTTACTGCCCTAGAGGCGCGCGTATAGATGTTAACACATCAAAAATGTCGGGGACCGTAAATAGCAGTTATCAATATTAAAAAATAGAACAGTTATATTGAGAAAAAACAAAAATAAATCTTTTTAAACCAGTTTTTCATGTATCATTCCTCATTATAATTTTTAAAATCGCTATGAAAATTTTAAATTAAACACTCCATGTTAATAATTGCGAATTAGTAAAATATTTTTTAAGTTCAAAGAAGTTATTTTATTTCGCTGCTTAGAACAAACATTTTTCATGTTTGAAAAAATTTGTTCACATAAGTAAGTAGTGTAAAAAAATTATATATATATTTTAAATAAATTTTTTTAAGCTGGGGACATATTGCAACATCTAAATTTTTCCAAAATCCGGACTACTAATTTTATCGAAATCTTTTACTTCAGATCTAATTCAATTTCGATTTTAACTTTCGTGTTCAATTGTAATTGAATCGCTTGTGTTTGCTATGCTTCGTCCAACAAGAAGCAACAACAATGCTTAATAAATTTCTGAAATAAAATGACAACAACCATCCGCATGTGTTCTCATCGCTTGCTCAACGACGACTGAATGAACATTTTTATAAGAGCATAACAAATGTGTGTAAATTTTTAAAACAATGGTTCTATGGGCTGAACACCACTGCTGTTAAGTTTCTCTGTACTTCTTGTTGTCCACATGATACACTAATCCACTCATACATAGCTCACACCGATTTGATATTACTCTAAATTTGTGATTGTATTGTGAAAAATATTTTTACCCCCCAGCGTGTAGATGTTTACACATCAAATATCTTGTTTCTTAAACTTATGCATCTGGCGCCAGCAAAAAATTTACTCAGCTCGTACCACAAGCTGCTCAAGTTTTTGTATATACTAATGCGAATTAAAAAGAGGTGCCCTCGAGATCTCAACTGAGAACAATTCGCTACATATTTGTTCTATACATTCATGGTAAAGGGAACTTGACATTTATAAGTTGTAAGTTTTTAGTAAAAATTTTACCTAAAATGGGTAATAGTAGCTGTGATGTAGAAAAACATTTATATTATTCGTACGTGGTGTGGATTCACTTTTTTATTCTATGTAAAATTTTTATTTCGCAAGGTATGTTTGACATCACAAACGGTCAGCTTACATTAAGATTTATACTTACAAAACTTATTTCGAGAATCTTGTGCGACAAAACAAAAGCAATTCATTACAAATGTGCTATTTTCTTATCAGCTGACCTAGTTTTGAAATAGCACACTATATTATGACAGGTTGTTCACACTAGTCGTATATTTTCGTCCTTTTATTTTATAACATTCGACTTTATGATTATAGTTTGAGTCCCACAATTATGTATTTATTAAAATTAAAATAACTACTGATTTCCTAATAATTTTTCTTAAAATAATTATTCTACAATACGCAAATGAAAGATTAACAATTAACAAGTAAAAGTGCTATATTCGGCTGTGCCGAATCTTAAATACCCTTCACAGATGCAATTCTTCTTTCTTTCTTGCAAAAACAGAAAGTAGGTTTAAATAACAAATCAAAATGATGTTATCGGTTACTTTTATATTTAAGAAAACGTTTACATTTTTTGGCTGGAAAGCTAAATGTTTGGCTCTTCATATTTTTAATACCTCTGAACGTCTTTCAAATATATTAAATATGTTTAATTTACCAACAAAAAAAAATCCGTTGCATGTACCCCAAAAAATTCTAATTGTTCAACCGTAAAACGGTTTAGATTTTTTTTTATTTTAATACCAATTTATTTCTTCCTGATATATGTATGTATAAAGTAGGTATAATTCATCATAAAAATAAAAATAGTAAATTCTATGGTTTCTTTTATGACTAAAAAAAAATTTCTATATTCCAACCCTGAAATTGGATTTTTAATTTTTTTGGTTTTCAATACCAATTTAACTCTTCCCGAAGAATAAAAGAGATTTCACTCACAAAATTAGGAACTTATATGGCAAATTTTATGTACAAAAAAATTTCGATTTTCCAGCCCTGGAACCGAATTTTGAATTTTAAAATTTTTAATACCAATTTAATTCTTCCCGAAGTATAAAAAAACAAAATTTGGAATTTATGTGGGTACTGGAAGCGAATTTTTATTTTTTTACCGATGGAATTTTTAGTGAGGTGTAACATGGTTTTACTTGACAAAAAAATTAAAATACTTAAACTTTTTTGGTCACTTTCATGTAGATACCACAAAATATTTCATTTGTCCAACCCTGGAGTCGAAACTTTGATTTTTTTATGATTTTAATACCAATTTTGTTATTCCTGAATTATAAAATAGTTAGCAAAAACAACAACGTTAATTGCCTTTTGGGTTACTTTTGTACATAAAAAATGTTTCAATTTCCCAACCCTGAAAACGAAATTTAAATTTTTATTGTTTTTTTACCAATGGAACTCTTAATGAGGCATGAAATAGTTTTATTTAAGAAAAACTTAATATTTGTAGCCATTTTGGTCACTTTCATGTACTACAATATATTGCAGTAATCCAACTCTGGCATCTAAATTTTGATTTTTTTTTTTAATTTTTGATACCAATTTTGTTTTTCCTGAACTAAAAAATTGTTTTAATTAGTAAAAAATCGACGTTAGTTGCGTTAATTGGTTACCTTTATGTATAAAAAAATTTAAATTTCCCAGCCCTGGAAGCGAAATTTTAATTTCGTTTACCAATGCTAGTCTTTGTTAGAAAGTCGTGTTATTTAAGAAAAATTTACAATTTGAACCATTTTGGTCACCTTTATGAACTATAAAATATTGCACTTGTCCAACCCTGGATTCGAAATGTTGGCTTGTTTTTTTATTTTTTATACCAATTTTGTTCTTCCTAACATATAAAATAGTTTTATTTAGCAAAAAAAAAACGTCAATTGCCTTTTTGGTTAATTTTATGTATAAAAAATATATAAATTTCCCAACCCTGGAAGCGAAATTTATTTTTTTTTATTGCTACTCTTTTTATTGAGGCTTCCCAAAGCACGAAATAGGTTAACTTACAAACATTAAAAAAATAATTGATTTTTGGTATAAATTTTGCCTCGAGAAATAGGTCTAAGCTTCCCAGCTCTGGAACCGTAATTCTTTCTGAATTTCAATAGCACTCTATTTAAGTTCATTTCCAATCCAACGGTCCAAGAACGAAATCTCTAGCTCTTCTGGGGGCTTGGGAAAACCGATTTCACGTACAGACGGACGGACAGACGGACATCGCTCAATCGTCATCGCTATTCATAAGGATCCAGAATATATATTTTATGGGGTTCCATGTGCATATCGAAGAAATTACACACGGAATGACAAACCTATATATACCCCTTCACTTTTTTGTGAAGGGTATAAAAACGCTATATTCGACCGGGTCGAATCTTAAAAACAATCCGAATATTTAGTAAATAAAAACGTTTTCATCAGCATAAAAGCAATTTACGTAATTTTCGGCGTTAATATTTTACATCAATGTGGACAAAAAGGGACGGAGATAAATTAAAAATGTTTAACCTGCAGATTTAGAGTTCCTGTAAGGCATTTCGATGCCCAATTTTAAAATTCTATTTTGACAGGGTCACTCCGGGAAGGGCGGTGGGGGAGATATCTCTCTTTTGTCGTAAAAACGTAAAAAGTAAATTTTTGAGGTAATTAAGTGTAGAAAGACATTTTTATAGGGTCATTTAGGAGGCAAAAGTGGGTGGAGACGTAGGGCAGGGGAAGATCAAAGAACATCTCTTAACTTCGTTGTAAAAGCTGTGTTGCATATAATAGCTAACATCAACGCCCACTAAAAATTATGTTGTGTTTGAGAGGTTGACTTAGTTCTTCTTAGGAGAACCTTTTTCCCTCTGGCCCGATTCAGTCCATTTATGAACTGAGCCTGTGTTATTCTTGAAAATTTATCTGTACCAAATTGTTTCCGTTTGGACTGTGTAATGATTTCCACACACGGGCGATCTGTTCAAGAATGTATATGTTTTATGGGGTGAGTATATCCTCCAATTCTGTTTTGGAGGGCATAAAAAAGTGCTGTAAAATAGTATCCATAAATGTATGATGATTGTAAAACTATCAATCAAATGTTTAGAATTTCACAGAGAATTATTTTTTAATAATTATTGCAATAATTTTGAATCCATAAAGCTTTTTGGGGTTGATAAGCAAAACTTTTTGTTTTAATAAATTTCCCTTTACTTGTAACGTTAGTGCTGATCCATATTGATTTTGAATATCTTGACACACTTAAAGCAATTGGAGTTCCAAAAAACTGTGACATTTTTCAACAACTGCTTAAGTTAGTTTTTTTCTGGGTATTAAAGTTTCCCAATTAAAGTCAGTTACCAATGGAACGTGTTTAATATTAGATAATTGTAGAGTAGGCGCAAATATATTGTGGCGTAAAAATAATTTTCTCATTTCTTTGTTTTATTTTATAAAAAGTTGCATGTGATTTTCTTTTTTTAATTTTTGTTTTGATTACTGCTGGAAAATATGTAAATTTGTCTCGCCTTACGAGGTGCAATTTGGTTTTAAAATATATGCATACATATGCATGTGTCTGTAAGTACAAATGTATACACACATATAATGAATACCAAATTCGCAAAATCGTCGTAGACGACAGTGATGTTAACTTTTTTATTTCGATTTCCGTACAGCTCTAAAAAAGTTACCGTTTTTTAGGTAAAACTACCGTACGCAAAGTCTGGTACAAAACTAATAATGAGAAACGTATAGAATTTAACTACAATTGGCAATATTTTGCATAGTTGTAATGAAACCGTACTTTTTTATGTTTTTACTGAGAAATATGTAGTCGCAAAAGAGAATTTGCAGTGAAGAATTTATATTTGGACTGTCACAAAACTGATTTATTAACACAGTTATGGATTCGCCCTAGAAGACACATTATGGAAAAAAACGTTTTGGGGTCTAACAATTAAAAATTAAAACTTTTTAAAATTTCCGTGCAAATATAGAAATTACCTGCTTACCCTTCGGTGGGCTAAATTACCGTACAATACGGTAATTACCATACGGTTAACATCACTGGTAGACGACATTGTCAGAGACCTTTTTTTCTAACGATAATATCCCCGTTTTGTTTGAAAAATTTTTAAATCTGAGCGACAATGTGTCTTGAGAAAGTCATCTAGAAAAGTCGTTAACGATCAAATATAGAATAATATTGCTTAACTAGTCGTCGAAGGTAAGACGATAGAGAGTTTCCTTTATACAGTTGTCATTGGCAATGTGAAGGTATGGTATTTTATATAGCCGTCGATAAAATTGTTGAGGAACACGACATTGGAGAAAGGTCAACGACAAGCTGAGCGACGTTGTCGTTCATCGATTTGTATGCTGTCTTCAGTATGTCTTCAACGTCGTTAAAGACGTCTTAAAAACGCGGTTAACTGGGTATATATTTATTTGTCTTTATAATACACCCAAAATTATACACACCAACGCACATACAATCATGTGTACATTTATAGATAGCTTGTGATTTAAATTTTGGGTTACTGGTTATCGTTGCCACTGGTAATTATTAATTTTTAACAATTATTCTTTATTAAGCCATTGAATCAATTTGAATTTAACGGAGTAGCTCTAACTGCATTATAAATTAGTCGATTGGTGCAACAAATCAGGTTATAATTAGGGTTCCTTGTTATTCGTACTGAATGCTACTCGTATAAAAACAATTTTAAGCAATTAAATCAATTTAAATTTAACGGATTTGCTTTAACTGCTTTAAAAATTAGTTACCCCTCTCTGCGGTTGTTGTAATAATTGAGGTTATAATTAATGTTCGTTTTATTCGTGCTTGATGCTATTCCAATAAAAGCAATTTTTGCTTTAGAAATTAGCTGACTTTCACTGCGATCGTTGTAATATATGAGGTTATAATTAGTGTTCGTTTTATTCATGCTTGTTGCTAAAGTTTCTACTAATAGTTGCATGAAGGCAATAAGAAAATGGACGCATGTAGATGGACTGATAAAGTATTGAACGTAAACCACATTTGGTTGCAGTAGTCGCCCTGATTCCCATACTCTAAAGGAGGGTAACAAACGATGCACACTGTTGCAAGTAAAACAAATATGGAAAACGGTTGACCATAAAGGCCATCCGTGCGACTTCCCGCTAATTTCAACCGCTAAAAATGGTTTTATTTTAATTCTAAAATTGCTATAACTTTTGAATGGATGAGCCGATTCCCACGTGGCATGCAGTGGTTGATGTAAATCTTCGATACCTGTAAAAGAATCGTTTCCAATTGATCACAATTATAATTTCGGAGTATTTTGAAAAATTCACTTTTTAGACATCTCACGAACTCGTAAATCGATTTTAGCACGGTTAGCGCTCGTCGTGGTTTTCGCTTGTCAAAAGCTGAATAGTTTTTGGAATCTATCGGAAAAGCCGTTCAAAAGTTATTCAAAAAAACCATTTTCGAAAGAAGAAACGTTTACGTTTATTTTTGATATTTCTCAAAATCTACTGATACGAAACAGTTCCGATGGACAGGAAATCGAGTTTTAAAAACCTTTGAAACGCGTGTAGCTTGGTTCGAACACTAATTGACCAGACATGTATATAATTTCAGAGTTTTCTTTAAAAAATCACTTTTTTCGCTCACGAAATCTCAACCGATTTGCGATCAACGTGATTTTTTATTGTCAAGAACTGATTAGTTTTTAGACTCGAGCAGCAAAGTCGTTTAAAAACTATTCTAAAAATAAATTTTTGCAGTTTTTTTGATATATTCAAAAATGTACCGGTCCGAACCGGTTCCAATTTACAGGAAATCTAAGTTTGAAGGAAGCCCAAACGCGACTCGTTTGGGTGGATTCGATTCAGCCGATGAAAAGTTATAAGCGGGTCACATACTTATAACCACACACACACACACATACATAGTGACAGCTTCTCAGGAGATGTCAGGAAAGCTTCCCAGAATTTCAAACGTTGAGACCTGGGGAAAACACGGGATTTTTCAAAAGGGGGAAAAACAATAACCTCCCATCTTTTTGAAAATGTTCAATTTTCTTAGCCGGAAGTTAAAAACTGATAATGTAGGTATATGAAACTTTTACTTAATGAAATGGTTTAAAAATGGAAATGGTTATAGAGGAGAAGCCATATTTTCAGAATCGTGTGTACCGAAATGAAGCGGAGCTTTGAGGCCTAAAAGTGGGTTACCTCGAATGTGAAAAACTTTGTGCGGGTTTTATTTGGTTTTAGGTTTTATTTGGTAAAATAAAGAAAAAAAGTGTTTGCAATTGTTTTTGTATCTATTATACTTAAGGAGAAATTTCACTTCGAAATTAAAAAACGCTGCTGAGCATGTCCGTCCGTCTGTGGAAATCACGATTCAGTCCAAACGAAACGAGCTAAGCTGTTGAAATTTGGTAGAAATATATCTTGAAAGATAGCACAGGTTGAGTTAGGAGATGGGCTAAATCAGGCAAGAGGGAAAAAAGTTCCCCTAAGAAGAAATAAACCAGCCCATAATTTGTAAAGTTTTTTTTGTAATTTTGTTAGACAAATGATATATTTTTAAGTGAAAGAAGGTGCAACGCGTTAAACTTGGAAACTTGGAGAATAAAAAAATAACTTTTGGACCCTGCACCTTTTAGTGGGCGTTATTATATGCAAAAATAGTGTAAAGATTTAACAAATTGTTTTACTTAAGCCTACATTCCTTAAAAATAAAATTTTTAAGCTGACACGTAACCGGGCACTACTCTGCCCAACCCCCTCCTCCCCCTTTGCCCCCTAAAAGAACCTATCAGAAAAAAACATAAAATTTTTTATTAAATTGAATTAAGATTTATAGGCTAATTGTATGAAATATATTATTAAATCTCAGAAAGACATGATAAATATTCCAAGACACAAAGGAAAGTCAACATCAGTTTTTAGTTATTCAACTTACACAGCAGAGCAGAACAGCTGTTTTCGAAAGCCGCAACACTTTCATCATCAGTGCTCATGTGTATTGTGTTTGTCACCACTTATTAGGTGGCTTAGTTGAATGTGATAACATTTCCTATTTACACAAATTATATTATGAAAAAGAATCCGAGTACTGTATATTCCGAGTACTGTACATTGTAACGTGCCGTTACAAATACCCTCACCCAATATCACCAGTAAAGTATGCTGGTTAGTGTATTTATTGCATATACTCACAATAAAACGCATTGCTTAGCAATACTGCATACACAAGAACAAGTACACTTACCTAATAACAACCAGCACAAAACAAGTAACACAAGAAAACACATGCACGCACATACATACATAACAACAAGCAAGCAAATAACATTGCTAACCAGCACAAAACTAGAAAACACATGCACGCTCATACAAAATACATAACAACAAACAAGCAAATGTAAGTAAACAAAACATAACATTGCTAATAATTCTCAGTGACTTCATATGATAACAAGGATAAGTAGACAAGGTTTGCACACAATCGGGGAGCAATTAACGATATCGTACGAACGATAATTACAAGAAGAATATTCTTGAATTGTCGTCCGAGAGCTTTACCGATTCTTGTTCAAGTATTAATATTTAACCAAATTAACACGTAGTTTTGCCGATTACAAGCCTCCGAATACTCTTGTAGTCGTACTAATCCGTAGCCGAACTCAAGCCTCCGAATACTCTTGAGTTCGTAGTGTTGCCGATTACAAGCCTCCGAATACTCTTGTAGGCGTACTAATCCGTAGCCGAACTCAAGCCTCCGAATACTCTTGAGTTCGTAGTGTTGCCGATTACACGCCTCCGAATACTCTTGTAGTCGTACTAATCCGTAGCCGAACTCAAGCCTCCGAATACTCTTGAGTTCGTAGTGTTGCCGATTACAAGCCTTCGAATACTCTTGTAGTCGTACTAATCCGTAGCCGAGCTCAAGCCTCCAAATACTCTTGAGTTCGTAGTGTTGCCGATTACAATCATCCGAATACTCTTGTAGTCGTACTAATCCGTAGCCGAGCTCAAGCCTCCGAATACTCTTGAGTTCGTAGTTCGTAGTGTTGCCGATTACAAGCCTCCGAATACTCTTGTAGTCGTACTAATCCGTAGCCGAGCTCGAGCCTCCGAATACTCTTGAGTTCGTGGTTGATAATTTCTAACCCGAATACAACTTAATATTACCTGTCTTATTTTATTAGTAGCCCGAACCACAGGCGAGGATTATCAGCCTAAGTACCAGAGCGGTGCCGCAGAGGAATCAGCGCAGCCCCGATACTGAAAATCTAACGCACTAGCTTTAAGATAATCTAAGTAGTTTAAGTTTCGTTTCAATAAACATTTTGTTCCCGAGTATATATACATCACCTAAAATATTCGTGTTTTTATTGTCAAAGGAAGTAGACCTTTGATACGAACCTGGAGCGACTGAGTCATACCTCAGCTGGAAAAATAAACTACGTTACAATGGCGCCCGAGCAGGGACTTGATTCAAAAGCCGAAACCAGTGGTAAAACCTTAACTACAGCCACAAACGGATTTGAATCAAGTCAGGAACAAAGAAACGAAACTTTACTACACACTGATTCACTTAGCTGTGTTTATCTTCTTCGGAAAGACAAATTAGTAGACGTCTGCCGAGAACATGGAATTCCGATCACCGACGGGGCGACTGTGAACCAGCTTCGGAAACAACTCATCGAGTTAATACGAGCGAAACGTCAACGTAAATCATCAGAGAACATTTTACGCACACTGGAGGCAGAGGTGTTGGCGGAAGATCGCAAGTGCGTCACCGAAAGCCAAACAACAATATCAGTTCCACCTCGCAATCATCCTGGAGCCATGAGCTCATCCGCAAAGGACGCGGAAGTTATGGCAACGATCCGCAGATGGAAACTAAGTTACAGTGGCGGTGATAATTTAAAGGAGTTTCTCGAACGCCTCGAAGAGCTGGCAGAGTGTTACGGATATCACCATAGGCAGCTGCTTTTCTCACTGCTAGAAATCCTGGAGGACAAGGCGTTGCAATGGTACCGTATTAAAAGAGATCAAATAACGTCTTGGAAAGACTTTAAAGAACAAGCTATACAGTTCTTTCTACCCAAGCGATACCTTGCCCAATTAGAGGAGAATATTTACCACCGAAAACAAGGACTTCGTGAGAAAGCCAAAGACTACATTCTGTCGTTACAAGAACTAATTCGACAACATCCCGATCTCAAGAAACGCGACCATATCGACCACATCTATGATGGATTACGATATGATCACAAGTTATATATCCGCCGAAACGACTTCAGCACTATAGATGAGCTAGTCGAGCTCACGGACGAGTATGACATACTCCGACGAGAAGAGGCGAGACAGGGAAGACCACAACCGAGCCATTACATGGACCAAACGACAGGTTCAGCAGTATACAAGCGCGAGACACACTGCTGGCGTTGCAAACAACCTGGTCATCATAGGCGGAACTGTACTAATACTCCTCTATTATTCTGTTCGCACTGTGGCCAGGACAGCGTTATGTCACGAAATTGCCGATGTACGTCACCCGAACCAAGTATTGGCAATCGCAACTTTATTACCGTAAAAATATGCAATACTCCGATACGAGCGCTCATAGACACCGGTTCTACGCTAACCTGTATTGGAAAAAGAGTACGAAAATTGTTGGAAGCTCACAAAGTCCGACCAAGAAACTACCAGCGGGCGATGCAACTTGCTGATAGCTCCTGTATTTCATCCGTTAAGGTCTACCCCATCGCTATTAGCGTTAATGGATCGACCACCGAACTCTTAGCATCCGCATTGGATAATCTAGCCCAACCCGTTATCCTAGGTATGGACTTTCTACGAAGCCGGAAGGCCACTTTATCACTTGAAGGGGTGGAGATAAAAGCTTCCGCATTTCCAAAAGAAACTTCCCTCGATGCTTTGCACCAACTTAGTCAGATTGACAACTTAACGAGTCGACAAGAGGAGAAATGGGAGACCACGTTAGCCATGGCCAGGAAGTCGGTGGAGGCAATTACTGGGCCATCACATATATGGACAAACCTGTGGTTCGCATGAAGCGCAATAGTCCTAATCAACTTAAATCTAGAAAAGGACCACCAAAACACCGTCAACCGATCAGTACCAATATTAAGCGCAAACCGACAAGACCGATATCACCAGAGAAGATAAAGGACTGCTTACGAACACCGTGTATGCCCAAGCGCGTGGCTGCATATGTGGCGCCACCCGAAGCCCGACCGATAATTTTAACAGTAAAAAGATTTCCGATTGCTAAATGCTCCAATCAGAAAGCCAATATTGTGGCACAAAGAGAATGGCAACAAATAAGAAAGCCTACTCCAATCCATACGATGAAAAATATAAACCAGTCCAGTCAACCACCGCTGTTGGCACCCTTATCATCCCCCAAATTAACACGAACGATGCACATCACAGTCAATACCGAACACCGCATGCAACCACTAACACCCAATGCGCAATCCACGAAGCAAAAAAAAAAAAAAAACGCAGCTCGAAATGGGTTGGGAAAAAAAATTACGTCCGAAACCTAAGCAATCCAGACATCTGCCATTGCTTACATAGTGCTCTTACCCCCAGGTTACCTAAATCGCATTTTGTTTTCCCAAAGTAGGAAGGGAATGTAACGTGCCGTTACAAATACCCTCACCCAATACCACCAGTAAAGTATGCTGGTTAGTGTATTTATTGCATGTACTCACAATGAAACGCATTGCTTAGCAATACTGCATACACAAGAACAAGTACACTTACCTAATAACAACCAGCACAAAACAAAAAACACAAGAAAACACATGCACGCACATACATACATAACAACAACCAAGCAAATAACATTGCTAACCAGCACAAAACAAGAAAACACATGCACGCTCATACAAAATACATAACAACAAACAAGCAAATGTAAGTAAACAAAACATAACATTGCTAATAATTCTCAGTGACTTCATATGATAACAAGGATAAGTATACAAGGTTTGCACACAATCGGGGAGCAATTAACGATGTCGTACGAACGATAATTACAAGAAGAATATTCTTGAATTGTCGTCCGAGAGCTTTACCGATTCTTGTTCAAGTATTAATATTTAACCAAATTAACTCGTAGTTTTGCCGATTACAAGCCTCCGAATACTCTTGTAGTCGTACTAATCCGTAGCCGAACTCAAGCCTCCGAATACTCTTGAGTTCGTAGTGTTGCCGATTACAAGCCTCCGAATACTCTTGTAGTCGTACTAATCCGTAGCCGAACTCAAGCCTCCGAATACTCTTGAGTTCGTAGTGTTGCCGATTACACGCCTCCGAATACTCTTGTAGTCGTAGCCGAACTCAAGCCTCCGAATACTCTTGAGTTCGTAGTGTTGCCGATTACAAGCCTCCGAATACTCTTGTAGTCGTACTAATCCGTAGCCGAGCTCAAGCCTCCGAATACTCTTGAGTTCGTAGTTCATAGTGTTGCCGATTACAAGCCTCCGAATACTCTTGTAGTCGTACTAATCCGTAGCCGAGCTCAAGCCTCCGAATACTCTTGAGTTCGTAGTTCGTAATGTTGCCGATTACAAGCCTCCGAATACTCTTGTAGTCGTACTAATCCGTAGCCGAGCTCAAGCCTCCGAATACTCTTGAGTTCGTAGTGTTGCCGATTACAATCATCCGAATACTCTTGTAGTCGTACTAATCCGTTGCCGAGCTCAAGCCTCCGAATACTCTTGAGTTCGTAGTGTTGCCGATTACAAGCCTCCGAATACTCTTGTAGTCGTACTAATCCGTAGCCGAGCTCGAGCCTCCGAATACTCTTGAGTTCGTGGTTGATAATTTCTAACCCGAATACAACTTAATATTACGTCTTATTTCATTAGTAGCCCGAACCACAGGCAAGGATTATCAGCCTAAGTACCAGAGCGGTGCCGCAGAGGAATCAGAGCAGCCCCGATACTGCAAATCTAACCCGCTAGCTTTAAGATAATCTAAGTAGTTTAAGTTTCGTTTCAATAAACATTTTGTTCCCGAATATATATACATCACCTAAAATATTCGTGTTTTTATTGTCAAAGGAAGTAGACCTTTGATACGAACCTGGAGCGACTGAGTCATACCTCAGCTGGAAAAATAAACTACGTTACAGCATGTTATTGTTTTAATACCCGTGTTACCGTTTGATTATTTTCTTCATGTTCTATGTTTTTCTGAATTTTTTGTTCCATCATACCTAAGTCAAACTGTTGTGTATTAGAGCAAATGAAACACGTTGGAGCACGTTTATTAACTTAATGATTTATTGAAAAGAGGAAATGATCTTACATCTACATACAAAATTACTCTACATATGTTTTCTATGCAAATGTTATATTCACAATAGGCGAACATATGTTTTCTATACAAACACGCTCCCCCTTTAGAAGAGTTGGTATATGTTTACATGTTATAATTCATTCAATAATGATTAATTTACGAAATTTATTAATTTCAATTTTTGAAATTTCAAAACTTATATCTAACATTATTTCTTGGGCGTAACACTCTACGCTCAATTGATTCTTTTTCAATATCATTTGATTCAATTTCTACATTTTCATTTACAATGACATTTAAATTTTCTTGTAAATTATTTCGATCTAGAGACTCAGTAATATCACTATTCTCAGGAAAAGTACGCTCTATTTCACTTGTGGCTTCTTCCTCCTGCGATTTAACATTTAGGTTTGGCGTATTTGTTTTAATCTGATCGGTGTGCCTTTTTATTAATCTATTATTGCGATCAAATACACAATTGTAAGCGCGTGGACCAATTTGTGATTTTATAGTCGCCGGAGACCAACTTGCTTTGTTTGGATTTTTGTAATCACGTATATAAACTTTTTGTCCTGCGCTGAATTCTACATCTCTTTTACCAGAATAGTTTCTCTTGCTGTTTTCCTGACTAACTAAAATATTTTCCTTGATCTGAGGTGGTTTAATAAAATCAAAACGAGTTCTAATAGATCTGCCCAAAAACAGTTTAACAGGAGATTCATTTGTAGTACAATGTTTTGCAACTCTATAGTCCATTAAAAATCTGTTTAAAATTAAGTCAACATTAGTCTCACGTTCATCGCGTAAATTTGCGTATAAGGATTTTTTTAATGTTTTAATAAAATTCTCAACTTGACCATTTGTTGATGGTTGGCCTGGTGCCGTTAGTATATGTTTGATTTTGTTGCGTCTTATAAAATTTCTGAACTCTTCGGAGACAAATTGTCTTCCGTTGTCACTTACAATTGTTTTTACAATTCCAAACCGACAAAATGTTTCACGAAGCTTCGTAATGACGAAGTTTGACGTTATTTCTTTCGTTCTAAATACTTCAACCCATTTAGAATAGGCATCTATAAGTACAAATAAGTAATACCCTCTAATAGGTCCTGCAAAATCAATATGTATTCTACTCCAAACAGAGTCAGTGGGGTGCCAAGGAATCAATTTACTTTTGTTTGGGCTGGGCAATAGTTCTTGACATGGAATACATTGTTTAATTAGGTTTTCAATTTCACTATCTATTTTTGGCCACCATATATACGATCTTGCCAAAGTCTTTGTTTTAACGACTCCTAAATGTGAGTCATGTAATTGTTTAAGCATGAGTTGCCTTAATTTAAATGGAATTACCATTCTATAACCCCATAGCAAACAATCTTGATCTACAGTCAGTTCTGTATTTTTATTCACATAAGCAACAAACTCCTCACCTTTCAGGTTGCTTAAAGTGTTCATTTTTACTGCGTCGCAAACTTTCGATAATATCGGATCACGACGTGTTTCGCGTGAAATGCATTTAAAATCAATATTCAAAACATTGTTCGCTTTGATATGAAATATGAAAGATTTTTCATTGTCTTCTTGCTCAAATTTATGTTGAGGAAGTCTTGACAAGTTGTCGGCCTCATTTAACGATCCTTTTACATATTCAATTTTGTAATTAAAACCAGAAAGTAAAAAGGCCCATCGCTGCATTCGTGCAGCAGCCATCAAAGGAAGTCCCTTGTTTTCTCCAAATATGGATAAAAGTGGCTTGTGATCAGTTCGTAATACGAAACTGTTGCCTAAAAGATATTGCTTGAGTTTTGTTACTGCAAAAATAATAGCGAGAGCTTCTTTTTCTAGCGTGCTATAATTCTTCTCACTTTTTGATAGTGCTCTCGATACAAACGCAATCGGTTTTAAGTTTTTGTCAGCAAATTTATGTGACAATATACCTGCTACTGCATTCGAAGATGCGTCAGTAGATAAAACTATAGGCAATTTAGGGTTAAAATGAGCAAGAATTTGCTCTGACGTCGTTTCATTTTTAATATTTTCATACGCATCTTGACATTGACGCGACCAAATAAATTTTTGGTCTTTCTGTAGTAGTTTGTATAGTGGTGACATCTTTTCTGCAAAATTTTTTATGAATTTCGAATAATAACTCACATGTCCCACAAACGCTCTTAGCTCTGAAATGTTTTTAGGAACAGGTGCTTGCAATATAGACGCAATTCTTTCCGTAGTTTTACTTAAACCATTTTTGTCGATTCTGAATCCTAAATAAGACACTTGTTCTTGAAAGAATTGACATTTTGAAAGATTTAGACGTAGACCAGCAAATTTTAGTTTATTTAAAACTAATCGTAAGTTTTTTACATGCTCAGTCAAATCTTTACCGGATATTGTAATGTCGTCTTGATACACTACAACAAAAGGTACATTGCGTAGCAAGTTTTCCATTGTCTTTTGGAAAATTGCCGCAGCTGGTTTAACACCAAACGGTAATCTTTTCATTCTAAGACATCCAATATGTGTGGACCATGTACACAATCGTTGTGAATTTTCATCTAAAACGAGTTGGTTGTAAGCATTATATAAATCTAATTTTGTAAATAATTGTCCGCCTTGTAAGGACGCAAAAATATCTTCAATCAATGGTAAGGGATATTTGAAATCATCAAGATATTTATTAATTGTAACTTTGTAATCCCCACATATACGCAATTCACCACTTGGTTTTAAAATTGGTACTAAAGGTGTTCCCCAATCTGCATTGTCAACAGACTCTAAAACGTCTTTTTCAATTAAGTTACGTAAATTGTTTTCAATTTTCTCCTTCCATGCTAAAGGAACCGGACGCGGTTTGAAAAAAATCGGTTTAGCATCAGGTGAAATTTGAAGCGAGACTTTACCTAGTTGATATGTACCTAGTTCGTTTTTGAAAACTTCATTAAATTCATTTTTTAAGTTTCTAACGATTGCCTCCACATCACTTTTAACTTCAATAGAGTTAATTGTCTGTATTATATCAAAATTAAATAGTCTCAAAAAATCACATCCAAGCAAAGGTATGTTATTGGTGTCCGTAACTACAATTCTCAATTTTCGTTTTGTACCACGATATTCAATTGTACATAAGAATTCGCCAATAACATTAATAGGGTTACCTCCATAATCGACGTAAGGTAATGAACAAGATTCTAAACTTACATTTTTGTATAGTTTTTTAAATAATACCATCGATATTAAACTGCAGGGTGAGCCAGAATCGCAAGCTACTTCCATTTGTTTGCCACCTAACTTCACTGAGAGATAGTAATAACCAGCTGAGTTTCCACTCGAAATACTATAAATACAAAAATTTTGATTAATGGAATTTTTGTTATCATTATCTTCATTCAAATTGTTTGATACGTAATTTACGGTTTTAGATTTATTTCTACATATATTCGCTAAATGTCCAGTTTTCCCACAACAATTGCATTTGTTGTTTTTATACCTGCATTTGTTTGATTCGTGATTTCGCCAGCCGCAATGTTTACATGGATTAACTTTATTTGAGTGCTTACCGCCGTTGTAGTTATTTTTGCTACCAGTGCCGTCGTTTATTTGTTTTGCATATTCATTTATTTTGTTGCCTTTCTTCGACTTCGATTTATTAATATAATTAACGTGTACATCACCTTCAGATTTAGCAGAGAACTTCGTTTCCATAATTAGAGCTTTTCGGAGTGCGTCATCCAGTTTAAGTTTCTCATCTTCTTCGCATATTCTCTCGAAAATTTTGTCAGGTAGACCCATTATGAAACAGTCAAGCAAAAAAGCTTCAAGATGATCTCCAAATTTGCAATTGAGTGCAAGTTTCTTTATTCTTGCATACCACTCAGAAATGGTTTCATGTTCTTCTTTCTTAGCACTGTGAAACAGCTTTCGCTCACGAAAAATTATTGAAGGTGGTGTGTAATGCGTTTTAAGTATTTCACAAAGTTCTTTGAAAGTTTTGCTTACGGGCGAGTGTGGACTGCATAGACTGTGTAGTACTCCATACGGTATTGCTCCAATTGATTTTAGTAATATGGCCTTCTTGACATTGTCATCGGTGCAGTTTATCTCACAAAAGTGAATTTCAAGTTTCTCTTTCCATAATTCCCAATTTTCGTTTTGCGGCGAAAATTCTGGAATATTGGTGGTGTGATAAATTGTAACGGTGTCACGGTTGTTTTGTGATGTTGGTGTCGTCATCTTTGTTTTATTTAATTTTATTTTTGCAATATATATTTATATGTTGCACTAATTACACTCTCAACACGTGCTTTCAATACACTTTTTAATGTTTTTTTCTTTTAAAGTTTATTTAACGTTTGTTTGAATATTGTTTATGTATTTACATTTTGTTTTATTTAAACATTGTCTCTTAAATTTTTTTTATTTAACCAGGCAATTGACTTTTTTGTCGTCGCCAAATTGTTGTGTATTAGAGCAAATGAAACACGTTGGAGCACGTTTATTAACTTAATGATTTATTGAAAAGAGGAAATGATCTTACATATACATACAAAATTACTCTACATATGTTTTCTATGCAAATGTTATATTCACAATAGGCGAACATATGTTTTCTATACAAATGTTGTATTTACAATAGGCGAACATATGAACATTTTCATTTACAATGACATTTAAATTTTCTTGTAAATTATTTCGATCTAGAGACTCAGTAATATCACTATTCTCAGGAGAAGTACGCTCTATTTCACTTGTGGCTTCTTCCTCCTGCGATTTAACATTTTTGGTTTGAATTTTCTACTTAAGTACATGTGAACGTTTACCCAATTTATTATTGGTTAGCTTAAATTTGTATGTAGTAAGTATTTAAATGAACATTTATATTACTATATTAAATTGAATTAAGATTTATAGGCTAATTGATTTGTGAAATTTTTTTATACTATTTAGTAGGAAAATGCTTTTATTTGCGAAATTGTTTTAAACTAAAAGATTCAGCCATGTCCCAGAATGCGATTTCAGAATTAACAAGAATAAAAACTAGTGCTTTGTGGTGAAGTATGTTTATATGAATGTATTTAATTTTTTGTCTAATTCTCAATTCATTTTTGTTATTTTGGAATTAGGTTAAAGTCTACTGATGATTTGGTGTAAGAACCAATGAAATGCAGGCATACACACATAATTGACCACATAACAAACAAAAAGCACTAATTTAATTGAGACAATATGTCGAATAAAGGATTTTAAAACAAGAACAAAAACATTTTTTGGATTGATTTTTTTTAGTACCATTTGCTAATTTCGTTCATGATATTACAAATGTTTATCGTTTTCCAAAGAACCAAACTACGTAACCAATTCCGTTTCCGAAAGAAATTGAACTCTTTGACATGTTTGATTATTAATGATTTCTCGCTGTTCCACTATCAGTCAACGAATTCGAGAAAATGGAAAGCGTTTGTAAATATCTTACTATTTATTATGTTTAATTCCTTATGGGAACTCCCGGAAGTTTCATTTTATATCCAACTTTTCTGGCTGAAAGTTATTTATTTTAGTATTGGTAACCTAATTTTTTTAAAGTACTATATTTTGAATCACAAAATCTGGATCTAACAATGACAACAACAGCAATAACTTTTAAAGTAATGATGTTTAGAAACAAGGCTGTTTACTCAGGTGATTTTGCAAACATTTATTTATACATAAAGCAATTTATTATTGCATGTCGCTTTTTAATGGCACTTATAAAGTTACGGTCACAATTGTAAAATACTTGCCAAAAAAAGCGTACTCACTAAATACTAATGAAATTATTTTGAATAAGATACGTATCTATTAAAGCCGCTTTCACACTATAAGACTGAGTCGTATGATTTTCATTCGAATTTCTCTTTTGAGAATGCCTGAGATGCCGAAAAATCTAACGTAGCATTATAAAACGCTTTCACACTATCCCACAGGATTTTTATGTGCCTGGGTATCAACTTCTGTCCCTTTTTAACTTCCATCGCGGTCTTGCATTATATATACGCAATGATGTTGTGTACCAAAGCCAGCAATCACTAGGCTTGTATGATCCAGAATTTAGCTGCCTTTGGGCTAAATTCAAGATCAGGGCACATAGTTTGCATTTCGGATTCCTTTATAGAAGTCCAAACGCGGGAAGGGAACAAACTTTATCGGGCTTCGATTCCCTTTCCGATTCTATAGCAAAAATCCTCGAAAGTTGTCCGGACAGTGAAATTGTTATTGCTGGTGATTTCAATGTCCACAACTCATCGTGGTTTCGCCATTCGAGCCACACAACTTCAGAGGGCCAATATGTTGAGTTATTCGCCGCGCATAATCACCTAGCGCAACTAGTGAATGAACCAACACATATAACGTGTGTTGAAGGGCACCAACTAAATACGCTTGATTTGTTCCTAACTTCACACCCTCAAAAGTATGAAGTGAACGTCAGTGCACCTCTCGGTAATTCGGATCATTGTATCATCTCCGCTTCGTTTTCGTTCTCGGCACTTCGAAACGTTTCACCCACAGCCACGAAACGTTTAAAATACGTATACGAAAAAGCTCGTTGGGCAGAGCTCAACGAATTCTATCGTACTTTCAATTGGAAACTATGTTTCTTAGATAAAAATATCGATTTAATGGCGGAAATGGTTGGAAATATAATTTTGCTGGGAATGAAATACTTCATCCCATCCAAAAAAATTTCGGTTAAGCCGAGACAAAAATCTTGGTTTAACCAATCTTGCAAAGAGGCAATCAGATCCAGAGAGGAAGCATTCAGTACTTGGCGGAATAGCAAAAACGCAAATACTGATGCGCTGCGCAAACAAGCGAGGTCTTCGTGTGCCAGAGTGCTAAGGCGTGAAAAAGCTTTATACGAGCAGCGCCTTCGTGCTAAAGTTCTTACCGCCACGAGAGGTAGTAAAAGCTTCTGGTCATTCGTTAAAAGAGTAAAGGATAAAGCTAGTTCATCAATGCCAACTCTTTTAAGGGATGATCAAATATTCACTGAACCTGTTGATAAAGCTAACCTTTTGGCTGAGATGTTTGCAGGTAATTCTTGCTTGCCAGGTAGCAATCAGCAATTGCCCGTGGTGGAAAGAGTATCAGTTACTATGCCAAGAATATTCTTTCGACCACGTGCAGTTAAAAAGGTTTTAGCGAATCTCAACATAAACAAGTCTCCTGGGCCGGATGGCATTCCAGCACTGGTCTTGAAGCAGTGTTTTTCGACGCTAGCGCGTCCATTGGCTAAGCTATTTAGTGCATCGTATCATGCCGGTAAATTTCCGATGTGTTGTAAGTTAGCCAATGTAACGCCGATCCCTAAGAAGGGAGAGGCGCAATACCCCGAAAATTACCGCCCAATTGCAGTCTGTTCCGCAATTTCCAAGGTCATGGAAAGTATGACCAACTTCCACCTGGTAAGGTATCTGGAGACCAACACCTTACTTAATGACCGGCAGTATGGTTTTCGCAGAGCTCGCTCTACAGGAGACCTGCTCGCTCTGTTAACAGAAAAATGGTGCAATTCGATTCACCATTTCGGCGAGAGTAAGGTGGTGGCTCTAGATATCTCAAAAGCATTTGATAGAGTGTGGCATGATGCACTTCTGTCAAAACTGACTGCTTTTGGTGTCGGTGACGATTTCTCTCGCTTCATAGCGAGCTTCCTCAGAGACCGCACTATACGAGTTGTTATAGACGGGGTCTCATCAAACGAGTTCAAGGTAAATTCAGGGGTGCCGCAAGGCTCTGTTCTATCTCCTACTCTCTTCCTCATCTTTATAAATGACCTTCTATGTCAAACTTCAAACCCTATCTACTCTTTCGCGGATGATAGCAGCATTATCCATTCTTTCTCTTTCACCAGCCGGCCAAGCCTGGAGGAGATTGACGCCAGGAGACAAAGGATGAACGAGTCACTCACAAGTGATCTCGTGTCAATCTCCGAATGGGGCCTCGCGAACAGGGTTAACTTTAACCCTCATAAGACGCAGTGCTGCGTGCTTACGCATAGGCGGCTGGTCGAAGGTTCTGCGCCATCCATGTTTATGGATGGTATAGGTATTGGAGAATCAGAAGCTCTTGATGTTCTTGGTATGAAAATACAGTGTGACGTTCGATGGACAGATCACATTTTTCATATTTCAAAAGAAGCTTTCAAGTGTCTCGGCTTTTTAAGACGGTGTAAGACATACTTCACCCCAACTGATCTCCTCAATATATATACCACCTACATCCGACCAAAGATGGAATACAACTCTCATGTATGGGCCGGTGCTTCAAAGTCTGTTTTGAAGTTGCTCGACCGCGTACAAGAGAGAGCGAAGAAGCTCATCGGTGACAGTAGGGTAGCCAACTCTATTGACTCACTGGAGCATCGACGCAACGTGGGGTGTGTTTCACTGTTCTACCGATACTACAACGGAATGTGTTCTGGTGAAATAAGGGAGCTTGTGCCGAATAACCGTTTATTTCTGCGAGCTACCCACTCTTCACATAGGGCACATCCTTTTGTGGTTGAGTTGTCAGTGAATCGCACCACGCATTACAGAGAGAATTCGTTCTTTGGCCGAACGGTTCGTATGTGGAACAAACTTCCAGCAGAGGTCTTTCCTGTCAGTTTTAACTTGGGGAGGTTCAAATCGAACGTCCACAAACACTACTCCCTCTATCCTCCTTCCCATAACCAACTTTCCTAGTTCTGGCACAATGCATCGCATATGTAGGGGTCATCCCCTGAGTGCTGGTCCAAGAAAAAAAAAAAAATTCATGAAATCTCGGTAGTAAGCTGTTGCAAAAAAAACAACCCTGATATTATGACATGTCTCAGCCTTTACAAAAATTTCAAAAAATCGAGAAAGCCATCGGTGTGCCACATTTTACTTCTCAATCTATGAGATTTTACTTAAGATCGCTTTCGCACTATAAGACTTTTCATATGATTTCGAATTTTTGACAAATTCAATTTTGCATTGAAGTGATGCAGTGCAAGAAATTATTAAATGGTTCTATTCTTATTAAATCAAAAAATTTTATTCAAGCTAATAAGCTTGTGCAACTTACATCTTTATCTCCAGAAACTAAAATAAATAAAAAAGAGCACCCAGGATTAAACTATGCCAAAGGAATAATTTATTATTATTATTATTATTTCAAGTCTATTATAATTAAAATTACAATAAACAAAAAGAAGTGAAGGCACTAGCAACTAATGGCTATCGGCCCAAGGAATAATTTATTCAAATGATTTACGTGGAATAGAAGAATCTGAAATTTTTGTGGAATTAAAAGAACAAAATCTCACATACTTAAAAACAATTAAAAAGTAGATGATAAACTATTGGAAACTGGACTCATAGTAGTAACATTTGCTTCTACAGTGCTACCCACTAATATTTCAATAGGCTATGAGAAAGTCAAAGTAAGACCTTACATTCCATTACCACTAAAATGTAAAAATTATCAACAATACGGACATATAGCTAAGGCGTGTAAAAGTAAAAAGATTTGTGGTAATTGCTCAAACATATTTCATACTAATGAGGAAATCAATGAGAAATGCTTATTAAAAGCAACATTCATTAATTGTAAAAATAAAAATATGGAGGACACTAATCACTCATCATATAACAAGAACTGTCCTATCTTCTTAAAGGAGAAAGAAATATAAGCCGTATTATCTACATTAGAAAAAGTTGTTAAAAAGAAAGCAGCTATAATTTACGAAAATAGCCACTCGCATCAAAGTACATCGTTTTCGTCAATAGTTCGAAACAATACTGAAGAAAAACCTACCTCTTCTAGTAGCTTACCAACACCTATAGCTGTAAAAAAAGCCTTGAAAAATATTATTCAAACATCATAAGTGATATTGATGTCTCTTTATCTGAAATGGAAACAAAGCTTCGCAAGCACCTAATTCAAACCAGAAAATAATATTATCTAAAAATGTGTCAAAAGAACTAAAATAAAATTAAACAAGCATCTCGTAAATCTAAACTAACAGTAAAAACCTGATTTCAATACATATATTTATTAACATAATATAGATATATTTGCATTCTCCAATCATTATATATATGTATATATATATATATATATATATATATATATATATATATATATGTATATATATATATATATATATATATATATATACATATACATATACATATATATATATATATATATATATATATATATATCATAGATGGGCATTTTTCAGTACCAGTACTTTTTCAGTATTTTCTTTTTTTACTGATTACTGGAAAAAAAAATCAGTATCCAGTAAATTTTACTGGTTACTGAAAAGAGAAATCAGTATTCAGTAAATTTTACTGATTATTGGAAAAAAAATCAGTATTCAGTAAATTTTACTGGTTACTGAAAAGAGAAATCAGTATTCAGTAAATTTTACTGATTACTGAAAAAAAAATCAGTATTCAGTAAATTTTACTGGTTACTGAAAATAGAAATCAGTATTCAGTAAATTTTACTGATTACTGAAAAAAAAATCAGTATCCAGTAAATTTTACTGGTTACTGAAAATAGAAATCAGTATTCAGTAAATTTTACTGATTATTGGAAAAAAAAATTAGTTTTCAGTAAATTTTACTGGTTACTGAAAAGAGAAATCAGTATTCAGTAAATTTTACTGATTATTGAAAAAAATCAGTATTCAGTAAAAAGTACTGATTGCTGAAAATAAGATCAGAATTCAGTAAATTTTACTGATTTGTGTAAAAAAAATACAGTAATCAGTAAATGGCTGATAGTAGATACTTTGTGTGTTGAAAATGATATGTACTGATTGCTCACTTACATGAATAGTGGCATAACTAAAAAAAAACGAAACTCCGATAAAAATGGCTTTAAAAGCTTTAATAAAATTAGATCCATTGTCAGTTATTGTATAAACAATTTTGTCAGTAGGTATTTTAAATTCATTATTGATTGCGCATATCAACTTCGTGATGCGATCAAAAGAATGGGTTCCTTTAAATCGACGACAGGCTAGTGCTGCTGATTTCCTCTCTAAATTATTTGCATTAAGCCAATGGCATGTGTAGCCTCAAAATGATTTTTTCCCACTGGACCACACATCAGCAGTCATACAGACGTATTCAACTTTTTCTAAGTTAAATATAGTGTATTCTTTTAATATCTTAGAACATTTTTATGTAATAATGTTTTTATCACAGCCTTGAAGATTTCGACAAACAAATTACTTTTGAAATCAGTCGAAATTCATCACACACCTGATTATGTTATTTTTCACACAAAGTATCTACTATCAGCCATTTACTGATTACTGCATTTTTTTACACAAATCAGTAAAATTTACTGAATTCTGATCTTATTTTCAGCAATCAGTACTTTTTACTGAATACTGATTTCCTTTTTCAGCAATCAGTACTTTTTACTGAATGCTGATTTTTTTCAATAATCAGTAAAATTTACTGAATACTGATTTTTTTTTCCAATAATCAGTAAAATTTACTGAATACTGATTTCTCTTTTCAGTAACCAGTAAAATTTACTGAATACTGATTTTTTTTCCAATAATCAGTAAAATTTACTGAATATTGATTTCTCTTTTCAGTAACCAGTAAAATTTACTGAATACTGATTTTTTTTCCAATAATCAGTAAAATTTACTGAATACTGATTTCTCTTTTCAGTAACCAGTAAAATTTACTGAATACTGATTTTTTTTCCAATAATCAGTAAAATTTACTGAATACTGATTTCTCTTTTCAGTAACCAGTAAAATTTACTGAATACTGATTTTTTTTTTCAGTAATCAGTACTTTTTACTGATTACTGAAACACGTAATGCATTAAAAAAGTAATGCAGTATGCCCATGTATGATATATATATATATATATATATATATATGTATATATATATATATATATATATATATATATATATATATATATATGTATATATTATGAAATTTTTTATTTGACACATTGTTGTCACAATACTATTATATATAAATGAAATTTATTTGTTGGTGGTTAAGCAATGTCTATATCATGGAAAGGCAAATGCAGGGCGCGGCGCCTTATCATTTACTCTTCTGTTACGTAAGTGTGTACACGCATTGTAGAGCTGTAAACAACTTTAATCAGTCTAGTTTCAGCATTCAAACAGGCAGGTTGTGTTTATCGCATACTTTAAAAATCAGCGTTGCCAGAAAGCAATGTGAGTCCGATCACTGTTAAGAAATCTTTATGAAAAAAATTTTTGCTGATTCTAGTACAGGCAAATGCTTTGGCGAAAAGTATGAAGAGATGCGGAAAATTATGAATGACATTTCCTTATGACCACCTGGTGTTTTGTTAACAATTTGAACCACAATTCATTGTGTTCATTACATTCAAACTTTTTGCAAATAATGCCTGTTGGTGAATAATGCAATGAAAAATATATATGTACGTATGTGTATTTGCCTTACTCTTTGTCAAATGTCCTACAAAACCTTCTTATTTACACACCATCACTGCATACAGAGCCACAAACATCATTTTGCCCCAATGCCATGCCGATACTAATTTTCTAATATATTGCAAATACCCATAATAAAATTAAGTTAGTTTTTGGAGATTTTAAAGTTTTAATTGGGGAGAAGTGACGAAAGTTGATTGGCAATACCGATTCGTGGTGAGAGCGCAGAGAGTAATAAGTAATACAATCGCAAAATGTAATAGTATAGGTTGCCTTTCCCTGGTCTATATGCATTTCGTTGGTGCTTTACCAAATCGTCAGTAAACTTTAACCACAGTTTTGGAAAGTTAAAAACCTCTTATCTTATGCATATACTTCCGAAAACCATCTGAGAATTCACAACTTGTAAATTACAAATTATTTTCAAAAATAACAACAGAATACGAATAGTAGGCCTTGAAACTTATACAAAACTAAACCAACAAATAAAGTATATTCATATCGAATATACTGAAGCGGCCAGAAGAGCCAAGACCGAAAAAAGCACGTCACTGTTTTCTTCGACTGCAATGGCGTGGTGCATCGCTGAATTGGGCTTTGGTTTCAATGCCATACACCCATGATTCTTCACCAGTTATGACCTTTTTGAGGAAATCTGGATCGTCGTTGACGATGTTCAACAGCTCCTGAGCGATGTCCATGCGACGTTGTTTTTGCTCAAAATTTAGCAATTTTGAAACAATCTTCGCTGCCGCACGTTTAATGTCTAAAACACCCGTAAAAATTGCTTGGCATGAGCCGAACGATATGCCAACATCATCAGCAACCTATCTGATAGTGATTCGACGATTATCCAAAATCATTCTCTTCACTGCTTTAATGCTTTTATCGGTTGTTGATGTGCTCGGGCGACCACGACGAGCATCTTCATCTTCTCGGCCTTCCTTAAACCGGTTATACCACAATTAAACTTGTGTTCTGCTCATAGTTGACTCACCAAACGCCACAGTCAACATTTCAAATGTCCTTGCGCATTTAATTTAATTTTTCACACAAAACTTAAAACAGTTTCTTTGATCCATTTCTTCGAATAGTAAAAAATCGAAGAGCACACCAAAACACGACACGACTATCTGTCAGAAACAAACTGGCAATCCAAAATGGCTGATATTACCAACATATATAACAGCCATGTGTACCAACATAACAGAAAAAAAATTCGATAATCGAACATACGTAACTCACGAAATTTGAAAATTACGGTTATTTCTTGATCAGACCTCGTTTAGTACCAACATTACTTCTCTTAATACGTTCTAATAATATTACGGACATATATGTTGACATATTCTTTTGTAAAGGACAAATTGTTGCTGAATGTGTAAACTGTATTAAACTTTTTACTCTGGACATATCGCACCCTAAATCAGATACGGGCGTTTAGTAGCACAATTGTGCTGAGATCATTCACACGTATTCTACCCTCTTTAATTTAGTCGTAGATGAGACAGCGACGAATGAATGTCAGGCGGATGCTTATGAATTTTTTTATAATTTTTTCCAGAATATTTGCCCAGCAAACAATTTCAGTAATGATGATATGCGAAAAATATTTTGTCATAAACAATGTTTTCGATAACATACAATGCCTTTTATACAATTTTTCTCCAATAACGGACTGTGCTAATTCTCCTATTTAGTAATACACTTAGTCTTTGTAAAATCTTATCAAAAATAATTTCATTATGTTTCCCATATGAAAATGATCTTCCATACCGACATATATCAAAGCTTATTAAGTTTGATACAACCGCGTATTTGTTTTTTGCGAATATTCAGTGCTATGCTCTAGCAAGAAACCATTCTTTTATTTATTTTTTTTTAATGAAAAACATAACAAATTATTGTTCTATCTTTTTTATTTTTTTCATTTGACTGTTTACTTAGAAAAAGTTTTATTTTTAATTAATAATTTTACGTAATCAACGTTTTTTTAAATTTAGAAAGTATTACTAATTATGTATAAATATACCATTATCTTTCAAACGCTTGGCTTTTTGGTTTGTGGGTAGCTCGCAAGCTCAACACATACAGAATTTACCAATACATTGACGGTGCCCACCACTGCCCTAAATACAAAAGGGTCACAACCAGCGTTGCCATAACTTTTTCAAAAAAATAACTGCAACTTTAAAAAAAAAACTGGTTTTCACGTTAAAAAACTGCACATAAAAAATTCACAAAAATATATAGTTTTTTTCATATTTTTTTATTAAAACAAAAACATAACACAACAAATTAAATATGATATACATCTACATATAACAAAGCAATTCATTTTAATAAAAAATATATAGGTACATAGGGTTTAAATAAACAAAAAGAGTTCATTATTATTCAGATATAATACTGCCTGTTCCAGAATCTCGACAAGTCGATGTCGTTCTCATATTTATATTGAAACCAATAATTAAAAATTTAAATTTGTTTGTATGTACATAGAAAAACACAAGGCATATCTATCTAACAGGTACAACCATTTCTACAAAAATAGAACACTTACTGTAGAAACTACCTTAACAGTTGCAAAAATCGTTAAACGACACTACTAAGTTTGACGTTTTATCAGGTTAGGCTAGTGAGCTCGTGCTCCCACCTGCAATATACACTTTGGTAAAATTCAACTTGCTTTGTGGTCAGGGGTGCAAAAAGATGTATGTGATAATTACATACTCGTAAAAAAAAGTATAGTTAAACCTTGCCACTGTTATATTAAGCAAATGGGGTGAAATTATAGTTTCAGAAATTGGAATTAAAATAACAAAATTAAGAGTAAAAAAGTAAAATGTAAAAACTGCAAAAATCTGCACAATTTACAGAAAAACTGGTTTTTAAAGAAAAAAACTGCAAAACTGCTCAATGCTTAGAAAAATTGTCAAATGCAGATAAATCTGCACATTTGGCAACGCTGGTCACAACTCAAAGTACTACAATTTTCAGGAGAGACAAAAAACTGTTCAGCGTGCAGAAGCAACATACTTAACATAAAAAAATAAAACTGTATTTTTCCAGTTAAAGGAGATAGTGATGTGAAAGAAATTTTTGCTGAACAAATATATGGAAAGTAATTAAGCCCTTACCTTGTCACTGGGGGCTATGACATGGTGGACATTTTCTCCCCTACACTCGTGGGAACAATAAGCGAAAGAACAGAAAAAACATCAAACTCGGACAGTACGACAAGGGATGACGGGCAACAGACACAAATGGGGAGTGTTTTTCAGGGTCCTATACAAGGGGGGGCGGACAAGGCTAAGGGCCAAGGGGGGACAGACATAGTAGGGGACAGGTTTCTGAAAAGACAAGACAGGACAGTTAGTGACGATGACTTAGACATATTTCCAGGACTGGACGGACTTAACATCTACGAGACGGACGAGGATGACATCACCATGGTCTCCTCTGATACCAAGGACAGACAATCGGTGGGGGCGGACAGGAAGGTATCAGAGGCACAGGTGATGGAAGGAGCGGAGAAAAGACCGGACGAACGCAAAAAGCTGGCAGGCTACAAGCGTTCTCTCCGGTTTTTAAGGTCGTTGGAATCTCGAGATCGAACTTCCTTGACTCCCCGGGAGAAGGCTTTGCGGCGCAAGCATGCCTACCATGTTCGGAAGTATGAGGAGTTTCGGAATACTTCTGTCATGGAGGCAAGGCCAGAGACGGGGACGAACGTGGCCAGAAACCAGGGTAGGAAAGCGATCTCGGCATCAGCCGGGCCCTCAACTAAACCTGGACCGAGCACGATCACCGACTGGGAGAAATTGGACGATGGCCCTTCTACATCGAAAGGGGTGTCGTCCAAGTCAAAGAGAGGTGATGACCTACGCGGTAAAGCGAAAACCGCCGGCAAGGAGTCCTCAAGGCAAGCTCCATTCTCCTCTAAACGAGGTCACGGGGCTGGCAAAGGGGACCCTGCAGGGGGTTCTAGTGGCAAACGGCAAAGGTCGGGTGAGACGCAGATGCCTGAGGGCAAGCGGTTGAAACCATCAACTAGCTTGACATCAGCACCTGAGCTAGCAGGTAGCCATTATTGATCGCAGTCAGCCGGGGGGCAAAATGACAAATGATCAATGGCTGCTTCTGGAAGAACGAATTCTGCGCAGACTAGTGGACGCGCTCGCCACTTGTGACGATGACTCGTTCACTGCGTTTGATGGGGCAAAGTGGTCCAGAGGCGTCAAAATTATTGGTTGCGGTAATGAGAAGGCTCTCGGTTTTCTCAAAAACAGCATCCAAGAAGCTGGCGAGCTTTGGCCAGGAGCCAAAATTGAAATCGTGCCCTTGGACCAAGTTCCTTTTCAAGTGACGGTGCGCGTGTGGATTCCTCCTCCTATTCTGGAGGATGAGGCCACACTTACACTCATTAAGCGCCAGAATAAGGACCTTGGTACTGAGAACTGGACGATTGAACGTGGACGTGCCAGGGACAAGGGGGATGGCAAAGATCTCTGGATCAAAATTGATTCAGAATCCCTCCATCTCCTGCGCCCCAAAAAGGGCGTTATCAAATATGGGCTAAATCAGCTTAGGCTGATTTTGCCTACAAAGAAGGACTCACAAAATGGCGACTCCGAGCGGCATAAAGGTGGTGCAGATTAACTTGCATCACTCCGAGGCAGCATCGGACGAGCTGTTACGCTTTATGGAGAGGGAGTGCATATCCGTGGCCTTGATCCAAGAGCCTTGGTTAGTTGGAAATAAGGTTCGGGGCCTTCGGTCACGTTTGTTTACTCTACTCTCTCCTACCACGGAAGGTAAGATTAGAAGCTGTATTCTTATTAGGAAAAACATCAATATTTTTCTTTTATCCCATTACAGCTCTGGCGATCTAACGGTAGCTGCGCTTAAACGCAAGGATCTCCCGATGGTGATCCTGGCATCGGCGTATCTACCGTATGAGGTGGATGACCCTCCTCCGAGTGCGGTGCGCACACTCATTGACTGGTGCGGGACACGTGGACATGACCTTGTACTGGGCGGTGATGTAAATGCGCATCACACACTCTGGGGTAGCACGGATATAAATAAACGAGGTGAGGATTTATTACAATTTCTCTTGTCAACCAATCTTAGGATTTGCAACAAGGGCAATAGGCCAACGTTTTTCAATAGGATCAGGCAACAGGTCATTGATTTAACTTTGGTTAGTGATAGGGACTCTATTAGAATATCTGACTGGAGGGTGAGCCTTGAGTGCTCATTCTCTGATCATAACAGAATCACTTTTACGATCGATCTTATTCCGAGTGGGGGCAAGCCTTACAGGAACCCTAGGCAAACGGATTGGGGAAGTTTCAGAAAGCTCGTGGATGCCCTACCACCTCCAGTAGCGGAGCAGGTGGGCAGCATCCAGGAGCTGGAGGACTCTTCAGTCTTTTTGTCAAGGACACTGAGGGACGCCTATCACGCATCTTGTCGGGAGCGGCAACCGTCAACGAAAGTCCATCAGAAGTGGTGGAATCCGAGACTCAAGCAGCTCAGGACAGACTGCCGGAGACTTTTTAATAAGGCGAAGCGCGACAGAAATCCCATAGACTGGGATAACTATCGTAGGAGTTTCAACGCCTTCAAGAGCGAAACCAGGAAGGCAAAGAGGGAATCGTGGAAGCGTTTCTGTGGTGACTTGGAGAGCACATCTGAGGCTTCCCGCCTAAGAAAACTACTCTCTAAGGAGCCTGGCACGCCGGGATCCCTTATGAGGCCTGACGGGACTTTTACTGAAAGCAGCGAGGATACCCTGGAGCTACTAATGGAAACTCACTTTCCGGATTGCGAGGACGGGGCGGACGTACGTGGTACTGTCGTCCCCGTGCAAACAGCTATCCTAGGGAGTGATTTAGTGGACTCCATTGTGCAGTCAGCCAGGGTAAGATGGGCAGTGACATCTTTTAAGCCCTTTAAGTCAGCGGGGCCAGATGGTATTTTCCCAGCGCTGATGCAGCATGCCATGGAGGCGATTTTACCATGGCTGCTAACCATTTTTAGGGGAAGTCTCGTTTACGGGTACATTCCTATGGAGTGGAGGGAGGTTACTGTGGTATTTATTCCAAAAGCGGGGAGGATAAACCACGGTACCGCTAAAGATTACAGACCAATCAGTCTGTCATCTTTTCTATTGAAAACACTGGAGAGACTGGTTGATTTGTATGTCAGGGAACTTCTCTCGCCAGAGAATTTCTGCGGTGCACAGCATGCCTACCAGAAGGGTAGGTCGGTGGAGACGGCGCTGCATGATGTTGTCGGCACTATAGAAGATTCCCTTGACAAGAAGGAGTTCGTTATGGCATCCTTCATAGACATAGAGGGCGCTTTTAACAATCTGAACATATCCTCGATAACTGGGGCGCTCAGAGAGATCGGTGCGGACCAGTTAATTACGGACTGGGCAGGGAACATGCTTAGGAGCAGATCCATAGTATCCAGTTTGGGCATGAGTACGAGGAGGAAGGCTGTAACAAGGGGCACTCCGCAGGGGGGAGTTCTGTCTCCGCTCCTATGGAACCTTGTCCTGAACAGCATCCTTTTCAGGTTGAACGCAGGTGGCACCAAGGTAGTTGCTTATGCTGATGACGTTGTGCTCCTTATAAGGGGTAAATATCTGCCTACGATAAGTGAACTCATGGAATCGGCGCTGAACGAACTACTGGACTGGGCCAAGGGTAACGGTCTAGGCATAAACCCTTCGAAGACTGTACTGGTACTTTTTACCAAGAGATATAAGATCCCGGCTTTTAGGCCACCATGCCTTGGTGGCATGAGCTTGGGACTCTCGAGGGAAGCGAAGTACCTCGGCATTATTCTAGACTCTAAACTATCGTGGAGACGAAATGTGGAGGATAGAACGAGGAGGGCTCTATGTGCGTTTTACGCATGCAAGAGAGTTTCAGGGAGGAGATGGGGGTTGAAACCGTACATCCTTCACTGGATGTATACGGCGGTGATCAGACCCATTCTTACTTATGGACCACTTGTTTGGTGGAGGGCTGTGGACAAGAGTACATATCTCTCTATACTGGGCAAGGTACAGAGGCTAGCATGTCTTGCTGTGACTGGCGCAATGAGGTCGGCCCCTCAGGCCAGTCTAGAGACAATGCTTGATTTGGCTCCCCTTGATATATACATCAAGTACATATCTGCCAGATCTGCCCTCAGGCTCATGGAGTCGGGCAGTTTCAGGCATGATCGTACGGGACATGACATTATCCTACAAAAGGTAGGAGGGCAGGTCCTGGGGGGACGGACTGATTATATGACTCCGGTCATGTGCTTCGACAAATCCTTCTCAGTCGCATTCCCGGAGAGGAAGGACTGGATGGAAAACTCTGCGACTCGTAGTAATGCAACTTTGGTTTTTACGGACGGCTCGAAGATGGACACTGGCACTGGTTCAGGGGTATTTTCCGAGGGTCTCGGCCTTTCGGTATCGCTCAGGCTACCCGATACCTCGACAGTTTTCCAAGCAGAGATTTATGCCATTACCGAGGCAGCATTAAGGATTGATGGGCTCAATTTGGAGGCAAGAACTATTGACATCTGTGTAGATAGTCTGGCAGCAATTAGAGCCCTGGGTTCGGAGATTATAAAGTCGAGATGTGTAATGGCATGCATTCAATCTCTGGCCAGACTTAAGGGGCATGATGTCAATGTGGTTTGGGTTCCAGGGCATGAAGGCATTCAGGGGAATGAGATGGCGGACGAATGCGCGAGAGCGGGTTCGGCCTTGGATGAAGCAGTATCGCGTAGGGACATTGACATTCCCTCAGTTGAGCTGCTGGGCAGATTTCAGAGGTGGGCAAGGAGGGAGGTGACAAACAGGTGGTCAAGTATTACTACCTGTAGGGTCTCCAAAACTCTATGGCCCTCGCTTAGCAGAGCTAGGACTAGGCAACTTCTGTTTTTTGGGAAACCGCCGTTGGCACTCCTGGTAGGGGTCTTGACGGGGCACTGTGCAATTGGGCACATGTCGGAGCGTTTGGGCTTTCCCCATGATAGCCGCTGCAGGAGCTGCTTCGATGAGGAGGAGGAGTCAGTACAGCATTTCCTTTGTGACTGTCCGGCCCTGCAGGAGCGTAGGCTTAGACATCTAGGCTCTCGTTTCCTGCGGGATCTTGACTGCCTCAGGGATGCACCGCTGGCTGCCCTGGCGGGCTTTGTGAGAAGTTCTGGATGGTTCTCAGGAACCACCACTTCGTCTTGAGAAGAGTGTGTAGGGTATAGTCCTCTTGGGCATCACAATTGGCCTTTTGATGGCTTCCGAGTGTTTTTCTCGCTTACTGCGGGCAGCCCTTTTAACCTAACCTAACCTAATATATGGAAAAATTCAGTTTTGGAAAATTTTGAGTTGTGACCCTTTTGTATTTAGGGTGCGATATTATTTTTTATTTGCAATCTTATGAGGTCTTTGCTGCTGAATGTAAATTTGTCAAAGCTTTTTCATTTAATTGTTTCTTATATTCTTATAGTTAATTAAATATAAAAAAAAACAGAACTCTTAAAAACAGCGAATTTGCATTCATACAAAATAATACTTGCATATATATTATTGACGTTCATTTTTGATTACAGATATGTATATGTATAATCTTTAAAATTTTATTTTTTATTAAAACGGTAATATTTTATTAATTTTCACATAGTTAATGACATTAAAGATTTTACAATGGAACATGAACGGCTATTTAAATAATTACAGTGAATTGCTAATTCTAATTAAATCGCACTCCCCAAAATTAATATGTATTCAAGAGACTCATCTTCACTCTCAAATTAATATACCAATTCCTATAAATTATAATCTTTATGCATCTAATTCATCCCAAACCAGATATGGAGGAGTAGCTATTTTAGCTCATAAATGTTTGCAACAGAAACATATTTCTATAACAAATGTTTTTTACACTATTTGTCTTGAAGTAGTATCGAAGGTAAAATTTAACATATGTATGTATTTAATAATACATTAAAGTCTGATTTAGAAATCTTTATAGTTAGTGATTTTAATAGTTCCCATATAGTTTGGGCTTCCTCAACTAACAGCTACATGTGTAATATTTTCTTAAAATACATTAACAAATCTGATTTAGTTATATTAAATGATAAATCTCCTTTTCATTTAAATACACACGGTACTTCTTCCTACATTGACCTTACGTTTTGCCCATTAACTTTAGCTTTGCAGGCTGTGTGGCAGCCAGAAGATAATCTATTCGGAAGTGATCACTTTCCCATAATTACTTCACTTTTCCCCACCAACGTAATACATAACCATTATAATAAACATAGATTCAATATGAAATTTGCTGATTGGGAAAAATTCAAACATCTCTGTGAAGTTAATAAAGCTATAAAACCTTCTTCTAGTAACATAAATAAAGAAACTGAAAATATTTGCAAAATTATATTGCAATCTGCTAGCAATTCCATTCCTCAGTGTAAATATAAAATAAACAAGTAAAAACGTTATATTCGACCGGGTCGAATCTTAAATACCCTCCAAATATTTAGTAAGTGAATTTGAAATGTTTAACTTGGCGGGACAGAGTTCCTATATATAATATCGTACGTCAACGCCCACTAAAGGGGGCGGGGTTCAAAAATATACAATATCATGTTTTCCACAGACGAACGTATGGGCATTGCTAGACCGTCTTAGACTTCATCACAATTCTCTTTGGAGGCTATAAAAACTGTATTTTGGCGGGGTCGCTCTGGCAAGGGCTGTGGGGGAAACATTTCACCTTTGTCATAAAACTCTAAAAATAAATGCTTGGGATGATTATATACAAAATTAAAATTTATTTTTTTTGGTAGGGTCATTTAGGGGGCAAAGGAAGAGGGGGGGGGGGGGGGTAGGGCAGAGATCGGCAGTCATAAAACTCTAAAGATAAATGCTTGGGATGATTATATACAAAATTTAAAATAAACATTTTTTTTTGGTAGGGTTATTTTGGGGGCAAAGGAAGAGGGGGGGGGGGTAGGGCAGAAATCGGCAGTCATAAAACTCTAAAGATAAATGCTTGGGATGATTATATACAAAATTAAAAAAAAAAATTTTTTTTTGGTAGGGTCATTTAGGGGGCCAAGGAAGTGGTCGGGGGGGGGGGGGGAGGTAGGGCAGAAATCGGCTGTCATAAAACTCCAAAGATAAATGCTTGGGATGATTATATACAAAATTTAAAAAATATTTTTTTTTGGTAGGGTCATTTAGGGGGCGAAGGGGAAGGAGGGGGTAGGGCAGAGTAGTACCAGGTTTCGTCTCATCTTCGTCATTAAAGCTTAAAAGTGTTATTTTTAAGGAATGTAGGCTTAAGTAAAACAATTTGTTAAATTTTTATGCTATTTTTGCCAATAATAACGCCCACTGAAGTGGGCGGGGTCAAAAAATATTTTTATTTTATTTAATGGCTCCAAGTTTAAGGCGTTGGACCGTATTTGACATAAAAATATAACATTTGCTTAACAAAATAACCAAAAAACTTTAAAAATTATGTTGTTTTTTCTGGGTTGGTTTAGTTCTTCTTAGGGGAACTTTTTTCCCTCTTGCCCGATCTTGCCCTCTTGCCCGAACCTGCTCTAAGTTTTAAAATATATTTATGCCAAATTTCAAGAGTCTAGCTCTTTTCGTTTGGACTGAATCGTGATTTCCACAGACGGACGGACGGACATGCTCAGTTCGTCTTAGATTTCATCACTGATCAAGAATATATATACTTTATGGGGTCTGAGATGGATATTTCGATGCGTTACAAACGGAATGACAAAGTGAATATACCCTCCAAATTCTTTTTTGGAGGGTATAAAAAAGGTTCCATGGTGGAACACAGATCTGGAAAATCTAAAATCTGAAAAGAACAGGCTTTGGTTATCATTTAAAAGAAATATGATACAACCTAACTTGTTTGCATATAAAAAAGTGAACGCAGTATATAAAAGGAAAATAAAGGTATATAAACAAACAGCAGTTATTAATATGACTTCTACCGGGTTTTATAGCAACTCAGGGCTTACACTGTGATTCTTCATTATTGAATCCTAACACTATGGTCATAGACCCAATTAAAATATGCAATGAGTTAGGCAAATATTGGTCGGTAAATTCAGAAAATTCCAAATTTTCTGAAAACCTTCAAAGAAAAAAGCAAAGCACTTCAGGATTTATTCAAATATTGAATGCTTGTTCTGAGGCTAAAAAAATTGAATCAAGTATTACATATATTGAGATTATTTCTACATTGAGGAAGTTAAATGAAAAAACTCCGGGAATGGATAGAATATCATACATAATGCTTAAAATGCTACCTATAAACCTTAAGAAAAGAATTTTAAATCTTTTAATAATATTTTCACAAATTATATCCCACAGCAATTTAGAAATAGTGTTGTGATCTTCATTCTGAAATCAGGAAAAGATAAGACATTGATTAGTTCTTATCGTCCAATATCCTTAAATTCTTGTTTATCGAAAGTATTAGGCAAAATAGTTGCCAATAGGCTATGGTGGTTTGTTGTAACAAACAAATTGCTTAATAGTCCACTATATGGGTTCAGAAAGGGGTGCTCAACAATTGATGCTCTACTACTTATATGTATCAAATTTCTAATTCCCTGTCATTACGTAAACATATCACCATTGTATCGCTGGACTTCGAACGAGCGTTTGATAAAATCGGTATACATTCAGTATTAGAAGAATTGATTGGATGTAAGGTAGGTCCCAAATACGTCTATAATTTTATGTCCAAAAGAAAGATAATAGTCCGTATAGAAAAACATTATAGTGGCACTTTCCTGTTACACAACGGAATTCCACAGGGTTCTCCATTATCTGTTTTTATCTTTCTCATTGCGTACAATAAAGTATGCTCCATTATCTCCGTTCACAAGGAAATTGATTTTTGCGCTTATGCGGATGGTTTTAATTTAATAATAAAATTTCCCCGGGATAAACTACATATGCAATGTCTCGATAGAATTATAAGAGACATGAACTGCTGGTGTGACATATCAGGTTCTGCTCTCTCCCCATCAAAATGTAAATATATGCATATATGTCTTTTAAAAAATTGTAGGTGTGAAATTGAGTCAACTTTAATCAACATCACTAAAGTTGATACACTCCGTATACTGGGTCTATATATTAATAATCGATACAACTGGAAAAGTCACATACAATACCTTGAAAATTCTCTTTCGAATAGTTTAACCATATTAATTTAATATACATAATGAAAGCTCTTGTTATATCTAAAATAAACTACGGTTTTCAATTTTTTGGTTACGTTCCTAAATACCAAATTAATAAAATTAATTCAATTGTAAACTCTTGCATAAGAACATCAATTGGGGCACAGCGTTCCAATTTCTAACTTGCGATTTGAATCGAATACTAGCTCCCTAAAAGCGCAAAGAGATATTCTCACTACAAAACTTTTTCGTATATTATTATACATAGCAAAATTATAATCCATTAATGCCCAGTTTTTAACTTCAAAATTAAGTACTATTTAAACTTAAAGTGTATTTAAATACAAAATTTTGTTTTTCACTTCGAATTTAAATAAGATTTAAATGGCCCACATTGTACATTTAAATTCAATTTAAGTTTTTCATACAGCCATGTGTTTTTCATTCTTTGTTTACATTTAACAACATGAAAATTGGTACAGCAGCCAACGTTGCCGTTTTTGGTTATTTCTAACCAAAATTGGTTATTTTTTATCTCAATGTGTACGTGTGTAGATTTTTTCTGTTGTGGTTATTTTTTTTACTGAAAATATTTACTATGTGAATTTACAAAAATGTTTAGGTAATTATTTACATAAAAGATAATATAGCATTTATTGCGATACAAGTGTTTTATGAAAATACTTTTAAATCTAGATTTTTATTGAAGAAGCCTGCTGCAGCCAACAACGAAATAGATGATTTGTCATCAGAAAATGAAGATGAAAGCAGGTAAAAAATACATTTGTTTTATCTTATAGATTAAAATCTGATACACATTTTTAAATGCAGTGAATTCAAAAATAGTCCTAGGAGGAAATTCCGGGCTGCCTGGCTGGAAGACTTTGCTTGGTTGCGAAATAGAAATGGATGTAGCTATTGTAACGTTTGTGAGAAAAAGTTAAATAATCATGTGAGTTACCTAAGGAAACATGCCTTAATAAAGACTCACGTTCAAAATTTAGAAAGGAAAAAGAATCAGGCAAAAATAGAGAATTTTATGGGTGTTGAAAATAATAATATTTCCAAACAAGTGCATCAAGCACAACTAACACTTGTTAGGTTTTTAATATGCCACAACTTACCATTTATTTTAATGGATTACATACCCAAATTACTAGTAGAGTGTTGTCCCGATTCAAACATAGCGAAGGGTGTAAAGTCTGGTAGAACAAAAGCCGGTCAACATACGGAAACTTTAGGAAAAAAAGCTAAAGATGAAATATTAGCGGAATTAAAAAAATCAAAATTCTCTTTGATTGTGGATGAAACCACAGATATATCTACAAAAAAGTCGCTTGTTTTGGTGGTTCGGTATGTCGATAGAGTTTCCAAAAAGATTTGCGATAGATTTTTAAGCCTTATAGAGGTTTTTAACTCCGGCGCTCAGACGTTGTACGACACAATTAAAGATTTTTTTACCAAACATGACATTCCGTTACAAAACATTATTGGATTAGCAACCGATGGAGCAAGTGTTATGGCTGGGGAAATCAATGGTGTGCAAGCGAAATTTAAAAATTCTATTGATTTATTTTATATTAAATGTACTTGCTACTCACTGCATCTCTGTTCAGCATACGCTTGTAAAAAGCTTCCAATACAAATCGAAACTGTTTGCCGGAACATCTATAATTTCTTCGCGCATAGTTCAAAACGTATAAACGAATTCAAAGAGTTTCAGGACTACTGTAGGCTACAATCACATAAAATTTTGGTCATTTCTGTTACCCGCTGGCTGTCTTTGGAAAATGTTGTTAATCGCATAATTGAGCAATGGTCTGCTTTACAGCTTTATTTTATATCGTTTTACTTAGAAGTGAGTGGTATAAGAGCTTGCGAATTGGGCGAGCTAATGGCCGATCCCAGTTTAAAGGTATATTTTCTATTTTTATCATACATTTTGAGCATTATTAATGGGTTGAATAAAGAATTTCAATCTGAAGCAGTACGTCTCCCATATCTATATACACAATTTGAAACACACTTTAAACTCATTTTAAGTAACTTTTGTAAAAACAACTACAGTGAACTCGCGAAAACGTAAACTAATTTTTACCAAGGCTGTTCACGTTTTCAAATTTGTTCATGTTTACGATTGTGAAAATTTTAAACCAAAAAAGCACGGTTTACCACCAGATATTAGCTTCTAGCAAATAAATCAAAACCAAATATTCAAAATTGGATTACAAATTGAAAATGTTTACATTTATTCACTTTACTCAAAAAAATACGTAATCAATTCAAGCAAATCAGATGCTTAAAATTGTTTTACAAATATAAAATGTTACAATTACACTTCCTGTAATTCGCAGCAAATGAATAAAAGTTGCTTAAAAAAATTAAATAACAAAAATATAATGAATTCAACAATGTACATGTAGTACATATAACTAAATTTAAAAATTAACGGCCTGTTCCAGAATGTCGATCGAACGAAAAATTTTAAGTTGCAATGATAAAAAACTGATAACGCTAATAACGCATTTTAATTTTTTATTCAATTCAGTAATTAAATAAATTAAGGAAAAAATAAATTTGGGTCAAAGTAGGATGCAAATCAGTTTTTTTATCGCTTGCAATTTAAAATTTTTCGTTCGATCGACATTGTTGAACACAAATTTCATTAGACGGATTTTTTCACCAAATAGTTTTTTACAGAAAGAAATCGCTTATCTTTTTTTGGAATGTGTTTTGATCGATCATCTTTAGTACAGCCTTTTCTTTAAGATTTCTTAACACTCTTATCTCACTTTGCTTAACCCTTTCATTTTCGGCCCATATTAAAGCTTTGTTCAATGCTTCTACTGCTTCCTTTGGTTTTATTCTGATTTCTGGCTGGTCTACAATAGGGTCACTATCTTCGTCACCTTCAGATTCATTATGAATTTCAAAAATTTCACATTCTGTAGGATTTTCTTCCAAATTATTATTCCATTCTTTCACAAGAGAAATGGTAACTTCCGTCTGTAAAAGTCGTGTTGAATTTTTATAAAATAAAAAAATGTTATCGACAAACCTGAGGACTTAATTCCTGAAGAAGACCAACTGCTCTTTCTTCCAGTTGTCTTATTTCCGCTTGCCAAATTTCTCTTAAATCACTTAAAGGAATGCTGTCATCAGGATCCTCCTGATCCGAAACTAAATTTAAAATATTTTTCTAACATTTGAACAATATTTCTTGTGTGATTCGATCCCATGCAGAGTCTAAAAGAGTTATTGCATCTCGTAGTGAAATCATTTTGATTGACTCCAACAAATTTAATTTATTTTCTGCAATTAAAGCCAAAAGGCCATTTCTATAATGTAGTTTTGTAATTTTAAAAACGTTTTGATCCATTGGCTGGATTAATGAAGTAACATTCGGAGGCAAAAACATTGTAGAAATGGAACCATCCTGAGATATTAACTCACTTTCAGGAGGATGCGACGGGGCATTGTCTAATAATAAAAGAGCTTTCACGGGCAGCCCATTTTTTGTTAAAAAATCCGAAACCTAAATAAAATATTGTAAGGTAAAAATTTTTTAATCATATGTACATATTAATAAGGAATTAACCTCAGGCACGAAAGAGTAATGAAACCACTCTTTGAATAAAGCAGACGTCATCCAAACAGACTTGGAGCTTTTATAGTTCACAGGGCATACGTAATTCTTAAAGCATCGGGGGTTTTTAGCCTTTCCAATAACAAGGAGCTTAAGCTTATGCGATCCTGATGCATTTGAACAACACATAAAAGTTAGTCGCTGTTTCTCCATTTTAGCACCAGGTGCAGTTTTCTCCAAGGATGAAACAAACGTTTTTTCTGGCAGTTGTTTCCAATATAAACCGGACTCATCAGCGTTATACAACTGATCTACGCATAAGCCGAGTTCAATCATTTTCTCTTTTAACATTACTTTAAACGGATCCACCAGATGCGGCTGCGCAGAAAGCTTTTCTCCGCTAATTTTAAGCAGTCGAATACCATATCTTTTTTTGAAATTCTGTAGCCATCCGTCGCTAGCATTAAATCCTCGATTGCTTTCATTACTTTGTTCATGAATTTGTTTGGCTTTCGCTTTAAGCATCAGTCCACTTACTGGCATTTTTTTATACCTCATGTTCACAAACCATTTATAGAGATTTTTCTCCATTCTCGGGAGCGCAGATGCGCGTAATGACTTGCGAATTCCTGGACCACAAAATGTATTGTTAACACATTTTTTTATTGCTTTGTTCTTCTTTTTAATTGAGCAAATTGTGGATTTTGCCACTTGATATTTCTTGGCTAAGCCAGTTACACTGCAACCCTTTTGCAAAAGGTCAACAATATCTGCTTTGTCTTTCAGACTCAAAACTTTTGGCTTTTTAGAAGACATTTTTATACCCTCCAAAAAAGAATTTGGAGGGTATATTCACTTTGTCATTCCGTTTGTAACGCATCGAAATATCCATCTCAGACCCCATAAAGTATATATATTCTTGATCAGTGATGAAATCTAAGACGAACTGAGCATGTCCGTCCGTCCGTCCGTCCGTCTTCGGAAATCACGATTCAGTCCAAACGAAAAGAGCTAGACTCTTGAAATTTGGCATAAATATACTTTAAAACTTAGAGCAGGTTATGTTCGAAGATGGGCTAAATCGGGCAAGAGGGAAAAAAGTTCCCCTAAGAAGAACTAAACCAACCCAGAAAAAACAACATAATTTTTTAAGTTTTTTGGTTATTTTGTTAAGCAAATGATATATTTTTATGTCAAATACGGTCCAACGCCTTAAACTTGGAGCCATTAAATAAAATAAAAATATTTTTTGACCCCGCCCACTTTAGTGGGCGTTATTATTGGCAAAAATAGCATAAAAATTTAACAAATTGTTTTACTTAAGCCTACATTCCTTAAAAATAACACTTTTAAGCTTTAATGACGAAGCTGAGACGAAACCTGGTCCTACTCTGCCCTACCCCCTCCTTCCCCTTCCCCCCCTAAATGACCCTACCAAAAAAAAATTTTTTTTTTTTAAATTTTGTATATAATCATCCCAAGCATTTATCTTTAGAATTTTATGACTACCGATTTCTGCCCTACCTCCCCCCCCCCCACCTCTTCCTTTGTCCCCTAAATTACCCTACCAAAAAAAAATTTTTTTTTTTTAAATTTTGTATATAATCATCCCAAGCATTTATCTTTAGAGTTTTATGACTGCCGATTTCTGCCCTGCCCACCCCACCCCCCCCCTCTTCCTTTGCCACCTAAATGACCCTACCAAAAAAAAGATTTTTTTTTAAATTTTGTATATAATCATCCCAAGCATTTGTCTTTAGAGTTTTATGACTGCCGATTTCTGCCCTAGCCCCCCCCCCCTTCTTCCTTTGTCCCCTAAAATGACCCTACCAAAAAAAATTTTTTTTTTTAAATTTTGTATATAATCATCCCAAGCAGTTATCTTTAGAGTTTTATGACTGCCGATTTCTGCCGTAGCCCCCCCCCCCTTCTTCCTTTGTCCCCTAAAATGACCCTACCAAAAAAAAATTTTTTTTTAAATTTTGTATATAATCATCCCAAGCAGTTATCTTTAGAGTTTTATGACTGCCTGTTGCTGCCCTACCCCCTCCTCTCCCTTTGCCCGCTAAATTACCCTATTAAAAATAAATATAATTTTATTTTTATTTTGTGTATAATCATCCCAAGCATTTATTTTTACAGTTTTATGTGTATCTGTTTCTGCCCTACCCTCTCTCCCCCTTTGCCCTTTAAATGACTTTATCAAAAATAAGAAATTTTAATTTTGTATATAATTATCCCAAGCATTTATTTTTAGAGTTTTATGACAAAGGTGAAATGTTTCCCCCACAGCCCTTGCCAGAGCGACCCCGCCAAAATACAGTTTTTATAGCCTCCAAAGATAATTGAGATGAAGTCTAAGACGGTCTAGCAATGCCCATACGTTCGTCTGTGGAAAACATGATATTGTATATTTTTGAACCCCGACCCGTTTAGTGGGCGTTGACGTACGATATTATATAAAGGAACTCTGTCCCACCAAGTTAAACATATCAAATTCAATTACTAAATATTTGGAGGGTATTTAAGATTCGACCCGGTCGAATATAACGTTTTTACTTGTTTGTATTCACTTTCACAAATTATATTTGTACTTTAGCGCAAAATAATATGTATGTAATTCTTAACTTAACCGTTGTGTTTAGAGATCAAATGTCATATAACAACTAAATCAGAAGAGCTACAAATACGTATGCATGTATTTGTTGAAAGCACTCTAACGTAAACATAAAATATGTATTCTAATATGCTGGGATTCCCAAAATTAAAAAAGAATGCAACAAATAAAACGAAAAAACTCAGAAAATTTTGTTCACGTTTTAGAGTAGTAAATGTAAATATAAAAGTGTTCACGTTTCCGAGTTGTTCATGTTAACGGGTATTCACGTTTTCGCGAGTTCACTGTATGTTAAAAGTTTAAATTCTTTGGAAAATATAAACATATTTAATGAAGCAAATTACTTGAATATTGAAGATATTTTCATTGGTCATAAAGCTGAGCTATTTTTAGAATCAAGTAATATAACAAACTCAAAAAAATATGAAATTAAGAAAAATATTCAGTTATTTTATATAGAACTCTTAACGCAATTTTTAAAACGTTTTGATTTTGGGAGGACTGATATAAAAAATTTAGAAATTATTACTCCAAAAAAAGTTCTTAGCAATTTAGATGTTCCATTAGAACCATTACTGTTGTTCTTTCCAAATTTAACAGGGGGCAATGAGGAAAAACTCTTAACCCAGTGGAGACTGCTCCGATTTTCCCACATCGAGTTAGAAACTGGCACTGATATTGTAAAATTTTGGGATAAAATTTCAACATACAAAAATGGCCTAAACGAAAATTGTTTTAAAGAACTTGTAAATTTCGTACAAAATTTATTGACATTACCACATAGTTCCGCTGCAGCTGAACGAATATTTTCTCAGCTTAGTTTCATAAAAACAAAATTTAGGAATAATTTAGATTTTAAGACAATTAATAATATATTGCAAGCAAAATAATTGTGCAAAAATCAACAAGATGCCCATTTTGTTTGGTCTGCCAAAGATAAATTTTAAAACTCAAGCTGTGACATTTTTGATCTCCATATTTATTGTAATAAAATTACATGTTTTTTAGTATTTAAGAGAGTAGCATTCTAGTTCCTTATTTTATTGTTAATGAAAAAATTGTTGTTTTTATTATATACTTGCAAAACCTAATGTGAAGTATTGGAAATTTGAATTTTACAAATTGTAGCATTTGCTTATGTTTCTTTGCATTACTTTTTGCAAAATATGTTCCTTAGTTTTTTAAAAAAATAATTTTTAGTAGAAAGTTGTATTGTAAAATACGTTGTTATATGTTTATTTGTTACCTTAAAGTAAAAATTATAATTAAAATTAAAAAAATAAATAAATAGTACATGAATTTAAATTTGGTTACTTTTTTTTAAATTGGTGATTTTTTTCATAAATGTTGGTTACAAATTTTTTTTTCATGGCAACACTGACAGCAGCTGTTCATTGGAACAAAACTTCGGTAAAAAGGTTCTTATATTGGATCATTTTCAGTATTTTTCTTACTATTTATTTGTGCTACCATACTTTTATCACAATTAAATACCAAAATTAATTTTAGACTGAAAAACTGGAAGTTTATTTAAACACAACTTAAGTTTATGGAAAAATTAACTAATTTTGTACTTAAATACGAAGTCAAAATCTGGGGGTAAATCAAATAATTAAAAAACTAAAACGTGCAAAGAAAGTACCTAAAATTCCCTCTTTGCTACACAGGATAATCGAAAACTGTAAAGATCTTAATATACCAATTTATAATCCTATTAAAATACAAAATACTTTCACCCTGGTGTTTTGATAACCTCACCCTTCATACATTACCAAAGAATAATACACACCCTTCTCAATATAGAAGTATATTTTTTTATTTTTATACCCTCCAAAAAAGAATTTGGAGGGTATATTCACTTTGTCATTCCGTTTGTAACGCATCGAAATATCCATCTCAGACCCCATAAAGTATATATATTCTTGATCAGTGATGAAATCTAAGACGAACTGAGCATGTCCGTCCGTCCGCCCGTCCGTCCGCCCGTCCGTCCGTCCGTCTGTGGAAATCACGATTCAGTCCAAACGAAAAGAGCTAGACTCCTGAAATTTGGCATAAATATATTTTGAAGCTTAGAGCAGGTTATGTTCGAAGATGGGCTAAATCGGGCAAGAGGGGAAATACCAACCAACCCAGAAAGAACAACATAATTTTTAAAGTTTTTTGGTTATTTTGTTAAGCAAATGATATATTTTTATGTCAAATACGGTTCAACGCCTTAAACTTGGAGCCATTAAATAAAATAAAAATATTTTTTGACCCCGCCCACTTTAGTGGGCGTTATTATAGGCAAAAATAGCATAAAAATTTAACAAATTGTTTTACTTAAGCCTACATTCCTTAAAAACAACAATTTTAAGCTTTAATGACGAAGCTGAGACGAAACCTGGTCCTACTCTGCCCTACCCCCTCCTTCCCCTTCCCCCCCTAAATGACCCTACCAAAAAAAATTTTTTTTTTTAAATTTTGTATATAATCATTCCAAGCATTTATCTTTAGAGTTTTATGACTACCGATTTCTGCCCTACCTCCCCCCCCACCTCTTCCTTTGTCCCCTAAATTACCCTACCAAAAAAAAAATTTTTTTTTTTAAATTTTGTATATAATCAACCCAAGCATTTATCTTTAGAGTTTTATGACTGCCGATTTCTGCCCTGCCCACCCCCCCCCCCCCCCCTCTTCCTTTGCCACCAAAATGACCCTACCAAAAAATATGTTTTTTTAAATTTTGTATATAATCACCCCAAGCATTTATCTTAAGAGTTTTATGACTGCCGATTTCTGCCCTGCCCACCCCCCCCCCCCCCCTCTTCCTTTGCCACCAAAATGACCCTACCAAAAAATATGTTTTTTTAAATTTTGTATATAATCATCCCAAGCATTTATTTATAGAGTTTTATGACTGCCGATTACTGCCCTACCCCCCCCCCCCCTCTTCCTTTGTCCCCTAAATTACCCCACCAAAAAAAAAAATTTTTTTTTTAATTTTGTATATAATCATCCCAAGCATTTATTTATAGAGTTTTATGTCTACCTGTTTCTGCCCTACCCTTCTCCCCCTTTGCCCTCTAAATGACCCTATCAAAAAAAAGAAATTTTAATTTTTTATATACTTATCCCAAGCATTTATTTTTAGAGTTTTATGACAAAGGTGAAATGTTTTCCCCACAGCCCTTGCCAGAGCGACCCTGCCAAAATACAGTTTTTATACCGTCCAAAGAGAATTGGACCCCATAAAGTAAATATATTCTTGATCAGTGATGAAGTTTAAGACGTTCTAGCAATGCCCATACGTTCGTCTGTGGAAAACATGATATTGTATATTTTTTTTAACCCCGCCCCCTTTAGTGGGCGTTGACGTACGTTATTATATAAAGGAACTCTGTCCCACCAAGTTAAACATTTTAAATTCACTTACTAAATATTTGGAGGGTATTTAAGATTCGACCCGGTCGAATATAACGTTTTTACTTGTTTTTTTTTTTTTTTAATTAGGACCGGCACTCAGGGGATGGCCCCTACTCATGCGTACATTGTGCTGGAAATAGGAAAATTAGTTGTGGGAAGGAGGATAAAGGGAGTAGTGTCTATGAACATTCGATTTGAATTTCCTCATGCTATATACGGCAGGAAAGATTTCCGCAGGGAGTTTATTCCACATACGGGCTGTACGGGCAAAGAATGAATTTTCCCTGTAATGTGTAGTGCGGTTCGCTGGTAAATCCACCACATATGGGTGTGATCACACTGTAGAGCGTGTTGAGCGTAAAAAAGTGCGTGTTTCAGGAAAGAGATCCCTGATTTCGTCGGAACAAAACCCATTATAGTAACGATAAAACAGCGAAACGCACCCCACATTGCGTCGATGCTCAAGTGAGTCGATAGAGTTGGCTACCCTACCGTCCCCTATGAGTTTCTTCGCCCTCTCCTTTACACGATTGAATAACTTCAAAATAGACTTTGAAGCACCGGCCCATACATGAGAGTTGTATTCCATCTTAGGTCGGATGTAAGCGGTATAAATAGTAAGGACATCAGACGGGAAGAAGTATGTCTTACACCGCCTTAGAAAGCCGAGGCACTTGAATGCTTCTTTTGAAAAATGAAAAATGTGTTCTGTCCATCGAACACATGCCAAGAACATCAAGAGCTTCTGATTCCTCAATATCTATACCACCCATGTTTACAGATGAAGCAGCGTGATCGGCCTTGCGTCGGTGTGTAAGCAAGCAGCATTGAGTCTTACGGGCATAGAAGTTTGCCCTGTTTCTGTGACCCCATTCAGCAATCCTATTGAGGTCACCGGTTAGCGCAACATCCATTTCATGCCTCATCCCCCCGATCTCTGACGATGTCGGCCTACTATTGAAGGCCTATGAATGGCAAAGGCTGCTATCATCTGCAAAATAGTAGATAGGAGTTAAAGTCTGACATAGCAGGTCATTTAGAAATATAAGAAATAGTGTAGGAGAAAGAACAGAGCCTTGCGGTACCCCAGAGTTGATCCTATACTCGTCTGATGAAATCCCGTCTATAACAACTCTTATAGCTCGATTCCTGAGAAAGCTCAATAAAAATCGAGAGCAGACGTCACCCACACCAAAAGTCATAAGTTTCGACAAAAGTGCTCCGTGCCACACTCTGTCGAATGCCTTAGAAATATCCAGAGCTACTACCTTACTATTTGCAAGCATTAAGAAATATCTTAATGATCACACATTTATATTTACAGATGGTTTTAAAAGTGAGTATTCCGTATCATATAGTATTACTTCCTCTAACAAAGTTTTGCAAAATTTCTAAACTACATGACTACAGTTCAGTTTTTCAGCAGAAATCATTGCAATTTATGAAACTCTATTGCACACCAAAAGTTTTAAAACAGGAAATTTTGCAATTTGTACGGACTCTCTATCATCGTTAAACTCAATTCTGAATGTATTGAATTCTGAACTTTATGCATCTCTAATTAGGAACATTTTAATTGAATCATTCCCAAAAATTAAATTAATTTGGATTCCTGGACATAGCGTAGGGATGCAGAAGGTTAGATTAGGCTAGGTTGAAGAGAGGGGCATAAGCTGTCCCAATCCGTCCAGCCTCCACCGATACCATGGAAACCTCTGAGTTTGGTTACGTTAAGAACCTAGTTTATTCAATGAATTTCCTTGAGTCTCTCCAATTAAAACCCCTACGAAACTCCATCTCCTGATTAAATGTTTGTCTTCAGACTTGGCTAAAAGCTGTACAGTAACACAAGTAGTGCTCCAGAGTCTCGTCCTCTTCCTGCAGGCCCTGCATGTTATTTTGGCAACGATACCCATTTGTCCTGTTATTAAATAAACCAACCACCGTAGCGCTGGCCTACTCAATGTTAGGATCTCCTTTGTCCTGTTACCATCGGGGTCCTCTCATAGAATTCTAGTCACCCTACCTACGGTAGAGTGCTGCCAATATCTTGTATGCAATTCTATAGTCCACGTAACCGTGCGAGCGTTGTTTACGGGTAATACGTGTATTATACTCTGGTATTTGGTTATGTGTTCCCTTGTCAGCCACTCACCCATCACCATCGATCTCGTAGCAGCCAGAGCTGCTTCATATTTAATCTGTATATCAATAGGCAGTATTGATAGAATATTTTCCATCGACTTAGTTGATGTGGTTCTTATTGCGCCACAGATGCCGATGCAGCACTGTCTTTGTATCCTTTGAAGATATTAACCTTCCTTTCCAAGGACGTCCACCATACTAACAAGGCGTACGTCACAATTGTTCTTACCACACGCGTGGTAAGATGGCCAGTGTGCCATCTTTGGGCTCATTCACCATTTGGACCCGATTACCTTTCTGCAATAGGTCCAGACTCTTTTGGTCTTGATTACGCTACTTTCTACATGGTCCTTCCAGCATAACCTCCAGTCTAGTATCACTCCTAGATATTTGACCTTTTACTAATTTTTATCATCCTATTTCGAAAAACCGGTGATTCCAAATCTGCAATCTTCCGTTTCCGTTTACAAATTTCTGTCTTCTCTGGGTTGACATTGAGACCCCTCTCTGTAGCCCAGTTATAAGCTAAATTTAGGGCCTTATTGCCTTTTCACAAAGAACCCTAGGATTGTTTCCCCTTATCAGTATCGCTACATCGTCTGCATAGCAGACGGAAGCAAATCTTTCTTGGGGTAATGTCTTCAGTAGGGTATTTATGGTCACCACCCACAGCAAGAGAGATAGTATTCTTCCTGTTCCTTAGCATATGACTGATGCATGCAGTCAATGTCTGGTCCACGTCAAAGTTACCTAGCGAGTAAATAATGCTCGAGGTCGATATATTATTGAAAGCTCCCTCTATATCGATAAATACAGCCATGGTGTACATACCCAAGTCGAAGGTTCTCTCTATATGATATACAACCTCCTGTAGGGCTGTCTCAACAGACCTGCCCCTAATATAAGCATGTTGTTTAAATTTCAGTATATTGTGCGGTATCCTTTCTTTCAACATTGTGTCCACAATCCTTCCAATGTCTTCAGTAAGAATGAAGTTAGGTTAATCGGTCAGTAAGCCTTCGGATCTGCGGATGGCTTTCCTGCCCTGTACGGAAGTGTGCCTCCATAAGAAATCCTAATAACTCCTTCATCGTCTCTGCCCTCCGAGTCGACAAGTGTCTCAGGTTGAGTGGGGGCTTTCGACAGAAGTTTCTTTATTTTGGAAGCTTCAATAACGCTGCCTGCCTGTTCGCAGAAAATCTTCCAGTATTCGCGTTTGGCGTCCCTTATTTTCTTATCTACAATAAGAGATACAGGTGTCAAATGATTAATAGTCGAACAATATTTGACTATATGTCAGATTATGGAAAGGAAATTTATAGGCTAGATTGTAATAAATTTCTCCGTCTTAGTCTATGTCACTCCAGCGCCACACATGGAATTGTATTTGACCCAAACTTTAAGTCTTTCCGTAATTACCACATTAATTTTCGTAAAACCACTCAACATTTCTTATGTGAAAGTCCAATGCTGAACATATCAAGAAACTCTATATTTCCTAATTCTAATCCAACATATTCTTTATCCCATCCCACAACGAAAAACATAACATTGTTAATAAAATTCCTTAAAGACACAAATTTATATAAAGAAATATAACATATGTACAGACATTATTTTATTAATAACACATATATAAATTAATTTGTATTATATATAATATGTATGTATAATATGTATGTATGTATATACTCCTAAATATTTGTTGAGCTGAAGGGCTATGTTGCTATTGCACTTATTTTGTAATTTGTCTTATAATTTTTAAGTACAAGCTAAAAACATATAAATAAAAATAAATAAAATAAATAATAAGTGCTGCCAACTCAACAAAATATTCCCACAGCGATGTATTTTACAAAATTACCACGTTCTATTATTTTTTGAGTTATTGAACTTTAAAAGTTAATAAAAATACTCGCAAGTGCACGTGCTTCTACAGTAAAAATAAAAATCGTGTATTTTTCTAAGTAGTTATTTATTCATTAATTTAATTAAAGACATGCAGCAATCATACAGTCATTTAAGCAATACTATGCACACACAAATATTTCCCCTTATTCCGTAACGTCATGTTGGCTGAAGTAGTAGAACACAAGACTATGAAGCGGAGGCTCGTGAGTTCGAGCCCGCGCTGAGTCATGAAATATTGTGTTGAATTCTTCTGATCAGCATTAGTGCGTGGTTGTGTTAGTTGTTGCCAGCCTGTTTCAATGATGAAGGCATAGTCACTGATCACTGAACATAATTGGCAGCGGCTGACACTATCATGTACTAAAAGCAGAGTAACAGCACCCACCTTCGTCGGCCCTGTAGCAAAAAATTAGCCGGCGAAGTAAAAGGTTGAAATAGCTACAAAAACAACTGTCTATCTTCTCATCTTTCCTAATCTGTCCCCTCAATACTATCCCCTCGTTTTCAGTTCCGGCGCAATGCATTGTATATATAGGGGTCATCCCCTGAGTGCTGGTCCAAGATAAAAAAAAAAACATCAATATAAAGCAGTTGTGTACTCATTGTGGAAAACCATTGACTACTGCTGACAGCCTCTGACTATTCTGTAAGCCCTAGAAAACAGCAATGCAATAAGCGCTTTTAGTAAAACAAAAAAGATTAATTAGTTGTCTTATTTGGATATTGTATTGACTTGACGTTGACAAACAGTTACAGAATAAGGGGGTATGTTTTTATATATTTCTCTGAAATGCTTTTATTCGCTTGGACTTTCTTTAGTAGCTTACTTCGACTTATTTTCGACTCATGTTACTGGAATGACTTCCTAGCTACTCTTATGTATGAGACTCCTAGCCCACAGAGTACTTCGCAGCTTTTAAGCAATTCTTGGATACATATTTATGTTTACTTTGGAAACATCTTTTAAAATTTTAACAATTTCGTAGCGTATTACGAGGAGAATTTTTTCTGCATATTTTATGTGTTAGAGGCAAAAGAGATAGAGAAAATGGCCTTATCAGAAAATGAAACTGTACCTTCGACCACTTTCACTACATAGTGTCGTTTGAAAGTACATTCAAGGTTTACTTAGTTTAGTTATTTCCTACAAGTTTTTCATGGACTGATGTTATTTCATAAACCGGCTCTTAATCGATTAATACTCCTGAAAAATCAGTAACTGTTTTAAATTCTGGTTTCCATTCTTCGTCGTTACCTATAAAATGCTTCTTTGCAATTAAGTGCTTTGATGTGAATTGCAATGGAGTAAAGTGACCCATATACCTTAGTGACCTCAATAATATTCGGATATTTGCCAGTGAACGATTCTGAAGAACTAATTGCGGAGGCACGTTTTGCATATATCATTTATATATGTATCTTTTCTTGGATCTTATTTCCCAAAAATCTTCATGCTGTCAAGGTGAGACTTGTCCCAATTATAATTGGGTAGACAAGATTTGTAGTCTGTGTGTGTTGATAGGTTATATATCAGTATAAATTTGTAGTTATACAGTTCTGCAGAGGTATTCGGTTGGCGTACACGGACAACGCTGCCTTTTATACTTGTCGACTAAAATGGAATATACTAAAGGCTCATTAAGCCGAACGTTGAAATCGTAAATGTGAGCTAAATGTAAATGGTAGGTAAATGTAAATGTTGCTACACTTATAGAATGTTTAAAATCGTGTCATATGTTTTTGACAAAAACAAACAACATATAATTATTTGTAAAAACAAAATCATAAAAAATTCCCAATATATTGTGTTTCTTGCAAGCTATCTCGATTGATAAAGGAAATAATGTTATATAATGGATGTGGAAGATGCGCATCACTTTCAAAAATAAATACAATAAAACTCTATACAACTGTTTAAAACATTGATGGCACTTTACTATGTTTACGTTATTGGCGTTCGTGTTGAAAAAGTACGCAAATTAATTAAATGGTACAAAGAGGCATCAGATATATTTTTCTTTTTGGTAAATTTACGACGATTTTTTTCAAAACTTGATATATCCACATTTTGTGTTTTCGCACAATTTGAGAAAATATTTTTTTTAGGTAATTCCACTTGTATTTGATATGAATTCTTGTTGCAGTATTATAGTCGCCCAGAGTAGTCATTGATCTGTACAAGATTTAAAAATTTAAAAACTATATTATTTGAATAAATACAAATTTTAAAATGGGTTTATCAAGTTTTGATGCGATTGGATTGCTTATTATTAAGTTTTGTGTTAAACCCATAATTCTTCATAAATTTATACTAAAACTTAACAGATGTCTTTTATCTGTAAACCTTCACGTGGAACTTATTGTACAACATAAAGTTCGATCTTCAATTCTTAATCGACATATTTGATGAATGACTCGAACATAAAATTGCGAAGTACTTTTATAATTAACCAAACAACAAAATTGTTCCTTGATATTGTTATTTTAGAAAATAAGTGCAACATTTTGTTGTAGAGCAGATTACAGTAGGAAAATATGTACCAGCTTTGCCATATTAGGAGTACTTTTTTCTTCAACTACATATATGCAGAGGTCTAGAATATACTAATGGAAGTCGACGGACTCTGTCTTTCTAAACTTTCCAAGATTTCTCACTAAAGAGATAGCTTTTTGTTTTGTTATTATAAGAACTTTTAGAAAAATGAATTAGATTATCATGAAAGTCTCTCAACTGAATAAGATTGGGGTATTAGAGAAAAAATGTAGCTAATTTTTGCTACAGACTCCCCGAAGGACGGCGCTGCAAAAATCATGTACTGAAGAGCAGAGGAACAGCGCGCTCTTGTACATGATTGTGTTGGCAGTTACGTTCAATGACCAGTGCTATGTCTTCATCACTGAAACAGCCTGACATCAACTAACACAACAATGCACTAATGCTGATCAGAAGAATTTGAATAATAATCATCAAGAAAGGGGATCATGTCCTAACCATATAGAAGTGAATATTGGATATATGGAGTTCTAATATTCAATTTTGTTTAAAACATTGCTTAAATAGTTTATATTCCGTCTGACTAATACGTTCACAAGTTTGTTATAAAAAATTACACAAAGCTGCCTCGCAGTCATTAATGATCGGTTCTGCTAGTATTCCAATTAAAACAAATATGAACGTTATGTTCGAACGAGTCGAATCTCAAATACCCTCCAAATATCGTAGTAAAAACACTATTTTTATTCTTTGTTATAAATATTAATTGGCCAAATTTTCTTTCCTATTGATATTGTTCTAATTGTTTAGCTATTGGCCTACCGTGTCTATGCAAATAAAAATGCAATTTTTATTCCATATTTGTCCCGACGTTTCGTGAATTTTATGTTCACTTTTTCAAGGGATCTTCGTCTATTTAATAAAAAAGATATATCAACTATTTTTTTCAATACATTAACAATTGTTTTAGTGACGTGACTTACATGTGTTGTATATAAAAATTACATTGAATAAAGTTTTCTTAAAAATTTTTTAATTTTGTTTTTCAAATATGCGCTTAGTTGAATAAATCACAGATGTTTTTTTAAAACAAATTTGTAACTTGCGCTTAAGTTATCAGTATCTTCTTTGATGTTTATTGTTTTGTCTATTTTTTGTTGAATTCTTAAGCTTTCTGTTATGTACCTTTTCTTGGTGTTGTTTACTTTATCCAATATTCGTATATTGTCAAATTCTGGATTGTGTTGTGTTTGTATTACGTGTTTTGAGAGAGCAGTGTTTTCTTTGCTTTTGTTTATATCATTTTTGTGTTCGTTTACTCTTGTTCCCAACGCTCTTTTTGTTGTGCCAATATATAACAGATTACAAACACAACACAATCCAGACTTTGACAATATACGAATATTGGATAAAGTAAACAACACCAAGAAAAGGTACATAACAGAAAGCTTAAGAATTCAACAAAAAATAGACAAAACAATAAACATCAAAGAAGATACTGATAACTTAAGCGCAAGTTACAAATTTGTTTTAAAAAAACATCTGTGATTTATTCAACTAAGCGCATATATGAAAAACAAAATTAAAAAATTTTTAAGAAAACTTTATTCAATGTAATTTTTATATACAACACATGTAAGTCACGTCACTAAAACAATTGTTAATGTATTGAAAAAAATAGTTGATATATCTTTTTTATTAAATAGACGAAGATCCCTTGAAAAAGTGAACATAAAATTCACGAAACGTCGGGACAAATATGGAATAAAAATTGCATTTTTATTTGCATAGACACGGTAGGCCAATAGCTAAACAATTAGAACAATATCACTATTTTTATTGTTATTTAAATCTTTTTATAATGTGCCATTGTCTTGCATCTATGATGTCCTCTGCATGTGTTTACATATCATCAATAAATTTTGCATAGTTAACGTATTGCTTGCGATAGGAAAATTCATGATAATATCAACAATTGTACTAGCTAGTAAAAATATAAGAATTGTTGGTTTTGACGTCTGAAAAAGTTCAGTCCATTATCTTCCATTGGGAAATTCATTTCAAAAGTACATGAAAATTAAAAATATTAAGGAATGCAATTTTTAAACAAAATTTGTTATTTAAATTTACAATATTTTTCCATGTAATGTGTTACTTCAACGCCCACTAAAAAGACGGGATCCATAAATGGTTTTTTTGTTTTTCTGGCTCCAAGTTCAACGCCTTGAAGCTTCTTTGAAATAAAAATATGCTTAACAAAATTACAAAAAATAAAAGCTTTAAAAAATTGTGTTGTTTTTTAGTGGTTGATTTAGTTCTTCTTAGTCCAAATTTTTTCTCCAGCCCGGTTCAGCCATTTTCGAATTTAAAATGTGCTATCCTTCAAAATGTGTCTATACCAAATTTCAAGGGTATGGATCTTTTCGTTCGGACTGCATCGTGATTTCCACAGACGGAAATGGCTCGATCGCCTTAGATTTCATCACTGAACAAGAGGCATATTTCGCTGCGTTACACAGGGAATGATAAAGTGAATATACTCTCCAATTCTATGTTGGAGAATATAAAAAATTATTTATAAATTCACGGATTTGAACTTGAGTCTTGAATAGTATGTAGTTTACATATATACATAATTGGGTTAATAAGTAAAATACAACAAAAACTGACGCACCTACTTAGGTTCTTAAAGCGAATATTCTCTTGTTAATTACATAAAACATTATCTTTAAAATCTATGCTTTATTTATTTTTTTAATCTAAGATTCTTCCAAGCCTCTATTACCGCTGTCTGACAAAATATATAATATTAAAAACTCTTATTGGGAGTTTTTCGATTATAACTATAGTTTGCCAAGCAACCGGTTTGCAAATATAAAAACATTAAAAAACAAAACTGAAAAAAATTTAAAACAAACATGAAATACCTTAGAAGAAAAATATATCAAATGTCTTCTAAGATTGTGCACACAGACCAAATGAATCGCACAGTTAAACAACCAATCAGCCAACAACCAAACGCAACAACTTTGGATTAATGGTTTTCTACCTTTATTTTTGGAAAACAATTTTATTTTTGCATAACATTCATCCATCCATGAGCCAGCAAAAAACTTGAGAAAGAAAATTACAACAATAGCACCAAACAACAAAAAAATCAAAACAAAAATTTACAATTTAAAAAAGAAATACTCTAATGCCACTCGTACTCGTTTACTCCACAACCATGAATGAGCATTGGACAACTTAAATTTTTTAAACCAAAAACATACAGAAATACATATACTATATATAAAAATAACAATAATAAATAAAAGAAACCTGTTCGGTAACATTCTTTCCATAATCTATGAGTTAAATGTTTTCAAGCTTTACAGCCTAAAGTTTGTAAAAGAATGAATTCATTACGCTTTATATGAAGACCGCGCTTATTACACACATATTTATATATATATATATATATATATATATATATATATATGTTGATATTATCATATATATATATATATATATATATATATATATGTATATATATATTTAGACAACATACGTAATGATTTCCTCCCTTTCGACGAAAAAATATATTCCACAATATTTAATACTTATTTTTATTCATGAGATACCGAATGTGGCGAAAGAGATAATCATTTTTGGGACTGAATTATAAAAACACGTTCGAGTGTGTGATTTAGCGAGCTTAATTTTCTGCACTGGATTAAAAATAACTCCAAAACCATAATTATTAATATATTAAGTTTAAGTTGTGATATCTGAGCAGAATCCTCTTAGTAACTTATTTAATAACGGAAAATGCAATTTTTTCCTTTTCGCTATTTTATTTGATTTCTTATCATATTATAAATATTGTTTCTCATATGATTCCGAGTATTAAAGAAATTTATAAACTCATTAAAATTTAAACGTTTTAATATATAAGTATTTCGGAACAAAATATTCAATGTTGAGTAATAGAGTAACAAATTATACTGTAGCTATTTGCCGACTCTGCAAAGATATTTAGCGATTTCATGACTAATTTGATTAAATAAACAGACTAGTTTGCGCTGCGTCGCATCTTCGGAGTTCTCCTTTTCACTCGACCATAGTAACTATCAGTAGAGACGCATACCATGCATGATCGATTGGTTCATTTACGTGACGGTCCCTTACGCGCAGCCATTACAGTAGGTCCGGTCCGCCCTTCGCATTAGAGTATGTGATCACATCAGACAGACCGATCTCTAAAAGAGACCCTAGTACAAGGTTGCCTAAAGAGAGATGCAGAGCTAGGCACTAGCAAGGAGAATGGATTATACATCGTTCTTGTTTTAGTCAAGACAACTACGGTAAAACTTATTATGGGATAGTCATATCCTATTAGCATATTTGCGATGACTTAACGTCTAGTCATGAGTGCAACAAGACTACATATGTGTCCACGGTCATTGTAATGGTCACCTAGAATTTTCAACATTTGCTTAAGTATTTTCAAGATAATACTTGAAGATGCTATTTATATATAATTCAGCATTGGGGGTGTTCATAGCAGAGTCAAGTCTACCCAGTTCATCCATTCGTTCGTTAATTGCTAATTTGGTATGCGCTGAAGCCCACATGAGGTTAAGGTTAACTGACCTAGAAAATGGGTTTGATTGCCAAAAGAAAATAGTTTTATGTTTTTGAGCTCTGTAGCTGGTTTTAGGTTTGTCTGTGATCTTATTCCATCGAATTTCTTTCAAAAACATCAAATATGTTTAATACATAAATAAAAAATATTTGTTTTAGTTGGTTACTTTTATACACCAGAAACGGTTTTAGTTGTCCACCCCTGAAATCATCTTCTTGATATTGTTTGATTTTTAACACCAATTAAATTCTATCTGGAATATAAAATAGGTTCAATTAACAAAAAAAAACTGAAACAAAAATTAGTTCCAGCCCTGAAATCTTATTTTAGATCGTACTGATTTGTTTGGGCACCCTCATTCGATCTTACTATTTCGATTGTCTTCAACGTCTCCAAAAAATCAAACTTTTATGAAAATTCTTTAAGAGAAATGTCACATTATAAAAATATAAGTTGTTTTGTTATGATGACACTTTTGAATTGAGCTTCGAATGATCAAATAATTTCTTGATGTTATTAAAAAAAATATGTTTGTTTTTATTTTTATTGACATTATCAGTTTATTGTAATATTAATCAAGCTTGTGGTCGTTTTTTATAATATTATATTTCGTCTAATTTTTATTCAATATTTCGTAATAATACAATATTTTTTAAGCTTAAGGTCTTTATGATATATATATACATATATATATATATATATATATATATATATATATATATATATATATATATATATATATATATATATTTCGATATTTCGTTAGCCTTTGGTTAACTTCTTCAGGAATTTGTTATAATTTGTTGTTTTCTTTCAATTGAAAAAATTTTTTGAATTGAAAGAAAACAACAAATTATAACAAATTCCTGAAGAAGTTAACCAAAGGCTAACGAAATATCGAAATATATATATATATATATATATATATATATATATATATATATATATATATATATCATAAAGACCTTAAGCTTAAAAAATATTGTATTATTATATAAAAAATAGGTCGAAAAATTAGAAAAAAGCAAATTCAATATTTCGTTAACATCTTCAGGAAATAAAAATTTATAATAAATTTTTATAAAAACGACCACAAGCTTGATTAATATTACAATAAAAATATTTTTTTTATTCTATTTCTATATCTTCCATTTTTATACCCGTGTGTAATTTCTTCGATATGCACATGGGACCCCATAAAGTATATATATTCTGGATCCTTATGAATAGCGATGACGATTGAGCGATGTCCGTCTGTCCGTCCGTCTGTACGTGAAATCGGTTTTCCCAAGCCCCCAGAAGAGCTAGAGACTTCGATCTTGGACCGTTGGATTGGAAATGAACTTAAATAGATTGCTAAGATCCGAAGTACGGTTCCAGAGCTGGGAAGGCTTATACCTATTTCTCGACGCAAAATTTATACCAAAAATCAATTTTTTTTAATGTTTGTAAATTAAACCTATTTCGTGCTTTGGGGAGCCTCAATGGTCTATTAACAACTAAAAAAATATAAAAAAAAATTTCCAGGGATGGAAAATTAAAATTTTTTTTGGCATTTTGTTGTACATGTAGTAACTAAAATTGTTAAATATTTGAACTTTTTCTTTAACAAAACCTCTTTATGCGTCATTAAGATTTGCATTGGCAAAAAAAAAAATTAACTAAAATGTTGCTTCCAGCGGTGGGATATTGAATATTTTATTCATATGTACGTGAAAGTAATCAAACAGGCAACAGATGTTGTTTTTTTTTTGCTAATTTAAACTGTCTTATCATTTAGGAAGAACAAAATTGGTATGAAAAATTAAAAAAAAAATAAAAAATTCGAGTCCAGGGTTGGACAAGTGTAATATTTTTTAGTCCATGAAAGTTACCAATATGTTTAAAAATTGTAAATTTGTCTTAAATAAAACTACTTTATACCTCATAAAGAGTTGCATTGATAAAAAAAAAAACAAACAAAATTCAAATTTCGCTTCCAGGGTTGGGAAAATTGAAGTTATTTTGGTACATGCAATATTTTGTAGTACATGTAATAGCCAAAATAGTTACAAAATTTGAATTTTCCTTAAACAAAACTACTTTATACCTCATGAAGATTTGTATTGATAAAAAATATTAAATTTCGCTTCCAGGGTTGGGAAATTTATATAAATTTTTATACATAAAATTAACCAAAAAGGCAATTGACGTTGTTTTTTTTTTTTGCTAAATAAAACTATTTTATATGTTAGGAAAAACAAAATTGGTATGAAAAATTAAAAAAACCAACATTTCGAATCCAGGGTTGGACAGGTGCAATATTTTATAGTACATGAAGGTGACCAAAATGGTTAAAATTGTAAATTTTTCTTAAATAACACGACTTTCTACCTAACAAAGACTAGCATTGGTAAACAAAATTAAAATTTCGCTTCCAGGGCTGGGAAATTTAAATTTTTTATACATAAATGTAACCAATTAAGGCATTTAACGTCGGATTTTTACTAATTAAAACATTTTTTTAGTTCAGGAAAAACAAAATTGGTATAAAAAATTTAAAACAAAATTTAAATTTAGCTGCCAGAGTTGGATAACTGCAATATATTGTAGTACATGAAAGTGACCAAAATGGCTACAAATATTAAGTTTTTCTTAAATAAAACTATTTCATGTCTCATTAAGAGTTGCATTGGTAAAAAAAAGTTTAAATTTTGTTTTCAGGGTTGGGAAATTGAAAAATTTTTTATGCATAATAGTAACCCAAAAGACAATTAACGTTGTTGTTTTTGCTAACTATTTTATAATTCAGGAAGAACAAAATTTTTAAAAAGATTTTAATACATCTTAAAAAATCAAAGTTTCGACTCCAGGATTGGACAAATGAAATATTTTGTGGTATCTACATGAAAGTGACCAAAAAAGTTTAAAGATTTTAATTTTTTTGTCAAGTAAAACTATGTTACACCTCACTAAAAATTCCATCGATAAAAAAATAAAAATTCGCTTCCAGTACCCACATAAATCCCAAATTTTGTTTTTTTATACTTCAGGAAGAATTAAATTGGTATTAAAAATTTTAAAATTCAAAATTCGGTTCCAGGGCTGGAAAATCGAAATTTTTTAGTACATAAAATTAGCCATATAAGTTCCTAATTTTGGTTTTTTGTGAGTGAAATGTGTTTTATTCTTCGGGAAAAGTTAATTTGGTGTTAAAAACCAAAAAAATTAAAAATCCAATTTCAGGGTTAGAATATCGAAATTTTAATAAAAGTAACCATAGACTTTGCTATTTTTGATTTTTATGATGAAATATACCTACTTTATATATCAGGAAGAAATAAATTGGTATTAAAATCAAACAAATCTAAAAGACGATTCTACGGTTGGACAATTAGAATTTTTTGGGGTACATGAAACAGTTTTTTTTTTTTGGTAAATTAAACATATTTAATATTTTTGAAAGACGTTCAGAGGTATTAAATATAAGAAGAGCCAAACATTTAGCTTTCCAGACAAAAAATTTAAACGTTTTCTTAAATATAAAAGTAACCGATAACATCATTTTGATTTGTTCATTAAACCTACTTTCTGTTTTAGCAAGAAAGAAACAAAGAAGAATTACATCTGTGAAGGGTATTTAAGATTCGGCTCAGCCGAATATAGCACTTTTACTTGTTCTTAGAAGGTTTGATTGTGTAATCAATAAATCAAGTTTAGTCATACCCATGTAATAATGGGTGATTTTTTAAGATCTTTCGGATTTAATTTAAAAAAAAAACATCAAATTTAGAGAAACGTAGGAAATCTTTATTTGAGTCGATAGTATTTTGGCATACGCTTTCGAACATACCGGCCAGTATGTCACGGATAAATTCTTTAATATTGTCTTCCAGTACATATCCCCACAAACTATACTCTAAAGGCGTGAAATTGTACGGTATAGGCGGCCAATTGGCCGGCCCCGGTCCATTGTATCGAGTGTTGCGTGGGATTTTGCAACATACTGTTGAAATTCCATGTCAACCAAGTCTAGTTCTTTCATTTTTCACGCGTTGTATAGATTTAAATTTTAAAAAAAGTTTCATGATATAAATTCGTCTGTTTAAGTCCCTGATTTCAATGTACATATTTAATTTGTTTCTTGTATTTTATTGCAAAGTTAATGGAAAAAACAAGTGCTGCTCGTGGTGATTTTGTTTTAATGATTTGAATTTTTTTTCTAATAGGTACAACAACAATATTGTTCGCAAGTGTTCTGAAATAATTTGAGCACTCGCTTCACGGATTTAAGTCCCCCACTTACACTATATTTAATATTATTAAAATACACTTAGTTTTCAACTTTAATTAGTACCTATTAGGTCACTGTACAAAATTGAAAAACTGTATATTTTAATTTCATTTCAGTTAACCGAAAGCTGATATTGCCATTTGCCTGTTAATTAGTGGTTTCAATAACCAAATAAATATGTTTTACACATTTCGTTCAATAGTAGCATTTTGAAAACATATGACTAAAAATTTCAATTTTAGCAGCAGTTTGTTAATTAAAATTAGTAGAAGCAATGAGTACTACAGTAACTGCTTCATTTGTAAAAGTGAATATGGCAAATATGTATGTATGCCCGTATGTACAACGTAATGTATTCAATCATACGTGCATTAATGTAATTAAATATTTAATGACTGTTAACCAACATCTATAGAGTTGCAACATCGCTTCACGTGAAAACTAATAAGAAAAATGTAATAAATTAACGAAAACGAGTATAAATTCAAATATTTAGAAATTTTTGTTTTGAAAGGTTTTACCTGCATAGCTATTATGTCATATATGAGCACGCCAACTAAAGGCAATTAAGTTATAAACATAAATACATGCGCACAAACCTACATTCATATGCGTGTGGTATACTACAATACGGTTAACATGAAAAAATCAACAAAAATTTATCATTATTAACTTGGTGAGCCCTTCTACTGCTAGGAGTTCTTAAACCAGTAACTATTACAAAGAATTTTAACTCTATCAATTAACAGAACGACTTTATAACCAAATTGTAAAAGTTAGACTAACTTTAGAATTCAACCTGTGACGTCTCTCTGTTTCGTCTGATCAACTGAAATAAGCCCTTCAAACTCAAAAGAAGAAAACTGAATTATGACAAACGGCTTCTAAAAATAAGAAAAAATGGCTTTCAAATATATGAAAATTTTGTAGCTCTAAGCTGAACAAATACTATTTCAAAAATATACTTACTTATTTTGAAGATACACAGTAGTTTTTTCCGAAAAATCGTTTTTTAAATAAAAGTCCATAAAATACAATTTACAATGTCTACAGCTTAAGAAAACATATATATTGAGATATTTTCCTATTATGGTATAAAAACGGTTAACAGATTAATTGCTACTCATTCAAACAAAAACCGATTAACAATCGGAATCGGTTGTTATTTAGGCTCCGGGTTTGATGAGAGCCAACAAAATTATTAAAACTGATTTAACTAAAATGTAAGGACTATACTTGATAAGAGTGTTAAGCGCAACTTTATTATTCCTGAACTCGGAATAATATAGTTGTAAAAGTATTTTCTAATACAGCACAAAAATTTAATCTAAGGAACTTGAAAAACACATTTTTCTAGAAATTTTAGTGCTGAACAAGAGATGGGTCTCATGATTACGTGACAATAGGGAAAACTTTCGCCATTAATTCGAACAGGTTTTTAAGAGAATTGGCCGAAACTATTAGAAAAAGTTAGAACCTAAACATATTAAATTACGAATCTAATAATAATGGAAAATTTCATAGGTTTAGAGAAAATCAGAAAAGGACTTAAAATAGGACAGTCTCTACTACGGATTGCTCCTTGTTTCTCTAACATCTACAATAAATAAAAGTTTTATTTTCATATTTTATTAAAACTAAGAAATCCTAACCGTTTATAAAAAAATATTTTTGGATATCTCTGTGATTTTTTAAGATATTATTATCTGTGAATACTTTCAAAATGTTGTTAGTTAATGTAATGTCGAGAGGTGGGCAGAAAATAAAGAACAACGTTTATCTTTATGCAGTTGATTACCGAATGATCTTTATTTCATTATTTCTTAAACTACCTCTTTCTATTTTAATATTTGACATACGAGAAGCGCTGCTAGATGATTTAATTATTCTAATTAATCCATTTAATACAAGTGTATATAACATGCACCCCCTTTTCTGTTGAGATATATGGTTAAACTTACAATGAAAATAATTCAATTTTGTATAGGTGTAAAAAAAAGTACATCGAAAATTTGATTGAAAAAGCATAATTTTGGTAGTATTATATATTATCATATAGAAAAAGCAACAGGGATATGCATATGGGCAAGGCCACCGTCAGTAACGTCACGCTCGTATACATATTTTGGTCAATATCTTTACAAAATACAATTATTTCTCCCAACTTTAGAGCGGCATATGAAAATTCTCGTCATAACTGTTGTTTCATACGCAAACAATTTTGCTGTATCTCGTTTTGTTGTGAAGTTATGACCATTTTAAGCCGTCAGTAAAGTCTCCGGATTTAGGAAGTGTTTTTGGAGGTATCTGAACGTTTGTGTAAAAATGAGCGAATTGAATGAATGAGAGTTTATGTTTATTATTGCCTAGTATGTTAAAAAGGAAGGATGAAAGATGATTTTTATTCAAAAGGTGGGTTTAATAAATCACGTAAATGACATAAAAGCAGTGTCAGTAACGTGACGCAAAGTGTCACGTTACTGACACGTTAAGATTTTCGGTTCTTTTTTTTTTTTCTTGGGTTAATAGAGGGGCCCTAAACGGCCAAAAAATCATAATAGAGGAGTTTAAAGATGCAACCCTGGGGAGACAAAACCACTTTTCGCACTAATCTCATAAAAAAAATTGTAGTAAATCGGGCTTGCCCTTTAGAGCTGATTTTTGTATGATAGAGTATTAGTTAATTAAATTATCTCTTGAATGAAGGTTGAAATTGGTTTTTGACCATCATTAAAATTAAAATTTGTAATTTTCCCTACTTTTCAGCTTTAGCGGCTATTTAGTACGAACAATGTCTGGCAAAAAAGTAAAAAAATAAATCCGTCAGTAACGTCACGCAATCGTTTTTGCAAAAATACCCTGCTATATGCAAATAATGCTTCATTTAAACATTGAATATGAAAGTAATTCAAAAATACTCCAAAAAAATCAGCTCATCCAACCTCTTTTCTAATTAGTTAATCCATAAAAAAACTTTTTATAAAAATTTGTCAGTAACGTCACCATTTATTTGCGGCTGATTACTTTAAGCCCTAATTGGTTCAAAAGCCACGCTTTGTACACAAATTTGCTTGCTAATCAATAGTTTGATTTATATTCTATCAAAAAAAGTTTTCATCTGCCTAACGTACAAAAAAATAACGACAAAATTTAACTTTTTCGCTGACATTTCTATATTTTCCAACTACGCCTTGCACGTGCCACTTATGAAAAGAATGTAAAATGTAAAAGCAGACACAAATTTTGCACTGGCATATAATGCTGCCATATTCTATACATATTTGACATTTCATATGTAAAAAAAAGTTTGGGCTTTGTGACAGAAAAAAAATCTAGGTGGTTTCATTTTTCGTGGCCTTGCCCATATATATATATATATATATATATATATATATATATATATATATATATATATATGTATATATATATATATATATATATATATATATATATATATACATGTTAATATATTAATATGGATTAATATATTCATACATACATATATTACCAGAAATTGCAATGAAAATTTTGTTTTATTTAGGGCTTAACTACTCTACCACCTTGACGCGGTCTTAATTGACGCCAAAATATGGTGTGACTCCAATTAATGACTGCACAGACGATCTGAGGGAAAACTCAACTTCAGACAAATGGCTATCCCATTCAGACTGGTCGTCTTGTAGGTACGAACGTATGGCCGCCAAAATTGATTGGTTGACACGCTCAGACGCATTTGCCTGCGGTGCGTGAATAGCTGTCCGAACATGTTTGATACCAAAATTCTTCACTACATCTGCAAACTCCTTACTTCTGAATTGTTTGCCATTGTCCGATACTATAGTCTCAGGTGCACCAAATTTATGAAACACCTCTGCAATCAAAAACTTAATGACGTTCATGCTGTTGGCCTTCGGCAATGCTGAACTTCGTCAAATGGTCTAACACTATAAAAATGTAGCAGTTACCATTTTTCGAACGAGGATAAGGACCCAAAAAATTTACAAATATACGTTGAAAAGGGCGTTCTGAAATTACTTGAGCACCCATCGGTGGCCTTAGAATTCTGTTCGTCGGTTTGGCCTCCTTGCAAATCGGGCAATTCAAAACGTATTCGCGTACCTGAGCGTTCTGGTTTGGCCAATAAAAGTACTCTTTTATGCGTCGAAGAGTTTTACCAACGCCTCCATGAGATGCCTGCGGTTAGTTATGTGCCTTTTCTATAATGTTTTTGGTCAATTCCTGAGGAACCCATAGCTTCCATCAGAAATCCTCACTTAAGACCACTCCATCATAGGGTCGAACTCGTTTATAGGCGATGCCTTCGATTACTTTCAAATCTGGCAATTGCTCCGAATTTGCTTCAATTGTGGAGACAAGTTCAGTTGGGTTAAAGCTGTCGCTGTGTCATCAGCACGTTCTCAGCCCTTCTCACTTCCCGACAGAACTCTGATAAGGTCCGAAAATGAACAGAAAGCATCATCTGGGCCAGTACAGGTTTAAGGTTGCCTCTCATTATTTCCACCAGTTGCTCTTCATCATAAGGTGTCTGTTGCTGGTTTCTTAGTTTGATTACCGCATTATAAAAGTCATCAAAATGCTCCTGAGGTAGCTGCCTGCGACTTAAAATTTTCATCTGCACCTGGTACTCCTTCTCATAACGCCTGTACTGTGCCAACAGTGCCTTTTCTAGATCTTGCCAGGTATCGATTCGGGATATTTTTCGATAGTCCCATAACCACTACAATGCTGGTCCTTTTAATAGCAAATGGAATCTGCGCAAAATTTCGCCATCCGGACAGTTATAATCCGCTTTCAAAGCGCTTACCCGAAAAATGAATTCCTGCACATTCATCGATTTAGACGTGCCATCGAATTGCAAGCCCCAGTTGTCCAATTTAAATTTATTTAGTGCCTCATATTGCCTCGGCATGGACATAGCCAGATTATATCTTTGCGGCTGATTGCTTGGCTGCTGATAATTTTGTTGCTGGACATTTGCTGACCACACGTTTGACGTGTACTCAGCGGACGGATTACCTGAGGCTGGCCGGTGCTGCGGTGGTGGATTTGGCTGCACTGTATTATAAATATGATAAGGCAAATAGTTCATGCCCGCTCCTGTAGCTTGTGGCTGTGGAATGTGGCAAATTGTACGACTGGTATGCCGTCGATTGTTGCTGTCGTATACCATTTGAATATATATTTGGCTGTTGTCCTATATACTGTTGTTCATTTGGCTGACGATGAGTTACCTGTACTGGCTCTGACTCTAAATGTAAATTACGTGGTGCTGGCATTAATGGTGGCATCGCAGCTTCCTGCTGTACGCAAGTGTCCTGCCTGTGCGGTGGTACATATTCATTTATCTCTTGTTGCTGGTGCGTGCGTTCGTGCCCAGTCACAGCAGAAGGCCGGAAACCAACTGGTGGCTAGGGTAAAAATACCTGTTCTTGCTCAGAGCGCAATTGGAAATTTGTGTTAGCCGTAAATTCTACAGTTCGGAATGTTCCTGGTTTATCTGCTGCTGCTGCTATTACGGCCTGTCGCACTTCCTCTATGGCTTTCTGTACTTTGAGGTCGATTTCACGCGACCATTTCGCTTGACTTAAGCCAACAGCTGCCTCTAACATTTGTTGCAGACCGCTGGGGTCTGTTGACAGTTCAGCTATCGGGCTACAAACGACTTCTTCGTGATCTCCTCGGTTTTCTGCCGTAGTGCTGTTAAGAGATGAAGAATCTCTTATATGCTGAGTAATTACAGGACTGATATTGCGTTATTGAGCAATAGTAGCTGACTGGTTTGCCATCGTAGACATAGAAATTGTGGTGGTTATGACCGGTGCTACAGGTAGTACTGGCGCTTGTTGTAGGCATATTATCTGCGCCGGTCATCATCCTGCTGGCGCTACGTGTCCACATCATCGAATCTATAAAATTTTCCTATGAACCTTTAACTCTCCTAACAAGCAAACAAACCAAAAGCTAAAAACTAAAATAATTGAAAGGCTGCTTAACTAACAACGGAAGTAATAAAAAACAAGTAAAAGTGCTATATTCGGCTGTGCCGAATCTTAAATACCCTTCACAGATGTAATTCTTCTTTCTTTCTTGTTAAAACAGGAAGTAGGTTTAATTAAATGATATAACATATTGTAGTTTTACTTGACAAAAAAATTTAAATTTTTAAATTTTTCGGTCACTTTCACGTACCATAAAATATTTTATTTGTTCAACCATGGAGTCGAAATTTTGATTTTTTAAGATTTCAATACCAATTTTGTTCTTCCTGAATTATAAAATAGTTTGAATTAGCAAAAACAAAAACTTCAATTGCCTATTTGGTTACTTTTATAAATTTCAATTTCCCAACACTGGAAACGAAATTTAAATTTTTTTACCAATGCTACATTTAATGAGGCATGAAATAATTTTATTTAAGAAAAACTTAATATTTGTAACCTTTTTGATCACTTTCTTGGACTGGAATCTAAACTTTGATTTTTTTTTAATTTTTTATACCAATTTTGTTTTTTCTGAACTAAAAAATAGTTTTAATTAGTAAAAAACCGACTTTAGTTGCCTTTTTGGTTACTTTTATGTATAAAAAAAATTCTATTTCCCATCCCTGGAAGTGAAATTTAAATTTACTTTTACCAATCCTAGTCTTCATAAGGTATAAAGTCGTTTTATATAGGAAACACTTAAAATTTTCAACCATTTTGGTCACTTTCATGAACTACAATATATTGCATGTACCAAAAAAACTTTAAACTTCCCAACCCTGGAAGTAAATTTTAATTTTTTTGTTTTATTTTTAACAAATGCAACTCTTCATGAGGTATAAATTAGTATTATTTAAGAAAAATATACAATTTTCAACCATTTTGGTCACTTTCATGAACTTTAAAATATTGCACTTGTCCAACCCTGGATTCGAAATTTTGATTTATTTTGGAAATTTTTGATACCAATTTTATTCTTCCTAAAATATAAAATAGTTATAGTTGGCAAAAAAACAACGTTAGTTAGTTTTGTTTTAGATAAACTAAAATTTTGTAACCAGTTTGGTTATTACATGTACCACAAAATATTGCATGTACCAAAAAAAACTTTAATTTTCCCAACCCTGGAAGCGAAATTTAAATTTTTTGTTTATCAGTGCAACGCTTCATGAGGTATAAAGTAAATTTTTTTAAGAAACATTTCAAATTTTTAACCATTTTGGTCACTTTCATTTACTATTAAATATTGCACTTGTCCATGTCTGGATTCGAAATTTTTTTTTTGAATTTTTTATACCAATTTTGTTCTTCCTAAGTTATAAGATAGGCCTAGTTAGCAAAAAAAACAACATAAGTTGCCTGTCTGGCAACTGGTCTGGTAGCTAAATTTGAATTACAAAAATTTTTTTTGTCCAATGCAAATCTTCATGACGTATAAAGGGGTTTTGTTAAAGAAAAACTTAAAATTTTTAACAATTTTAGTTACTACATGTACTACAAAATACGGAATGGGTCTCAAAAAAAAATTTTAATTTTCCATCCCTGGAAAAATTTTTATTTGTTTAATTTTTAATAGACTATTGAGGCTTCACAAAGCAATAGGTTTAATTTACAAACATTAAAAAAAATAATTGATTTTTGGTATAAATTTTGCGTCGAGAAATAGGTGTAAGCTTCCCAGATCTGGAACCATACTTCGGATCTTTCTGAATTTCAATAGCACTCTATTTAAGTTCATTTCCAATCCAACGGTCCAAGAACGAAGTGTAGCTCTTCTGGGGGCTTGGGAAAACGGATTTCACGTACAGACGGACATCGCTCAATCGTCATCGCTATTCATAAGGATCCAGAATATATATACTTTATGGGGTCCTATATTGGTATCGAAGAAATTACACACGGAATGACAACCCTATATATACCATTTCACTTTTTTGTGAAGGGTATAAAAATGCAATTTCCCACCCCTGGAAGCAAAATTTGAATTAAAAATTTTTGTTTTGGCCAATGCAAATCTTCATGACGTATAAAGAGGTTTTGTTAAAGAACAACTTAAAATTTTCAACAATTTTAGTTACTACAATATACGGAATAGGCCGAAAAAAAAATTTTTATTACCCATCTCTGGAAAAAAATATTTTAATTTTTTTAGTTTTTAATAGACCATTGAGGCTTCCCAAAGCACGAAATAGGTCCAATTTAGAAACATTAAAAAAATTGGTTTTTGGTATAAATTTTGCTTCGAGAAATAGGTGTAAGCTTCCCAGATCTGGAACCATACTTCGGATCTATATATACCCTTTCACTTTTTTGTGAAGAGTATAAAAAAGATTATGTATATATGTATATTGTATAAAGTTAAATATCAAAATAACTAATTCTGACCACTAATTCAATTCAATATGTGTTAGTTATTTTGCTATTATCTATAAGTAAAATTCAAGTATGTGCTTATTAAATAGAAAGAAAAGAAAAATAAGTATGAGAAAAAATCTAGATATGTATGTATATCTATATGTATGTAGACAATATTATAAAGTGCTATAAAAAAATTTCTTTTGAGATTCAGCTTTTACCCAAAACGCAAAAACTCTATCTTGCACACAACCAAACAGAAAATGTAACCACCAATAATAAAAATTATACCCGAAACGATTAAATCTTTCGCGGTTAATTTAATATAACAAGTATAACTCCAGACTTGTTAAAAGAAAATTTTAGAATAAGACCAAAATTCTATAATATTGAAAAATAAAAAAAAACTGAAATAAAATTATATAAAAAAATCAAAAAAAAACTGCTATTCTTGTGTCGCCAGAAGAAAAATCAAAAGGTAACAATTAAAATTGACACCAAAATAATTGCTGATAATCAATTCAACCCAGCAATATACATATATGTAGATGAACAAATTTTCCCCTACACAGAAAATTTCAGTTCAACTCTAAAATAAATTGTTGTTATGTGGTATTTTCAGGATAACAGAAATATAACCAAGGTATTTGTTATATTTATTAGGTTTCATATTGACATGTATGTGTGTGTACCCTCATTAATATGTAACGTTTGCTATTTGTTTCAGGAGTGAACTGATAAGGAGATGAACTAATCATCCACTAATTGTTGTGCCGCGACTGGAGTAAACCCAAACAGAGATAGTACTGCCAGGACTAGCTATCAACAATTGTGGACATCTGACCAAGAAAGACTATGTCCAATCTTATCTAAAAGTTTCCGTTCCCCTCATAACACAATTTTTTTTTAGATCAACCCTTTTCTCAACAACTTGCGCAATTAAAATTCTATTATAAATTACTAATTTATTCTAAGTCTCGAATTGTGTAGAAAAAGGTAGACTGCTGATTCATCAAAACTCCATGAACACATTACAGTCAACCTATGTCGCAACGCGTTCCAAGCTACTATGTCTTGCGAATCGGGACTTACATAGGTGATTGTAAGGTATGTCATAGACGCTTATATGAATCACCTAAAATCAAAATGTGTTGAACAGAAATCAACTGGTTTTCCCCAGAAAGCATCGCTACTGTCTAGGGACTCTTGAATGACCTAGCAGGTCACACGCTCCTGATAGACCACCAGCTAATCACTGTTCCTGAGTAACCAACTTCTTATGTATCGTCTGCTTCGGGCCCCACGTTGGGCGCCATTTTTATTTAATATATATATATATATATATATATATATATATATATATATGTATATATATATATATATATATATATATATATATATATACATATATCTGTTAAATGTGTGATGTTGATGTTGAATAATATGAAACGATGTTAGGCTACCTGACTGCTGGCTGCGCTGGTTTCCTGGCGTTTTGCTCCGGCTAGAGCTCGCCGTCTTGGAGTGGTCCTTCCCAGTCAGCCTAGTAAAACTACAACATCTATATATATATATATATATATATATATATATATATATATATATATATATATATATATATATATATATATATATATATATATATATATATAGATGTATATATGTATATATATATATATATATATATATATATATATATATATATATAAAACCAGCATTGTTGTGCAAGGTGTTCAGCACAAAATAATAATAATTCCTTTTTAAGAAATAGAGCCCGAAACAAACACATGTTTACTCCCTTCAGCACACTTACACATACAAATCAGTTGAAACCCTCTGGCGGCTAGACTGCCAGGAACGCACCCTCCTCTTAGGAGTCTTACGGCTCCTCCGTGACATCACATTGAATATTATTGGATGTCCCAATAACGATCCCTCCACTTTTTCAGTCACCAAAAAGTTGCCAAACAGAATCTCACATCAAAAAATATATCTATCTCCAAAAATTTCGACTTCAAAAATGGGCCCCTTCCATGTAAACAGAATTACTTTTATATTACTTCCAAACATATAAACAAACATATAAACAAAAACTCCCGCCTTCCCATCTTCGTAAACAAAAGAGACAACAAAACAAACAAACCATTTACCTGCTCAACACAACCAAAACAGCTGATAGCCACTGTATTACCACTCATATGGTGCAGACGACACATATATACGGTGACCATAATTTTTAAACTAAAATACAGAACAAGGCCCAACCAACAGCAACATACGAATTTATTAAATTTTAATTTTTTTGATAAACATAAAATAAAAGCAAAATTAACAAAAATAAATAAATTCAAACAGTAACATAACAATGTAATCACATACGCTAATTTACATATTTAAGTACATATGTATGTATGTGTGTATGTACATACATATATCAATACAAAAAATTTATAGCTACATATATAGTTTCGTGAGATCATTACAGCATTATAAAAACTATACAATTAAAACTAATCTTTACTCATTACATATGAAGAGTATTAAAAAAGGTTTTACTGCCAATTTTTACATGGTTTCTATAAACTGGAAGTTAGATTGGAATGTTAAAATACAAAACAGCTAATTTTAGTACTATTTTACTGAGGAATAAATTTGTTTTACCAAGTACTAATTTTCTTTTAAATATTCTTTAAACTCAATACACTTTATATCATAGTTTAATTTGTAATTAAAAGGGATTTGATTGTCTCCATCTGCATTTGAGTTTTTTCACTGGTCCATACATTATTTAAAACAGAAAATACTCTTTCTGTTGGGGCAGCAGAACCAGGTAAACATAAACTGAATTCGACAACTTTCAACATGTTTTGGAAATTTATGTCTCTTATTTTAAAATGTTTAAACATTTCTCCCCAACGCTCTTCTGCAAATTTTTGATGCTCATTCCACTTCTTTAATTTTTCTAAAGATGTATATCTTTTAACAAGAGCTAATTCATCAAATAATTCGGTGTCATTTAAGTTTAACTCGTTCCTTTTATTCATAATAAAAGCAAAATTGGATTCGACATCTTCCCACGTAGGAGTTTCACGTAGAAGAACCCATTTCAATATTTCAACTTCTTGGTAAGCAGTATTCCATTGATTTAAGTATCCTATGCAATCTGCATAAAATTGGCTTAGCTTCAAACTCATCCATATCAATAACTTTTTTCTGGCTTAGCTCAATTACGATTTTTTAACAGCAATCGGCAAAAATATTTCCTGTCTACGTTGTGAGATTTTAAACTTTATTTCATTAATAATGAGAGAGACCTCAGTCATACATATTTTTTGGGACTCAATTTGCGTTATATAATCATGAAATAAAGTAGCTTGACAATGAACGAAAAAAAAGCCAGGCTTCTGAAGCGGGATCGTCAAAAAAAGTTTTAAGATAGATGGACACTTTGGTTGGGATAAAAAGTATTCTTTTAATATTATTTCAATGGATGGTTTAATAGTTAGCCATCTAGTCTTGCTAAATCCAAGTAACATTTTATATTCTACATCTAATCTGTCACAAATTGGTGACAGCACATAAAGCAAATAGTTTTTTGGTTATATTAAATTTATCGAGCAGTTCACAAATATATTTTGTTAAAATATCGGAGGATTCCCCTGGAAAGTTGTCAACTTCTAATATTTTTACTTGGATACCATGCAATAGCACGAAATAACGAATTAGTATTGGACATATTTTTATGTTACCATGATTTGAACAATCACAAAAAATTGTTATCAAATTAACATTTGCCAAATCATTTTTAATTTCTTTAATGGAATTAGGAGCCAGGACTTTACAAACTATAGCTTCACACTTCGTACGTCCAGAAGAACATCTCTCATCAAAACAACTTCTTATAAGTTTTGAGGTACGGAAGGAATTTGGAACGGAAGGAATGGTTATGTTTAACAGTATGAAATGTCCATGTTCCTTCCGATATGCTAATTTTTTTCCCACTGTCGTTTATATACTTGGGCCCCAAATAGCAGTTTAGGGTTTTGTTAGAAGCGGCTGCAATATCGGCGTCATTGTGCTTATTTGTTCGTAAGTGCTGTTGAATATCAAGTTTGCCGCCATTATCAATACTGAAAGTTGTCATGCACTTAGAACATCGTACCTGGCTATCATTATTAGTTTTTTTAATAAAACTGTATTGCCTTTGCAATTCATCATTAAAAATGCACTTTCGTCTTCGAGGCATGGCTGCTTAAGATTTCTTTGAAAATCAATTATAAGAAACCGCTCTAAAATTTTACAAAGCGCGACCACAGCATATGAAAAGGAATGCCCAATTTTCGCACTTCATATACAGATCACTAAGCCGACCAATTTTATGTTAGCGGCGGCTTCAATTGTTGTAGAGATACAATTCGTCTTCAGTCGCAAAGCAGCTCTGAGTCACTTAACATCAAGCCTCGTTGGCAATTATTTTTTAAGTGCAGCCAGACAACTGATTGTTTACTCTCTTTCGAGGGTTTTGCGTCTCACTCGCACTAGTTAATTTCAACACCTCAGATAACTGTATAGTTTTACAGTTCTTCTGAGGAATATTCCGTGGTTAACTACGTTGCTACTTCCTATGTGAAGGCATAGGTCGTGTACAGTCACTGACAGTAACGGAAGAAAATACGGGTTAATAACATCGCCGGCATATGGTCTGAGTCACCCCGTCGGCATCTGTGCACCAAATACTTTGCAAATTTACTTTGTAAAGTATTTCATTCAAACAAACAAACAATTCGCCTTGCCTGTACCTATTTAATATGCCTTGATACACTAACCCTACGCCTGCACTAGCAATAATTATGTTGATATATATTGCAGCTGTTGTGAAAATTATGTTATTGCTAGGGAAGACTGCTCATTGAAAGTACTTGCAATATATTTTGCAATAATTGTCAACGCATTTTCGTTAACAATTTTTTGAATGCAGTTTAAGTCATGAAAATACAGAACATATACTGAACAGTAAATAAAATACAGAACATTTCAACGGATTTTCCTAATGAATAATTTATACAGACAGGACTCTCAAATACAGTACTGTTCTGTATAATACAGAACGGATGGTCACCGTAGACAAATAGTATGTGTGTCTAGAAGTTTACACAAATCTTTGTAAGCCAAAGAAACAGGCGTGTGTGGACTGCATACGCCTTAGGGCCTCAGGGCCTACTAATTTTAACAAAGTAAATTTTTTGACGTTTTCTTCGGTGATATTTAATTCCATGAAGTGTAACTCAAGCTTTTGCTTCCAAATAGCCCATTTCTCTCTTGATGATGCAAACTCCGGCAACAACGTTGTGTAGTATTGATTTGGAGCTGTCATCGAGGTTGAGTTGGGGCTATTGGTTGTACCGCGTGTTTCAGAAACACTTTCTGTCATATTGATGGTTTTGTGCTTTTAATATTAATTTATACACTGATTGCTTATTAAGCTATTTATTTAAACAAATGATATAAAACTTCTAGTGGATTTTTGTATTACAAACTTTTACTGCTCTTTAGCTGTGTAAACTATTAGGTTATGCACGCGTCTTTTTCCCCTTCTTTCTTCCTCTTCGCCAGTGTAATGTCGAGAGGTGGGCAGAAAATAAAGAACATCGTTTATCTTTATGCAGTTGATTACCGAAAGATCTTTATTTCATTATTTCTTAAACTACCTCTTTCTATTTTAACATTTGACATACGAGAAGTGCTGCCAGATGATTTACATATTCTAATTAATCCATTTAATACAAGTGTATATAACAGTTAATATTGAAGTTATTAGAACTGAATGTCTTTTAATAAAATGTTTCTTATATTTTTTTAACTTCCCGCTAAGAAAAGTGAATATATTAAAAAAAATAGGGAAGTTACTGGTTTTATCCCGCTCTAAAAAACGGGATAAAAAATTTGTTTTCAAATTTGGTTTTTTTGAAATAATCAGACCTTTACATTACAAAAAAAGTCGATCGCCATAAATCGGGAAAAAAGTGGTTAATGCGTTTATGAGATATCGTGAACGTAGAAATTCGAAAGAAGTGATTTTTTTTTAAATTATGTACATATATGATCAATTAGTGGTCTCGATTCTTTTATAGGTATCGAAGAACTACATCAATTACCCCTTTCCTCGTAGGCAAGGGGTAATATTAGGATTTGTTATATTAGCGGAAATTTGCAGGAATGGCCTGTAAAATTTTTGAATATTTGTTAGTTAATATTAAAGATTTTAAAATTGAATGCTTTTTAATAAAATTGTTCATATAGTTTTTTTTCTAAATTTTATGTTTCTGTTAAATATATAAACTTGCCAAAAATAATAATAATAACATTAAACGATGCACACCTCAATACCGTGTCATATTAAATTGTACTGATTGTACTCGGCTGAAAACTTCACTTTTGAAATCCTCGTTAAATACGAAGAAGAAAGTCAAACAGTTAAACCTTTCATTTACATAATTAATCAGTATCCGCTTTGAAATTACAAATATAAGTCAATTATGCATGAAATTGAAACATATTTAAATTCTCTTTGTTCGAGATTTTTTCATAAATTAAAAAAAAACTGGTCTGGAAAAATTCCAAATTGAATTTAAGTCATTTGATAAAACTTGTTGACACACCAAAATTAATCTGTACATTTCGTTGTAGACTGAAAAGGGCGATTAGAAAGTTTTATGGACACAGATATCGAGACATCAGATGCAACATTTCAATGTTAACAAAAGTCATTATAATACAAATGATAAACTGTTGAAAGCACGCCTTTCAATATTCAAGTTATTCATTCATAAATTATTGAAATTAATATAAAACTCCCATGTTTACCAAATTCATGTAAAAGTATGTTTAACCCAAAGTATATCCATATCAAGTATATGCAAGAGCCCAGCTGACTAAATTTTTTTTTAGTTTTTACCTGAACGTATGTCAAAATTTGTTTACTTTTGTAGCGAGCCATATTTGTTTATTCCGTTGAAAAAATAATTTTGTAAAATTGTCAAAAACATTATTAATTCAACAAAAGTGGAAAAAAGAATTGTTGTGGTAAAGATTTTTGTGAAAAAGTATATTGTTTAAGAAAAGTAACAAAAAGAAATTGTTTTAAAAAAGTTCTATGCGAAACGAATTTAAATTTTTGGAAATAATTGTGAACAAAGTATCTATATTATAAAAGAAAATTTCTGACATAAGATTAGAATTTTACACAAACAAAATGTACGGTGGTTTTTGTAATTTTATGTTGTTGTACTCTTGCGACTACTTGATATAGATATACTTTGGTTTAACCATTGTCACGCCTAGTTCTGTTTTTACTTCATCATATCTTTGCTTCACTTAATCATAAAACGATGAAACTAGAAACATAAGAACTTTATCCATAGATGACGTTTGAAACACTTACCATAAATAAAGGCGTAAAACGCGCTCATATTACCGTGGACATATTTTTTCCAGCGCTTAAAAAGTTGTTGTGTTACAAGTGTGTTCATCGTACGATGACAACAGCACAAATAAAATATTTATTACAAAGTTTTTAATATTAGGGGCAAACGCACTATAACATTTCATAAAGCTTAGCTGCTGTATTCACAAAAATTAATGTGTACTTCAAGTGTGCTTCAAAGTAAAAATTTCATAGAAAATTTATTTTAAAGTGTTGATCAAGTCTACTTTATTTTTTGTGAATACTGCTGTAAGTGAATAAGTACTTATTCAGAAAATTCTGAAAACATTTGTATACAGGGGGCGACTAATTCATAACAAATATTTCATGCTTATATCCGGCTGATTTGTCATAATTCTATACAAAATTTGTCAAATAAGAAGAAATATTTTTTGTGAATTAGGCCCTTAAGCTGGAAGTACATAACACGAGTTTCACGCGTCTACGCGTTATAAGCGTCTGTCAAAAAAGTAGAACTAGTGCTATTGTATGTAACAAGTTACATGGCAAAACGCGTAGAACGCTTGACGCGTAAAGTAGATCTACTTTTGTACGCTCGGCACGCGTCTTGAAAAAATGTCAGCTGTTTCTGATAGCCAGAGATGACAAATTATATTACATTTTCAATGTTATCGATTAATATGTTTCTGTTGTGGATTATTATTTTTTCATTTTTATTATAATAAAACGTTTTAAATAAGAAAACACTGTCGCAATAAAGATTACTAATATTTTCAAGAGTGAAATGCATTGAAATAGTTATTTTATCACAATTGTTTCTTCGAACAAATATTCATATAATTTATTGATTTATTTTACATAACAAGATGGTACTCTGTTATGTTTATTAATTTTGCAATATATTAAACAAGGTAGGTCAAACACAGATAATAATATTAAAGTGCAATGGATGAGAAGTTAATTAATGCCGTTAAAAATTACGAATTTCTATACAACAAAAGATTGCTTTTGTACAGAAATATTATTTAACATTTTATCAAAATGAACTTTTGTGAATATTACACTACAACTGATCAAAACGTAAACATTGACGCATAAAACGCTTTGCATGTAACTTAAGTTGAAAAACGCGTCTGAAGTATGAAACGCATAGAACGCGCGACGCGTGAAACGCGTGTTATGTACTTCCAGTTATGTACTTCCAGTTTCACGCGTCGCGCGTTCTATGCGTTTCATACTTCAGACGCGTTTTTAAAAGTTGGTGTAAATTTAAAAGAAGATCTGTAAAACTTGTAAAAATGGAATCCGATCTACACGTAAGTATAAATGTAAAAATAAGTCCAAGTTCCTATCCGAAAATCTCATCTCTCAAAATTACCGATGTTAATATATTGTTTCCATTCTTCATGTGGGAAGAAGATATGGGAAAGTTTTGCCAAACTATTAAGCCTATAAATGAGATGGAATAGCTCCTCATTTTGATCTCAACACCTTATGCAATAGACAGACATGCAGATATACACCTGCTTCGTTTTTTTATTTAGATCCTAAGAACTAAACTGCGAAAATAAGTTCTTGAGGTTTTGTTTCGTAAAAGAACTGTTTTGCGAGCGGTATGTTTTTTTTTTTAAATAGTGGAATCCTTTAGAAATAGTAGTAAACATTAGAATAAATATTTTACATTATGAGATTATCCGAAAAGCTAAAAACCGCTATTTTATTCCAAATTTTTTCATCTCGAATAAATTTACTTCTTTACATTTTCTAATTTACGGTCCTGCGTGCATACATTTAAAAATTCTATGTACAAATATTGTTAAAGACCGTGATTAACTATCCTGCTATATCTATGCTAGAAACTAATGGTATTGCGGACTAAAAATGAAATTGTGTAACCGATTTTTTGGCAAGTCGTATGATTTGGAAAAATATATGAACATTTTTATAAAAATTATATATTTTAACTTAAATTTAATATTAATCTTGCTGATCCATTTTCCCCAAATTTAAAAAAAAACAAGTAAAAGTGCTGTGACATATCTTAAATACCCTTCACAGATGTAATTTTTCTTTCTTTCTTGCTAAAACACAAAGTAGGTTTAATTAAAAAATCAAAATGAAGTTATCGGTTACTTTTATATTTAAGAAACCGTTTAAATTTTTCGGCTAGGAAGCTAAAAGTTTAGCTTTTCTTATTTCTAATACCTCTGAACGTCTTTAAAACATATTAAATATGTTTAATTTAAAACAAAAAGTAAAAATCCGTTTCATGTCTCCCAAAAAGTTCTAACTGTCCAACCAAATTTATTTCTTCCTGATATACATATAAAGTAGGTATAATTCATCATAAAAATCAAAAATAGCTATTTATGTTATATTATTTATATTATATTATAGGTTACTTTATGAATAAAAAAATTTCGATATTCCAACCCTCAAATTGGATTTTTAATTTTTTTTTGCTTTTTAATACCACTTTAACTCTTCCTGAACTATAAAAAAGATTTCATTCGCAAAAAACCAAAATTAGGAACCTATATAGCTACTTTTATGTATTAAAAATATTCAATTTTCCAACCCTGGAACCTAACTTTAAATTTTTTAATACCAATTTAATTCATAGCGAAGTATAAAATAGGTTTAATTCACTGAAAAAAACCAAAATTTGGAACTTATATGGTTACTTTTATGTACCAAAAAATTTCGATTTTCCAACTCTGGAGCTGAATTTTTAATTCTAAAATTTTTAATACCAGTTTAATTCTTCCTGAATAGGTTTAATTCTTCCTGAATAGGTTTAATTCAATACTACTTTAATTCTTCCTGAAGTATAAAATAGGATTAATTCACTAAAAACACAAAATTTGGAATTTATGTGGGTGCTTTTATGTACCAAAAATATTTCGATTTTCCAACTCGAAGCGAATTTTTATATTTTTACCAATGCAATTCTTAGTGAGGTCTAACATAGTTTACTTGACAAAAAATTAATAAAAGTTTTAAACTTTTTGTACAATTTCATGTACCATAAAATATTTCATTTGTCCAACCCTGGAGTCGAAATTTTGATTTTTAGATTTTAATACCATTTTTGTTCTTCGTGAATTATAAAATAGTTTTAATTAGCAAAAACAACAACGTCAATTGCCTTTTTGGTTACTTGTATACATAAACAATATTTCAATTTCTCAACCCTGGAAACGAAATTTATTTTTTTTTTGGCAACTCTTTTTGAGGCATTAAATAATTTTATTTAATAAAACATTAATATTTGTAACCATTTTGGTCTCTTTCATGTACCACAAAATATTGCATTTATCCAACTCTGGAATCTAAATTTTTCTTTTTTTTTAATTTTTGATACCAATTTTGTTTTTCCTGAACTAAAAAATAGTTTTAATTTGAAAAAACAGATGTTAGTTGCCTTTTTGGTTAGTTTTATGTATAAAAACAATTCAATTTCCCAGCCCTGCATGCGAAATTTTAATTTTTTACCAATGCTAGTCTTCATAAGGCATAAATTAGTTTTATTTACGAAACATTTTAAATTTTTAACCATTTTGGTCACTTTCATGTACTATAAAATATTGCACTTGTCCAACCCAGGATTTAAAATTTTCATTTTTATTTTTGATACCAATTTAGTTCTTCCTAAATTATAGAATACTTTTAGTTAGCAAAAAGTAAAGCAACGTACTTGCCTTTTTGGTTACTTTTATGTAAAAAAAAATCAATTTCCCACCCCTGGAAGCGATATTTTAATCTTTAAAATTGTTTTTATGAATGCAAATCTTCATGATTTATAAAGAGGTTTTATTTAAGAAAAACTTTAAATTTGTAATCATTTTAGTTATTGAATGTACTACAAAATACTGAATGTGCCAAAAAACACTTTTAATTTCCCATCCCTGGAAAAAAATTTAATTTTTTTATATTAAATTGAATTAAGATTCATAGGCTAATTGTTCGAAATTTGTTTTTAAATCTCAGAAAGACATGATAAATATTCCAAGGTACAAAGGAAAGTCAACATCAGTTTTATTCAACTTACACAGCAGAGCAGAACAGCTGTTTTCGAAAGACGCAACCCTTTCATCATCAGTGCTCATGTGTATTGTGTTTGTCACCACTTATTAGGTGGCTTAGTTGAATTTGATAACAGTTCCTATTTACACAAATTTTATTGTGAAAAAGAATACGAGAACTGTATCAACCTGATGTTAACATGTTTTTGTTATAATACCCGTGTTACCGTTTGATTATTTTTCTTCATGTCCTATTTTTCTGAATTTTTTGTTCCATCATACCTAAGTCAAACTTTTTTGGTTTGAATTTTATACTTAAGTACATGTGAACGTTTTTTCCAATATTTTATTATTGGTAGCTCAAGCCATATCTTAAATTTGTATTTAATTGCATATAAAAAACAAAACAACAAAAATATTTAATATTCCATAATTATAAATTTTGCTATGATTAATCAATTATAATTACCGTCAATTGTTATCCTGAAGAAGATATCCAGAGCATATGGAAATATTGATAAAAAAATATGTATTAGTTTTTTTAAGTTATTATTTTATAAAAATAATCCCCATCTCAATATTATTACTTACATTAAAAAATTAGAAGCTAAAAAGTATAACAATATAGAATAAAAATATTATATGAACCAATAAAAATATGTAATTCATATGAAAAACTTAACAAGAAAATGATCAATGTTTTTAGAAAAATATGAAAACTTATAAATAAGACAGATATTTTAATTAGGGATGTAACCGATACCGATACCGATTCCGATATATCGGCGATACTTCTGATTTGCCGATATATCGATATCGGCGATATTTTAAAGTCGATACGACGATACTTCTTAAATTTTTTTAGAGCTGTTTTGAGCAAACAATTCAATTTTTTTACTAATCGTTGTATTGACAATTTGGATGATTTTAGAAAATAAACAGTATGACATTCAGTTTGAATGGATTCATTAAAAATCGTTTACACTATTATTTTGTTAAAAAAAATAATTTGTTTTTGTTAATTTCAGAATGAATTCAAATATCACTTTTAAATATTAATAATCTCTTACACTGTAATTTTGTATAATAAAAGAATTACTCTACTTGAGTTTTGTTAATTTTAACTTGAGTTCAATTTCAATAAGCGTATCGGTATCGGAATCGGTATCGGCGATATTTCTTTTTGAGTATCGGTATCGGATCGGCAAAACGGCGTATCGTTACATCCCTAATTTTTATTAACAAATATATTTATAAGTAATTTACACATTGAATAATTTAAATCCCTTTTAACGGATGTATGTATATAAATTTTAATTCAAATACTTATCGCTTCTTTAATGCAACATAGTCATAAATAAAAAATAAAAAACTTAGAAAAATGCGATTAAAATTTTTAAAATGTAAGCTTTCAAATACGATTGTACAAAGTATATTGTGCTAACTTTGGTTCATCTTAAACATACGCAGATTGTATGAAAGAGTACTTTTAGTTTGGAAATAACAGCCAAAATATGTCAATGATTCTTTTATAAAATATTTTTTAATTTTCCTTCATTTTGTATCAAATAATCAAAAATGTATGGAGATAAATCCTATTCGAAGCTTTTCTATAATATTTTTTATAAACAAATTGTTCAATTAATTGGCAATAATTAATCGATTTGTTGATTATTCTGTTATCATCATTTTAAAATTATTCGTAAAAGAGTTTGGCTTGGTTGAATTATTCTTAACTCTAATAAATACTTTGAAATTATAAATAGTTTTACAAAGTGAAATAGTGCTTGGAAATCACATTATTTCCAAGATTGGCAACCGAAGGAATAAGGGTGGCGGTAGTGGTACTAATTCTTATTTTATTTTAAAACACCGCTGTTTTGAAAGTGAATACCGGTATTACAATTTTATTAATAAAGTTGAACAATATCGTTTTCAAATAGTGACTTTTTCTTTTAATTCAAATTATTTTTAGAATAGAACTAATAATGATAAAATAGCTAGTGTTGCAACTAAGAATAAATTGTTGAGACAATTATTATGTCAATTATTTGAGCTCCAAAAATACATATTTAAGTGAGTTCTGTAAGCTAAAACTTATTAAAAAAGTGTAGAACACATGAAAATTATATTTTTCTTTTTTTATGTTTTTATACATTGAGGATGAAATAATTGCCCGATTTGCCTTCTTTAAAATATTCAATATTGTAGTTAGGCAAAGGTAAATAGTTGCGAAAATTGATTTTCGATTTTCTTATCAACATTTTCAATCTTAGTTTTTGAAATCGATTAATCGGATATCAAAATCGACTTTAAAATCATTTAAGGTAAGTTTTCAAATTCTTCAACAAAGTAAATTTTCATAAAAACCTAAATAAACAATAAAACAAAAGCAGAGAAACATATCAAATTACACAAGTAACAATGCTGTATTCGGCTATGCCGAATCCTAACATGAAGCTGTATTTTTGGTTTTTCTGATTTCTATTACTAATGAACTTATTTTACAAATATTAAATGTGTTTAAATTATAAGCAAAATGAAACAAGTAAGAACGTTATATTCTACCGGGTCGAATCTTAAATACCCTCCAAATATTTACTAAATAAAATCTCTATTTTGTAGGCGTCACTCTGATAGGGGCCGTGTGGGAGACATCTCACCTTAGCCATAAAACACTAAAAAGCTACCTGAGTAGGGAAAAACATTTTTTTTCAAAAGCCATTTATTTCTCAACATAGTCTCCTTTTAGCTCAATACACTTAGGGCCATTATTACAACTTAAAGTTTGTTAAAAGTAAGATTTTATCAGACGTATAAAAACCTTTCCATTATTGCAAATTGTATTTAACTTACCAGGTAAGATAAACTTACCTATAATTTATCGCTCACTTTAGGTTAAAGTAAAATTTTGCAAATTATAAAGTTTTTATACGTCCAATAAAATTCCACTTTTAACTAACATTAAGTTGTAATAATGGCTCTTAGTAAGACGATATTCCAACTTTTTTATACCATCTGAATAATACGACTTTGGGAACCCCTCAAAATACGCGTTAGTTTCGGTAATCATTTCTTCGTTTGAGGTGAATCTTTTTCCTGCGAACCACTTTTTCAAGTTTGGAAACAGGAAAAAGTCACTAGGAGCTAAATATGGACTATAAGGTGGATGACCAACCAATTCGAAGTATATTTCTAGTAATTTTAGCATCGTATCTAATGCTGTGTGAACCGGTGAGTTGTCTTGAAGAAAGTGCACTTTTTTCTTCTTTAAATGTGGTCCTTTTTTCTTGATTGCATCAATCTATTGATCCAATAATGCACGATAATACTTTCCTGAGATTGTGGATCCTTTTTCAAGATAATCGATGTGCAATATTCCGTGTGCATCCCAAAATACAGTGGCCGTAACCTTGCCAGCCGATTTCACTGTCTTCGAAGCACTTCCACCCATTGTTTCGATTGATTTTTGGTTTCAGGTGTGTAGTGGTGGACCCGCGATTCATCAACAGTTATTAATCGACGCCAAAAATCAACAGGAGTACGCTTTATCATGTCCAAGCACCGCTGTGAAGTGGTCTGTCGAACTCGTTTTTATTCGACACTGAGCAAACGCGGCACCCATCTTGCCAATAGCTATTTCATATGCAAATGTTCGTGCAAAATGTTGAACATACATACGTTCATATCATATGTTTACCATTTCAACAATCTCACGTAACTTGACTCGGCGATCATTCATAACGATATCGATGATTTTCTTGATATTTCCTTCAGTAACCACCTCTTTTGGCCTTCCTGTTAATGGTATTGTTGCAGTGCTTGTTCGGCCGCGTTTAAATTCAGCAAATCAATATTTTGCGATGTAATCTGACGGAGCAGACTCACCGTAACGTTTATCGAGCTTTTCTTTTGTCTCTTTCACCGTTTTCCCTTTCAAATAATAGTGTTTAAACAGTGATCAGAGAACCTCTCAGCTTCATCATAAAAGCTTAAAAATTAATTTTTATGGAATGTAGGCTTAAATTATGCAATTTGTTAAATATATACACTATTTTTCCATGTAATATGTTACTTAAACGACCACTAAAGGGCGCGTGGTTCAAAAATTTGGACCTTCTTTGACATAAAAATATATCATTTGCGTAATAAAATTACAAAAAAACTTTAAAAATGATGTTGTTTTTTAGAGGTTGGGTTAGTACTTCATAGGGAAAATTCGCGTTACACACGGAATGACAAAGTGAATATACCCTACAATTCTTTTTTGGAGGGTATAAAAATTTCTTTCTGTTGGTTAAAACTTCCTGGAATCGGGTTTTTATCATACTTTTTTTAATTTTCAATACCACTTCTATTCGGTCTGAAGTATAAAATAGGTTTAAGTCACTAAAAACAAACCAAATTAGATATCTATTTGATTACTTTTATGCAGAGTACGAAGAATGCTCGATTTCTCTCGCAAAAAAATTTAATTAGAACGAATTTTATTTTTCCTACTGTAAAGAATTTTTTTTTTTTATTCGCGAATTTTAGAAATAGAATTCGCTAGAGAAATTTATTTTTAATTCTTCAAGTTTGTTTTCCTCTCGCGAATTTTATAAATATAATTCGTAAGGAAGAAAATAAATACCTCTTACGAATTCTATTTATAAAATTCCCAAATATAATAAAATTAAATTCGCGAGAGGAGTAAGAATGGAAAATATAGAAAAGAATATTTTAGGAATAGTATTCTAGTGTATACTAGTACATATGTTTTCATTGCCAAAAGAAATCTATGTATGCATTGCACGTATATGTAGATGTGTGTACATATGCTGTGTTACTGCTTTTTGATAGTTATGTATGTATGTTTATGTATATTTTGTTTTATGAAGTATAAGAAAAGTACAAAATGAAAAATAATTAGTAATTGTGTTTTGAAAGTATGGTATGTATGGATGTATGTACGTAGGTACCCTGCAGTTTCACAAGTAGTGGCTGGCAACTTTCCCCGACTACATCGCCATTGATTTTTCATTGACTACATCGCCGATTACATTGGTACTCAGTGGTAATCTGTAAGGTAGTGTCAGAGAGAAATGTAACCGATAAATACGTCGATGAAGTAATCGACGAACAGTAAGGCATTACCAATGCGGACATCGCCTTGTTAAATTCGCCGCTCAAAAGCATTTCTGGTAGTTTAGCGAGTCGTCGACGAAAGGTTTGTGGTAGTCGATGAACTCATCGGCGTAGAGTCGATTACCAATACTGCAGGGTATTTATGATTGCATTGGGATGAGTGGATGTACGCAAATTCATACGAATATAAATATGTACATATATATACATACAAGGGTTAAATTTACCTTTGAAAGTGTTTTTTTGGTAACAATTACAAGATGTGCCAATATGTATACATACATATGTATATTAAAATTAATATTACATTTTAAAATTTCTTTTACTTTAACTTTCTTAGTAAAATCTTAACATGACCATGGGCAGTGCAACGTAACTTATATTATTATAAATTATTGCTATGATTTTGACGGCTTTGGGCATCTGGCATATAAATATATTTATATTAAAGTCTAATACAATTAGGGGACTCACACTGTAGCCATAAAGTCATAAAATAATAGCACGGAATATATGACTAGTGTGAACAACCCGTCATACTTAGTATGCTATTTCAAACATCGATCAGCTGATAAGAAAACAACACATTTGTAATTAGATGTTATCAAAGCAAAAGATGATTGTAATAAAGTTGTTCGAAAATGCCAAAAAGTCTAAAAACTCTTTTTCTATTTAAAATTATTAAATTTGCCTTTTGGTGCACAAGAATATCTAAATGAATTTGTATGTATAAACTAAAACAGCTGCTGCCTTTATATGAGCTGAATTCCTTTTTTTTTTGTGGCGGCATACGGAAAAATGTTCAGTGGCTGCCAACTACGTAAGTTAAACGAGAAAAAAATTTCACATGTATACATTTAGTTTTTGCGATTTAGTTCTCTTTTAGTATTTTTTATGTTATAAAAATGTGATTTAATGTACAGACATATAGGTATGAATAATTTTTTAGGCGTTCTTTAGTCGTGAATCATATATAAGTAACGGCGGCAAACACATACTATCGCCGTCTCGCCTAAAGATTTTCAGCCGTTCGACTCAGATCTCTAGAGCTATTTTATGACAAAACAAAAACATACATGAAAGAGTGCTATTATTCTATGACTTTTTTGTATGCAGCACAACAACAAATTTTTTAAACTGGTCTAAAATATTATGACTTTATGACAATATGACTAAATAGCACGAAGTGTGAATACCACAAATATAGTTTTCGTTCTCTTATTAAATTAGTACGAGTATTTTAATAAAAGCAAGTTGCAATTGTACAGATGTTGGCAAAGACCACTTCAATTGATCCCTAGAGTTTTTTTCGGAAGTTAAAAAATTTAATGTCTTGTTAAATTAAATTATTAACTCACTTGTTATTATTAACTGAAATATATTTTAGATTATAAGTATGCATTTAGAAAAAATTGTTTGGAAATTATCATTGCAAACATGAACGGATGTGTACTGCTATGAGCTACTAAACTTTTGAAATTCGATATTGAAAATAGCATTATGGCAAATGATTTTACATCTCCAATCGAATGAAGTAAAAATATACATAAACATGTCCTATTATAATGTAGATATATATTTTATTAAAATTTTGTATAAAATATCCCTAATTCAATTATATTTTTCTTCTCTACCTCAAAAAGTTACTTGGCTCGGGATTTAAAGTTTTAGCGTCTTTGGGATAACAATTTAATTTATATAACTCATATATTGCATTCTAAATATCTCCGTTTATTGCAACAATATTGGCATGATAAAGTCCATACTGCTCAGCTATCGCCACTAAAGAGATTGCAATATGTTTACAATCATAAACAATTTTAAAGCTAATAAATACATTTATTATTCCTGCCTTCATTGATTGGAAAAGAAAAACCTGCAGCTGCATATTTGCAATTTCACTCTTCCCCATAAATGGCTTAATTACTTTTTATCAGTTCCTCACAAGTAGAAAACTAAAAAAGTGTTATTTCGAAACTTATGTGTTCGTCTCTGAGACTGATCTTATGGGTAATGTTTTGGCAGTTGCTTCACGGTTTTTCCGTTTTTTCTGTGGTTTACCCTAATTGATATTTAATTAGGTGTCATAAAAATATTTTGTTAAAACACTGCGAAAGGGCAGGCCAAATAACATTCATTCCTGCATACATGTGTATGTATGTATGTATATACATAATATAAGTTAAGTTAAATGTTGTTAAATAAAACAAAGTTCTGTTCGAGTACTTGACTACGACTGAATTTGTCGTTGTCATTTTCTTTATTTAATAATTAAATTTTTTATTAATAAAATGCAATGAAATAGAATTCTTTGGAAATTGTGTTTTAATTTAATGATCATTAAGCCAAGTGCAAGATTGCATTAAAATTGTAACAACGGAATTCTTTATAATTCTACAGTTTGCTTAAATGATATATTAGGTAAGCACAAATGACACACATACAATACAGGAAAAGCTGCAGACAGCGTCAGCAAAAGTTTTACAGGTTAATACTATAATACAAAAAAATTAAAAACTTTTTATTTATTAACTCTTCCCCTCTCAGATTCCAGCGTCCATGTTGGATGGGAAGTGAATGCAAGTATTTCATGTTTCAACTGGATGCTCTGTCTCGTTGTTGGTTTTAATATTGTAACCAACTCTTCTTTCTATCAAATGCAGGATTAGGCCACATATCATTACCATCGTTAGGGCTCCTAACATTCCCATGCTGGTTTTATAACTAGTAGCTAGTCTTTTAATTTCGCGTTGTTGATATGGAGATCTTTAAGCATTTCCAATGATAGCATTTCTTCGTAGTTTGCAATAGTGTTGGGTGCATTAACCACGACTGGTAAGGGTTTCATCATAGTAATTTCCCTACTGGAACAAGCTCTTTCCCCTATGGTAATTGTAGAGTTATGGTGTTTGACAACATAAGTACCATGCAGATTCACTTCCTTATTTTCCACCCATATTGATCCATCATAACCGTTTAATAGAATTAAACCCGGTGTGATTTCTTCTACCATGGGTAAATGTTATTTGTTAGAGCCAAGCCATTGAGTTATCTCGGCAAGCAATTTGATTCTGAAATGTTTTCCAAATTGTAATTTCCGCAAACGCCTACATCATTAAACATTCTGCATGCCTCGAGGAGAGAGTTTTTACATAATACAAAATTTGCATTGTCAATCTTAATAGATACGTTCTGATTTTTAACTGATCTTACAAATAAGCTTTTACACGTTTCCCTTTCCATAATTGGCAAGTCGACAATATAAAGGTTGTCGTTTTATTTAACCCTATCTTTACTTCACCAAACTCCAAGGCTTCAACCAAATTCACATACGGAATATTATGCTCATCGAAATGCTTCTTAGTTACGTTTAGTTCATATTCAGATAACACGAAGGAATTTATAATACCAGATTTTGTCCACTGCATTGAATAACCCAGATTGGTAAGTTCCTCCTTAATTATTTCTAGCTTCCTTTCAACGCCTTTAACAATTTCCCGCTTAAAAGCATCATTTGATCTTATGTTATTCATTATACTATTGGTTATCTTTGTTATTTCTTGCATTCATCCTCTGTCCTCCTTTACTATTTCTATTTTGTATCGTGGCGTTAATTTGTTCCCTATTCTTTTGTTGTTCATTACTAAGATTTTGTCGCCAGTTTTATAAGTCCTTCTTTCAGTTATATTTTTGTTATGATGGTCTAAGTCTTTCTCCTGTTTTTCTGTCAAACTCTTTATAATTTTTAATCTATCCTGTTTTAAAGATGCAGGGTCTGAATTTTTACCAAAAAATACCTCGATAGGTTTTCTACTTATTGAAGAATTATTATATTTATTTAAGCAATTCATCAAGAGATCTTCAAGAGATTTATGAACGTTTTCTGCATTTATGCATCTCATTATTTCAGTTAAAGTGGAATGAAATCTTTCCAATTGTCCATTTACAGACCTAGTATAGGGTGGGGTTTTATAGATTTTAATGCCCAATTTATTCCCTAGCATAAAGTTTACGGGAGCTGAGTTAAGTGATTTTTCATTGTCTATGACAACATTTTCAGGAAAACCAAAAGACATAAGTAGCTCCTGTAAGGGATTTTTTATATCTTCTGTTGCCCTTGATTTTACTATTTTAGCCTGCGCGTACTTTGAGAATTTATCTATAGCTATAAGGATAACTCTATTGTTTGTGTGATAAATATCGATGTGGACATATTGGCCTGGGTAATGCGGAATTGGTGTTTTCCCTAAAACTATGTTATCTGGGTGACGATCATATTTATTTTCACAACACATCTTACACTGTTTCACTAATTTCTTTATTTTTGCATGCATTTGTAATATTTTCTAAGTAACTGTGTTTTATTTTCTTTTGGGTCTCTATGCGCACGTCTATGTTCGTTAATAATTTCCGTCTCTTGTTCGATGTCAAGTCCTTAACCATTTTTCTAGTGTATCTTGCTCGATATTTACCAAAATGAGAAGACCAAAATTCTTGTATTTTACCTAGAACTTCGTCTTTGGTCATTATGACATTTGTCACCGATGGATTCAGATAGGATTTCAAAATGTTTATTAATTTATCACTGTCGTAATCGCTGTCTACCACCTCATGTCTATGATACGTTGGGAATATTATTTTGAAATTGTAAGACGGTGAATGTCCCCTTGAAATTATAATTTGGTTTTTGAAAACGTTTAACGGTGCATCTGTGAATTGTATTAAATTTTGAGCAGAACTTTCGTGGCTATGCTATGTGTAACAGATAAGGAATTCACTTCGACGGCTTGTGGTGGTCTTGACAGTGCATCTGCCACTATGTTACTACTGCCGGGTTTGTACCTGATCTCATAATTGTATTCTTCCAAGATGGCTTTCCATCTTTCTAATTTAGTGTTAGTGTTCTTACTTCCCAACACATATGTCAAAGGCTGATGGCCAGTAAATATTTTTATTTTTACGGATCCATACAAATAATTTCTTAACGCTTTGAGAGCCCACACTATCGCAAGCATTTCCTTTTCATTCGTTGCGTAGTGCTCTTCGTCTTTGTTCAGTGTCCTTGATACAAACGTAATAGGTTTGCCGTCCTATTCGAGAACAGCACCAAGTGCATGGTTTGATGCGTCGGTAGTCAAATGAAATTCTTTATCAAAATTTGGGAATGCGAGCATAACTTCTTCGGAAGCGAGTGAATTTTTTATTTTTTCGAAAGCTTCCAATGCTGTGACATCCAAAATCACAGGTATCTTTGCCGAGTTCCTTTTCGACATTCGTCCTTCCTCAACTCTCAAAAGGACTGTAAGGGGTTTCGCCATTTTCGCGTAATCCTTGTTAAACCGTCTATAAAACCCTGAAAGTCCCAGAAATGATCTGAGCTCTTTTATAGTATTTGGAGGTGATATTTCCTTAATGGCTTTGACTTTTTCTGGATTTGTTCTTATACCCTTTGTTGGGATGATAAACCCCAAATACTCGACTTCCTTCTTTAGGAACTCGCATTTGTCCAATTGGACCTTCATATTCGCCCTTCGCAGAGTATAAAAAATGGTTTCAATATTTTTTAAATGAGAATCCTCATCTTGTCCAAACACAATAATGTCGTCAATATAGACGAAACATATTTTCCCGATGTGGAATCTCAGCATGTCGTCGAGCACTCGGTGAAATGCCGCTGGGTCATTTTTCAACCCGAACGGTAAACGGACGAATTCGTATTTCCTTTATTAACGGAAAAAGGCGTTTTTTCGATATCTTTTTCCTTGAGTGGTATCTGGTGGAAACCACTTTTCAGGTCCAATACCGAAAACCATTTATTCCTTCCGAGTTGTGCGAGGACTTCATTGATTCTGGTATTGGGTATTTGTCGGGTATAGTTACACTATTGAGTTTTCTGTAATCTATGACCATTCTGTATTTTTTTTCATTGGAAGCGTCTAACTTTTTTGGTACTATTAAAACGGGAGAATTATATGGTGATCTGGATGGTCTTATTATTCCGTGATGAAATAGTTCGTTGATTTGTTTTTCCACTTCATCTTTCATTGCTATACTCTTTGCGTAAATTGGGTCATCAGTCAATGTCCTAATTTCTGCCTTGACATTTGTGGCAAACGTCAGTCTTTCATTTGGTTCTGAAAAAAGAGTGGGCTATTTGTTACACAGTCCAATTAACTTTTGCGTCTGTTCTTCGGAAAGATGGTTTGTTCTAATGTTGAAGTTATTAATTGACTCGGATTTCTGTTGCCTTATACGGATTTTTATTGTATTGTTTATTGTCATGTAATTTTTAGAAGTGAAAATAATAGCATTTAACTTTTTTAAACTATCGTTACCCAAAATGAAATCGAAAGATTTCAGTGTGGGTAATAAAAAGAATTTTAGATTTTCTGTAAGTACTCCAAATAAATTTATTATGGTGTGATGGGTAATTGTAACTTTCCCACCAACTGAACTTGCTTGAAATATGGTCTCATTTTGTACAGGGTTCTTAACCAATCCTGGTTGAATATAGATCTTGTTTGACTCGGTGTCTATTAGAAACCTAAATATTTTACCATTACTGTCCCTACACTGAAAATAAGGCAACGTAGAATTCGTTAACCTAAAAAATGAATATCTGCAAATTCTTGGGACAGTCATAGGATGCGTGATATATGCCAGATGCGGAAAAATTGTTTGGGTTTGGTTGGTACTATTAAATTTCATATTAGGAACAGGAGGTGGATTTCTTATTGCGCTGTTCGCATGATGTGCTCTAAATTGTTGGTTTTCCAACTTTAAGCACAGATACAGGGCCTCATTCAAATCTTTAGGTTCCCTTATTCCTAGTAATCTAGGAAGATCACACCTTAAGCCTCTGACAAACGTGTCGAGTGCTTTGTTTCTATAATTTTTCGTGAGTAAATAAATAGCATCCTGGCTTTCTTCCAAGCATGCGATTTTATTTAAAATAAAGGACAAATGACCATAATTTTTTTTGTAAAACTCCTGCTCTGTACTAGAGCCCTGAACCATCGAAGTCAATTGATATTCCAGCGTGCCTAAATCCAGTTGGTCTGCGTAATGTGTTGTCAGACATTTAACATTGGACTCCCAATTCAGCGGAGTATTGTAGGACTCCAGCGCGATGTCTTCTTCTCCCACAATTTTATTACGCACAACATTCAGTATGCCAAAATATTTTGCTGTTCCCTTCAGAGGTTCATAAATCTTCGGAATTCTTTCCGTGCTTTTCCTCCAGCTAAACTTGGTCCTGTTACCGGACAAATCCCTAAGAGATCGTACCACATCTGGAATCTTGTCCAAATCTGTCAGATCATTATTTCGGTCTATTCCCTCATCCATCAATCTAGGTTCTACTTCCCCCAATGTTCGTTCTTTCCTAAGTATTCTACGATTGCTTCGTTATCGGGTGCTACAGCAATTTGAGCCTGGGGTGGTGGAGGATTATTAACTACAGGCGGTTGATTATTTAAAATCAAGATTACACTATTATTATTAAATATTACTTTTATTCACTCTATTTTTCGCAATCAAAATGTATGACTTAATCTAAGTTTTAATTGATTATTTCAATGAAATACTATTCTTACATAAAAATAATTATCTGCTTCATCCTGCTGTTGATCTGGTTGATGCTTTAGGATGATGATGTTAATTATCGTTGTCTTTTGCTTATGGTGTTGATTATGGTTGTTTTTTTTTTGTTGATATGTAATTTTTTCTTCAGTTGATTTTGATGGCTTTTAATTTTTTAATCTTCTTGATGCTGTTGAAGATTTTTTTTTCTTCTGCTAATTTTGATGACTTTTACTTTTAAAGTTGTGTTTTATATTTTAATGTTCGTGTTTTCAGAGGACTTTTTATAATTGCAAAAAGTATTATCTTATTATTAATCTTTCTTGTCTAAAAATGGGTTAAAGTTTTCTCTTGTTGTAATTTATTTTCTTTCTTATTTTAATGTTTTCTTTTTTTATTTTATGCTAGAGTTAATGTCGACGCCGTTGACGGCGTTTCAACGCCGAAAAAGTTGAAATAGATTGAACTTTTACGGCGTTGCAACGCGTTGAGATTAACTGCTCCCATACAATTTCATACGATTCAACTTTTTTTTGACATTTGACGCCGTCGACGACGTCGACATTAACTCTAGCATTAGTTAAAAATGTTTTATTAAAAAATTTTATTGTAGAGTTCTCTTTTTATTTTAGCACTCCCATTTAGTTTATTTATTGTTTTACTTTAATGTTCTTTTTTTTTAATTTAATAATTTAACGTTCTCTTTTATTTTAATTTATATAAGAAGGATTTATTTTAATGTTCTTTTATTTCCCACTTCTTTCATTTAATTCAAAATTTAACGTTTTTCTTTATTTTAATTTATAAAAACTTTATTTTAATGTTCTCTTATTTTACCACTTTTTTTATTAAATTAAAAAAAATTATTTAACGTTTTCTTTCAATTTAAAGAAATTTTATATTAATTTTTAGAAAATGTTGATGACCGAGAATGTGTCCTTTTCATCACTTTACTGGGGTTCTCCAGTTCACACTTACACACTATTTAATTTTACGTTGGAACTCGTTTTTTATTTAATTTTGGCTTAGATTATTTTTTAATTTTATAGATTTATTTTATATTGTTCACTTAAAATTAATAAATCGCGTCAGTAACTAAGAGTTTCATCCTTTTCACTTTTTACTGGGGATTCTTTGGTTACATTTATTCTCTCGTTGTGTTCTCTTTCGTTCGAATTTAAACACTTATCTAACACGACACTACTTTAGAGCCTCTTTTGTTAGAACTTATTTTCACTATTTAATTTTACGTTGGGCGCCAGTTAAGTTAAATGTTGTTAAATAAAACAAAGTTCTGTTCGAGTACTTTACTACGACTGAATTTGTCGTTGTCATTTTCTTTATATAATAATTAAATTTTTTATTAATAAAATGCAATGAAATAGAATTCTTTGGAAATTGTATTTTAATTTAATGATCATTAAGCCAAGTGCAAGATTGCATTAAAATTGTAACAACGGAATTCTTTATGATTCTACAGTTTGCTTAAATGATATTTTAGGTAAGTACAAATGACACACATACAATACAGGAAAAGCTGCAGACATAGCGTCAGCAAAAGGTTTTACATGTTAATACTATAATACAAAAAAACTAAAATCTTTTTATTTCTTAACTTATATATTGAATATATTTTATGACTTTGTATATTTTGACTTTGTATTCACTTCTGATTAATTTTACTATATTTTTTATATTCGTATATTAACCTGAATAAATTATTTCGAAAACTATAAAGAATGCAATTTTAAGCATAGGTATTACCTATTGTAAAATTATTAAGTTATTATTCAAATACCTATGCACTTAAAATAACATAATTTGTCCAGAAACTGTGTTAAGGGAGGTACTTATTTGTATCATGTAAACAGGGTTAAAGACTTTAAAATCAATAAAAGAAATCGCCTCAAAAAATTTTAAAGCAGATACGGGCGTTTCATAGCACAATTGTGCTGAGATCGTTCACACGTATTCTTACCCTCTTTAATTTAGTCGTCGATGAGACAGCGACGAATGAATATCAGGCGGATGCTTACGCATTTTTTTATATTTTTTTTCCAGAATATTTGTCCAGCAAACAATTTCAGTCATGATGATATGCGAAAAATATTTTGCCATAAACAATCTTTTCGATAACATACAATGCCTTTTATACAATTTTTCTCCAATAACGGACTATATTAATTCTCCTAATTTAGTAATACACTTAGTCTTATTAATTAGTCTGTGCAAAATCTTATCAAATATATTTTGAATATGTTTCCCATATGAAAATGATCTTCCATGCCGACAAATATCAAAGCTTATTAAGTTTGGTATATCCAACCGCGTTTTTTTGCGAATATTCAGCTTAGCAACCATTCTTTTATTTATTTATTTTTTCTTGAATGGAAAACATAACAAATTATTGCCCTATCTTTTTTAATATTTTTCATTTGACTGTTTACTTAGAAAAAGTTTTATTTTTAATTAACAATTTTACGTAGTCAAGGTTTTTTTCCAACTTAGAAAATATTGGTACTTATGTATAAATACATAATGCACCATTATCTTTCAAACGCTTGGCTTTTTGTTTGGTGGGTAGCTCACAAGCTCAACACATACACAATTTACCAATACATTGACGGTGCCCACCACTGTTTTAAAGCTATATATGCACGAACATCCAAACACATTGTCTTACAGCCCTTATAAAAAGCTACCTATATACCAGTGGTGTTCAGCCCATAGAACAATTGTTTAGAAAATTTACACCAGTGGTGTTCAGCCCATACAACAATTGTTTAAAAAATTTACACACATTTGTTATGCTCTTATAAAAATTTTCATTCAGTCGGCGTTGAGCAAGCGATGAGAACACATGCGGATGGTTGTTGTCATTTTATTTCAGATATTTATTAAGCATTGTTGTTGCTTCTTGTTGGACGAAGCATAGCAAACACAAGCGATTCAATTACAATTGAACACAAAAATTAAACTCGAAATTGAATAAAAGCATACAAGTTCACGAAATGAAATTTGAAAAGTATTTTATGATAAATTATGCTTTTCATAACATTCAATGCCTTTTTTTTTAATATTTTTAATTTTTTTCCACTACTTACTTATGTGAACAAATTTTTTCAGACATGAAAAATTTTTGTTCCCAGCAGCGAAATAAAATAACTTCTTTGAATTTAAAAAATATTTTACTAATTCGCAATTGTCATGCAAGTATTAACATGGAATTTTTAATTTAAAATTTTCAAAGCGATTTTAAAAATTATAATGAGGAATGACACAAGTTTTAATCCTACATAAAAAACTGGTTTAAATAGATTTATTTTTGTTAATTCTCAAAATAACTGTTCTATTTTTTGTTATTGATAACTGCTATTTACGGCCCCCGATATTTTTTTCTTAAAATTAAAATTACATTCACTTAATAAGTGGTTTATATATGGCAAAAACTCTGCCTTTTTTTCTTATTTTAAGCGTTTGGCAGTATGTTTGCTGGGCAAAATCTCTCACCCAATACATCTTCACTTTTACCACTGCTATATACATATGTATGTATGTAAGTGCGCACTTATAATTGTCACTACTATTAATATCCAACAACAAACAACACACTAAAGGCCGTGTCACAATGAATACGTTGCGTACGTTGCGGCAACGTGTTTGACTGACATGACGTATAAAGAGTATAGAGTCGTCACAACAAATCCGTCGCCGTATATGACAATGCAGCTGATTTGCAATGGCGGTAAAATTCAGTTTTGAGCAGACACAAAATTTTCTTGCAAAAATTGATTGCCAAGTTAATTGAAAATGGACACCTCACAATTAATGAACATTATTTCAATAGTCCTTATGGTGTGGGAGGCCGGCGAGTGCTTGAAAAAAATGTACGGGCGTAGAAGATATTGGGTGCGACCACTATTGCGAAATCGTGACTCGCATGGATTTTTCGCAACCACTTTTTGCTTTCCAGACGAATTCCAGCAAACCATAAGGATGGAGAAGAAGACATTTGATCTCCTCCTGACTTTCGTTAAAGAGGCGTTACCGAAGCATTCCCAAAGGGCTTCAATTTCACCGGAATGTCGGCTTTTTATGACCCTTGCGTAAGTTTTTATACATATGTACATACATGTAATCGTATGAGTCCGGTTAACATTTTAAAATACTTTCATGAAAATTAAGATATTTGGCTCATGGCGGAAGTAAACAGCTATTTTCTGCCGCCTTTAAATGGGAGTGTCAACTATGAAAGAAATAGTTTCAGAAACCTGCGTAGTGCTTTGGGAAATACTTGGCCCAATATATTTATCAGTCCCACAGGAAAATGAGTGGAAGCGAATCGCCAGTGATTTTTACACAATGTGGGATTTGCCAAATTGTGTTGGTGCCATTGATGGCAAGCACGTCAATTTAACTTGCCCATCGAACTCCGGCTCCCAGTTTTACAATTATAAGGGGAACTACTCCATTGTCCTTCTGGCAGCCTGTGACGCTAATTACACATTTACTTGCGTGGATATTGGTGCGTATGGTTCCCAAAGCGACGGTGGAGTTATGTGGAACTCAAGATTCGGTCAACAGTTGTATAAGGGCCAGCTGGATCTGCCAAAAGAAGAAGTTCTACCCGGTACAGATAAAAGTTTCCCGCACTATTTCGTTGGAGACGCCGCGTTCCCATTAAAACCATTTTTAATGAGACCTTATCCAGGTTTGCATGAGCAATTTATATTTTCCTTTTTTATTTATGTACATATCATATTTTCATTTAGGAAGTAACTTGCCACCGGAAAGGGAAATATTTAATAAACGTTTGTCACGGGCCCGTCGGGTAATTGAAAATGCTTTTGGTATTTTGGCGAGTCGATGGAGGCTTTTGTTGTCACCCCTACAAATGAGCCCCGCATCCGCAGAGAAAATTATCAAAGCCACAGTACTTATTCATAATTTTCTCAAAATGCATGATGGAAGTTATTGTCCGCCAGAATATGTCGACCGAGACGACGGCACAATTTTGATAAATGGGCTATGGCGCAGTGAAGTATCTGCGCCTTTGGAAAGAGCCAGGAGAACAGCTTCAAATAATGCAACAAAATGCGCATTCAAATTAAGGGATGAACTTATGAGCTATGTCGTTTCACATCCGATTCAGCAATATTCCCCGCAGTAGCTTAGTATTTGTTTAATAATAAATGTACATATAAAATAATATTTAAATTTTTAATGTTATTTGTTGGTTGTAAACAGACATTTGCTCTGGAAGTCATTAACACATTTCGTTTATTATTTAGTTCATTATCACATTTCGTTTCTTTATTTCAAAATAAACAATAATAAATAAACTAAACAAATATAAATAAACTAAACAATAATAAATAAAATATAATAAATAATAAAATAATAAATATAAATAATGAATATAAATATAAAAAATAATAAATATAAATAATAAAATAATAAATAATAAAACTAAACAATAATAAGTAAACTAAATAATAAATAAACTAAACAATAAACTAAACAATAATATCACAATTCATTTCTTTTAACTTAACAATAAAAAAAAAACAATTCATTTCATTTAACTTAAAAATTAAAAAAACAATTCATTTCATTTAACTTAAAAATTAAAAAACAATTCATTTCATTAAGCTACAAACAAAAAAAAATCATTTAATTTAACTTAAAAATAAACAATTCATTTCATTTAACTTAAAAATTAAAAAACAATTCATTTCATTAAGCTACAAACAAAAAAAAATCATTTAATTTAACTTAAAAATAAAAATAAACAATTCATTTCATTTAACTTAAAAATTAAAAAACAATTCATTTCATCAAACTACAAACTAAAAAATTCACATTAATATATATATGAGACCATTTTTTCACTTTTCAAAATTGCACACCATATTGAGCAATTTTATTTTTAACCGGTCTTGATCTTCTTCGGAGTGCTTCAATAAATAACTATCTAGCACTTTTAAAAAATCGGCATTGCGAGACACTGGCTGTGAAGTTTGACTTTGTACTGGCTGTTTTTTTATCCAGTCAGCCACAGAGTCGCAAAGGGACTCAAATCTGTCCTCGTGCCTCTTCCTTTTGTCACAACGTTGTCTGGGGTTAAGTTCAGGTTCCAATCTGTTTGGCGTGGATTGCCCGAGAGGAGGTGACAGCTCACAAGAAAACAACAACTCCTCATCTGTTGCATCTTCCCCTGCACCCTGTGTAGTTGAAGAGGTGTCCTCGCTCGCCCATTGCATATTTGAAGATGTCCTGGGAAATAAATTTGATTAGAAATCTCCACAAATATAATGGCAAAGCTTTGAAATTACCTGCGAGGAGCAACGTGTCTTTGCAAAAAAGACATCGCGTCCATATAGCGCCATCCGCTCCCATCTTTTGCACCACTTCCCGATGAAGACTTGGCTCCGTTGACCTCCTTTACATATTTGTCGCGAAGGGACCTCCAGCGACTCTGGCATTGCTCCACTGCAATATAATAAAAAAATAGCTCTTACCAACATCAACATTAAAAATATTAATTTAAAAATTAACTCACCACTCGCGTTTGTTGCAGCCGCCACAGTCCTCCAACTTTTTTCCTTTGCAACCTTGTTGCGATATGCCAATGTGCTTTTATCGAAAAGACAAGGGTGCATCTGCACCGCTTCTATCAACAAAAACTCCATTTTATTTATTTTCTTAAAACAAAATAAAAAGAAAAGAAAAAACAACTTCAAATAAAAAGCCCAATGCGCTCACAAGAAAAAAAGAATGTAAATAAAAATCAGTTGATGTCTGTGCCGGACTTGCCGTACGGCAAAAGTTGAGAGTTGACCAACTTTAATCCGTTACGGCGTCGTATACGTCGTGATTGTGACGGTCTTCATTAAAATATAAGAAATCAACTCAGCTGTCAGTCAAACACGTTGCCGCAACGTACGCAACGTATTCATTGTGACACGGCCTTAAGGCAGTGATGTCAGCCTCATACACAATTGTGGAAGCAAAACTCACATGTACGCTTACGCTCTTTTATTTTGAGAGCGTAAAATATAATTGTTTACTGAAAAACACTCTCATTCAGCGGGATGTATCGCAAGTCCTGTTTTGAGGCCTCTAAACAGGAATAATATATTTATATAAATATATATATATATATATATATATATATATATATATATATATATACAATACATATAAGAGGTTTGAAATAAGTTGGATCCACTGTATGTAGGTACATCTTTTCGAAAATTTCTTAAAGTAGCTTTTAAATTAATTCATTAGTAAGACTTTTTGTAAAAATTGTTTCTCTTGTATATAAACTAACCAAATGTTCAGCTTAAAAATGGAGAAATATTTTAAAATTAAATATCTGAGCACTTGGCAATTTTCGAAACCCTTTTAAAATTAGAAGATATTATTGGTATAATTAGAAGATATTATTGGTAAATAAAAGGATATTCTTAGAAAAGGCCACTAGTTAGGCCTCGCAACCACACATTTCTCCCGCTGGGAATGTAAGAGATAAGAGTGATCTCACCAACACAATCACATTTGACATAACTGCACTAAGGTAAATTTTTGACTAAACCTGTCACGATCAACATACACAACCACACGTATGCAAGAAGCACAACTTGCCGAGGTATAATTTTTGCATGAATTTTTCCTTTTAAATTCGTTTGTGTTTGTTTTGTATTCGTTTGCCACAATTCTAAAACATAGATTTTGCGAAAAGAATTTTATTTTATATTCTTTATATTTTTAATTCTCCTCGCAAATTAAAAAAATTACCAAAAGCTGATTTCATTCTTTCGGGAGGAGAATTAAAAAAGCCAAGAATAAAAAATAAAATTCTTTTCTATGTAGTAATAATTTTAACGAACATTTTATATTGCTATATTAAATTTGAATTAAGATTCTATAGGCTAATTGTTCGAAATTTTAATTTAAATCTCAGAAAGACATGAAAAATATTCCAAGGCACAAAGGCAAGTCAACATCAGTTTTATTCAACTTACACAGCAGAGCAGAACAGCTGTTTTCGAAAGACGCAACCCTTTCATCATCAGTGCTCATGTGTATTGTGTTTGTCACCACTTATTAGGTGGCTTAGTTGAATGTGATAACAGTTCCTATTTACACAAATTTTATTGTGAAATAGAATACGGGAACTGTATCAACCTGATGTTAACATGTTATTGTTATAATACCCGTGTTACCGTTTGATTATTTTTCTTCATGTCCCATTTTTCTGAATTTTTTGTTCCATCATACCTAAGTCAAACTTTTTTGGTTTGAATTTTATACTTAAGTACATGTGAACGTCTTTCCAATTTTTATTATTGGGTAGCTCAAGCCATAGCTTAAATTTGTATGTAGTAATAATTTTAACGAACATTTTATATTGCTATATTAAATTTGAATTAAGATTCTATAGGCTAATTGTTCGAAATTTTAATTTAAATCTCAGAAAGACATGAAAAATATTCCAAGGCACAAAGGCAAGTCAACATCAGTTTTATTCAACTTACACAGCAGAGCAGAACAGCTGTTTTCGAAAGACGCAACCCTTTCATCATCAGTGCTCATGTGTATTGTGTTTGTCACCACTTATTAGGTGGCTTAGTTGAATGTGATAACAGTTCCTATTTACACAAATTTTATTGTGAAAAAGAATACGGGAACTGTATCAACCTGATGTTAACATGTTATTGTTATAATACCCGTGTTACCGTTTGATTATTTTTCTTCATGTCCCATTTTTCTGAATTTTTTGTTCCATCATACCTAAGTCAAACTTTTTTGGTTTGAATTTTATACTTAAGTACATGTGAACGTCTTTCCAATTTTTATTATTGGGTAGCTCAAGCCATAGCTTAAATTTGTATGTAGTAATAATTTTAACGAACATTTTATATTGCTATATTAAATTTGAATTAAGATTCTATAGGCTAATTGTTCGAAATTTTAATTTAAATCTCAGAAAGACATGAAAAATATTCCAAGGCACAAAGGCAAGTCAACATCAGTTTTATTCAACTTACACAGCAGAGCAGAACAGCTGTTTTCGAAAGACGCAACCCTTTCATCATCAGTGCTCATGTGTATTGTGTTTGTCACCACTTATTAGGTGGCTTAGTTGAATGTGATAACAGTTCCTATTTACACAAATTTTATTGTGAAAAAGAATACGGGAACTGTATCAACCTGATGTTAACATGTTATTGTTATAATACCCGTGTTACCGTTTGATTATTTTTCTTCATGTCCCATTTTTCTGAATTTTTTGTTCCATCATACCTAAGTCAAACTTTTTTGGTTTGAATTTTATACTTAAGTACATGTGAACGTCTTTCCAATTTTTATTATTGGGTAGCTCAAGCCATAGCTTAAATTTGTATGTAGTAATAATTTTAACGAACATTTTATATTGCTATATTAAATTTGAATTAAGATTCTATAGGCTAATTGTTCGAAATTTTAATTTAAATCTCAGAAAGACATGAAAAATATTCCAAGGCACAAAGGCAAGTCAACATCAGTTTTATTCAACTTACACAGCAGAGCAGAACAGCTGTTTTCGAAAGACGCAACCCTTTCATCATCAGTGCTCATGTGTATTGTGTTTGTCACCACTTATTAGGTGGCTTAGTTGAATGTGATAACAGTTCCTATTTACACAAATTTTATTGTGAAAAAGAATACGGGAACTGTATCAACCTGATGTTAACATGTTATTGTTATAATACCCGTGTTACCGTTTGATTATTTTTCTTCATGTCCCATTTTTCTGAATTTTTTGTTCCATCATACCTAAGTCAAACTTTTTTGGTTTGAATTTTATACTTAAGTACATGTGAACGTCTTTCCAATTTTTATTATTGGGTAGCTCAAGCCATAGCTTAAATTTGTATGTAGTAATAATTTTAACGAACATTTTATATTGCTATATTAAATTTGAATTAAGATTCTATAGGCTAATTGTTCGAAATTTTAATTTAAATCTCAGAAAGACATGAAAAATATTCCAAGGCACAAAGGCAAGTCAACATCAGTTTTATTCAACTTACACAGCAGAGCAGAACAGCTGTTTTCGAAAGACGCAACCCTTTCATCATCAGTGCTCATGTGTATTGTGTTTGTCACCACTTATTAGGTGGCTTAGTTGAATGTGATAACAGTTCCTATTTACACAAATTTTATTGTGAAAAAGAATACGGGAACTGTATCAACCTGATGTTAACATGTTATTGTTATAATACCCGTGTTACCGTTTGATTATTTTTCTTCATGTCCCATTTTTCTGAATTTTTTGTTCCATCATACCTAAGTCAAACTTTTTTGGTTTGAATTTTATACTTAAGTACATGTGAACGTCTTTCCAATTTTTATTATTGGGTAGCTCAAGCCATAGCTTAAATTTGTATGTAGTAATAATTTTAACGAACATTTTATATTGCTATATTAAATTTGAATTAAGATTCTATAGGCTAATTGTTCGAAATTTTAATTTAAATCTCAGAAAGACATGAAAAATATTCCAAGGCACAAAGGCAAGTCAACATCAGTTTTATTCAACTTACACAGCAGAGCAGAACAGCTGTTTTCGAAAGACGCAACCCTTTCATCATCAGTGCTCATGTGTATTGTGTTTGTCACCACTTATTAGGTGGCTTAGTTGAATGTGATAACAGTTCCTATTTACACAAATTTTATTGTGAAAAAGAATACGGGAACTGTATCAACCTGATGTTAACATGTTATTGTTATAATACCCGTGTTACCGTTTGATTATTTTTCTTCATGTCCCATTTTTCTGAATTCTGTTCTGTTCTGTTCTGCTCTGCTGTGTAAGTTGAATAAAACTGATGTTGACTTGCCTTTGTGCCTTGGAATATTTTTCATGTCTTTCTGAGATTTAAATTAAAATTTCGAACAATTAGCCTATAGAATCTTAATTCAAATTTAATATAGCAATATAAAATGTTCGTTAAAATTATTACTACATACAAATTTAAGCTATGGCTTGAGCTACCCAATAATAAAAATTGGAAAGACGTTCACATGTACTTAAGTATAAAATTCAAACCAAAAAAGTTTGACTTAGGTATGATGGAACAAAAAATTCAGAAAAATGGGACATGAAGAAAAATAATCAAACGGTAACACGGGTATTATAACAATAACATGTTAACATCAGGTTGATACAGTTCCCGTATTCTTTTTCACAATAAAATTTGTGTAAATAGGAACTGTTATCACATTCAACTAAGCCACCTAATAAGTGGTGACAAACACAATACACATGAGCACTGATGATGAAAGGGTTGCGTCTTTCGAAAACAGCTGTTCTGCTCTGCTGTGTAAGTTGAATAAAACTGATGTTGACTTGCCTTTGTGCCTTGGAATATTTTTCATGTCTTTCTGAGATTTAAATTAAAATTTCGAACAATTAGCCTATAGAATCTTAATTCAAATTTAAAATTCTTTTCGCGAATTCTATTTTTAAATTTGCGCAAACAAAATTTAAAACGAAAGAATAAAATAAAATTTTATTCGCGAGCAGAATTTTTTCCTACCCTGCTTTTATGTATCAAAAAATGCTCAATAGTCCAACATTTATTTTCGAACTGCAATACCAATTTTTGCTACCAATTTAATTCTTTCTGAAGTATAAGATAAGTATAATTAACCAAAAATCCAAGATTAGGATCTTATGTGGTTATTTTTTGTACCAAAATATTTCGATCTTGCAACACAGGAATTGATGTTTTAATTATTTACTTTTATGTACCAAACTAATTTCGATTTTCCATCTCTGGAATTGTTTTTTAATTTTTATACGCTCCAAAAAAGAATTTGGAGGGTATATTCACTTTGTCATTCCGTTTGTAACGCATCGAAATATCCATCTCAGACCCCATAAAGTATATATATTCTTGATCAGTGATGAAATCTAAGACGAACTGAGCATGTCCGTCCGTCCGTCTGTGGAAATCACGATTCAGTCCAAACGAAAAGAGCTAGACTCTTGAAATTTGGCATAAATATATTTTAAAACTTAGAGCAGGTTAAGTTCGAAGATGGGCTAAATCGGGCAAGAGGGAAAAAAGTTCCCCTAAGAAGAACTAAACCAACCCAGAAAAAACAACATAATTTTTAAAGTTTTTTGGTTATTTTGTTAAGCAAATGATATATTTTTATGTCAAATACGGTCCAACGCCTTAAACTTGGAGCCATTAAATAAAATAAAAATATTTTTTGACCCCGCCCACTTTAGTGGGCGTTATTATAGGCAAAAATAGCATAAAAATTTAACAAATTGTTTTACTTAAGGTACATTCCTTAAAAATAACACTTTTAAGCTTTAATGACGAAGCTGAGACGAAACCTGGTACTACTCTGCCCTACCCCCTCCTTCCCCTTCGCCACCTAAATGACCCTACCAAAAAAAAAAATTTTTTTTTAAATTTTGTATATAATCATTCCAAGCATTTATCTTTAGAGTTTTATGACTGCCGATTTCTGCCCTACTTCCCCCCCCCCCCCCCCCCACCTCTTCCTTTGCCTTCTAAATGACCCTTTTTACTTGTTTTATTTCTAATACTAATTTAATTCTTTCTGAAGTATAAAATAGTTTTAATTCACTGAAAGTCCAAAATTAGGAAATTACATATATGGTAACTTTTATATACCAAAAGCTTTCGATATTCCAACCCTGGAATCTAATTTTTCATAAATTTTTTTTTTTTTTTTTGCGTTTTAAATACTAAATTGGTATTTGCTGAAGTATAAAACAGGTTTAATTCACTAAAAAACCAAAGTAGGAGTAGTACTTTTATAATTCAAGACCTTGCATTTTCTAACTCTGGAATCGAATTTTTTTATTTTTTGAATGAATGTAGTTTTTCCTGAAGCATTAGAAATGATTAACTGATCAAAAACCGAAAGTAGTTCAGTTCTTAGTGAAGTAAAAAATAGTCTTACTCTAGTTAGTAACATTTTTGGTCACTTTTATGGATCAAAGAATAATTGAATTGCATATCCCTGGGATTTCATAAAACCTACTTAAAACCAATTAAAAAATGCTTCTATGCTAGTTCTGGCAAAATTATTTTGAGTGGTAAAACTACATTATAACAGTTGGTTGTAACTTGAAAACCAACATATATTTTAAAATCGTGTCAGTGTGAAAACTCTTCAATCATCCAAAAAGTTATTGAAAACTTAGTAGAGTGTATAAAATGTCTGCTATTATTTCATTTCATTGACGCTTTTTTCAATTCTAAATTTAGCTATAAAAGGTAATTTGACAATCTTTATCTTCTTCTTGGCGCAACTAAAGCTTACAAAACAATTAAATACTATTGCCCAATAAAAAATCGTGAAGTAAAAAAATTAAAGCATTCAACATTTGACTTACAACCCGGCGCAGTGCACGTTTTAAGATCATCAACAATAAAATCAAATTACATGAATCACTAATCTGAAGTACAATTTTGTATCGACTTATTAAAACTACCAAATACTGAAACGCATTTAAAGACGTTACAAGTATAATGAAATAAGCACAATTTTTCCCAAACCAATTTGTAGCTGAAATAGCATTTTAATTACTTTTAGGTAATTTTGTAGAGTTAATTATTATATAGTACATCGTGTTATCAATGAGTTAATATTAATTGCCGTAAAACGTGTACCTGATATTTTTTAAAGACGGTGACTTTTATGTTAAAATCAACACATGAAATCCTTGAAATCAATTTCTGTTAGAAATAAGTTTTTATATTGATGCTTTTAATATAGAATTAGGGAGCACACAAGTGGTTCCAATTTGCAGTAATTTCTGCCAGTAAATTTGGCAATAATACTGTATTATTGCCATTATTATAATTATTATTAGTATTAACAAATACTAATAATAGTAATCATAAATAATAATAATTTGGTATGACGAGTGTGTGACGACCTCGCGGACCCTAGTCAAAAATCCAGGCGCGACGGTTCCCATATTGGGCGGCTTCTTGGTCAGTGATGACTCATATTAAGCAACCTTATCATGTACTCTACGGGATCGTGGGCCCTACCAAGGGTTAGATGAAACCCATTCCCATGGTGAATATATAAAATCAATAGAGATAATGAAATGCGATTGCCCGAGGAGGGCGCCCCTACGGGAGCTGGTCCTGGAACGGGGGACAATGCGAGCGGCCAGCGGCCGGGACATAATCGACGACCAGGTCGGGGAAACCCCGAAATACAGTCGACAGAACAAAGGAGTCAGAATATAACAAGAACTCCACCTACCGAAAGTGATACGATCATAATGAGCTCACCCAGGCAGGGCTGACACGGCGTAGAATTAAATGGACCCACGAAATGAACGTGGCCGTACTAAAAGCCTACTTTATGGCAACGCGCAATGAAAATTTAGTAAACTACAGGCAGCAAATGTACAATATATTTCTAGAACAAAACCCTCATATCAGTCATCTAACACAGCAAAACCTTGCAGATAGAAGAGCCACAATAGTTAGAAACAATTTAATACCACCCACATTACGTGAACAGATTCGAGCGACCATTAGTAATACTTAATCTGCAGATAATAATCACCAACCACAGCGGATAGCGGAACAAAACCAACCTACAGAATCACAATTAATACAGAATCATCAACACACCAACATAAAACATCAGGAGATTATAAGCACCAATCAGCTAGAAGAGCACAACCCTACACACCAGCAAGATGAGAACATTATAAGAACACTCAGAACAATATTCACTGAAGCTAAAATAAAATTCTTAGAAATGAGTCCCGAAAATAGGCCTTTCTTACCGAAACCGAAGCCATGCAAAATATTGCACAAAATAACATCCATTCTTAATAACGAAATACTACCGTTTGAGATCACGTCAAATGCCAACTACAGCCACATAGTTGGACTTGTCTACTGCAGCGCATATACGATAACAAAGTTCATCAAAACGCAGAAACTTTCATCAAGTGGAAACGAAAATAACCATCGTGCACAACAGCAAACAATAAACAGAAATAGCGAGCCCAGACGTAAGCAGTCATATTCAAAGCCAGGATGGCAAAGACGATTGCAGTCGAGGATAGATAACATCAGGAAAGATTTAGGCTTCCTCACTTAGATTCGGGACTAATAGAACTGGCAGGAGAACAGAAGCTAAACTCAAAAATATCAGACGTAGACACCTAGTACACACACAATTCGACCCATTAAATCATACCATAGAACAACTGCGAGACACAGTTAAACAGAAGCTTCTAAAATATTCAGAAAGGATGCGAAATTATACAAAAAGTTAAGAAAGGAAAAAGCACAACAAAATCTTCCAAATGGAAGAAAATCGTTTTTATGACAGGATAGCAAGATCCCACGATAATACAACAAAAGATATGAATAATGTCGAAATCGGCGAACTAGAAAACTATTGGAAAAAAATCTGGAGGGAACCAGAAGTACACAGCAAAACGCCAGGATGGATGAATAGCATAATTACGCACGTAACCGATAATGCACCAATGAATACAACTGCCATAACCCAAACTCACTTTAAAACGGTGATACAAAAACTACACAACTGGAAGCATCTAGGAAGCGACAAAATCCACAACTACTATTACAAACATCTTACAATAATACATAATCACATAGTAAATATATTCAATGATCTAATAACAAATCCTGGTCATATATCACACGAAATGTTTACAGGCACAACATAATTGAAGCCAAAAGTTGATAATCCAACATCTACATCGCAATTTAGACCAATAACTTGTCTAAACACAGGGTATAAAATATTTACAGCATGTATAGGACTTGCAATAAGTGAGTACTGTGAAAACAACAACATTATCGCAGAGGAACAGAAAGGATGCCGACCTGGAACCAAGAGGTGTAAGGATCAACTCATAATTGACAGCAAAACTACCAAGCAAGCTATAAAACGAAAGAAAAACTTGTATACGGCGTTTATAGACTACCAGAAGGCATTCGATTCAGTCCCACACTCATGGCTCCTAGAAGTGCTAAAGATATATAAAATTGACACCACTCTTATAAGGTGTATTGATCACCTTATGCGATTCTGGGAAACTAAATTGCATATACAAAGGGGAAACAGCACTGTTGTGTCCCAGCCAATAAAAATATTGCGTGGAATATACCAGGGCGATTCGCTCAGCCCTTTAATATTCTGTATGGCAATAAACCCTTTATCAACTCTTCTCCAACAGAGCCAATATGGGTATAAACTTAGCCCTGCAACAGATATAATCTCGCACTGTTTCTATATAGATGATTTAAAAATTTGTGCAAATACAAAACAAAACCGAGATAACTTATTGAGAATAGTTGAAATGTTTTCAAAAGATATTAAAATTAAATTTGGTATCGAAATATGTAAAACATAAAATGTAACTAGGGGAAAATATACAACCTCTCGAAATTTTCTAACTACGGACCTGTAAAACATAACACCACTTAGTAGAGGCAAACACTATAGGTACTTGGGAACAAAACAACATATCACAATCGACCACAGGAAACAGAAAGCAGATATTAAGAAAGAATTCATAAGAAGGATTAATATGGCATGCAAGAGCAAATTGAATGGTAAAAACATTATAAAGGCAATAAACACATTAGTCATACCTCTTCTTACATATACATTTGGTATTATATCCTGGTCGAATACAGATTTAAATAATTTCGGTATGAAAATCCGTACTACGCTTACGAAGTTTAAATACCACCACCTCAAAACATCGTTAGAACGGATAAACATCCCAAGAATGTTAGGAGGAAGAGGGATACTAAATATAAAGATACTACATGACAAACAGTATGCTTCAGTATCTCCTCCCTACAGAGGACTCATAAGTGCCGACGATAACCTCACTCCACTAAATCTTAAAAACAATACCAACAATGTTCAAACAGTAATAGAGAACCTCATTCAATACTGGAAATCAAAACATGGAAAATACCCAAATTTGATCAGTCGGGCTTATGTAGATAAAGTAAATACTAACAATTGGCTTAAATATAGTAACGTCTTTGCTGAACCCGAAGGATTTATTACAGCCATTCAGGATGGAGTAATACCAATTACAGGAAATACATAATTCGTGACAGTACAGTAACAGATGATAGTTGCCGAAGGTGCGGTAATACGCCTGAAACCATACAACACCTACTTAATAGCTGTCCTACTCTCCTTCCAAATCATTACCGGCAAAGACATGATAATAACGGAAAGATAACACTGCTATAAAAAAAAAAATTTAAAAAAATCTGCGGCAGGGATTTTGTTAATGGTTTTTGTTAATACTCATATTAGACCTTCACGCTGCATGCTTATTTATTTTTGATTCACTCTGGTTATTGAGATAAACGGAACTAAGAAATAATTGAAAATTTCAAACTACCCTATAAACATTGTGGTTCATTGATTTGTTTTCACTTACGTTTGTTATCTTTTCACGGATTTATTTGCAACAACTTAACTTTATAGCTATCTGTCATAAACCTTTCAGAAATACACTTTGCTTTTTATTTAATAATCCGAACAAACATTCTTTGAATTTCTTATATCAAATATTGTCATACATTTTTCATATTTGGATTCATTCCTAAATGATGAAACAGAACACGACCGCAACTTCAAGCAAAAACGACTCTCAGAGAAAACAGGCCCATAATTGAAACGCCGACTGCAACTTCAGGATCTGCCAATTAATTTTTACACTTTTTTTGTGTGTAAAGCTATAAAAAATTGTTTTTGCAAAAATTATATCAATTTTTTTATTGCGAAATTGTTTTTGTACTTTGTCCACTGCATATTTTTTTCAATATCAGTCATTTCTTTTAGAAATTTACAAAACTATAAATTCAATTGGAATTTCAAAAGTTTTTTCCTATTTTCTTTTGTTTTTATTTTTCTTTGGTTTTGTTTACAAAATGTATGAAATTAAATAAAAGTATGGTAATACTGTTGAGAGCATTTGTGTTTATCAGTTATAAATCGGTTGTTTTGTGTTAAAGTGCATTTTTCCTTTCAAAAACATGAGTTTTTCACGTAAACCTTGTTTAAACGATCCTAACAGTTTTTGCTTTATTTGTGGCAAGTTTAGTTTACAAAAGCAAAGAAAAGAGATCACAGAGTTTGTAAAAACAGTCTAACGAGAATATTTCGGGATACCACTAGTGAAAAGGAATAAATATTGGGTGCCAAACATCATGTGCAAGCCGTGCGTAGAATCTTTGCGTTACTGGAGCCAAGGAGGACGTAAAGGGTTACAATTTGGAGTGCCGATGATGTGGAATGAGCCAAGTAATCACTTAAACGACTGTTATTTTTGTGCCGTGAATGTTAAAGGTATGAACCGGTACAAAAAACCTACTTGGGTTTACCCGAGTGTGAAATCGGTTACAACTCCAGTATCTCACAGTGATGATTTGCCAATTCCAGTGTTTTCAAGACCATCTACAGCAAATGGTGATGATTTTGAAATGTTAGAGGGATCAAGCGGTCAGTCGAGCAGTAGTGGAAGTGAGTTCGAAGAAGATGTTTCTAAGAAACCTGGATTTTCTCAAGACGAACTCAATGATTTGGTTCGTGATTTGAATTAACCGAAACTTTCGGCCGAACTTGTTGCTTCAAGGTTGAAAGAAAAACATTGTCTTCAACCTGGTGTTATCATTACATCCTTACTTTTCAGAAGAAGATAACTTTGTTTTTGTAATGACATTCCTGGGTTCCTAAGATCTATGGGTCTTCCTAAATATGAGGCTAAAGATTGGAGGCTTTTTATAGATAGCTCAAAAAGAAGTCTAAAATGTGTATTGCTGCACAATGGAAATAAGTATGCTTGCGTTCCGATTGGTCATACCACAAAACTAAAAGAAAAATACCAAAATATTAAAATGGCGTTCGAAAAGATTTCGTACGCTCAACATCAGTGGCCAGTTTGCGTGGACTTGAAAATGGTAAATTTTTTACTAGGCCAGCAAGGAGGGTATACTAAGTACCCTTGTTTCATATGTTTATGGGATAGCCGTGCAAGAAACCAACACTGGATTACAAAGATCTGGCCTTTGAGAGAAAATATGGAGGTTGGAAAAGCAAATGTGATAAATGAACCGTTGATAAGCCGAGAAAACATCCTTCTTCCACCCCTTCACATTAAGCTTGGGCTAATGAAGCAGTTTATTAAAGCCCTTGATAAAAATGGTGTCTGTTTCAAATATGTGTGCCAAAAATTTCCAGCCCTTAGCATGAAAAAATTAAAAGCAGGCATCTTTGATGGACCGCAAATACGTACACTGATAAAAGACACTGAGTTTGTAGCCCATATGACACAGATTGAATCTGAAGCATGGTTAAGCTTTGTGTTGGTAGTAAAAAACTTTTTGGGGAATGACAAAGCGCCGGAATATCAAGAACTAGTTGCAAAAATGCTACAAAATTTTAACAGAGTAGGAGTCAACATGAGCATAAAATTGCATTTCTTACACTGCCATTTGGACCGATTCCCGCAGAACCTGGGTGATTACAGTGAGGAACAAGGAGAAAGGTTCCATCAGGATAATGGAAGAAAGATATCAAGGTCGATGGGACTATTGCTGGACCTTGAAAAGAGATTGTCCTGACAAAGTAAATAAGAGAAAATCCCAAAGAAAAAGTTTTTTATGATCTTCATTTATTTATTCTAGTTAAAGGTACCCCAAACTATTATTTTTGTGTATTTTTGTAAAAATAAACAATAAAAATAAATTTTAAATACATCTTTTGGCCCATTTATTCAAGCATTTTATGGAAAATGTTAGGAGCGTTTATCTCAAAAACTGGAGTCAATTTGACAATTCTTTCTTAATTCAATTCGTCTTATACAAAATCGACTTCAAGTATGCCTGCTGCAAAATGACTGTATAGCAGTGTAATGTATATAAATATAATAAATAAGCTATATATTAACGAGCCAACAACACAGTACTACAACCTATCAACCTAAGCCAATAATCGAAAATAACCAATATGTTATCTACTGGGATAGATCAATACTAATCAACAGCCCGCCAGATACGAATATACCCAATAGACCAGATATGATAGTAATAAATAAACGAAGAAAAATAGCCCAGATCATTGACTTCGCCGTACCATATGATACTAATATACAAGATATCATAGCCATAAAAAAATCTAAATATATACTGCTCAATACATTAAGAACACGCAAAATCTAGTCAAGGTAAATATCCACGTGTGCACTTGAAAAATTAAACCTTAATGTAAAAATATTAATATTAATATTATTAAGCAACGACGATAGTGAGGGAAACATTAGGATAACGGATATAAAAAATGGATTATATCCCCACAGAGCGTAACCTTTGGTCTTAGACCCGGTACGTTAATTCCAGCATAAGCTGAGAATGTATAATAATATTAATAGTAATAATAATAATAACGCATTAACAAAACTTACGGATATAAAACATTGAGTAAATCCACACAAAGCATGGGTCTAAGACCCGTTCCATGAATTCCAGCGCAAACTGAAAATGTTTAAATCTATAATAATAATAACATCAATAAGAACGTATGGGTTAAAACTAAATCACATTAAAGTAGCATTTGTTGTTGAAAATTTATCATACGATATGTTTGGTTTTAAAATATTGTATACAAAAATATGTCTTCGGTGGTAACATATTCAACTACCTATACTAAAGATTTATTCCGCCCTAGTAACATTAATAAGTGCATTTCACAATTTAGAGAATTTTTAGAACAACTCCATTTTAGCATTTACGAGTATTTACCTATTTCATATATTTATGATTTCACACTTCTCCACTTTTCGTTAATTTATTTCCAGTTTATTTTGTTTATTTTTATACCCTCCAGCTTCAGACCGAAATATAGTTCCGAAAATTTTTAATCCAAAATGTGAATGAAATAATCAGCCACGTCACAGATTTCAATTCCGTTCAGAAATGGAACTTTAGTTACTCTGAAAACGAGAAACGAGACAATTTTTCAGAATTAAATAATTTTTAATATGATAAACGGAATTAACTACTGAAACTAAAAGAGATTATATTCCGAAAAATTTTTAACCTTGTTATTATTTCTTTTTAGTACCGATATCTTTTATAAAAATTCAATCATGGAAAATGTTGTTTGTTTGGAGTTTTCAGTTATGTTTGTTAACTGTTTGCCCTTTCGACGGCGCTACCTACTTACATATATAGCAAGAAAATGCGGAAAAACAGTGATTTTTCTAATTTAATTTTTTATTTTGAATTTTTATAAAATTTTTAACTAACACAGAGCCGACCATTATATTCCATACATTATTTATGGAGAACAACTTCAGTCATTTCTAAATCTTTTACCGATCACGACTCCAATAAATCACTATATTCAACTTGTTTATTAAGTAAATAGCTTCTCTAATGACACCTTTGTAGTGGCATTTAGAATTAGTTATACACCAGAGTGACAAAGTAATGACTTAAAATGCCAAAGTAGAACAAGAGAAGAGTAAGCTTATCACCATTAGAACTCATAACTTTTCAATAGATGTTTTCACTACAACTTTGGTTTTTTACATGTTACAGTTTTTTGTATGTTGCACTACGCTATCAATTACAAAGTTATTACGAATCAGAAAAATTGTTTAAGGTTGAAAAAAGTATCCGTTAAATTTACAACCATATGAAGACTGATTTTTCAAAACGTTGTTTTTTGCATTTTTTTGCGAAATTTGCTTTTTGTAATTTTTTCATTTGTTTAGGCTAAATTCTATTGGAAAAATCTTGTTAGCCTTTTTTTAATTCATCAAAACGTTATTTCTTATTTTTGTTTTTTCAAAACGTTGTTTTTCATTTGTGTTGAAACAAAACGTGGTTTTTGCTATTGAAAAATTAATAATTCTCAATTTCCTACAAATTTGAAATATGCATATAACATCGTTTTGAAAAATCAGTCCTCATATACCAACACTGTCATTGAACCACAAACTGTATTGAAACAATGTAAACAATAGATCTTAATTTGTAGCGCGCTTCTTTTCCGAAATACATCTGTAGATATATTAAAAAGTTTAAATTATCGAAAAATATTTTCATCAGTCAACATCAAGCCTCGTTGGTAATCATGCAGTCAGAGCACTGGTCGTTCGCTCTCTTTCGAGAGTTTTGTGGCTCACTCGCTCTAGTTCACTTCATCACCTCAGATAACCGTTGAAATATAGGTTCGTATATTGCTTAAATTAATGTTGAAAACTTACTGATGCCTAAAATTGTATCGGTTTTAATTGTAACAAATACATAAAATATATTAACTTAAGCAGAAAACTAAATCTGCTGTTAAAAATGTTTATTTTTAAACAAGTTATGTTAAAAAGGCAGTCGAAAATGTCTAAATAAGAGGAAACTTATATATATTAATATTATTAATGTGTCTAAGTTAAAGGGAATATTGCTAAATTATGTAAAAAAAAATTGGAAAACGGTAGACTCTAAAGGCCATCCCTGCAACTTCCCGCTAATTTGAATCGTTAAAAAATTTTTATTATTTTAATTTCAAACTGTAATAAGTAGAAATTTATGTAGATCTTTAAATCCTATACAAGCATCGGGAATACTAATTATTCACATATATATGGGGTATTCAGTCATAAGTCCTAAAATAATAGCACGAAAAATATGACTAGTATGAACAGCCCGTCATAACTTAGTATGCTATTTCAAACATCGATCAGCTGATAAGATAACAGCACATTTGTAATTAGTTGTTATCAAGGAAGAAACAACGTAATACAATTAAAGATAAATCGTCTAAAAACTCCATTTCTATTTAAAATTAATAAATTTGCCTTATGGTGCACAAGAATATTTAAATGAATTTGAATGTATAAACTAAAACAGCTGCTGCCTTTATATGAGGTGAATTCCTTTTTTTTGTGGCGGCATACGGAAAAACGTTCAGTGGCTGCCAGCTACGTAAGTTTAACGAGAAAAATTTTTCACTTGTATATATATATATATATTTGTTGCGATTTAGTTCTCTTTTAATATTTTTTATGTTATAAAAAAGTGATTTAATGTACAGACATATAGGTATGAATAATTTTTTTTGTCGTTTTTCAGTCGTGAATCATATACAAGCAACGGCCATTTTCAGCCATTCAACTCAGATCTCTAGAGCTATTTTATGACAAAACAAAAACATACCTGAAAGAGTGCTATTATTTTATGACTTTTTTGAATGCAGCACAACAACAACATTTTTGAACTGGTCTAAAATATTATGACTTTATGACAATATGACTAAATAGCACGAAGTGTGAATACCCCAATAATTTTGGAGTTTTTATACCCTCCAAAAAAGAATTGGAGGCTATATTCAGTTTGTCATTCCGTGTGTAACGTAGCAAAATATCCCTCTAAGACGCCATCATGTTTATATATATATATATATATATATATATATATATATATATATATATGTGTATATATATATATATATATATATATATATATATTCATTTTTTTTTATCAGTAATGAAATCTAGCCATGTCCTGGCGTCCTTCCGTCTATGGAAGTCATAATTCAGTCCAACATTTAATAAATTTTGAAGGATAGTACAGGTCAACTTCGTAAATGGGCTGAATTGGGCCAGAGAGAAAAAAGTTCGCCTAAGAAGAACTAAACTAACCTCTAAAAAACAACATAATTTAAAAAATTTTTTTGTAATTTTGTTAAAACATTGATATATTTTTATGTCAAAGAAGATCCAAAGCGTTCAACTTGGAGCCATAATCCATTTTTGTTACCACGCCCTCCTTTAGGGGGCGTTGATGTAAGATATTATGTGCAAAAATATTAATCAAATTTTATTACTTAAGTCTAGATTCTTTAAAAATTATATATTTAAGCTTTTTCAACAAAGATGTTCTTTGATCCTTCTCTTTATTATTGTAAAAAAGCACTTATCAATAAAACATTTTTTCTTAGTTTTTTTAAATATTTCTAAAAATTTACCTGTAAAAGACGGTTCCAATTCATAGCAAATGTAAGTTTGCAAGAACTCTTTGGAACGCGACTAGCTTGGTTCAATTCGGTTCTGACGTTCAAAAGTTACAAGGTAGTCACGCACAAACATCCACACACATACAGACATAGTAACAAAATATTCCAAAGTTTAAGGTCCTACCTTAAACTTTGGAATATTTGACTCAGCGCGAGGTTAAACTCAGGACCCTTCGCTTCATAGTCTCGTGTTCTAATACTTCAGCAAACAGCACCCTAAAAGTTTTATGAGCATTTCCGTAAACATACAGACAGTTCGGAGATCCAGGGTTTGTTGCCACCTTGCCAATAGTATGTCTTCACCGGAACTAATCGGAGTTCTAACACTTAGACCGCATTTTTTCTAGCCTTTTTAAAGTTTCTCTTCTGGCACCAGAGCTGTCAGTTTAGGGGTTTTCGCCCTATATGTAGGGTATTTCATTTCATTTAGAGGGAAGCAATTCTTAGGGGAAAATTTAGGATTGTTACATCCTTTTTAGGGAATTTCCCTAAATAAAATTTGAAATTTTACTGAGCTTTAACTGAAAAAGTATTTCCTTCACCTTAATGATAATTTCTTAAGAATGAAAATATAAATCTTCAGATATTCTTAATCATCATGCATAGGCACCATTCTTGACATTTTAATGTATTTTTGATTATTTCCTTTGTTATGTCCAAATTAAGTTATTGGTCTTAAAGACACATATGCGGATTAATCTCCATTCTAAATATGGAACTTTCGGTGTATTGTTGTAGTTATGAAATGAAATGCCTTTGGAGTACTGAGGCATTTAGAAAATGAAATAGTATAGGGAATTGAATGTTTCAGCACTGGTCTGTAGGTAAGTTTTACTTCATGTACAAAATTTTAATATTTTGATGTTTTTGAATATTTATAAAACCTGTTTTCTACTACATCTACTTTGATCTAAAATTCATCTTATATGCAAACATACAGACTAATCTTATACATAATAATATTTTATTAAAATCTATTTTTTAATGTTTCCATTAAATGAAAATATTCAAGAAGAAATAAATTTCTTTGGGGAAGTTTTTGTAAATTTTAACTGTCAACGCGTTCTTCGTAGTTAAACGATTCAACTTTGTAAATGACAAACCATTCATTCACTACATAAATGACACTTTAGTTGACAGACAATTAAGACATCCAATAAATGGATAAACCGTTCGAAATTTTTTTTTTGCTGTTCAGTTTATATACACATATTTTTAATAATAAATAATAATACGGCTGAAATTGCGCATTTTCATATTGATAACAAAAAATTATTTGTAAATTTAGTTAGTGCAGAGTACAAATAGAAAATGAAATTCAGAAATAAAAATATGCAACACACAAACTGCTGACGCACGCACAAGTTTAGGTGTTAAAAAGTCATTTTATTTTAGATATTAAAACTTTACAACACGCATGCAAAAAGTGCTGCATGTTGCTAACACACACACAACCGTCAGTCAAGTTGATTGAATCAACAGCACCATTGTTAACAATATTTATCAATCAGGTATTACAAGAATATCTGTATCAACTGCATGCTTGTATTGCTTTGTTATCATCTTCATAGTCGGACGCTTCAAACACAATCGCAATGTGATTTGTATCCCAAAGAATCAGTTGGTGGTAGTGTCAGGTTTTGTTGTTGTAGTTAAAGCTACCGACAATAAAAGTCTATGACCAAGTGAAAGTTATGCATTTTAACTTAGCATTTATTATCATTTTTTATTTGTAAATCCAATTTTAAATCTATTTTAATGCCCTCGCTGGTTTGGTATTGTGCGTGAGTTTATTTTAAACATTTAACCATAATTGAAAGCGTACAAATTTAGTTTGAATACTTAAATATGGATGCACTTTTTTTTATAATTATATGTTAGTTGAATTAATTACATATTTTTCGCCAAAATATTTGTATGTGATATGATATTTTATATTTAACTTTGTTTGTTCGTTATTGTATGCACTAATCAACCAAATTGTATATTTTAATACTTTCATTTAGCTTTGAAATTATACAGAGTTTTGCTATTATGTACGTATGTATGTATGGATGTAGAAAAGTATTGCCGAATTTAAATTTTAAAAATGTTAGTCTAATTTTACATGAGTCTGAAACGTTTTAGTAAAATGTAAGTCACTCCATTAAAATAATATAAGCAAACATATTAGACTAATTATGTATGAATTTCTATTTGATTAGTGAACTTTATTTATGTAAATTGTATTACAGGATGTTAATTTTTTCAACAGGTTTTAAGTTCAAATCCGCGAAGCTGCAAATAATTTTTCATAATAATTGGTCTCATTAGACCAATTTCGATGAAAATTGACTGTGAAAGGATATTGGAAGTAGGAAGTTTATTTTACACACCCACAGGTTAGTTGGCTTTTGTCTTCTATTTAATACTGTCGAATAACTTAGCAAGTAAAAGTGATATATTCGGTTGTGCTGAATGTTATGTACCCTCCACCGATGTACATTCATTCCAACTCTGAAAAGATCTTTTTGATCTTTCTGATTTTCAATACTAATTAATATTTTCGTAAAACATGACATTTGTTGGATTACAAAACGAAAAAGATAGTTTTATTCAGTTACTTCAATATTCCAAAGAAGCTTAAATCATCCATACCTGGAGCTGTCCTTTGGATTTTTGATTCTTAATAGCAATGAATTTCTTTAAAAAAATCAAATACGTTTACTATATAAAGAAGGTGCCATTGGCTGAACTGGTTAATACTGGAATATGAAGCCGAAACTCCCGTGTTCGACTCTGGGCTCAGACAGTGTAGAACCTTTCTGATCTGTATTACTTCATGGATGTGTTAGTTGTGGTCGGTATATTTCAGTGATGAAGGCGTATCATTGGTCACTGAGTATGACTGGTAGCGATTGGCACTATCATATAATAAGGAACCGAATAACAGCACCCGCCTTCGTCGGCCGTTTAGCAAAAATTAACCGGAAGTAAGAGCTTAAAATGGATACAAAAAATTCTCCATCTTCTTCTCATCTGTATTCTAAATACTGTCCCCTTCTCTCTAGTTCTGACATAAATCACTTCATATAGGGACCATCCCCTGAGTGCTGATTTTTTTGTTTTAGTATTTTAATTTTATGTATCAAAAAAAGTTTCAACTGTCCAAGCCTGGATTTGTCGTTTTGATTTTGTTTGATTTTTAATACTAATTAAATTCTGTCTGAAGTATAAAATAGGTTCAATTAACGAAAAAGTAAAAATTAGTTTTAGCTAGTAACTTTTTCTTAAAAAAATAAGTTTTCCACCTCTGGAAGCGTATTGCGGATTTTATGTATTTTTAAAAGCAATATAATTAGAATGATTTCTAATACACCAATTCAAGATTTAGGGGCTTCGTAAAGCCGATTTCGCGTACAGAGATACAGACAGGCAGACTTCCCTTTTCATAAGGACCCAGGATCTACACGGAATGACAAAAATTTGTATCAATCCATTGAATTTCATGCTGTAGCTTGATACTAAGAACTTGATTACTGATTCCTCAATACACCGTGAATATAGATGGAGTAGTACCCGCAGTGAAAATCATATCCGTGAACGAGCAGAACTACACCTTTTCCACATGTAATTCAGAAAACGTCACATTAAATTCAGGACGGCACAATTCTAATTCAGAAAGTGGCAATTGAAATTGATACAATTCAGAAAATTTTAATTGTATTTGAGAAAGATGAATAGTTTTGGTAGCTATTATTGCAATGAACATCCCAATAACATTTGTACATAGATACATACATATATACCAGTACATACATAGTACGTATTCCGGCAGGAAATGTCAACAGTGAAACTGCACTGACTTAATGTTGATATCAGCACTAGTGCCTTAATACCCCAGACATTTCAAATGAGTGTGTCATTGAAAATCACCTACTGACATTGATACTAGTGATTCAGTAGTACATTTTAGTAATTATAGTCTACAATTTTGATACTTTTCAGAAATAGATGTCGATAATGAATATGCACAGTTTATTAATTTTTAGTTTTATTTAAAAAAGTAAAAGGTACTAACTCGTAAAAGTTTTTTTTTTTTCAAATATAAAATGAAAAATAAAGTACTAATTCATTTCAGTTGTCTGCCGCCGCCACAGATTATTTTTGTCATCAAAGCAAACACATAAGTGGAGACGCCATCTGCAACAAGTACAATTTAAAAAGAAATTTCAAACAATTAGCCTATAAATCATAATTGAATTTAATATAGCAATATGAATGTTCGTTGAGAAAAAAAAATACTTTTTTTAATACTTAAAATACTTAGCGTGTTCACTTGGCGACACTCGTGCCCATGTTTCCTTCACGGATATTTTTGAGCATGATAATATACAATATTTGCTAAAGCAGTAGCTTGACGAGTTCACCAACTGTGCTACACAGCGCGCCCGTAATCACTCCCAGTTATGGTGTTCATTGCATTATCTGATATTTCCTAAATAGATTAACTGTGCTAATTTTTTTGACACTCCATAGGTTGTTCCCTAAAATACGGGGCGGGTTAATAAATCCGTGATTTCCGTCTCTTAATTAAAAAGACAACACTGCTCCTCTCAACAGTCAGTTAACTCCTGTCAAAAGTTGAACAAACTACGTCATTTAGCGTCATTTCAGAAAAAAAAAAGGAATTTCGTGTGCTCATTGAGCACTATTCTTTGCGGGAAAAAAGCATCACTCAAACCAAGGCTAAGCTTGATAAATATTATGGCGACTCGGCATTATTCATTTCCTGGTAAGGAAGTGGTTTACTGAATGTTGATGTGCATGTCGAACGTAGAACGTTCTGAACAACCATTTTAGGTGTCTACATAAAACTCACGATATGGTTTTAGCCGATTAGATTTAGATTGAAGTGAGAGAGAATATGGAAACCATAGGCATCTCATATGGCTCCGTGATTTCAATTTTAAATTACTACTTGTGTATAAGAAAACTTAACGCAAGATGCGTGCAGTTTCCATGGCAAAAATTCATGATTTGCGCTACAAATTGCTCCTTCATCCACCCTATTCTCCAGATTTAGCCCCGTATGACATTTTCTTGTTCCCAAACTTGAAGAAATAGCTCGGCGAAAGGACATTTGACTCAAGCGACAAACCATATTTTCCGTAAGGCATAAAAAAATGGAAAAATGTTGGACTAAGTGTACAGAACTCAAAGGGGACTATGTTGAAGTCACGGACTTTTTGATCCACCCTCTATAGAGAGTTCGGCGATGTTTCGCTGCATTAAATGACGTTTTTTAAACCACTAAATCAACCATACTCAACATGCGGCCCGCGTGCCAAATGCGGCCCGGGTTTGCATTATTGCAAATTAAATTATTCTCATCGAGCCCTTTAAAGCGACTAGTCACGGTATTATAAATAAAAGTGAACCAAATAAAAAAATTTAACATAAGAAACTCGAAGTGTTTTAGGTGATACCAAAGAGGTGAAATTGTGGGCAACGCTACTTGCATCAGAGTCACTACTTTTGACACAACCATTAATCTGGCAAATTCAACAGCAAATTCGGCTACTAAAGCTCCATCGGTCATTGTCACGACGTCTCCAACCATTACAGCTAGTGCACGTACACCCCCGGCAATAACTCTAACTCCCAGCCTGACCAATCTACATCAACAGCTCCAGCAACGTAGGACTACGACTACAGCATCAATATCACCGGCCGCAGCTACTGCAATAGCTAGTGCACGTACACCCCCAGCACGCCAACTTGCGGACGTTCGCGGCAAAGTGTCCGTCTTCTTTTTCAGCAACCCTCTTCATTTCAGGTAACCCGTGTACCACTTAAACAACCAATAATGGCGGGAGTGTCTTCGGAATGCAATCAAAAATTGTCCACCGAAAAGAGAGTATTTCAAGGCATCTGGAAGAAGAATATTTCGTTGTTGCTAATAATTATGGGTCGACCACATGCTTGATCTGTCGTGATAGTGTAATATTAAAAAAATATAACATTCTTCGTCATTATACCACGAAGCACAAAAAATTTACTGATACTTTTCCTCGTGGCTCTTTAATAAGGCGTGAAAAGTTAACATTCAATCAAGAAGTCTTTACAACATCAACAAAATTGTATCTCATCGGTGGTATCATTTGACGCAGCGGTGACAAGAGCGTCGTATGAAATTTGTTACATCCTTGGTAAAGAGGTTTCATGATTTTTTTGTCATACCAGTATAGTGTTGCGGGCCGCGTAGCTTTACAAATATATGTTTGTGACCCGAAGACGAAAAAGGTTGAGTATCATTGCACTAAATAAACGACCTGTTATTAAGCTCGTAATAGAACTTAAACGACTTATTTATCTTAAGCGATTTGAAAGTGTTAATTTATTTTTTGCTGCAAAATAACATCAAATATATATCATCTAAAATGTTAATTATGCAAGCAAAAATATTATACCAATAAAATTTGTTTAGAGCTTCTAAAGCTACTTTCGTTTTAAATCTGTTAAATGGATTACTAATCTTTATTTCACCTGAACACTGCAAAATAAATCAACCCCATTTCTACATTCATTTTGTTTCTACTCATTAGATTCATTACCAATAAACCTGTGCCTAGATTTAAAGCCTTAACCGCAAACATTTTTATACCCTCCAAAAAAGAATATGGAGGGTATATTCACTTTGTCATTCCGTTTGTAACGCAGCGAAATATCCATCAGAGACCCCATAAAGTATATATATTCTTGGTCAATCATGAAATCTAAGACCATCTGAGCATGTCCGTCTGTGGAAATCACGATTCAGTCCAAAGGATAGTACAGGTTAAGTTCGGAGATTGGCTAAATCGGGCAAGAAGGAAAAAAGTTCCCCTAAGAAGAACAAAGCCAACCTCTATAAAACAACATAATTTTGTAAGTTTTTTTATGAAATTTTTATTTGACATATTGTTGTCACAATACTATTTTAAATGAAATGCATATACATCAGTGGTGTATGTGTTGAGCTTGCGAGCTACCTACCAAACAAAAAGCCAAGCGTTTGAAAGATAATGGTGCATTATATATTTATAAATAAAAGTATAAATTTTGATTTATTTTTATTGACCTTATCAGTTTATTGTAATATTTATCAAGCTTGTGGTCGTTTTTTATAATATATTATTTCTTATAATTATTATTTAGAATAAAAATTATAAGAAATAATATATTATAAAAAACGACCACAAGCTTGATAAATATTACAATAAAAGTATAAATTTATAATTTGAAAAAAAACGTTGATTACGTAAAATTATTAATTAAAAATAAAACGTTTTCTAAGCAAACAGTCAAATGAAAAAATTAAATAAGATAGGACAATAATTTGTTATGTTTTCCATTCAAGAACAAAAAAATAAATAAAAGAATGGTTGCTTGCTGAAGCTGAATATTCGCAAAAAAAAAACACGCGGTTGGATGTATCAAACTTAACAAGCTTTGATATTTGTCGGCATGGAAGATCATATTCATATAGGAAACATACTTATTCAAAATATTTTTGATAAGATTTTATACAGACTAATTAATAAGACTAAGTGTATTACTAAATTAGGAGTATTAGCACAGTCCGTTATTGGAGAAAAATTGTAAAAAAAGCATTGTATGTTATCGAAAGCATTGTTTATGACAAAATATTTTTCGTATATCATCATGACTGAAATTGTTTGCTGGACAAATATTCTTGAAAAAATATAACAAAATTCGTAAGCATCCGCCTGATATTCATTCGTCGCTGTCTCATCGACGAGTAAATTAAAGAGGGTAAGAATACGTGTGAATGATCTCAGCACAATTGTGCTATGAAACGCCCGTATCTGATATACATAGACATTGCTTGACCACAAATCAATTTCATTTAAAGTTTTTTTTTTTTTTTTTTTGTAATTTTGTTAAGCAAATGTTATATTTAAATATTAAAGAAGGTTCACCGCGTTAAACTTGGAACCATAAAATTAAAAAAATAGTTTTTGGACCCCGCCCCTTTAGTGGGCGTTATTATATGCAAAAATAGTGCAAATAACATTTTAAAAATAACATTTTAAATTTAACATCTTAAAAATAACATTTTTAAGCTTTAATGACGAAACTGAGACGTAACCGGTACTACTCTGCTCTACCCTTCCTCCCCCTTATGCCTCCTAAATGACCGTATAAAAATTTTTTTTTTAAATTTTGTATATAATTACCCTAAACATTTATTTTTAGAGCTTTATGACAAAAGTGAAATGTCTCCCCACGGTCCTTGCAAGAGCGACCCCGCCAAAATACAGATTTAATACTCTCGAAAGAGAATTGGACCCCATAAAGTATATATATTCTTGATCAGTTATTAAGTCTAAAACGATCTAGCAATGCCCATACGTTCTTCTATGGAAAACATGATATTGTCTATTTTTGAACCCCGCCTCCTTTAGTGGGCGTTGACGTATGATATTATATAAAGGAACTCTGTTCCACCAAGTTACACATTTTAAATTTACTTACTAAATATATGGAGGGTTTATTGTAATATTTATCAAGCTTGTGGTCGTTTTTTATAATATATTATTTCTTATAATTTTAATTCGATATTTCGTTAACAGCTTGTTAACATCTTCAGGAAATAAAAATTATTAAAATTTTCATAGAAAAATGGTTTTGAAACATGGCATGAAAAATTATTCAAAATATTTGTTTTTCAAATACAATAACATAAATAATTTTTTCAACATTAACAATTTTTAGTAAAATACAATTTTTTTCAACATTAACAAATTATAATAAAAATCTTATAAGAAAATTATTTTTTATATATGTATAACATGAAAAACTTAGGTATAGTATAAATTTAGGCACATATATATGTATATATATATATATATATATATATATATATATATATATATATATATATATACCGCAAGGTTCTATTCTTGGCCCTCTGCTCTGGAACATAATGTATGATGGAATACTGCGACTATCCTTACCGGATAAGACTTCCATTATTGGCTTTGCGGACGACATTGCCATAGTCTCAGTGGCAAAAACCGTGGAGGAGGTGGAGGTAAAGGCAAATGCGGCAGTCGAAAGGATTGAATCGTGGCTTAATGGGACTGGGTTGACACTAGCTGCCCATAAAATAGAGGCTGTCTTAATAAGTAGCAGAAAAACGGTGGAAAAGATGACTGTAACAGTTGGCGATGCAAGAATAGAATCGAAAAAGGCCATAAAATACCTAGGCGTAATGATCGATGACAGGCTAAATTTCAAGGAACATGTAAGATTCATTGTCAAAAAGGCATCCGGCGCGCAAGCAGCTCTGGCAAGAATAATGCCAAATACTGGAGGACCAACATCATTTAAAAGAAGGGTAATATCGTCGGTTGTGACCTCGATAATAATATATGCCTGCCCAGTATGGTCTGTAGCACTTTCCGAGGAGACGACAAGAAGAAAATTGTATTCGGTGTACCGTCTAAGTGCAATAAGACAAATAAGTGGTTTCAGGACAATATCCGATGACGCAGCAATGGTATTGGCAAGAGCAATGCCTATAGATATACTGGCGGATGAAATGAGGCGAATCTACTTCCGTCGTCTTGATAATCCAGGGCAAATTGCTACAATAAGGAGAGAGGAAAGGAGTGTTTCTATCTGCAGATGGCAGTCTAGATGGGAATGCAGTTCGAAGGGCAGATGGACTTATTATCTTCTGCCCATCATAATTCCCTGGCTGGAGGCGAAACACTGCGAGCCAAACTTTTATATGACGCAGTTCTTGAGTGGACATGGTTGTTTTAGGAAATATCTGCACAAATTTGGGCACGATAGATCCCCAACATGCCCAAATTGTGTTGACGAAGATGAGGACGCTCAGCACGTTTTATTTTGCTGCCCGAGATTTAGGGGTCCTTGGGAGTTGGATATTACTCCCCGTCAGCTTCTAGACAAGATTTTGGGTTCCGAAGTTAAATGGAACGAGCATTCATAAGATGAAGCGAAATCGCTAACTAGCCCTCCGCGAAGTAATACCTAGCGGCAGTCCCGCGGAGGGAGAGTGGTCGAAGGAAACAGGGGGTGGGTTTAGTACGTAGGCACCAGTCATGGTGAATCGTGCATGCTTATGATGGAGCATAAGTATCTTTTGAAGATTACCACCTCCGGTTCTATACAAAAAAAAAAAAAAAAAAAAAAAAACATATATATATATATATATATATATATATATATATATATATATACATACACATATATATATATATATATAAATATACATATATATATATATATATATATATTTATATACATACACATATATATACACGTACACATATACATACACATACATACACTCATATATACACACACACACATATATATATATATATATATATATATATATGTACACATATATATACACATATATACATATATACATATATACACATATATACATATATAATACATATATATACACATATATACATATATACATATATATATATATATATATATATATACATATATATATATATATATATATATATATATATATATATATACATATATATATATATATATACATATATATATATATATATATATATATATATATATATATATATATATATATACATATATATATATATATATATATATATATATATATAGATACATACATACATATATACACATACATATACATACACATATATATATACATAAAATTATAATAATAATAATAATAATAATAACACCAATAATACAATAAATTATACCTAGCAAATAATATTTAGTTAATATACACAATTAAATTATGTAAATCTGCAATTTATACTAACTAAATGTCTATAGCTCTGTGCTAATTTTTCTGTATCTGTTTTAAAATTTATTCTGTGTGATGATGGTGTGTTTATTATTTCTAACATTTCTAACATTAATCTACGTTTAAAGTTATTTTCTGTGTTTAATATTGAAACATTTTCAAAATCTGGAAAATGATATGATTTAAAACAATGGGAAGATAAAGCTGTTTTTTGTGAATTTATATTACTATATTTTTGATCTGATTTATGACCTGCTATCCTAGTCTTTAATTTATTTTTGGTCGTACCTACATATACTTTATTACAATTCTCTATATCATTACCCTTGCATGGTATTTTCTATACTAAATTTGATCTATTCCATTTTTCAATTTTATCTTTAGTTTTACTAAATAATCTGTTTAATGTATTACACGTTCTATGAGCTATTCTATATTTATCTGTATCATAAATTCTAGATTTTGTTAACCTTTCTGAAATTCCTGGTATGTATGTTAAAGATTTAAATAATTTTTGTTCTGTATTATTATTATTAGTATTTTCTGTTCTTCTATTTCTATATTGTGATATTAATTTATTAATTATGTGGTATAATTAAAGATTTATGTCATAATGCGACGACATTTTAAATACCAATTGATATTATATTCTGTTCGAAAAAATATACTTGAATTGTCACAACTTTCAAATAAATTAGCAACTATTAAAAGTGTTTTATTAGAATTTAACTGCGCACATTAAAAATAGGTAAAAAGACGGTGCAAATCATTTTAGAAAATACAGACGAAGTATTCAATAGTTCATGCCAGCATAATTCAGTCCATCAATATAAAAATTATTACAGGAAGTGTAGGATATAATAATAAAAAATTGTTATTTACTGATATATTAGTTTTTTTAAGATCAAGGAGTTAATAGTTGAACAGAGGAAGCCTAGACGTTCTGCTATACCTCCTCGGTATACCTTTCGAATCATTAGCGTCCGCTCACACTATTTTCTTCAGAATGTTAAACACCTTTTAGACCAGTGATGTCAGCCTCATACACAATTGTGGAAGCAAAACTCACATGTACGCTTACGCTCTTTTATTTTGAGAGCGTAAAATATAATTGTTTACTGAAGAACACTCTCATTCAGCGGGAAGTATCGCAAGTCCTGTTTTGAGGCCTCTAAACAGAAATAATATATTTATATAAATATATATACAATACATATAGGAGGTTTGAAATAAGTTGGGGCCACTGTATGTAGGTACATCTTTTCGAAAATTTCTTAAAGTAGCTTTTAAATTAATTCATAAGTAAAACTTTTTGTAAAAATGTTTTCTCTTGCATATAAACTAACCAAAATTTCAGCTGTTTTAGACCAGTGATGTCAAATGTGATTGTGTTGGTAAGATCACTCTTATCTCTTACATTCCCAGCAGGAGAAATGTGCGGTTGCGAGGCCTAACTAGTGGCCTTTTCTAAGAGTATCCTTTTATTTACCAATAATATCTTATAATTTTATAAGTTGTAAAAAAGGGTTTCGAAAATTGCCAAGTGCTCAGATATTTAATTTTAAAATATTTCTCCATTTTTAAGCTGAACATTTGGTTAGTTTATATACAAGAGAAACAATTTTTACAAAAAGTCTTACTTATGAATTAATTTAAAAGCTACTTTAAGAAATTTTCGAAAATATGTACCTACATACAGTGGATCCAACTTATTTCAAACCTCTTATATGTATTGTATATATATATATTTATATAAATATATTATTTCTGTTTAGAGGCCTCAAAACAGGACTTGCGATACTTCCCGCTGAATGAGAGTGTTTTTCAGTAAACAATTATATTTTACGCTCTCAAAATAAAAGAGCGTAAGCGTACATGTGAGTTTTGCTTCCACAATTGTGTATGAGGCTGACATCACTGTTTTAGACAGACAAATGTTCCTCTGTAAATTTTGTTACTGCATTTTTAAACTATTACTCATGGTTAGAAGTTTGAAGTAATACAAGGTATTGTATTCAGCGATTTCAACTTTTAAAAATAAAAAAGGACTGAATCGAAGAAAAAATAAAAAGACTACTGAGTTTCAAATTTTACATTTTAATTAAATACTTACATGTACACAATATATAGATTTTATGCAGCAAAATACATAATTGTTAAAATATTAAAATGTCCTAGGTTCGCGTATGGGTTAAAATTCGTCCACTTGATATTTACAGATGGTTGTAAAAATATATGTATTTATATGTAATTACGTTTAAGGGATCTACAAAAATACTTGTTGTATTTATATTTTGCACATGCATATTTCTATCAGATTATTTTTTTTTTTTTTTGCATTCATAGGTGTATCTAAATACGTATGTGCAGTATTGTTCGAGCAACCTTTTCTAAAAATATATGTAGTTAGTTGTGCAAAATATGTAGTTAGTTTTGTTTATTATTAATTTTAAATAACTTCAATTAAATTGTTGTTGATGTAATTTAAATGAGAGCACATAATAATATTAAAATTCATTGGTTTATTTCGAATAAAGAAACTTTTTTGTTTAAAAAAAGTTGCTTAGGTTTCGAACAATACTGTATAAGTATTTTTAACACTCAAAGAGAAATAAATGTATAAATTTAAGAATATCGTTCTCCTTAAATGAATGAGTTTTTGATATTGCACACAGAAGGCGAAAAAAAACACGAGTTATTCGTGTAATTGGTGTTGGTTATTCGCAGCAGAATATGTAGTTTGTTTATTTTTATTATTTTTATAATATATTAAAATTTCTTAAAAAATTTTGTAGAAATATTTTTAAAGTACAGAAATATTTTTTTCGGTGAACCACGGTTTGAAAACTTAATTTATTCTTTATTTTTTAGTTAGTTTAACAGAGATATTTTTTGGAGGTACTCAGGTCTTAAAATATTAATTATTATTGTAATAGCAATACTTGCTTTATCATCTGTCAATAAACTTAACTGGGTTTTTGTACTTTTCACTGCGCAAAAATATTAACGGCTGATACCCCTGGTAAACGTTTTCTATATAAGACCGCAACAGTAACAAAGAGAAAATTCAATATTAAGAAGAGCGAATTATGTACTATATATAGTGAATTAACAGTGTATGAATTGTATGCTGTGTGTCTACACCAGATACGGGCGTTTCATAGTGCAATTGTGCTGAGATCATTCACACGTATTCTTACCCTCTTTAATTTAGTCGTCGATGAGACAGCGACGAATGAACATCAGGCGGATGCTTACGAATTGTTTTATATTTTTTTCTAGAATATATGTCCAGCAAACAATTTCAATCATGATGATATGCCAAAAATATTTCGTCATAAACAATTCTTTCGATAACATACAATGCCTTTTATACAATTTTCCTCCAATAACGGACTATACTAACTCTCTTAATTTAGTAATACACTTAGTCTTATTAATTAGTCTGTGCAAAATCTTAACAAAAATATTTTGAATATGTTTCCCATATGAAAATGATCTTCCATGCCGACAAATATCAAAGCTTATTAAGTTTGATACATCCAACCGCGTATTATTTATTTTTTTTTACGAATATTCAGTGTTATGCTCCAGGAAGCAACCATTCTTTTATATTTTTTTTTCTTGAATGGAAAACATTACAAATTATTGTTCTATCTTTTTTAATTTTTTTCATTTGACTGTTTACTTAGAAAAAGTTTTATTTTTAATTAATAGTTTTAAGTGATCAACGTTATTTTTTCAACTTAGAAAATATTGCTACTTTATGTATAAATATATAAAGCACCAGTCTTTCAAACGCTTGGCTTTTTGTTTGGTGGGTAGCTCGCAAGCTCAACACATACACAATTTACCAATACATTGACGGTGCCCACCACTGGTCTACACCAGTGGTGTTCAGCCCATACAACAATTGTTTAAAAAATTTACACACATTTGTTATGCTCTTATAAAAATTTTCATTCAGTCGTCGTTGAGCAAGCGATGAGAACACATGCGGATGGTTGTTGTCATTTTATTTCAGAAATTTATTAAGCATTGTTGTTGCTTCTTGTTGGACTAAGCATAGCAAACACAAGCGATTCAATTACAATTGAACACAAAAATTAAGCTCGAAATTGAATAAAAGCATGCACGTTCACGGCATAAAATGTGAAAAGTATTTTATGATAAATGATGCTTTTCATAACATTCAAGTTTTAATCTTACATAAAAAAGTGGTTTAAATAAATTTATTTTTGTTTTGTTCTCAATATAACTGTTCTATTTTTTGATATTGATAACTGCTATTTACGGTCCGCGATATTTTTTTCTTAAAATTAAAATTACATTCACTTAATTAGTTGTTTATATATGGCAAAAACTCTGTCTGTTTTTATTATTTTAAGCGTTTGACATTATGTTTGCTGGGCAAAATCTCTCACCAATACATCTTCACTTTTGTTTTTGAACACCACTGGTCTACACCAGTGGTGGGCACCGTCAATATATTGGTAAATTGTGTATGTGTTGAGCTTAAGACCTACCCACCAAAAACACAAAGCTAAGCGTTTGAAAGACAATGGTATATTTATACATTATTAGCAATATTTTCTAAGTTGAAAAAAACGTTGTTTACGTAAAATCATTAACTAAATATAAAACTTTTTCTAAATAAACACTCAAATGAAAAAAATTTAAAAAGAGGACAATAATTTGTTACGTTTTCCATTCAAGAAAAAATAAATAAATAAAAGAATGGTTGCTTGCTAGAGCATAACACTGAATATTCACCAAAAACAAAAAATACGCGGTTGGATGTATCAAACTTAATAAGTTTTGATATTTGACGGCATGGAAGATCATTTTCATAGGGGAAACATATTTAAAATATTTTTGATAACATTTTGCACAGACTAATTAATAAGACTAAGTGTATTACTAAATTAGGAGAATTAGTATATTCCGTTATTGGAGAAAAATTGTATAAAAGGCATTGTATGTTATCGAAAAGATTGTTTATGACAAAATATTTTTCGCATATCATCATGACTGAAATTGTTTGCTGGACAAATATTCTGGAAAAAATATAACAAAATTCGTACGCATCCGCCTGATATTCATTCGTCGCTGTCTCATCGACGACTAAATTAAAGAGGGTAAAAATACGTGTGAATGATCTCAGCACAATTGTGCTATGAAACGCCCGTATCTGCTCTAGAGAGTGGTCATATACCTGATTTTAACAATGTTAAGATATTAGATAAAGAAGAAAAGGGAAGAAAACCATAGAAAGTCTTCGTATCCAACAAAATATCAACAACACTATGAATCTGAAAGAGGACACAGATAACATCAGCACAAGTTACAGAGTAGCTTTAAGTAATAAATAAATATAACAGATGTAATTTTGAACATGATCTAAGTCATTTTTAATTTTTATTTAAGGTTTTAATATAATTTTGAATAATTGTGAGTATCTATGTAAAATTACTTTGGTGTGTATGTATTGTAATTATTTAAGTTTTCAATTTCAAACAGACAAACACTTGCAAAAATCAGCAAAAAATTTACGAAACGTCGTTTAAAATATGTAATAAAAGGAATTTTTATTGACATAAAGAAAAAGTTAGGCCGCAAATAGCTAAAGACATATAGTCTACAATAATTGTATAACGCAAACAGGGCAAATAAATAACAACCTCTTAAATTTTATTTATTTTTTATAGGGTCATTTAGGGGGAAAAAGGGTGAGGAGGGGGTAGGGCAGAATAGTACCAGGTTACGCCTCATCTTCGTCATTAAAGCTTAAAAATTTTATTTTTAAGAAATGTAGGCTTAAGTAAAACAATTTGTTAAATTTTTACACTATTTTTGCTTATAATAACGCCCACTAAAGGGTGTGGGGTCCACAAATTAATTTTTTGATTTTGTGGGTTCAAGTTTACCGCGTTGGACCTTCTTTGACATAAAAATATATCATTTGCTTAATAAAATTACTTTAAAAATTATGTTGTATTTTAGAGGTTGGTTTAGTTCTTCTTAGGGGAACTTTTTTCCCTCTTGCGCCGAGTTAGCCCATCTCCGAACTTAACCTGTGCTATCCTTCAAGATATATTTATATCAAATTTCAACAGTCTAGCTCTTTTCGTTTGGACTGAATCGTGATTTCCACAGACGGACGGACGGACATGCTCAGATCGTCTTAGATTTCATCGCAGACTAAGAATATATATTCTTTATGGGGTCTCAGATGGATATTTCGCTGCGTTACAAACGGAATGACAAAGTGAATATACCCTCCATATTCTTTTTTGGAGGGTATAAAAACAAATACGACATTCATGTAAGGAAAATAGAAGCCAACTTTTTTCAGTATGATGGATGTAGAGAAATACTAACACCACTGTATAATTCATGGAATAGCCACAGTTATGTGACTACACCAATGTAACTCAAAGCTGGGTCATGTCACACGACAGTACTTGCAACATGTTTTACTCTTAAACATTTTGTTAGTTTTGTAGCAGTCCATCCAAATATATTTACATTTATAGAAATGCCTCGTGTTTCTTTGTAGGGATTATATTTCAACCTTTAAATAATGAAACGAATATACATACCTATAAATTATTATTTCCGAAATAATTTTCGAAGTTTAAATGCTTAGTCCATACAAAATATTTTATGCTTAAAACTTCTTATTTGAAATATTTCTACGTAAAATTTGTCCAATAAGCAGTTTATAAACATAAAGCATTTGTTGTGAATCAGATAGAATTAAAAGTAACTTATTTAAGATTAATTTATTAATTACACGGTGACACAGTAAAAATAGACTTGAAATGAGGCCCAGCACAATCAGTAGGGCTCGATTAGATTTTGTAATATTTAAAAATTTCGATATACCCTCAAAATCGAAAGTTATCGATAAAGGAAAAGGTTTAACTGATGGTGATTTTTTTTCTGAAAAAAAAATTTAACATTTTATCACTGTTTTCCTAAAAAACTACAATTGGGGGCATTTTTAAAATAAAAATAATATTTCGCAAGAGATGTTACATTCATTTGTAATAAATTCAATATTTCCAAATGTCATAATATTGCCATTTTTCGTTGAAAACTGCAAAATATGTAGCATTCTTTTTTAGAAAAGAAATCAACATGAGTCACTTTGGAAATTTTTTTTCCGTCTTATTTTGTCTTTTTAAAAAACGCGTATTTACCATTTTGTAAAACAAGAGTACTTTAATTAAAATCAGTAACGTATAGACAGAGAAATAACTATTTTGGTAGAAAAAGTGAATTCAGTATTATTTTTATATTAAAACATATTCTATATAGCATTATATGGAATTAAAAATAACACAATGATACAAAACGCCAAAAAAAAATACACTAGAGACCTACATATATCAGATAGGTCTTGTCGAGTAAATATTTTGTTATTGTAAGAAATTTCGATATAACTTCAAAATGGAAAGTTATCGATAAAAAACGATTTTTTTGGTCTTCTCGAACAAAAATATGCCTAACTAAGTCGTTTGTATATCGATTTGAAATTTTAACACGGTTTGATACAGATAAGAAATCAGGCTTTCTTTCCTTAAAAAATTTTTTAGTTCATCAAGTTTTAATAAAAATATTTTCAAACAAATTTAAATTAAATTTTTTTCGATAGTTTCATATTGGGATGCTGTTTGCCGCAGTATTTTGTCATAGATCCCAACCTTTTTTATATTTACTTGAAATGTGCATAAAACATTCTGTGAAACTAAACTATTTAAATTTAAATTAAGAGCGAATTAAGAAAGATATACGTTTTTTGGTAAAAAGCGCCAGTTTAATTTAACGTATGATATACATAAATAGGTACAATAAAACGAAAGAAGTGAAAATTATATTCAGGTAGTGAATGCATTTCTTGCATCTTCCAGTATGCTGAAATGGAATGCCGAATGTCCATAAAAATTCATTTTCTGCACGCCCATTTGTATTTTTTCCCAGAAAATCTTGGAAAAATCAGTGATGAGCAAGGTGAAAGATTCCACCAAGAAATTTTAGGCATTGAAAAACGTTACCAGGGGAAAAGCCAGGTAAAAATGCTTGCAAATTACTCCTGGTCACTCAAACAAGAAACAGATGACAGTCTGTATAGCCGTAAAAGTGTCTTATCTTTCGTCCAGTACACACGCGCATTTCGATATTATAAAACAATAAATATTAAAAAGAGGAAATATCAAACTCCACACAAATTCTTTTCTCGTTGTGCCGTAGTGAACCAAAATGAAATAGATAATCATTTTTATAATTACAAAAAGAAAAAGAACCAAATGCTAACCAAATAAGTGCAAAATCAACAAATAATAAATATTTTTAAATAACCCAACAACAAACGAAATCAAACCAAACAAAAACAAATAGGTACTATCAACAACAACGACAACAACAAAAGAACTAAAGGAATGCGAATACATTGCACTTGTGACGAGGAGGAAAAATAAGAGAGAATGAAATAACAAGATCAGTGCTGACACTAGAAACCAGTGTTGGCACTTCGGGTCACGATAACTGGATCGGGGCTTTTATGGTTCCCCTTGCGTGTCATTGTGCTATGTCGTAATTGTACTCTCTAATAATAATTTTCTATTGTTGATGCCAAGTTGTTGATCACTGTTGGTGTTTAGTGATGAAGGCCTAACACTGATCATTGAACAACCTTTCAAACAGTGATTAACATACTGGCATTGGCAATACAAGATTTAATCGTTCGTTTTATTTTTCTTTCTTGTATTTTATGGCAGGTCGTTTTAGAATAGACTTCTGCGGGCTGCGTGCAAACTTTTTCTCTGTGTATGCCCACGTTTGTCTCCATCGGCTGGATGTTTTCGCCTTATGTGAGATTCAGGTGTCTGAAAATGCTGACCCACAGGATTGTCACATACCAGACAATCACCTACTATCCCTATTATTTCTTCATAGGGGCCTTGCAATCTATATACGCAATGAAGTTGTGTGCCAGCGTCAGCAACCATTAGACGCGCATGATCCAGAATGTATCTGTATTTGTGTTAAATTCAAAATCAGGGCACATCTTTTGCATTTCGGGTATCTTTACAGAAGTCCAAACGCGGAAAGGGAAAAAACTATATCCAACCTCGACGCCCTTTCCGACTCCATATCGAAGATCTTAGAGAATTATCCGGACAGTGGAATCGTTATTGCTGGTGATGTTAATGTTCATAATTCATCTTGGCTTCGCCATTCGAGCCACACAACCTCAGGCCATTATGCTTGCGCAGCTAGTGAATGAGCCAACACATATTTCGTGTGTTGATGGGCAACAACATAATACCCTCGACCTTTTTCTTTCTTCACATCCAGACAAATATATAATGGGTGTCAGCGCACCTCTCAGAAATTCGGATCATTGTACCATTTCTGCCTCCTTTTCGATTACGGAACTTCGAAACGTTTCACACTCAGCTACGAAGCGTTTAAAATATATTTACAAAAAGGCATTTCAATTGGTAACGTTGCTTTCTTGACAGTAATGTCGAGGCCATGGCGGACATGGTGGAAAATATAATATTGCTTGGAATGAACACTTTCATTTCATCCAAGCAAATTCCGATTAAGCCTAAATTTAAATCATGGTTTAATCAGACATGCAGAATTGCTGTCAGATCCAGAGAGGTTGCATTTAGCATCTGGCGTACTAACAAGAACGCTGAAACTGATTTGATGCCAAGGTACTAAGATGCGAAGAAGCTTTGTACGAACAGCGTCGTCGTGCTAAAAATCTTTCTGCCTCTCGGGGCAGCAAGAGTTTCTGGTCATTCGTCAAAACGGTGAAGGATAATGCTAGTTCTTCGATCCCTATCTTTTGAAGGGTGATCAATTATTCACTGACCCGGTCGATAAATCTAACTTTCTAGCTGAAATATTAGCAAGTAATTCGCACTTGCCGGAAAGCAATCAACCACTGCCAGTTCTTGAAAATGTATCCATAACTATGCTAAAGATACACTTTCCGGTCCGGGCGGTTAAAAGGGTATTCTCGGAACTCAATGTAAATAAGTCTCCTGGGCCAAATGGAATTCCAGCACTGGTTTTGAAGCAGTGCTTTTCGACGTTAGCTCGTCCTCTGGCAACGCTTTTCAGCACTATTTAACATACAGGTGAGTTTCCCTCGTGATGGAAGGTTGCCCATGTAACGCCAATCCCTAAAAAGGGAGAGGCCAACAATCCCCAAAACTACCGCCCAATGGCGATTTGTTCTGCGCTTTCCAAGGTGATGGAAAGCATGGTGAATTTTCACCTAGTAAAATATCTAGAGTCTAATAGCATACTTAACGACCGCCAATATGGCTTCCGTAAGGGCCGCTCTACGGGCGACCTATTGGACTTCCTTTCGGAAAAGTGGAGCCAGTCTATCCACTACTTTGGCGAGAGTAAGGTAGTGGCTCCGGATATTTCTAAGGCAGTCGACAGAGTGTGGCATGGAGCACTTTTGTCGAAACTTATGGCTTTTGGTGTGGGTGACGTCTTCTCTCGATTTATATCGAGCTTTCTCAGAAATCGTGCTATAAGAGTTGTTATAGACGGGATTTCATCAGACGAGTATAGCATCAACTCTGGGGTACCGCAAGACTCTGTTCTTTCTCCTACATTATTTCTTATATTTCTAAATAACCTTCTATATCAGACTTTAAGATAGATATGAGTACTCTTTTGCAGATGATAGCGGCCTTTGCCATTCATATGCTTTTTATAATAGGCCGACATTGTCAGAGATCGGGGCGATGAGGCATGATATGAATGTTGCGCTAAACGGTGACCTCAATAGGATTGTTTAATGGGGTCACAGATACAGGGTAAATTTCAATGCCCGTAAGACTCAATGCTGCTTGCTTACACACCGCCGCAAGCCCAATCACGCTGCTTCATCTGTAAACATGGGTGGTATAGATATTGAGGAATCAGAAGCTCTTGATGTTCCTGGCATGAAAATCCAGTGCGACGTTCGATGGACTGAACACATTTTTCATGTTTCAAAAGAAGAATTCAAGTGCCTCGGCTTTCTAAGGCGGTGTAAGACATACTTCACCCCATCTGATCTCCTTACTATTTATACCACTTACATCCGACCTAAGATGGAATACAACTCTCATGTATGGGCCGGTGCTTCAAAGTCTATTTTGAAGTTAATCGACCGTGTAAAGGAGAGGACGAAGAAACTCATAGGGGACGGTAGGATAGCCAACGCTATCGACTCACTTGAGCATCGACGCAATGTGGGGTGCATTTCACTATTTTATCGTTACTAAAATGGGTTTTGTTCCGACAGAGTCAGGGATCTTTTTCCCGAAACGCGCACTTTTTTACGCACAACACGCTCTACAGTGCGATCACACCCATATGTGGTGGATTTACCAGTGAACCGCACTACGCATTACAGGGAAAATGCATTCTTTGCCCGTATGTGGAATAAACTCCCTGCGGAAGTCTTTCCTACCGTATATACATGCTATGTATATGGAGAAAATCAAATCGAATGTTCATAGACACTACTTCCTTTATCCTCCTTCCCACAACCAATTTTCCTAGTTCCAGCACAATGTACGCATGAGTAGGGGCCATCCCCTGAGTACTGGTCCTAATTTAAAAAAAATTATTTTTGTTAACTACTTAAGTTATTTTTAATTCCATGTAGAACTATATAGAAAATTTTTTAATATACAATATACTGAATTCACCTTCTCTACCAAAATCGTTATACATATCTCTGTCTATACGTTCCTGATTTTTATTAAGGTACTCTTGTTTTACAAAATGGTAAAAAAGCTTCCAAAGCTGGAAAAATAAAAAAAAATTATATTTAAATTTTCGCGGAAAATATTTTTATGAAAATTTTATAAAATAAAATTTTTTTTTACGAAAATAAAGCCTATCTTCTTTTCTTCCGAAACGCGCTTTAAATTTTAAAATCGATCTAAAAATTACTCAGTTAACAATTTTTTCTCCGCTTAGTCCAAAAAAATCGTTTTTTATCGATAACTTTCGATTTTGAGGGTATATCGAAATTTCTAAAAATGATAAAATGATCTACTCGACAAGAGTATATCGTCTGATATAAGTCTCTTTCCAAGTGTATTTTTTTTTCATATTTTGTATCAGTGTGTTATTTGATCTATTTATTGCGGATTATCCTCCTTATTCATAACAATTATGAGAGTCTAATAACAAACAACAAAATTTCATATGCAATTTGCTCTATTACACTCTTATAAGGCTCTCATAATTTTTATGAATAAGGGGGTAAGCGTGTAAATATTAGTAATGCGCGAGTATTTTTATTCGAATCGCCGAATATTCAACCATTTTTAGATAATCGTAGTCGTATTTCTCGAATATTTTGTAAAAATAAAAGCATTAAGATTTAAAGAAATTTTCAGTCAATGACATAAAAAATTAGTGGTAAAAATTATGAAAAGTTACTTGATTTCAATTTAAAGAATAAATAATATTAAATGGTCAAAATATTACTTTGTGCTACTATCAATATCTAAGATGAAATGAATTTAATATTGATTTGATTGCGGACTTTTGTATACAACGAGTGAATGAATCAATTCGATTCACATCTGACTAGAATTTGTATATTGATTGTTTTGTATTGTATATGTGACTTTTCTAAGAATAAAAAAATACATTAATTATAGAAATTTGTGTAATTTAATTACGACTACTAAAATTTAGAGTACCTTTTATTAGCTCTTATGATTTTGTGGGTTTTAATACGCCCCAGTTAGATGTTTTCAGACTTCACATATAATGTTCGCATTCACGAATGCTATTTGAGATAATCTTATTCGCGAATATCAAAAATCGATGATGAGCACTTTCGCCTGAAAATTCGCATTTAGATGGAAAATTATGTAACCCATGCAGAGTAACGAAATATACTCCCAAAAAAATTGTTTTAAAAATAAATTTTTCGTATTTTTCACCAGGTGAAAATTTTGTTTTTAAATATATAGGGCTACATTAGACTAGAAAATTTGTTTCTGGTCACTGAACATAATTGGCAACGACTGACCCTATCATGTACTAAAAAGCAGAGTGACAGCACCCATCTTCGTCGGTCCTGTAGCAAAGATTAGTCGGCGAAGTAAAAAGAAAAGGTTGAAATAGCTACAAAAAACTGTCTATCTTCTCATCTTTCCTAGTCTGTCCTCTCAATACTATTCCCTCGTTGTCAGTTCCATCGCAATGTACTGCGCTGGAACTCAGGGTCATCCCCTGAGTGCTGGTCCTACTCCTAAAAAAAATATATATTAACAATAACGTTAAAAACGTTATATTCGACCGGGTCGAATCTTAAATACACTCCAAATATTTAGTAAGTAAATTTAAAATGTTTAACTGTATTTTGGCGGGGTCGCTCTGGCAAGGGCTATGGGGGAGACATATCACCTTTCTCATAAAAATCTAAAAATAAATGCTTGGGATAATTATATACAAAATTAAATTTTTTTTTTTTGATAGCGTCATTTAGGGGGCAAAGGGGGAGGAACGAGTAGGGCAGTGTACTGCCAGGTTACGTCTCAGCTTCGTCATTAAAGTTTCAAAATGTTATTTTGCTTAAGTAAAACAATTTTTTAAATTTTTACACTATTTTTGCATATAATAACGCCCACTAAAGAGGGTGCGGTCCAAAAATTTTTTTCTTTTATTTAAGGCTCTAAGTTTAACGCGTTGGACCTTCTTTGACATAAAAATATTTCATTTGCTTAACAAAATTACAAAAAAAAAACGTTAGCAACTATGTTGTTTTTTAGAGGTTGGTATAGTATATTTAGCCCATCTCCGAACTTAACCTGTGCTATCCTTCAAGATATATTCATACCAAATTTCAAGAGTCTAGCTCTTTTCGTTCGGACTGAATCGTGATTTCCACAGACGGACGGACGGACATGCTCAGATCGTCTTAGATTTCATCACTGATCAAGAATATATATACTTTATGGGGTCTCAGATGGATATTTTGCTGCATTACAAATGGAATGACAAAGTGAATATACCCTCCATATTCTTTTTTGGAGGGAATAAAAACGTTTTCCACTACATTTACAATTACAAAATCAATTTACGAAGTAAATTAGAAAATCTAGAGGTACATTCCATGAATTCGATTGTGTTTTGGTATATTTTAATTGCTGGGGTAAGGCTCGTATCGTCATTTTTAGAATATATACATATGATAAATATTCCGGAGAACAAAAGAAATCTGCTTCTGTTTAATATGTATATTCAACTTACACAGAAAATAGCTCTGCTTGACATTTTCGTGAAAACCAGGTCCATAATTTTAAATATGTATAAATATCTAGAAAACCTTTTGAAAAGCCCAGACAAAAATGGAAGCGCAGCAACTCCGAAAGTAATGATATTCTGCTCTGTTGTATAAGTTGGAAAATTAAATTAATTACGCTATGTTTCTTGGAATACGAGTATAAATAACGTTTAGGTTCTTTAGCCTAAAAAGTTTAACTGAAATTAACTAATGGCATATTCTCTATACGGGTTCCAACAAAACAGAGTTGCTACATGAGAACACCGCAGTAATTTTGGTGTATCAGTCTATATAAGCATTATAAGTTGTTATGCTTTAGAGATGTTAAGTGAATTTACCAGTCGTAAAACGAAAGACGAATATTTTAGAAATAAATAACGTATTTATTGTGGAAAGATTCACAAAACTGGAAATTGCATATTAAACGCCATACCATGCATATTAAACGCCAAATAAAAGTCTTCAAGCCAGAACAGAATACGGGTATCAACGCTAAATAAATCTCAATGATAATTTGAATTTACACTTCAAATTTATTTCGTTTAAAAACTTGTTTCAAATACCAGTTTCAATCGTAAAAAATTAAAAAATAACAATATTTAACTGGAGAATAACCGAAATTTATGTTTCTAACCACAAATGATTTAGCCGTTTTCCAATTGTAACAGTTCTTTGCTTTTAATTTTCAAATATTTTTCTAAAGTTTGAGCTTACGAATTAAAGCAAGTTTATTGGCATAACATTAAGTCAGCTGCATTTTTGAAATATTTTATGACTAATAAATATGACAAATTTTAATTCAACAAGTACTCTCATACTGTACACAAGTATGAGTGTCAGCAAGTATTAATGTCAGTAAGCCAAACCATATGCATGCTTGATATGGTTTGTATAACAACGCTGATGTTGTTGACTCAAGGTTAAATGCTACAATGCTACACAACATCAGTAACCATCATACTTTAACAATACCTACGTACTTATACATACATATCTTGAAGATCGTTATAATGAATGCATGAGTTAAAATATTTGTTAAATTTTGTTAGTTCTTCCATTGTGGTACGAGTATGTTGAAATTATAATGATGCTATTGTTGTTGCTGTTTTTATTAATAACAATTAAATAATGCATGTGGGCAAATACTCACGATTAAATTAAAATGGTGTTTTTGTTCTTCCTTTTATATCTGTAATCATAAGAAAAAAAATTATAAGTTCTTGTATATTTTAACAAAATATTTGTTTACAAACGAGTATATATGAACCTAAGCATTATATTCGAAGGTGGCATAACTCCATATTTTATAAAAAATTTTGACCCATTTGTTGCATTAGGATAAATAGAGAAAGAAATTTGTAAGTGAAAACACACCATCATAAGTGTGTAGAACACTTACGAACTCTGTTCAAATAATAAGGTGAAATTTGATTTTTCTCAAAAAATATTGTTTATGTTCCTTTTTTTCCAATCCTCGAAGCAGTTCTGATATGCACTTTTAGGTAAGTCCGATTCGATTGTTATCTCCTCAATCGTCACAATACGCCGTTCTTTCATTATTGTCTTTAATTTTGGGAGGAACGAATAGTGGCAGTGATACATGATTACTGCGCTGTTTTTGGCAAAAAGAACTACGTCAAAACACTGGTGTAAATTTAAAAAAAAAACAAGTAAGAACTTTATATTCGATGGGTCGAATCTTAAATATGCTGCAAATATTAAGTGAATAAATTAAAAATTTTTAACCTGCTGGATTAGAGTTCCTTTAAGAGGGTTTTAAAACTCTATTTTGGGAGGACTACTCCGGGAAGGCCGTCCGGGTACATCACACCTTCGTCATATAAACGTAAAAAGTAAATTTTCGGGGTAATAAAAAAAAAATATTTTTTGATAGGGCCATTTAGGGGGAAAAGGTGGGTGGAATCGTAGGGCAGGCGAAGACCAGGGAACATCTTATCTTTGTTGTAAAAGCTTAAGCATTTAATTTTTAGGGAATGTCTTAAGGAATAAAATTTGTTATATATTTACAGTATTTTCCATATAATATGTCACTTCAAAATATATCATTTGCTTAACAAAATTCTTCTTAGGGATTTTTTTACCCCTGGTCCGCATTTGCGAACTTGACCTGCGAAATTCTTCATGGGGCTTTTGAGTGATATTTCATTGCGTTACATACGAAATGACAAAGTGTGTGTACCCTCCATTTCTTTTTTGGAGGGTATAACAATGGAATAAATATGGAACTTATAATTAAATTTGCAGAAGAGGAGTCAGGTTTTCACAACTACGCCCCTAAGTCTTTATCTGCACTGTGGGCGGAACCACAGGGAGTGGAAGTTGGTTACTTCGGCTACGAACAGTTTTGTGTGGCTTGTAAAGTTCGTAAATACCGACTGATCATTTACTATTCGATATTGCCAAACAAGCTTTTTTATCTATTACAATTTAGTATATATTTCACCTTCAAATTAAAATGTTTAATTTTTTTCCTCGGTTCGTTGTTCGTAATTACAAGGAACAAAGCATCTTTAGTCTTTAACTCGTAAAAAAGGTCCAAACTCAAAACTTTGACATTTTAGTGAGAAATCATAAATTATTCTCATGTTTGACATATACCCTACAGCAGTACTCGAAAGTCATTAATTTTCAAACTAATTTTTGAAGTTAGTTGCCTGTGAAAAACTTTTCAAAATCAGAGTTTCATTAGTTAAGCAGATAGAATTATTCTTGTTTTCAAAGAAGAAGTCCCGGTTGTAAATGTAGCTGCTAAAGTAACATTAGTTTTAAAAACTCAAGTTTCGGGAAAAAATATATTATATTATAAAAAATATAGCCAAAAATATGCATTTTCTTTTGAAATTTATACTGTAGTTTTTACATGCATTAGTTAACTACGTGTTCAGGAATTATTGATATATTTGTTATCTATCTCGAGATATTAAAGAGGGGTTTTGTGCACATATGTATGTACGTATGTACATCAAACAATTTCAAATTTGAAGTTCAATATCTACTAAACTATGAAAGATACAAAAATAGTACGTAGATATATTTTTTGTTTTGCATCTAAAAATTATTAGGTGCAATATATTAATTTTTAATATGCAATTATTAGGAAGATAAAGATAGACCTGTTGCCGATATAATACCGATATCCAAAATATCGGTGAAACCCATTATTTTTGATTACAAAATAACAAAGAAAGTTAGTATTAATATATAAAATAAGATTTTTGTGTAGATAGCATCTGTTCAAGTTGTGTAGATGTTCAATTCCATGAATTACATTTTTTATGCGATTTATTTGAATTTTATTCAGTAGTAAATGCATTATTATTGCTATCATGTAATATTTTGCAATTGGCATTTGAGACTTTTGACTATATATTTTGTTATAAATAAATGAAATGAGAGTTATTAAGAAGCTTATAAAATCAAAGTTAAATAACTAGAAGTTTAATATAAAGCAATAAATTTAACATTGATATGTTAAATTTTATGCTTTTGCTTGTGTAATTCTCAATTCGGTTATGTAGAAGCAGAGAATTTTGGTTATTTTGGAATTAGGTTAAAGCCTACTGATATTTTAGGTGCTGGACCACTGATCATTTAACCCACCACTGATCATATGTTCACAATTATTTCCAAAAATTTAAATACTTTTCGCATAGAACTTTTTTAAAACAATTTCTTTTTGTTATTTTGCTTAAACAATTCAAATTGCACACTTTTTCACAAAAATCTTTTCCACAAAAATTCTTTTTTGCTACTTTTGTTGAATTAATAAAGTTTTTCACAATTTGACAAAATTATTTTTTCAACGGAATAAACAAATATGGCTCGCTACAAAAGTAAACAAATTTTGACATACGTTCAGGTAAAAACTAAAAAAAAAAATTTTAGTCAGCTGGGCTCTTGCATATACTTGATATGTTAACGAATACTTTGCGTAATTCGTTTACAGTCAGCCACAGTAACGGATAAAAGTACGATTCAACAAAATCGCTAGCATCTGGTCCAAGTCAACCCGTCGTCATTTGTACACCGATACTTTTCAAACTTATTTTTCAAAGTATTTTCCCAATAATAATATTAAATGCATTCAACAACAAGTGCTCTTTGGATACGGTTGTGCTATTAAATCTCGGTTATTGTAGTAAGAATTGTATTTTTTTTCCTTTTTTTCTTTATTCTGTTTCTTTTAATTTTTAGTGCATAAAATCTCTTACATTAACTACATTTCTTCTTGTTTTTGATCATTATGGCATCCTCTTCGGGGGGCAATATCTATGATTTACTAGATCCATCGCCCAAACGTAAAAAAAAACAGCAACACGCTATTCAACATTAATATTAACTCAGACTTTCCGAAAATATATTCAAATAAACAAATAAATCCAAACAAAAACCAATGTCCTAAATTTGTCATCTTAAGAAACGAAATTCCAGACAAGCTAATTCAACAGTTTAACATCTAGTCACAAAAGCATTAGAAGGTATATCCTCAGATCTCACGCAAAAAGTAACATTTAGAAAAGATGGTAATCTGCTGTTGTTGACAAAAATGAAGCACAGGCTAAACGCTTTTTGAAAGCGACTTTCTTACCAGGAGTTTGTCCAATTGAATGCATCCTACATCCTACTCTCAACATAATCAAAGGTGTCATATTTGCTCCAAGTTTAAAGGATTTAAATACAGAGGATATTAAAGATGGTTTAAAAAATGTGGGCGTAGTTGGGTGTACGAAGATAACAAAATATGTAAAAATAAAAACATTAACACTCCACTCAACTCTCAAAAGAAATTAAAATATGTTTTTTAAATTGTAAGGTCGAACCCTACGTTTCTAATCCCATTCAATGCAAAAACTGTCTAAAACTTGGGGGCATACTAAAAAGTATTGAAAAGCACCGAAAATTGCGAAGTCTGTTCGGCCACTGCAATAAATGAAAGACAAAACAAAATCAACAAAACGAATACTAATAACGATAGCCCCCTGCAGTAAACAACACCGAAACAGAAAAGCCCTCAACATCTTCAAACATTAAATCTAGCACAAATAAAACAAACTGAATTAAGCAAATCAACTCAGTCTGTGTTCATATGAGTCATGTCTTATTGACAAGATTCTTCCTTTTTCTTCTTTGAACTTTCATTCGTGTTCACACAATTCATGTCTTGTTGACGACATGTACGTATAGTTGTATTAATGTATGTACATATAGTTGTGTGCTTTAGTCTGTGTTCATACGAGTCATGTCTTAAGCTGGAAGTACATAACACGCGTTTCACGCGTCGCGCGTTCTATGCGTTTCATACATCAGACGCGTTTTTCAACTCAAGTTACATGCAAAGCGTTTTATGCGTCAATGTTTATGTTTTGATCAGCTGTAGTGTAATATTCACAAAATTTCATTTTGCTAAAATGTTAAATAATGTTTCTGTACAATAGCAATCTTTTTTTTGTATAGAAATTCGTAATTTTTAACGGCATTAATTAACTTCTCATCCATTGCACTTTAATATTATTATCTGTGTTTAACCTACCTTGTTTGATATATTGCAAAATTAATAAACATAACAGAGATGACACTTATTACGTAAAATAAATCGATAAATTATATGAATATTTGTTTGAAGAAACAATTGTGATAAAATAACTATTTCAATGCATTTCACTCTTGAAAATATTAGTAATCTTTATTGCGACAGTGTTTTCTTATTAAAAACGTTTTATTATAAACAAAATGAAAAAATAATAATCCACGACAGAAACATATTAATCGATAACATTGAAAATGTAATATAATTTGTCATCCCTGGATATCAAAAACAGCTGACATTTTTTCAAGACGCGTGCCGCGCGTACAAAAGTTGAAAGTAGATCTACTTTACGCGTCAAGCGTTTTGCCATGTAACTTGTTACATACAATTACACTAGTTCTACTTTTTTGACAGACGCTTATAACGCGTAGACGCGTGAAACGCGTGTTATGTACTTCCAGCTTTATTGACAAGATTCTTACTTTTTCTTCTTTGAACTTGCATTCGTGTTCACACAATTCATGTCTTGTTGACGACATGTACATACTATAGTTGCATTCATGTACATATGGTTGTGTGCTTTTCGAATGAGAAAGCAAAACGTACTGACAGTCCATGCGCATGAGTACTCGTTACTTTTCCCTTCTCCCCTCTCGCCTACAAAGTCGGAATCATGTCAGTAAAACATGACTCGTATGAACACAGATTTTCTTTTCCCTTCTCTCCTCTCGCCTATAAACTAGCAATCATGCCAATAAAACATGACTGGTATGAACACAGACCATGAATGGAAAACATGGTACAATTGTACTACCGCAACTTAATTGGTACACTTTAAGTATCTCAATCAACCTATAATCAGACTAGTTCATAAATAATTTTACGTTTATTATAAGCTTATTTGAAATTTGTAAAATAATCAGTTAATAAAAGTACAATAGTTTTTGATTTTGGAAAATAATTAATTTAATGTATGTACTATTAGTTGAAAATTATAGCGCTTTCGAGAGAAAAGGTTCCTTAGATTCCTAGGACTCTTCTGCAAGAGTTTTTATGACTTGCATTTCTGATCAAGTATGACTCATTTTCAAGACAGACTTGCTTTAGTATGATGCTTTTCCGTCACTAAAACGTTTTTCATTGCCATTATACTTAGAATCAAATAATTTGTAAAGTTTGTTTTTGTTTTTTAGACTTGCATGGGTGGGAATCACTTTCGAGTTTTATGTTAATATCGGAACTGATTAATCATCTTTTGATCATCTAAAACAACCATTTTAGCGACTATTGCTAAAAACCAATTTCCTTTCTGCTGAGTGGAACTATTCTTGTCCCCGTATTCTTTAATTGTGTGAGTGTGGATTTGGAATGAATATTTTTAATTAATTATAAAATAACAGAAATTGTATATTAAAATATTTCTTTAAAATAAAATTTATGGATCTAATATATTTTATTATATAAATGCGAATTTGTATACAAATTCTTTTTTAATTTTGCTTTTGATATACATATATTTAAAAATGTTACCGCCGTGGTACCAAATCAAAATAGCGATTTTCCATCCCTGACGCAGACTAAGGCTATAAAGAAAAAAAACAATTTCAGAAAAAAATCAACTGACAATAATTTAACTACAATTCAAAACCAAAATACCCCTACCATCACCCCACCATACTACACTATATCAACATCAAGAACCAACTTAAAAGATAAAACAGTACCCAAAGACTTATCCCTAACTAAAGCTAATATAAAATTTGACTCCAATATCGTCACTCTAACTCAACATAAATCTATCATAGAAATACTCAAAACAAATTAAACCGTCACACCAGAAGCCCCAATGGACCACTAACAACCCAAACAGTTCCTCACCCCTTCCTTCACAATCAATTACCATGGATCTAAAAATTTTGCAGTGGAACCTAAATGGCTTTTACAATAGCCTCACTGAACTTTAAATCTTAATACGTGAATGTAGTCCAGGCATCATAGCACTTCAGGAAACTCATTCAGCATCTAATCATATAAGACTTACAGGATATAGTACAAACAATACAAATACAGTCTCGTTGATAAAAAATAATATCAAATTTACAGCTCTAAACTCAAGAAACAACTTTTCATCTTTATTGGCTTTAAACTAAAAACAATATCAGTATATCTCAACCCAAGGCATGCAATGCCATCGATGGAATTGCACAATTTATTCGCAATTAATGACAATAAAGCTCTCATTTTGGATAATTTTAATGGGCACTCACCTTTACGGGGATCAGACGACACCAACGACAGAGGTCAGAGCATAGAGGATATATTAAACCAATCAAACATGATCCTTCTTAACAACGGCTCTTCCGCACACTTTTTAACCACATCCACCTTCACCCACATTCATTTGTCTTTTGCGTCAGCAGATATTGCCACTCTTTTATCTTGGATATACCGACGTAGATCCCCACGGTAGTGACCACTTCCCCATACATTTAAAACTCAATATTCAAACGTGTGTACAAAGCAATATTAGGGATTTCCGTTTTAATACCAACAAAGTTAACTGGGAAAATTATAATAACTTATTGTCTAAGACTCCGCAAAGAACTTTAACTAGTATTGTCAACCCTAAACTACAAAGACCCATAATCTCTGCTGCTAATCATCCATTCCTCATTACAGAAACTATAACTTTAAACAATTTTCCTATTGGCGGAATAATGAGCTTAGACTTCATATTGTTAAAGGACATCCCACCACCCCAATCTCATTGCTTATAAAAAAGTCAATGCAATATTTAAACAAAAATGCAAATATTATATAGCTAATACCTTTGCCAATGTTTCAACAATCTAGTAATGAAAATTTCAATACCACTAACATCAATATAAATTACATTCTAAGCAACTCTGCCACAATACTTGAATATTAACTATTTTTAAGCTTAAAACAACTTTAAAAACCCTAAAAAGCAAAACTCCTGGCTGGATTGGACAAAATTTCTTACGCTACTAACATGCTAACTCATCTTCTCCAACTTTACAACCTTGCCTGGTTCATGCTAAAAAACAAATTTTCATTTATTCACAAAGTAGCTCCCAAAAAAGGCACTATGGACGCTCTTGCCTATATAGACCACCTAAGTGATAGTGTTCTTTTTCATCATAACCATCTCACAATTCTATGCATCGATTTTGAAAAAGCTTTCGACAGAATTGGTATGCACACAATAATCTCCCAAATGAAAGAAATTAAAGTAAGGACTAAAATAATAAAATTTATTTTTTCCTTTTTGTCAAACAGAAAAATAATAACTGAAGTTAATAATTCTCGTTCTTGCTACAAACCATTGTATAAAGGAATCCCGCAAGGGTGTCCTTTATTTGTGGTATTATTCCAAATAGCAACAAATAAATTGAACAAAATAATATCAAATCACAAGTTCTTCAAACATGTTATGTACGCTGATGACCTATATATCATATATAATCATAAACAAAACGTTGATTAACAAGAACAAATTGATAATCCTATCTCATACATTATATGCTGGTGTAATTCTACGGGGTCCAAAATATCTTTTACCAAAAAAACTCCCTTCACATGTGCAAAATAACTTCATGCAATCATGTTGCCTTAACTATTCAAGACCACCAGATTAAGTCAATAGTTTAAAAATATTAGGCGTAGTTTTCAACAACAATTTTAAATGGTCCACACGCATTGATATTTTAAAAAAATCGCTAATCTCATGACTTAACTTAATAAAATGTCTTGCTGCTAAAAATAGTGACTCTCATCCAAATGCCATTATCAATGTCGCACGCAGCACCATCCCATCGAAAATAGATTATGACTTAATAATCTACTGCAAAACTTCAGAATCTCATTTAAAAACAAGTAATAACGTTATATTCGACCGGGTCGAATCTTAAATACCCTCCAAATATTTAGTAAGTAAATTTAGGCGGGGTCGCTCTGGCAAGGGCTGTGGGGGAGAATTTTCATCTTTGTCACAAAACTCTAAAAATAAATGCTTGGAATAATTATACATATACAAAATTAAAAAAAAAATTTTTTTTGATACGGTCATTTAGGGGGGCAGGGCAGAGTAGTACCAGGTTACGTTTCAGCTTCGTCATTAAGGCTTAAAAATGTTATTTTTAAGGAATGTAGGCTTAAGTAAAACAATTTGTTAAATTTTTACACTATTTTTGCATATAATAACGCCCACTAAAGGGGTGGGGTCCAAAATTTTTGTTAATTTTATTTTATGGCTTCAAATTTAACGCGTTGGACCTTCTTTAATATGAAAATATATCATTTGCTTAAGAAAATTACAAAAAAAAACTTTAAAAATTATGTTGTTTTTTAGAGGTTGGCTTAGTTCTTATTAGGGGAACTATTTTCCCTCTTGCCCGATCTACGAACTTAACCTGTGTTATTCTTCAAGATATATTTATACCAAATTTTCGTTTGCATCAAATCGGGATTTCCACAGACGGACGGACGGACGGACATGCTCAGATCGTCTTAGATTTCATCACTGATCAAGAATATATATACTTTATGGGGTCTCAGATGGATATATCGCTGCGTTACAAACGGAATGACAAAGTGAATATACCCTCCATATTCTTTTTTGGAGGGTATAAAAATTAATCCAATTTATAATTCTTCTATCAGAGTCCCACTTAAGGCACTAAGAACAACACCCACTATCGAAAACAGATTTAATGTACTTATTGCAAATATTATCACCAAAATACATTTTCTCACGGAGCAATAACTTCTAGGCAGCGTGACCGTTGAGAAATTTCGAAAAGGGGCACAAAAAGGGGATTTAAAATATAAAAGTGGCACGAAAAAGGCGATTTATTTAAAAAAGGGGCAACTATTTAAAATCCAAAAATTCAAAGTAAAAATACGATTTTAAGCTTATTTTATTCTTTTTATTAAAGAATAACTTTTGTTAATATATAATAACTAAAAACAAAACGAAAACATTCACAAAAAAGTTAATTGTTATAACAACTTTTATAAAGTTTTATTTGAAATTTATACATAAAAAACAATATAACAATTCAATAATATATGTATAATAAAATCAGGTATTTTGGTATTTTAAATGAGTTATATTTTGAAAACATTTGTATTAAATTTTTTAAGTTTTAATTTTTTGGAAATGTATTATATATTTCTTGATAAAGTCTTCTGTAGGACTCCAATCTTCCAAATCAACTTCCAACAAATTTAATGCTGAAAGCATATCTTCACAAGTACTAACCTTCAATCTATTTGACCCAAAAAGTTAAGACCCAAAAAGTTAAATATTGACTTATTCATTATGACGCATGGTTTCAAAACTGAAACCGAAGTTTTGCAGAAAAACTACTATTGTTTTATTACTCTTGTTTATTAAAATTTAATCCGCGTTAGTTTTTAAGGTCAATTCTAATATTTGTCTAAAGAATTAAATGCACTTTAATTTTTAAATTTGTGTGCTTCTTCTATAAAAAAACTAAAAGGAGTCAATACGGTCTTTTGGATTTGAGGCGACGATAACATCTTACTTTTCCATTTTTGAAGCAGGAGCAAATTTATTTCTTAATTTTTTTACTTTTATTTGTTGATTTATATATATAAAAACACTTTTCTTTTATTTCACTTTAGTAGAAATATTTTTATGTCTTATGAAGAAAACGCACTAACACTTGAAATATAAAACGGTATTTTGCTGTATGCATGATCCAATAATACAGGTCTGTGCATTAGTACAACAAAAACGCTTTCCTGCTGTGATTGTCAGAATAATTCTATACATAAAAAATTTTGTTTAGGTTTTTTTATATGAAATTTGACAAACACAGCATGAAAACAAACAATCAGTTGACCTCTTGCACAGACCTGTATTATTGCATCATGGCTGTATGTATGTACTTTGTTGCAAACACTTTAGCTTTCGTATAGGTTGAAATACGAAATAAGCTGTCATAAGAAATAATGCTTACAGAAGCAGAATGATATCAACAGATATGATGGTATTTCTAAAAAGGGGCAGAGTAGTATAACAAAAAGTAGCAAGAAGGTCAGAAAAGTAGCAAAGTGATACTTTAGTAGCACAGACGGTCAGGCTGCTTCTAGGACGTGTCCGAAATATCTCCTGTCAATTACCAATACGTTTTCCTTCCTCAGTACGTATCGCTCTTAGTAAAGCAACCGATATGGGAATTGACTTGACACCTCAACTACAGATCACTGGAAATTAAAAAAATTCACGTTTCATTACTGATCTCGTGTCAATACCAAAAGAAACTGCAGATCAGGGTAATTAGATGACTCTTTTCAAAAGTATTTCAACTTTCAACAACAGCACAAACTGGAAAATACTGTATACGGAGGGATCAAAAAAAACAAACTCAACTTCTTTTGCGGTTATAAATGACAATTTTAACATAGATTTCTTTGGTAAACTAGATGAAAGGTGTTCTATTTTTACATCTGAATCAACAGCCATGCTATATACGCTCACTAAATATAAAAGTATTCCTGGTAAATTAATCAATAATATCAATAATCCGCAATAACAGCCGTAAAAAAGTACAAATAAAACCCAAATAGTCCCAAAAATAAGAGATCTTTTAATCAACTTCAATTATAAATTGAAATTAATGTGGGTGCCTAGTCATGTCGGTATAGAAGGAAATTCTCCAGCCCCTATATCAGTGATGTCAAATACAATTGTGTTGGTGAGATCACTCTTATCTTTTACATTCCCAGCGGGAGAAATGTGCGGTTGTGAGGCCTTACTAATGGCCTTTTCTAAGAATATCCTTTTATTTACCAATAATATATTCTAAATTTATATTTCAGTTTCGTAACAATAAAACATTTTTTAGGTTTGCGGATTTTAATTTATTGCATTTTTTTGAGCAAATGTATTTCCAATTGGAAAATATACATATGTTCGCAAAGGTATGTTGAAGGGAAAAGCGACAAACATTTTTGAATACATTTTTCCAGAACTCAATAATATTTACCCTATCTGGAGGATTAAATTCGCTCCTAAGTATGATTAGTTTTTAAACTGAGCATTTGGTTAGTTTATATACAAGAAAAACCTTTTTTTTACCAAAAGCCTTACTTATGAACTCATTTAAAAGCTGCTTTAAGAAATTTTCGAAAAGATGTACCTACATACAGTGGCTCCAACTTATTTCAAACCTCTTATATATATTGCATATATATTTATATAAATATATTATTTCTGTTTAAAGGCCTCAAAACAGGACTTGCGATACTTCCCGCTGAATGAGAGTGTTTCTCAGTAAACAATTATATTTTACGCTCTAAAAATAAAAGAGCAAAAGCGTACATCTGAGTTTTGTTTCCACAATTGTGTATGACGCTGACATCACTGCCCTATATTTACATATCAATTCTTAAATGAAGATGATATTAAGAGAATAGTATACGGATGAAAAATTCTACAGACTGGTCATCCTATCAACACTAGAGTTCTGTCACTCAGCTATGAACTAGTTCAATTGAACGTTTCAGTAAACTGAGCGAAATGAGCGCTCACTACAACAGATGATTTTAGCTCAATACTGAGCGCTTTTATGTCAGAGCTCTTTTGTTTCAGAGCGCTTTTGTCTCTGAGCGTTCTATTGTCATATTTATAATGATATCATCGTTTTTAATATGCTGCGAGACAAATATAAATACGTCGTTGTATATGTTATTTACAAATAAAATTAGTGCAATGAAACTATACGAGTACATGGAAATGGTTTAATTATAATGTTTTTAAATTTATTCCACCTTTCTGCTATATATATATATATATATATATATATATATATATACATATATATATATATATATATATATATATATATATATATATATATATATTTATATATATATTTTTTTTTTTCTTTTTCTTTTTTTTTTGACGTTATGATAGACACTGTCAATAGTGGCCCCACGACAACTTCACTAGCACCACCCTGGAACAGCCTTAACATTTCGTCAGGGTGGGTAGTATTATCAGTATTATTCCTACGTCCTCCTTAGTTTCTAGGTAAGGAGGTTCGGAACTGATGGGCATACTTCATCGCTAGTTACTAACGAAATTTAAGACGTATTGATTCTCCTACGAATCTGTTCTAGTCTGCGAAGTTCTATTAGAACTAGCTGTACAAAATTACACACCCTGGTCCAATTTAATAAGGATTCCAGCATGACCGGTATTATATTCCCCGGGCCGATCGTATGCCCTAATCCTTCTCCTAAATACGACCTTCAGTAGTTGAATCGTGAGCAGACAAAGACGACATGCTCAGCATCTTCAACTACATTCCCACTGCAATGTCGACAGAACGGGGAATCGTCGTGGCCGAAACGAAATAGATATGACCTAAAGCACCCATGTTGAGACAAGAACATTGTTAGGTAGTAGTTTAAATCACCATGTTTTCTAGTCAGCCATACTCTGATATCGGGTATTAATGCATAAGTCCATCTTCCACTTTCGTAAACATAAGTCCGAGTTATCCCAATTTATGATTTCTAAATCGATTGGAACTATACCTGCAATGATAAAAGTCGCTTCATCCGACACTGTGAAATGTCTAAGTGAATCTGACCATACTGGGTGTGCATATAGGATAATGCTTCTTACTACTCCAGCGATCAGTCTCCTCTGAATTGGCCCTCTTGTATTTGGCATAATCCGAGATAGCGCCAAACAGGTTTTAGATGCTTTGGATGCTATATATCGCAAGTGCTCACGAAAAGATAGACGCATATCAATCATCACGCCCAGATATATCAGAAATGCCTTAGATTCTATGCAACAGGCGCCAACATTCAGGGTAAAAGTTTCATACACAGTGGCCGATAAGATGAGGGGTCATCTAGAGGTTTATTGTCCTTTGGTATTAACACCAACTTCTGCCTCTTCCATTTTGTTGGAAAAGTTCCCTTACTTAAGCATGCATGCACAACTCTTAAGAACTTCTCGGAACACAGCTTAACGGCCTGTTTCAACACTATATTTGGAATACCGTTCAGACCCGGTGCCTTTTTGTCCTTAAACGTAGAGACAACGTCCTCGATCTCAGTTATTGTAATCGAGCGAAAGCTTAAAGTTTCGTTAGGAAGGTTGTGCTCCCAAGGTGGGGTCTCCTGATGGGAGAAGAGGTGGTCTACAATTCCCTCCAGGATTAGCCCTTCACTAGGTTGCAACGGGCCTAGGCATTTAAGTTTCTTTGTCACCAGCTTATATGCAAGACCCCAAGGATTATTATTTACCTCATCACAAATATTAAGAAAGCACCGCCGTTTGCTCCTACGAATTGCCATTTTTAAGACCCTCCTCTTATACCTATACTTCTGTTGGTGTGCACCATTCTCCAACCTACCTCGAGTTCTTGTACATTGCCTTCTGGCACGTATACACTCAGCCCTCAAGCTATCAATATAATTTTTCCGCCAATAAACCGGTGATCCCCTTGCGGATCCTTTCCGCCTCACCATAGATGCATCGCACGACCGCGTGATATGGTTTACCAATTGTACCGCCATATCCTGAGCTGAAACATTCAAGTCCATACCCTCCATACAGATGGCAAAAATATCCTTATCAAAGGTATTCACCTTCCATCCTGTCAAACCTTGTGCCCGGAGGGTCACACGACGTATATCATCCTGCACATCTATAATAATGGCACTGTGATCGCTGTGAGTATAAAGATCAGATACTCTCCAGTTTACACTGTTTATGATGGTTTCACTGGCAAACGTAATGTCAATAACTGATCCACCATTTCCTCTTCTGAAGGTTTCCTCATCTTCAGAATTCAAGAGTACAACACTCAGCGCAGAAAGGACTTCCAATAGAATTCTTACCCTTGCATTTGTCGAAGGGCAACCCCATTCAACAGCCCACGCATTGAAATCTCCTACTATAATAACAGGACCCCTGGCGGCACCGTCCATCACTATGTTGTCTACAATAACATGAAAGTCCTCAATAGAATACCTAGGAGGAACATAGCAGCTGTACAAACATATGCCGGAAAAAGTGGCCCGCGAGTACCCGCGTTGTGGTGCTGACTACTCCCTCAATGTTAAGGAACCGGTAGTCCATATAGCCGATGTATCTGTGTTATCAGCAACCCAATTTGTTGATACAATCCTCTTATATGGCTCGCTAAAAACAGCGACGTCCATATATAAATTTCGTACGCTTTGCTTAAGCAACTCTTGTGCTGGCAATGATTGAGATTTAGCTGTAGTATGAGCATTTTGATTCTTAAGTACTGTTCTAACCCTTAAGCCTTTGCAGTGCTCTCTTGTATGTATATATATGTATATACATTTATACATATATATATATATATATATATATATATATATATATATATATATATCAGATACGGACGTTTTATAGCACAATTGTGCTGAGATCATTCACTCCTATTCTTACCGTCTTTAATTTACTCGTCGATGAGACAGCGACGAATGAATATCAGGCGGATTCTTACGAATTTTTTTATATTTTTTTTTCCAGAATATTTGCCTAGCAAACAATTTCAGTCATGATGATATGCGAAAAATATTTTGTCATAAACAATGCTTTCGATAACATACAATGCCTTTTATAAAATTTTTCTCCAATAACGGACTATACTAATTCTCCTAATTTAGTAATACACTTAGTTGTATTAATTAGTCTGTGCAAAATCTTGTCAAAAATATTTTTAATATGTTTCCCATATGAAAATGATCTTCCATGCCCACAAATATCAGAGCTTATTAAGTTTGATACATCCAGCCGCGTATTTTTATTTAGCGAATATTCAGTGTTATGCTTCAACAAGCAACCATTCTTTTATTAATATTTTTTCTTGAATGGAAAACATAACATATTATTGTTCTATCTGTTTTAATTTTTTTCATTTGACTCTTTACTTAGAAAAAGTTTTATTTTTAATTAATAATTTTACGTAATCAACGTTTTTTTTTAACTTAGAAAATATTGTTACTTATGTATAAATATATAATATTCAAGCTCAACACATACACAATTGATCAATACATTGACGGTGCCCACCACTGATATCTATTTATATATATATATATATATATATATATATATACATATATATATATATATATATATATATATATATATATAGTATATATATATATATATATATATATATATATATATATATATTTATATATATATATATATATATATATATATATATATATATATGTATATATATAAATATATATATATATATATATATATATATATATATATATATATATATATGTATATATATATATATATATATATATATATATAATATATATATATATATATATATATATATATATATACATATATATATATATATATATATATATATATATATATATATATATATATCGCGAAAAATAAAACACAATAATTGGAGGGACAAGAGTCCCTCCAATTATTGTGGACGACGGACATAGCTTTAGAGTGTGGAGAGTGATAATCTGTCAAATGAACGACTTCTAGACATTTACCTCGAAGCCATTGTTTCTTTAGAAAAATGTAAGACAAAATACGACAAATTGAGAGTATTCGGTAACATGCTTAAGCATGCTATATAAACCCCTGCTGACACGATGGACTTTTTACATCTAATGCACTGGAATGCTCAAGGTCTGACAACCCCCAATGCTTCTATAGTATTAGAGAAAGTTCTACAACAAAAACAAATAGATATAGTTTTCATAAATGCAACATTTCTTAAATCGCAACATGAATTTAAAGTTAGAAATTTTGTTGTAATATTAATCAAGCTAGTGGTCATTTTTATTTAATTTTTATTTCCTGAAGATGTTAACAAGCTGTTAACGAAATTTTGAATAAAAATTATAAGAACTTAAATTTTATAAAAAAACGACCACTAGCTTGATTAATATTACAATAAACTGATAACGCCAAAAAAAAAAAACAAATCAACACTTTGAAATTTTAAAGTACATAGAGAGGACCGTAACACACATGGTGGGGGCGTTCTAATCACAGCTAGAAATAATATTCCCCACGAACGTATTTCAAAACTCCCAACATCCTCGATGGAAAACGTTTCCATAATAATTAAAATACACAATAGCCCTATAAGATTTACGTAATACAGCTGGTACCAGACTTTATAACCACCAACTAAATGACCAATATTACATTTTTTCGTCCAACACTTTTGCTCGATTTAGCCAAACTGCTGTTCCAAGTCAATCGTGTTGCATATATCTTTTATTATCAAACTCCAATTTACAATTCTCGACACTTAAAACTCATCCTACATTACTTAATTCAGACCACACGCCAATCACTTGTGAAATAGAATGCTCATTATACGAGTGCTCAAATACCTCGATATAAACTCGCAAACTGGAAAGAAATAGGAAAATGGGTTGAAAATGAGTTGAGAAATAATAATTTACAATCTATTGTTTTGACACATGCAAACATTGAGGGGGGTTTGTCTAAAATTACTCACATTGTGCAAGAAGCCTCGAGGCAAAGACCTGTTGCAACAAAACATTGTTGGCAAAGAAAATTTTTAATTGGCCAAAGAAATAAATACTGACGTGAATTACAAAGAAGCAATAATATTACAGAAAGAACTTTATATTTAACTTGCTAAAACAAAAATACCTGAAAATACAGAGCAGCGTCTAACAACAAATACTGAAGTAATAATGCTTATTAAAACGTTGAAAAACTCCAAAGCATTTGGTTTGAACGGAATAAACGCCATTATATTAAAAAATATGACAGATAAGTTCAACACCGTAATTACAAACGTTTTTAACTGGTGTTTAGCAAATGGTTATTTTCCAAAGCAATTTAAAAAAGCAAAAGTAGTGCCGATACTAAAGCCAAAAAAAGATGCCAGATTGCCAAATAGCTTCCGGCCTATAAGTATGTTAAGTTGTCTTGATAAAGAATTTGAGAAAATCATACTGAACAGACTGAACGGGTTCACTGAGGATAATAATATGTATAATACTAGATGAACAGTTTGGTTTTAGAAAACAGCATTCGACAGTACACCAAGTAGAACGAATCGTAAACCTTATATCAAGTAATAAAAGCCAGCGTAGAAGTACAGGAATTGTTCTTCTGGATATAGAAAAAGCTATTGATTCTATATGGCATCATGGGCTAGTATATAACTTAATATGTTTGGATACCTAGTCTATTTACAAAATATCATTCAAAGTTTTTTGAACGAAAGAACATTCATTGTAGGTATGGAAAATGAACTTTCTTTCTCGCGGCTCACGCGTGCAGGACTAACACAAGGGTAAGTTCTATCGCCTACACTATACTAAATTTTCATCTCGGACTTCAGAATATTAAGAGAACAGTCCGCTGCATTATACGCAGATGATACAGCAATAATAACAACGGGGAAAGTCTCAAATGCTATAATCAAGAAAATGGAAAATGGGCTGTTACACGCTCTCTAAGTGGAAAATTAAGACTAATGAAGCTAAGACACAAGCTATAATTCTTCCTTTCACCAAATCCCCTAAAAGAACACCTACTTTTGTTTTGTCTCTTGGTTAGAGCTGTGTCGTTCGTGAACGAACGGGTCAATTTGAACGAATCAGTACACTGAACGAAGTGAGCCGGTTACTTTACTGAGCCGTTTTGGCTCAGCAGTACTGATAACAAGTTGAATTCACTTGGGTTCGCTCATTTCACTTTTTTTATTTATTGGCCACGGATTTCTTTAAATATGTATGTCCCGAACTGCACACCATCGAAATAAGTAATCTTAAAAACTTTTTAAACTTTCTCACATTCTATTTTTGTTTATATGCAATTAAATACTTTTATTTTATAAAAATTATCACTTATTAATTTTTACTTTTTTGCATTTGGTGTTGTTTGTTTTGATTATTTTCCTTTTTATTGACCGAATCATATGTTTCTTTGTTTTCATTTCGTATTTCATAAAAAGAGCGAACGAACGAAATGAACGAACGAGTTCTTTCTTAAAGAATGAACGAAAATGACCGGTCACTTGAACGAACGATTTGGCACAGCTCTACTCTTGGTGCAACAGAAATACCTCTCAAAGAAACTTTAAAATATCTGGGAATAGAGATCGATAAAAAGTTAACGTTTAAACATCATATTATCCAAACGTGTTAAAAAGATGTCCGATGTGGAAGAGCCCTGTTTCCTCTACTAAGCCGAAGGTCAGCTCTAAATAGGAAGAACAACATATTGCTCTACAGAATGTGTATACGGCCAATTATGAGATATGGATGTCAAGTGTGGTCAAAAAATAAAAAATAATCTGAAGATTATATTCAACCTACCGAGGCGATGCTCAACAAATAGATTACATAGAGTATACCAACAGAAACTGTTTGCAGCAGTGATCAATAATATCACACAAAGATTTGAAACCCGCAACAGGATTTAAAATTCTGCCTTGACAAGAAATTTTTAATACTATTTTCTTCTCCAATTTTATATGAAATTGACAGAAGACTTAAGGTAAAAATTTCTTTTAATTCCTATTAGGTTTTTATCTATCTTTTTTCCTTACAATGTAAATAAAATCTTTTATATGTCTATTTTATGTTAATCCTAATCATTTTATATATGTTGGAAAAATGTTTATATATTTTTACCTGTGATGATGATAGATTAATAAAAAAATATAAAAAACGGAAAAAAGTATATATATATATATATATATATATATATATATATATATATATATATATATATATATATATACATATATAACTTAATATGTTTGGAGCTCTGAGCGTTCGGACGTGTTTTTTTTTTTTTGTGAAATCTCTGTACTTTCAACTATAATTTGCTCTGTGTACTTTATTTTCATAAACTGTTTCAAAAAACATAAAATTAATTAAATTTTTCGTATTTATATGAAGAATTGTTTTTTAAATTAAATAAAAACTTAAGAACAATCTTCTTTAAGAAAACATTAGTTTATTTCATCATAAATTGTGTCTTTTTCATTTAATACAATAACAATCTGCAAATTTACTCGTTATACATATTTCGTTTCTCATAAAAAGCAACAATCAAAACAAAAAACTGCATTTAAATCAGTGATGTCAAATGTGATTGTGTTGGTAAGATCACTCTTATCTCTTACATTCCCAGCGGGAGAAATGTGCGGTTGCGAGGCCTAACTAGTGGCCTTTTCTAAGAGTATCCTTTTATTTACCAATAATATCTTCTAATTTTATAAGTTGTAAAAAAGGGTTTCGAAAATTGCCAAGTGCTCAGATATTTAATTTTAAAATATTTCTCCATTTTTAAGCTGAACATTTGGTTAGTTTATATACAAGAGAAACAATTTTTACAATAAGTCTTACTTATGAATGAATTTAAAAGCTACTTTAAGAAATTTTCGAAAAGATGTGCCTACATACAGTGGATCCAACTTATTTCAAACCTTTTATATGTATTGTATACATATATTTATATAAATATATTATTTCTGTTTAGAGGCCTCAAAACAGGACTTGCGATACTTCCCGCTGAATGAGAGTGTTTTTCAGTAAACAATTATATTTTACGCTCTCAAAATAAAAGAGCGTAAGCGTACATGTGAATTTTGCTTCCACAATTGTGTATGAGGCTGACATCACTGATTTAAATTACATTTGGAAGTTTATAATACAACAACACCCACGAACACAACAAACACAATAACCTGTTTAAAATTACAACAACACCCACGATCACAATAAACACAATAACGTGCTGAAGTAAACAAGTGAATTTTACACCTGATCCTCTTTTAACACCAATTACAAGATGTCCTGTTGTAAACCAAAATGCCGTATTAAGTCGGACGATCTCTTCGTTTCTTGCTGGCTGTGTGATTCAGTTTATCATGCTAAATGTGTCGATTTAGCCCCTCGGACTGCTGATAATCTGCGGGAGGATAAAGGTCTTCGATGGTGCTGCAAAAAGTGTACTGCTATTGACGTCGACTTTTATTTGTTTTTTAAGAATACCCGTAATCAATTTAATGATATTGAGAACGATTTGAACAATCTGTGTAAAAGATTTTCAAAATATAAGGAACTGCTAGAAAAGATGCCAACTACGCCAACAAAGAATAATTCGTCCACAAATGTCGCAAATCTTACTAATAATAAATCCAACGTTGAAGAACGCGAAACTGCTAATTTATTACCCGGAACTTCAACCTCATGCCATTCCTCATTAATTGTTCGTCCGCATATAGCCGATATAGTTCCCGATAATGCAACATTAAGAGGACAAGTTAACTTACAATCACTGATTCCTCATAATTCACTAAATTCGCCTGTTCAAGACAATTTGTCTCCATCGCTGCCTGTTATTAAACCTGCAAATAAATCTGCTACCCTCAAAGTTGTTTCGCCAAAGAAAACTGTTTTTGCCGCTCGTTTTGCCTCAAGTACAACTACTGACGACATTAAGTCTTATATAATGGAGAAAATTAATGTTAAAATTGATATAACTGTTTTTAAATTCAAATACTCTGAACCACGAAACAAAGCATCGTTCAAAATTATTGTTCCTCAAGAATACTTTGATGTAATTGTACATTCTGACTTTTGGCCGCCTAAAGCACTTATTCGTGAATACGAATACAAAAATTCTTCAAGCGCTGATGTTGTTCACTTGCCACAATTGTCGTCAAAAAACTGAAACAAGTGTCTGCAGATTACCTTATCAGTATTGCATATCAAAATGTAAGAGGTCTTAACACTAAATTGACTAGTCTTTTTGCTAATAGTTTTGAATTTCCATATGGTATAATTGTTTTTTCTGAAACCTGGCTAAATGAGAAAAAATCCATTCATAATACTGAAATTCTATGTTCTAAATATCAAATATTTAGAAACGATCGTAAGCGCACACTTGGTGGTGGAGTTCTTATTGCTGTCCTGGATGTTTTTCAATGTGAACGTATTAATGGCTGTTATGTGATTGACAATGACGAAATTGAGTTTATTGCTGTGAAAATACGTGTTGGTTGTAAAAACTTATTTGTAACTTGTTCATATATACCGCCAAATTCACCTTTTCAGATATATAATAAACATATTTCCGCAATAACCTTCGTTCTTGATCAATCAAACACGTCGGATATATTTCTTGTTGTTGGTGATTTTAACATTCCAAACGCAAACTGGTTAAAACATTTTGATTGCAATTATATGTTACCCACAACCACATCTGATTTTATACAAATGCTTCATAGTTATGGGTTATTTCAAATAAATCATATCGCTAATGCATCTGGAAAATTTCTTGATCTTGCTTTTGTTAATAATCATTTGGATTTTTGCCTTCATAATACACTGCCTATGACTTATCCTGTTGACCCTCATCATCCACCTTTTGAAATTGATCTTTCCATATCGGATAATAACCATTTGAAGACTATTCAACGAAACATTGAACCTGCTCAATCCTACTGCTTCCCACGCACCGATTACACTGCACTAAATTTGTTGTTATCTAATGTTAACTGGGATTCTTTGCTTGCTGGTGATAACTTTGACCTCATTGTATCACGCTTCTATAATGTTTTGCAAAATGCGATAAGTACTACTGTTCCAAAGATTAATGTCATCAAAAATAATGGTCCACCTTGGAATAATCAACACTTAAGAAACGCTAAAAACAAGAAAAATAAATATTTTGTAAGATATAAAAAAACTGGTTCATCATTAGATTTTCGTAATTATGCCGTAGCAAGATCTCAGTACAACTCTGCTAACAAACTCGCATACAATAATTACATAAACCGTATCAGAAGTACTATTAAAACAAATCCAAAATATTTCTATAAATTTATAAACTCTAAGCGTCGTTCTTCATGTTATCCAAAGCATTTAAAGTATGGCTCATCAATTGCAGAGGATGACGTTTCAATAAGCAATTTATTTGCGGACTTCTTTTCAACCACATATTCCACAAAGTTTTATGACATCGCAACAACTTATCCGTACACAATAACACACTCGTCTGGGATATACTTTCCGTTTATAAATACTGATAGCGTACTTTCGAACTTGAAGTCTCTGAAAAACTCTTTTTGCGCGGGTCCTGATGGTATACCAACCTGTATACTTAAAAATTGTGCTTTATCATTATCTTCGCCTCTCACTGCATTATTTAATTTATCTATTAAATCAAGTTATTTGCCACCAATTTGGAAGAAATCGTTTATAATTCCTTTATTTAAGAATGGAAGTAAAGCTGATGTCTCTAACTACAGAGGTATTGCTAAAATTAATGCAATTCCGAAGCTGTTTGAAAAAATACTTACTGAAAATTTATATCATCAAATATCACCTCTTCTATCACCTTGTCAACATGGTTTTCGTAAGTCTCGCTCTACTGTTACTAACATTTTGGAACTCACTACAATTGTTAATGAAGGTTTTACAAAAAAAATGCAATCCGATGCGATTTATACCGATTTCAGCAAGGCGTTTGATAAAGTAAATCATAACCTTTTATTACAAAAATTATCACTTTTGGGCTTTAGTGACTCTGTTGTAAAATGGTTAAATTCTTACCTATCACAAAGAACCCAACAAGTAAAGTTTGGAAATGTTATGTCGAAGATCATTCAAGTAAATTCTGGTGTTCCACAAGGCAGTCACTTGGGTCCTATTTTGTTCACACTTTTCATTAATGATTTACCAACTGTTGTTTTGAATTCCATGGTATTGATGTATGCTGATGATGTTAAAATTTTTAACTCGTTTAATGATATCGACGGTTATAATTTATTATGTGCTGACTTAAAAAATTTTTCTCAATGGTGTAATTTCAATTTACTGGAATTAAATATAAAAAAGTGCAAACATATCTCATTTTTCAGACATCGTCCGATAGAGACTCAATATCATATTGATACTGCTGTTTTAAGTAAAGTTCAATCAATAATGGATCTTGGCATACTTTTGGATCACAGGCTCAACTTTCGTGATCACATTTCAATGATGGTAAATAAAGCTTACGGGATACTTGGTTTTATGAAACGCTGGTCAAAGGAATTTCGTGATCCTTACACTACAAAACTTTTATATACCTCTCTTGTTCGACCAATTCTTGAGTATGGGTCAACTGTTTGGGATCCTTGTTATTCTATTCATATAAATAGTATTGAATCAGTACAAAAACAATTTTTGATTTTCTGCCTTCGTGGTCTTGGCTGGAACTCATATGTCTTGCCGCCGTATCAAAGTAGACTTGCTTTGATAAAACTGCCAACTTTAAAAAGTAGACGACTAATGCTGAGCACATTGTTTATTTTGGGCCTGATTCGTGGTGAAGTTGATTCGGAATTCTTGCTTAGTCGAATTTGCTTCAACGTTCCTGTTAGACCTTCACGTAATTTTGAACTCCTATTACTTAAATATTACCGTTCTATATATGCCAATAATGACTCCTTCCGTCGTGCATGTGAAAACTTCAATAAATGCTACCATATGATCGAAATGTCTGAGAGTAATATAATACTGAAGAGAAAATTAACTTTGTATTTAAATACTTGATTCCTTTTGTTTGATGTTATATGTTAAAAATCTTACTTTGTTTAAAAACTTATTCGTTGTACTGTATATTGTTATATGTATATAAGTAAACTTTGTTATTAATGTTAGTCAGTAAGGATATAAATCTATTGACTTAAATAAATAAATAAATAAATAAAAATAAATAAATGTATATATACATTGTATATATATATATATATATATATATATACATATATGTATATATATACATTGTATATATATATATATATATATATATATATATATATATATATATATATATATATTTAAACATATGTGTGTATATGTATATATATATATATATATATGTATATTTGTATATATATATATATATATATATAAACAATGTGTATATATGTGTATAAACATATGTATATATATATACATATATATATATATATATATATATATATATAGATATATATATATATATATATATATATATATGTATATATATATATATATATATATATATATATACATATATATATATATATATATATATATACATATATATATATATATATATATATATATATAAACAATGTGTATATAGTTCATACTCCACCTCTTCAAAAAATCGCATTATACTTCCGATTGATTTTTAATATGTTAAAGGCAATATTGGAGGAAGCTCCACGATATTATCTTTATAGCTTATAAACTATGTGTAAATATATGTGTACAAACATATGTGTATATATATATATATATATATGTGTGTGTGTGTGTGTGTGTGTGTGTGTATATATATATATATATATATATATATATATATATATATATATATATATATATATATATATATATGTATATATATATATATATATATATATATATAGTTCATACTTCACCTCTTCAAAAAATCGCATTATACTTCCGATTGATTTTTAGTATGTTAAAGGCAATATTGGAGGAAGCTCGATATTATCCTTATAGTTTCCGCCATCTTTGAATATGGCCAAGGTGTTTTCATAAATATGGTTAAAACATTTTTAATCAACCTTGTTGTTTCATTATAACTGAGCTACTGAGCCACTGAGCTACTGAGCTATTAAATGAACTAGCTCAGTAAACTGAGCTGCGCTAAAATGAGCGGTTGAATCAACACCATTACAAACCTTTCAATCCATTTGCAACATCTGCGCTATATCCGTACGAGTCATCGCTACTCGATTTGCAGAAATACACAAAATTGAGATTAGGACACATTCTTAACTCATAAATACATCTTTACAAATTCAGCACAAAATACTTGCCACTTTTGCCAATCGAATTCGCTATTACATATAAATCATTTAGTTTTCAATTGGCAATTGTTTTACTAAAACATCTCAATTGTCACTTTTCAATTAAATTTGTCTACCAGAATATTTGAAATGTATAAATCCTAGTAATATTAAAAAAGTTTGTAACCTCTTAAAATATTGTAATATACAAGAATGATAAAATAAAGATTACGCCAACAAGCTGAAATAAAAATACTTTTCTGCGCATGATGGAGCTCTGACGTCACTCAACATGTGCTCTGATTGGCTAATAAAATTCAGTTGGAGAACTATTATGTTATTGTAAAAACATGACAGTGGGACAAATTGTTATTTTTCTACCTAAATTTTTTGAAAGCACACAAATTCTTTATAATAATTCCATATATAAATTTTCATTACTTTTAATACAATATTTCACTATTGCTGCAAATAAAATATAGTTTTCAAAAAGAAAATTTTTTATAGAGAACAAACGTCTCAAGGCCTTCTCAAGATTAACGTTTGCAAAGCTTAATTTCTGAATACGACATGAAATTTTTTATAATGACATCACACTGACTTTTTGCTATTTTCAGCCTAAAATTTTCCTTGAGAAGTGCATCTCTAAAAACGATTCAAATAAATATTTGCTTAATGTTAAAAAGTGTACATACATACATTTTCATTTCCAAAGTTTTATTGTAAGTTTGGAGGCCATCTTCTTTTTCAAGATCTTCAAGATCAGTCGGCCGTGGAGCATTTTCCGTGACCAATTTTTCTTCAAAACTATTCGAAATATTATTTTGTTTTTCAGTTTCACATAGTCTTTCATATACTTTTGCAACTACAGTTTCATTAGCAGTTGTCGTTTCAATTTCAATAGCACTTGTGTCTAAAGAGGGAACTGCGTGGGATTTTAATATTTTTGCACGCCGTTTGCTAAATCCTATTCATAACGCCTTAGTAACGTACTGCAAGAATTAATTTTGTTTTAACTTACCCATTTCAAATTTCAAGTTTCTTTCAAAATCCTCTTGCTTGAAATATAAAGCACAAATTATTTCTTTATCCACATTTACAGGCTTCACTCTTTTGCTAAAGATTACCCATAACTTCCTTCGAGCTTCATCTTTTGGAAAATTGTAAAACGATACAGCTTTTTGAAAACACAAACGTTTTATTAAAAATACTCAAAATATTAGATTTTAACATAATTTCTCACTTGTTTTTTTGCTGTTACTTTGTTTGCATTTGCCCACTGCACATTTCATATTTGCTCTCTTTCTTATCTCTTCACTTTATTTTGTCTTTTATTTTTCTTAGTTTTGCAGCTTTTAAACAACCAAATTTAAACACTTTTTTATAATTTTAATTATTTTAATATTTTTTATATGTATTTATTATAAAATATGACACGAAATTCGTTGTTTATTAAGCACCGATGAAATACTTTTTTTAAAACTCTCTGAGTAAATTAATTACAGGGCTGCCAACTATTACAAAATACATACATTTTTTGTAAGAAATTATAAATTTCTCATATGATACAGACTTGGTAACCTTTGCGAGGGGGATACTACGTCATCAAACGGTAAATCATGCGCAAGGCGTAATCTTTATTTTATCATTCTTGGTAATATATATAATTTGGTATAAACCAAATACTTTTTAAAATTCAGGTCGAAAGCCTCTGTATTTAATACCTTTGTGATTTTTAATTTGTATTCATAATTTATTATGTATAAGTTAATTCATGTCTTACTTTTTATTCAATTAAAATAAAACACATTTAAATATCATTCAATATATTTATTAATTGGTTTATATTTAATTATAATCCCTTTATAATTCTTAATTATAACTTAATTACGCGTTCCTTTCACATGAGGATTGCTTATTCGACGAAAGACAAAATAAGAGTGAGTACAGCTTACTTAGAAAGATACTTAAACCAATAATAATATAACGTCTGAGAGAACATAGAATAAAGGAAAAAGAAATAGAAGAAATAATATAAGAAAAGCATAGAAGAAGATCAATACTTTTAATACTACCTTAATACCCTCCCTCTTTAAAAACAGTCACCCTCGACTGTTAGATTTTTCTTTAATCTAAATAGTTTTATTAATTGACACAAAATAGATTTTTTTGGTATACAAAATTGCAGTCGGAAATTCGTTTCTTCTGGAACTTAGAATTCTATTGCAAATTATCCTTATGGACAGGACGATTATCTATCAGAACATAACTTCCCATGTCTTTTTGAACTATTTTTTCTATAAAGCGTTTGCTGAATTTATTGCCTATTCTTCTATTAAGTTTTACAAATACTTTGTCTCCTAGAGTGAAGGATTTTGTAACTCGGTGTCTGTTGTGGTAATTTAAGTCCTTGCATTGAGTTTCTTTGAGTTTCTTCCTCACTAATAGTCTTAGCTTCTCAGGAATGCTTTGAAAGACATCAACTGGCCTGACCCCAGTTATAGAATGTATTGTCCGATTATATTTACAAGTAGCAATCAAAACCAGTTCATTCGTGTCTATTCTTCTGCTTTTAAGCATCTTGCGATTTCAGCCAAAGTACTATGGAAACGTTCAATTTGGCCGTTGCTTGTGCTGGCGGAACTGTAAAAATTCTTACACCAAACTGGTTTTTAAGCATAGATTTAATTGTCTCTGAATTAAAAGCTTTTTCATTATCACAAACCACAGTTTTAACATTAGGAAAAAAGTTCATTATTGATAATAATGGAATTTTAATATCTACAATTGATCGAAATGTGATGAGAAAGATTAGTGCAAATTTGCTAAATTTGTCCATACAAGTAACGAAATGTGATTTATCAGCAGAAAAAATGTCTATATGTAACAGTTCGCCCATATTTTCAGGAATTGGGGTTTTACCGATTTGAGTCTTTTGAGGATGTCTGACATACTTTGCTTCCCTGCAAGTTTTGCATGTTGAAGCTACTTCTTTATGTTTCTTTCGAATGCCTGGAAAATAGTACTCTCTAAGAATTTGATTAGAATTTTCGCGAATATTGCGATGTGCCCTGTTGTGCTCGCTTAATACGATTTCAAGTTGATCTTCAGGATTCTCGATGTCTATCACCATATATTTACTAAAGACAAATTTCACAGCCGAGAAGTCTTTCACAATATCGCTTTGGATTTGCCCTAATATGTGGTAATCAGAATGAATGCAATTTACAATATTTGGATTTACAACTTTTTTTAGTGAGTTTATAATATCTCTTACTGTGTTGAAATTTATTATGTGTCTCATTTGGTTAACGAACATATGTACGTCTTGAAATGTCATCTGACTCTAGTGCCTTTAATAGAATAATTTGATTTTTGAAACAATTGATTGGATTTACAACAGATTTTATTATATCCGTAGAAGACTCTTCACTATGTATGGTTTCTGCAGAAGATGACTCTGACGCTGTTACAGTATCAGAATTTATAGCCTCCTCAGATGCGGACAAAGTTTCTGAGCCAATAGTGGCGTTTAGGCTCATTGACTCACTCTGAGCATGATGCATGTATTGCCGAGATAAAGCGTCTGCAACTATATTTTCTTTGCCGGGTTTATAGTGAAATCTTGGTGAAAACTCTTCAATAAATGCCCTCCACCTCCTAATTTTTGTATTAGGGTTTCTCTCTGAAAGAGAAAATGCGAGGGGCTGGTGATCTGTATAAATATTTACATTTTTTGCACCATACAGATAGTTCCTTAACTTTTGAAGAGACCATAGTATGGCCAGCAGTTCACACTCATTTGTAGAATAATTTTTTTCTGTTGTGGTTAAGGTTCTTGAAATCATGGTATGTAATAGGTCTGCCATTTTGGGTCAAAACACTACCGATTGCCCTAGACGATGCATCCGTAGTTAGTTCGAATGGATCATTAAAGTTTGGATGAAGCAATAGGACATCCTCTGATGACAACATGTTTTTTACTTTTTGAAATGATTGAAGTGCTTCATCGTCGAGACAAATTTTTATGTTTCGAGAGAACTTCGCTGGAACATTGCCGTTTTCTCCTCGTAAATATTTTGTAAGCGGCTTTGTAATAAATGCATAATCCTTGACAAACCGGCGGTAGTAACCCGCTAAACCTAAAAATGACCTTAGACTACGTAGTGTTTCAGGGACCTTATAATTAATAATATCGTTAATTTTTTCAGGACAGGTCCTTATACCATCTTTTGAAACAATAAATCCTAAAAACTCGACAGAATTTTTAAAAAACCTTGATTTATCACTTGAGACTCTCATATTTGATTTATACAATTTCTGAAGAACTCTATCAATATCGCTGATATGTTTTTCAGGTGATGACGAAAAGATGATTATATCATCAATATAAACGTGGCAAGTTTTACCTATTTCGTCACGTAAAACATCGTCTATCGCACGCTGAAAAATGCTAGGAGCGTTTTTCAATCCAAAAGGAAGCCGACAAAATTCAAATTTTCCATTGTTTACGCTAAAGGATGTTTTTTCCCTGTCATGCTCTGCTAAATTAATTTGATGGAATCCGGACTTTAAGTCCAGTGTAGTGAAGTAAGAAGATTTTCCTAAATTTGACAAAATGACCGTTGTATCGGGTATCGATCGCTTATAGTTTTTGAATTTAGTTTCCTAAAATTACAAGTCTCTTTTTCGGCTTCCCGAATTCATCGAAACCTTTCTTATCAACTATCCATATAGGATTATTATATGGAGAGCGAGAAGGTCTTATTATACCATTTTTCAGCAAATCATTTATTTCTCTATTCACAAAATCATTTAGAGCTAACGGATATGGATATAATTTTGAGTATACAGGCTCTTGGTCTTAAGTTCTAATAGTGGCCATAACCTTGGTGACAAAAGGAAGGGATTCTATTGGATCAGAAAAAACTCCCCCATTAGCATTGAGAACTTTTGCAAGTTTTTTAATAAAATAAGGTGGGGCATCACAAACATTAGGACTGATTAAATTATTGACAACTTTACAATGCAGAAACGATAACGTTTCTTCTCCGTCTTCATATTTAAGAATACCTGCTTCACAGTCAATTTGGGCTTTTATTTGATTCAAAAAGTCAAATCCAATTATCGCATCAAAAGTAGTTAGATCTCTTAAAATGAAAAATTGAGCAGTTTTGCCTAGTAAATAAGCTAAACATTTTGAAAAAACTTTTGAATTACCATTGACAGACTTTACTATAAAAGGTTTCCCAAGTAGGTTAACTGATTTCAAAGAGTCGAGATTTTTAATATAATTTTTTGATGTAACGGTATCGATTAATATTTTTAACGTCCTACCTCCGTATGATCTTTTTATATACGGCAGGAGGGACCGCGTTCTAAAAAATTTATTTCATCGTTTATATCGTCTTCAGAATGATCATTTTGTGGGACGTTATATGGCTGAGGCTCAGAGAAAATATAGCTTAAGTTAGAATTTGAAGGTTCACTAGAATCGCATTCAAGGTAGTTTTCCGCAGGATTATGGGGGTTTAAATAATTGACTCTTTGCGCTTTTGAAATATTTTGACGCAAACTATCAGATGATCGTTTGTGACGGTGTTGATTGAAACGGTTACTAGTATCGACCTCCATCGGTTCAGGATTTTGACGATAGTTGGTATCATAACGATGCATTCTATTGTTATTTCTATTAAATATATTGTTTTGGTGTCGGTTGGAAGGTGGATTAGGGTATCTGTTACTATTATTGATATTTAGCATTTGATTCTGGGGTGACCCACATTCATTGTTTGGTTGATTTCTAGGAAAAAAATCTTGTTGTATTGTCCTACTATGAAAATTGCGTTGTTGAGCTGGTTGATAATGTGGTGAATTATACGTATTGTTTTGATGCAGATTAGAAAAGGTTGTATATTATATCTTGCCTGGTTAGTATCAAGCTCCTGTGCGAGTGCAAGTGCAGAAGGCATGTCCGGTGGTTTACACGAAAATAACACATCAGACATTGGACGTCGCAATCCGGAAACAAATACGCGCAACGAATGTTCTCTATATTTCTGACTGAGTGCTTCAATCAATTGAGCATTGTCTTCATTGGTCATAATTACTTTGTTTAAAATCAATGCTAATTTCTTCTCGACTGCATCACAGAACTCAATAATGCCTTTAGAGCCTTGTCTTAAAGTTGATAATTCTTGCTCAAGGGTAAATATGGATCTTTTATCCCCAAATGAAAAATCCAACCTAGATAGAATTGCCTTAAAATTCAATACAGTATTGTAAGAGCTAAGTACGGTATCCGCTGCTCCTATAGCTTTATTTCTTATAATTCCTATAGCCTGATAATAGGTGGAGCTACCCTCATACGGTTCATACAATTTATGTGCAGTTATTACGGCTTGACGCCAAGACATATACTTGCTCTTATCTCCATTAAATTCTGGAATAGATTTCACTAAATGCAGTGATTCACAGCATGTGACAGTTGTTCTGACAGTTATAGGCCTATATTCTTCAACTTGTGTTGGATTTTCTAATATGGATAATCTCCTAGTCAGATCATCGATTGTGTTCTGAAACCTTAAGCGCGCTTGTTCAGTTGCCTGACTCAAAGCAGTATTTAGTAAAGCCTGTACTGTGCTGGTATCCATGGTTGCCGAAATATTTTCTGAGCTAATACTAAAGTTTTGTATGTCTGATGTCAATTGATCAATGCTCATATGGATAAGTAATTCTTTTAATTAATTTAGCTTTTGCAATTTTTATCAATCTTAGTTGTAACCAAAATCTATTTATGATCAACGTAAGTAACTTAATTGTTATTGTTGTCTTCTCAATACTCTTTAAAGTTCGAACTTACAAAAATGTAAAATGTCAAAATTGAAGGTAAACAGATTTAATTCATTATCAGGAAAATTTCAGTTTGAATACATATGTTTCATCAATAATTACCTTATTTAAATAAATTTTATACAATAATTTAATATTCAAAATCTACTTAGTTATTATTACAGTTAGCAGTTTTAAATAAGTTTTGTTAGCGATAAGGTTAATATTTTATGAGCTCACAAGCTATCAACTAATACTATTTACTTGATACTTAAATTTTTTTACAATCCCACAGGCAAATGTCTTATTTAGTAGCAGCTCTTGTGATTCTCTTAAAAATTAAGCAGAATCCCAATTTACATGGCTCTTTCATATCAACTATTCAGCTTTAAATTTGCGTTGCTAAGTGCTTTTATTGCAGTGATGTCAAACACAATTGTGTTGGTGAGATCACTCTTATCTTTTACATTCCCAGCGGGAGAAATGTGCGGTTGTGAGGCCTTACTAATGGCCTTTTCTAAGAATATCCTTTTATTTACCAATAATATATTCTAAATTTATATTTCAGTTTCGTAACAATAAAACATTTTTTAGGTTTGCGGATTTTAATTTATTGCATTTTTTTGAGCAAATGTATTTCCAATTGGAAAATATATGTTCGCAAAGGTATGTTGAAGGGAAAAGCGACAAACATTTTTGAATACATTTTTCCAGAACTCAATAATATTTACCCTATCTGGAGGATTAAATTCGCTCCTAAGTATGATTAGTTTTTAAACTGAGCATTTGGTTAGTTTATATACAAGAAAAACCTTTTTTTTTACCAAAAGCCTTACTTATGAACTCATTTAAAAGCTGCTTTAAGAAATTTTCGAAAAGATGTACCTACATACAGTGGCTCCAACTTATTTCAAACATCTTATATATATTGCATATATATTTATATAAATATATTATTTCTGTTTAAAGGCCTCAAAACAGGACTTGCGATACTTCCCGCTGAATGAGAGTGTTTCTCAGTAAACAATTATATTTTACGCTCTAAAAATAAAAGAGCATAAGCGTACATCTGAGTTTTGTTTCCACAATTGTGTATGACGCTGACATCACTGTTTTATTGCATTTTCTCTAAATATTGAGTTTTACTCGACACGAACTTTTTTACTTATTATTTTTTATGATCATGTCATGATCTTTTGAGTTCATTAATACCGTTTCTTATTTATTAAATTGTTTGTGGCCTTTCGGTTTTTTTTTTTGCTTTTTGCAAAAATTAATGAAAATAATTTTTAATACATCAGTTTTATAAGGGTTTGCTTGTAAAGTTTATTACATTACACTTATTAACCGTCATAAATGATTTATTTGAGAAAAGTTATTTCATATTTCCTGTCTTTATATCCATATGATTTAAGATTTTCATTCTATATTAATAATTCTTAACTTGTTTTAGACTTCACCAAAAATTTCGATTAATTTTATTGCTTTAAGTTTTTTGACAATTTAGCTTTAATTTATGTTTTATAATTTTTGATGTGTTAACATCTATACGCGCGCCTCTAGGGCAGTAAACTATCAGTTTCAATACATACGCAAGTGTAAGGTGTAAGATGCAAGAGTACGTGTTTGTTCGTTGCTTGGCAGTCGGTATTGAAAGTGATTATGCTTAGCAAAGAGAATAGTGACGTGGTTATACGTACATATATAAAAATGAGATAGCAAGACAGCAACGTATGTAGCTTATGTACAAACATAACAATGTATGTATGTACATTTGTCTGTTGCTTTGCATTCTCTTTGTTTTTTGTGGGTTTAATATAAAATAAAGAAACAAAAAGGTGTTAACACATCGCCCGTGAGTTCGAACACTCATTGATTTTTTTTATAGAGTTTATAAGCTGAAAATTTGCTATAGTTTTTTATACGGCATATCATATGTCATGTAGAGCGGCTTTCCTTATTCATTTGCACATGTTTTATAGCTTATTCCTAGTAGATAGCAGCTACGATTTTTTTTATTGGTATGACCATTTCTTTTACATGCGGTTTTTAACACGAGGATATTTCACATAGGTCAAAATCCAATTAACTTAATTATTGTGAACGAGATTAAATAGTTATTTCCCAATATTTACTTTGACGATTCTTTACTAAAATTATGTTATAGAATTTCTTGCTTTTAGTTGCAGTTTAAATTTATTAGCGTTGTCTCTATTGTCCCTGCTCGGGCGCCAGTTAATTCATGTCTTACTTTTTATTCAATTAAAATAAAACACATTTAAATATCATTCAATATATTTACTTAATTGGTTTATATTTAATTATAATCCCTTTACAATTCTTAATTATAACTTAATTACGCGTTCCTTTCACATGAGGATTGCTTATTCGACGAAAGACAAAATAAGAGTGAGTACAGCTTACTTAGAAAGAGAACATAGAATAAAGGAAAAAGAAATAGGAGAAATAATATAAGAAAAGCATAGAAGAAGATCAATACTTTTAATACTACCTTAACTTATATAAATTTTGTAAATAAATAAATAAATAATATTAAATGTTAACATTTTGGAGAAGAACGTGAAATATTTGGCTATAGTTTTGAATTGGGTGCTGATCTATAAGACCCCATATATTATGTATTATATATTAATAAACAGAAGCTCTGCAATATATAGCGGTATCAAAATTCTAATTAAATAAGGCTGCATAATCTTCAGACGGAGCTACTGAAACATCATATTCTGTTAGAATATGATGTTTGACTGAAAGTGTTAATGGTTAATTCCCCCGTTCAGATAATGACCGTGTAACCGAGTTAGCACCGGAGTTGGATTATTAAAACAATTAGTTCTTAGCTTTAAAATTGATTTCATAAATGGTTTTGAATTCTTTTCTTCAAATACTGCAGCAAAAAGACACTCTCTTCCATAAACAATAGAAAAAAGAAAAATTTGTCGATCGCAACTTGCTTACATTTATGCATTTTATCTTGACATGAACATACCGCCCTTCTGGCGCTATTAGCACAAAAAAGAGCTTAATTCACTGCTAATAACTAATTCACTGCTAATAACTAAATTTATTAGAAATGGTTTGATGAAAAAATAAAATAAAAAGTATAGAAAAGAAACAGGAAGAAATATATGTATAAATAAAGTACGTCGGTACTTCTTTGGGTCACGAGCTTCCTTTCTGTAAATTTTCGGTATGTTCTACGACTACTTCGCCAAAATAGTCTTCTCTAAACATAGGGGACTGTATGCAGATCTTGTCCACGTCAGACTCGACGACTTTGATCCACTCGTTATCGACTTTGGTAGAGGGAGCGATCGTTGGGATGGCCCAACGTCACCAGTGTCCGCTGATAAGTAACAATACATCCTAGTTTAAGTGGCGTACACGTTCATTCGAATTCGCACAGGGAGCAGCGAGAAAAGTTAATATGCGGATGTATGACCTCCTCAATGGTCATATGAACCCATATGTTTCCTGGCTCCACTGGGTGCAGCAGCGTATTGTACGATGGCAAATATCGTCTACAACGATCTAGGCTAGGGCAGTCCGCGAATACGTGCAACTGACCCAAGAAACTCCTGCATATCGCTTAGAACCGCGAACACACAGGGTTGATGTTGAACCAGGTTTGGGCTGCCATAGTACAGTGTAAGAAAGATTTTAATAGGTGATGTAAGGAAGGCGGTAAGACAAACAGATCAACACGCATATCAAAATAAGAAAGATTTCTTTGTAATTATTTGGTTTTATAACTCAGTATGATTTGACAAAAAAAAACTGTGTTTAGATTGGCTTGGTAATTGTGCCATTTTGTGTTCTAACGCCTACTATGCGAAGCTTTGACTCCTTGTTGGGGTGCAGTTTACAACTCGACCTAAGCAACATGCAATCGGACAAAGTGCTTCAATACGGAGAACTACAAGATAATTTTCTTTCAAATTTATGTGAGGCGCTTTCCATTTAGTACGCTTACATCATTTTTTTAAATATGCGACCCTACATAGACGACAAACTACGTGTTGCATAGTTTTCATTTTTCCCCAACGATTAGTGATGCTCACCGCCAAGTTAAGGTCTTCAGGATCAGCGGGTGCGAGTAATGCAGCCCTAAATAAAAAATTGCTAGGGGTAAGGACCGACAAATCTTGTCCGACTTCTGACAGGGGGAGAAGAGAGTAAAAAACTCTTTAAGTGCATTTTACAACTTTTTACTCAAGGCTTCTAGAGTCCACCCATACATGAAGGTGATGCTGTGATAATGTTCCAACTTAAACATTGATGTCCATATTTCTCGAGAGTGGTGTTACATAGACACGTTTTTCAAAATTTACGTTTTTTTTTACCGCGCCGAATAAATGTTTGCCATTATCAGAATTGATAGTACTCGAACAAACCCAACGAGCAATAAAACAGAAAAAAACAAGCAAAAAGGCAGGGGACGACAGATCAGTAGCGGTTTCAAGGTAAACTATTTGCGGAGTAAACGAAGAGACATATATAACCTTTCGTAATTCGGCAGTACGGACCAGCTAAACTTCTTATTTCAAATGGGCCGGCAAAATCGACGCTGGTGTTTGCGAAGGGTCGACTCAAAGTGGTTCTTTCTCTAGGCAATTCGGCCAGGTAAGGCGGCTATTGACGAGTATTATCTGGTGTTCATCAAGAAATGCCGTAAGTGACAATAGACGACAGTTTTTTGGGCATTATATATGTAACGTAGACATTTAAAATAATTTACGAAATAGATTTCTTGGAATAATTGAAATAAACGACTTCTCACAAGTAGCAACTCTTCTGCAAAAATTTTCAGTGCCGAAAAGGAAGCGTTAGTGCTCGAATTATGGCGCGTAGCGTTAAAAGTCTAATTATGTTAGCAATTACACGTGTAGCCCTTGGTAAATCAGAAAACCTATCGGGAATGTGTTCTTTTTCCGGAGATATAGTAACAAGAGCCTGAATATGTTTTCTTTCTTCAGCAGTTTCGAATTCTACGTTTGGGCATAGCCAGGATGATTTATCTAATTTTAGAAACTCTGTGCCATTCCACCAAAGTTTGCAGGCGTTCAAATCTGTATTGGTCAGCCCCTGGGTTTTGGGTCCGAAGGATTGTCTTGTGACACGACAGTTTCGGTTGCCGACCTTCTCTAATATTAGTGCCACTCCATAGTGATTTTAAGCTATTAAACACTATATTTGAATCGAACCATAGATACAACGCGTAATTCTTTAGGCTAAACTGTAGCGTTATAATGTCAACTAATCTAGTTGGAAATTCGGCTCCACATAACTTTAAGCGCGGTATTGAAGGATTCTTGATTGGAGCGACTTTTATCATAGAAATTAATAAATGCAAACCTAACATACAAATTTGCTTTATACGCCCACTCCGACGAATCCAAGAAGCCCTTGGAACCTTAAGGTCTGTAATGTCGTTGTGATGACTAAAAAAACCCCTGCCACTTTCGTAGCTAAATTTCGCTGATGCTTTCATCCTAGTCTATTTTATCCAGACACATTCGCTGCATCAATATTTTCGCTGTTCAATCACCGAAAGCACTACTCTTTTGGTACATGATGACTTAAAGAGAATTTTTTCCGCCTTGAAATAAAAGTAATCAGCTGAAGCATTCCATCGAGTACCTAGAGTATTTGTGTTACTCTTATAATAAGTGTGAGTAAGAAGTAACAAACTGTGAGCACCTACTAGAGCATTGCCTAAATATATGAACTTTCTGAAAATTTTAGCACCTATTAGATAACAATGCTCTTCATCGTCTGCAAGTTGCAACAGAGTTTTGAGGGCTAGATACGGTGCCCAATTTTACTGTATATGTGTATATATATATATATATATATATATATATATATATATATATATAAATGAAATTTATTTGTTGGTGGTTAAGCAATGTCTATATGCATTTCATTGGTGCTTTACCAAATCGTCAGTAGACTTTAACCACAGTTTTGAAAAGTTAAAAACCTCTTATCTTATGCATATACTTCCGAAAACCATCTGAGAATTCACAACTTGTAAATTACAAATTATTTTCAAAAATAACATCAGAATAAGAATAGTAGGCCTGGCCACATAGATTTTTTTTCTGTCACAAAGCCGAAACTTTTTTTTACGTTTGAAATGTCAAATATGTATAAAATATGGCAGAATTATATGCCAGTGCAAAATTTGTGTCTGCTTTGACATTTTACATTCTTTTCATAAGTGGCACGTGCAAGTCGTAGTTGGAAAATATAGAAATGTCGGCGAAAAAGGTAAATTTTGGCGTTATTTTTTTTTGTACTTTAGGCAGATGATTACTTTTTTTGGATAGAATATAAATCAAACTATTGATTAGCAAGCAAATTTGTGTATAAGGCTTGGCTTTTGGACCAATTAGGGCTTAAAGTAATCAGCCGCAAATAAATGGTGACGTTACTGACAAATTTGTATAAAATGTTTTTTTATGCATTAACTAATTAGAAAAGTGGTTGGATGAGCTGATTTTTTTTTTGAGTATTTTTGAAGTACTTTCATAATCAATGCTTAAATGAAGCATTATTTGCATATGGCAGGGTATTTTTGCAAAAAAAAAATTGCGTGACGTTACTGACGGATTTTTAGTTTTTACTTTTTTGCTTAATAATTTGGTATTTAATTGCTAGACTCCGATTCCTGGTGCACAAAGAGACAAGCATTATGTTGAAAAGCTAAAAGAAAGCAACAAATACGACGAGTATAAAAAAAGGCTGAAGCAATGACAAAATTGAGAGCTAACAGAAATGAGGAAGAAAAACTAATGCCAATAAGTGAATTGGCAATAATACAATTAAAATTTATTATTTTTTTGTGATATTTTATGTTTATTTATGTTAAAAACAAATACAACTCAAGTGATGCTTTAATTTTGCAACAATTAACAAGACAGAAATTAATAAAGACTTTTTTGTTTTCTGATAACAATGTGTTTTTATTTTGCAGTGTGTCCTGGCTTTAGTTCAAAATACTGACATAAAATTTTTATCACCATTTAGGAAGAAATTTTACAAATATTTCGCAAAAAAAAACAGAAGTCAGCTTGACATTTTTCGTACTGAAAAATTGAATTAACTAATACTCTATCATGCGGTTGTCCCCGTCCAAACAGCTATCCAATCGAGTGACGAGGTGGACTCCATTGTACAGCCAGCCAAGGTAAGATGGGCGGTGGCATCTTTTAAGCCCTTTAAGTCAGCAGGGCCAGATGGCGATTTTGCCATGGCTGCTAACCATATTTAGGGGAAGTCTCCTTTACGTGTACAGTCCCATGGAGTGGAGGGAGATGACTGTGGTTTTCATTCCGAAGGCGGGGAGGATTAACCACTGCACCGCTAAAGATTACAGACCAATCAGTCTGTCGTCTTTTCTGTTGAAAATACTGGAGCGACTGGTTGATTTGTATGTCAGGGAACTTCTTCCGCCGGAGAACTTCTGTGGTGCACAACATGCCTACTAGAGGGGTAGGTCGGTATAGACGGCGCTGCATGATGTTGTCGGTACTATAGAAGATTCCCTTGACAAAAAGGAGTTTGTTATGGCATCCTTTCTAGACATGGAAGGCGCTTTTAACAATCTGAACATATCCTCGATAACTGGTGCGCTCAGAGAGATCGGTGCGGACCAATTGATTACGGACTGGGCAGGAAGCATGCTTGGGAGCAGATCCATAATCTCCAGTTTGGGCATGAGCACGAAGAGAAAGGCTGTAACAAGGGGCACTCCGCAGGGGGAGTTCTGCCTCCGCTCCTTTGGAACCGTGTCTTGAACAGCATCCTTTTTAGGTTGGACGCAGGTGGCACCAAGGTAGTTGCGTATGCTGATGACGTTGTGCTCCTTATAAGGGGAAATATTTGACTACGATAAGTGAACTCATGGAATCAGCGCTGAACAAACTACTCGACTGGGCCAAGGGGAACGGTCTGGGTGTGAACCCTACGAAGGCTGTATTGGTACTTTTTACCAGGAGATATAAGATCCCGGTTTTTAGGCCACCATGCCTTGGTGGCACGAGCTTGGAGCTCTCGAGAGAGGCGAAATACCTCGGCATTATTCTAGACTCTAAGGTATCGTGGAAACGTAATGTGGAGGATAGAACGAGGAAGGCTCTATGCGCGTTTTACACATGCAAAAGAGTTTCTGGGAGGAGATGAAACCGTACATCCTGCACTGAATGTATACGGTGGTGATCAGACCCATTCTTACTTATTGATCACTTGTTTGGTGGAGGGCTGTGGACAAGTGTAAATATTTCTCTACACTGGGCAAGGTACAGAGGCTGGCATGTCTCGCTATGACTGGCGCGATGAGATCGGCCCCCCAGGCCAGCCTGGAGACAATGCTTGACTTGGCTCCCCATGGGGTTTTCATCAGGTACATATCTGCAAGATCTGCCCTCAGACTCATCGAGTCTGGCAGCCTCACGCATGACCGCACATGGCATTATCCTACAAAGGGTAGGAGGGCAGGTCCTGGGGAGACGGACTGATTATATGACTCCGGTCATGAACTTTGACAAGTCCTTCTCAGTCGCATTTCCGGAGAGGAAGGACTGGATGGAGGACTCCGCGACCCGCAGCAATGCGACCTTGGTTTTTACGGACGGATCAAAGATGGACACTGGCACTGGTTCGGTGGTGTATTCCGGGGATCTCGACCTTTCGGTATAGCTCAGGCTACCCGATACCTCGACAGTTTTCCAGGCGGAGATTTATGCCATTACCGAGGCGGCATTGACGATTGATGGGCTCAGTTTGGAGGCAAGAATTATTGACATTTGTGTGGATAGTCTGACAGCAATTAGGACCCTGGACTCGGGGACAGTGAGGTCGAGATGTGTGCTGGCATGCATTCAGTCTCTGGCTCGACTTGAGGGACATGAAGTCAGGATAGTCTGGGTTCCAGGGCATGAAAGCATTCAGGGGAATGAGATGGCGGGAGAGGGAGGTGACAGGCAGATGGTCAAGTATTACCACCTGTAGAGTCTCCAGAACTCTATGGCCCTCGCTTGACAGGGGTAGGACTAGACTAGAAGCTGACTTTCAAGAAGAAGTCGTTGGCACTCCTGGTGGGGGTCTTTAAGGCTCACTGTGCAATTGGGCACATGTTGGGGCGTTTGGGATTTCCCCATGATGGTCGCTGCAGGAGCTGTTTAGATGAGGAGGAAAAGGAGTCAGTACAGCATTTTCTTTGCGAATGTCCGGCCCTGCAGGAGCGTAGGCTTAGACCTCTAGGTTCACGTTTCCTGCGGGATCTGGACTGCCTCAGGGATGCACAGCTGGCTGCCATGGCGGGGTTCGTGAGAAGTTCTGGGTGGTTTTCAGGGACCACTACTTTTTTAAAGGATTGTGTAGGGTGTAGTCCTCTGGGCATCACAATGGGTCTTTATGACCTCCGAGTGTTTTTCTCGCTTATGACGGGCAGCCCTTCTAACCTGACCTAACCTAATACTCTATCATACAAAAATCAGCTCTAAAGGGCAAGCCCGATTTACTACAATTTTTGTATGAGATTAGTGCGAAAAGTGGTTTTGTCTTAATATCTCCCCAGGGTTGCATCTTAAAACTCCTCTATTATGATTTTTTGGCCGTTTAGGGTCCCTCTATTAACCCAAGAAAAAAAGACCCGAAAATCCTAACGAAATTCGTACGTGTGACGTTACTGACATTTTGCGTCACGTTACTGACACTGCTTTTATGTGATTAAAACATAAAATATTAAGTCCACCTTTTGGATAAAAATCATTTTTCATCCTTCCTTTTTAACATACTAGGCAATAATAAACATGAACTCTTTTCAATTCGCTCATTTTTTCACAAACGTTCAGTTACCTCCAAAAACACTTCCAAAATCCGGTGACGTTACTGGTGGCTTAAAATGGTCATAACTTCACAACAAAACGAGATACAGCAATATTGTCTGCGTATGAAACAACAGTTATGGCTAGAATTATAATAAAAATAATTGTATTTTGTAAAGATATTGACCAAAATATGTCTACGAGCGTGACGTTACTGACGGTGGCGTTGCCCATATATATATATATATATATATATATATATATATATATATATATATATAGATATATATATATATATATATATATATATATATATAAATGAAATTTATTTGTTGGTGGTTAACAGTTTCATTTATATATATATATATATATATATATTCTTTAAACACTTAATCATATAAAGCTTTGTTTAGCGGCCTTCGCAAAAAAAATTTATTTTCTTTTCTGGTAAATTGACTCAGAGCTATGTTTCTATTTGGACTAGTGAAGTACTAGGTTTAATGGGCAAGTTCACCACATATCTCTATGAAGAAGATCTAAATAATTATTTCCTTAACATTAATAAAATATTCACTGAGCTAGTTTTATGGAATGCTAGCTCAGCATATTCCAGATTCGACAGCATTACAAATATGAATGAATATTGAAAATATTCTTAATATTCCAATCTTAATATAAAATAATAAATAGAATTTCAACAAATTCATTTATTAATAAAATAATAAAAAATCATTTGCAGTCATGCAGATTCGAACTTAAGCCCGTTGAAAAAATTAACAATTTTTGATTACTTTAAACTAGCCCTCTTAACAGATAGAAATTCAGACTCATTTTAATTTTTTTCAGGAATTCTAAGTATTTTTATTCCCTTCACCAAAAATGGTGAAAGTATTATGGGTATTATAGACTTGTCAAACGATTCCATAAAGTATTTATATCCTCGATCTTTTTGAATAGGAAATTCGAATAATGTCAATCTATCTGTACGTGAAATTCGGCTACTGAACCCCATACAAGAGTTAGAGACTTCATTCTTGGATCAATATATTGGAAATTATAGTAAATAGATTGCTATTGAAAATCAGCAAAATTAAATGTCAGAGTTGGAAAACTTGCACTTATTTTTGGCATATGGAGGTATCTAGCAAACAATTCTAACAATTAGCCTATAGATCCTGATTAAATATAGCAATATAAATGCTCGATAAAAATATTTACACACAAATTTAAGCTGTGGTTTGAACTAACAATAAAAAGGAAAACATTCACATGTATTTTAGTATAAAACCAGAATTCAAACGAAAAAAGTTTGGTTTAGGTATAATGAATAAAAAAAAATTCAGACAAATGGGACAAGCAGAAAATCCAACGGCAACGGATATTAAAGAAAAATGTGTTATCGGTTTGATACACTTCTCGTATACAATTTCCTAATAACATTTTTTTAAATAAACACTGTTATCATATTCAACTAAGCCGCCGTGGTGACAAACAAAATACACATGGGTACTGAAGACGAAAGTGTAGCGCCTTTCGAAAACAACTGTTCTGCTCTGCTGTGTGAGTTGAATAAAACTGATGTTGACTTTCCTTTGTGCCTTGGAATACTTATCATGTCTTTCTGAGATTTAAAAACAAATTTCGGACAGTTAGCCTATGAATCTTAATTCAATTTAATATAGCAATATAAATGTTCGTGAAAATACTTACTACATACAAATTTAAACTATGGCTTGAGCTACCAATAATAAAATATTGGAAAAAACGTTCACATGTACTTAAGTATAAAATTCAAACCAAAAAAGTTTGACTTAGGTATGATGGAACAAAAAATTCAGAAAAATGGGACATGAAGAAAAATAATCAAACGGTAACACGGGTATTAAAACAATAACATGTTAACATCAGGTTGATACAGTTCTCGGATTCTTGTTCACAATAAAATTTGTGTAAATAGGAACTGTTAATAAGTATAGAAACTGTTAATAAGTGTTAATAACTAATAAGTGGTGACAAACAAAATACACATGAGTACTGAAGATGAATGTGTAGCGCCTTTCGAAAACAGCTGTTCTGCTCTGCTGCGTAAGTTGAATTAAAAATAAAAAAAACTGATGTTGACTTTATTTTGTGTCTTGGAATATTTATCACGTCGTTCTGAATTTAAAAAAAATTTCAAACAATTAGCCTATAAATCTTAATTGAATTTAATATAGCACTATAAATGCTCGATAAAAATGGTTACAACCCATTTTTTTAATGAAAAACATTCTGTGCCTCAGGAAGAATTAAATTGGTATCAAAAATAAAAATCCAAAATAATATTAAAATATTCGAATGGATACAATTTGTTCATATCGAAAAACAAAAAAAAAAATCTGAACACTCATGCTAGAGTTAATGTCGACGTCGTCGACGGCGTCAAATGTCAAAAAAAAAGTTGAATCGTATGAAATTGTATGGGAGCAGTTAATCTCAACGCGTGGCAACGCCGTAAAAGTTCAATCTATTTCAACTTTTTCGGCGTTGAAACGCCGTCAACGACGTCGACATTAACTCTAGCATCATTCTAAAATCGTAGAAAACATTTTTTACATTTTCGTTTCACTGCTCGGCACTATAATCGTTGCCAAATTTAGTATGAACCCTAAAAAGGTATTAACCCTCGAAGTGGCACATGGTTCTGGCCAGACATATTTCATTTTCATGCTTCAATTTAGCATACTTCTATTTTAGGTACATGACTGTAATTTTAGGTAATCTCCCAAAATATTGTTGGCTTTCGATGTATAAATTAATAATTGAAAAAAAGTCCTTGGAAAAAATCAATGTATTCTTCATAATAATTTTCTATTTTGTCATAAACATTTATTACTTTACCCATAATAAAGAGAAATATATATAGAACAAAAAAATTGTTGCCCTTTTCATTCCAAAGATTTTTTCAGGTCTATTTTTTCTTCCTCAGGTAGATAATAACATAGTAAAAAGAAATAGAAACACAATATATAACAAATATTTTCCTATCTTAGTAAAAACTTGAACGGCAAACAGCCCTTATTTCCATACAAATGCATGTAAATGTATAGGGGTCTGGCCAGACACCATGTGCCAAAACTAAGAGTTCAAAATATGTGCCTGACGAAGGGTTATTACAGATAATAGTTGTTTTTTCTACATTTTCATATGCTACGAGTATTGAGTTCTTAAAATTCTCTAAGCTTATAAAAAATTCCCTTAAAATTTTTAATTTAGTTAATTAACAATCAGTGCTCTTTAAAATTAAAATGAATTCTAAAGTCAAATAAAAAACTTATTGAATGACGTAAATTTTCCCCTTATGGTCACAATGATGTTCAGGTATTTTGTTTAACTTTAGAAAAACAATAAATAATAAAAATCTTCTATAATATAAAAACTAAAACAAAGGTATTGAAATATTTTCTCTACTTTTAGTACATACGTATATATTTATAAATTTTTAAGGTCATATCAAATTAAAGGTAAAATTAAGATTTTCCAAAACGCTTGACAGCATCTATTGCACCTTGATATAAAATAGTATTTCAAGTTTATTTATATGCATTAAATTTTTTTATTTTTCTAAAATTTTGTATAAGGTTACATGCTTCTATACAAGCTTTGGCTACACATGCACAAACCAACAAACCTACTGAAGTAGATACGATTATACGTACTGCTGTCTATCTTTCTTGTTACTATACCCTCCAAAAAAGAATATGGAGGGTATATTCACTTTGTCATTCCGTTTGTAACGCAGCGAAATATCCATCTGAGACCCCATAAAGTATATACATATATTCTTGATCAGTGATGAAATCTAAGACGATCTGAGCATATCCGTCCGTCCGTTTGTGGAAATCATGATTCAGTCCAAATGAAAAGAGTTAGACTCTTAAAATTTGGTATAAATATATCTTGAAGTATAGCACAGCTTAAGTTCGGAGATGGGCTAAATCGGGTAAGAGGGAAAAAAGTTTCCTTAAGCAGAACTAAGCCAACCTCTAAAAAACAACATAATTTTTAAATTTTTTTTTTGTAATTTTCTTAAGCAAATTATATATTTTCATATTAAAGAAGGTCCAACGCGTTAAATTTGGAGTCATAAAATAAAAAATATAATTTTTGGACCCCGCCCCTTTTAGTGAGCGTTATTATATGCATAAATATTGTAAAAATTTAACAAACTGTTTTACTTAAGCCTACATTCCTTAAAAATAAAATTTGTAAGCTTTAATGACGAAGCTGAGACGTAACCTGGTACTACTCTGCCCTACCCCCTCGTCCCCATTTGCCCCTTAATGACCCTATCAAAAAAAATTTTTTTTCAATTTTGTATATAATTATCCCAAACATTTATTTTTAGAGTTTAATGACAAAGGTGAAATGTCTCCTCCACAGCCCTTGGCAGAGCGACCCCGCCAAAATACAGTTTTAATACCCTCCAAAGAGAATTGGACCCCATAAAGTATATATATTCTTGATCAGTGATGAAGTCTAAAACGGTCTAGCAATGCCCATACGTTCGTCTGTGGAAAACATGATATTGTCCATTTTTGAACCACACCCCTTTAGTGGGCGTTATTATATGCAAAAATAGTGTACAAATTTATCAAATTGTTTTAATGACGAAGCTGAGACTTAACCTGGTACTAATCTGCCCTACCCCCTCGTCCTCCTTTCCCCCCTAAATTACCCTATATAAATATTCAGCAATTTGTATTCCTTCAGCCTATAAGAACCTGAGATGTTCTCTGATCTTGCAGAGGTGAAACGTCTCTCACTCGACCCTTCCCGGAATGACTCTCTCAAAATAGAGACTTAAAATTGGGTACGGGGATGTCTTGGAGGGTATTTAAGATTCGGCCCGGTCGAATACAACGTTTTTACTTGTTTTTTTATTGTTTCTGTTTTTACATATATACTAAACTTGATCATAGACATTCGAGAGAGTGGGTTTTTAGCTCAGTATTATATTAACAAGTTGCTGTTGTTATTATTGCGGCTGTATACTTTCTAAATTTTATTTCAAAACTATAACAAGGTGTATAAAGACAACTTAGCTTGTCAGTCTGCTAGCCACTTAGTCAGGCAGATAGATAGACGATTGAACGCAAAAACAAGCAAAAAGTATGTTATTTTAATATAATAAATAATATTAATTAGTGCGTTTGTAAGAAAGTTTGCTTTTAAAAATTAATTATATTATGAAATGTAATTGGAACTGAAAAAATAAATTTTGTAACCGTTAATTAAATTTTAAATAAATATTGTAAGTCGTAAAAATCTTGTTTTACCAATATTGCGTAAAAATAATACATTTAAGGCACCACCAAAACGTTAATGATGATGCTGTTGATAAAAAAACAAATGACTTAAGACGAAAACTTTGTAGAAAACATGAAACTTTGTGATAAGAAAAAACAGCTAAGAAGTAAATTTATATAATAAAAAGAATTTCGCCATGAATCACACGCGTTAATTCTTCTTACACAAAAAAATTAATTTTATTGAAGTTTGAAGATATATGTAACAAACCAGATGACTCAAGAATTTCGTTACCAAAAGGGACTTTTTTTATTTGAAACTGTTTACAGCAATCGTACGTAGGAATTATTTGCTTTTGGAAAACAATTCAAAGATGAAAAATAATTGTCTTAGAAGCACTGTGATCTCACTTAAATAATATTTCATTTTGTTTCCTAATGACGCCTGCTCTTTTGACACAAATCCCCTAAATACCTTGTTGTTAAATTATATTAATTTTTTTATTTATGAACCAGGTAAGAATAATGTGCTATGGAATTCGCAAATATTATTGTTTTAGCACAAACTTAACAACATTTATTATGCTTTCAAACTCTTCATTATGTTCGATAGTATTAATATTAATATTGCGATTATTGTTATTATCGTCATTATTGTTATTATTGCTGACTGTTTAAGACTGATAATGTATTTCTAATTTTTATGTTCATGTCACTTTCGAAGAATACTAACTACCATTACCAATATTTGTAAGTGTTCAATACTTCCCATACAGTTACGTTATGTCAGAAATAATATGAATATAAGAATCCCTTCTATTACTAAATAAACAGCCTTTAGTGATTATTGCTTGTTATGTGGTCAAGTATGTCTGCATTTCATTGGTTCTTACACCAAATCATCAGTAGACTTTAACCTAATTCCAAAATAACAAAACCTCAAAATTTACTTAACATCAGGAGCACGAGTTCAAAAAGGTGTCCAAGAATAAAACTTCTTCTCACGACAACCCTATATAGAAAGAATACAGATTTGCACCACTTCCGGATCACAAGTTCAAAACTTATAATATGTTGGATTTCGTGAAAAGATTTCATTCTGGATTTCTTAATCCTTAAATACTTAAGATCTAAGATATAATATAGTTGCAGTCCTTATACCTTTAATATATATCACGTGCTGAGTAACTTTAAAGTATTTTTATTAAGCACACTAGTTTAGTATGAACCATATTTGAAGCTAATTAAAAGGTATTAAATTTCATTGTAAATGTATTTTTCTACATTTTCAGGTATGAGTATTCAGTTGCTAAATGCTCTAAGCTTGTGAAAAAAATTCCCTTAAAATTTTTAACTTAATTAATTAACAATCATTGTTTTTTAAAATTCAAATGAATTCTAAAATCAAACAAAAAACTAATTGAAAGACGTAAATTTTCCCCTTAAGATTATAATAATCTTCAGGTATTTGGTTTAACTGTAGAAAAACAATAAATAATAAAAATCTTCTATAATATAAAAACTAAAACAAAGTTATTGAAATATGTTATATATTTTAAGTACTTATAAAATTTTAAGGTTATATCGAATTAAAGATTTGCACTACTTCCGGATCACAAGTTCAGAATATTATTGACCTCCAGGGAAGCTCTATTTTACTAGGTTACTGCTCATGTGGAGTACATATACCCGCAAAAACTTGTTAGATACTGGGCTTCCTAAGAGATGTCATTTTTAATTTGCAAATCCTTACATTCTTATGATATAATATGCCTCTCGCATTTACAGTCTTTATACCTTTAATATATTTCACGTGTTGAGTGACTTTAAAGTATTTTTATGAAACACGCACGTTCCTCTTGCTTGAAGTGTCTTTGAATCTAGATGCTTATTTATTTGTTTGCGCACTTTAGAATCGCATAAAATTGTTCAATCACCTTTACTGATGTAGGATTTTTTCAATGGCTCTATTGATTACCCCAATTTGCTTTATACCTTTCCATTTAATATATCTCCTACGAATCTTAAATATCCCTTTCCATCGGATTAATTATCATTGACATGTATCTAAAGCGGGCGGTTTATTATTTATTAAAATTAATTTCAACTTGCAGAAGTATTCAAATCTTTTATCGAATTCGGCACTGAGAGATCTGAATTCAGTTTTTATTATTATAAAATAATTACGTTATTTCACTTGGGCTAACTCTTAAAATAATCATTTTGATTTTTTTTTAAATTCATTTTAATTCACTTGTCTTAGACAAAGATCTATAATCAAACCAATGATATTTTAATGGATTTTGTCTTAGGTTTTTGTTTAAAACGGTCGAATAAACTAGATTTCACTTTACTGTCCAAGAAATAACTATTTAACTCAAATGTACTGTGGTCATAAAAATCCAGTGTAACAACTGTAAAGAAAACAAAATAAATCACCTGACCCTCGCTGTCAACTAATTAAACGCACCTTGGATGAACACACAAATTCATGCTTTACTTAAGACATTAATAATTATAATCAATAATTATTGATAGATTTGTCTATAATCTAGGGTGCAAAGTATGTACATATGTATGCATGTGGCGTAAGGGTTTAATAAATAATTAAAAACAAAACTTTTTACCTCAACTTATCGGTATAAGAGTTTAGCTACATATCTTATTAGTAGTATAACAGTCTATTAAACTATAAGCTAGAATTATGTGCATGTGCATACAAATGTATGTACATATGTACTTACGTACATACGTAATAGGTATTTTAAATAAAGACTAATATTACATTGCCTACTTAACATTTTATTCTTTTTGTGACAGAGCTGTGCGGCATTGAACGTGTGTAAATGCAAATATGTAAGTAAATATAAATGAAATAATATATTGGCTTTTATGGTCGTAATTTAGCAGATACTTTGTTATGCATAGCAGTATGCACTTAAAATTTTTTATTTCTTAAATAAAAACACATATGAAGATTTTATATTAATTTATTTAATAAATATGAGATGACATCATATTTATACAAAACTCTCAAGTGCAAAAATTTCTTTCGTTTCGCATACAATAATAATTAAAGATATATGAAAAAATAAATTTTGTGTCAAAAAAGAACTCGCAAACAGCTTTTATAAATAATTGTATGAGCACTTTTGAAAATCTTTTACATCAAAATATTCAGCTTAAAAATCACAGGTGGTACTGAATTCGAATTTCTTCATTTTAGCATGTATTTTCATTTATAATTAATATTTTTTTATTTTCATGTGTGATAAAAAACAATCTTATATCTTCTAGCTTAAGTTTTGAGGTATGACGAATTCAACTACGGAATAGTAAGCCAACTTTCATAACGTAAACAAGTGAAAACGTCATATTCGACCGGGTCGAATCTTGAATACCCTCCAAATATCTAGTAGCCAAATTTAAAATGTTTAACTTAGTGGGACAGAGTTCCTTTAAGACATCTCTGTACCCAATTTTAAATCTCTATTTTGACAGTCATTCAGGGAAGGGCCGTGGGAGAGACATTTCACCTCTGCAAGATCAGAGAACATCTCAACTTCTTATAGGCTTAAGGAATGAAAATTTTTCAATATTTACACTACTTTTGCATATAATATCGTACGTCAAGGCCAACTAAAGGGAACGGGGTCATAAAATAGACTGTATCATGTTTTCCACAGACGAACGTATGGGCATTGCTAGATCGTCTTTATGAGGTCAAATTCTTTTTGGAGGGTATTAAAACTGTATTTTGTCGGGGTCTCTCTGGCAAGGGCCGTGGGGGAGACACTTCACCTTTGCCATAAAACTTCAAAAATAAATGTTCTGAATAATTAAATGAAAAATTTATTTAAATTTTCTTTTTGCTGTAGGGTCATTTAGGGGGCAAAGGGGGAGGAGGGGGTGAGGCAGAGGAGTACCAGGTCACGTCTCAGCTTCGTCATTAAAGCTTAAAAATTTTATTTTTAAGGAATGTAGGCTTAAGTAAAACAATTTGTTAAATGTTTACACTATATTTGCATATAATAATGCCCACTAAGGGAGCGTGGTATTTTTTTTTATTTGATGGCTCCAAGTTTAACATGTTGGACCTTCCTTGACATAAAAATATATAATTTTCTTAGCTGAATTACCAAAAAACTTTAAAAATTATATTGTTTTTTAGAGGTTGGTTTAGTTCTTTTTAGGGGAACTTTTTTCTCTCTTGACCTGTGCTATCCTTTAATCCAGATTTCCACAGACGGACGGACGTGCTCAGATCATCTTCGATTTCATCACTTATCAAGAATATATATACTTTATGGGGTCTCAGATAGATATTTCGCTGCGTTACAAACGAAATGACAAAGTGAATATACCCTCCAATTCTTTTTAGAGGACATAAAAAGCTTACAATACATAACAAAAAAAAAACTTCATATACTTGTATTTTCGAGCAGCAAAACAATATATTTATACTCATTTTGTAGAGAAATTTGCATTTGAATATTTTATTGAAACCAGGGACCGGACAAAACGATTTTTTTTTCGAATTTTCAACTAAAAAACCAAACTAAAAGAGAAGTGATACGTGCACAAGCAATACACCAAAGGAATCTTTGTTACTTGTCTAAGCTTTATTAAAAAACTAAAGTTTATCAATTATTTGGTGAGTTTTATTTATTTCTCTTTTTATTTATTGCATATAAAATAAAAGTTATTTCTTGATTCTTTTTTATTTCTGAAAATTACTACCAAACGAAGCAAAAAATGAGGAAAATTTTAATACATTTAATAGAATAATTATAACATTTGTGAGAAATAATTCAACATAAAGCTTTGTTTAATTTGAATTTAATAGTATGTAACTAATCTTAAGAGACACGAGAGTATTTTTAAATACTACTAAATAAATAAATAAATAAAAAATAAATAAATAAAACAAATACATGCTATTAAATCCATAAGATCAATCAATTAATCAAGAAACAATTTTTATTTTCTGAGGAATAAATAAAAATCAAATAATAAGTTTTATCCAAGAAATAACTTTTATTTTCTAAACGAAAAATTAAATGAGGTTTTTTAAATAAAACTTATAAACGTTACGGCCCCTGATTAAAACACTCGCTGTGAAAGTAAAATCCATACTGATGTTACAACAACGTGTATTTATAAAAACAACAACTTTATATACACACAAATTTGAAAAAGCTATTAATAATCGATTGTCTTACGATATAAAATCTGAAAAAATTTTGTGCACAAGAGAACCATAAAACTCAAATGGAAACAAGTAAAAACGTTATATTCGACCGAGTCGAATCTTAAATACCCTCCAAATATTTAGTAAGTAAATTTAAAATGTTTATCTTGGTGGGACAGACTTCCTTTATATAATATCGTACATCAACGCCCACTAAAGGGAACGGGATTCAAAAATAGACAATATCATGTTTTCCACAGACGAACGTATGGCCATTGCTAGACCGTCTTAGACTTCATCACTGATCAAGATTACATATAAATACTTTATGGGGTCCAATTCTCCAAAGAGAATTTGGTACCAAATTGGTATTAAAACTGTATTTTGGCGGGGTCGCTCTGGCAAGGGATGTGGAGGAGACATTTCACTTTTGTCATAAAACTCTAAAAATAAATGTTTGAGATAATTATATACAAGGTTAGGTTAGAAGGGCAGCTCGCAGTAAGCGAGAAAAACTTTGGAGGCCATAAAAGGCCCACTGTGATGCCCAGAGGACTATAGCCTACACAATCTCCTCAAGACGAAGTACTGGTTCCAGAACTTCTCACAAAGCCCGTCAGGGCAGCCAGCGGTGCATCACGGAGGCAGTCCAGATCTCGCAGGAAACGAGAGCCTAGATGTCTAAGCCTACGCTGCTGCAGGGCCGGAGAGTCACAAAGGAAATGCTGTACTGACTCCTCTTCTTCTTCATCGAAACAGCTCCTGCAGCGACCATCATAGGAAAAGCCCAAACGCTCTGACATGTGCCCAATTGCACAGTGCCCCGTCAAGACCCCCACCAGGAGTGCCAACGACTTCTTCCCAAAAGTCAGAAGCTGTCTAGTCCTACCCCTGTCAAGCGAGGGTCATAGAGTTCTGGGGACCCTACAGGTGGTAATACTTGACCACCTGCCTGTCACCTCCCTCTCTGCCCACTCGTGAATCTTATTCAGCAGCTCAACTGAGAGAATATCAATATCCCTACGTGAGGCTGCCTCATCCAAGGCCGAACCCGCTCTAGCGCATTCGTCCGCCATCTCATTCCCCTGAATGCTTCCATGCCCTGGAACCCAGACTATCCTGACATCATGTCCCTCAAGTCGACCAGAGATTGAATACATGCCAGCACACATTTCAACCTCAGCATCCCCGAGTCCAGGGCTCTAATTGCTGCCAGACTATCTACACGAATGTCAATAGTTCTTGCCTCCAAACTGAGCCCATCAATCCTTAATGCTGCCTCGGTAATCGCATATATCTCTGTCTGGAAAACTGCCGTGGTATCGGGTAGCCTGAGAGATACCGAAAGGGCGAGATCCTTAGAAAATACCCTCGAACCAGTGTCAGTGTCCATCTTCGATCCGTCCGTAAAAACCAAGATTGCATTACTACGAGTCGCGGAGTTTTCCACCCAGTCCTTCCTCTCCGGGAAAGCGATTGAGAATGATTTGTCGAAGCTCATGACCAGAGTCATATAATCAGTCCGTCTTCCTAGGACCTGCCTTTATACACAAAATTTAAAAAAAAAAATTTTTTATAGGGTCATTTAAGAAGCGGGGAGGGAGAAGGGGGTAGGGCAGAGTAGTACCAGTTTACGTCTCAGTTTCGTCATTAAAGGTCAAAAGTTTTAAATTTTTTTTAAAGAATGTAGGCTTAAGTAAAGCAATTTGTTAAATTTTTACAATATTTTTGCATATAATAACACCCAATAAAGGGGGCGGAGTCCAAAAATATTTTTTTTTTCATTTTATGGCTCCAAGCCATAATCGTTGTTTGCTGGGATCAAGTCGTGTTTTTTGTCGGCTCCAATAAATCACCTGTAAAGTCTGTACTCAAAGTGCAAATACCTGCATAAATCGTAAATCGTGTGAAGCATCTTATAAGTAACAAGTTGCGCTGTTGTTTTCCTCCATAAAAATGTGATTTTATAAGTTAATTGAAATTAAATTTCTTTTATTATTTCACTAGAAGTTTGGTTGTTTGTGCTTGTTTCATCATATTACTCAAAGCAAGGTGAACTAAATAGATAATATCAAAGCAAATATCTACAGCTGTTTCATTCTATCATAATACTGGCAATACTGCACAACAGTTGAATTATCACTGCTTATTTACTGCAATACTCCTCGTTGTTAATTGTAAACTGCATTACCATTTATCACTACACAGTGAGCAAAAGTAATTGCATTCGGATTATTCATGAAAACTCAAAATTATATATATACATATATATATATATATATATATATATATATATATATATATATATATATATATATACATATATATATATATATATATATATATATATATATATATATATATATGTATATATATATACTTTAGAAGGATCGGATGATAGAATGATAATCTGCTGGTTATGTCACGGCTCATACCATTTCTGGCTTAGTGGGCGAGTCAATAGCAAAAAACAAAAACGTTCATTGGCGTTGTAATAGTTGCCAGAAAGTCAGTGTTGAATTTTTTAAATTCTTCCAGAGCACTAAAACCAATTTCCCGCAAATACAGAATAACCCTGGCCATTTAACTGAACAAATTAATGAATATGGAAAACTTTTTAGTGACTTTAAAACTTTAGATAGTTTACAATCACCACCCACAATTCGCCGCAAAAGCCCCAAATTGTTGAATAAAGATAACAATACTTCTGCAACAATCAATCAATATGTAGTTAATACGATTAATGACGGATCCAGTTTAACTAAAAATTCTCCTCCAAGAACAACTATGCCTAATGCCTCAGATAATGTTGGTAACATTATTCATGTCAACGATATGAATAATGACTCATCAACGGCCGTGCTTCTGAATAATGCTTCAAAATCTCTAAGCACCGCTCAATTAAGTAATTTTGATGTCTCAACTCCAGCCCCTTTAACCTCAATAGCGAGCTCGTCTACAGTTAATAATCAAAATTTAACTGGGGATTTTACTCGACAGTAAACTTAATTTTGTCCAACACATTACTATGACTGTTAATAAATCTCGAAGTATCCTTGCATTCATTAAAAGATGGGCAAAACAGTTTAATGATCCATTTGTCACTAAAACATTGTATATTGCATTAGTTCGGCCAACTTTAGAATATGGTAGCATAATTTGGGATCCACTTTGTAACGTTCATATTGAACGTCTTGAATCCGTTCAAAAACAATATCTAATATTCTGCCTAAGAAACGTTTATAGAAATCGGATGACACTTCCATCATACTCTACAAGATTAACAATGCTCAACACCTCTGTTTAGAATATTTTATTAGTATTGATCAATTCAAACACATAAATTTGAACTGTACTAATTCTTTGCAATTTTTGTTCTTGTCTTCAAGCACTTGGAACTTGAAGATTAGACGAATTTTACTTCAAGCACTTGGAACTTGAACGTAATGTGATCAATAAATAAAAAACGAGTTTTACCTACTGCACATATTTTAATATTTTATTGAATTATTTATACTACTTAATAATTAACAAGAATGCTAAATCAACAAAATAGTTTAATGTAACATAATACTCTTATTGCTAAAAAATTCATTAAATTGACCAATCAAAACGTTTTTTAAAGAAAAATAATTTTATTGTAATTTGATATATATGAACTAATACCAATAATAATAAGGGTATTCACTATATGTATATTATTATAGTAATTATAATAATGGTATTCACTCTAAGTACAAACAACCTCTTTTATGGTAAATCTTATCAGTGGTAACATCAACTCTGAATTTTTACTGAACAATAGATGTTTCAAAATTCCTCAGCGTTCACTTCGTTTTTTTAACCCACTCTATGTTACAGCTTGTCGTACTAAGTATGAAATGTCAGATCCTCTCAGAAAATTATGTACTAAAGCGAAAAGAAATGTATCATTTTATAGATTTTTCGCAGAACCTTTGTATCATCAAACGTAACGTCATATGTTTTTTTAATCATTAACTTTTACTATGTTCTTTAAATAGCGTAATATTTAATTTGTATTGATTTAATTGAATTAAATACTATTCTGCTTAACGCTTTGACGACGAATGGGGCAAATATGTCCCATTTGGTTTTTTCGTCATTACAGCCGCATTTTCTAATGGATTATGATCTTATTACTGTTGTTCCATAAAAGACAAATGCATTCTTTGGTATTCGCGTTAACACTGATTTTTTGTTTCAATTAGGCTTGGGGTCTTCCAAAAGTCAGAAATTTTAAAGAGTAAAGAAAACGCAAACAATTCAATAAAAAACATTAAAAAATAACTCAAAAAATTAATTTAAAATTATGAGATCCTATAAATGGTTCATAATTAGTTGTGATAAATTGCAAAACAATTTCTTTTTCCAGTAAAGCACGGTTTTTCATTCGACTCCGTTATTTGTGCAAACGACACAGCGCTTCCTGACTCCCCCTTCCATTCTTATTTGGTAATGTCCAGCTAAATTCGACACTGCCCCTAGTCTTCACCGTGTACTGGATTCTCGAGGTGTTGAGGTAATACCAACTTTAGTACTACAAAAGCTGTCTATGAACTGTGTAGCCAGGTTAGGTTAGAAGGGCTGCCCGCAGTAAGCGAGAAAAACACTCGGAAGCCATAAAAGTCCCATTGTGATGCCCAGAGGACTATACCCTACACAATCCTTTCAAAACGAAGTACTTTTTCCTGAAAACCACCTAGAAACTGTGTAGCCAACTGCGGGCGAAACTCCAGATGTTTTATAGAAAATGGCTTTGTATTATTTGTTGATATCTTTTCATGCACTATGTATGACTTTTTCACACCCAAATCCAAAATAACTTAAATCGTATTTGCGTGCTTTGCAACTATTGTACAAACGATCAGCAACTTATAGTTAGAATTGTTTTTGTTGGTTTTGCAATGTAAATAAAGCAATACGTTAGTGCATGCGCTGTCATATTTACGTTTTGTAACGACAAAATGCTTTTGAATGATTAATGCATTTGTTAAAATATGTTTACCTTTGACGACGATTTGATGATTTTTCTCGTAAAAGGAGTAACAATTTTTAAATTTTGACAACACTTTAGTCTTCAAATGTAGCATTTCCGAGTAAGAATCCTAACTAAAATTTGAAAAATTTCCAGCGGAAAATTCTTCGTCGACAAAGGGTTAAATAGTCTGTAAGGAAATTGTCCATGGAATAATTTAAATAAATTAATTAATTAATGATGCGGCACTTGAATATTAATTCAGACATAAGAGTAAAGAGAATACGTTCTGCAATGATGAATCACTTTTATTTATCCCTGCTTCTTAAAAGTAACAGAACATTTTATAGATCCGTAAGTAAATATTTTCATTGTTAATATTATTTTTAAAACTAATTGCTAATCCCAACTACAGCGCATGGAGAGCTGCTTTTGGGAAAGAGATGTTCCTAATCTAAGCGAAGAAAAATTTAAAGACAATTTTAGAATGTCCCGCAGATCGTTTGGATGCCTTTGTGACATATTGTCTTGCATGACAAAAGACGACAATAACTTCCAAAAACTTATACCTTATTATACCTTAGTATTTATCAATTAGCCAACTTTTCAGTGTTGGCATGTCAACCGTGTGTGTTATGTATGTATATTGATTGACTTCTGTAAAGCATAGATGCCCAAGGTAGTAGTATTGGTGAGAGTGACGAAATAACACTGGAAGAAAACAATTTGCTATTCATTTTATTTAGTCGTCAACGAGGTTGCGACGAAAACACATGTGTGCCGGGTGTTGTCATTTTTTTCTGTTTCTTTGTTTAACAAAAGGGAAATGTAAAATTAATGAATGTAGATATTTTAGTAATACTCTTGATGAATGTATTTATTTTAGTAATACTCTTGATGAATGTATTGATATATATATACATATATATATATATATATATATATATATATATATATATATATATATATATATATAATACATACAGATATAATTTATATATGAGGACTTCTGGATAGTATGTTATATTTCGAAATAAAAAGATTCTTCGAAGTGTTTATAAATTTTCCCTCAATTAATCGTTGTTCAATTTGCAATTAAAAAGTAATGAAATCTTCTATGTTGATACTCTTATTAAGTTAGATAAACCCATTTTTAAATTCTCCTCCACCATATCTTCATTATTTTCTTTAGATTGATTTACCCATTCCTTCAACTTTTCAATAAAAATGTTCTTATACATTTTAAATTGTTTTTCTTTTTCTTCCCCCTGCAAATAATTCATGTCTTTGTGAACATCTTCAAAATGTTTTTTTAAATTATATTTCTTAGTTTTTTTAAATGTCTTATGACAAATAAGACATTGCATGTCATCAAAAGCATTTTGTAACATAAAATACTTTTCGGCTGACATCATTAATATATCGCAATAATTTCAATTTATCTGTTCACTGACAGCAGTCTCTCTGACGATTAAAATTTAAAATAAGACACAGAAGTTCTGCAAGTGTAGTTTGTCTCTCCCATTCAACATGCTGATTTCCTATTGGTTGATTGACGATTAAACAAAAGAGCGTAATTATACGTGTGAGTTTAATTTGCTGATATCAGCCACTACTGGGCATCTATGCTGTAAAGCAACTTGGCAAGGAATGCATAGGAATCATCTTTCCTCATCTGTCCTCTCAATACTATCCCCTCGTTTTCAGTTCCGGCGCAATGCATTGTATATATAGGGGTTATCCCCTGAATGCTGGTCCAAGACAAAAATATATTTATGTATATATTAGTGCTTTTTGTTTGTTATGTGATCAAGTATGTCTATATCAGACATGTGCAGCTAGTACTCTTTTGAGTCATCGTGTTTTCACACCGATAGTAGCTTCATCGTTTTTTCACACCAACATGTCCGAAAGCTTGCTGCTTGTTTACCGATTCAAAGTCAGTTGCTATTCTGCAAAGAGACACCGTATCGCTCTGCAAGCAAAATTATTTGTAATAAAAAACAAAAAACAAACAAAAACAAACAACTGCACTTAAAAAAAAATGGACGAATATAAAGAAATTTTTATGTTTGTAAATGGCAAAAATAATGCGCAATGCCTGATTTGTGATAAAATCTTCACAAATTTAAGATTTTATAATTTAAAAAGACATTTCATATCCATTCATAAAAATATTAATGAATTCGGGTCCACGTACGACTGTGAAGCCGCTTTTAGCATTTTAAAATTAATTAAAAGTAAATATCGCAACAAATTAACGGATGAACACCTATGTGATTTATTAAGAATAAAACTTTACGAGGGGGAAATAATCATTGGAGATGTTGATATTTGATTTTTTTTTTAAGATTTAGTTTTAATTTTTAATTTTTTTAATTTTAATTTTTTACTCAGTGTACTACTTTTGTTTTCTCTGCTTTTGTTCTGCTTGCTGCGTTCAACTTAACACAGTCGCAAAATTCGTAAAACTGATTTGAAATGCGTTTGTGTCAGTTTGCACATGTCTGGTCTATATGCATGCAATTCATTGGTTCTTACACCAAATCATCAGTAGACTTTAACCTAATTCCAAAGTAACAAAACCTCTTAGAATATACATAAACTCCCAAAAATGAATTGAGAATTACACAAGCAAAACTATAGGATTTGAAATTCAAGAAAACACAACAAACAAATTTTATTCGATATAAATCTATTTTGTTTTTCCACCTTCATACAATTAGTGTGCCGTTGGCAAACAATAAAAGTATTTAAAAAAGGCACAATGAAAAACAAAATCTACACAAAACGTTTTTAAAATCGTTTATTCGACATATTGTCTCAATTAAATTAGTGCTTTTTGTTTGTTTTTGCATTTCATTGGCTCTTACACCAAATCATCAGTAGACTTTATTTAACCTAATTCCTGTTATGAAATTTTTATTTGACATATTGTTGTCACAATACTATTTTAAATAGTATTTATTTGAAATTTAATTTGGTAAAGCACCAATGAAATGCATATAGACATTGCTTGACCACCAACAAATAAATTTCATTTAACCTAATTCCAAAATAAGAAAACATCTTAGCTTATACATAAACTCCCAAAAATGAATTGAGATACTTGACCACATAACAAACAAAAAGCACTAATTTAATTGAGACAATATGTCGAATAAACGATTTTAAATATATATATATATATATATATATATATATATATATATATATATCCAAACATGTTCGTAAACGAAAATATTGCAAGCTCTGTGTGTGGTTTTGAAGATTTGGGCTTTCCACGGTGCTATGGTGCTATTGGTAAATAAATATACGCATGCATACACCTAGAGTACATAATGTTTTCATTTTAAATTATGTACTTACTTATATGTACATATATACATATACATTCATTCGCAGATGGTTGTCATATAGAACTACTGACTATTATAATTATAAGGGATGGTACTCTACTGTTTTACTGGCAGTGATTGATTCGAGGTAAAAACTGTTACAAATTCCTTTTATTGTACTCACTAAAAGAATTATAAACTGTTTATTTTAGATACAGATTTATTTATATAATGTTCGTAGTCCAGGTCGTTGTAATGACTCGTCAATTTTTGAAAAGTAAGGTTTTAAGCAGAAAATGTCCGAAGGTGTTTTAAGGCAACAATTAAAAAAAAATAAATGGAAGAAACATTTCCCATCTTTGATTGGTGACTCAGCGTATAGACCATCTGAACATGTAATGAAGCCTTATCCATTTAGCACAGCCGCATCCGAATCAGAGAACACTTTTAATTATTGTCTTTCAACATGCCGCAGAGTACTAGAGAATGCTTTTGGACACTTAAAATCAAGATTTAGGAGAATTTGCAAAGGCATAGACAATATCATTAATAATGCTAACAACGTTGTAAAGGCCAGTTGCATCCAACACAATTTCTAGATAGAATAACGTGACATAATAAATGATCAGTGGCTGGAAAAGAAAAAAAACAAGATATGAGAATACCAATAGACCACAGCCACTGGATTCTGAAAGTTATGATTACGACTGCAATGGGAAAGCTATGAGAGATTGTTTAGCAGAACACCTTTTAAATAAAAACCCTTAAATGAAATATTAAATTTTTCTATTGATAACATAAGCTAAACTGTAATATTCATACTTGAAATTAAAAATTTAGTTCAGTTTTTGAAAAATTCTAAATAAAAATGCATATGTAGAGTAAATGCGGGTAATATAGTATAGGCTGGTAATGTGGTATAGTAGCTTTTTTCTTAAACTGACAATATAAGAATAACGGAAACAAACTTAATAGTTTGTTGCTCTCAGAGAATTAAGAGAGCAAGGATCTGTTTTATATTTGGTAGCCGTTTTTGGAATCAGTTAAAAAAATTAGATTTTGCGCTCGGTCGACTTTTTTTTCGGTTGGAGTTAAAAAATAAATTTTTGTTTTAAAGGCGTATATTAAAGTTTTTAAGTGAAAGATTAAAATAATTGGTAAGTACTAAATAAGCAAATAATGTATAATTTGGTTAGTATACCACATTACCTTCCAAAAAAAATCGGAATGCCGAAAACAGGTGAAATAAGAAAAAGAGCAGCAGAAAATATGGAAAAAGCTATACAGGCTGTCCGAGATAGTGAAATGGGTATTCTTTTGGATTCAAAAACATTTGGCGTACCCCACACAACTTTTGGTACACTATACCATTTTACCAGCATATGGTGTACCACATTACCAGCACATTTTTTAAAATGGTCTTTAATGGGATTTGAACTATTTTCTCAAGCATCTCTAAAATTGTGGATTTGGTGTTTTTCTCAAATATATTCCTGGATGCACAACACATGTAGCATGTGGATGGTTAAATAATAGTTTAATCGAACAAAAAATAAAAATTTGGTAATCAAAAAACAAATAGGTATACCATATTACCCGCACTTACTCAATGTATATATATGTAAATTATTGCAACATATTTTTATATATTTAAATGTTCTCCTTCTCCAATTCTAAAAGCTCTTCTTGCGGCTTAAGCATTTTCGAATCTATTACTTTCCTCTCTTCAAGATCCTGTTTCATTATTTCTTTGCTTTCTTTAACCTCTTCCAAAATTTCTATTTGAAATGATTTTTTTTTAGATTCTCGCTCTATTTTCACTTGATTTTCTTTAACTGACTCTTGAAATAATGTGGATGTTGGCTTTTCAAGAATCCCTTCAGTTTCGCATATAAAGGAGACTTCAGTTTCGTAACCATCTAGTACTTCGATGTTGCAATTCGAGTCAACAACTAAAAGAAATAATTACTTCTTTCATCATTTCAACTGCTACGAGAGCAACACTTTCAATACTTACTTAAACTATCCTCCATAAGCTCCTCTACTTTATTGCATTTGTGGTTGCCAGTTATAGAATGTACTTTATTCTAGAGTGTCCATGTAGATGGACTGCCTCCAGATGGACCAATTTTTTTCTATTCCGTTCTAAAATAAGTATACATATTTATGTATGTAATTGTGTTTGAATGTATGGTTTAAGTTAACAAAAAATCTTACCTGTATTTGCTGGTCAAATTGTGAACTTTGATGCTTATTTCATTTGGTGTAAAATTATGTCCGAAATCTGCCATTTTAACACTAATTTTTTTATATATATACATATGTGAATTTTTTCGGTTACCTCTTAGATGGCCTATGTTTTCCTCCCATAACTGAATTAGGAGGCTTTCATCAGATTCAGTCCAGGTTGACCGCTTTTTATACATTCTTCTGAAATATAACGTCCACTCAATTAACGTCATTTAAATGTATTTTTATATATACTTGTACTTACTTGGCCATTACAATATACATATGTATGTATATTAACTTTATTTTTACAAATTTAAATTTTAGATTCTTAAAATTTTTTTATGGTGGCTATATTATTTTTTCTGAAAATTTTTAAATATGTTTTAAATTTATTTAGTAATACATATAATGGGTGTAAGTGTGGGATTTTATTCAAAAACATCGTGGTATATTGTAATTTCTGGCTTATTTCGACGAAATTCAAAAAAAAAAAATTAATTTGATAAACGTCAAAATGTATGGGAAATTACTTAATTTCAACTTGATTTCGTGGCATGCTGAACGGGCTATTAGGTATATTCAGATTTTGCGATTCAATTCTCTTTTACTTATTTTTATGTTATACAAATGTGATCTAATGCAGGCATGCACAGAACAATTTCGCTCACTTATACAATAACATAATTAAGTCGAACAGAATACACAATGGGTCATACCAATAAACAGGTATATGCATCAGCACAGGTGATAGTGAACAGATTGTCAAAATTTGTGAAACTCGCCGCAATTTCATGTTTTCTTTTTACTAACTGTTTTGTTTGTTTGAAATTTTTGCAGTAATTTTAGTAACTAGTAAACATTATTTCAGTAAACCGTAAAAATTTTTGGTTACTGAAAATTTCAGCAAAATTTTACTGAAATTACTTAAATAACTTTTGCTGGTGACGAAACAAACTTAGTATATGAATGTACCTTTAAAAATTCACTTTTCACGTTTAGATTAAAAAACATGAAGGTGCCCTTTTTATAATTGATGTGTCCCTTTTTTTTGACCATTAATGCTTTTTTCTTCAAACTCCTATATTAAAAGCCTAATTTTCTCAATACAATAAAAGTTATAATCACCAATACAATATTATCATCATCAAATGGAGTGTGCAGAAATTAAAATCTTTTTATCAAATTACTGTAATATTATTGTTTAAAAAACATTAATATACATATGTTAGTTAGAGGGTCATGCCTAAAGCATATGCAATTGTTTATAATTATTAATTGTTTATAATCGTAATCATAGCTGAGCTTAAATAGGGTGCAGACAATTTACAATTTTCGGCAATTTCCTTAAAGGTTTCTCCTATAGCTAAAAGTCTTAAAGTTGCAGCCAATTTTTCTTCAACTGGAATACATTTTCTCAAATGTGTATTGCCTTTTTTTATTGCCTTCTCTTCTTCTAGAAGTAATGCTGCAGCTTCAAAGTTACAGGCACTAGAAATTCCTCCTAAGATTATTGCCGATTTTTCATCACTTATTCCAGCCATATTTGCGCTAAGTTTGTTTCAAAATGTATGTGTACAGCGAACGAAAGACAAACGTCAAATAAACAAAAAAAATACTAAACACACAAAGCTGTGTATACGTATACAATTTTATGCCAGATGAATTAATCCAGTGTGTTTTGAAAAGAACAAAAATTAAGCGGACTAAAAATTCATCCAGTGTGAATTGCCTCATTGAGCCTATTTACACTAGATTAATTATCCTGGCATAACATGACAGATTGTAGGCATTTTCAGTGAAGTGTGTCGTTTTTGGTTGGCATAATTTTTCAACCAGCTTCAAACCCGCATTAGCAAAAACCAATGCATACCAGAGAACTTCACTTGTTGATTAAAAAACCGTTCAACAATAACAAAGGCACAAAAAACTTGTCTCTTATTTGCAAATGATCAAACTTGCCCGCACACTCTCTTTTGTTGTTGATTTTAAATCAACCGAACATATGCCTCTTTAATGGTTCTGATGCTAAACACATCGGCTTACTCACAACAATAATCTTTTTTAAGCTAGGAATAAAAACATTAATCAAACTTGCTCAAGCTTTTATATGCGTTGTTCATTATAAGGCAATCGAACCACATGCAAGTTGAACACTTGCTTATTTTCATCATAGGTTGAATCAAACTTGTCAACTTGTGTACTTGTCTATACCGCTCAACGCTCAAAAATTTGATCAACATTAAAGTACAAAAAGCAAGAAATCATTGTGTATGAATTTGTTCATTCCTATCAACAAAGGCACGCTTCTTTTATACCCTCCAAAAAAGAATTTGGAGGGTATATTCACTTTGTCATTCCGTTTGTAACGCATCGAAATATCCATCTCAGACCCCATAAGGTATATATATTCTTGATCAGTGATGAAATCTAAGACGAACTGAGCATATCCGTCCGTCCGTCTGTGGAAATCACGATTCAGTCCAAACGAAAAGAGCTAGACTCTTGAAATTTGGCATAAATATATTCTAAAACTTAGAACAGGTCAAGTTCGAAGATGGGCTAAATCGGGCAAGAGGGAAAAAAGTTCCCCTAAGAAGAACTAAACCAACCCAGAAAAAACAACATAATTTTTAAAGTTTTTTGGTTATTTTGTTAAGCAAATGATATATTTTTATGTCAACGCCTTAAACTTGGAGCCATTAAATAAAATAAAAATATTTTTTGACCCCGCCCACTTCAGTGGGCGTTATTATAGGCAAAAATAGCATAAAAATTTAACAAATTGTTTTACTTAAGCCTACATTCCTTAAAAATAACACTTTTAAGCTTTAATGACGAAGCTGAGACGAAACCTGGTACTACTCTGCCCTACCCCCTCCTTCCCCCCCTAAATGACCCTACCAAAAATTTTTTTTTTTTTAAATTTTGTATATAATCATCCCAAGCATTTATCTTTAGAGTTTTATTACTGCCGATTTCTGCCCTACCTCCCCCCTCCCACCTCTTCCTTTGCCCCCTAAATGACCCTACCAAAAAAAAAAATTTTTCTTTAAATTTTGTATATAATCATCCCAAGCATTTATCTTTAGAGTTTTATGACTGCCGATTTCTGCCCTACCCCCCCCCCCCTCTTTCTTTGCCCCCAAAATGACCCTACCAGAAAAAAATGTTTTTTTAAATTTTGTATATAATCATCCCAAGCATTTATCTTTAGAGTTTTATGACTGCCGATTTCTGCCCTACCCACCCCCCCCCTCTCTTCCTTTGCCCCCTAAATGACCCTACCAAAAAAAAATTTTTTAAATTTTGTATATAATCATCCCAAGCATTTATCTTTAGAGTTTTATGACTGCCGATTTCTGCCCTAGCCCCCCCCCCCCCCCCCCTTCTTCCTTTGCTCCCTAAATGATTTGTATATAATCATCCCAAGCATTTATCTTTAGAGCTTTATGACTGCCTGTTGCTGCCCTACCCCCTCCTCCCCCTTTGCCCGCTAAATGACCCTATCAAAAAAAAGAAATTTTAATTTTGTATATAATTATCCCAAGCATTTATTTTTAGAGTTTTATGACAAAGGTGAAATGTTCCCACAGCCCTTGCCAGAGCGACCCCGCCAAAATACAGTTTTTATACCCTCCAAAGAGAATTGTGATGAAGTCTAAGACGGTCTAGCAATGCCCATACGTTCGTCTGTGGAAAACATGATATTGTATATTTTTGAACCCCGCCCCCTTTAGTGAGCGTTGACGTACGATATTATATAAAGGAACTCTGTCCCACCAAGTTAAACATTTCAAATTCACTTACTAAATATTTGGAGGGTATTTAAGATTCGACCCGGTCGAATATAACGTTTTTACTTGTTTTATTTTAATTTACAGTGGTTTATGATGTCCATTCGCGTTGTTTATGACAAAATAGGAAATTTTTTTAAGAAAATATTATTTTTATTTGCAGTTCGATATTGCAAATAATATTTATTATAATTTTTGTTTATTTTTATTTGTTCTCCTTTACAGTGGTGTTTTTTGTGTTATTTAATTTGTATTTCTTATTAAGCTAAAATTGAGAAGCACAAATTTTCTGCAGCATAAGTAGCCTTCCAGTACTTATTCGTCTTCCACAATTATTTTACTTAATATGGACCGTATTATATTTTTTCCCTTACGCCGAGGCGACAAGGTGTAAACTTTCTTGGAAATTTTACTTAAAAAATTTTTTTTCCCTTTTGTCATATTTGCATGTGTATTTCGGCGTATGTAATTCAACTAAATTTGTTCTCTTAATCGGACACATGTTTAACAATAAAAAACAAACAAATGATCAAACTTGTGCACACATTCTCATTTGTTTCAATTTTGTAACGAAAAAAGTCCCATAAACCACCGTGCATTTGCCCATGTGTATTCCCTTTAATTTTGTTTTTGATGAACAAATTCAAATAAATACTAAACCTGTACCTCCACTCATGTATCAGTGTTGAATTGGTTATGTTGTTTGCATTGTTCGTATATCATATTGCTCAAGTCACACAGACGGTCGGTTCAAACATGTTGTGTGAATTAATGAGAATAAGAGCGTTTGGACACGATGAATTTACTGCAAGCCCTTCTCTTGCTTGTGCGATCTTGCTCATAAAATGCTTTTGTTAATTTTACTCATAATCAGAATTTGATGTATACATCAGAATGAAATGATTTTTAATCATCATTGAATTTTTCTTTAATCTTTACAATGAACAAAAATTTGCGTGCTGAACAAAATCAAGAAAAATCGTGATTTTGCAGTACTCTGATGTATACACACTTATGAAAACACAGATTCTGTGTTTTATTTTTAAGGGAGCGTTTTTTAGCCTTTAGTTGTGAATCTTCGTGTAAATAATACTAACACACATACATAATGCTGTGTTTACGTCAGGGAAAGGCAACCTATACTATTACATTTTGCTTTTTTATTACTTATTACTCTCTGCGCTCTCACCACGAATCGGTATTGCCAATCAACTTTCGTCACTTCTCCCCAATTAAAACTTTAAAATCTCCAAAAACTAACTTAATTTTATTATGGGTATTTGCAATATATTAGAAAATTAGTATCGGCATGGCATTAGAGCAAAATGATGTTTGTGGCTCTGTATGCAGTGATGGTGTGTAAATAAGAAGGTTTTGTAGGACATTTGACAAAGAGTAATGCAAATACACATACGTACATAAATATTTTTCATTGCATTATTCACCAACAGGAATTATTTGCAAAAAGTTTGAATGTAATGAACACAATGAATTGTGGTTCAAATTGTTAACAAAACACTAGGTGGTCATAAGGGAATGTCATTCATAATTTTCCGCATCTCTTCATACTTTTCGCCAAAGCATTTGCCTTTCCCTGTACTAGAATCAGCAAACATTTTTTTCATAAAGATTTATGAAAAAAAACTGTGATCGGACTCACATTGCTTTCTGGCAACGCTGATTCTTAAAGTATGCGATAAACACAACCTGCCTGTTTGAATGCTGAAACTAGACTGATTAAAGTTGTTTACAGCTCTACAATGCGTGTACACACGTACGTAACAGAAGAGTAAATGAAAGGCACCGCGCCCTGCATTTGCCTTTCCCTGGTTTACGTATACAATTTTATACCAGATGAATTAATCCAGTAGCCTTATTCACAATCCTGTGCAAATGGTCTTGCATTATTGCATTTGCAAATAGAGATTGCATTTAGGAACATTTTCAATGTATTTTGTTGCTGTACAGTACAATTATTTTACAAATGCAATGATGCAAGACCATTTGCATAAGATTGTGAATAGGGTTAGTGTGTTTTGGAAAGAACAAAACTTAACCGGACTAGAAAATAATCTAGTGTAAATGGGCTCATTCAGTAGCTCAGTGATGAAAGGAAAATTTGATGAAACATGAAATATTTGTGTGGCAATACCTACTTCGGCAAGAAATACAACTGTCAGCTGCTATTCATTTCATTGATTCTTATACCAAATCAACACTAGAATTCTTTTCACCCAACACTAAAATACATATGTAACAGTCCAACCTAAATTACGACGCAAAGCGCAACGCAGTTTAGCGCTTAGGTTTTACGCTGAAATGAGGAACCTAAATTAGAGCGTTAACGTTGCCCCATAATAAAGTGGTTTTTAAGAAGTCGAAACAATATGGGCTAGTTTGAAAAACGGCATACATCAAAAGGAAAAGGTTCGCAAATATGTTCTGAGGGTCTACTGCATAATTCGATTCGAATGAAAATGCTTTCGAATTACTATAAGTGTGTTCGAGTAAGCAAAAGTTTTTACAAATTATTACTGAACTTTACTAAATTGCGTTCGTTTACCCAAAATACAGTAAATGAGAACACAAAATGAGAGAGTAAAGTGACAGTTCATGACTGAGTATTTACAAATTTTTACTGCAGAAATTTTTGCCAGTAAAATTTGGCAAAACAAAGAAACATATGATTCAAAAAGGCAAACAAAAAAAATTAAGCAAACAAAAAATATAAAACTTGTGAAAAAAGTACTTCAAAAAAGCAAAATTTAAAGAATACTGAAACAAAATAATAAGGTGGATAATTATTACTAAATCATTATTGTTGAACTAAATTATTTGTTGTATGTTCCGATATGTTGGAGGCGAACATTTTACATCCAGTTTTCTTTTTTTGGCCTCCATAGCAATGTTTTAATTGTATTTTATTTTTAAACTTTATTTTATTTATGTTATTGTGCTGCTTTATTTTAATTCTTTGGAGTTGTGAAAGTTTTAAGTATTTGGTTATTTAGCACTGCACTTGTTTTTAAAGTAATCAGTACCAAAAATCAAATAATCATGTATTTCTTAATAAATTTAACCGGACACATATCAATCACCAGATGCAAATAAAATAAAAATAATTAATAGGGGAAATATTACATAAAACAATTTATTACATTTTTTTTAAATCTTCGTGTTATAAAAAGTATTGCATCGAGTACCAACAAGAAAAAGAATTACGTAGTCAAAAGTGTAAATATTTTTCAACAATACATTTATAAGCAGTCAGCTGTTTCCTTAATCTTACGAATTTTTACAAATTTTCCGTTCGCGTACTTTTTTGAACAACAGCTTCTTTTGAGAGTAACTTTTTCAGTTTGCTCAGTAATTACTCATTTACTGCATTTTACTGTAAAAGTAAACAAACGCACCTTATGTTGACAGCATAGAGTTTCGAACAGTTTTCTATTCGAATCGAATTACACAGTAACCCCGATGGAAAATTTGCACAATAACTCTCTGCCAAAACTGAATCAAAAGTTTTTAGCTGCAAATATTTCCAATGTGAAAATGGTGAAAGTGTAAGTATGTCTTTGAAATTGAATTAACAATAATTGTAATAATATATGTAATCCGCTAGGGCTGCTGCCTATTTAGATAGACATGCATTGTTAAAGTTGTAGAGGAAGAGTTTATCAAAAAACTTTTGCGATTCCTTGTGGAAATGCAAAATTCGGGCGTGGTTTTGGCACAGGTCGCATGTTGGTGAAGAGGCTACTTGATCTAGAAGATTATTTTTATCAATTTCGGCATCACTCGTTAAATACTGATCATTCAATAGTTTTTATAATAAATGTTTTAAGTAATTTATAAAGCAATAGTAATTATAATAATAGTTGAATTTGAAAAATTTTTATAGAAAAAGAAAAGTTTGTTTATTGTACATTGTGTATCACGCTTTATTAATTAAAAGTTATATATTTAATTTTCTCGATTTTAAAAAAGTTAATATATTATAAAATTTAATGTAATAATATTATTTTTAATAATATATTAGAAATGAAATGTTATTCGTTTTTAAAGGCATAGGGTTTTAAGAAATAAATTTAGTTTATAAATTTTATATCATTTAAGTAAAACAAAAACAAATAATTAAAGAACTGATATTTAATAGAGTTGTCTCACTGAGATATGACTCACATCATATGAGCTAGTTCAATTGAACGTTTCAGTAAACTGAGCGAAATGAGCGCTCACTACAATAGATGATTTTAGCTCAGTACTGAGCGCTTTTGTGTCAGAGCGGTTTTGTTTTAGAGCGGTTTTGTTTCAGAGCACTTTTGTTTCACTGCTGAAGCGTTTTTAATACATATTTTCTATTGTCGTAGTTGTAATGACAACAGTTTCTTAATATACTGCCAGAAAAATATATATACGTCATTGCAAAGCAAGAATGATAAAATAAAGATTACGCCTTGCGCATGATTTACCGTTTGATGACGTAGTATCCCCCTCGCAAAGGTTACCAAGTCTGTATCATATGAGAAATTTATAATTTCTTACAAAAAATGTATGTATTTTGTAATAGTTGGCAGCCCTGTAATTAATTTACTCAGAGAGTTTTAAAAAAAGTATTTCATCGGTGCTTAATAAACAACGAATTTCGTGTCATATTTTATAATAAATACATATAAAAAATATTAAAATAATTAAAATTATAAAAAAGTGTTTAAATTTGGTTGTTTAAAAGCTGCAAAACTAAGAAAAATAAAAAACAAAATAAAGTGAAGAGATAAGAAAGAGAGCAAATATGAAATGTGCAGTGGGCAAATGCAAACAAAGTAACAGCAAAAAAACAAGTGAGAAATTATGTTAAAATCTAATATTTTGAGTATTTTTAATAAAACGTTTGTGTTTTCAAAAAGCTGTATCGTTTTACAATTTTCCAAAAGATGAAGCTCGAAGGAAGTTATGGGTAATCTTTAGCAAAAGAGTGAAGCCTGTAAATGTGGATAAAGAAATAATTTGTGCTTTATATTTCAAGCAAGAGGATTTTGAAAGAAACTTGAAATTTGAAATGGGTAAGTTAAAACAAAATTAATTCTTGCAGTACGTTACTAAGGCGTTATGAATAGTATTTAGCAAACGGCGTGCAAAAATATTAAAATCCCACGCAGTTCCCTCTTTAGACACAAGTGCTATTGAAATTGAAACGACAACTGCTAATGAAACTGTAGTTGCAAAAGTATATGAAAGACTATGTGAAACTGAAAAACAAAATAATATTTCGAATAGTTTTGAAGAAAAATTGGTCACGGAAAATGCTCCACGGCCGACTGATCTTGAAGATCTTGAAAAAGAAGATGGCCTCCAAACTTACAATAAAACTTTGGAAATGAAAATGTATGTACACTTTTTAACATTAAGCAAATATTTATTTGAATCGTTTTTAGAGATGCACTTCTCAAGGAAAATTTTAGGCTGAAAATAGCAAAAAGTCAGTGTGATGTCATTATAAAAAATTTCATGTCGTATTCAGAAATTAAGCTTTGCAAACGTTAATCTTGAGAAGGCCTTGAGACGTTTGTTCTCTATAAAAAATTTTCTTTTTGAAAACTATATTTTATTTGCAGCAATAGTGAAATATTGTATTAAAAGTAATGAAAATTTATATATGGAATTATTATAAAGAATTTGTGTGCTTTCAAAAAATTTAGGTAGAAAAATAACAATTTGTCCCACTGTCATGTTTTTACAATAACATAATAGTTCTCCAACTGAATTTTATTAGCCAATCAGAGCACATGTTGAGTGACGTCAGAGCTCCATCATGCGCAGAAAAGTATTTTTATTTCAGCTTGTTGGCGTAATCTTTATTTTATCATTCTTGATTGCAAAGTATATCTATATCAAGTATATGCAAGAGCCCAGCTGACTAAAATTTTTTTTAGTTTTTACCTGAACGTATGTCAAAATTTGTTTACTTTTGTAGCGAGCCATATTTGTTTATTCGTTGAAAAAATAATTTTGTAAAATTGTGAAAAACATTATTAATTCAACAAAAGTAGCAAAAAAGAATTGTTGTGGAAAAGATTTTTGTGAAAAAGTGCATTGTTTAAGAAAAGTAACAAAAAGAAATTGTTTTAAAAAAGTTCTATGCTAAAAGTATTTAAATTTTTGGAAATTATTGTGAACAAAACAAAATAAAATAAAAAAAAAATTCTGACATAAGATGTTAATTTTACACAAACAAAATGTACGGTGGTTTTTGTAATTTTATGTTGTTGTACTCTTGCGACTACTTGATATTGATATACTTTGCGTCATTGTATATGTTATGGTGGCATGTCTAAAAACCCAATCTTTATGTATAGAACATTTTTACAAATAAAACTGCTGCGATGAAACCATGTTTTGAAAAATACCAGTACATGGGAATGGTTTTATTATAAGTGTAATATCCACCAATGTTGTTTAAGTTGTTTAAATATTTTCCACCTAGCTGCTATGTATATAAATATATATATATATATATATATATATATATATATATATATATATATATATATATATACATATACATATATATATATATATATATATATATATATATATATATATATACATACATATATATATATATATATATATATATATATATATATATATATATATTGTTATGAAGTTTTTTATTTGACACATTGTTGTCACAATACTATTATATATAAATGAAATTTATTTGTTAGTGGTTAAGCAATGTCTATATGCATTTCATTGGAGCTTCACCAAATCGTCAGTAGACTGTAACCACAGTTTTGAAAAGTTAAAAACCTCTTATCTTATGCATATACTTCCGAAAACCATCTGAGAATTCACAACTTGTAAATTACAAATTATTTTCAAAAGTAACAACAGAATAGGAATAGTAGGCCTTGAAACTCATACAAAACTAAACCAACAAATAAATTATATTCGATATGAATCTATTTTATTTTTCTACACCTTTATACAATCAGAAATCCATTGGATAACAAGAAAAGTATTTGTAAGGCAAAATGAAAAATAAAATCTAAATCAAACTGTTATGAAGTTTTTTATTTGACACATTGTTGTCACAATACTATTATATATAAATGAAATTTATTTGTTGGTGGTTAAGCACCAATGAAATGCATATAGACATTGCTTAACCACCAACAAATAAATTTCATTTATATATATGTATATATATATATATATATATATATATATATATATATACATATACATACATATGTATTTAAATATATATATATATATATATATATATATATATATATATATATACGTATATATACATATGTATTTATTTATATATATATATATATACATATATATATATACATATGTATTTATATATATATATATATATATATGTATATACATATATATGTATACATATATATACATATATATGTATACATATATATATATATATATATATATATATATATATATACGAGTATATATATATACATATATATATATATATATATATATATATATACACATATGTACTTATATGTACTATATATGTCTATGTATATATATATATATATATATATATATATATATATATATATATATATACATATATATATATATATATGTATATGTATCTATACATATGCATTTATATATATATATATATATATATATATGTATATATGTATATATATATATATATATATATATATATATTCATATATATATATATATATATATATATATATATATATGTATATATACATATGTATTTATATGTATATATATGTATATATATATGTATTTTAGAATGATTGAGCTCGAGGTCCTTTTTGTAAAAATCGATGATGATGTCAACAAATTGTTGACGAAATATCGAATAAAATAGAAAAATTATAACGATTTTTACAAAAACGACCTCGAGCTCAATCATTCTAAAATACATATATAAGAAAAGGTCAATAAAAGCAAACAACAACTATGTATATATATATATATATATATATATATATATATATATATATATATATAGATATATATATACATATACATACACTGAGAAAATTAAAAGCTTTAAAATCAAAGAAAAAACGTCTTTGTAAAATTGTAACGAAAATATCTTTGTTAGAAGGAAAAAATCCTTGCATCAATGATTTATTCTTTAAGCAAGCAAATGCTGCGTCTTCAACACAAACGACTAAAATTCTTTGAAGCTTAATCAAAGAAATTATCTTTTCCGTAAAGATAAAATATTTGCTACAACGATTAATTTCTTTGCTAATAAGGGATTGAAAAACGTATTTAAAATTAAAGACTTTTCTTTGTTTTTTTTAAAGCTAAGCATCCTTGCTACAAAGAATTTTGTCTTCAATGCATAAGTGAAGATGTTTGCTTGTTCACACATGTTTGCTTGCAACGGTAAACAAGAGCGGTTAAAAAAAAATAAAGATAAAGTCTGTATCTTTAAAGAATTTAGTCTTCAAAGTTAAATTTGTTTACGAATGCATAACGAAACAAGTGTAGCCGATTGAGTACAATATATGTAAAAAATAAAAAGAATTGTGTTCGTGGTTGTCATTAATTGTAAGTCAGTCGATAGGAACGCTCAATCGTCGTGGCAGCGCTTGAGGTAAGTTAATTAAAAAAGTTACATATTAAGTAAAGTGTTGTTTTTTTCTAATTATATGAAAATATTTGGTCACACGCATTTTATCAATATTTGTTTTTTTGAAGGCTTAGACTATTTGATGCTATTTCATGTGAATTCTTATATTTGCTTTCTGATCTTTTTTTATTTGTGTTTTTAATAGCATTACGCAGTAGCATCATATTGTTGTTATTGTTTTCGTTTTCAAAGGAAAAATACTAAGAAACATACCTAAAATTTTAAGATTTATTTTACCTTTACATGATATTTAATTAGTTTTTAGAAATGGAAGCTGAACTTGAAAGTTTACTCCGTGAGTGGGGCATCGATGATGAAGGAATCAAAATTTTTTCGGAAAGCGGTATTTCTACGATCAATGTATTAAAAATGATGCGATCCTGTGACATTAATGAAATTTTTATAAACCGATGTGACATAAACCGCAAAATTATATTTCGCTACCACTTGCAAAAGTGGCGTTTACAAAATAATGTAAGTATAGGGTGGTAGTTTATCAATTATTTGTTTGTTAACTATCGTGGCGTAATAATAATTTTTTTCTGTTTCTTTTTTTCTTCAGTTTGATGCAATATCTTGCTGCGGTAGCGGCAAAGCAGTGACAAATAGCAGCTCAACAATTTTTGCAGAAAAATTTTAATTTTTTAAAACATTTTATAATTATTATTTCTTTATAAACTACTAAAAATATTTATTTTAAAATTATTTTTAATAAAAAAAAATTAACACATAAATTTAATAAATAAAATCCAATCAATATAAATTGATAAAGCAGATTTCAAAGAAAATTGCCTTTATTTCTACATATCATTCTTTAGTATTTCAAAGAATTATTTCGTTGAATTTAATTGCGTTTCTTTGTAATAATGTTTAAATTACATCCTTGTTACAATGAAAATTGTACTTAAAATCAAAAATTTAAGTCTTAAGACTAACGAATGAAAGTCTTTGTGCCAAAATACTTTTTCCTTAGTTTAAGGACTTTTTTCATGTGTTTCCAAAGACGTACATCCTTGCCACAACATTTTAAGTCTTTGATTTTAAGTATATATTTCATGGGAATCTAAAGATCTTTGCGCCTTTCCGGTAAAGATGTTTTGTCTTTGGGCACAATCTGACCAATAAAAGTCTTTGCAACAAAGTGTATTTTCTTTGATTTTACGATTTAATTTTCTCAGTGTATAAACTGAAACCAACTCTGAAAAACAACATAATTTTTTTTTTCTTTTTTTTAGGAGTAGGACCAGCACTCAGGGGATGACCCCTTCATATGCAGTGCCTTGCGCTGGAACTGGGAAAATAGATTTTGGGAGGGAAGATAAAGGGAGTAGTGTCTGTGGATATTCGATTTGAATCTGCTCAAATTGTAAGTGGCGGGGAAGACATCTGCGGGTAGTTTGTTCCACATACGGACTGTTCGGCCAAAAAACGAATTTTCTCTGTAATGCGTAGTGCGATTCGTTGGAATATCGACCACAAACGCATGCGCTCTTGATGAAAAACGCGTTGAGCGTAAGAAAGAATGGGTTTCAGGAACAAGTTCCCTAATTTCACCAGACCACCTGCCATTATAGTAACGATAGAACAACGATACGCACCCCACATTGCGACGATGCTCAAGAGAGTGAATAGAGTTGGCTACCCTACTGTATCCGATGAGTTTCATCGCCCTCTCCTGTACGCGGTCAAGTAACTTCAAAATAGACTTTGAAGCACCGGCCCAAACATGAGAGTTGTATTCCATCTTCGGTCGGATGTAAGTGGTGTAAATATTAAGAAGATCAGAAGGGGTGAAGTATCTCTTGCACCGTCTTAAGAAGCCAAGGCACTTGAATGCTTCTTTTCCGACCTGAAAGACATGTTCCGTCCATCTGACATCACACTGCACTTTCATGCCCAGAACATCAAGAGCCCCTGACTCCATAATACTTACACCACCCATAGAAACAGATGAAGCAGCATGGTCATACGTACGTCGATGCGTAAGCATACAGCACTGGGTCTTACGGGCATTAAAATCGACCCTGTTCGCCTGACCCCATTCGGAGATCTTCGCGAGGTCGCTATCCAGAACGTCATTCATAAACTGCCTCCTCGTCTCGATTTCAGACGTTGACGGCCTGCAGTTGAATGAATAGGAATGCGAAAGGCTGCTATCATCTGCGAAAGAGTAAATAGGACAGGAAGTTTGGGAAAGTAGATCGTTAAGAAAAATTAGAAATAAAGTAGGAGAAAGAACGGGGCCCTGCGGTACCCCTGAGTTGACTCTGAACTCATCGGATGAGACCCCATCTGTAACAACTCGTATAGAGCGATCCCTGAGAAAGCTCGATATAAACCGAGAGAAGGTATCATCGACACCAAATGCAATAATTTTGGACAGGAGTGCTCCATGCCACACTTTATCGAACGCCTAAAGCCAGCACTTTACTTTCGCCAAAACGGTGTATGGAACTACACCAGTTTTCCGAAAGGAGGGCCAATAGGTCACCCGTAGAGCGGCATCTGCGGAAACCATACTGGCGGTGGTTTAGTAAACTGTTGGACTCCAAATATTTCACAAGATGGAAGTTAAGCATAGTTTCCATCACCTTCGATATAGCAGAACATATTGCAATCGGGCGGTAATTTTCAGGGTTATTAGCCACTCCCTTTTTGGGGATTGGCGTTACATTAGCAACCTTCCAGCACATTGGAAATTTACTGGAGTGGTATAGTATACTGAAAAGTTTGGCTAATGGGCGTGCTAACGTCGAAGTGCACTGCTTCAGGACCAGTGCAGGGATTCCATCCGGCCCAGGAGACTTCCTTGTGCTGATATTCGCAAGAACCCTTTTAACTGCACGCGCTCGAAAAAATATCTTAGGCATAGTTACGGATACTCTCTCGAGCGCGGGGAGTGGTTGAGAGCTATGAGGCAAGTGAGAGTTACTTGCAAATATTTCAGCCAATATATTAGCTTTATCAACCGGGTCAGTAAATATTTGGTCATTCCTCAAAAGAGTCGGAATTGAAGAACTAAGTTTCAAAGTTTTTTTGTAATTTTGTTAAGCAAATTATATATTTTTATGTCAAAGAAGGCCCAACTCGTTAAACTTGGAGACATAAAATCAAAAAAATAAATTTTTGGCGCCGCCGCCTTTAGTGGGCGTTATTATATGCAAAAATAGTGTAAACATTTAACAAATTGTATTATTTAAGCCTACATCCCTAAAAATTAAATTTTTAAGCTTTAATGACGAAACTGAGACAACCTGGTACTCCTCTGACCTAACCGCTCCTCCCCCTTTGCCCCCTAAATGACCCTATCAAAAAAAAATTAAATAAATTTTAGATATATGTAATTATTCCAAACATTTATTTTTTAAGTTTTATGGCAAACGACCCTTGCCAGAGAGGCACCGACAAAATACAGTTTTAATACCCTCCAAAAAGAATTAGACACCATAAAGTATATATATTCTTGATCAGTGATGAGGCGATCTAGCAATGCCCATACATAATATGGTCTATTTTTGTACCCCGTCCCCTTTAGTGGGCGTTGACGTACGATATTATACACAAAGATAGTGGAAATATTGAACAATTTGTATTCCTTAAGCCTATAAGAAGTTGAGATATTCTCTGATCTTGCATAGGTGAAACGTATCCCCTACGGCCCTTCACGCAATTACTCTGTCAAAATAGAGATTTCGAATTGGGTACAGAGATGTCTTAAAGCAGGGATTTCCATTTCTTTGCACAATTGTGTACACCACTACTAACACATATTTTTATACTCTTCAATTCAGTCGTCGATGTGACTTCGACAAGTGTACATGTCTAGCGGATGCTATATTATTTTGTTTCAGCTTACACTCAAAAAATATTGTAAATTTAGAAGATTTTATTTTATAAGTTGTATAACACAAGGGAAGAAAATTAAACATTTTTTGTGTTGATAGAAAATTTGTAGCAGTTCTTTACCAATTCAATGTCGCTGATTTTAAAACTGCACTTTTTTTCTATCAGCTGTGATTTGCGTGCAATATTTACTTTTTATGAATTTTTAAAACATAAAATTCTTTAAAAAAAGTGCAGTTTTAAAATCAGCGACATTGAATTGGTAAAGAATTGCTACAAATTTTTTATCAACACAAAAAATTTTTAATTTTGTACCTTTGTGTTATACAACTTATAAAATATATTACTAACATTTTATTTCGGCTGTAAATGAATGTATTCTCTAAATTTTTTTACTCTCTGGTACTCACTACTACACAACCAAAAAATTTTTGGAAATCCCTGTCTTAAAGGAACTCTGTCCCACGAAGTAAAATATTTTCCCCGGTATTCATAAAATTTAAAATGAGTTTGAAATGTATTTTAATCAAATTTGTTCATACAAAATTTTCTTAAAACAGATTTCAAATGCGTTTTATTATTTTATGAATACCGGGGTTCAAATTTAATTACTAACCCCGGTATTCATAAAACTTAAAATGAGTTTGAAATGTATTTTAATAAATTTTTTTCCATACAAAATTTTCTTAAAACAGATTTCAAATACATTTTATTTTTTTATGAATACCGGGGTAAATATTTAGAGGTGCCGGTAGAATATAACGTTCTTACTTCTTTTATTTAAAGTCTTGTAAATAAATATATTGTATACTTTTACTTTTTTTATATCAAGGTGTTGTATACAAAAATAATAGTTTAGCTCTAAAATTAATACAAACTTTACTTTCGTGTAATATAGTATATGTACATAAGTAATATCTATTTGTACTCTTTTTATACCCTCCAAAAAAGAATTTGGAGGGTATATTCACTTTGTCATTCCGTTTGTAACGCATCGAAATATCCATCTCAGACCCCATAAAGTATATATATTCTTGATCAGTGATGAAATCTAAGACGAACTGAGCATGTCCGTCCGTCTGTGGAAATCACGATTCAGTCCAAACGAAAAGAGCTAGACTCTTGAAATTTGGCATAAATATACTTTAAGACTTAGAGCAGGTTAAGTTCGAAGATGGGCTAAATCGGGCAAGAGGGAAAAAAGTTCCCCTAAGAAGAACTAAACCAACCCAGAAAAAACAACATAATTTTTTAAGTTTTTTGGTTATTTTGTTAAGCAAATGATATATTTTTATGTCAAATACGGTCCAACGCCTTAAACTTGGAGCCATTAAATAAAATAAGAATATTTTTTGACCCCGCCCACTTTAGTGGGCGTTATTATTGGCAAAAATAGCATAAAAATTTAACAAATTGTTTTACTTAAGCCTACATTCCTTAAAAATAACACTTTTAAGCTTTAATGACGAAGCTGAGACGAAACCTGGTCCTACTCTGCCCTACCCCCTCCTTCCCCTTCCCCCCCTAAATGACCCTACCAAAAAAAAAATTTTTTTTTTAAATTTTGTATATAATCATCCCAAGCATTTATCTTTAGAGTTTTATGACTACCGATTTCTGCCCTACTTCCCCCCCCCACCTCTTCCTTTGTCCCCTAAATTACCCTACCAAAAAAAATATGTTTTTTTAAATTTTGTATATAATCACCCCAAGCATTTATCTTTAGAGTTTTATGACTGCCGATTTCTGCCCTACCCCCCCCCCCTCCCTCTCTTCCTTTGCCACCTAAATGACCCTACCAAAAAAAAGATTTTTTTTTTAAATTTTGTATATAATCACCCCAAGCATTTATCTTTAGAGATTTATGACTGCCGATTTCTGCCCTAGCCCCCCCCCCCCCCTTCTTCCTTTGTCCCCTAAAATGACCCTACCAAAAAAATTTTTTTTTTTAATTTTGTATATAATCATCCCAAGCAGTTATCTTTAGAGTTTTATGACTGCCTGTTGCTGCCCTACCCCCTCCTCTCCCTTTGCCCGCTAAATTACCCGTTTAAAAATAAATATAATTTTTTTTTAATTTTGTGTATAATCATCCCAAGCATTTATTTTTACAGTTTTATGTGTATCTGTTTCTGCCCTACCCTCTCTCCCCCTTTGCCCTTTAAATGACCCTATAAAAAATAAGAAATTTTAATTTTGTATATAATTATCCCAAGCATTTATTTTTAGAGTTTTATGACAAAGGTGAAATGTTTCCCCCACAGCCCTTGCCAGAGCGACCCCGCCAAAATACAGTTTTTATAGCCTCCAAAGAGAATTGTGATGAAGTCTAAGACGGTCTAGCAATGCCCATACGTTCGTCTGTGGAAAACATGATATTGTATATTTTTGAACCCCGACCCGTTTAGTGGGCGTTGACGTACGATATTATATAAAGGAACTCTGTCCCACCAAGTTAAACATATCAAATTCACTTACTAAATATTTGGAGGGTATTTAAGATTCGACCCGGTCGAATATAACGTTTTTACTTGTTATTGTTAAATTATACATTAAATCACTTAAAACTAGTTTTTGATATAGAATAGAAGATACTTTTTTTTAAAGAATTTTATGTTTTAAAAATTCATAAAAAATAAATATTGCACGCAAATCACAGCTGATAGAAAAAAAGTGCAGTTTTAAAATCAGCGACATTGAATTGGTAAAGAACTGCTACAAATTTTCTATCAACACAAAAAATGTTTAATTTTGTTCCCTTGTGTTATACAAAAAATTTGTTCGCATAGGTTAGTAGTGTCAAATAAAGGGAGGCACTTAAATGAATTTTTTTTTTAGTTCAGGATAGAACTTACCATCCAAATCTTTCCAGAACTCTACAATATTATTTTCGTCTGGAGCATTTACTTCGCTTCGTAGTATGATTAGTTCTGATTGAATATCAAATTCGTAGTTGCTTACATCGCAACGAAAAGGGTTTTCGAAAAGATCTAATAGCGGTTGTAAAATTACATAATCTTGAAACCTGTCTTGAAAATTATTGAAAAGTGTTTCAAATATTTCGGCATATTCATATCTTTTGTCTATTTCGAGATTTATATAAACAAGTGAAGTTTTTGGAAAATTGGAAAAATCACCAGTTTTAATTTGGGAAAAAATTTAAATTTTAAAATTGTGAATGATGTAGTGGTATACACAATATTTTTTGAGTGTAAGCTGAAAAAAATAATATAGCATCCGCTGGACATGTACACTTGTCGAAGTCACATCGACGACAGAATTGAAGAGTATAAAAATATGTGTTAGCAGTGGTGTACACAATTGTGCAAAGAAATGGAAATCCCTGAATTAGACTTTGTTGGTACCGTGGTACTACCACGACTGATTTAGTACAATTGAAATATCTCAATCAAAAGCTTACACCTAGTTCATAAAAACGTTTCATGCTTGAAAATTTTTGTTAATTTCTTAGTGAATCAGTTAATAAACATAAAATATTTCTGTGAATTATACAGTTACATAATCAAAGATTTTGTGTCAACTTTTTATTACATACAGTATTCCAGTCAGCACTTCATGAAATTTTCGGATCGTTTCTTACTCCTCTGCTTGTTCTATATATTTATTTTGTCGTTTCTTTTTGAAAATGATTGTTCTTTCGAGACAAAACGGTTCTTTAGACCCGAATCTTTCAAAATAGTGTCTTATGTCTCATATTTCTGCTAAATTATGGCTCATTTAAGTACAATTATTTGCTATAATATTTCGCAACAGAAACATTTTACATCCTTAGGCTGCCTTATATTTGATTCGAAAACAATCACGTTGAAAAAGGGTATAATAATTGATTTCCAAATACCGAAAAAGTTTTCAATCAATGTCTCGTTGCCTAAATTTTAAACTACCAGAAAAATAATTATCTTAAATTGTATGACTTTTTGAATAAAATTTAACCAACTGTATATTTAAATAATGTACAATTGATTTAATATCCGTCAACAAAGTACTCATTGTACCAGCCTTTTCCGTCAGTACGTTCATGTCAGTTGAAAAAGGCGACGTATAACGTATGACGGATTCTATGTGTCTCGGCCTTTACCCTCTTTAATTTAGTCGTCGATGAGACAGCGACGAATGAATATCAGGCGGATGCTTACGAATTTTTTAATATTTTTTTCCAGCATATTTGCCCAGCAAACAATTTCAGTCATGATGATATGCGAAAAATATTTTGCCATAAACAATGCTTTCGATAACATTTTATACAATTTTTCTCCAATAACGGACTATACTAATTCCCTTAATTTAGTAATACACTTAGTCTGTGTAAAATCTTATCAAAAATATTTTGAATATATTTCCCATATGAAAATGATCTTCCATGCCGACAAATATCAAAGCTTATTAAGTTTGATACATCCAACCGCGAATTTTTTGTTTCTGGCGAATATGCAGTGTTATGCTCCAGCAAGCAACCATTCTTTTATTTATTTATTTTTTCTTGAATGGAAAACGTAGCAAATTATTGTCCTATGTTTTTTAATATTTTTCATTTGACTGTTTACTTAGAAAAAGTTTTATTTTTAATTAATAATTTTACGTAATCAACTTTTTTTCAACTTAGAAAATATTACTAGTTATGTATAAATATACCATTACCTTTCAAACGCTTGGTTTTGTGTTTAGTGGGTAGCTCTGAAGCTCAACACATACACAATTTACCAATACATTGACGGTGCTCACCACTGCTCAGTCAGCATGTGGAAGATTGTGTCACCAAACTAAGTCCTTTTCGAGTACCTTTGGTGATCAAAAACTGATTAATCAGTTCTGCGCTTAAAATAAGACTCGAAAATGATTCCCAGAAATACTTACACCCATACCTAAATACGGGCGGAAAGCGGCAGCGTTATGTAAAAAAACAAAAACAGGGTTATCAAACAAACAAATTAAACAACCCTGATTATTTTAACAGCTGGACGGACGACACTTGTGATTTTGTTATTGAAATTTTGTACAAATTACAAACGAAAATACATATGTATGTATATAATCATATTGTAAATATTTTCTTACCACCATTTTCTAATGCGAAGTGCACAAATTTTTTCTTTTCTTATATATTTCACTTTTATAAATCTTTGCTCTTTTTCTCTGGTTACAATTCTCTTCTTTTGCAACCAACTTCATTAGAAAACGCTCTTTCAAAATCGGATTTTCCAATAGCAAAGCGTTGCCGCCGCGTTATTTCGGTATGCTCCATACAAAATGTATGGACATGAGAACTTTTGACAGTTAAAAAACGCTTGCCGGCCGTATTTAGGTATGGCAGTTAGAAAGTGATTTAAAAAAAAAACAAAAACAAACAGAAAGCAAAGAAATATATAAAGTATACATATTACATTTGTCAGTGAATTCATATAAAAATTAGAAAGAAAAAAAGGTAATGTCAGCTATAAAGAAGTTAAATAAAAAACTAAAGCAGAACCAAGAGAATGAACGTGAAAATGAAGATATTCAGGATGAATAAGTGACGAAACAACGCCAGGAGCTGCAAACGACGTAATCTTTGAGTAAGTAAGGACTTCATATCGTTGTAGTTCAAAAATACAATTGTCTGGTTCTTACCGATATGTGCCGGAGAAGATAACCATTGCCGATTTGGCTCCCATGTATAGACAGTTCCGGAAAAATACAAAAATGCAATTGCACCAGAAAAGTTTAGCAAATAAGTTGCAGGAAGATGGTGAAGACGACGAGTTGTCAAAAAGAAAACTCAGTGTGGCTAATGCGGTTCAGTGTGGCTGAATTAAAACAACTTGTGTCGCGGCCGGATGTTGTGGAGATTCAGGACATCACTGCACGTGATGCCAAATTGCTATTTCAATTAAAAGCTTAGAAATTGAATTTTATAATTTTTACATTTTTCTTGTTATGTTATTTATAAATTAAATTAAAATCAAAACAATAATAAATTCGCTTTTAATATGATTCGAAAAAACTCGTAAGTGACCAGTAATATGACTGAAAAATGACTCGAAGAAGACTCGCAACTGCTTGTAAGAACTACCACAAACTGTCTCGAAAATGAGTCGAAATTTATCAGAAGTGCGAATCATAAAAGACTCCCTTAGAAGAGTCGCGGCTAGGGTACCATTTTCTCCCGAATGCACAGTCATTTTCGACTCGAAAACGAGCGCATAAATGATTATTTTAATCGTGCGGAGGACTCGAAAAAGATTCGAATATGATCATTAATTTCATAAAATGCTGACTGGGTGGTATAAAGTATGTAACGTTATAATATTTTTAAATACATCTTCATGTTTAAAAATTCAAACACGCAAAACGGATGCATATCAAGGTGTTTACTTATAAAGTTGTGTTCATTAATATTTTTTCGCTTCGTACCTATGCAATTGTGATTGTTTTGTAGATTCTAAGTTCTCTTTACACAACATTCTGTGTGGGTAAACGAACAAAAAATAACATTTGAAAAAATTACTTACCGTAAACAATTCACTTTTGATGAAAGAATTATTGTTGGGCTGATGTTTCCTTTCCAATAACAATTCTGCCAATATTCACACTTGCTCAGATTTAAATCAGTAGGATGAATGCTGGCTAAGATGATGATTATTATATTTTTAATCAAGATTTGCTACTTGTATGCTTCATCGATTTACAGACTTAGAATAGTTATTAAATTTTAAGTTTTTTAAGGTTGTTATTTTTAAGATTTTGTCTTCATAAATGGCTGTAGGTATAAAACTAGAAATTTTGAAAAATCGTTTATTACTCGTATATTTTACGTTTGTTTTTTATTTTTATTATATTGAAATATTTAACACTTTCCTTTGAAATGTATTAAAACATTCACTAGAATTGCTGTTATTGAACACTTTTGATATCCTAAACAAATGCAATTGTATATTTTTTATGGAAAAACAATATGTAACAAGAAACTGTTGATAATAGGTAGTTATTGCTTTAATGTTCAGCTTTGTCAGATACATTTATGTACATACATACATACATCCATATGTAAACGTATGTCTCTCAACTCGAAATCACACGATTAAAGACTCTATTCACACAGACACTAAGTTTCACAGTTTCAATTTCAATCCACTTTACGATTTTCAAAACGACATGAACACTTATTTAAATTTTCTTGATTTGTGCTTTTCTCTTAACTTTCCACGTACGAATTGTTGTATCTTTTTTATTTATTATACCTTTTCTTTTCAAAACACTTCTTCACAGTCGAACATCACAAACCCGACTAAAAGTATTTGGCTTAAATTTTAGACTTCGGCGTCGACAGCGCTTCACAACAAAATCGGTTCAACACTGTTTGAGACTGAATTAAAGCTTAAGCGAGTAACTTAAGCTTTAATTCAGCTAAACCAACAACAGTAATTTGTGTTGAAGATGTGGAATGTTCACAGTGGAAATAACAAACAGCTTTATTACGAGTTTAAAAGTCAACTTCTACCCAATGAAAAGCTTTGATTGCGTTTCTCTCACGGATGGAAAACATGATACAATTGTACTTTTTTTAGTCCAATTACGATTTTGTTGATACCGTGGTACTACCACTACTAATTTGGTACAATTTAAATATCTCAATCAAAAGCTTACACCTAGTTCATAAAAACGTCTTATGCTTGAAAATTTTTGTTAATTTCTCAGTGAATCAGTTAATAAACATAAAATATTTCTTTGAATTATACGGTTACATAATCAAAGATTTTGTGTCAACTTTTTATCACATACAGTATTCCAGCAGCACTTCATGAAATTTTCGGATCGTTTTTTACTCCTCTGCTTGTTCTATATATTTATTTTGTCGTTTCTTTTTGAAAATGATTGTTCTTTCGAGAGAAAACGGTTCTCTAGACCCGAATCTTTCAAAATAGTGTCTTATGTCTCATATTTCTGCTAAATTATGGCTCATATAAGTAACGGACTTACAATAATTTGCTATAATTTTTCATCGTTAGGCTGCCTTATTCAAAAATGTTGTTGTTGTGTACTTGTGTAGAGAAGTTTTTGAATTTCTATTTATAGAAATTTAAAAAATATAAAAAATGGTACCGTCTTGGTATGAAAAGTAAATTTTATTTAGTTAATTGGTACAAAATCAAAATAGCCCCTTTTCCATCCCTGATTCAATAGTAAAAAACGAAAAATTACAACAACTGCAATTCACCCTTAATAAGCTAATCACAGTTAATATTTTGCTCTGCTCTTTCTCTCTCTCTCTATTCCCTCTCTCTGCTTTCGTTGTTTATTAGTTGGTGTCACGTATGGAAAACATGGTACAATTGTAGTTTTTATGGCACTTTTCCGACCTTGTTGGTACCGTGGTACTACCGAGACTTAATTGGTATAATTTAAATATCACAATCAATTTATAATCAGACTAATTCATAAAAATTATTTTACGTTTATTATAAGCTTATTCGAAAAATGTATACAGAAATTTGTAAAATAATCAGTTAATAAAACTAAAATATTTTTTATGATTTATGCAAATAATTAATTTACTGTATGGCAATATGCGAGCCAGCCTTATATGAAATTACCTATGCAGTCTTTTTTAATCGCCTGCTCGATCAGAGTAACTATTTAGGCGTTTCCTGTTTAGTTTCAAATTTTTGCGCTTTCGGGAGAAAAGGTTCCTTAGGTTCTGAGGAATCTTCTGATAGAATTTTTATGATTTGCATTTCTAATCAAGTATGACTCGTTTTCAAGACAGACTTGCTTTAGTATGATGCTTTTCCGTCACTAAAACGTTTTTCATTATCATTATACATAGAATCAAATAATTTGTTTTTTAGAAAAGTTACTTGCAGGGGTGGGAATCACTTTCGAGTTTTGTGTTAATATCAGAACTGATTAATCAATCATCTTTTGATCATCTAAAACACCCATTTCAGCGACTATTACTAAAAACCAATTTCTTTTCTGCTTAGTGGAACTATTTTTGTCTCCACATTCTTTAACTCTATGAGTGTGGATTTGCAATGAATATTTTTCATTGATTATAAAATAACAGAAATTGTATATTAAAATATTTTTTTAAACAAAATTTATGGATTTAATATATTTTATTATAGAATGTGTACACAAATTCTCTTTTTGTTTTTGAAATATATTAAATAGTTTTACCGCCATGATGTGAAAAGTACATTTTGCTTATTTAGTTGGTACAAAATCAAAATAGCCATTTTCCATCCCTGGTTCCTCTACTCAGCTTAAAAAGTTTTCTGTATTCAGTGTTGCCATTGAGGCAAAACACACTGGATGAATTTTTAGTCCGCTTAATTTTTGTTCTTTTCAAAACACACTGGATTAATTCATCTGGCATAAAATTGTATACGTATACACAGCTTTGTGTGTGTTAGTATTTTATTGTTTATTTGATGTTTGTCTTTCGTTCGCATACATTATGAAACAAACTTAGCGCAAATATGGCTGGAATAAGTGATGAAAAATTTGCAATAATCTTAGGAGGAATTTCTAGTGCCTGTAACTTTGAAGCTGCAGCATTACTTCTAGAAGATGAGAAGGCAAAGAATAGAAGCGAATACATTTGAGAAAATGTATTCCGGTTGAAGAAAAATTGTCTGCAACTTTAAGATTTTTAGCTACAGGAGAAACCTTTAAGGAAATTTAAGATCAGCTATGATTACGATAACCATGTTTTTCGATGCAAAAAGGGCATTTAGAAATGTAATAAAAATTGTATTCACTAATTATAAACAATTGCATATAAGTACTTTAGGCATGGCCCTCTAACTAGCATATATTAATGTTTTTTAAACAATAAAATATGTCCAAATATATTACAGTAATTTCATAAAAAGATTTTCATTTCTGCACACTCCATTTGATGATGATATTATTAATATTGTATTGGTGATTATAACTTTTATTGTATTGAGAAAATAAGACTTTTAATATAGGAGTTTGAAGAACGAAAAAATTTATAGTCAAAAAATAAAAAAGGACACATCAATTAAAAAAGGACACCTTCATTTTTTTTAATCTAAACGTGAATTTTTAAAGGTACATTCGTATAAGTTTATTTCGTCACCAGTAAAAGTTATTTAAGTAATTTCAATAAAATTTTGCTGAAATTTTCAGTAACCAAAAACTTTTACTAGTTACTAAAATTACTGCAAAATTTTTCATAAGTTTCGGAAATTACCGAAAAACCCCTTACTGACTCATTCATCAATTTTAATGGTTGTTGGCGCGGCCAACCCCCTTTTGTTTTGAAGTTAATGTTTACTTAAAGATGGACAACTAAAGACTAAAAAACGCTCTGTAAAAAACAAAACGCAGAACCTGTGTTTTCATAAGTGTGTATGTATTAGTTTTGTTCTGCTTGTGCGGGGTTGAAGCAGGTTGAAAAATTATGCCAACCAAAAACTACCCTCTTCACCGAAAATGCCAACAAGCTGCCATGTTATGCCAGCATAATTCATTCAGTGTGTTCTGCCTCATTGAAAAACTCCTGAGAAATTTTCTTAACACTGCGTTTAGATTAGACAGTGCTGTCAAAACAATAAAAGAATACGTATTAGTTGTCAAAAATACTGACAATTATACCAGTAGGAGAGGCGTCCAGACAATAGTTAAGACAATTCATTCCGTTATGTCAAACAAGAAAGTGGAATTGGAAATTGCGGCAATAAGCGTATTACGCGAGCTATATAAGTTAAAAACTAAAAGTGATAAAGAAAAAACTTTTTACTGCGCTTTTTACTATAAAAACTGTGTTCTGTGCGTTCTTTTTTTCGACAAATGTCAATTATTGTCAGCATATGTCAAATCACTGTCCTATTTTACTGTCTTCAAAAAATTCAAGACAGTACTCCAGACAATTGAAAAAGTGTGCAAGTGTTAGTGAAAAAGTATGCAAGGGTTGCTATTGTCTTAACAGCACTGTCTAATGTAAACGCAGTGTAAACATAATATCAAGGTATATCAATATAAGGTAGACTCGCGGCGAAAGCGAATTAATATGGATCTTCTTGGATTGTCAAACAGTTTCGTATGTCAAATTAGTATTTTGACATTTGTGATGCATCAGCGCGTGCTAAACAATTATTAATTTTTATTTAAAATATTATTCATTAATTAAAAATAGATGCTCATAACGCCTTGCTCATAACTTTTTTAGGCAACTGACAAGAGGCGTAAAGTTTACTAGCAGAACGAAAAAAGGTAGGAGTTCTTAACATGAATAGTGAATTAATTAGAAAATGTCCAGTTTTTCCTCCAGCAAAGCACTCAGGAGGCTGTTAAATCCGAGTAATACAACACTAAGCAAGATATGGGACACGATGATTCTAATGAGCGCCTTATGCCCAGTTTTTAACTTTAAAATTAAGTACTATTTAAACTTAAAGTCTATTTAAATACAAAATTATGTTTTTCACTTCAAAATTAAATATGATTTAAATGGCCCACATTGTACATTTAAATTCAATTTAAGTTTTTCATACAACCATGTGTTTGTTTACATTCAACAACTTGAAAATTGTTAAATCACAGGGCACACTCATACAGGTAGGAGCGATAGCCCAGCTGATAATGTGTTGTTGGGGGAAGTTCTAGTACAAAGTAAAATTTTTTTTACAAATTTACATACATACAAAACTTAAGGGCAAATGTAAAAAACAAACATGTACATATATTTGTTTTTGTAGTTTTTCGTTTTGCTCTGTTCTACACATGTAATTGTGACATTTGAATTAGATTTCACAAAATCAAAATACATGTTGGTTTTTATATTTGTAGAACTGATCCTACCTGTATCAGTGAGCCCTGGTAAAGCATCTGTTTATTGAAACAAAATGTATATAAAAGGTAATTGTCTTAGATAATTTTCAGTATTTTTCTTGCCATTTATTGCGGTACCATACTTTTATCACAATTAAATACCGAAATAAATTTTAGACTGAAAAACTGAAAGTGTATTTAAACACAACTTAAGTTTATGGAAAAATTAACTAATTTTGTACTTAAATACGAAGTCAAAAACTGGGGGTAATGATTTTATACGCAAGTATTCGCTGCTAATAAAAGCTAAACATGTACACAAATATACACGGCGACATACACACATATCACGAGAAGAAACAAAACTACACAACACACAGAACACTCATACATACAACCACACATAGTTAAGCGGCATGGCCACACATCAAACTGACGCTTCAAACTCTGCTTTTCTTTGATAGTGTTAGTGAAAAAAATTCACACGTATGGTTTGATGTGAGTTTGAAGAATATCAAAACAATTTAGATTTTATGTCCGTGAACTTAACAAACTCTTTAACAAACTTTTTTTTCCATTCCTCTTTGATCCCCATTCCGCTCAGTGAGAGCTGAAAAAATCCTCTCTTGAGCACAAATAAATGAGTATTTCTGTGAATGCTGCCAAGTTAATGAATGCGATTGGTTGCTTATTTAAGGAAGATTTCATAAATTGGTTGGTTATTTAAGGAATTATTTACGAATATGACTAATCAACAAAGAATCAAAAACAAATTTTCAACAAACTTTTTGCTTAGTTGTAAACAATTGAACATCCAACAAACTATTTGGTTAGTTTTTTTAAAATAAAAGTTAAACCAAAAAAATTTAATAAAAAAAATGTTCTACAAAGTGAAAGGTGGTCTAAAATAACATCATTGTCTATCATTGTTTTTTCTCAAACAGTTGTTTTTTCATATAAAATTTTTAATAAAGTTTTTTTAAAAAACACTTTTTGACCTATAACTTTGATATCTGACTTTAAGCCAAAAATTGAATTATACCATCTTAAAGGGCATGAAAAGGGCTACAATTTGGCATCAATATATTTTTGATTTACAGTTACTACTTCGAACAAATTTTTCAAAAAACTGTTCACTAACATGAATTTTTTTTAGTTTTTCACCTATAACTCCCATACCTGACTTTGAGCCAAAAATTGCAATATATCATCTTAAAGGGCATGAAAAGGGCTACAATTTGGCATCATTAGATTTTTGGTTTACAGTTACTACTTCGAACAAATTTTTCAAAAAACTGTTTTTACTAACATTCTCATTAACATGAATTTTTTTAGTTTTTCACCTATAACTCCCATACCTTACTTTGAGCCAAAAATTGCAATATACCATCTTAAAGGGCATGAAAAGGGCTACAATTTGGCATCATTAGATTTTTGATTTACAGTTACTACTTCGAACAAATTTTTCAAAAAACTGTTTTTACTAACATTCTCACTAACATGAATTTTTTTAGTTTTTCACCTAGAACTCCCATACCTGACTTTGAGCCAAAAATTGCAATATACCATCTTAAAGGGCATGAAAAGGGCTACAATTTGGCATCATTAGATTTTTGGTTTACAGTTACTACTTCGAACAAATTTTTCAAAAAACTGTTCACTAACATGAATTTTTTTTAGTTTTTCACCTATAACTCCCATACCTGACTTTGAGCCAAAAATTGCAATATACCATCTTAAAGGGCATGAAAAGGGCTACAATTTGGCATCATTAGATTTTTGGTTTACAGTTACTACTTCGAACAAATTTTTCAAAAAACTGTTTTTACTAACATTCTCACTAACATGAATTTTTTTAGTTTTTCACCTATAACTCCCATACCTTACTTTGAGCCAAAAATTGCAATATACCATCTTAAAGGGCATGAAAAGGGCTACAATTTGGCATCATTAGATTTTTGGTTTACAGTTACTACTTCGAACAAATTTTTCAAAAAACTGTTTTTACTAACATTCTCACTAACATGAAGTTTTTGAGTTTTTCACCTATAACTCCCATACCTGACTTTGAGCCAAAAATTGCAATATACCATCTTAAAGGGCATGAAAAGGGCTACAATTTGGCATCATTAGATTTTTGGTTTACAGTTACTACTTCGAACAAATTTTTCAAAAAACTGTTTTTACTAACATTCTCACTAACATGAATTTTTTTAGTTTTTCACCTGTAACTCCCATACCTTACTTTGAGCCAAAAATTGCAATATACCATCTTAAAGGGCATGAAAAGGGCTACAATTTGGCATCATTAGATTTTTGGTTTACAGTTACTACTTCGAACAAATTTTTCAAAAAACTGTTTTTACTAACATTCTCACTAACATGAATTTTTTTAGTTTTTCACCTATAACTCCCATACCTTACTTTGAGCCAAAAATTGCAATATACCATCTTAAAGGGCATGAAAAGGGCTACAATTTGGCATCATTAGATTTTTGGTTTACAGTTACTACTTCGAAAAAATTTTTCAAAAAACTGTTTTTACTAACATTCTCACTAACATGAATTTTTTGATTTTTTCACCTATAACTCCCATACCTGACTTTGAGCCAAAAATTGCAATATACCATCTTAAAGGGCATGAAAAGGGCTACAATTTGGCATCATTAGATTTTTGGTTTACAGTTACTACTTCGAACAAATTTTTCAAAAAACTGTTTTTACTAACATTCTCACTAACATGAATTTTTTTTAGTTTTTCACCTATAACTCCCATACCTGACTTTGAGCCAAAAATTGCAATATACCATCTTAAAGGGCATGAAAAGGGCTACAATTTGGCATCATTAGATTTTTGATTTACAGTTAATACTTCGAACAAATTTTTCAAAAAACTGTTTTTACTATGTTAGTATAGTTATAGGTGAAAAACTAAAAAATTCATGTTAGTGAGAGTGTTAGTAAAAACAGTTTTTTGAAAAATTTTTTCGAAGTAGTAACTGTAAACCAAAAATCTAATGATGCCAAATTGTAGCCCTTTTCATGCCCTTTAAGATGGTATATTGCAATTTTTGGCTCAAAGTAAGGTATGGGAGTTATAGGTGAAAAACTAAAAAAATTCATGTTAGTGAGAATGTTAGTAAAAACAGTTTTTTGAAAAATTTGTTCGAAGTAGTAACTGTAAACCAAAAATCTAATGATGCCAAATTGTAGCCCTTTTCATGCCCTTTAAGATGGTATATTGCAATTTTTGGCTCAAAGTAAGGTATGGGAGTTATAGGTGAAAAACTAAAAAAATTCATGTTAGTGAGAATGTTAGTAAAAACAGTTTTTTGAAAAATTTGTTCGAAGTAGTAACTGTAAACCAAAAATCTAATGATGCCAAATTGTAGCCCTTTTCATGCCCTTTAAGATGGTATATTGCAATTTTTGGCTCAAAGTAAGGTATGGGAGTTACAGGTGAAAAACTAAAAACATTCATGTTAGTGAGAATGTTAGTAATAACAGTTTTTTTAAAAATTTGTTCGAAGTAGTAACTGTAAACCAAAAATCTAATGATGCCAAATTGTAGCCCTTTTCATGCCCTTTAAGATGGTATATTGCAATTTTTGGCTCAAAGTCAGGTATGGGAGTTATAGGTGAAAAACTAAAAAAAATTCATGTTAGTGAGAATGTTAGTAAAAACAGTTTTTCAGGTATGGGAGTTATAGGTGAAAAAATCAAAAAATTCATGTTAGTGAGAATGTTAGTAAAAACAGTTTTTTGAAAAATTTTTTCGAAGTAGTAACTGTAAACCAAAAATCTAATGATGCCAAATTGTAGCCCTTTTCATGCCCTTTAAGATGGTATATTGCAATTTTTGGCTCAAAGTAAGGTATGGGAGTTATAGGTGAAAAACTAAAAAAATTCATGTTAGTGAGAATGTTAGTAAAAACAGTTTTTTGAAAAATTTGTTCGAAGTAGTAACTGTAAACCAAAAATCTAATGATGCCAAATTGTAGCCCTTTTCATGCCCTTTAAGATGGTATATTGCAATTTTTGGCTCAAAGTAAGGTATGGGAGTTATAGGTGAAAAACTAAAAAAATTCATGTTAGTGAGAATGTTAGTAAAAACAGTTTTTTGAAAAATTTGTTCGAAGTAGTAACTGTAAACCAAAAATCTAATGATGCCAAATTGTAGCCCTTTTCATGCCCTTTAAGATGGTATATTGCAATTTTTGGCTCAAAGTAAGGTATGGGAGTTATAGGTGAAAAACTAAAAAAATTCATGTTAGTGAGAATGTTAGTAAAAACAGTTTTTTGAAAAATTTGTTCGAAGTAGTAACTGTAAACCAAAAATCTAATGATGCCAAATTGTAGCCCTTTTCATGCCCTTTAAGATGGTATATTGCAATTTTTGGCTCAAAGTAAGGTATGGGAGTTACAGGTGAAAAACTAAAAACATTCATGTTAGTGAGAATGTTAGTAATAACAGTTTTTTGAAAAATTTGTTCGAAGTAGTAACTGTAAACCAAAAATCTAATGATGCCAAATTGTAGCCCTTTTCATGCCCTTTAAGATGGTATATTGCAATTTTTGGCTCAAAGTCAGGTATGGGAGTTATACGTGAAAAACTAAAAAAAATTCATGTTAGTGAGAATGTTAGTAAAAACAGTTTTTTGAAAAATTTGTTCGAAGTAGTAACTGTAAACCAAAAATCTAATGATGCCAAATTGTAGCCCTTTTCATGCCCTTTAAGATGGTATATTGCAATTTTTGGCTCAAAGTCAGGTATGGGAGTTATAGGTGAAAAACTCAAAAAATTCATGTTAGTGAGAATGTTAGTAAAAACAGTTTTTTGAAAAATTTGTTCGAAGTAGTAACTGTAAAATAAAAATCTAATGATGCCAAATTGTAGCCCTTTTCATGTTCTTTAAGATGGTATATTGCAATTTTTGGCTCAAAGTCAGGTATGGGAGTTATAGGTGCAAAACTAAAAAAATTCATGTTAGTGAGAATGTTAGTAAAAACAGTTTTTTGAAAAATTTGTTCGAAGTAGTAACTGTAAATCAAAAATCTAATGATGCCAAATTGTAGCCCTTTTCATGCCCTTTAAGATGGTATATTGCAATTTTTGGCTCAAAGTCAGGTATGGGAGTTATAGGTGAAAAACTCAAAAAATTCATGTTAGTGAGAATGTTAGTAAAAACAGTTTTTTGAAAAATTTGTTCGAAGTAGTAACTGTAAATCAAAAATCTAATGATGCCAAATTGTAGCCCTTTTCATGCCCTTTAAGATGGTATATTGCAATTTTTGGCTCAAAGTAAGGTATGGGAGTTATAGGTGAAAAACTAAAAAAATTCATGTTAGTGAGAATGTTAGTAAAAACAGTTTTTTGAAAAATTTGTTCGAAGTAGTAACTGTAAACCAAAAATCTAATGATGCCAAATTGTAGCCCTTTTCATGCCCTTTAAGATGGTATATTGCAATTTTTGGCTCAAAGTAAGGTATGGGAGTTATAGGTGAAAAACTAAAAAAATTCATGTTAGTGAGAATGTTAGTAAAAACAGTTTTTTGAAAAATTTGTTCGAAGTAGTAACTGTAAACCAAAAATCTAATGATGCCAAATTGTAGCCCTTTTCATGCCCTTTAAGATGGTATATTGCAATTTTTGGCTCAAAGTAAGGTATGGGAGTTATAGGTGAAAAACTAAAAAAATTCATGTTAGTGAGAATGTTAGTAAAAACAGTTTTTTGAAAAATTTGTTCGAAGTAGTAACTGTAAACCAAAAATCTAATGATGCCAAATTGTAGCCCTTTTCATGCCCTTTAAGATGGTATATTGCAATTTTTGGCTCAAAGTAAGGTATGGGAGTTATAGGTGAAAAACTAAAAAAATTCATGTTAGTGAGAATGTTAGTAAAAACAGTTTTTTGAAAAATTTGTTCGAAGTAGTAACTGTAAACCAAAAATCTAATGATGCCAAATTGTAGCCCTTTTCATGCCCTTTAAGATGGTATATTGCAATTTTTGGCTCAAAGTAAGGTATGGGAGTTACAGGTGAAAAACTAAAAACATTCATGTTAGTGAGAATGTTAGTAATAACAGTTTTTTTAAAAATTTGTTCGAAGTAGTAACTGTAAACCAAAAATCTAATGATGCCAAATTGTAGCCCTTTTCATGCCCTTTAAGATGGTATATTGCAATTTTTGGCTCAAAGTCAGGTATGGGAGTTATAGGTGAAAAACTAAAAAAAATTCATGTTAGTGAGAATGTTAGTAAAAACAGTTTTTCAGGTATGGGAGTTATAGGTGAAAAAATCAAAAAATTCATGTTAGTGAGAATGTTAGTAAAAACAGTTTTTTGAAAAATTTTTTCGAAGTAGTAACTGTAAACCAAAAATCTAATGATGCCAAATTGTAGCCCTTTTCATGCCCTTTAAGATGGTATATTGCAATTTTTGGCTCAAAGTAAGGTATGGGAGTTATAGGTGAAAAACTAAAAAAATTCATGTTAGTGAGAATGTTAGTAAAAACAGTTTTTTGAAAAATTTGTTCGAAGTAGTAACTGTAAACCAAAAATCTAATGATGCCAAATTGTAGCCCTTTTCATGCCCTTTAAGATGGTATATTGCAATTTTTGGCTCAAAGTAAGGTATGGGAGTTATAGGTGAAAAACTAAAAAAATTCATGTTAGTGAGAATGTTAGTAAAAACAGTTTTTTGAAAAATTTGTTCGAAGTAGTAACTGTAAACCAAAAATCTAATGATGCCAAATTGTAGCCCTTTTCATGCCCTTTAAGATGGTATATTGCAATTTTTGGCTCAAAGTAAGGTATGGGAGTTATAGGTGAAAAACTAAAAAAATTCATGTTAGTGAGAATGTTAGTAAAAACAGTTTTTTGAAAAATTTGTTCGAAGTAGTAACTGTAAACCAAAAATCTAATGATGCCAAATTGTAGCCCTTTTCATGCCCTTTAAGATGGTATATTGCAATTTTTGGCTCAAAGTAAGGTATGGGAGTTACAGGTGAAAAACTAAAAACATTCATGTTAGTGAGAATGTTAGTAATAACAGTTTTTTGAAAAATTTGTTCGAAGTAGTAACTGTAAACCAAAAATCTAATGATGCCAAATTGTAGCCCTTTTCATGCCCTTTAAGATGGTATATTGCAATTTTTGGCTCAAAGTCAGGTATGGGAGTTATACGTGAAAAACTAAAAAAAATTCATGTTAGTGAGAATGTTAGTAAAAACAGTTTTTTGAAAAATTTGTTCGAAGTAGTAACTGTAAACCAAAAATCTAATGATGCCAAATTGTAGCCCTTTTCATGCCCTTTAAGATGGTATATTGCAATTTTTGGCTCAAAGTCAGGTATGGGAGTTATAGGTGAAAAACTCAAAAAATTCATGTTAGTGAGAATGTTAGTAAAAACAGTTTTTTGAAAAATTTGTTCGAAGTAGTAACTGTAAAATAAAAATCTAATGATGCCAAATTGTAGCCCTTTTCATGTTCTTTAAGATGGTATATTGCAATTTTTGGCTCAAAGTCAGGTATGGGAGTTATAGGTGCAAAACTAAAAAAATTCATGTTAGTGAGAATGTTAGTAAAAACAGTTTTTTGAAAAATTTGTTCGAAGTAGTAACTGTAAATCAAAAATCTAATGATGCCAAATTGTAGCCCTTTTCATGCCCTTTAAGATGGTATATTGCAATTTTTGGCTCAAAGTCAGGTATGGGAGTTATAGGTGAAAAACTCAAAAAATTCATGTTAGTGAGAATGTTAGTAAAAACAGTTTTTTGAAAAATTTGTTCGAAGTAGTAACTGTAAATCAAAAATCTAATGATGCCAAATTGTAGCCCTTTTCATGCCCTTTAAGATGGTATATTGCAATTTTTGGCTCAAAGTCAGGTATGGGAGTTATAGGTGAAAAACTCAAAAAATTCATGTTAGTGAGAATGTTAGTAAAAACAGTTTTTTGAAAAATTTGTTCGAAGTAGTAACTGTAAATCAAAAATCTAATGATGCCAAATTGTAGCCCTTTTCATGCCCTTTAAGATGGTATATTGCAATTTTTGGCTCAAAGTAAGGTATGGGAGTTATAGGTGAAAAACTCAAAAAATTCATGTTAGTGAGAATGTTAGTAAAAACAGTTTTTTGAAAAATTTGTTCGAAGTAGTAACTGTAAATCAAAAATCTAATGATGCCAAATTGTAGCCCTTTTCATGCCCTTTAAGATGGTATATTGCAATTTTTGGCTCAAAGTCAGGTATGGGAGTTATAGGTGAAAAACTCAAAAAATTCATGTTAGTGAGAATGTTAGTAAAAACAGTTTTTTGAAAAATTTGTTCGAAGTAGTAACTGTAAATCAAAAATCTAATGATGCCAAATTGTAGCCCTTTTCATGCCCTTTAAGATGGTATATTGCAATTTTTGGCTCAAAGTAAGGTATGGGAGTTATAGGTGAAAAACTAAAAAAATTCATGTTAGTGAGAATGTTAGTAAAAACAGTTTTTTGAAAAATTTGTTCGAAGTAGTAACTGTAAACCAAAAATCTAATGATGCCAAATTGTAGCCCTTTTCATGCCCTTTAAGATGGTATATTGCAATTTTTGGCTCAAAGTAAGGTATGGGAGTTATAGGTGAAAAACTAAAAAAATTCATGTTAGTGAGAATGTTAGTAAAAACAGTTTTTTGAAAAATTTGTTCGAAGTAGTAACTGTAAACCAAAAATCTAATGATGCCAAATTGTAGCCCTTTTCATGCCCTTTAAGATGGTATATTGCAATTTTTGGCTCAAAGTAAGGTATGGGAGTTATAGGTGAAAAACTAAAAAAATTCATGTTAGTGAGAATGTTAGTAAAAACAGTTTTTTGAAAAATTTGTTCGAAGTAGTAACTGTAAACCAAAAATCTAATGATGCCAAATTGTAGCCCTTTTCATGCCCTTTAAGATGGTATATTGCAATTTTTGGCTCAAAGTAAGGTATGGGAGTTATAGGTGAAAAACTAAAAAAATTCATGTTAGTGAGAATGTTAGTAAAAACAGTTTTTTGAAAAATTTGTTCGAAGTAGTAACTGTAAACCAAAAATCTAATGATGCCAAATTGTAGCCCTTTTCATGCCCTTTAAGATGGTATATTGCAATTTTTGGCTCAAAGTAAGGTATGGGAGTTACAGGTGAAAAACTAAAAACATTCATGTTAGTGAGAATGTTAGTAATAACAGTTTTTTTAAAAATTTGTTCGAAGTAGTAACTGTAAACCAAAAATCTAATGATGCCAAATTGTAGCCCTTTTCATGCCCTTTAAGATGGTATATTGCAATTTTTGGCTCAAAGTCAGGTATGGGAGTTATAGGTGAAAAACTAAAAAAAATTCATGTTAGTGAGAATGTTAGTAAAAACAGTTTTTCAGGTATGGGAGTTATAGGTGAAAAAATCAAAAAATTCATGTTAGTGAGAATGTTAGTAAAAACAGTTTTTTGAAAAATTTTTTCGAAGTAGTAACTGTAAACCAAAAATCTAATGATGCCAAATTGTAGCCCTTTTCATGCCCTTTAAGATGGTATATTGCAATTTTTGGCTCAAAGTAAGGTATGGGAGTTATAGGTGAAAAACTAAAAAAATTCATGTTAGTGAGAATGTTAGTAAAAACAGTTTTTTGAAAAATTTGTTCGAAGTAGTAACTGTAAACCAAAAATCTAATGATGCCAAATTGTAGCCCTTTTCATGCCCTTTAAGATGGTATATTGCAATTTTTGGCTCAAAGTAAGGTATGGGAGTTATAGGTGAAAAACTAAAAAAATTCATGTTAGTGAGAATGTTAGTAAAAACAGTTTTTTGAAAAATTTGTTCGAAGTAGTAACTGTAAACCAAAAATCTAATGATGCCAAATTGTAGCCCTTTTCATGCCCTTTAAGATGGTATATTGCAATTTTTGGCTCAAAGTAAGGTATGGGAGTTATAGGTGAAAAACTAAAAAAATTCATGTTAGTGAGAATGTTAGTAAAAACAGTTTTTTGAAAAATTTGTTCGAAGTAGTAACTGTAAACCAAAAATCTAATGATGCCAAATTGTAGCCCTTTTCATGCCCTTTAAGATGGTATATTGCAATTTTTGGCTCAAAGTAAGGTATGGGAGTTACAGGTGAAAAACTAAAAACATTCATGTTAGTGAGAATGTTAGTAATAACAGTTTTTTGAAAAATTTGTTCGAAGTAGTAACTGTAAACCAAAAATCTAATGATGCCAAATTGTAGCCCTTTTCATGCCCTTTAAGATGGTATATTGCAATTTTTGGCTCAAAGTCAGGTATGGGAGTTATACGTGAAAAACTAAAAAAAATTCATGTTAGTGAGAATGTTAGTAAAAACAGTTTTTTGAAAAATTTGTTCGAAGTAGTAACTGTAAACCAAAAATCTAATGATGCCAAATTGTAGCCCTTTTCATGCCCTTTAAGATGGTATATTGCAATTTTTGGCTCAAAGTCAGGTATGGGAGTTATAGGTGAAAAACTCAAAAAATTCATGTTAGTGAGAATGTTAGTAAAAACAGTTTTTTGAAAAATTTGTTCGAAGTAGTAACTGTAAAATAAAAATCTAATGATGCCAAATTGTAGCCCTTTTCATGTTCTTTAAGATGGTATATTGCAATTTTTGGCTCAAAGTCAGGTATGGGAGTTATAGGTGCAAAACTAAAAAAATTCATGTTAGTGAGAATGTTAGTAAAAACAGTTTTTTGAAAAATTTGTTCGAAGTAGTAACTGTAAATCAAAAATCTAATGATGCCAAATTGTAGCCCTTTTCATGCCCTTTAAGATGGTATATTGCAATTTTTGGCTCAAAGTCAGGTATGGGAGTTATAGGTGAAAAACTCAAAAAATTCATGTTAGTGAGAATGTTAGTAAAAACAGTTTTTTGAAAAATTTGTTCGAAGTAGTAACTGTAAATCAAAAATCTAATGATGCCAAATTGTAGCCCTTTTCATGCCCTTTAAGATGGTATATTGCAATTTTTGGCTCAAAGTCAGGTATGGGAGTTATAGGTGAAAAACTCAAAAAATTCATGTTAGTGAGAATGTTAGTAAAAACAGTTTTTTGAAAAATTTGTTCGAAGTAGTAACTGTAAATCAAAAATCTAATGATGCCAAATTGTAGCCCTTTTCATGCCCTTTAAGATGGTATATTGCAATTTTTGGCTCAAAGTAAGGTATGGGAGTTATAGGTGAAAAACTCAAAAAATTCATGTTAGTGAGAATGTTAGTAAAAACAGTTTTTTGAAAAATTTGTTCGAAGTATTAACTGTAAATCAAAAATCTAATGATGCCAAATTGTAGCCCTTTTCATGGCCTTTAAGATGGTATATTGCAATTTTTGGCTCAAAGTCAGGTATGGGAGTTATAGGTGAAAAACTAAAAAAAATTCATGTTAGTGAGAATGTTAGTAAAAACAGTTTTTTGAAAAATTTGTTCGAAGTAGTAACTGTAAACCAAAAATCTAATGATGCCAAATTGTAGCCCTTTTCATGCCCTTTAAGATGGTATATTGCAATTTTTGGCTCAAAATCAGGTATGGGAGTTATAGGTCGAAAGCTAAAAAAAAATTAATTTGAGTGAAAACAGTTTTTTGAAAAATTTGTTCGAAGTAGTAACTGTAAATCAAAAATCTAATGATGCCAAATTGTAGCCCTTTTCATGCCCTTTAAGATGGTATAATTCAATTTTTGGCTCAAAGTCAGGTATGGGAGTTATAGTTCAAAAAGTGTTTTTTGAAAAAATTTTATTCAAAATTTTGACCAAAAAATATACTGTCGGAGAAAAACTAATGATGGCCGATTATGTAATTTTAGCTAATCTTTCAGATTGTTTAATATTTGTTTTTTGTATTTTGCCTGGTTTTAGTGTTATTCCTCAAAAACTAAGCAAAAAGTTTGTTGAAAATGCAAAAAGTTTGTTGAAGTGCTAAAATACTACCAAAATGTGCCTTTAGTAATCAGCCAAGTAATTTTGTTGCCGTATTCCTTTGATTTATTGTGTATGCAATATTTGGCATCACTTTTATGTTTTATCTGCATAACATAACATATATGTTTCGTGGCAATTGTGTAAAAGTGTTGAATAATAACAATATATATATATATATATATATATATATATATATATATATATATTTATATATATATATATATATATATATATATATATATATATATATATATAAATAATTGAAAGAAATACTTATTATATGAACATTTTTAAAAGACAGGTAATTAGTTTAGAAAATATTACAAAAAATATGTTGATCACTTCAAGGCTAATATAAAAGTAGTTAAGTGCTGCCATTTTACATATATTTGAGTCTGGCAACTCACTTTCTCAAACTCAAGAGAGCGCAACTCTGTTTTTAAAAATAACTCACTCAATTTGCATTCTGGGAAAAAAGTTTGTTGAAAAGTTTGTTATCTTCTCGCGGGTGAAAAGGGCTACAATTTGGCATCATTAGATTTTTGATTTACAGTTACTACTTCGAACAAATTTTTCAAAAAACTGTTCACTAACATGAATTTTTTTTAGTTTTTCACCTATAACTCCCATACCTGACTTTGAGCCAAAAATTGCAATATACCATCTTAAAGGGCATGAAAAGGGCTACAATTTGGCATCATTAGATTTTTGATTTACAGTTACTACTTCGCACAAATTTTTCAAAAAACTGTTTTTACTAACATTCTCACTAACATGAATTTTTTGAGTTTTTCACCTATAACTCCCATACCTGACTTTGAGCCAAATATTGCAATATACCATCTTAAAGGGCATGAAAAGGGCTACAATTTGGCATCATTAGATTTTTGATTTACAGTTACTACTTCGCACAAATTTTTCAAAAAACTGTTTTTACTAACATTCTCACTAACATGAATTTTTTGAGTTTTTCACCTATAACTCCCATACCTGACTTTGAGCCAAATATTGCAATATACCATCTTAAAGGGCATGAAAAGGGCTACAATTTAGCATCATTAGATTTTTGATTTACAGTTACTACTTCGAACAAATTTTTCAAAAAACTGTTTTTACTAACATTCTCACTAACATGAATTTTTTGAGTTTTTCACCTATAACTCCCATACCTGACTTTGAGCCAAAAATTGCAATATACCATCTTAAAGGGCATGAAAAGGGCTACAATTTGGCATCATTAGATTTTTGGTTTACAGTTACTACTTCGAACAAATTTTTCAAAAAACTGTTTTTACTAACATTCTCACTAACATGAATTTTTTGAGTTTTTCACATATAACTCCCATACCTGACTTTGAGCCAAAAATTTCAATTAACCATCTTAAAGGCCATGAAAAGGGCTACAATTTGGCATCATTAGATTTTTGATTTACAGTTACTACTTCGAACAAATTTTTCAAAAAACTGTTCACTAACATGAATTTTTTTTAGTTTTTTACCTATAACTCCCATACCTGACTTTGAGCCAAAAATTGCAATATACCATCTTAAAGGGCATGAAAAGGGCTACAATTTGGCATCATTAGATTTTTGATTTACAGTTACTACTTCGAACAAATTTTTCAAAAAACTGTTCACTAACATGAATTTTTTTTAGTTTTTCACCTATAACTCCCATACCTGACTTTGAGCCAAAAATTGCAATATACCATCTTAAAGGGCATGAAAAGGGCTACAATTTGGCATCATTAGATTTTTGGTTTACAGTTACTACTTCGAACAAATTTTTCAAAAAACTGTTTTTACTAACATTCTCACTAACATGAATTTTTTGAGTTTTTCACCTATAACTCCCATACCTGACTTTGAGCCAAAAATTGCAATATACCATCTTAAAGGGCATGAAAAGGGCTACAATTTGGCATCATTAGATTTTTGGTTTACAGTTACTACTTCGAACAAATTTTTCAAAAAACTGTTTTTACTAACATTCTCTAACATGAAATTTTTTATAGTTTTTCACCTATAACTCCCATACCTGACTTTGAGCCAAAAATTGCAATATACCATCTTAAAGGGCATGAAAAGGGCTACAATTTGGCATCATTAGATTTTTGATTTACAGTTACTACTTCGCACAAATTTTTCAAAAAACTGTTTTTACTAACATTCTCACTAACATGAATTTTTTGAGTTTTTCACCTATAACTCCCATACCTGACTTTGAGCCAAAAATTGCAATATACCATCTTAAAGGGCATGAAAAGGGCTACAATTTGGCATCATTAGATTTTTGATTTACAGTTACTACTTCGGCAAACAGTCGTGCAAATACATGGATGATGAGATAGTAGAAGGTTTTTGTGATGTTATGGTGGCCGTGCAAAGTATAGAAAGAGGGATCGTGTACGTGAAAGACAACGAGAACGTACTCGTGAGTTGGAAGTTAATCGTGCTGCTCCCATTGTTCGACGTGGACCATCACTCCACGGAATGCGATCTTCTAAAATATATCATTAATCTTATACGCAATCAAACTCATACTGATGCTTAATGATAATTAATTATGCTTTATTAGTGGATGTTGCCAAACTATCAGCTACAGTAGCTCAAAATGCTAATATTCATATAGGAAGTAATACCAGCAATATTTCGCCTAAAAAGATCTATGCATAAATCAAGAAGATTTCTTTACCAAAGGAAAGAGATGAATTTTTAAGGTGGTATCTAAAATATTTGGAAAACACTTTATTCGGCCATCAGCACCAGCAGAATTCAACTGACAAACAACAACAGCAACAGAAAGATTTATAGCCATCAGGAACCGATGATGGTGATTTAGCTGAAGCCGATCAAAATTGTTCCTTAAATAGCAGCGGTGGCAGCTGCACCTTTAAATGGTTAATAATGATAGCGTTTGGATTTATTATCCTTTACTCTAATACTTACATATATTTATATGAATACTTCCAGTAATAAATTGATCATACAAAATTGTATATTAAAGAAAATTTATTAATTTTTCAATACAATAAATACTAAACAGCTAATTTGTAACAAATGATTGAAATTGTTAAATATTTTGTAAGTCGCTCCATTTACCTCTGCTTCCAACAGCATTTGGAACATGGAATGAAATTCCCTCTCCCTTGCCGAACTTTTTCTTGCACACGAAGCACATCCGCATATTGTTTTTCCACTTATTTAGTCACATTGGTGAAATTTTATAAAAACTGTTTTTGGGGCACAAAAATTTTAGTTTTAATTGAAAAAAAAAAACAAAGCAAGCAGAAGAAGATTTTGACAGACCAGCGTAAAATCACCTGATCGACATTTTCTGAAATAAGGTCACCTGATTGAATTCGCCTTGAACAAGAACCATGACCAGATGCTTCACGAAGTTACCAGACGACGTCACTTTGCTATATAAAGTCGCTGCCAAGGCGAATTCATACCAGGTGGCCTTAGTTCAGAAATTGATGATCAGTTGTTACTAAGGCGAAATTATTGAACTGTCAAATTGAACTGTTTTTGTGTGCGGCCATTGTTTTTTCCAAAGCATTTTATTTGACAGTTCAATAAATTTTACACAGAGTTGCATAAATAAGTTCACCTTGTATGAATTCGCCTTGGTCGCTGCCAGAGATCAGCGGGATTAGTGTGATTTTAAGTCTGGATGTGTTAACATCGCTAAGTGTTTAGTAGTACAAATACTCATGTTAATTAAGTAATAAATAAAGTCTTGCTGCATTATATTTCTAAAAGTTTCTAATGGTTACTGATGCGCAAACGTAGTAGAACTAAGTAGAAGCAAAAAAAAAGCACGTATAGTATACAAGACTTATACATAGTTTCAAATTGACTGTGAAAATTAAACACGTTTTTTCAACTATAAAATGGGAACAACGAGAGGAATCCGACTGTTAGGAAGGGTGCCTACTGCTGTGATTTTAGAAGCTCATCTGCCCTCAAAAGAACAACTACTTTAGGTTTTTATTTACCACCACAAGGAATTGAAAGAGACACTTTCGCTTGCTGCTAAGGCCACAACTACTAAAGTTCAAGATGTGTGGAGGAAGGCAAATATTCCTGTTAAGACAAGAGAATATACGTGCAAATATACAAAAGTTATATAAAGAATACCAAAATTTGGGAAAAGAGAAATCGAGAAACACAGATAAAGCAGCGCAACCAAAACTGCCTTGTTTGGTGTGAAGAACAGCGAGATGCATTGCAGGCAGGAACAATACATCCCGAAAAATGCACCGCTTGATGGCATCATTGGGCCGTACGTTTTCAAAGATGACGAAGACAGGAATGTTATCACAAATTTTTTAGCCCAAAATCGAAGAGCTGGACTGGGCTGACTTGTGGTTTCAACAAGACGGTTGCACATGGCACAAGAATTAATGGTCCGATTGAGAGATGAGTCGGGTGAACAGTTTATGTCACGTTTGGGGCCGGTCAGTTGACTACCGCCTTAAGACTATTTCTTGGAACTGGAAGCCAGTATTGAAGAATTTACCTATGAAATAACGGTCGATACGTTGGAGAGATTATGCCAAAATTAAAGCCACGGTATAAACCACTTGATGCTTTATCTTACTACGCTATTGCTCTCGTGATAGTGCGTTTCCACTGCTTTTGTGCAAAACATGTAGTCCCGTTTCCATCATGAATTTTCATAATCATTATAAACAAACAACAATTTTTTATCATACAACATTAATATGTACACTAATTATCACATATATGAAATATAAAATAATTTTAAGAAACACAATCTTTTTTATCAGTACTTAAAATATTTTATACTATTTATTTAAATGCCGACTGGAGATGTTACTTTTTTCGAATTTTTCTATCACCATTGTTTGATGACTCCGAGCTGTATTCATAATTATATGAGCAGTGGAGTGTTATACACTCTAATTTCGAGGTGTTTTGGATCAAAACTAATATTTGTTTGAGATTTTCGAAAATGCAAAATGTATGGAAAAAAATAAGCTGTGAATATTTTTTGAAACTTTTTGTTGCAAAATGAACTTTTTTCAATCTAATTGTTCATTTTTGCAAAGAAATTTTGTAATTTTTCGCAGCTGTTATGTTTCTTAAGTATCCGTAGAATTTTTGGATTTTATTATACAGGGATAATAAATGTTATTTTCAACATTTTACTAAATTGCTTAAAAACCTTTACATTTACCAAAATCGTGTTCAAAAAATTTATCATAACTTATATAAAATAATTTACTACAAAATATACTACACTTTGCATATAATTTCATATAGGGTTTTCTTTATATATTCGACCTTTGCAAATCTTGTTACGTCCTCAATATTTTTAATTTTTTTTTTTGCCTTCCGAAATATGGCAGTTACGCCTTATGTCGTCACGTGTAATCGAAAACTAGAAAAATTCTTTACATACTATAGAATTATTTAAGTATACAATACGCTTGAAAGGAACGAGATTCGCCTTATATTTACATGATGTAAAACATTGTTGTTCAAAATGGTGGACAATATCCTTTATATATAAAATGGGTCATATGAAACTTTAAAGCCATTAGACGTGAGTACAAAAGAGATTAGTAAAGACTCTGCTACTCTAATTGAACTTGATGGAAGTATGTATTGAGTTTTTGATTTGTAATTTAATAAAATTCAATATTACTATTACGAACGATTTAATTAGAAATCTAAGGATTAGACTTAATGAGAGACGAATTCAAGTTTTCTAGCAATACATTCTTAAAATACAGAACAAAAACTGAAATTAAGGAATTCGAAAATAAACATTTTTGCAGAATGTTCGGTGCGGAGCTTTGGCAGGATGCGTCACATGATTACCTACAACAAGAAATTCTCAGTAGTGGGTTGACTGAGAAATTAGATATTGCATATTATAAGTTGCTTTTGATATCTCCAACATCTACGAAAAGTAAAAGTCAAATTTTATAAAACTAAACATTTATGCCCAATTATTTTTGTGAAAGACTATTTTATAATACCTTTTCAAACCTTTGAAATAACTAAAAAGTAATATCACACTTTAGTTTCTCATTAACAAATAATTTGTATTAGATATACACATATGATTTTTTTTTGTTTTCCCATATTAGTTCAAGAATTGTTGTATATTTTTTACTAATAAACTCCAAATAATATATAATTTATACACTTTTATTTATTGAAATTATTTAATTTATACCAAAACTTTATTAATCGATAAACCGATCAATAACAATATTAATCGATTGAACCAAAACGTCGGTTAGCTAATCAAACGATTAACCGATTAAAGCAAAAAACCCGACTAAAAGGACAACAGCAAGTAGTTGCTAATGTTTATATTTTCGATTAAGAAAAAAACTAAAAGCAGATCATTGAGCAACCATTAGTTTTAGGAAATTATCTGAAATATGATTGCAGGGAGCGACATAATTCGCAAACACTTCGTTTTTGAATAACAAGCATAATCTTAAAACAAGAAATATTTTGACGTTTTCCCATCTTCGCAAATCTTGTTCCGTTTACAATTTTTTCCTGGAGCTGCCGAAATATGGCCAATGTTGAAATCGTAGCGTATCTTTGTAAGATTTCGACTGCAGGTAGCGAAATTCTTCACAAACACTTAGTTTTTGAATAATAACTCTCAGTTTTAGCCCTCGCTAATTTAGAACTGTGTTATGAGTTTGAAGTACCTGTGTGGTCTGCCAGCAGAACTTATTTAGCTTCTAAAGGAGTAGGACTAAATATGTATGTACATATACTTGTGCATATTCGTTTGTTTGAAGTGTGCCTTGATTGAGTATTTTATGCTATGTTTGTGTAGTATCAGCTAAGTCATATTTATTTAATTTTGCAATACACAATTCTACATGATCCTGCCTATGGTATATGAAGTAATACATACATATATGCAGAACACCAAGATTAAAATAGAGGCAGAAGATTATTGTAGTAATCGTCGTTTATTTTTATTTTTTATTTTTTTTTTATTTCATTTCATAACAGTAATACATGAGGCCTCTTGGCCTATAAAAAATATATTACAAGTATTAATCTTTCTCATAGCGAGTGATATGCTTATTCAAAGTTCAACTATAGTATGAAATTGAGAATATACATATACATATATATAATAATAAAATCAAAAATATATAAAATAAAGTTCCAAATAATTAAGGTAACAAAAATAAGAATAATTAAGCTTATTCAAAAACAAAACACACTATCTCCGTAGAACAATATAGCTAACTTTAATATAGTTTAATGAACCAATAACAACATTAACTTCAATTAATTAACAAAAAACTCAATTAGCTTCCTCTTATATGAGGACAAAGGTAAAGCAAAAGAACGAAGGCAGATTGGCAGAATATTCCACAGCCGTGCGACACGAACCACAAATGATTTTTCATAGATGCCATAAAATATGCGAGGTATAAAAATTTGAGGGTTTCTAGATGATCTTGTATATAGTATCATTTTCACTAATTGAGTAGGTGTTTGAGTTTTAATAATTTTAAAAAGATATAATAGTAATCTAAACTTTAAATAATCATCAAAAGTGAGGTTCAAAAAATTTTTTAGATGGTTTGAAACATGCTCTCTCAGCCGCAGTCCATAGACAAATCGAATAACAGCTGTGTTCCAGATGCAGCCCGAACTCGCCCAAAGTTACCCAAATGCGTTCCAGATAACAATTTTTGTGCAATTTTGAGAGAAAATGAGAGAGTAATTTTTTTCATTTCCTGTACAAAGTTGCCCGAACTATTTCTTTGGGTAAGTTTGGGCAAGAATTATATTATCAGCTGTTTTTTGTTTACATTTGAAAAAGTAAAAAGAAAATTTACAAATAAAGGAAAGAAGTTGTTAATTGAAAATTGGTTAAAACTAAAATGGAAGATTTTTCAAAAAAACTTGCAAGTTGTAAGTATGTACATTTGCGAATATTTGCCCGTTTGTTTAGTATACAAAAATGCTTTTTCAGATTACTGAACAACTTATGGACACATCAAGTGAGTCTGATGAAGACGATATGTTACATTTAATTGTTGAAAAATCTGATAGGGAGGATGAAATTTTGATTGAAGTATTTGCAACGTTCGAACAGGAAAAAAGACGCAGCATTAATAAATATGTAGAAGATGTGGTGTCTCAATACACAGAGAGTGAATTCAGGAAGCATTTTAGAATATCGAGAGAGCTGTATTTAAATTTGTGTAAAAGATTTGAAGAAAGTGCAGAATTTCAGAGTTCTCGATCAGATATTTGTCTATCACCAGAAAAGTCTCTAGCTATTTTCTTATGGTTCGCTGGACATGAAGCTTGTAGTTTTCGGGACTTATCAGACCGGTTCAATGTGTCAATTTCAACTATAAGCCGGACTATCGATAAAATAATTACATTTATAAGTAGCTTAAGTCCGCAAGTAATTAAATGGCCAACGGAGGAGAGAAAGAATGTTTGCGCAACATTTTTTGCTAATAAGTGTGGATTTTCAAAAGCTATTGGTAAATATATGAAATAGCAATTGCTGTAAACTGCTTTAAGTTTTTCAATTTCAGGATGCATTGATGGGACACATATTATTATTGACCCTCCAGCCGATAGCAAGGACGATTATATAGATAGAAAAGGAAATGTTAGATTATGTATGCAAGGAGTTTGTGACGAAAATCGGAAGTTCATCAACACATATGTTGGGTTCCCAGGATCTTGTCAAGATAGCTGGGTTTTGAAAAATTCTCCTTTGCTTGCGGAGGTAAGAAATGTTTTTAAATAACGGTACATATATAACATTCTATTTACTTTTAGACTTTTATTTGCTGGGTGACTCAGCGTATCCGTGCAATAAAAATCTTATTACTCCATATAAAGACAATGGACACTTAACAAAGGCTCAAATAAAATTCAATATCAAGTTAAGTTCTGGTCGAGTAAGGATTGAACATACATTTAGAATACTTAAACAGCGTTTTCGACAGTTATATTACTGTAAACTGCGAGGTATTCCGAAATTATGTCATTTCATACGGGCATGTTGTGTACTGCATAATTTGGCAAACGAAAACGATATTAATTTCGTTGAAGAATTGGAAGAAGATGCTTCTCTTGACTGTGATCGACCTTTGGGAAATATAAGGGGAAATGATATCAGAGATCCAATTTGCAGAGAAATATCGAATCGCGAAGAAGATAATTAACAAAATTTCTTTACCTGATTTATATTATTCCCTTTTTTCATAATAAATTCTTCACAATTAATAAACTTTATTATTAAAAAAACAAAACAAATGCAATATTTCAATTATTTATTTTATTTACTCATTTAACCGAGCCCATTGTGGGCCATATATAGTTAAAAGTATACGATAAGATGTACATGAATAATACAATTCAAAGTGGCTTATTCAATAACAAGTTAAAAATATTAAAAATAAAAAATGTAATACATATGTAAGTACAATAATCATGTAATTCAAAGATACTTATATGTTAGAGTTATTAAAGAAGTCAATGATACTTATATGTACAAAAGAAACAAAGATTAGAACTATAAAAACTTATGCAACATTAATTAATTAATACTTAAAATTTAAAATTAAAAAATCACATTTTTTCAGACTATTTATTATTTATATTATGTCAGGTACCTTTATTAAATAAATTTTATGGCTTAGTTTGCGCAACTAGCTGCTCCAAAAGCTCAAGTTTTCGTTTTTCCCTTTTTTCTTTTTCCCTTTCTTCTCTTTTATTCATCATTTCTAAAATCTTGGCATGAAAATTACTTTTTTCCTCAATTAGGTCATTTACTTTCTGCAAAAGCTTTTCTTTTGAGCCACACAAACGAATTTTCTTAGAAGCCTGAGAACAGCTTGGAATATCATCTGGAAAATACAATTAAGATATAGATATAATATGAACTTTTGGGTATAAGGAGATACCAGGGCCCAATTTTTTCGAGCACTGTTTTATTTATTTACCTCTCATTGACTGGTCGTTATCAGAATTCATGTCATCAGTTACAACCTCGCCTCTACTTAAGCCTTCTTTGTCGGAGCTGTCCAAAGCCAACTCCGGTGCAACAGACCTTTTTTTCCCAAAAAGTTGTCTTAACTCGCTTTGAATAACAAATATATAAATTTAAAATACATATTATTATTCAAATAACTGCATGCTTACCTTTCAAAAGGACACACTTGCCGACTCCTACCGGTTTGCTTATTGTTAAGCATCGTTGCCTTAAACTGTCTTTCAAGACCACGAAATTTATTTTCGATTTGTGTTGGAGTGAAGAAAATGTCTTTTTCAGACATACATTCCGCCACAAGAGAGTACATCTTTTGTTTTGTTTTGACACTGGCACTTTTACCCACCTTGGTTCGCAGCTCATGTATTTTAGACAGCATTAATTTTACGGCTGCCTCGCTCCAAAATACCTTCTCCTTCCCATCAGGTGTTTTTATATCATTAAGGGTCAAAACTTCATCTGTTGGTTCGTTGGGGATGAACATTTCCTCTATTGTCGTCTCCGTACTGGATTGGACCTGTGACATTTCAGCTAGGACATATGTATATATAAATGATATGAATATCATTTGATTCTTTGTTTACTTACTAATTGCTGATTCATATGATGAGAAGACAACGACTTCGTAGTTTCCCTGTTCCTTAAGCACCTTTTCAGTCATTTCCTTTCTATATGACATATCTGCAAAAACAGCTTGCTAGAAACATTGTAAAATAAACGTCAATATTATTAACTTACCATTTTCAACACGATTTAAAGTTCCAGGAGAACATACGATTGTAACCTGACTTTCCATTTCACAGATATGTATATTAATACTAGTATTTATAATTTTCTTTTTATGTTAGCCTAAAATTTATGAAATAAAATAAAAACACAGTATTTTAATTAAAATTTATTTTTTTCAATTCTTTGTTACCTTGAATAGCGATATGTGGTTCCGAAAAAGTTCACAAAGCAAGTGCTATAACTAGTAAAAATTGAAGATGGCGAAGACAATGTTTAACCTAACCGTTAGCGGTTTACTCGTTGGAATCCAAGAACATATTCCAGCCAAACAATGTTGATAACAAAGGAATAATATTTGGATCCCAAATATTATTCCTTTGTTATACTTGATTTCAGTTTAATTTTACCAGCTGTTGTCAATGATGCTAATCTTTCATTTCATGATATTGAGCTTTATTCAGTGTATAAAACAACTAAAATAAAAGTTAATTTAAAAAGTAAGCAGCACTAGTTTTTCAAAAGAAATAATTATGGTTTTTTGCGTTCCAGCAAATTTGGGTAGATTTTGCACTTTGAGAGAGTAATTTTCTTTGTACTCTCACTAACCCAAACTTGCCCGAAATTACCTGGAACAGACCTAACTTTATGAACGACAGCTTTTACTTTTTTCCTATTTTTTATATTACAACCGGAATAGACTTCAATGCAATAATTGATCTGAGACATTAACAACGAATGGCCCAAGGCTTTCTTAACATGAAGAGGTAGGTGTAAGTTAAGATGATACAATCTACGCAGTGTGAGATAGATTTTTGAACTAATAGTGTTTATGTGTGGCTCAAAAGACAGCTTGTCGTTTATGATTACACCAAGACATTTCAGACTATTTACTATTTCAATAACTGTATCAGCAAATTTTAACTCTGGAGCAAAAGTGTTTAATCTATTTAATTGAAAAATAATAGCCTTTGTTTTGTCAGGATTCACTCTGAGCTTATTTGCCAGTGTCCAGTTTTCTAAGAAAGTAAGGTCATGGTTTACAGTAGCTTGCAAAGCATCTGAAAATTGGTGCTCACCTGACCATAATAGTTGAATATCATCAGCGAATACAAAGCTTTTACAAAAACTTAGCGTTTGAAACAGATCATTAATAAAAAGTGTAAATAAAATGGGGCCAATCACCGAGCCTTGGGGGACTCCAGATCTAACGTATTTTAGATCAGAGGTACAACCATTGAAAGAGACAAACTGCTGACGCTCACTGAAATAAGACCAGATTAATTTACATGCATGCCTAGAAAAACTAAATTTATTGTATAGCTTAGAAATCAATAAAACATGATCGACTTGATCAAACGCTTTAGAGAGATCAACTGAAACTAATACATTTACCTTACCCTCATTCAAATTGGCTCTTATCAAATCTGTAAGTTCCGTTAATAGATGACTAGTATTTCGACCATTTCGGAAGCCATATTGACAGTCATTCAGCAATTTGTTATCATCAACCCATATCATTATTTGCTTTTTCATAATTATTTCAATAACCTTCGATAAGGAGGGTAATAACTAATTGGTCTTATATTGTTAGTGGTTAACCGTATGTTTTTTATACCCTCCAAAAAAGAATTTGGAGGGTATATTCACTTTGTCATTCCGTTTGTAACGCATCGAAATATCCATCTCAGACCCCATAAAGTATATATATTCTTGATCAGTGATGAAATCTAAGACGAACTGAGCATGTCCGTCCGTCCGTCTGTGGAAATCACGATTCAGTCCAAACGAAAAGAGCCAGACTCTTGAAATTTGGCATAAATATATTTTAAAACTTAGAGCAGGTTAAGTTCGAAGATGGGCTAAATCGGGCAAGAGGGAAAAAAGTTCCCCTAAGAAGAACTAAACCAACCCAGAAAAAACAACATAATTTTTAAAGTTTTTTGGTTATTTTGTTAAGCAAATGATATATTTTTATGTCAAATATGGTCCAACGCCTTAAACTTGGAGCCATTAAATAAAATAAAAATATTTTTTACCCCGCCCACTTCAGTGGGCGTTACTATAGGCAAAAATAGCATAAAAATTTAACAAATTGTTTTACTTAAGCCTACATTCCTTAAAAATAACACTTAAGCTTTAATGACGAAGCTGAGACTAAACCTGGTACTACTCTGCCCTACCCCCTCCTTCCCCTTCGCCCCCTAAATGACCCTACCAAAAAAATTTTTTTTTTTAAATTTTGTATATAATCATCCCAAGCATTTATCTTTAGAGTTTTATGACTGCCGATTTCTGCCCTACCTCCCCCCCCACCTGTTCCTTTGCCCCCTAAATGACCCTACCAAAAAAAAAATTTTTTTTTAAATTTTGTATATAATCATCCCAAGCATTTATCTTTAGAGTTTTATTCTGCCCTACCCCCCCCCCCCCGCTTCTTTCTTTGCCCCCTAAATGACCCTACCAAAAAAAAAATTTTTTTTTTTAAATTTTGTATATAATCATCCCAAGCATTTATCTTTAGAGTTTTATGACTGCCTGTTGCTGCCCTACTCCCTCCTCCCCCTTTGCCCGCTAAATGACCCTATCAAAAAAAAGAAATTTTAATTTTGTATATAATTATCCCAAGCATTTATTTTTAGAGTTTAATGACAAAGGTGAATTGTTTCCCCCACAGCCCTTGCCAGAGCGACCCCGCCAAAATACAGTTTTTATAGCCTCCAAAGAGAATTGTGATGAAGTCTAAGACGGTCTAGCAATGCCTATACGTTCGTCTGTGCATGATATTGCATATTTTTGAACCCCGCCCCCTTTAGTGGGCGTTGACGTACGATATTATATAAAGGAACTCTGTCCCACCAAGTTAAACATTTCAAATTCACTTACTAAATATTTGGAGGGTATTTAAGATTCGACCCGGTCGCATATAACGTTTTTACTTGTTTTTTTTAGGAATCGGAATGATTTTAGAAATTTTCCAATCTTTAGGAAAAATGGAAGATGTCAATATATAATTGATGAAATAAAGAATATGCTTGCTAATTAGGGGGTAAAGCATTTTTAACAATTTGATCGGAATACCATCAACACCAGTCGAATTGGATTTAACACTTCGTAAGGCACAGAATAATTCCGTTTCGGTTATATTTGCAAAAGAAAAACACCCAACAATATCTGTGAAGAAAGAAAAATTCGGCATATTAGCATTCGAGGGTTGTTGACTACTAATGAAGTGTTCATTCATTTCATTAACTTCAATATCATATTCAATATTTACTGCCTCATAAACACCAGCATTGCGTAAAACATTCCACATCTGCTTCGTGTTTCCTAATTTAAAAATACGACTGCTATATCTTTTTTTAAATTTCCTAATCTCTGATTTGGTTTTATTCCGAAGTATTCGATAGTTATCCCAATTTACAGAGCTCCGTTCAGTATAAAAGGCTCTCAATGCAATATTTGTCAACGATCTAAAGTAATTAATTTTATTTGTAAATTTCGGGAAAACAAAAGAAGAGCGTTCCGATTTTTTCTTAACAGGTATATAATTCAGGAGATCATTAAGCAAGTTATTTAAGAACAAAAGCTGTTTATCAGGATCACCACAATTGTAGAGTTCCGTAAAATCAGTTTGGAGAAGGTAACTCTCTATTGAAGCAAAATTTGCACGCTTAAAGTCCCTAAAATAGGTTGTGGTTTTTTTCAGACTTATAGGGGTCAGAATGGCGACGCAAATAAGAGCATGTTGAGAAATAAAAGGAATTTGAAATTGAGCTGAGGTATTTACCTTCAAGTTGTTACTAATGAGAAAGTAGTCAATCAGAGAAGTGCTTTCATGATACCGATCATAGTGCGTGGGCATAGAGTTATGCCAACACGTTAAATTAAAACGATTACAGATAATGCGCAAATCAGCAGACTTTGTGGTATTAAACAAGTTATTATTGAAGTCACCAACTACAATAATATCTTTATATCTGACAAAAATGTCATCACATGATTGCTCAAAAACAGTTACATTACCTACAGGCAAATATACCACACCAATGATTAACGAGCTTTCTAGTTGGATAAATAGGCCTTCACAGGAGTAAAATTCAGTACACTTGTAAACAGTCCTAAATGTAATACCATTAGCAATAAACATTGCCACACCACCACCTCTACAGCCAGTGGGTCTATCACTTCTACAAATCGTATAGCCAGGAATATTTAAAGCTTGGTCAAAAATGATAGGATCGAGCCAAGTTTCAGTGACACAAATGATATCCAAACAGGAGCTACTGATCAGCGCAGCTAACTCATCAAGTTTATACGATCTATCCGATGGACAAAGACTTTGCGCATTAATATGTGCAACCTTAAGATTATTTGAGTCCTTTGAGAAGATATTATTGATTGAATTGTCACTAATTATTGGACCTAGATTAAAGTTTGCTATACTCATTGGTTTTTTACAATAATGATATAATTAAATTCTTTTTATATAATATAACAATTTGATATAAAATTTTCTGGTTAGTCACTAGAAATCTGTAAAAAAAAAAGGAAAAAATTGTATATACACATGAACAAGGGAAGAAGATTAAAAGAGGAAAAAAAATGGATATAATAAAATGTAAAGTACAGAATTTAGAAAAAAGAAAGTATAGATCACAACTTTAACGTGTTGCTTCAGAACCAAATTCCAGACATTTTACAGCATCCAGAACTAGCAGGGACCCATCATGGAGTTTAATCTTAGCCATGGGAATATCTCTATTTAGTATACTGAAGCCTGTAATTTTATTTTCCCTTTTTAGAAGGCGGCAGTGAGTCTGCAATTTGATTCCAGCTGATGTGAGGTTGTCATTTAGATATACCCGAGTAGATAAATTTGAGTTAATGACATTATTCAGCTGGATTTTCGGCCTTTTAAAATAAGCAGTCATCAATTCATCTCTCAGAATGACTCTATTAAATTTCACCAGTATAGCTTTTTTGTTACTCGTGTAGAGACACTGGTTCACATCATTGTCAACAATGGAGATATTTTAATACAAGCTATTTATACCCGCAGGTAGACCACTAATTAAAATATCAGAACGATTTAGTCTTCTTTCCAGCTTGTTGTTGACAGCTTCGATGCATGAGATCTTTTTTAAAGTATCCCTCTCTACCATTTTGATGCAATCGTTACAATCAGCCATTTTGTTATAGAGCTCTTTAATAGATGCTGCTATCTCCTCACGTATGGTACAAGTTGAGGCTTCAATAAAATTTCTTAAATCCTGTTGTTCATTTTTTATTTCATCAGCAAACACAGAAAATGATTTTTCAAGTTTTTCATTGGCCTCATCTATGTATTTACGAATCACAGCGACATCATTTTTTGAACTGGGTTTAGAAATACACCGAGTACAATTAAAACTTATGTTGTCATTACCTCCCATAAGTGCATACAGTTCTTTGGAAACGCTCCCACAAGATGCATGATACCATACGTTACAAGACTCACACTTTACACCTGCATCATTGTTTGTCACGTTTTTAGAACAACCACCACATTTAGCAGGCGCCATTTTCTTTGAATCGTTTGTTAAGCAGTATAGGCAGAGGATAGCAATTGAAAAAACACTCCTTTTTTATTTAAGACCTTATGTATATATAATTTGACATTATATCCACTTATTAAAGACTTATGCACATTTATTTATTATAGGATTCTATTTCCCTTTAGTAAATATTAAAATAGAAATCTAGTGCAGCACAGAAAATAAAAACGCGTTCACTCGCTCATAGAGATGCCGGATTTTATTCTCATTAATTTATTTAAAAATTTATTCTATATATAATACGTAGCTCTACTAATTCAACTGCAATTTTAAAACCATATTAACGCCTTTTTCCAGTGCTGCCAAGTTTTTTGTGCTTCATGAGTCTTTTAAAATACAACTATATAAATGTCATTCACAGATGAAACGCAATCAAAAACTTACGTCAGTTGATAGTTGTCACTTGTCGCGTTTAGTTTTGTGATCGGGAGAGGTTCGTAATTGGACAGAAAGACATAAATAGTTATTAAATTGTAGCTCAAAATTATATAAATTTGTCTTTTCGTTTGATATTCGTCATTTGATTTTCAAACTTAATGCAATCAATTACAGGAGGCAAGCTAAATTCGATCAATAGTTCCATAAATTTCAATAAAATATTTTTGGTGATAGAAGCATTAAATATATAAATTGCCAACACACGTCAAGTGAATATTGAAGTATACTAAGTACATATGAAAGTATTTAAAAGATAATTAATTGTGCTTTAACAAGAGAAAGAGATAAATCCAAGAGAAAAATAGTTTATTTATTTTGTTCCAAAGCAAAGTATAGCTATATATATATATATATATATATATATATATATATATATTTATATATATATACATATATATATATATATATATATATATATATATATATACATATATATACATATATATATATATATATATATATATATATATATATATATATATATATATATATATATATATATACATATATATATATATATATATATATATATATATATATATGTAGATATACTTTGATTTTGTTCAACGTCATTAGTTTAAATATTTTTTGTGACTCAAATTCGTTCAAATTTTCAAGTCACTTAAAAAAGGGAAAACAAAATAATTAAAAGTTAAAAATAAATTGTTTTCCGAAAGTTCATTAACACATAACGGATTTTTGCAAATACTATATTTGTTTTAAGCAAGTAAAAGAAACTTTTTAACGTGAATGTCTTCCACAAGTAATCAAAGACTAAAGCCATCATTACATTACAAAACGTATCGACCGCTACCACAAACTGTTGGCAGTAGCATGGATAATCCAGCTATGAGTCGCAGCACTAACAGTGCGGATGATACTCTAGATCATACTGGTGCCGGTACTTTACCTTCAACATACTCGTCACAACAACTTATGTCTCCTTCAGATAGTGACAGTGTTGAGGATGGAGAAAGATTGAGTGGGGGAAACACACCAGGAACTAACTTTGTACCAGAAAACGTGCTTCGAATAACTCGTAGTCAGTGGTTCACGGTTGGAGTTTTATGTTTTGTAAATTTAATTAATTACATGGACCGCTTCACAATAGCTGGTAAGCATATTTAATGATTATTCAAAAGTTTTGTTACAAATATTGTTTTTATGTATAGATTTTAGAAATATTGCAGATTCAAACAAAACTAAGGTACAATAATACTACTCGAACTTTAAATAGGTACAACTAATCTGCACAAATTTGATAACCATCGTTTCGCAGCAGATATCCAATTGAATTTTGGTTCTGATCATAGTGAAATAATATATTTATTTTACCACATATACAGATAATAACATGTTTATACATTCTAAAGCTATATATATCTTATTAAACATATTCAAAGTTTTTAATAAATTATTAAAAATCGAGATCATTAAATTTTTCCCAATTGAGTACAATTAATGTCGTTGTACTAGCGAACGGACCTCACGCATGGTAGATCTGTGCAAGCCACATTCTTTATTTGTATACATTCTTGCTTTCTTGATATACAATATGTCCTATAAATGATGATTTATATGTTTCAATTACCGCTCTCAAATGATCTGTCATGAAACTAGTAGATCCATCAATATATTAAAAATTTTCTATGGTCATCAAAAAAGCCTGATTCTTTTTAAATCTTTTAGTACACATTTTAAGAATCCTTAAAGCACCTTACAATTCGTACAGGCTGTTTTATAAAGATAACATCTGTGAACTTTTGACAAAACAACCTCTTTCTAAAACAACAATTTTAAAGGGGAGCGAAAAAGCTTTTTAAATACCTCACAGCTATTTTAAAAAAATAACTGGCAAAAATTAAAAATAGTGTAGATTTCCATTTTAATATTACATGTTTACCAATTATTTTTTAAAAATAGTTTTGAGGTATTTAAAAAGCTTTTTCGCTCCCCTTTAAAATTATTGTTTTAGAAAGACGTTGTTTTGTCAAAAGTCCACAGAAATATAATTACACATATTTTTTAATAAATAACACATAATTACACTTATTTAAAAGAAATTAAATCAAAAACTGAAAATGCTTTCGATTAAAGCTATTTTGAAAAACAGGAAAGATATTGGTAATGAATTAACATGATCGTAATGTGAAATTATTTGTTGGCTGAAGTAGTAGAACACGAGACTATGAAGCGGAGTCATGAAATATTATGTTGAATTCTTCTGATCAGCATTAGTGCGTGGTTGTGTTAGTTGTTGCCAGCCTGTTTCAATGATGAAGGCATAGTCACTGGTCTCGGAACATAATTGGCAGCGACGGAAACTATCATGTACTAAAAGCAGAGTAACGGCACCCACCTTCGTCGGCCCTGTAGCAAAATTAACCGGCGAAGTAAAATGTTGAAATAGCTACAAAAAACTCTATCTTCTCATCTTTCCTATTCTGTCCCCTCAATACTATCCCCTCGTTTTCAGTTCCGGCGCAATGCATTGCATATATAGGGGTCATGCCCTGAGTGATTTTCCAAGATAAAAGCTCCCAAACAAAAGTATTGCTTACCCAAAGATATGAATGTAGAAAACAACCTTTACCATTTGTTGACAATATTTTATAATCAGTGTTTGAAGAAACGTCAATTTAGTTCATTCATAAATAAAGAACTGAAATAATTATAGTTCGTTGACTAATTGACAATTTGTTGGCAAAGAAAAAGAAAACGATGCACAAGTATATATGTCTGTATACGCATATATGTACATTGGAATCACTAAAAACCCAATTTAGAGAAAATGGCGAGTTAGGGCCTTTCTACACTATATGAACAATATACATACATATATCCGTATGTATGATTGTTTGTATTACATATTAAATAAATAAGAAATGGAAATGGTTTATTATTTACTGAAGTAATGCTAAATCAGCAAATATTTTTCAAGTATACAATTATGTATGTTTGTGTTAGTGATGTGAGAACGTTCGAATTCCCGAATACATATTCGGATATTCGTAGTTGTATTCGACATTTAGCAGAATATTCCTCAAACATCGATAATAAATGAAATCTTATGCAGTTGGCATAAACAGTTAATTTTAAAAATTAAAAAGGTTATTTTATTTTAAGAATAAATAATGTCAACATATACAAAAACTTTATGCCAAAAATATCGTGTAAAGGCATTACCCACAACTAAAGAACTGCTTCATTCGGTCGTTTTACGTAAAAAATCAAGCATTAAATACATTTAAATCATATTTTTTAATTCGGATCAGCAGTCAGGGAATGAGTCCTACATATGCAGTGCAGTGCCCCAGAACTAGAAAGAAGGGGATATGTCTTGAGAGTACAGATGAAGAAAGATGAGAAGATAAAGAATATTTATTTATTATTATTATTATTATTATTGTAGCAAATTCTACATAAGACATATCATTACTCATATTTACTGTTTGTATTTATCTACTTCTGTTAAATAATACTTTGAATATAAGAACTATTTTTAAGAAAGCAAGCTTGTAAATATAAATTAATTTGAAAAAATAAAATATATTTCATTCTGAAGAAAACTAATAAATAAAAAAGAAGTTTAAATTTTATTCTTAAAATTCAGAAGTGGGATTCTAACAATGTCTGAAAAAGAAATTTTTGGGTCATTTACGGTTAAGCATTTAAAAAAATTATTAAGCATTTTAAATGAAAAAACTACGGGCAATAAAAATGAAGCTATAATACGGCTTATGGAGTTTCCCGAAGAAAACGACACCCTTATTATGAAGTTAAAGAAAATTGCTTTGGATGAAGTAATCATAAACCACAATGGTGATGAAAATGCAGGGATATGCGGTAAAGATAATGCCGATCTATATGAAGAAGAAAAGGACGAATTATGTAATGAAGATGCTAAAATGAATGATGATGTAAGTGTTACAAAAGCTGTTAAAGCACATCATAAACAAATGAAATCTGATGAGTGTGAATGTGTAAATATTGTTGATAAAAATGAAGGAAAGGATATAATAAATGAAAAAGAATTAATGCAAAGAGAAATTAGCTTGATGAAACGTGAGATAGAGATACAAAAGCGAGAAATAGAAGTTATGAGAAGTGAAAAATATATTATGGATCAGTTTAGAAATGAATCAAATATCGCTACTGGACATGAATTTAAAAATAGTTCTTATATTCAAAGTATTATTTAACAGAAGTAGATAAATACAAACAGTAAATATGAGTAATGATATGTCTTATGTAGAATTTGCTACAGTTCGGCCATCCTGACCTAAAATCGTCCCGATTTTTCCTACATGATTGTATGAAGAACCTAACCATGGCTTTATATTAGCCACCTCCCATACTCCTTGATATGGAATCTGACTAACTTGAAATCCATCAACATCTCTCAATACATATCTGTCATTAGTAAGTATTTTCACAATTTTATAAGGGCCTTTAAATTTTGGGACAATCTTCTTACATACTCCAGGATTATTAACAAAATTTTTTACCATCACATAATCACCAATATTATACGATCTTTCTCTGCGACTACTGTCTTTTAAAACTTTATTGTAATTTTGACTTTTAATTATTTTCTCTGAAGCCATTTTACGTATTACCAAAAGATTTCTCTCATTTTGCTTAATACTGCTCTCTTCCAGGTTCTCCCACAAAAAATCAATTATTCTTCCTTTCTGTCGTACTCCAAACAACAACTCACTTGCAGTAGTATTAGTGGTTCGATGAATAGTATTATTCAATGCAAACTCTATATCCAATAAAACCTTGTCTAAATTATTAGTAGTCCCAGCATTAGTCAATTTAGCAATCATCGGTGCAAGACTACGGTTCACTCTTTCCACCTGCCCATTAGCTTGTGGCGATCCTGTAGCAATCTTTATATGTTTTACATTATTATCTACTGTAAAATTCTGAAAATCCTTTGATGTAAAAGCACTTCCTCTATCCGATACTATTGACTTAGGCCTACTGTATGAACGAAAATATGATTTTAAACATGCACAAACTTCCCTAACATTGGTGGTGCTAGTCTGGTAAAGTCTTACAAACTTCGTAAACGCATCTATTACAAGAAAAACATACTTTTTATTGGTATTTTTCAATTTAACTGGTCCAAAATGATCTATGTGAATCATTTCGAATGGGACATTTCCCTTTGGGATACTATGCAATAAACCTTCATGTTTACCAGTCTTTGATGAAAAAGTAATACATTTCAAACAATTACTAATATGTATTCTAACTTTTTCTCTAAGTTCAGGAAACCAGTATGATTTCAATATTATATTTGACACTTTATCACATCCCATATATCCCATATCATCATGATATAACCGTAAAATATTCTCTTCCATGCTTTCAGGTATATAAAATAAAATTCCATCTTTAATCTTTCTATAAACTAGACCATTTCTCATTTCATACATTTTATCTTCTCTTTTTTCCAGTATTTCTCTAATTTTATTTATTCTGACGTCTTTATATTGGCATATAGATAGATTCTGTTCGAACGTATTCCCCTCTAGTACCAAAATATTCATATTTCTGCTTAGAGCATCTACATGGAGCATTTTCTCACCTTTCCTATGCTCTAAAGAATAGTCGAAGTTCTGCAATTCTAAAGACCATCTAGCAATTCTTGGATTAACTTCTTTCTTGTTTAACGTCTGTATTAATGAATTACAATCTGTCACTATCTTAAATTTTATCCCCTGTAAATATATTCTGAATCTGCGAAGAGCATATACTATAGCAAGAGTTTCTAGCTCAAAGCTATGATATTTACTTTCACTTTCACTTGTTCTCTTAGAAAAATAAAAGACTGGATGAAACACCCCATCTTCCTTCTTTTGTAGCAATATCGCACCAAAACCCTGACTACTAGCATCACAATGCAATTCAGTTGCATCACAATGATTGTAGATGGCTAATATAAAGCCATGGTTAGGTTCTTCATACAATCATGTAGGACTATTTTTAAGAAAGCAAGCTTGTAAATATAAATTAATTTGAAAAAATAAAATATATTTCATTCTGAAGAAAACTAATAAATAAAAAAGAAGTTTAAATTTTATTCTTAAATTATTATTATTTTGCTATTCTAACGTTTCACTTCGTCGGTTAATTTGCTAAAAAACAAGGTGCAAGGTAAATGATACTGTCAATCGCTGCAAGTTATGTGCAGTGACCAGTGCTATACCTTCCTCATTGAAAAAGGCTGACAACAATTAACACAACCATTCACTAATGCTGATCAAGAAGAAATCGATACAATATTGATGACTGAACGCAGAGGCGAACTCTACACTCCACTCCATAGTCTCGTGCTTACAACACCCTCAAAATGTTTTGATCTAAAGTTTTTGTATAAAACGATGGAGTGAACGAGTTTGACCCAAGTCTGAGAATAAACAAATTCTTAATGAATATATACTTTTGTTATACACTGAAAATATCACATATTGTACATAAATTCATTTAAAAAAAAAATCATCACAACACTTGTATGTGTGCACATACATACATTTGTATAAATTCCCAGCTAGCAATTGGGAGATTGTTTATGATAATATCCGCAAAATAACTCTTTTTAGGATTCCGTTAGATGATCAAAAAGTGATTATTCAGTTTGGTGATCTAAAAAAGTATACAAAAAGACTCCTAGAAACGCTTATAAAGCGACTAGTTTAAAAAAGCAAAAACAAATCTTGCAAAATGTGTGTAGTCATAATATAATCACGCAAATGATCCTAATATTACTCTTTCTTATATTGTTTTTTTCTGTATAAAATCAGAAAAACGAGTCAGAAAAGACTCTTTCTGAAGAGTCGCATGAAGGGTACCATTTTCTCAGACAAACTAAATGATTATTGTAATCGTGCAGCGGAGTCGAAAAATACAGATATTTGATTAAAATTTTAATTTTAGTAATTAATAAATTTTCTTCTTTAAAACTATTTTCCAGTGGTGGAAAAGCTATAAATAATTACAAAATTGTTGCATTTTTTTTTAACCGTAAGAAATGCAGTTTTCTTACACAATCTTAATTAAACTTTTAAAAATAAAATAGAAAATTGTATGAGATTTGTTTATCTATTTAGCTTATTATAAACAAATTACTGTTTTATTTCTAATTATTTGCTTTAGGTCTCAGTTCTACACGATTAAAGCGTTATATTACAATTTTCAGTTTTGGTATGAGAAATGATTCATATGCCGGTAGGAAAATTGAAATCAATATAGGTAGTAGGCTTTAAAAAATGTTCCATAAATATATAAATCGCAGAACGTGTTATATGTACAGACGACTACATTAACATATTTTTTATAAGCATTTTAATAATAGGTCTGTCTGCGTACACATATTTTGCATTATTTTGTGCAAAATGTTGCAAAATCTTGCAAAATGTTGTCTGCGTACTCCAAATCTCTTGCAGCGAGAGAGCCAAAAAGAGAATTTTTTGACAGTTGGAAGTTAGAGAACTTGCAAAATGTTGCTGGAGAAATTTCTTCTTGCAAGATTTTGCAACTAGTTTGAACAGCTGTTTTTAGTTTGTTTGAATGAAATAATTTTTATGAAATGAAGATAAAAATTTAAGTTTAACAATAACAAAAGAAGTTTTATAAAAAACGCGACAAATAAAACTAAAAACTAAGAAGAAATTGAACTTATCAAATTAATAACAGTGTAACAAACAAGTTTTTTAATTTTAAACACTTTTTAGGCTTCACTTTAATTAATAATTCTTTAATTTACTGGTAGAATTCCCTTTTGCGTACACATACGCTAAAACTCTTTTGCTTTGTTATTTCAATTGTTTACAAACCGATCAGCTGTTTTCTTGCAAGATTTCACTGGATGCTGTCTGCGTACTTTTTGAGATATTTTCAGCCGACAGAGTAAAATTGGTCTTACTCTCCCAAAAAAAGTTACTGAGTATTTGCTACTGGAAAAGTACGCAGACAGACCTAATGTTATAATACATACTCATATTTATTGTAAATATTTACATAAATTTTGTAAACAAAATTAGTATGGTCAGACTATTCAAAAGTAGAAATAATTACAATTAGTATATTTTGCTAATGTTTAGTTACAATTTCCATTTACTTAAGTTGCTTGTGGTTAACTTTACGAATGTTTTTAAAAATTAAAGAAACTATTTAGTATTTAATTGGTAGTTAAACTCCAAGTCATTATTAATTTTAAGATAATTATTGCCAAATAGAATTTGATCTAAAAATAAGGATGTTAATAGCAAAAAGATAAAACAAAAAGATGTAATTACAGTTACATACAATGACTGATTACTATTAATTTTAATCAAATTTATTTACTTTTTTTTTAAATTTTAAAAAGGTTAGTAATCGAAAGTTTTTTACCAAGGAAATATATAAGTAGCTTTTAAATATATACTTTGTTTGTTCCGCGTTAAGTATGTCAAATTAGTATTTTTTTAATTTTTTAAGATTTTAATACCAATTTTGTTATTCCTGAATTATAAAGTAGTTTTTATTTTATTTTTATTTTATTTATTTATTTATTTACGGTTATTTATAACCTAATTTAACTATCTAATAGGCATATTCCTACAGTACTGGAACAATAGTTGTTTAAACTTATGTATATTCTCACAATTTTTTATATTATTTGGTAATTCATTAAAATATTTTAGTCCTTTATAATAAATATTTGCTCGATCAGCCTCAGTTGTAATTCCCGCTACTCAAAAATTATTTCTTCCTCTGGTGTTGTAGTTGTGTATCTGGTGGCCGTATGTTATTTTCTCAGTTAAATATGCGGGACAATTTTCCGTCTTTATATTGTATATATGTAAATCTCATTGCATAATAAAATAAGCTCTGTTTTACACTCAGCCAATTTAATCTGTCCAACAAATCCTTTATGTGCGTATCTCTAGGCTTGCGCAATATAAACCTCATTGCCTTGTTTTGAAGTTCTATCTGTGTATCCTTAGCAAGAAACAGTACCGAAGGACAATAAATAAAATGCGGCTCAATTATGCTTCTATATATGTATTAATATTTTGTAGTGCTCACTTATTATATAGCAAGTTCTATACATTAGATAAAGTTTCTGATTTATTTTATTCACTAAATATTGAAAGTGTGCATCGAATTTAAGTTTACAATCTATTATTATACCCAAGTACTTGATCTCGTTTACTTTCTCAATTTCGCGATTATTTATGTATAGTTTATGACTGTTATTATTATTATGGTTATTGTTTGATATTATCATATATTTAGTTTTATCTGTATTTAGTTTTAAAATATTTGTACACATCCACTTGTAAAGAGTATTCATATCAGTCTGCATTTTGTTTATAGCCACATCTAAACTCGCATCACTAATTGTAATCAGTGCATCATCTGCAAATAGCCTAACATCCCCGTAGTTTAAACCATCTTTAATGTCATTTATATATATAAGAAACAGTACCGGCGCAAGGACGGAGCCTTGCGGTAGACCAATATTCACTGGTATCAATGATGATGTCGTATTTCCAATTTCTGTTCTCTGCATTCTATTCGACAGATAATCTTCAAACCATTTTAATTCAATATCACGCACTCCAATTTTGTGTAATTTAGTAAGCAATAGTTTTCTGTCTATAGTTTCAAATGCTCGTTTTAAATCTATAAATGTTGATACAATGTATTTTTTGTTCATTAAATCTTCTCGCCATTCACTTATAACATAATTAATTGCAGTTTCACATGAGTTAGCAAAAATAACAACGATAATTGCCTTTTGGGCACCCTGAAAACGAATTTTTATTTTTTTTTTGTTTTTTTTACAAATGCAACTCTTAATGAGGCATGATATAGTTTTATTTAAGAAAAACTTAATATTTGTAGCCATTTTGTTCACTTTTATGTACTACAATATATTGCACTTATCCAACTCTGACATCTAAATTTTGATTTTTTTTAATTTTTGATACCAATTTTGTTTTTCCTGAACTAAAAAGTTATTTTAATTAGTAAAAAACCGACGTTAGTTGCCTTAATTCGTTACCTTTATGTATAAAAACATTTCAATTTCCCAGCCCTGGAGGCTTATGCTGAATTGCGATGCGAATGAAAAACTGAACGTATTTGTATGCTATTAACATTGAAATGCGAAAGCAATTCCTTTCGCATCGCAATTCAGAATAACCCTCCTGGAAGCGAAATTTTAATTTTGTTTACCAATGCTAGTCTTTGTTAGGTAGAAAGTCGTGTTATTTAAGAAAAATTTACTATTTGAACCATTTTGGTCACCTTCATGAACTATAAAATATTGCACTTGTCCAACCCTGGATTCGAAATATTGTTTTTTTTTAATTTTTTATACCAATTTTGTTCTTCCTAACATATAAAATAGGTTTTTAAAAAAAAAAAACAACGTCAATTGCCTTTTTGGTTAATTTTATGTATAAAAAAATATGTAAATTTCCCAACCCTGGAAGCAAAATTTAATTTTTTTATTAATGCAAATCTTCATGATGTATAAAGTAGTTTTGTTTAAGAAAAACTTAAATTTGTTAACTATTTTGGTTATTACATGTACTACAAAATATTGCATGTAGCAAAAGAACTTCCATTTTCCCAACCGTGGAAGCGACATTTTAATTTTTTTTGTTTTTTTTTACCAACGCAACTCTTTATGAGGTATAAAGTAGTTTTATTTAAGACAAATTTACAACTTTTAAACATATTGGTTACTTTCATGTACTATAAAATATTACACTTGTCCAATCCTGGATTCGAAATTTTGATTTTTTTTTAAATTTTTGATACCAATTTTGTTCTGCCTAAATGATAAGACAGTTTAAGTTAGCAAAAAAAAAAACATCAGTTGCCTGTTTGATTACTTTCACGTATGTATAAAAAATTCAATTTCCCACCCCTGGAAGCAAAATTTTAGTTAAAATTTTTTTTTTGCCAAAGCAAATCTCCATGACGCATAAGGAGGTTTTGTTAAAGAAAAACTGAAAAACATGTACTACAAAATGCCAAAAAAAAATTTTAATTTCTCATCTCTGGAAAAAAATTTTTATATTTTTAGTTTTTAACAGACCATTGAGGATTCCCAAAGCACGGAATAGGTTTAATTTACAAACATTAAAAAAAATAATTGATTTTTGGTATACATTTTGCGTCGAAAAATAGGTGTAAGCTTCCTAGGTCTGAAACCGTACTTTGGATCTTTCTGATCACTATTTTTTTTGTCTTGGACCAGCACGCAGGGGATGACCCCTATATATGCAATGCACGTAAAAAAACGTAAAAAAATGTTCCATTCCCGGATATTTATTTTTTTAAAAAAACTTCAAAATCTCATTTTTATATATTCACAAAAACCATACCGATATGTTAATATATTGTTTAAATTTAAAATTTTTAACACAATGCACAGAAAGTATGCACATATGTTGATACAATTTTTTGTTTTAAAAATTTAACTTTTTATTTTAAAAATTTCAAACAACCAAAACAGTTAGTAAAAAGAAAACCTAAAATTGCGGCGAATTTCACAAATTTTGACAATCTGTTCACTATCACCTGTGCTGATGCATATACCTGTTTATTGTACCATGGTTACTAAATAATAAAAATGAATGACAGTCGCAAAGCAGCTATGAGTCAGTCAACATCAAGCCTCGTTGGCAATTATTTTTTAAGGGCAACCAGACCACTGATCGTTTACTCTTTTTCGAGAGTTTTGTGTCTCACTTGCACTAGTTAATTTCAACACCTCAGATAACTGTATAAATGTATAAGTAGTTCTTCTGAGGAATATTCCGTGGTTAACTACGTTGCTACTTCCTACGTGAAGGCATAGGTCGTGTACAGTCAGTCACAGTAACGGAAGAAAATACGGGTTAATAACACCCTCGACATATGGTCTGAGTCACCCTGTCGGTATCTGTGCACCAAATACTTTGCAAATTTACTTTGAAAAGTATTTCAACAAATAAATAAAAATTAGTGAATCCGAAAGGAATATTTATGTTGTTTTGTCAAGAAATAGAATCTGTGACATATGAAACAGTCATATTTTTATACTATTGGTTTTCTCTGGGGTTGTAATCTTGCAAAAGCTTTTTTTTGCCAAGTTAAATTTGCCACTACCGTTAAAAATAAAGAAAAATTAAATTAAATAGTGTCAAATAGGGTAGAGAGAGTAAAAATATTTGAAAATTCGTTTTTGTGTACACAAAAATTTCACTGACGCAAAGCGATTTCCACAATTAGGTCGTTATATAGATAATCTGCCTTATTACCGTTCTCGAATCGACTCGAGTGTTTGTAATAGATTAAAGAAAAATCGTGTGTTTTTCTTTAATTTATTACATTCTTTCGAGTCGAATCGAGAACCGTAATAAGGCCCATTATTTTATCAATTTCCAAATATATTCATTTCGTTTAAATTGCTAATGATGTCTACCTTTTTGTACGTCAACAAAATGAAGATTTTTATACAAAAAAAATCAAGGTTTAAATTTTTTAAGAGCTTTCGGATTTGGTTTAAAAAAGACACAAAATTTGGAGAAGTGTATGAAATTTTTATTTGAGTCGATAAAACGATATTGATGGCGACAACGCCTGAAATGGTTTATACGTTGGGTCCAATTTTGGTATACCCTCTCTTAAATAAATTGCAATGAATATTGAAAACAGAGGTATTAATTATAATCTATGATAATTTTTAAGTGTTTCACAGTGCCTACCTATAACAAAATTTTTTTTTTATCTCGGACCAACACTCAGAGGATGACCCCTACATGTGCAGTGTATTGCCCCGAAACTAGAAAGGAGGGGTTAGTATTGAGGTGGTACAGATGAAGAAAGATTAGGTAGAGAATTTTTTTGTAGTCATTTGAACCTTTAACTTCGCCGGATAATTTTTCAGTAACAGGGCCGACGAAGGAGGGAGCTGTTACTCTGCTCTTCAGTACATTATAGATACTCTGTCTGCTCTTCAGTATGTACCGGGGTCTTCAATATGTACCGGGATTTTTTCTACATATTAGTCAGTGGGTATGATTAAATGTGTTAGTCAGCTGCCAACTGGTACTAGTCTTTGTGTTATATGTTTTCTTTGGAGAAATATCTTATGTGCTGATGTGAATTCTTGTGCGTAGGAGGAAACGGGTCTTCTAATGAAATACGGCACAAGAAATTTTCAATAGTACTACCTTATCTGCTGAAATAACTAACCCGGATTTAATACATAGATGTGCAACAGGTTGTAATAATAATGTTGAAAAACTTAAAAAAAAATTAATTTAACAGTAACATGTCACAGGGAAATAGCTGAACTGCCAAAATAGTTACTAAACAAAAACCCCTCCTTATTTATTTTATACCTTCGTTAATGATAAATTCTTCAATTTATGTAAGGAAAGAAACGCTTCAATAGTATATTACAAAATTGTATTAATAACAATTAAATTAACGAAATGAATGTAGAGACGATCTAAATCATGATATAAACAATTTGTTAAAGATGAACAAACTAAATATTAATGAAAATAAGACAAAACTTATGGAAATTAATATGAACAGTGATATACATTTTAAAATTAATAATGAAACAATAGAAAAGGTGAAGAAAATAAAATACCTTGGTTTTATAATAGATAATGAACTAAAATTTAAAGATCATATAGAACACGTTTGCAAAAAAAATTGGTAAAAATATTGGATTTTTCAAGAGTATAAGAAAGAAACTTTCGATAACAACTGCATTAAATATATATAACACCATAATTAAGCCACATTTTGAATACGGGTCAACGATTTTATATACCTGCTGTTTAGAGTCTCAAACAGAGCTCCGAAATCTTCGCTCGAATTCGAGTAGAGAGTGAAACTCGCTCGAATTCGAGCGCGAGTACTCCTGCGAGTGAAAAAAAAATATCGAGTGTACTCGATTTTTCTCTGGCACTCGAATAAGAGCGCATATGCTTCGCTCGATTTCGAGTGCGAGTAAAATACGCTCGAAATCGAGCAGATTATACTCTTGCCGAGTACTCTTTGAGTCTTCCTCATACAGTGTAAAAATAGAAACAGTTTGTTTTTGCTGATTTGTATGTGTGCGTGTGTGTGTGTAGCAGCAAGTATGGTAAGACTGAAAGAGTACACAAAAACCACACGCACACACAAGTCAGCAAAGACACACAGTTTCTATTTTTCTACTCGATTTTACTCTTAAGAGTAAACTCTCACTCTATTTCGAAGATTTTTACTCCCACTCTAATTTTTTAAAAAGGAGTACTCGCGAGTACTCCCACCTAAAACAAACGAGTGGAGAGTAAACTTTTTGTAACACTCGTAATCTTCGAGTACTCTTCTTCGCGAGTATTTTTCACTCGCGAGTAAAATCGAGTAAATCTGAGCTCTGGTCACAAATAGAAAGGATGCAGAAATTGCAAAACAAAGCGATGCGATGTATTTTAAAATGTAGTCGGTATACATTCATTAATTTTATGCTGGGCTCATTTACATGGTTAAATATAAAACAACGATTGCAGAGAAATACTTTATACTTTGTACAAAAAATGAAAACAGGAAACGCGCCGGAATACCTATGCGAAAATATTAAATATGTGGGGGAAGTACAACCATATGGTCTACGAAACTCCGAAAACTTCAGGCTGCAGAGAACAACATCAACAGCGATGCAAAGATCACTATTTTACAAAGGACTAAAATTATATAATAGAATGCCAGAATACATAAAAATAGAAAGAAATTATTATACATTTAAGAGAGAATGTGTATAATTTGTAAAAAACAACTTCATATAATGGAAATTGTAAAATTGAAAATGGATATTGAAAAGTATTTTGAATACTAATAAACTTTATTAAAATAAAAAAAATAAAAAATATATAAATGAAATTTATTTGTTGGTGGTTAAGCAATGTCTATATGCATTTCATTGGTGCTTTACCAAATCGTCAGTAGACTTTAACCACAGTTTTGAAAAGTTAAAAACCTCTTATCTTATGCATATACTTCCGAAAACCATCAAATTATTTTCAAAAATAACAACAATAAGAATAGTAGGCCTTGGAACTCATATCAAACTAAACCAACAAATAAAGTATATTCGATATGAATCCATTTTAATTCTCTACACCTTTATACAATCAGAAATCCATTGGATAACAAGAAAAGTATTTATAAGGCAAAATGAAAAATAAAATCTAAATAAAACTGTTATGAAATTTTTTATTTGACACATTGTTGTCACAATACTATTATATATAAATGAAATTTATTTGTTGGTGGTTAAGCAATGTCTATATGCATTTCATTGATGCTTTACCAAATCCTTGATTCCGGCGCAGAGTAGAACAACGCTGTTTACTTAATTCTTCTACACTCCCATCATCAGTATTGACATGTATTTCTGTTTCCTATTACTTGTTAGGTGTCTTGATTGTATGTGGCAATAGTTCTTGTTTATAAAAATTTTATGAGAAGTTTCTCTATAAGGAATGTAGCAGTTTCACACTAGTATTCTACAATGCTGAAAATTTTGTAATAGATGCGCAATAATTTTATAAACTTCTATGTATGTATCTCTAATTTATTAAAAATGCGGGTTCTATTATTACAGAATGAAATTTAATTGCTTTAAATAGCGACACACGTAAGCGTTAAAAGCAACTTTTTCCAAATTGTTTGCTTTGAACCTGTGTGAAGTTAAATTTCGAAATATAAACCCTAGACACAAACCAATCACGTTAACAGAGCTCTGTTAGCATGTTAACATAGCTCTGTTAAGCATGAAAATTCTGAGTGTTCGTATTCCAAATGGAATACTGGCCACATTTCTGGACCAACCTCGAAAAAAATTAACGGAACAGACAACCATGTCCATAGCTTTCATTATGTATTAATACTTTGGTATTGCTATGCCGATAAGCTTTGATTTTTCGTATACAAAAATGACCAAATTCTAGACAGGATAAGTCAGGATCCTGGAAAAACGGTGACATGTGGGCGACTAGAGTTTGTTTTATTTTGTAGCTCTTGCGGTCCTCTATCACCTCCAATGGTCATGACCCTTCAGAGTTGGAGTGTTAATAGTGAAATAAGGATTTTAGTGACATTTCTTATATAAAATTTCTCTAGAGGATGAATTTCTGGAAAACTGTGACATGTGGGCGACTAGAGTTTGTTTTGTTTTGTAGCTCTTGTGGTCCTCTACCACCTCCAATGGCCATACCCTATAAGAGTTGGATTTTTAATAGAGAAACATGGATTTTGGTGAAATTTCATACTTGAAATTTCTTTAGAGGATGAATTTCTAGAAAACGGTGACATGTGGGCGACTAGAGTTTGTTTTGTTTTATAGCTCTTGTGGTCCTCTATCACCTCCAATGGCCATAACCCTTAACAGTTGGATTTTTATTAGAGAAACATGGATTTTAGTGACATTTCTTATATAAAATTTCTCTAGAGGAAGAATTTCTAGAAAACGGTGACATGTGGGCGACTAGAGTTTGTTTTATTTTGTAGCTCTTATGGTCCTCTACCACCTCCAATGGCCATAACCCTTAACAGTTGGATTTTTAATGGAGAAATATGGATTTTAGTGAAATTCCATACTTGGAATTTCTTTAGAGGATGAATTTCTAGAAAACGGTGACATGTGGGCGACTAGAGTTTGTTTTGTTTTGTAGCTCTTGTGGTCCTCTATCACCTCCAATGGCCATAACCCTTAACAGTTGGAGTTTTAATGGAGAAATATGGATTTTAGTGAAATTTCATATATGGAATTTCTGTAGAGGATGAATTTCTAGAAAACGGTGACATGTGGGCGACTAGAGTTTGTTTTCTTTTGTAGCTCTTGTGGTCCTCTATCACCTCCAATGGCCATAACCCTTAACAGTTGGATTTTTAATGGAGAAATATGGATTTTAGTGAAATTCCATACTTGGAATTTCTTTAGAGGATGAATTTCTAGAAAACGGTGACATGTGGGCGACTAGAGTTTGTTTTGTTTTGTAGCTCTTGTGGTCCTCTATCACCTCCAATGGCCATAACCCTTAACAGTTGGATTTTTATTAGAGAAACATGGATTTTAGTGACATTTCTTATATAAAATTTCTCTAGAGGATGAATTTCTGGAAAACTGTGACATGTGGGCGACTAGAGTTTGTTTTATTTTGTAGCTCTTATGGTCCTCTACCACCTCCAATGGCCATACCCTATAAGAGTTGGATTTTTAATAGAGAAACATGGATTTTGGTGAAATTTCATACTTGAAATTTTTTTAGAGGATGAATTTCTAGAAAACGGTGACATGTGGGCGACTAGAGTTTGTTTTATTTTGTAGCTCTTATGGTCCTCTACCACCTCCAATGGCCATACCCTATAAGAGTTGGATTTTTAATAGAGAAACATGGATTTTGGTGAAATTTCATACTTGAAATTTTTTTAGAGGATGAATTTCTAGAAAACGGTGACATGTGGGCGACTAGAGTTTGTTTTGTTTTGTAGCTCTTGTGGTCCTCTATCACCTCCAATGGCCATAACCCTTAACAGTTGGATTTTTATTAGAGAAACATGGATTTTAGTGACATTTCTTATATAAAATTTCTCTAGAGGAAGAATTTCTGGAAAACTGTGACATGTGGGCGACTAGAGTTTGTTTTGTTTTGTAGCTCTTGTGGTCCTCTATCACCTCCAATGGCCATAACCCTTAACAGTTGGAGTTTTAATGGAGAAATATGGATTTTTAGTGAAATTTCATGTTTGGAAATTCTTTAGAGGATGAATTTCTGGAAAACGGTGACATGTGGGCGAGTAGAGTTTGTTTTATTTTGTAGCTCTTGTGGTCCTCTATCACCTCCAATGGCCATAACCCTTAACAGTTGGATTTTTAATGGAGAGATATGGATTTTAGTGAAATTTCATACTTGGAATTTCTTTAGAGGATGAATTTCTGGAAAACGGTGACATGTGGGCGACTAGAGTTTGTTTTGTTTTGTAGCTCTTGTGGTCCTCTATCACCTCCAATGGCCATAACCCTTAACAGTTGGAGTTTTAATGGAGAGATATGGATTTTAGTGAAATTTCATACTTGGAATTTCTTTAGAGGATGAATTTCTGGAAAACGGTGACATGTGGGCGACTAGAGTTTGTTTTCTTTTGTAGCTCTTGTGGTCCTCTATCACCTCCAATGGCCATAACCCTTAACAGTTGGAGTTTTAATGGAGAAATATGGATTTTAGTGAAATTTCATATATGGAATTTCTGTAGAGGATGAATTTCTAGAAAACGGTGACATGTGGGCGACTAGAGTTTGTTTTGTTTTGTAGCTCTTGTGGTCCTCTAAAGAAATTCCAAGTATGAAATTTCACTAAAAATCCATATTTCTCTATTAAAAATCCAACTGTTAAAGGGTATGGCCTTTGGAGGTGATAGAGGACCACAAGAGCTACAAAACAAAACAAACTCTAGTCGCCCACATGTCACCGTTTTCTAGAAATTCATCCTCTACAGAAATTCCATATATGAAATTTCACTAAAAATCCATATTTCTCCATTAAAACTCCAACTGTTAAGGGTTATGGCCATTGGAGGTGATAGAGGACCACAAGAGCTACAAAACAAAACAAACTCTAGTCGCCCACATGTCACCGTTTTCTAGAAATTCATCCTCTACAGAAATTCCATATATGAAATTTCACTAAAATCCATATTTCTCCATTAAAAATCCAACTGTTAAGGGTTATGGCCATTGGAGGTGATAGAGGACCACAAGAGCTACAAAACAAAACAAACTCTAGTCGCCCACATGTCACCGTTTTTCCAGGATCCTGACTTATCTTGTCTAGAATTTGATCATTTTTGTATACGAAAAATCATAGCTTATCGGCATATTTATACCAAAGTATTAGTACATAATGAAAGCTAAGGACATGGTTGTCTGTTCCGTTAATTTTTTTCGAGGTTGGTCCAGAAATGTGGCCAGTATTCCATTTGGAATACAAACACTCAGAATTTTCAGACTTAACAGAGCTATGTTAACGTGCTAACAGAGCTCTGTTAACGTAATTGGTTTGTGTCTAGGGTTTATATTTCGAAATTTAACTTCACACAGGTTTGCTTTGAGACTGCTCATTCTATTAGAAATACATACCATTGTCTTAAATTAAATACACAATTATATTAATAAACAAAATTAGGTAATTCGTTATTTCTTACAAGTTCTTAACAAAATCTCATGTAAATTAGGCATTCGAAATATACAGTGCGAGCTCGATGATCGCAACCACCTATTATCGCAACTGCTCGTTGTTTGCAACCACCAAAATTTTTGCATTGAAGTCTCTATAAGCGCAACTATCAGTCTCGGTTATCGCAACTTTAATACAGAAATGTGATTGTTCGATTGTTTGCTTTTCTACGTCGCCTTTGGACATAGAAAAGATGCAAAAACTACAAAGTACATACATACATACATACGTTTGTTTACTATTTTTTTTCCTGTGTACAGCGGCACGGCAAGTTATTCGTTATTTTACAGTTAGTTTTTTATTCTGCTTTGGGTTCTTTTATGCATAGTTAGTATGAACTATTTTTGCGTGCACTACAGATCACTCAATAGTAATGGGTTTAATAAAGAAAGTTGTGAAGTTATCAATAAAACAAATTCGAATACATAAACAATACCAATCTCTACAAAACCCATTGAACCCAATTCATTCCATCTCTCTAAAGCCAGTAATAAACTGTTTCTTTTCATGAATTTTATTTTTAAGTTTTTTTTAAGGCGAATTTTTGAAGTTTCTATTTAATTTTCATATCAATAAATAATTACATACATTATGTATTAAAAATTGAAAATTTTGAGCTTTTACTTTATATGTAAAATTGGGGGTCGGTTATCGCAACTTTTGCGATTATCGCAACCGGCTGTGGCAGAATTAGTTGCGATCATCGAGCTCGCACTGTATATTTAAAAATAGTTTTTATTATAACTTCAAAACGTGGATGTATTTATGTATTTTTCAAAAGCCGCAAGTGTCCTAAATTGGCGATAGTGCAAAACTTTTGACTGATTGTTGCAAATATATCAGCCACATTTAGCGATATTGATACTGAAAAATTTCCGAGAATTTTTTTTTGCATTAGTGTAAAAAAGCGAAAAAAATTTTATATTAGTTTATTTATTTACATGTTTCAGTCTATGGTCACAAAACCTTCCAGACTATGACTAACATGAGAACTTAAAAACTAGTGGTTACAAAACAAATGTTGAATAAAAAATTATGTTTTACAATATACATTACAAAAAACAAAACGAAGAGATTACATTACAACATATAGTAATTATATTATTAGACTAGAAATAAGAAGCTTAAACTGCATTTTGTCCGTGCTGAATTCAATGAAAGAATTATCCCATTTTTGCAAATTAACATTGATTTTATTAAGGTTAGCAAAAGCACATGTTAGAGTGCCATTACGAGCATAATTAATTCGATGAAAAGGTACCTCAAAGAGCCTAGCCAACCTAAGATTGTGGAATATAAAACGGTACAGAGCTAAGCAAATCAGGACAGTCCATTAACAATATCATACACCAGGAGGGCTGATTGTAATTCTCTACGAAATTCTAAAGTACGAAGCCCTATAAAAAGGCATTTAGACTCATATGGGACAGTAGATAAATACGGTAGCGACCGTGTAGCAAACTTAATGAAAACGCACTGCAGTCTCTCGATACGGAAAACTAGATTGGAAACATGAGGATTCCAAATCACAGCCGCATATTCTAATTTAGACCGTAGGAAGGACGTATATATATATCAGATACGGGCGTTTCATAGCACAATTGTGCTGAGATCATTCACACGTATTCTTACCCTCTTTAATTCAGTCGTCGATGAGACAGCGACGAATGAATATCAGGCGGATGCTTACGATTTTTTTTATATATTTTTCCAGAATATTTGTCCAGCAAACAATTTCAGTCATGATGATATGCGAAAAATATTTTGTCATAAACAATGCTTTCGATAACATACAATGCCTTTTATACAATTTTCTTCAATAACGGACTACACTAATTCTCCTACTTTAGTAGTACTCTTAATCTTATTAATTAGTCTGTGTAAAATTTTATCAGAAATATTTTGAATATGTTTCCCATATGAAAATGATCTTCCATGCCGACAAATATCAAAGCTTATTAAGTTTGGTACATCCAAACGCGTATTTTTTTTTGGCGAATATTCAGTGTTATGCTCCAGCAAGCAACCATTCTTTTATATATATATTTTTTTTCTTGAATGGAAAACAACAAATTATTGTCCTATCTTTTTTAACTTTTTTTTCATTTGACTGTTTGCTTAGAAAAAGTTTTATTTTTAATTAATAATTTTACGTAATCAACGTTTTTTTTTCAACTTAGAAAATATTGGTACTTAGTCTGCTTTTACACACATCAGTTTTTCTTGAAGCAAGTCTGAGTTTATGGGAGAGAGAGGAAAGAAGCAAGAAGAGGGGTACATACTTACTTAAGTTACTTCAATTCTCTTTTGTTATTTTATTCTCATTAATGGCGTCATATTAAGAAATTGAACACAGACTGTCTGTGTGTAAACAAACGGGCAGTTTTAAAAGAGAACTGTAGAGAACTGCTTCAAGAAAAACTGATGTGTGTAAAAGCAGACTTATGTGTAAATATATAATGCACCATTATCTTTCAAACGTTTGGCTTTTTGTTTGGTGGTTAGCTCGCAAGCTCAACACATACACAATTTACCAATACATTGACAGTTCCCACCACTGATATATATATATACATATATATATATATATATATATATATATATATATATATATATATATATATATACATCAGTGTATAAGGGTCAGTAAATTCAGAGCAGATTCTCTTCAAAAAGCCAAGCACCTTATACGCTCTTGGAAGCATATACTCAACGTGAGCCACAAACGATAACGAGCTATCGAAAACCACACCTAGGTCAAGTTTTGAATCAAATGTGCACAATGAGATACCACTAATATTAAAAGATACCGCTACGGGACTCTGAGTCCTGCTATACGAAACATGCGAACACTTACTAATATTTAATTGTAAATGATTCAGGCTGCACCAGTTGATTAAAATATTGAGCTCATTCTGCATTATATGCACATCATTAATCGAGTCCAACTTCATAAAAAATATTAAATCATCAGCATATAAAAGATAATCTGACTTTAAGAAACAACCAATATCGTTAATAAATAAGTTAAATAATAATGGGCCAAGTATGCTACCCTGAGGTACACCAGACGTTTGTAAGTATTGTTTTGAAGTGTAACCTTCGACATGCACACTACAAATTCTCTCAGATAAATAAGACTTTATCCATTTCAAAAAATTCGAATGGAATCCCAATGATTCCAACCTGCGCAAAAGAATAGTATGCGATAATATGTCAAACGCCTTAGAGAAATCAGTATAAATTGCTTCAACTTGACCCCCACATTCAAGTGCACCCAAACAGTATTCACTGAAGAGTGCAAGATTTGTAATTGTAGACCTCCCAGGATAAAAACCATGCTGATTGGGGGATATCCATGGCTTAACTTGAAAAAATCATTTTTTATGAAAAATGTGCTCAAAAATTTTAGAGACACAAGACAATTTTGAAATAGGCCTATAGCATGATATATCATCTCTCTTTCCATCCTTAAAGACAGGAGTGACCACTGCAGATTTCCATCTACTAACAAATTCACTCTATTGGAGCGATAGATTCAAGATAAAAGTTAGGACTGGTGTTAAAGATTTAGAAGTTCTCTTTAAAAAATAAGTACAAAGACCATCCAAATCGGATTTATAACTTAATTTGACCTGAGAAATTGCATCTGTTAAATCATCCTCAGATACAACCAGTGAACCAATATTTAATCTTGAAAACGCATCAGCACTGTAAATGGCATTGCCACCAACTGGCTCGAAGTTACAACTAAAAAATGATGCAAACATATTAACCACTATATCACCCGATTCAGAAATGGTACCATCAAAGAACATAGTAGATGTAATATCGGACACCTGTCTCTTAGATTTCACAAAGGTCCAAAAAGATATCGGGTTAGTCCTAATTTTCTGTTCCTTCGTCAAGAGAAATTGTTTATAGAGAAATTTATTTAAGAAGTTAAACTCCCGACTGTAATGAATAAATTTTGATTGGTGTTCATAATCACTAGTACTAATGAACTTCTTATGAAATTTGTTACGCAGGTTTTTAAGTTTTTTAATACCGCGAGTGTACCAAGGAAGCTTACACTGCTTAATGCTCTTAGTCGGAACATTAACAGAACAAATATCGAGTATTTTCTTTAAAAATACCTCGTAGCACTCAAACGTTTTCAGACCAGTAAACATGTCCATCCAATCCATTGAATCAAAAATTGAATTCAGCACATCAAAATTACACGATTTAAAGTTAAGATTATCACTAGTTAAACGATGCGAATTATTAAAAAATTCAATATTAGCAATTTCCAACACTAAAGGATGATGATGAACATTTGGCGGAGAGATCGGCAGCAAAGGAGAATAAACTTGGCATTTAGTAAGATCAGGTACAAAAATAAGATCCAAAAGTCGATTTAATCTATTGGAACAGTTATTAACTTGACACAAATTAAGCGACATAACACTGTCAATGAGGTTTATTTCATGAGTCTGATTGACATTACAAGGCGTTAGAAAAGGACTGTCAGCAATTTTTGACCAAATAATATTTTTCAGATTAAAGTCCCCCATAACAAACATATTTCCTTTCCCTGTAAAACTCCCCCCCAAAGATAAAATATTAGAGATATACGCTTCGTACAAATCATTAGTACTATTGGGTGGAATGTATGATGCACACAAAAGAAATGAGCAATTAACATGGGAAACAGAAACAATTAATTGATCAAGCAAACCATTATGGTAATCAATTCTACATAAAGAGGACTTAAAGCACTTTTTAACTCCAATAATCATTCCACCACCCAGTGAAAATCCAGTAATTGCAGCATCTCTATCCTTACGGAACACATTAAATAACTTGGGATCAAAAAATTCAGCATCAAAAAAATCCTTATTAAGCCAGGTTTCGATCAGTACTATAACATCAAAATCATTTTGTGATGAAAAATCCAAGACCGTTTTAGATTTAGTTCTCATTAGTATGTACATACTAAAACTATAATGACAGATGTGGAAAGAGATAAAGGAATTAGTACTTAGACAAAGTCATACTGAGATAGATTCTGTGATATATAGTGGCGAGAAGGTTCAGAATGATAAACAAATAGCTAATAATTTCAATGAATATTTTGTAAATAGCGTTAGATCAATAAGAGAATCGAATGTGCAATATATGTATATACCAAATCAATATGATGAACATAAATTTTAAATTTAGATTAATAACAATTTCAGAACCTAAGAAAGTTGTAAAAGAATTGAAAAGCAAGCCAGATTATAGCAAAATAACAACTAAAATAATTCTTGAAAACTGGGGCACTTAAGGCGTAATTTTACAAAATATAATGAATAAATCATTAGAGACAGGAATATTCCCCGACAGTTGGAAACACACGATGGTATCGCCGATAGAAAAAGTAGCGTAAACAGATAAATGTGAAGATTTTAGGCCGATATTGGAAAATTTGTTTAAGGATCAATTAGAAAAATAGGAACAAATACACTTTAGCTACGCACTTCCGATTGAGATGAAATTTTTTAATTTACTTAGACAATATTGGTATCATTTCAAAGGTTTCCAAGTAATCTTATGATATATGTAAAATTTATGAAAAAATTCTTCGGCTTCGCTAACTAAAGCTTCTCTGAATAGCCGGCCTTCGGCCGGACTGAAAAATTTTCTCCTCTATGGTATAACAAACACCGGCTTCGCTAACTAAAGCTTCTCTGTGGTCATACATACATACATATACATACCTGTGTTCATACATACATATACCTAAATAAATTAAAAAAATTTAGGAAAACTGCGTTTTTATATGAAAATTTCGGAGGCCCATAACTCGAAAACTATGCATATCCGAGACTTTCACCTTTTTAAATTTTCGTCTTATTTTTCAATTTTCTATCGATTTTATGCTGGACTCACTTAGATGGTTATATATAAAACAACGATTGCAGACAAATACTTTATACTTTGTACAAAAAATGAAAACAGGAAACGCGCTGGAATACATATGCGAAAATATTAAATATATGGGGAAAGTACAACCATATAGTCTACGAAACTCCGAAAACTTCAGGCTGCAGAGAACAACATCAACAGCTATGCAACGATCACTATTTTACAATTTACAAAATTATATAATAGAATACCAGAATACATAAAAATAGAACGAAATTATTGTACATTTAAGAGAGAATGTCTACAACTTGTAAAAAACAATTTTATATAATGGAAATTGTAAAAGTGAAAATGGATATTGAAAAGTATTTTGAATACTAATAAAACTTTATTAAATAAAATTTTTTATTTTTAGCTTAGTGCAATATTTTTATCTCTCTAAATTATTGTAAAACTAAAAAGCTTTGCACAAAACTAACAACTGAATATAATATTTTATTATTTATAGTATCCAAGTGTTAATCAGAAACGTGACAGTGGTGATCCCTTGTAAACACTTGGATATTATATCACTATTATACAACATACTACCTGAAAATAGTTCTTAAGAAACAAATAACGTATTTTGTAAGGGATGAAATTCAATACAAAATTGTAATGTCACAATTTTAAATTTATTATGTAAGTAATAATTTATTCCTTGGGCTAAGATTAGAATGTCGCATGTCCATGAATTGAGTGAGGACTGCCAATTCCAAGAATCTGAACAAATATTCGCAAATCCATTACAACGTTGACTACTGTATACCAAGATATTTTATAGCCGTCAGCAAAAATTATTATTTTTTTATTTATTTAATAAATATAAATGAAATTTATTTGTTGGTGGTTAAGCAATGTCTATATGCATTTCATTGGTGCTTTACCAAATCGTCAGTAGACTTAAACCACAGTTTTGAAAAGTTAAAAACCTCTTATCTTATGCATATACTTCCGAAAACCATCTGTTTTTTTTTGTTCTACTCTGCGCCGGAACCAACGATTTGGTAAAGCATCAATGAAATTCAAATAGACATTGCTTAACCACCAACAAATAAATTTCATTTATATATAATAGTATTGTGACAACAATGTGTCAAATAAAAGATATCATAACAGTTTAATTTAGATTTTATTTTTCATTTTGCCTTATAAATACTTTTCTTGTTATCCAATGGATTTCTGATTGTATAAAGGTGTAGAAAAATAAAATAGATTCATATCGAACATACTTTATTTGTAGGTTTAGTTTTGTATGAGTTGCAAGCCTATGTTCTTGTTTTGTTGTTATTTTTGAAAATAGTTTGTAATTTACAAGTTGTGAATTCTCAGATGGTTTTCGGAAGTATATGCATAAGATAAGAGGTTTTTAACTTTTCAAAACTGTGGTTAAAGTCTACTGACGATTTGGTAAAGCACCAATGAAATGCATATAGACATTGCTTAACCACCAACAAATAAATTTAATTTATATATAGTAGTATTGTGACAACAATGTGTCAAATAAAAAGATTTCATAACAGTTTATTTAATAAAGTTTATTAGTATTCAAAATACTTTTCAATATCCATTTTCAATTTTACAATTTCCATTATATGAGGTTGTTTTTTACAAATTGTACACATTCTCTCTTAAATGTATAATAATTTCGTTCTACTTTCCCCATATATTTAATATTTTCGCATAGGTATTCCGGCGCGTTTCCTGTTTTCATTTTTTGTACAAAGTATAAAGTATTTGTCTGCAATCGTTGTTTTATATATAACCATCTAAGTGAGTCCAGCATAAAATTAATAGGCGTATACCCACTACATTTTAAAATGCATCGCATCGCTTTGTTTTGTAATTTCTGCATCCTTTCTATTTGTGACTCTAAACAGCATGTATGTATATAAAATCGTTGACCCGTATTCAAAATGTGGCTTAATTATGGTGTTATATATATTTAATGCAGTTGTTATCGAAAGTTTCTTTCTTATTCTCTTGAAAAATCTAATCTTTTTACCAAGTTTCTTGCAAACGTGTTCTATATGATCTTTAAATTTTTGTTCATTATCTATTATAAAACCAAGGTATTTTATTTTCATCACCTTTTCTATTGTTTCATTATTAATTTTAATATGTATATCACTGCTCATATTAATTTCCATAAGTTTTGTCTTATTTTCATTAAGTTTTAGTTTGTTCATCTTTAACCAATTGTTTATATCATGATTTAGATCGTCTCTACATTCATCTTCAGTTTCGCCTTCCGCATATATTAGAATATCATCCGCATATAGAACTATTTTACATATTCTTACAACATTTGGCATATCATTTATGTATATTATGAAAAGGAGTGCACCTAAGATAGAACTCTGTGGGACACCATAATTATTTCTTATGCTATAAGATTTGGCACCATTTACTTTTGTCTTCTGCATTCTATTTCTCAAATATGATTTATACCATCCTAATTCGACACCTCTTATACCGTACATGAAAAGTTTTAGTATTATTATTTCCCGATCAATTGTTTCAAAAGCTCTCTTAAAGTCTAAAAACAGTGCCATGATCTTTTTGTTTTTATCTATGTATTTCCATTGATTTATTATATAATTTAGCGCAGTTTCACATGAATATTTTTTTCGAAATTCAGATTGATATTTTGTTAAAAGACAGTTGTCTTCAATATATTTTTCTAATTGATCCTTAACCACCTTCTCCAATATCTTTTCAAATGTTTTTAATGTGTTAATTGGCCTAAATTCTTCACACTTATCTGTCTTAGCTACTTATTCTATCGGTGATACCATCGTGTGTTTCCAACTTTCGGGGAATATACCTGTCTCTAATGATTTATTTATTATATTTTGTAAAATTACGCCTGAAGTGTTCCAGTTTTCAAGAATCATTTTAGTTGTTATTTTGCAATAATCTGGCTTGCCTTTCAATTCTCTTACAACTTTCTTAAGTTCTGAAATTGTTATTAATCTAAATTTAAAATTTATGTTCATCATATTGATTTGGTCTATATATTGCACATTTTCTATCGATTCTCTTATTGATCTAACGCTATTTACAAAATATTCATTGAAATTATTAGCTATTTGTTTATCATTCTGAACCTTCTCGCCATTACATATCACAGAATCTATCACAGTATGACTTTTTCTAAGTACTAGTTTCTTTATCTCTTTCCACATCTGTTTTTGATCGTTTGCCTTATTTATCTGATCGTTTATATATTTGTTTTTCTGATTTTCAATATTTACTTTATATATGTTTCTAATGTATTTATAATTTGACCATGCTTCTGTAGTATTTAAATATTTTGCTATTTGGTATCTTCTAATTTTTTCGTTTTTCATTATGTTTAAATCCCTATTAAACCATCCTGTATTACTATCTTGCTCTTTTACTATAACATTTTTACTAAATTTTTGTATCGTTACCTCAAAACATTTATCCAAATTAAAAAAGATCTTTGGTTTCGTCAAATTTCAACATAGCATTGAGTTCACTGTTAAATACTGCCGTATTGTATCTTAAAATTTCAATTTTCCTTTGACAATCTTTTTTGTCTATACTGCTAACTTCTATCGCAATTTCAATTATTTCATGATCTGATATCTTTGCTTTTTTACTATTTTGTGTTGTAATTTTTTTACTATGCGTAATTACATAATCAATCAAAGTTCTTGTGTTTTCCGTTACTCTAGTATAAGACTCAATGTTGTTGTTGTTTGTTTCAATGCATTATCATTTAAAAGTCTCTCGAGTTGTTGTTTATAGAAACTGTCTTTTGACTAATCTATATTAAAATCTCCTGTAGTTAGAGTATCACAGCTCAGTTCACAAACTTCCTCAACTACTTCGCCAAATATATCACAGAAGTCAGACATACTACTACTAGGTGATTTATATACCGCTACAATTGTCATGTTAGTCCCTTTATAGTTAGCTGTACAGCCTAAAATCCAATATTTAGAGTCCTCAAATTTCTCAAATTGTTTGTTTATTGACCACTCATTTGTATAGTAAATGACTACACCTCCTGTTCGACTATAGTTATATAAACACGCAACTTTATAATAATTTTTCAAAGCTACTTCCTGCTCACCAACATCCTCAGTTAAATGTGTATCTGATAAAATAATAAACTCTTGTTTTTCCGTTTCCGCCAGTATATCCAGCTGACTAAAGTTATTAATTAATCCCTGTATATTTTTATAAAGCACTTTAATTTTCTTTGGTTGTTATTCTGTTAACCCTACTTTCCTTCTTCTATTATTTAATTTGTTTTGATATACTGGACACTGCTTATCATTAGTTAAATGATCTAGACCCATATTCAACTTTTCATTCATACGCCTACAGTTTATACACTTTGATACTAATTCATTCTTACATTCCTTACTTTGGTGGTTTCCAAGGCAATTTATATGTACATACTTCCTCGTTTTTACAATCTTTCGCCAGATGATTATAACCTTTGCACCTATAACATCTGATCACCTCCGTTCCATCAAAAACTATACATCTCTCCCACCCTATATTTACTTTCTGAGCCTCGATCAATTTTGTATACGTTTCTCCGTCTGTTGCAAGTTTTATTGTATGCATTATTCTATTATTCCTTCTATATTCAAATGTTTTTATTATCTTAATCTCGGTGCCACTCAAAAAATTATTCTGTTTTCTCAATTTCTCAAATAACACTTCTTCAGAATATTTAAATGATATGTCAGTTATGTTTATCTTCATATCCTTGGGTTTTGCCACCTTCACTATATATTCTTCACTCATTTCATTTTGAATAGCATTCTTGATTTTTTCTCCTTCCACATCATTATCGGTTTGTATTACCACAGTACCATTTTTTCTACTTTCAATGTTTGTTATCTTTAAATTAGCTGGATCCACTTTTTTATTCAGATCCTCTCTTATTTTTTCACCACCTTGTTTTTCTTTTGGCTTTACTACACTGAGAAAATTAAATCGTAAAATCAAAGAAAATACACTTTGTTGCAAAGACTTTTATTGGTCAGATTGTGCCCAAAGACAAAACATCTTTACCGGAAAGGCGCAAAGATCTTTAGATTCCCATGAAATATATACTTAAAATCAAAGACTTAAAATGTTGTGGCAAGGATGTACGTCTTTGGAAACACATGAAAAAAGTCCTTAAACTAAGGAAAAAGTATTTTGGCACAAAGACTTTCATTCGTTAGTCTTAAGACTTAAATTTTTGATTTTAAGTACAATTTTCATTGTAACAAAGATGTAATTTAAACATTATTACAAAGAAACGCAATTAAATTCAACGAAATAATTCTTTGAAATACCGAAGATATGTAGAAATAAAGGCAATTTTCTTTGAAATCTGCTATATCAATTTATATTGATTAGATTTTATTTATTAAATTTATGTGTTAATTTTTTTTTATTAAAAATAATTAATGTTGCCGACTGATCTTGTTCGTTTAGGTGGATTTTTGATTCATATTTTTGTAGCACATCTTGTCCAGCAACTGATGTTGAAAGTACTTCTTTTAAGTCAAATGTTGACTCACAATCATTTTGCAACCAATCAGAAATTGTTGAGCTGCTATTTGTCACTGTTTTGTCGCTACCGCAGCAAGATATTGCATCAAACTGAAGAAAAACGGAAACAGAAAAAAATTATTATTACGCCACGATAGTTAACAAACAAATAATTGATAAACTACCACCCTATACTTACATTATTTTGTAAACACCACTTTTGCAAGTGGTAGCGAAATATAATTTTGCGGTTTATAAAAATTTCATTAATGTCACAGGATCGCATCATTTTTAATACATTGATCGTAGAAATACCGCTTTCCGAAAAAATTTTGATTCCTTCATCATCGATGCCCCACTCACGGAGTAAACTTTCAAGTTCAGCTTCCATTTCTAAAAACTAATTAAATATCATGTAAAGGTAAAATAAATCTTAAAATTTTAGGTATGTTTCTTAGTATTTTTCCTTTGAAAACGAAAACAATAACAACAATATGATGCTACTGCGTAATGCTATTAAAAACACAAATAAAAAAAGATCAGAAAGCAAATATAAGAATTCACATGAAATAGCATCAAATAGTCTAAGCCTTCAAAAAAACAAATATTGATAAAATGCGTGTGACCAAATATTTTCATATAATTAGAAAAAAACAACACTTTACTTAATATGTAAATTTTTTAATTAACTTACCTCAAGCGCTGCCACGACGATTGAGCGTTCCTATCGACTGACTTACAATTAATGACAACCACGAACAGAATTCTTTTTATTTTTTACATATATTGTACTCAATCGGCTACACTTGTTTCGTTATGCATTCGTAAACAAATTTAACTTTGAAGACTAAATTCTTTAAAGATACAGACTTTATCTTTAATTTTTTTTAACCGCTCTTGTGTACCGTTGCAAGCAAACATGTGTGAACAAGCAAACATCTTCACTTATGCATTGAAGACAAAATTCTTTGTAGCAAGGATGCTTAGCTTTAAAAAAACAAAGAAAAGTCTTTAATTTTAAATACATTTTTCAATCCCTTATTAGCAAAGAAATTAATCGTTGTAGCAAATATTTTATCTTTACGGAAAAGATAATTTCCTTGATTAAGCTTCAAAGAATTTTAGTCGTTTGTGTTGAAGACGCAGCATTTGCTTGCTTAAAGAATAAATCATTGATGCAAGGATTTTTTCCTTCTAACAAAGATATTTTCGTTACAATTTTACAAAGACGTTTTTTCTTTGATTTTAAAGCTTTTAATTTTCTCAGTGTATCACAGGTCTTTGTTTACTCAGATCTTGCAACATTGTTGTTTTCTTTACAGCATCCGAATAAGAAATTTTTGTTTGCTTAACACCTGTTTCATTAATTACTTTCTTTATGTCATTGCACATTTTGCTATTGTTTTATTCTATTTGGTTACACATTTCCATGTTCTTATTTTCTACTTCGTTTAGTTGGCCACACATCTTTTGCATCTCTTGCACATTATTTTCACATGCATTTTGTATTTTATATATTTTTTTATTCTTTCTTCATAACGGCTTTCAACTGCTTTTAATAATTGTTTAATTTCTCTTTCGTTTTGTTTAAGAGATATATTAAGATCATTTTTGCATTCTATTGTGTATTGCTTATTTATCTTCACATCATCTTGAATTTCTTTTAACGCCATGTCAACATTATACATATATTAGCTGCATACAATCATCACAAACAATCAGCCATTATTATATATATGTATATGTATATATATATATATATATATATATATATATATATATATATATATATATATATATATATTAGGGGTACCTTATTTAAAAAAAAGCGAAATAGCACCTTAACTCCCTTCATAAATGTTCTCCGTAACAAAAAAGTATGTTATAAAAAATTTTAGGTAGATTGCATCAGGGGAAGGCGTGCCGCATCCACCCACAAATTGTAAAAATTTTATAAATTGTTATAAAATAACCATTAATGTATTTTCAAGATTCACTAAACTTATAAAAAAGGAATAAGTAGTTTAATTTAGTTTTTACCAACTTTTTTATTACACTTTAACATTCATACAAAATTATTTATTTTTTTAATTTAATTTCGTACTTAAATATATTAATTTAATATAAATGAAATTTATTTGTTGGTGGTTAAGCAATGTCTATATGCATTTCATTGGTGCTTTACCAAATCGTCAGTAGACTTTAACAATAGTTTTGAAAAGTTAAAAACCTCTTATCTTATGCTCGATCTAGCGCTGCAACCATGAGTCGTTTTGACTTGTTTGAAATTTCAGTATCATAAAATGGAAGTGCTACTATTTCTGGCGATAGGTAACATAAATGATTGCAGAATTTTCGAATTAACTCCCGACTTAAATTTTCATCAACTAAATTGTAAAGATATAAACTTTTTAGCAATGTCAAATCTTGGTTAGGAGCTTCTGCGGCAATGGCAGCTTTGATCCAAACTTTTAAATATATTTTTATAATAAAAACACATATATCTCTAATTCCATTCAACTCACAGTCAGCCAAAATGAACTGGTTCAGAAATAAGTAAATTTTTAAACTATATATTGCTTTGGACATCCAACGTGCATGGTGGACCGCTCCAGGCATTCGAAATGAAAAATTTGGAAGTGACCCGCCTACGAAAATTACCGCCAATTGGAGAAGCTCTTTGTAATCTTCCTGTGGTTGCATATCTTTTAAACTCTTTAATGTAAACTCTTGTATCTCCCTTGTATCCCCAATAACATTTTTCACATGTAAGTCTTCAACTCCAGACTTAAAATTACTTTTGTCTATTTTAGTCCAGGCATCTCTAAATCTATGAAATATTTTGACACTAGGACCCGAAGATGTTGATATTTTTGCATCAAAAAGTATTTCAAATATGTGATGACGACATGGATAATACAGAAGATCTTTGTTTAGTGTTTGTTCTAAAAGCACACATGCGCCATGTATTCGTCCTGTGTTTTCACTTTCACTTTTTCATCGAGATCCCATTCTTTGAGTAAGTCAAAGACAGCCGTTGCTTGCTGTCTTCCCGTACCTGAAGTTATCGCTGGAATGCCGAGTAGCTGATCTGTTCCATTAAAAGATACAACTACAGGCAGACGATCGACGTGTTCACCACCCATCAATGATGGCAACATTTTACCATCCCAGTGAACAGTCACCGCCTTAATTTCTTTGTTTTTAAATTTTTCGCGGATTCTTTTTCCTGCATCAAATCGAAACTTTGTACGCGATCGGCGAATTGAAGTGCAATTTATAATTAAATCGCTAAAGTTATGTTGCAATGCTTGCGCAGTTGCTATAAGGATTCGAACGGCGTCACGGTCACTTACTTTACACCTATCTAATACTGACACAAGCTTTGGTGTGATAAAATTATGTCTACCTCGTTTTTTTCTTGAAGTACTAGGACCTACTTCATATGCTGACTCTGGAATTTGTTGCACTCCACAATCTTCAATAGTCTCTTCATCACTTGATTGCCATTGGACGGCTTCACATTGATCTATAAAATTTTATAAGAAATATTGCAGAATAATATAATAGATTCAAACTGAGAACTTGCAAGTGAAGACATGACTGAAATCGCACTACACCTTCAATATTTACCTTGCGATACGACTGTATGTTTCTCGTGGAAACGTTGTTTTTTCTCTTCCCTAAGCGATTTTGCCTTTTCTTTTTTCGCCAAGTTGCAGTCACAACCTATCATTGCACCAGGTCTTCCCTGTTTTCTTTGATTTGTTAAAAAAAGCTTATCTTCTGCCAGAGTGATAATATCCAATGCATCGGCATGTGCGTCATCAAACAAATCATCAAATTTATTTACGAAGTCTTTTTCGCGTTTTTCCTGGAGTAATGTCCGGCGTTTCGAACTTTTTTGCAAGTTTCTCCATTCTAAATACAAACCTTCAACTTTTGAGACACATTTGTCAAAAGCTCTAAGTGGTATTCGTGCTTTGTTCCATAAAACTTCTACCTCTTTCACTACAAGGGAAGCACTAGCACGCAAGTCTAGTTTTACTTTTCGCATATTGTAAAATAAAACACGCAAAACTTGACCATTTGAAGGCAATTTGGCACCGATTATTTGGCAGGCATCATAGCCGAGAAGGTACAACTGCTCCTGTCGTCTTGTGTTCATATTTATTTTTGATATTATTTTACAAACTTGATTGTTTTATCGCTTTATTTCTTTTAATAACACTTATTTTTTCACTTGTATATGTACTTACGCCCATTCGATACAAATATTATTTAATTGAAGTGCGTTTGCTTTTATTCGGGAATTCACCGTTTTGTTTAGCAATTGAAGCGATACTACACAACTGGGCGTTATTGAACTTCAAAAGATGCCGGACTTAACTGACCACAAATTTTTCAGTTGTTGTCTGAGCTCACAAACGATATATTACATTTGCTGTTAAAATCACGATATTCTTAAAATCATTATATATATTTTTAACGTATTGCTAAACATTTTTCCTCATTATTATTAATTTGTAAACGGAAAAAGATTCAGGTCGAATAAATTAATTATAGTTTATATCAAATTTACCAGTTTTTTATTAAATGACCCTCAAATTAACGTCTTAACTTATTTCATATGAATTTAGCATATATAGTCAACTTGTGGGCGGATGCGGCACGCCTTCCTGTATTACAATCTGCTTATAATTTTACACAATGCATTTTTTTAATACGTAGAACATTCTTGGGTGGAGTTACGATCTAATCTGTTAAAAAAAATTGTCCCATATATATAAGGCGCACCCTAATATATATATATATATATATATATATATATATATATATGAAGGTACCAAACTTTTGTTTATTTATATTTTATTTCAAACAGTGTTATTCGACTATTTTTTATTGACTGCCTGTTAAGGAAATGATCCTTTTTAATTTGCAATAGTTTTTGTCTATTAAAAAACACTCTTGATACTTTTTATAATTACAGTAATTTTCGTTTATAACGAACCCGTTTAATACGAACTTTCGCCTAAAATAAACCAATTTCAAAAGTACGCGTTTTATTTCTACTAAACCATGCAATTTTTTTCGCTTATTACGAACCCGTTTAAAACGAACTTTCGTTTACAATGAACTTTATTTGCACGCAAAACTTGTTTATTTTTCAGTTAAAACGAACCAAAAAGTGGTGGTATAAACAAAAATATTTTTTTTTGCACTGGCACCACTAACACGCAGTGTTTTTTTCCTCTGTTCTCGATTCCCGGAATTTTTCTAAGTTTAATATTTGTTTGTGTAAAGACGATGTGCAGACTGCAGTTGAAAATTGCAAAGTTATAAGATGCACGTAGTACCAAATGAAAAACAAAGAAAATGTTTTTCTTTAAAAGAGAAATATGAAATAATAAAACGCCTACAACAAACTGTAAAACAAAAGCAAATATGCCACGAATTGGGCCTCAGCAAGTCAACAATTGCTATAATTTGGAAAAAGAAGATCTTGGTCCTAACTAATGTTGAGCCAAACTCCTCAAACATAAAAAAGGTTAAAACCCCTTGTTTCATAGAACTCGACCATTGACTATGCAATGTGTAGCGTAAGTTATGTAAGAACTTTTCTTCAGTCACGCGATACTCCACAACAAGTTCTTGACAACTTGACTCAAGTGGAATTATATATGTATAAATGAAACTAATATTGGTGATAAGCAAACTTAAATAAATTATTTTTTTAAAAACTAATTTTTTTTATTAAAATATCCTAATAATGTTTTAATAAATAGACAAAGGAGTTTCACATGCATGTGCGAACTTCGTTTAAAACGAACCATTTTGCCCAGTCCCTTCAAGTTCGCTATAAGCGAAAAGTACTGTAATTTAATAGTTATCATCAAATAAGCGTCCGATCACTCTCCTCTCTTTCTTCCGCATTTATGAAGTAGAATATATAGGTATGACATTCCGTGTGTAATTTCGACAATATTAATATGCGACTCCATTTTATACTTCAGGAAGAAGTAAATTGGTATTAAAAATCAAACAAAATCTTAAAGACTATTCCATGGTTGGATAATGAAATCTTCTTTTTTATACATAAAAGTAACCAACTTTGGCTTTTTCTTTATATACCCTACAAGAACACTACCGAACATTTGACTAGTCATTTGTTTGATAGTGCTGAGGGCTTAATACCTCATTGCCTATACAAAACTTGCTATCATTTTCTTAAGGGCAATATCAAAAAACTGATGTATACAAATGTATACATGTGAGCTTGCATCTCTGTCGTACTTATTAATTCTGCCGCCACTAGAAAATATTGCTCACCTACTCACTCTAGTGCAGGGCTCCTCAGCCATTACACTCCAGATACGAGTGCCAATCGAATTTTTTACACGTATTCACATACGCAACACGAACAGTAACGAAATTCACATCAATGAGAGAAGAGAAAATAAAAATTTTATTCATAGACAACAACAAATGCATGACTAAATTTTCAACCCGCGTTGCCATCGTTCGATTTTTTGTATTCTTGGATGGATGAATTTATATATATTATGATTTTTAGTAATTTTGTATGATACAAAAATGGTTTTATAATATTTTATATCTTCATTGGAAGATAGTATTGTCTATAATAGAATATTTTAATATAAGCCTATTAAAATACAAATTTTGTTTAATTTTGCAGTAAATTTTTTTTTTCATAAAAAACATGCGACTTGCCTCGTCGAACTTTAACAGTCAATTAAATAAAATTTTTGTGTGCGCTTAGGAGGCCAAAAAATTATACTACATACAAGGGCTCACAGCGATAAGGCCGGTACTCTGTTTGAATTTTCGAAAAATGTTTAGCAACATTAATTATTTCATTTGAAAAAATTGAGAAATAAAAATTATAAATTTCTTGTTTTCCTTAAGGCTAGTACTCTGTTTAAATTTTCGAAAAATATTTAGCAAAATTGTGTTCAGAAAAATTTCACGTGTTTTTCATAGTAAACTAGTTTTCCAAATTTTTCCACGCTTATTTCGACTAAATACTTTTTATATGGGCTTTGATAGCATTTCGGTCGAAATTGCGAATAGAATATAGGCTATAGAAACAAAAATCAATTTCACACATTTATACATAAAAGTGAAAACTAATTTTGCATTCTTATATTATTATCAATTTGATTTTGTGATCAACGGCAACACCTTTAAATGTTCTTTCTTGTTCACATAGTTGCCAGACAAAATAAATGCAATATCGCCAAGTTTTGGAGAAAAAACATCAAAATCTTCATATTACTTTTTCAAATCGTTAATGTGAAATTATTACGGTAGTTTTATGAAAAATACCTCAACATTTCTACAGAATTAAAAAATGCTTTCAATTTTTCATATAAAACGGTGTTATTTTGACAAAAATATTTAAAAACAATGAGTAAGTTCAATTTGAAGTATACGTAAAATAAGAAATTGCTTCTGTTTAATATTTTTGTTCCTATAAATTTTTTTATTGCAAAAAGTTTTATGGGGAGAAGAGGGTACATAAAGCTCTTTTTTCCGAGGCTCTATATCTCAGAAGTTACATTGCCGATTATTATTATTTAGATTTTTTAATTAACTTTAATGTAGCTATCACCTATTACTAATATTTTACGAATTATATTGCTAGAAGTACGAGTTTCAACGTCTAGTAGCGTCCTTATATAGAATTTTTTCAAAATTACAAACATTTTAATAGATGAATTGACTTGAAAGCTAATTTTTTGATTTGTAAGTCTTTTTTTATTAAATATGTTTTTTCTCTTAATTAAAAGTAAGAAGCAAAATGTTTTGATTCCACATTCATATATAGATTTTTTTACTCCTCTATTATAATATCCTGGACTTGGTCTTTTAAATATTTCGTTCAAATTTAATATTTAAATCACGTTATTTTTAAACAGAAATAACGGAACACAATGTTTTTATGTCAGATAAAATGGCAATATATAAGTCAAAATATTCCAACATTATGTACATTAATAAATTCGGAAAAAAAATTTAAATAATTTTAGCCTTACAAATATTGCGTGGAGTGTATAATTTATTCACTATAAGGAAGTTCGCCTGTATTAATTAAATATAAGATATACATATTAATGAAAACTTTATATATCATGTCATTTTATTTTTGGCATAAAAAGTCGTAAAAATGACGTAGTCTGGCAACATTATTTGTACGCTCTTGCTTAAAAAAACAGTCACTAACACATGAAAAATTCACAAATACATTATACTTAAATATTTTCTCCCATTGAGGAGCCCTGCTCTAGTGCTTTTTTGTATCAGTATGTAGACACATATGTCTCATCAGTTGTTTGCTCAATACTGAGGAATCAAATGACTACTCAAACCTGACAACTCTGTTATGTTTTGTTTATATTCTTCAGCGCAAATAAACAAATCAATTATAACATTTAATTTAGAATTTTTTATTTAAAGAATTATAATAAAAATTAATCATATTTTTACAAACTTAAGATCTATTTCTTGTGGCCGTGATGCTGATGTTTTTGTGGCGCTGTCAAAGGAGACCAAAATCGCTAAAATAAACAAAAAGCAAACACCAATTAAACAACATCTAATAAGTGTTACCTACTATTTTATATTAGCTAACTTTACCTTAACTTTTTAGTTCTTGGTGAGCTTTTTGTAGAGATTTGTGATTGTCCTTTGCTCACCTAGTTAATCCACTCCTTGAGTTAATCCACTCGTCCGAAAATATTTGGGATATAGATAATGGCTGTAAAAATAAATTATTATTGTAATTGTTATGTGTGATATTAAATAGTATACTTACATGTCTTATTTCACTAAAAATTCACGATTTGTTTCTTGATATTGGTTATATATTTGATTTATTTTCTATAAAAAATATATAAAAGGAAAACTAAAATTAAAAACAAAATGTATTGTCAAAATTTTAGAAATGTCAGCCTTATGTTCAAATGTGTTAGTGAAAATGTTTTGTGTGTATTAGTTCCAGTCATTCATTTGTTGTAGGGTATGAAATGAAAACAAATTAAAATCAAAAAGTATTGTCAAAAATTCGACAAATGTGAGTCTCATGTTCAAGTGTGTTAGTGAAAATGTTTTGTGTGCATTAGTTTCAGTCATTTATTTCTTGTAGGGTATTAAACAAAGTTTATGTTTTTGAAAGCAATTCATTGACAATTGAAATCAGAAAAGCCAAAAAGACAACCCCAGACCTAGAAAATTTAAATCTTTTTTGGAATAAGAAATTAATTTCTTATTTGCTGATGATGTTTTCTTATTATTTAATGGTTCATTGGGCTCTGACGATACTTTGACTGCTGACATTAACCTGTGCTTGAATCGTGTTCTGGAATGGACTCTTTGTAAGAGCCCGTCGATCAATCCGCTAAAAACTAAAGCTATTATTTTGGACCTTCAGTTGTCTATAGAAGGGGGGTACATATACCCCTTGTCGACAGCCTAAGATGCTTAGGTATTGTACTGGATAACAGACTATCATTTTCATGTCATATTAACCTGCTGAGTTGTAAAATTTTCGCTATTTTGCGGAGTTTTTTATTCTGCTAACCTTTACTTGCCTACTAGTATCAGAGCTACGTTATCATGGTCAATGTTGATGTCACATACATATATTGTATGGCCTTGAGGTGTTTTCTGGCGCAGGTGCTATATGCTTAACGAGACTTCATAGACTGGTGAATACTGTGTTTAGATTTGTTTTCCGGAAGCGCCGTCGTGACCATATATCGAGTTATCTTCTTGACTTTCTTGGATGCAATTTTCATAATTTTATCAAGTATCGGAATCTTCTATTGTTTTTTAAAGTAATTAAAAGTGGTAAGACTTTGGCTTTATTTGATTCGTTTGGGTTTTTACGTTCCACTAGGAACCCCCAGCTTTTTTGGATTGTGCTACCACTTGAGTTAAGAATTTTCTCTCAGTCTAATAATGTTTTTACGTTAAAATTGTTACGGCACTTTTCTACGCTCTGATTCTGAATACCTAACTTGGGGACGATATGAATTAATAATATTGGATAATTTCTACTAATGGGGCCACACCTTCATAATTTTCCGTTTTCATATAATTTTTATTGTGTACAGCTGGGGAGATGGCTAATATAGTACGGGCATATATATGTAAGTACATGCCTTGATATAAGTAAAATTAGTTATCTACTAAATTCTATAGTATATTGATTATTTCTATGAATTATTTTTTAATAGAATTGAGTCTATTTTTACATAGTTATTAGCACATTATCAAATCTAATGTAATATTTTAACTTGGCCTTTGAGGCTTGCATTACATTTTCTTGAAATAAATAAATAAATAATTAAATAAAACTAATTTTTCTTTGGAAGTCAAACATATTTTATATTTCAGAAAGAAATAAATTAGTATTAAAATCTGAAAGATCAAAAAAGTGTGTTCGCCTAGCCGAATGAACTTCTACTTGTTTTATTTGATTTTTTCATTATGTTGTCTACATTAGGAAACAGATTAATGAATTATCATTTCCTATAGGATCTGTAAAAGGTTTACTCATGAATCCAAAAAGGGTTGCGATCAGGCTTCCAAATCGCAATTTGAAATCTCTATTTTTACTCGCACTGTCCGACTGTCCACGTAGACCTGTCGCAATGCTGGCTGGTCTAACATGCAGAACTGCAAGATCCATGCGAGGAGGATGGGTCTAATACTTAAAGATTACTGCTGAAGCTGTAACAATAAAAATTAGGACGAAACAGGACACCATCATCTATATCACTGCCCTGCGCTATCAGACATAAGGACATCTTCACTATGATCTAATTTTCTGCCAGACCTATACCATTAAAGTTCTTTAAACAAGCAATTATAAAAATTGTTGCCCACTTTAAAGAGCGCTATAATAACAAATTTAGTTTTAAGGATCGGTACAAAATGATAACGTATTTCTGACAATATCATCTTATACATTATTCTTCCTAGTACTTTTATCAAACTGAGAATAATTTATTGCAAAACTACAGTATCATTTCATCAACATTACGCAGCGACTGCGAAGAAATGTTCACTATTACTTAGCTTACAGTACGATATTTTTTATCTAACAGTATGAACGGATTATTTTTTGAAAACATAGGCAACATGCAAACCCATATCTCAAAACGATAACTAAAAATTCATCAGAACAGAAACTTTACAAAACTTTTGATGTTTTATAATTGGTCTACTTATAAATTTGTGTATTGCAGATTTGAGAAACGGGCGCTTTGTGTAGTTTTACTAACTTATAAAAAACTTACTATCATAACCGAACTGTATTTTGATTTCCTGTAGGGCGTGTACATAAAGTTAAAGCAAATGTACATATGTATATGTACATATGTATGTATGTATATATGTACGTATGCGCACATTTTTATTTATCACTGAAAAATATGAAAAGAAATAATTTGAGTTTTAATTAAAATAAAACTTACTTTATTATAAAATGTTTAAAAATATTTAAGATGAACAGAAAATATTGTAAACAATTATTGCACATACATATTTATGCCAAATCACACAGCTGAATTTCACGAGATTTATTTTTAAACCGAATGCCGAACAGCAAGAGTCATAATATAAACAAAACATCACGCCACTTTTATCGAGTTTTTTATAAATGGAATATAAACTGAAATAAAAAATTTCACAACTACACCCATTACATACATGGATTGGTCTATACATTCATATGTACGTCAGTATTACGTACCATCTTTTATCATACAGTTTTAGTAGTTTATATGACTAGTACTCAAGTTTTTATATGTATGTACGTATGTATATATGTATATGCACATATAGAAACTAAGAAAAAATAAATTGGTATTATTTGCAATTAGGAAAAAAACTAGATTTGAATGTAGTTCATAAACTTATTCGAGTTAAATTACATATACATATGTATCTACATACTATGTTAAAAACCATGTAATTTTTTTCATTAGTCAGTAATTTGTTATTATATTCTAATTTTATAACAATAAAAAATAAATACATATATAAAAATACCTCAAAACATAGTATCTACAAATATACTAAGTATATCATACAATTAAAATTACTCAGATTAATAGAAAATGAACAATTTACAAATTAACAAGTAAAAGTGCTATATTCGGCTGTGCCGAATCTTAAATACCCTTCACAGATGTAATTCTTCTTTCTTTCTTGCTAAAACAAAAAGTAAAAAATAAAAATGATGTTTTCGGTTACTTTTATATTTAAGAAAACGTTTAAATTTTTTGGCTGGAAAGCTAAATGTTTGGCTCTTCTTATTTTTAATACATCTGAACGTCTTCCAAAAATATTAAATATGTTTAATTTACAAACAAAAAGAAAAAATCCGATTCATGTACCCCAAAAAATGTCCAACCGTAGAATCGTCTTTTATTTCTTCCTTATATATAAAGTAAGTATAATTCATCATAAAAATCAAAAATAGCAAATTATATGGTTACTTTTATGAATAAAAAAATTTCGATATTCCAACCCTGAAATTGGATTTTTAATTTTTGTTTTGTTTTTAATACTAATTTAACTCTTCCCGAAGAATAAAAGAGATTTCACTCATAAAAAACCAAAATTAGGAACTTATATGGCTACTTTTATGTACTAAAAAATTTCGATTTTCCAACCTTGAATTTTAAAATTTTTAATACCAATTTAATTCTTCCTAAAGTATAAAAAAGCAAAATTTGGAATTTATGTGGGTACTGGAAGCGAATTTTTATTTTTTTACCAATGGAATTTTTAGTGAGGTGTAACATAGTTTTACTTGACAAAAAAATTAAAATCTTTAAACTTTTTTGGTCACTTTCATGTAGATACCACAAAATATTTCTTTTGTCCAACCCTGGACTTGAAATTTTAATTTTTTAAGATTTTAATACCAATTTTGTTATTCCTGAATTATAAAGTAGTTAGCAAAAATAACAACGATAATTGCCTTTTGGGCACCCTGAAAACGAATTTTTATTTTTATTTTTTTTTTTTACTAATGCAACTCTTAATGAGGCATGATATAGTTTTATTTAAGAAAAACTTAATATTTGTAGCCATTTTGTTCACTTTTATGTACTACAATATATTGCACTTATCCAACTCTGACATCTAAATTTTGATTTTTTTAATTTTTGATACCAATTTTGTTTTTCCTGAACTAAAAAGTTATTTTAATTAGTAAAAAACCGACGTTAGTTGCCTTAATTCGTTACCTTTATGTATAAAAACATTTCAATTTCCCAGCCCTGGAGGCTTATGCTGAATTGCGATGCGAATGAAAAACTGAACGTATTTGTATGCTATTAACATTGAAATGCGAAAGCAATTCCTTTCGCATCGCAATTCAGAATAACCCTCCTGGAAGCGAAATTTTAATTTTGTTTACCAATGCTAGTCTTTGTTAGGTAGAAAGTCGTGTTATTTAAGAAAAATTTACTATTTGAACCATTTTGGTCACCTTCATGAACTATAAAATATTGCACTTGTCCAACCCTGGATTCGAAATATTGTTTTTTTTTAATTTTTTTTTTAATTTTTTATGCCAATTTTGTTCTTCCTAACATATAAAATAGGTTTTTAAGAAAAAAAAAAAAAACAACGTCAATTGCCTTTTTGGTTAATTTTATGTATAAAAAAATATGTAAATTTCCCAACCCTGGAAGCAAAATTTAATTTTTTTATTAATGCAAATCTTCATGATGTATAAAGTAGTTTTGTTTAAGAAAAACTCAAATTTGTTAACTATTTTGGTTATTACATGTATTACAAAATATTGCATGTAGCAAAAGAACTTCCATTTTCCCAACCGTGGAAGCGACATTTTAATTTTTTTTGTTTTTTTTACCAACGCAACTCTTTATGAGGTATAAAGTAGTTTTATTTAAGACAAATTTACAACTTTTAAACATATTGGTTACTTTCATGTACTATAAAATATTACACTTGTCCAATCCTGGATTCGAAATTTTGATTTTTTTTTTAAATTTTTGATACCAATTTTGTTCTGCCTAAATGATAAGACAGTTTAAGTTAGCAAAAAAAAAACATCAGTTGCCTGTTTGATTACTTTCACGTATGTATAAAAAATTCAATTTCCCACCCCTGGAAGCAAAATTTTAGTTAAAATTTTTTTTTTTGCCAAAGCAAATCTCCATGACGCATAAGGAGGTTTTGTTAAAGAAAAACTGAAAAACATGTACTACAAAATGCCCAAAAAAAATTTTAATTTCTCATCTCTGGAAAAAAATTTTTATTTTTTTAGTTTTTAACAGACCATTGAGGATTCCCAAAGCACGGAATAGGTTTAATTTACAAACATTAAAAAAAATAATTGATTTTTGGTATACATTTTGCGTCGAAAAATAGGTGTAAGCTTCCCAGGTCTGGAACCGTACTTTGGATCTTTCTGATCACTATTTTTTTTTGTCTTGGACCAGCACGCAGGGGATGACCCCTATATATGCAATGCATTGCGCATTCTCTTCTGTCTTCCTCTTTAGGAACGTAAAAAAATGTTCCATTCCCGGATATTTCTTTTTTTAAAAAAACTACAAAATCTCATTTTTATATATTCACAAAAACCATACCGATATGTTTATATTATATTATTAATATATTGTTTAAATTTAAAATTTTTAACACAATGCACAGAAAGTATGCACATATGTTGATACAATTTTTTGTTTTAAAAATTTAACTTTTTATTTTAAAAATTTCAAACAACCAAAACAGTTAGTAAAAAGAAAACGTAAAATTGCGGCGAATTTCACAAATTTTGACAATCTGTTCACTATCACCTGTGCTGATGCATATACCTGTTTATTGTACCATGGTTACTAAATAATAAAAATGAATGACAGTCGCAAAGCAGCTATGAGTCAGTCAACATCAAGCCTCGTTGGCAATTATTTTTTAAGAGCAACCAGACCACTGATCGTTTACTCTTTTTCGAGAGTTTTGTGTCTCACTTGCACTAGTTAATTTCAACACCTCATATAACTGTATAAATGTATAAGTAGTTCTTCTGAGGAATATTCCGTGGTTAACTACGTTGCTACTTCCTACGTGAAGGCATAGGTCGTGTACAGTCAGTCACAGTAACGGAAGAAAATACGGGTTAATAACACCCTCGACATATGGTCTGAGTCACCCTGTCGGTATCTGTGCACCAAATACTTTGCAAATTTACTTTGTAAAGTATTTCAACAAATAAATAAAAATTAGTGAATCCGAAAGGAATATTTATGTTGTTTTGTTAAGAAATAGAATCTGTGACATATGAAACAGTCATATTTTTATACTATTGGTTTTCTCTGGGGTTGTAATCTTGCAAAAGCTTTTTTTTGCCAAGTTAAATTTGCCACTACCGTTAAAAATAAAGAAAAATTAAATTAAATAGTGTCAAATAGGGTAGAGAGAGTAAAAATATTTGAAAATTCGTTTTTGTGTACACAAAAATTTCACTGACGCAAAGCGATTTCCACAATTAGGTCGTTATATAGATAATATTATTATTAATTACTATTATTATTTTTAAAATCGTTTGTCTCAATTAAATTAGTGCTGGCTGTTTGTTATTTTGGAATTAGGTTAAAGTCTACTGATGATTTTTTGTAAGAAGCAATGAAATGCAGGCATATAGACATACTTGACCACATAACAAACAAAGAGCACTAATTATTATTATTGTACCATATTTGTAAAAATGTCTTTTTTCTTAAATTACATGCATTGCTATGTCATATCAGTTGAAACAAGATATTGTGAAATGTTATGCCAACTGCGACATTTCATGCCATAAATACCGTGTAACCACATTGCACATAACGAGACTTGGGTGTAACTACTTCAAAAATCTAGGATCAAACTCAACCGGTTCAACCCAAGTCTAACTACAATTTGTCTCGATTATTCGGTAGAATATTAACGATATTAGCATTTAATAAAAACAAAAACTAATTTTGGCGGCTCAGATCGTTGAAATACAGCTAAGTGCGGCGTTTAAGAAAAAAATTTAGAATAAATTCATTAAAGATAAATTTTATCAGCTAGTGATGCTGCCTAAAATGCATCTTAAAAATTGTATAGAGAGTTTGACCTATTTATTTCTCAGTCGCTCAGCACTACAGTTGTCTAAAAATTGTGTTAACGGCTTTTCTTTAAGATAAATCAAAATCTGTAATGAAAGTTCTGAATTACTTATATTAATAGGGGTAAAACCTACGGGCTTTTTGTGGTCAACAATATTTATCATCAATGGGTGCTGTTGGCTGAAGTAGTAGAACACGAAATTATGAAGCGGAGGGTCGTGAGTTCGAGCCCGCGCTGAGTCATGAAATATTGTGTTGAATTCTTCTAAAACAGCATTAGTGCGTGGTTGTGTTAGTTGTTGCCAGCCTGTTTCAATGATGAAGGCATAGTCACTGATCACTGAACATAATTGGCAGCGACTGGCACTATCATGTACTAAAAAGCAGAGTAACAGCACCCACCTTCGTCGGCCCTGTAGCAAAAATTAGCCGGTGAAGTAAAAGGTTGAAATAGCTACAAAAACAACTGTCTATCTTCTCATCTTTCCTAATCTGTTCCCTCAATACTATCCCCTCGTTTTCAGTTCCGGCGCAATGCATTGCATATATAGGGGTCATCCCCTGAGTGCTGGTCCTACTCCTAAAAAAAAAAAAAAAATATGAATAAAAACTATATCATATTTATTTTTTTACCCAACGTTTCGTTTGTTTTTTGCAAACTTCTGCAGAGGTGTTATTCATTTGTTGTATCTAGCACTAAAATATATAAAAAATATTGTAAAATAGTTTACATGTTATGGTATATCACAGATCATTAACTTACTTAAGTTCTGAATATTTAAAATAAATTCTTAATTTTTGCTTAAATAAATATAAGCAACACACATATATAAAAGGGCACATTAACATCAATGGAAAACATATTGAAGTGATAAGAACAATGAACTTATATATTCTCAAGGTTTAATTTGTATGTATGAATGTATGTATATTGAACGCTCATATGTTCACAAGTATATATTTACTTATGTAAATGGAAATTTTCATCCAAAGCAGATTTACTACAAAATGTACAAAAAAATGGGGCGTTTTTATAAACTGTAAATCTTGTCGTTTAGCACTTGTCACGTAAATTTTTTTCACGCATGGCAATATTTAAGATTTTCATGTTCACGAACGTAAATGCGGAAATAATTTTTCGAGGTAACACAAGCATGTAAACACATACAAACAGAGAGTTTTACGTATGAACCAAAAGAAAAAACTTCAAAGTCTCGCTAACGTGTAATGACGATCCAGATAATTTATGCTTAATTCACGCGAGGCTCGAAAAATCACATTTGTGCACCTGTAGTAGAAAACTTATATTCCAAACCTAGGGCCATCTTTCCGACACCATACAGGACAGTTTCCTCGATTTTTTCGAAACGGGATAAAACCAGTACGTTCTTTTTTCTATTTTATATCTTCTTAGCGGGAAGTTAAAAAAAAAATATTTTGTCAAAGCGACTACACATGGAATTAGTCACTATATAGAGAATGATTACAGGAGTAGTAACTATTAAGCAAAATTGACTTTGTGAAAATTTTTACGAACCATGATAACTCAAGTTGTATCGTATGTGTGATCAAGTTCATAAACTTTCCTGGCCAGTAAGAATTTTCACAAAGTCAATTCAGTGATTTTACGTGTTTTGCGTAATACAATAGCCCAATTCACAATCCTGTGCAAATGGTCTTGCATTATAGCATTTGCAAATTGAGAGAGTATATGAGAGCATTTTCAATGTATTTTGTTGGTGTAGAGTACAATTATTTTGCTCATGCTACGATGCTAGACTACTTGCTCGAGATTGTGAACTGGGCTAATGATTCATTTGCTAAGCAAAATTCGACTATCATGAATCGCACTAACTTTTAATGATATACGACCTTTTTAACGGTGTGAAGTTAAATTCGTGAGTTAAATACGTCCCACACGTCTGTTAACTATGTTCCACATAATGTTAAAAAACCAAATTTAGTTATTTATATTTTTTAAGCAAAACAACAAAAAAATAATGTTTTTTCTTTTATGTTAAATTCTTTTTTTTTTTATCTAGTAAAAACCTCCGGATACTGCATTCTTATCAGTAATCAGTAAAATTTACTGATTCCTGATTTTGTTTTCAGTATTCAGAAAAATTTACTGATTACCGAATTTTTTTTCAGTATTCAGTAAACTTTACTGATTACTGAATTTTTTTTCAGTACTCAATAAAATATACTGAGTACTGAAATTTTTTTCAGTAATAAGTAAAATTTACTGAATACTGATTTTTTTTCAGTAATCAGGAAAAATACACTGGTAATGAAAATTGAAGTGCAGTACCAGTACAAAAAATATATGCTGAAAAAGTACTGGTACTGCAAAGTGGTCATCTATGATCAAAAGTAGACTTTTATCCAAAGGGTTTTGGATAACCATTCTCTTGAAGACTTTCTAACAGCCATGAGAATGAAGCGAGAATGGAAGGAGGCCTTCTCCGCATTGACAACGTGTGTTAAAATGATATGAGTATGGAATGGAACGAGAACGTCTTGTACATCCAAAATAAGTAGTACAGCAGCCTTCTAGAGACATTCCATATGCATGTATGTGTATAAGTACGTGGTACGTATTTAATATCTTTATCCATCGCCCCAAAGAATATTAATTGTTAGTAATTATTCGATTCACTATCAAACACATTGATAAGCAAGTGCGAAACATCGAACAAGTTTTAACCTTCAAAATATTTTTAAAAGAAAAACGACATTGTAAAAATAAAGTAACAGCAATGAATACACAATCCACATAAAATACTTGGCAGTTATTCACAAGAAGAAAATCAAACAAAAGTAAAAATAAACAAGTAAAAACGTTATATTCGACCGGGTCGAATCTTAAATATCCTCCAAATACTTAGTAAGTAAATTTGAAATGTTTAACTTGGTGGGACAGAGTTCCAAAATAGACAATATCATGTTTTTCACAGACGAACGTATGGACATTGCTAGACCGTCTTAGACTTCATCACTGATCAAGAATATACATATTTCATTTATGGGGTCCAATTCTCTTTTGAGGGTATTAAAACTGTATTTTGGCAGGGTCGCTCTGGCAAGGGCTGTCATAAAACTCTAAAAATAAATTCTTGGGATAATTATATACAAAATTAAAAAATATATATGGGCATTTCCACAGAAACGTCAACCACAGCCAAAAAATTTATGGTCTATAAAAGTATGTTATTTTAAAATATTTTTTTAGAGAATCTATCAAACTTATCTAATTTAAACAAATTTTACATTTATTCATAACTCATTTTGAAATATTCGAATGTAAAGTCGAATAATTGCAAAAGTTCTGTTTTAAACATTTCTATTGCTAATTTTGTTTTGATTAATTATCTTATTGAGAGACATTATGCATTGACATTTGCTTTTATAAATCTCAGTTTATATTTAAAGAATATGAGAAATATGTAAAAGGAACGAAGCGATTGCCAATTACGGTAAATTTTTTCTTTGCTTTACCGTATATTTCGTTGTAGCGTGCGACATTGAAAAAGAACATTTTTTATCAGTGACTCGAAGGTATTTGAACAAAACGCATCAAACGCAAGTAACAAATATATATTTTTATTGCAAATTAAAAAAAAAAATTGCTGCAAAATAATCAGCGCTTTGTTCTCTTCACTTATTTAAAGTTTGAAGCGTGCGACATCGTAAGTGTAAAATGCATAAAATAAAAAAATAAAAAAATAAAAATTCTAAAATATATTTAAATTGTTAATTTTATCAACGGGCTTAAGTTCGAATCTGCAAGACTGCAAACCATTTTTATTATTTTATTAATAAATGAATTTGTTCAAATTCTATTTTATTAATTTTTTATATTAAAATTGGAATATTAAGAATATTTTTCAATAATCATCAAACCTGCAGACCGGATCAATACTGATTTCGAGGCCGCTACGCCATCTCATCAGCATTCTTTGTTCAATTTTTCCACTTTTGCAAGTGGTGCTAGTTAGTAGAAATATCAACTATTTAACCAATATTTTAACGAAAATATTGAACAAAGAACGCTGATGAGATGGCGTAGCGGCCTCGAAATCGGTACTGATCCGGTCTGCAGGTTTGATGCTTATTGAAAAATATTCTTAATATTCCAATTTTAATATAAAAAATTAATAAAATAGAATTTGAACAAATTCATTTATTAATAAAATAATAAAAATGGTTTGCAGTCTTGCAGATTCGAACTTAAGCCCGTTGATAAAATTAACAATTTACATAAGAAAGTTCGACTAATAAAAATTCATACATAATTTAAAATATATTTATTTATATATGTTAAAATGTAAAGTAAAAATGGCGGAGAAAAAAATAAAGCCAAGTGCAAACGATGGAGAGAAAGGTTAGTTCTCACGGAAAGGGAGCCGTTGATGGAGTTGGGGATGTCATTAAAAGAAAAGTGCGGCAAACAACCAAATCTATAAAGATATTTTTACCCGATGCACTATCGTTTTATGAATGTGCAAAAATCAACATAAATGGAATCAAAATGCATTTTATGCTGTTGAAGATAAATGGCAATCATAGCAAAGTGAATGTTTCTATTTTCTTTTGTTCCCTTTTTGGTTCATGAATTGTAGCTTTGATTCTTATTGTCATTCCTTTTTAAACTACCGAACTGTTTAAACAATCAAATCATAAGGAAATATAATTAAACTGAATTTGATAAATAAAGAATTCATAATTCTAAACATTAAAAACTAACAGGTTATGGGCCCAGAGCTGTCAATGCCGTAATCTAGTGTGAAAATATATTTTTGTGAATATAGAAATAAAGAAAGAAAAAAAGAGGAAATATGAATAATATATTTCAAATTGAGAAGTTGGACGACACTAACTATGAGAGCTGGTCGGTCCAAATGAAAAGTGTTCTGGTCCATGGTGGTTTGTGGTGCATGGTGTCCGGCAGTGTTAAAAGGGAATCAGCTATAAGTGATGTGGAAAGAGCCAAGTGGGATGCAGATGACGAGAAGGCGTTAGCATCAATAATCCTCAGTGTTAAGCCAACTCAGTTGAGCTATATTAAGAACTGCAAGACTTCTTCAGAAGCGTGGGGGCAGTTACAGACCACCTACCAACCCAAGGGCCCCATACAGAAAGTATCTCTGTATAAACGTTTACTAAGTCTTCAGATGAAAGAAGGTTCCAGTGTCATGCTGCATATAAAATCGTTTTCGGAAACTATAGAGAAGTTGGCTGAAACAGGCATTGAAATGCAGGAGGAGCTTCTTACTATAATGTTGTTGTGTAGTCTTTCAAGAGACTTTGAAAATTTTATAGTGGCTATGGAGACGCGTGATAACCTTCCCAAATTAAATTTTCTTAAACAGAAACTTCTAGAGGAAGCTGAAAGACGTAAAGAGAAGGTGGATGAAGGGGAATCGAACAGTCAACAACAAGTATTCAACGTTCGCTCTACTCAACAGAAAAAGCAAAACAACAACAAAAGACCTTTCAAGGGCAAATGCTTTAACTGTGGAATAACGGGTCACTTTGCTAGGCAATGTGAAAAGCAAAAGAAGAAACAGCATCAACAACCACAAGCTTTGTCAATGCTGGCAGCGGCAGAACAAAACATAATGAAGAGTGTTTGGTATATGGACAGTGGCGCGACCGTCCATATGTGTAACGACAGAGACATGTTCATAAGGTTTGAAGATCACAACGAACAAATTGCTTTGGCCGGTAACAAATTTATAACGGCAACTGGAAGAGGTGATGTATATTTTAAATTTGACAATATTGATATTACGTTCGAAAATGTACTATACTGTCGTGAGTTGCAGGGCAATTTCATCTCTGTCTCGAGAATTGTTGACAGAGGTTTTGCAGTAAAGTTTCAGGCGAACATGGCAATAGTCAGAAGACCAGACGGTTCGGTTGTATTACGAGCAAAAAGAGAGAACAACCTTTTTGTCGTACAAGGCTCAACAGAGGCAGCATTTGCTATGTCAAACATGGTTGACGTTTGGCACAATCGTTTCGGTCACCTCAACTACAAATCGTTAAACGAGCTTTGCAAAGCTGGTATTTTAAAGGGAGTGTGTGTTGGTGGCAACAACAACCCTTGTAGAACGTGCATGATGTGTAAGATCCATGTTCAACCGTTTCCCAAAGAGAGCGAGCACATATCAACGAGGTTACTGGAATTAGTTCATTCCGATGTCTGTGGACCATTCAGAACTCAATCAGTGGGTGGCGCTAAATACTTCATCACGTTTATGGACGACAAATCTCGAAGAATTTTCGTTTATTTTATGAAGTCAAAAAGCGAGGCGTTAGACAAATTCAAACTTTTTAAGCAACACGTTGAGAACGAAACAGGCAGCAAAATTGTTACATTACGTACAGACAATGGCAGAGAGTATGTTAACAACGAATTTGGAACATTTCTTCAGCAGCAAGGTATACACCGTCAACTGACAGTGCCATACACACCACAACAGAATGGTGTGGCAGAGCGATGCAACAGAACATTAGTTGAGATGGCTCGATCGATGTTGTTTCATTCTGGAATGCAACAAAGTTTATGGGCAGAGGCTGTTAACACAGCTGTCTATATACGTAATAGATGTCCAACCAAAGCAACTAAAGCAACACCATTTGAGGAATGGTATGGTAGACAACCTTCTGTTAAACACCTACGAACATTTGGTTCATACGCGGTTGCATTAGACAAAACGAAGCATAAGTCAAAGTTCGAACCGAGAGGCGAAGAGTTTGTTATGGTAGGTTATTCAACTGTTGCAAAGGCCTACAGATTGTTTGATAAGAAAACGCAAAAAATTGTTGAACAACGAGACGTACGTTTTGATGAGACAATTTTTAACAACAGCAGCTACAACAAAATAGGGGTTGATGATCAACAGCAACAGTCAGTTAAAATTGAAGATTATTTAACATTGTATACAGAAGGAGTTGAAACTGATGATGACGTCACAGATATTTCAGAAACACATAAAATAGAAAATGTTGACATTAACAGTGAAAGTGAAGATGAGGAAAACAATAGGGAAGTCGAAAAATTTAGTACAGCTGATGAAGACAGTCAACCTGAAATAAAAGATGATGATCAAAAGCCGAAAATAGTTGGAAGAGGAAGACCGAAAATTATTAGAAACAATAAACCCGGGAGGCCTCGCAAGCAGTATAATGAATTAAATTGCATGGTTGAAATAAAAATTCCTCAGACTTTAGAAGAGGCAGTTTCTTGTGACGAAAGCGGTTCGTGGATGGAGGCTATGAGGGCAGAAATTTCATCACTTGAAAAGAACAACACTTGGTCGTCGGCAGAATTACCTGATGGTCATAGGCCAATATCATGCAAATGGGTTTTCGCTGTAAAGAGAGATAGGCAAGGCAACATTGAACGTCATAAGGCACGGCTCGTGGCAAAAGGGTGTAGCCAGCGGTATGGAATAGACTACTTGGAGACATTTTCGCCAGTAGTTAGATATTCCACAATAAGAATTCTATTGGCCTTGGCAGTTGAGTGGAAAATGTACCTTCACCAAATCGACGTAAGTACAGCCTATTTGAATAGTGTTTTACATGACGAAATCTACATAAGACAGCCACCTGGTTTCCAAAATAAAAATAACCCAAATGGAGTCCTTCGTCTTAATAAGGCTATATATGGGTTGAAGCAGTCAGGCAGGGAATGGAATTCCAAATTAGATGGCGTTTTGAAAAGTCTTGGTTTTCAGCCTACTGAGTCTGATCCGTGCTTATATAAATGTGTACTTGAGAACAATTTAGTGTTGATAGCGGTCTATGTCGATGATTTAATTATCGGGTGCAAGAGTAAAGAGGTTGTATTGAATATTAAAATGAAACTGTGCAACGAATTCGATGTGACTGATAAAGGTACTCTACACCATTTCCTGGGGATGGAGATTGATCGGCAAGGGGAAACAGGAGCCATAAAACTTGGTCAAACGCAGTACATTAAAGACATGTTGAAGAAGTTTGGTATGTATAATTGTAATTCCGTTTCAATACCACTTGATGCTGGTTACCAGTCGCAGTGTGCAGAAAATTGTAAGAAAGTCGACCAGCACCAATATCAGTCGATGATTGGTACACTGATGTACTTAGCTATCACTACGCGCCCAGATATTTTACATTCTGTTTCGAAATTGGCCCAACGTAATTCGGATCCGCACCATGAACATTTGCAAGCAATTAAGCACGTTTTAAGGTATTTGGCTGGCACAGCAGAATATAAATTGAACTACACAGCAAGAGAAGATTCTACAGTGAGTGGCTACGTAGATGCTGACTGGGGCAGCGATGCTTCAGACCGTAAATCGTATACGGGTTTTTTATTCTTTGTTGGAAATTGTTTGGTGTCGTGGGAGTCGCGAAAACAAAATTCTGTGGCTCTGAGCAGTACTGAGGCAGAGTATATGGCGGCTTCAGAAGCAGCTAAGGAAGCAGTATATTTACGTAAATTTTTAGTGGATTTATGTTATTCCAAAGGTGAGCCAGTAGTTCTACATATTGACAACCAGGGAGCACAAAAGCTAGCAACTAACCCAGTGTACCACAGACGCAGTAAGCATGTGGATATAAAGTATCATCATATTAGGCAAGTTGTCCAGGCAAATGAAATCGTCCTACAGTATTGTCCAACGAATAATATGGTGGCCGATATATTAACTAAAAACTTGTCTAAGATAAAACATAATAATTGTGTTAATTTAATGAATATAAATTAAATTTGTTTTTGTGAAGATACATCCACTTTGAAGGGGCCTGTTGAAGATAAATGGCAATCATAGCAAAGTGAATGTTTCTATTTTCTTTTGTTCCCTTTTTGGTTCATGAATTGTAGCTTTGATTCTTATTGTCATTCCTTTTTAAACTACCGAACTGTTTAAACAATCAAATCATAAGGAAATATAATTAAACTGAATTTGATAAATAAAGAATTCATAATTCTAAACATTAAAAACTAACATATGCCATCTGCTCAAATTGAAAATTTGTCTCTGCAATATAAGTTGGACGAAAAATGGAAGGAAATGAAAAGCATTCCGGGTATATCCCAGTTTCATTCGATTTGTTGCGATGGCCAACAGGTAGCGGCAGCTAGGACTGCATATTCCACTAAAAAAACTCTTTTTGATCTTAGTAATACTATTCTCAGTTAAGTTAGTTTCTGTTTTTGTTGGAACATACATTAGATGAATATAAGTACTTTTGTTCTTCTTTATTGAAGATATGTTGTTAAGTTTATAATTTCTGCTGTGAAAATAAAATATACCGAATATATTAGAAATCATTTATAATCATATTTTGGATTTCTTAATACATAAAAAGTAAAATAATAAACATAAAAAGTATAATGGAACAAAATGTCGCAATCGACATGTAACGTGCGACAGTGATCAAAAATTAAATAAAAAATAAACTTCTTAATATTTTTAAATAAAATAAAAACCATTATTGAGATACATCAGTGCATTATATTTATAATAAGTCGCGTTAAAATATTCCTTCAAGTTTCGCTGATTTCAGTGTTTGATTTGTTTGGTTTAAAAGCGACTTCTGTTTTTGAAGCGTGCGAATGTCTTGGTTTTTTGTAATTATCTTGAAAACGAAAAATTGGCGAAAGTTAACCTTAGCACCAACTATAGTGCTAATCAAGAGCTATAGGTTTCGCCTCTTATCAAAATAAAATCATGTGTTAACATATGTTTTTTTCACTTTGAATGCGTACGAATGTCGCAATTCGACATTGGATAAATGCCCATATATTTTTTTTTATAGGGGCAAAGGGGGAGAAGGGGATAGGGCAGAGTAGTACCAGGTTACGTCTTAGCTTCGTCATTAAAGCATAAAAATTTCATTTTTAAAAAATGTAGGTTTAAGTAAAACAATTTGTTAAATTTTTACACTATTTTTGCAAATAATAACGCCCACTAAAGAGGGCGTGGTCCAGAAATAATTTTTATTTTATTTTATGGCTCCAAGTTTAACGCTTTGGACCGTATTTGACATAAAAATATATCAACCAAAAAACTTTAAAAATTATGTTGTTTTTTCTGGGTTGGTTTAGTTCTTCTTAGGGGCACTTTTTTACTCCTTGCCCGATTTAGCCAATCCCGAACTTAATCTGTTCTATCCTTCTATATCTGCAACAAATTTCAAGAGTCTATCTCTTTTCGTTTGGGCTGAATCGTGATTTCCACAGACGGACGGGCATGCTCAGATCGTCTTAGATTTCATCACTGATCAAGAATATATGTATATACTTTATGGGGTCTCAGATGGATATTTCGCTGCGTTACAAACGGAATGACAAAGTGAGTATACCCTCCATAATCTTTTTATAGAGTAAAAAAGTGTTACTGTCCGGTTTCTAGCAGTGTTCGTAAAATCGCGTTTCCGGATTATCGCGATAGCACTATATATATATATATATATATATATATATATATATATATATATATATATATATATATATATATATATATATATATATATATACCCTAATACATATATGTACATACATATATACATGTATGTATTAGGGTATTAATTACGGATCTTTGTTTTAATGGGTTAATAATATAAATTTTTCATAAATTAATTAATTTCAATATATGATCATATGTATATTATTCAGTACGTTTAGATTATATTAATAAAAAAATTAGCAATAATTCTTTAACTAAATTCAGAAGAGGAAGAAGAAGAACTTGCAAATATTTATTCATACAATTAATTGAGATCCTTTTATTAGGTTTGAAGAGATCTAAATTAATCTTTTAGCAATAAATAGTATTTGGATTGAAGATAAATTTATATTAACGATAATAGAGAATGTCTTATGAAAAATGTCTTAACTAAAATAATTTTGAATTTGGAATAATAACACTTTTAAAAAGTTAATCTTTGCATCAGAAATAACATCAGTTTAAAAAAAAATTGGTCTTAGAAAGTTGGGTTGAGATGGTCCTGGGAGCTCTTTATATAGCAGAAAAAGTCGCATGTCTGAAATAATTTTGGATCTGGAATTATTATTATTATTTTAAAGAATTCCTCTCACAAAGATGGCTTTGGAGGATTATTGGTTATTATGAAAAAGTCATGAAATAACTTTTATTTTGTGAGGAATAAATCAAAATCAAGAAATAACTTATTTTCTGAGGAATAAATAAAAATAAAAAAATAACTTATTTTTTGAGGATCAAGTGACAATCAAAAAATAACTTATTTTCTGAGGAATAAATTAAAATCAAGAAATAACTTTTATTCTCTGAGAAATTATTCGAACTCAGAAAATAATCGGTAATGTTGAATTTTTAAAACAACAATAATGCATGTGAAGGTAGTCCATGTAACAAATATTAATTTGGGGTATTGCTTTTGCACGTAGAATTTCCCTTTTAGTTTGATTTTTTAAATTTTAATTTGGAAAACAATCGTTATTTGCGGTCACTGAAATAAATATATCACACCACACTTTTACTTGTTTCGAAAACATTTGCATGTTTGTACAAGTATATACCAAGTGCGAAAAAGGAGTAGGGATGCCTTCTAGAAGGCCTCTGTAGTCCTTCTTTTGGATGTACAAGGTTTTCTCGCTCCATTCCATACTCATATAATTTTACACACGGAGAGAGGATTCCATTCTCGCTTTATTCCCAATGCCTCATATTAAAGGGCCTTCCAATTAATGCCTTTTGAAATACCTGCGTGGTAATGCCTGCTATTGTATGCATGTGTGCATATTAACATAAAATAATAAGTTTTTTTTACATATGTATGTAGATACATAAATATGTCTAATAGTTCTTACAGAAGAGGCCTTCTCTTTCCCCTTCTAACGGAAAGGATGATGGAATGTATATAATGTAATTTCAGCAGGACTTTTGTATGCCCTGAAGTAAGAAGGTCTTCTAAGTGTTCCCGGTGGGTAGATGTATGTATGTTTGTACGAGTACTATATAGCGAAATATTCCAAAAGTCATGACGTAGGTAACCAAAGTAATGTTTGCCAGACATCGACACACTTAGCACATTATCTACAATATAAGAGTACATATCGTTATTGTTTGCTTGTAAACCAGAGTTACCATATTTTCAGAAAGTGTCAAAAAAGTGGACAACTACAAAAACAGTGACACTAAAAAGCGGTTTTTTAAATATATTGAAAACTTCGTATAACATTTTATAAATGTATGAAAACTAAACGTAACGTAAAAACATTTATGGAATCAAACATTTAGTAATGTAATAACGTATTTCTTGTACTTTTTAAAATGTATTCACATTTTATTCCACTTATCTGTTATATAAAATAACATACATGTCATACTTTAAATCATAAATAGTCACACGTCAAAATTAAATAAAAAACTTTTGGAAAACTAAACACTTATGCTAATAAGAGTTGTCTTACAGAAAACTTTTGACTATTCAATCAACTCGTTCAAGGTGTACTATTGTACATATTTTAATTTTATACCTTGGGCTATTGTACTTTTTATCCGCTAGACAACGTCGTTCATTCTTTTCACCACTTTATAATATCCATCCAAGTGAATCTGTACGTTGTGGATTGTATAATAGAACCAATTGACCATAATTAAATCCTTCGGAATACGCAGCTCGGTCTATCTATCCTTTAATACATCTATTCAATGCATTATATTAACGAATTATAACTATCATAATTACAAATTTGTTGCATTAAAACACTGTTTTTCGTATAAAAAATTTATTTAAAAAAAATCGAGACTTAATTTTGAGTTGTGATTACACTGCTGTGCAAAAAATAATTTATTGTCTCTGCTTTAAAAAAGATTATCTGGACTATATGGATTTTGATGCGCTGAGTTCAAATCCGTTTTCGGTTTTTTTCCATCAGGTCGGGATTTTATAGGAGTGGATTTTATTTGAGTTCAGCGCATCAAAATCCATACAGTCCACATAGTTTTATTAAAGGAGGATTTTGCTGCTGAACAGTGTTATTTATGATTTAGAGTGCAATATAATAGTATGTACTACATATGCTGTATATATACATATAATATATATATATATATATATATATATATATATATATATATATATATGTATATATATATATATATATATATATATATATATATGTATATATATATATATATATATATATATATATATATGTATATATATATATATATATATATATATATATATATATATATGTATATATATATATATATATATATATATATATATATGTATATATATATATATATATATATATATATATATATATATGTATAAAAGTTTAAGAAATTGAATTATTTATTATGGTCAGTCACATACATATATTTTACAATGAATTATTTTTAATTCATATAGTAAAACAGAATAACTTAAATTAAAGCTGCGGGTTTTAATAACACAGAAAGTACAAAAAAGTACATATTGTAAGTAAAGTGCACGGCATGTATCAAAAAACAGCAAGAATCAGAAAAAGTATCACATTTTGTAGCAGTATCAAAATAGTATCAAAGCTGTTGCAAAAGTGGAAAAACCACACAAACGGCAACGCAAGATGGCATAGAAAGTAAAACATAATGCAATTCAAATCGGGAGAGTAACTTAGTTGGGTATACTCTCTCAAAATGAATAAAAACGCTGTAGGATTGAGTATTGAATGTTCTTACACACATACATACATAATTCCATATGTATGTAAGCACGTATTTTTGGCTGAAAGTTGATTCATTAAACCGCATGTTTTTGTTCCTAGACTTTCTTGAATAACGTCTGTTGTATGTTATTTCGACTTTTAATGATAAATTTATCGTATGATTTTTTTCAACCAATCAGCGTTCGTGGCCATTTGAAAAAATGACGTAATGCCGAAAGACGACATACAAAACGCATGTGTTGGTAGTTTGATTTAAAATCAAATGTCAGTAGAAAGCTGAAGTAGTAAAGAGAAATAATAAAGCAGCTAAAACATATGAACATACAATCCACAGTACGTACATTTGTGCATACATAGATACGTAATACAATATATAAATCGAATGTTTTTTTCCTGTTTGGTATGTAGTACTTTAAAATATAACAAAAATGTTAATTCACTTACTTTACCTCATTCGAAAATGCAATGATATCTAAGAAATAGTTAAGAACAAATAACTTACAAAACAACGGATGACGTGGGGTGAGGGCTTGGCTCGTCAATCGCTACATAGTAGAATATATTAGACACTTCTCTCTTAAGCAACACATTTTGTCTATGTATATTCTTTGTCATCAATAATAACAGCTGTATGTAAACATATAATTGTTACCAAGATGAATACATCAAACCGGCCAGATGATAGATTTTAAAACTAAAACTGGGAAGCTTTCAATATTTGTGGTGGAGGATTAATAGTAGATTCAAAAAAGATTGGTGTTTTTCTAGACGTTATTTAGAAAATTTTTGGATTTATTATAGAAGAGATATCTTTCTTAATTCAGTATTCAGAACTAATATTCTGGTAGTGGAATAATATACCTTTTACATCCATTTGCAAATTTAAAGCCTTAGTCGGATTTTGCAAAGTTTATGATTTAAATCAGTATGTATGTATAAATCATACAGAGTACTGGAAAACATTTGCAATATTTAGAATAATTATTAAATTGTTAAACAACTTTAATTCTAAAGTAATATGTTGCAGATATTCATTGCTATGTTTTAAATCAATCTATAGGCCCAACCATAATATGCATATGCTGTCTTAAGTCAGCTTAAGCATTCGTTCGAACACGTTTCATCATATGTGTATAACCTATATTATGGTAAATAAGTAAACTTTTCGTCAAGTTTTGTCAAATGTCATTTGCTTTAGCAAAGTACGAAACTGAGCGCACTTTCCGTACGGAATCAGCTGTTTTTATATCTTTGTTGGAAATGAAAAGCGCGAATGAAAATTTATATATAGTTAATTTGATAGAAAATGTTGAAAAAAATAAATGTTTGTATGATGCTTTTTATTATAATAAAAATGTAAAGGAAAAATTGTTGGAAATGTAAAATTTATTAATAGGCTAAATTAGCAACATTTAAATTATAGTGCTTTATATTTTTATATATGTGGCAACACTTTACATTAAATAAAATGTATTTTTATTCTCCTTTATTACTTGAAATCGACAAGTTGGTTTATCTAATCGTTTCTGGGAAATAATAGTTTCTGGATATTTTATAACAGGTTATGGGCCCAGAAACGCTGAGATATGGAGAAGGTTATTGATATCGAAAAACTGACTGGTAGGGAAAACTACCACCAGTGGAAATTTGCGGTAGAGCATGCCATGAAGCTGCAAGGTTTTTGGAAGGCAGTTTTGGGTACAGAACAGGATGCTACTGTAAATGAGAAGGCTACATCGAGGTTGGTGTTATACATATCATCGAACTTATATGTACATATCCAAGATAGTTCAACAGCTAAGAATATTTGGGAAAAGCTCCAAACAACGTTTGATGATTCCGGGTTAACTCGCCGCTGTGGTTTATTAAGAAAACTTACAACAATTCAACTTGTGAACTGTAAGGATATCAGTGAGTATGTGAATAGTATTGTAGATACTGCTCAGAAGCTTAACCAAATTGGGTTCAAAGTGAATGACGAGTGGGTTGGAAGCCTTTTACTTAGTGGATTGCCGGAGCATTTTGGTCCAATGATTATGGCCATTGAAAGTAGCAATATCAAAGTGACTGCCGATACCATCAAGACGAAATTGCTACAAGATTTTGATTCCTACAACAACTTTACGTCGACAGCAGAGTCAGTGTTTCATGCAAAAGGTAAGAAGAACCTTGGAAAGAATAAGAGGATCATTTGTTTTAATTGCAAAAAGGAGGGACACATTGCCAAATTTTGTAAGGCGCTCAAAAACCACAAAAATGGCGGGAATTGTGAGAAAACGCTAGCAGCCATGTTTGCAAAAATTTTTAACAGAGCCGACAACGTATGGCTGATTGATTCTGGCGCAACAACACATATGGCGAATTCTGAGGATGCCTTTGTACGTTTGCAGAAATTTGATGTTAATGATTCTGTTACAGTGGCTAACGACTGCGAAGTTAGTGTTATTGGTATTGGTGATGTACGTATTCAACAGAAAGTAAACAACAGACTGGAATATTTAACAATAACAAATGTATTGTTGGTACCAGAACTTTCTGCAAATTTAATCTCTGTCAGTCAACTTACAGAAAAAGACTTTGAGGTTAAGTTTTTTAATGAAAAATGTAAAGTTAGCAAGAATGGTGTTTTGTATTTAGAAGCGTTTAAAGAAGGAAAATTGTATCAGGTGAATATGCCAAAAAGAAATTATGCCGCCGTAAGTAAAGAAATCTGGCATAGACGTTTGGGTCATGCTGCTGACATCAACATACTGAAGCTCAATTCAAACGAAAACTCAGGAGTTATTTTTAAACAAAGTTCTGAATCGAAAGTGTGTGAATCATGTTTAAAAGGTAAACAAAAACGACTATCATATAAACCTTCAACAACACAAACAGATGATATTTTACAAATTGTACACACAGATGTCTGTGGCAAAATGGAACAACCATCTTTAGGTGGTGCAGAATATTATGTTTTGTTCCTAGATGATTTTTCAAACAAAGTGTTCGTTTATATGATAAAAAACAAGTCTGAGGTGCCGAGAATATTTAAGGAGTTCAAGAACTTTGTGGAGAATCAAACAGGCAAGCATATTAAGATTCTAAGGTCAGATAATGGTTTAGAATATTGTAATAAAGAACTGAGACAGATTTGCATCGAAAGCGGAATACAGCATCAAACCTCAGCTCCATATAGCCCTCAGCAAAATGGTAAGGCCGAACGCATGAATAGAAGTTTGGTAGAAAAGGCACGAACCATGTTGTATGATGCCAATTTAGATAAAACATATTGGGCAGAGGCAACTAATACTGCAGCACATTTATTAAATGTTACGCCAAAACAAAGTTTAAGTAGAAAATCACCAGAGGAAGTATGGAGCGGAAAAGAACAAAATTTAAAGTATTTACGTGTGTTTGGCTGTGTTGCAATGGTATTGACACCAAAAGAGCTAAGGAAAAAATGGGATCCAAGATCGAAAAAGTGTGTAATGATTGGTTATAGTAAAAATTCCAAGGCATACAAAATTTATGACCCAGAAACTAAGAAAGTCCACATAAGTCGAAATGTAGTCTTTATTGAAAATGAAATGTATTTTTCAAAGGCAGAAAATGACAGTAAACCTAATTTTCTCACTTCAGCGCAACCCAGTTAGGATTTAGTGAGGATTTCTATTGATGAGGATCCAGTTGAACCGGTTGATGATAGTTCCTTTGATGATGACACATCCGTTGAAGATGATTACTTCAAACAACAGCAACAAGAAGAAGCTGCCGATAATACTCCACGTCGCTCAGCAAGAATAAGAAAACCCATACGTATGGATGACTATGTAACATATTTATCATACTATAATGCGGAAGACCCGGTTGATTATTCCGAAGCAGTAAAAGGTGTTAAGAAGAAACATTGGTTGGAGGCGATTAAGAGTGAGTATAATTCTTTAATTGAAAACAACTCATGGAGTGTGGTAAAAGATAAACATGATCTAAGAAAATTATCAACAAAATGGGTTTTTAAGAGGAAAGTTAACGAAGAAGGCAAAGTGAAGTATAAAGCCAGGTTAGTGGCAAGAGGGTATGCTCAGCGTGACGGCATAGACTACACCGAAACTTATGCCCCAGTAATGAGGTACAATACCTTACGTTATTTGCTAACACTTGCCCTAGAGGTCGATCTGAAAATCGACCACTTAGACGTTTGTACTGCTTTTCTTCAAGGAGATTTAGAGGATGAAATATTCATTGAACCTCCTGAAGGAATACACATTGCCGATGGTCACGTTTTGCGTTTAAATAAGCCTTTGTACGGTTTAAAACAAGCTTCTAGAATGTGGAATAAAAAGCTAAGTGGAAAGTTGAAGGATTTGGGTATGAGGCAGTTAAAAACTGATCAATGTGTTTATGTTCTTCACGAAAATACCGAAGATTTAATTATTTTAGCCGTGTATGTTGACGATATGATCGTTTTCTGGAAAAATGAAAAAGCGAAAAATTGCTTGATTAAACAACTCAAAGATGAATTTAAAATGAAGGAACTTGGTCCAGCAAAATCGTTTCTTGGTATGAAAATAAATTATGACTTTGGCAAATGTATAACAATAGATCAGTCGAGTTACATTAAAACACTGTTAGAACGTTTTGATATGGTATCCTGTAATCCTGTTTCTACTCCAATGGATCCAAACATAAAGTTTCAGAGTACTACTGAAGCCTGTAAGGATACATATCCGTATCAAGAACTAATCGGGAGTCTACTTTTTGCGGCACAAGTGTCTAGACCTGATATTAGTTATGCTGTAAATCTACTTAGTCGCTACAACAACAAGTATGAAACGCAACATTGGATTGCTGCGAAACGTATTCTACGTTATCTTAAAGGTACTATCAACCACAAACTAACTTTTGAAAAGAAGTCGAGTTATGAAACAACGTGCTTTTGCGATGCTGATTATGCTGCAGATCCTCAAGAAAGAAAATCGGTGAGCGGTTATATTTTGATGAAAAAAGGTGGTATGGTAGCATGGGGATCCAGAAAACAACAAACAACAGCTCTTTCAACTTGCGAAGCAGAATATGTGTCTATGGGGATGGCGGTTCAAGAGGTACTATGGGTGAGAGGACTGGAAGAAGAGTTAATGCAATGTCAACTTAAGCCAACCGTATTATTTTGTGACAATCAAAGTGCAATCCATCTTGCTACGAATGAATCGTTTCATCCACGTACCAAACACATCGATGTTAGGTATCACTTTATAAGAGACAATCTAGTTATGAATAAGATTTCTTTAAAATCTATAAGCTCTGAAAATAATGTTGCTGATATTTTAACCAAGCCTCTTGTTAACGTAAAATTTAATCAATTTGTCTCTTTAATGAATTTGAAATCAAATTAAATAAATTTTAAGTGAGGATGTTGGAAATGTAAAATTTATTAATAGGCTAAATTAGCAACATTTAAATTATAGTGCTTTATATTTTTATATATGTGGCAACACTTTACATTAAATAAAATGTATTTTTATTCTCCTTTATTACTTGAAATCGACAAGTTGGTTTATCTAATCGTTTCTGGGAAATAATAGTTTCTGGATATTTTATAACAAAAATCATGGAACGAAGTAGCAGTAGCATGAGATTACACTGCTGCTTTTTTTATTACTTTTCAAAATGAAACTCTCATAAAAAACAGAAACGTTGCATAAATTCGCAACCATGCGTCGATAGTCTTTAAGTTCATTTTAGTACAATATGGCCAGCTAAAAGTTTTTTTTTATTCACTTATGCATATGACAGGCTTTTCGTTAATTTTTTACATTTACTTCAGTCAGCTTATGCATATTATGGGCCTTAAGGCTTAAATTTACATCCCGTATCATGCTCCAATTTTTATGAAACTTTTGTCATGGGTAATACTCTTAAATCTATTTTGAAGCGGACGCTCTTAGTTTGGGAGTTATAGGCCTCTAAAGTTAAAACATATATATGCCTATAACATCCTCCATATTAAGGCTACATGGTTATCGTTGGAAAGGTCTTGTAAATACCTTTATAACATATACCTAAATACGGTATAATATAACCTGTGTGAAGTTAAATTTCGAAATATAAACCCTAGACACAAACCAATTACGTTAACAGAGGTCTGTTAGTACGTTAACATAGCTCTGTTAAGTATGAAAATTGTGAGTGTTTGTATTCCAAATGGAATACTGGCCACATTTCTGGACCAACCTCGAAAAAAATTAACGGAACAGACAACCATGTCCATAGCTTTCATTATGTATTAATACTTTGGTATATCTATGCCGATAAGCTTTGATTTTTCGTATTCAAAAATGATCAAATTCTAGACAGGATAAGTCAGGATCCTGGAAAAACGGTGACATGTGGGCGACTAGAGTTTGTTTTGTTTTGTAGCTCTTGTGGTCGTCTATCACCTTCAATGGGCATAACCCTTAACAGTTGGAGTTTTAATGGAGAAATATGGATTTTAGTGAAATTTCATATATGGAATTTCTGTAGAGGACGAATTTCTAGAAAACGGTGACATGTGACTCCAACGCTGAAGGGTCATGGCTATTGGCGGTGATAGAGGACCACAAGAGCTACAAAACAAAACAAACTCTAGTCGCCCACATGTTACCGTTTTCTAGGAATTCATCCTCTAAAAAAATTCCAAGTATGAAATTTCACTAAAATCCATATCTCTCCATTAAAACTCCAACTGTTAAGGGTTATGCCCATTGAAGGTGATAGACGACCACAAGAGCTACAAAACAAAACAAACTCTAGTCGCCCACATGTCACCGTTTTTCCAGGATCCTGACTTATCCTGTCTAGAATTTGATCATTTTTGAATACGAAAAATCAAAGCTTATCGGCATAGATATACCAAAGTATTAATACATAATGAAAGCTATGGACATGGTTGTCTGTTCCGTTAATTTTTTTCGAGGTTGGTCCAGAAATGTGGCCAGTATTCCATTTGGAATACAAACACTCAGAATTTTCATACTTAACAGAGCTATGTTAACGTGCTAACAGAGCTCTGTTAACGTAATTGGTTTGTGTCTAGGGTTTATATTTCGAAATTTAACTTCACACAGGTATATATATATATATATATATATATATATATATATGTATATATATATATATACATATATATATATATATATATATATATATATATATATATATATATATATATATGTATATATATATATATACATATATATATATATATATATATATATATATATATATATATATGTATATATATATATATATATATATATATATATATGTATATATATGTATATATATATATATATATATATATATATATATATATATGTATATATATATATATATATATATATATATATATATATATATATGTATGTATATATATATATATATATATATATATATATATATATATATATATATATATATATATATATATATATATATGTATGTATATATATATATATATATATATATATATATATATATATACATATATATATATATATACATATATATATATATATATATATATATATATATATATGTATATATATACATATATATATATATATATATATATATATGTATATATATATATATATATATATATATATATATATATATATATTAAGATTTTTTAATTTACAATTTGTTTATTACACAATAAAATATATGAGTGTGACGCAAAGAAAACAAGCAAATTGCATTTATCTGCTACTGTGCTGCCTAATTGAAAAACATCGCATCGTTTACACAAATATCTCATATGGTACCCTTGTTTTTCCAGAACAATTGTTCGAAGTGGGTGAATCGTTTCAGCACAAACTCTCAAAAAACTAAAATTGTTTCGGAACAAATTGTTTGTTCCGAAACAATGGGTGAATCCAGCTTAACACGGGTATTAAAACAATAATGTGTTTACATCAGGTTGATACAGTTCTCTTATTAAATTTCCTAATAAAATTTGTTTAAATAAGAACTGCTATCATATTCAACTAAGCCACCTAATAAGTGGTGACAAACACAATACACATGAGCACTGATGATGAAAGTGTTGCGGCTTTTGAAAACAGCTGTTCTGCTCTGTTGTGTAAGTTGAATAACTAAAAACTGATGTTGTCTTTCCTTTGTATGCCTTGAAATATTTATCATGTCTTTCTGAATTTGAAACAAAAATTTCGAACAATTAGCCTATCAATCTTAATTCAATTTAATATACAAATTTTTGGCCACAAAAAGTGAGTGCTCACTTTGACAATTTTATGTAACGGGACAAAATTTTAGGCGAATATTAAAAATAGTTATTTTTAAGTCATTTAATGATTCGCTTTTGATGTGTCAAGACATCATATTTAAAAAATAGCGACATGAATTCTAAACGTAAGGAAACTACAGAAGCTGAAAGAAAAATTATTACAAATTTACGAGAAATAAAGAAGTCTCTTCGAGAAATCGTGGGAGTAGTTAAAATACCCTATTCTACAGTTTAGAAGATTATAGACAAGTGCAATAATACAAAAAAAATTTAAAATAACCCAAGATCCGGGGGTTAATTCTGGCATACGTATACGAGCGAGTTTTCTTTCGAATGTTCGATATTTTTAACTTTTGGGATTCTATTACTCGTAATCGAGTAACATGTATCGAAATTCCTAATGATGACACTCTATATCGTGCTGTCACTCGAATGCAACCGTTCGAGTTTTTACTCGTTAGTAAAAAGTTATTCAATTTGAAATTTCTTACCAAAAATTTAGCAAAAAAGAAAAGTTTAGTAAATAAAAACAAACAAAAAATTATGTTCAGTATTGCAGCTCAAACACAGACAAGTTAAATTAACGATTTTTAAACCTTTTAAGAAGATAAACATATCAATGTAAGTACGTACACACGTATTTACATCCAATCCAACATATGTATGTACGTACATGCTTATTTGTCTGTAGGTTTATACTTACCCATTATTTGCTAAATTTAAGGGATTGTTAGTTTCTCGTATCCTTTTCCGAATCATATTGACATTTTCATTATCGTCGGATTCGGAGGATGGTGAATAAAAAAAGAATTCGGGATTCATTGTAACACTTATCTTTCTTAAACATTTATTTTAAAACTTTTTTAACTTTATATGTGTGCTCAAATAGTTTTGTTTGTTTACCTTTTTGAGTATTTTTTAGTGTTATAAAACGTATTTATGTACAATTATTGTGCACCACTAAAGAAACATTTCGATTCGTTTAGTATCGAATGACAGAATTAGAAAATTAAGAGCAATCTATATTATACTTCAATCGAAAACCATTCCGTTCACGAGTGCCAGAATTAGCCCCCAGGTATAGAAGTGTTGTACGTAGTGTTGTACGTAGGATGAGTACTTTCAACTATTTTTAACGAAAACGTGCCGATGGTTATTTCGAAACACAACAAAAAGCGCTAAAATAATTTCAACGATTTTTTAATATAGCTTAGAAGATGGTATGTATTGTGGCATAAGAAAGTTTATGGTTTTTTATCAAAAAATTATTTTCATACGCTTGGTCAAAACCAGAAATACTATACATATGAAACCCCTGTGTAGTTTTCGTGTATTAACTTTAAATCTGTAATAAAAAATATTAATGAACTTATTATTTAACATTTATTTTTTTAATTTACGAATATAGGCTTAAAACAGAAAATGAATTCAATATCTCCTGTAGCACCGTGTAATTATTAAGTAACTTTTTATATGTAATAAAAAATAAATATTACGGCACTTTTTTTCAACATCCAAGTTTTTTTTTTAATTATCAAAATAGGTTTAAAAATAAGGTTTAATAAAAAAGTAGATACATAAAGGCGTAGGGGAAAAACCTATTTCCCAAAATATCGCAGATGTGACTTTTTTGAAATTATTTAGATGGACGGTTTATTTATTAACAAAAATACATTTTAAATATTTAGCACATTAGAAAGATTTTCTTTGTAGAATTTTAATATGTCTAAAATGTTAATTTTTTTTATGGAAAAAGTCCTTTTTGTCAAAGTTATCAAAATTATTGATGAAAAAGGTACTAACTAAAACGCTTCAAATTAAAATCTTAAACCCAAATAAATCAAAATAATGCAATAGACTAAACTAAATACTAAAAGAAATACTAATACTCTTGGCGTTTAAAAAAAAACGCTTAATCTACCACAAAATCAGTAAAATTGGCAACACTGTCTATATTCCAACATACTCATTTTGTGCCGTATTTGCTGAATCTGATTATCCCTTGACCAACTGCACTAAACATAAAAAATTTAAAAAAATCTAAAACGATTGAAAAATACCTGATTTTAAACATTCCCTTCATGTACAGTATCTTATTATTTGTTAATGTTATTTGCATTAACCAATACAACAAAAATAAAAGTCATGAAATTTCTATTTGACATATTGTTGTCATAATACTATTTTAAATGAAATTTATTTGATGGTTGTCAAGCAATGTCTATATGCATTTCATTTTGATGATTTGGTAAAGCACCAATGAAATGCATATAGACATTGCTTGACCACCAACAAATAAATTTCATTTAAAAATAAAAGTCAGTATAACGTAATCAAAAATAATTCAGTAAACATACAAATGTACCGCATGGTTAAATCGACTCCACTACCTATAGGGGAGCAGAATACATACTAAGTATTAACTTAATTAGGTCTTGTGACTAAATATTATAAAAATGTGTCCCCTTCCACACACATCAGGTTTACTTGATCAGTTTTTCGTCAATTTTCTTTTGAACCTGCATTTACGTTCACACACGTGAAACGTCATGTCAAGTATTTCTTCATTGCTGAACTTAACTTAACTTAATATATTACGGATGATAAAACAAAAGAAAATATAACAAGTAAAAACGTTATATTCGACCGGGTCGAATCTTAAATACCCTCCAAATATTTAGTAAATGAATTTAAAATGTTTAACTTGGTGGAACAGAGTTCCTTTATATACTATCGTACGTCAACGCCCACTAAAGGGGGCGGGGGTAAAAAAAAATAGACAATATTATGTTTTCCACAGACGAACGTATGGGCATTGCTAGACCGTCTTAGACTTCATCACTGATCAGGAATATATATACTTTATGGGGTCCAATTCTCTTTTGAGAGTATTAAAGCTGTATTTTGGAGGGGTCGCTCTGGCAAGATCTGTGGGGGACTCATTTCACCTTCGTCATAAAACTCTAAAAATAAATGGGATAATTATATATAAAATACACTCTTTTTATTTCTTTTTGGTAGGGTCATTTAGGGGGTAAGGGGGAGGAGGGGTAGGGCAGAAATCAGAAGTCATAAAACTCTAAAAATAAATGCTTGGGATAATTGTATACAAAACTAATTTTTTTTTGATCATTTATTAGGTGAAGGGGGAGGAGGGGATAGAGCAGAGTAGTACCAGGTTTCCTCATTTTTAAGGAATGTAGGCTTAAGTAAAACAATTTGTTAAATTTTTATGTTATTTTTGCATATAATAACGCCCACTAAAGTGGGCAGGGTCCAAAAATAATTTATTTTAATTTTATGGGTCCAAGTTGAAGGCGTTGGACCGTATTTGACATAAAAATATATCATTTGCTTAATAAAATAACCAAAAAACTTTAAAAATTATGTTGTTTTTCTGAGTTGGTTTAGTTCTTCTCAGAAGTACTTTTTTCCCTCTAGCCCGATTTAGCTCATCTCCGAACTTAACCTGCTCTAAGCTTCAAAATATATTTATACCAAATTTCAAGAGTCTAGCTCTTTTCGTTTGGACTGAATCGTGATTTCCACAGACGGACGAACATGCTCATATCGTCTTAGATTTCATCACTGATCAAGAGTATATATACTTTATGGGGTCTGAGATGGATATTTCGATGCGTTACAAACGGAATGACAAAGTGAATATACCCTCCAAATGCTTTTTTGGAGGTTATACTGACTAGTACCGTCAAGTCGGAGTTTTACGCTCTTCACCGCTCTCACCTAAAAGATCAAGACTTGACGAGTCAATCCTCATGTGTGTGAAAGGTGTCTTGCAAATAGACTAAGAAATTTGTATGTATCCCTCCATCTACAGGGGTCCTTAATGGGAGAAAATATTTAAGTATAATGTATTTGGGAATTTTTCATGTTGTTGAACATCTTTTATTAAACTTATAAGTTGTATTGATATTTAGTTTCCTTTATTTGAATTCATGGAACTACCCTAATTAATTCTTGAAGTTATTATATTTCTGGTTTATTTAAGTACAAAATTAACGGCACAACCGTATGATTATATGCTTTTTATACCTTATTATTACAAGCAGAATTATATATTTATGTATCTACACAAATTTACATACATAGTTACAATGGCAACAAATTGTTTGGCAATTAATATAATAAATCATTGTGTTTAAGATTACAGAAAGAACCACGTCTTATTTTTCTCTTGTACATTTTGGCGACCCCGACGTGATTAGCGGAAAAAATAGCTCCGTTGATCACACATAACTTCACAAATAAATATTTACTGTATGATAAATTAAATATACAATAAATATTTGGGTGAAAGAGTTTGATACAGGCTAGTAGCTGCCAAGAAAACGAAGATTAACTTCTTTTTTAATACATAAGCTGATCAAATCTAATATATGTACATTCGGTGAGACTCTAAATCACCATGAGTAACATAGAAAGTATAAGAAACAAAAGAACTCACTTAAAAGGTGCTGCAACGAGATTAGAAACCTTTCTTAGCCAGATAAACAACGACACACCTACCTTTGAAATAAGAGCAAGAATAGAACGCGTCGAAAAAATATATGATCAATACCAACAGCTGGATGTAGAAATGTCGGCGCAACCTGACAAGTTCCCTGACCGCGAAGCTGAAATAGAGGACTTTGAGATCAGGTGTTTTCGTATGAAAATCAAATATAATGAAGCAATTGAAAACAGACTCCATATTTCGCTGAATAATCCTCTTAATTCAACGACGATGCAACATGACTCCTGGCAAAAATTGCTGGAAACTCAAACCGCTTTTTTGGAAAAACTATCTGGTCTACATTTGCCAACACCCTCAACGTCTCAAGCGTCATTGTCTCCAACAATGAATACTTCAGCCCAGTCTGTTGAGGTCCGGCTACCTAAATTAAATGTTCCTGTATTTGACGGAAAATATTCCGAGTTCAAGTCTTTCTTTGATTTATTTAACAGCTCCATACACAACAACTGCTGCACAAAGTTTTCAATACTTGAAGGGATTGCTAAAAGAAGAACCAGCGAATCTTATCCGCCATCTAACTGTTTCAGATCAGAATTATGAAGAAGCTCTAACGAAACTGCAGGAGAGATGTAATAAACCGTCATTAGTGGTCGATTCATTAATTGAAACATTTTTATGTATTTCCTAGTCGGATACAACCCTAGGACTACGCAATATTTCTAATGTAGCAATGAAGTCGTTAGTGGACTTCGCGCACAAGGCGGAGATGCTGAAAAGAGAGATCCTTGGCTGATACATATACTTTGTAAGAAAGTTGATTGACATACCTTACAGGCCTGGGCAGAACATTGTGGTAACGTAACTTTTCCAACGTTGGATAATTTTATACATTTTATAAACCAACGATGCGACGCTATGGAGCGGCTACCAAAACCCGCTGATGATCAAACTGTTAAGTTCCCTCAAAAAACTTCTCATAAGTCGGCTCGTGTTCTTACTAGTATGATGAAAAAGGCCTTTGCGGCTTGTCCGAAAACTCATCATTTGTCTTATTGCCCAACGTTTAACAAATTAGAAGTATCGAAACGTATTGAATTTATAAAAGAAAAAGGATTATGTTGATTTGTTATACTTAGCCACTTCAAAATTTTTTTATATTTTAATGTTATGAGCTAGTGAGGCTACGTTTTCATATAAATAAAACAATTTATTTTATTTCATTTTCCCGACGTTTCGTCAATTATTTGTTGACTTTATCTAGGGTTTTTGGGAAATCTATTTAATAATTAAAAACATAAGATTATTATATTTTACACTTTCGCTTATTATAATGGGAACTTACAATAATTTGTTTATTATAATTTACATATTAATTTTTAAATATGTTTTTATTAACAATGCTATTGTTTTCCATTTTTTATAAACACAAATTACAGCTTAAAGCTTTTTCACAGCTTTACTCAATAGCTAACTTATAATTAGTGCTTATGTTGTCCGTATCTTCTTTTAAATTCATCGTCCTTTTCCTTTTTTGTTGAATTCTTAAGCTTTCTATAGTGTATCTTTTCTTTTCAATGTTTTCCTTGTCTAGTATCTTTACATTTTTAAAATCAGCAGTGTGATTGTTGTCCAGTATGTCTTGTGATAATGCTGTTGAGTGTTTCTTTTCTATGTCTGTCCTGTGCTCTCTTAGTCTCATTTCTAAGTTTCGTTTCGTCGTACCTATGTATGTATAACATATCACACCTGTTATTGTTATTGCCATTGCATTTTATTTCGTAGACTACGTTATTTTGTTGTTCCTTATTTATTGGCGCTTTAATTTTTGAAAATATTGTGTTTATTGTTTTATTTGGTTTATATGCGAACTTCATGTTTATTTGCCTTATTGTGTTTCTGATGTTTGTGTTGTCAGTTAGGCCAGTTATGTAACTTACACTATAATACTTATTTTCTTCCTTGTTGTTAGTATTTTCAGGTGTTGTGTTGTTAAATAATTTTGTGTAAGTTTCATTAATTAATTGCGTTATTACTTTTTTAGGGAAACTATTTTCAGTTGTGTTTGTGTAATGTGTTTGATGTTCTTGTTGTGAAATTGGGTGTCGCTGAGGTGAAGGATTCTGTATATAATATTCTTGGCAGTGTTGATTATTTGATTTCTTGGTTGTGTGGAATAGAAATTTATAATTCTTCCGGATGCTGTTTCTTTTTTGTGCCAATCTAGTATTAATTTATTGTTTTCTTTGTGTACTTTTGTGTCCAAATATGTGATCGATTGTTCTCTTTCTATTTCCATGGTAAATTTGATTCTGGGGTGATAATTGTTGAACATATTTAATATTTTATCTTTATCTTGAATTTTGATTATGGCAAAGAGATCGTCTACATACTTTACTATGTATTTTAATTTTATGTTATCTAAGTTAAGCTTTTTTAAGGTTTCGTCTAATAAATCATCTAACACAATGTCCGCAATGGTTGGTGATAGCGGGTTTCCCATTGGCATACCAAAAGTCTGTTTAAAGATTTCTTTTTCGTATACAAAATAATTATTTTCGTATACAAAAAATGATTTAGACATATTTGTGTATTTTTGAAGTAGTGTCCATTTTTCCAGTATAATATTAGTGGCTTTCCCTACTGGAATGTTGGTGAAAAGAGATATCACGTCAAGTGAAATTAATATTTCCCCATCCTCTAATGTGATGTTTTTTAAATCTCTTTTGAAACTTGCGGAGTTTAATACATTGTATTTGTCCGAAATGATATTTTTCAGAATTTTCCCCATATATTTAGAGAGTTTGTAGCACGGAACTTGTATCGAGGAAATTATTGGTCTTAGAGGTACATTTGACTTGTGTATTTTGGGGAGTCCATATATTCGGGGAGCATTTGCAGCAGGGCAAAGTAGTTGTTTCCTAAGCTAATTATCAATTGCATTATTTTTATACAGTTCTGATATTATATTATTATTGTCTTTTTGTAGTTTTGTCGTTGGGTCAATTCTAAGTTTTATATATGTTGTTTTGTCATTCAATAATTGTTCCATTTTATTATTGTACTCTTCTTTGTACATTGCTACCGTCTTATTTCCCTTATCTGCTTGTACGATGATGATGTTGCTATGTTTTTTGAGAAAAGATTTTGTGTTCTTGTATATAGTTAAAATGAATTTTTCTTTTGGTATATTTTTTAATTTTCTTTTAAATCGTATTATGTTGTAAAGATACTAGACAAGGAAAACATTGAAAAGAAAAGATACACTATAGAAAGCTTAAGAATTCAACAAAAAAGGAAAAGGACGATGAATTTAAAAGAAGATACGGACTACATTAGCACTAATTATAAGTTAGCTATTGAGTAAAGCTGTGAAAAAGCTTTAAGCTGTAATTTGTGTTTATAAAAAATGGAAAACAATAGCATTGTTAATAAAAACATGTTTAAAAATTAATATGTAAATTATAATAAACAAATTATTGTAAGTTCCCATTATAATAGCGAAAGTGTAAAATATAATAATCTTATGTTTTTAATTATTAAATAGATTTCCCAAAAACCCTAGATAAAGTCAACAAATAATTGACGAAACGTCGGGAAAATGAAATAAAATAAATTGTTTTATTTATATAAAAACGTATCCTCACTAGCTCATAACATTAAAATATAAGAAAAAGGATTATGTTTTAATTGCTTAAAATCCAACCATAAAGTTCAAGATTGTCCTGCTAAACATCATTGCGAAACGTGCCAAGGACGACATCATTCATCGCTTCACTTAAATCGGAAGCCATCAACTAATTTATCTGTTGTAACTCCGCCCAAGATTCCATACAAACTTGCTGAAGAAATAAAAGGTAAAGTAGCTTTGAATGAAACGTGTTGAAATCTCAATGATACTTCAGTGAATTTAGCTGCATCTTCCGAGGTAAGAAACTTCAACATGTTATTGCCAACTGCAAAAGTTTTAGTACAAGACAATATGGGTTATTATCAGAGTTGCAATGTTCTTTTAGATTCCGGATGCCAAAATACACTTATATCAGAGAAATGCGTGCAGAGGCTAGGATTACCACGAAATCCATCAAAAATTTATGTGAGTGGGTTGGGGAACAATAAAGCTGGTGTAACTAAGGGTACAGTCCAACTACAGGTAAAGTCCATACATAGTACAGAGAGTGTCCACATGCTGGCACATCTATTTAAGAGCCTTACGTCGAAATTGCCATGTTCTAAACTCACCATAAATTATTGGAATGAGATTAAACATCTTCCTCTAGCTGATGATACATTTAATACACCCAAAGAAATCGATATTTTAATTGGATTTTATTACTTTTTCTTCATAATACGGAAGTATTATGAAGAACGATAGTTTACTCGCACAGGATACAGCATTTGGGTGGGTGGTCTGTAGTGGATGTGGGATGGAGGAATCCATTACTGTGTGCCACGTGGTAGGCAAAACTACTCCTGAAGAGTTTTTGCGTCTATTTTGGAAAGCCGAAAATATCAAGGTAACAAAGACAGCTTCTTGTGAGGAAGATAAGAATGTTGAAGATTTTTACAAATCCACAACATTGAGATCTAAGTGTTATTCGGTTAAAATGCAATCATTCGTGGGGAGAGTCATACTGGTGCCTTGAGGCGTCTTAAAGGTATGGGCAAAAGGTTCAACGGGAGTCATAAACTACATGAAGATTATTGTTCATTTATGAACGATTATATTGCTATGGGCCATATGGAACTTGTGCCTGAAAATCAAATAGAACGACCCGTATCTGAGGTGTTTTACCTTCCACACCATGCTGTGTTTAAAGATAACAGTTTGACTACGAAACTTCGTGGAGTTTTTGATGGGTCGAGCAAACCGACCAATGGGAAATCCCTAAATGACAATATGTTGAAAGGACCCGTGTTGCATCAAGATTTAGTTGCAATAATACTTAGATACCGGTGTAATAAATTTTGTTTCGCAGCCGATGTAAAACAAATGTTTCGTATGATAGAGGTACAAAAGTGTGATAGAGATTTTCCGCCTCACAACAGTTACCTATGATACCACAGCTGCACTTTATCTCTCCATACGCACGCTGTTACAGTTAAGTGAAGATGAAAAGGAGCAGTTCCCCTTGGCTAGTGAGGCAGTGAAAAGGTGTTTTTATGTTGATGACTGTATGACCGGTTCTAATACCGTGGAAGTTGGTCAATTAGTGGATGAGTTAAATGGCATACTTAAGGCTGGCGGCTTTCTGTCACGGAAATGTACAACTAATGAGCCAACTATCTTGGAGAATATCCCCAAAGAAGACAAGATTGAAAATATTGTCAGCATTCCCACAGATCTTACTATATGTCTCCGTGGGGTTACATGGGACCCATTACTGTATGCTTTTTCCTATAGGGTGCAAGGATGTAACTACTGTATTGATACTAAAAGAAAACTTTTATCCGAGATTTCAAAAATCTTTGATCTACTTGGGTGGATTTCACCAGTTATAATATCAGTCAAAATCATAATTCAAAAGCTTTGGCTATTAAATTTAGATTGGGATGATCAATTGCCCAATGAAATAAAGACAATGGCTGAACAATTAATTGCTGAATTCCATTTATTAAACAAAGTTAATATTCCTCGCATTATCTTTTCCACAGAAACTAATATTTCCTACCATGGATTTTGTGATGCATCGAGTTCAGCTTACGCAGCCGTAGTTTACAGTCGTAAAATTTCCGCAGAAGGCGAGGTGTCTAGTAATATAGTTATGGCAAAAACCAAGGTTGCTCCACTTAAGATGGTGTCCATTCCCCGGCTGGAACTTTGTGGAGCATTGTGTGTTGGTGTGATAGTAAAACGGTGCTAGCATGGCTGTCATCACACCCGACGAAATGGAAGACATTTGTAGGTCATAGAACTAGTTTTATTCTTGATACTCTTGCCGAGGTAAAATGGAGGTATGTACCTAGTAAATTAAACCCAGCCGACTGTGCCAGTAGAGGTATAAGTTCTAGCTGTCGTGTAAACAATAATATGTGGTTCAAAGGTCCACCATTTTTAGTAAAAATGCAAGTGAATGGCCAAACAACAATGAAGAGGTCCTTAGGTACTAATGAGGAATTGCGTATTGAAACCCAAACTATTTCAAACAGCAGTTGTTTGTCATGATGTTATTGCTCTATGAAATGAACGAAATTCTCGCTTTCCACGTATGGTTCGTGCGCTTGCTTACTATTATCGAGCTATTAACAATTTTCGATGTAAATCAAGAACTTCGTTACCCTTACAAGTGTCCGAAATCAGGCAGGCTGAAACCGAGTTCATTAGATACTATCAAGAATCCGATCTTGTGATGTCATAGTAACTATCAGAAAAAAGGCCCCAATTCCAAGAAAAAAATTAATGCGATTATCGCCGTTTTTAGATGAATATGGTGTCTTACGGGTAGGAGGTCTATTGAATAAAGCAGATTTACCATATGACAGCCAACATCAAATTATACTGCATAAATACCAGCCCTATTACTTGTAAAATCGTACACGATTGTCACTTGAAAAATCTACATGCCGGAGTTACTCTCCTTATTGCTACCCTGCGTTAACGGTTTTGGATTGTGGGAGTTAGTTTGTAATAAATGTGTCGTATGTCAACGCCACCGAGCAAATGCTAACGAACAACTAATGGGCGAACTTCCCAAGTACCGTGTGAATGCTGTATACCGCTTTTACGAGGTTGGTTGTGACTATGCAGACCCAATTATGTTCAAGCACCATAACGGCCGCAAATCTCCAGTTGTAAAAGCATATGTGGCAGTATTTGTATGCCTAGTGACGAAAGCAGTTCACCTTGAGTTGGTGAGTGATTTAAGTTCTAATGCTTTCCTAGCTGCACTGGATAGATTTGGTGCAAGAAGAGGTCTTTGTGGTCATATTGACAGTGACAATGGGACCAACTTTCAAGGAGCGGCAAAAAAACTTGGAGAAATATATAAAAGGGTAACTTCACATGAATTTAATCACCAAATTTCTAATCACTTAGCTGGAAAAAGCGTGCAATGGCATTTTATACCGCCTGCGGCACCACATTTCGGTTGTATATGGGAGTCGGCGGTAAAAAGTATAAAGTACCATCTTCGGAGAACCATTGCGCAACATACATTAAATTATGAAGACTTAACTACTCTGTTGACAAGGATCGAAGCAATTCTGAATTCTAGGCCATTAGTTCAAGCTGACTCAGACAACTTACCGTACATTACTCCAAGCCATTTTTTGATTGGCAGACCTCTCAATGCTCTGCCTGAAATCGATGTCAGGGACTTGAAGGCATCGACAATTTCCAAGTGGAAACTTGTGCAGCAACTAACACAATATTTTTGGACGCGCTGGTCTACAGACTATCTCCTGCAACTGCAACCAAGGTCAAAATGGCAAAATAAAAAAGCCAACATTAATGTAGATGACACCGTCCTGTTGCGAGATGATAATCAACCACCAGTTTGCTGGAAGTTAGGTCGTGTTATTGAAACCCATGCGGGTGCGGATGGACTAGTAAGAGTAGCTACTGTAAAAACTAAATTCAACTTTTCAAAGGCGAATAACAAAACTATATCCCTTGCCGAAAGATAATTGAACTACATTGATGTGGTTCAAGGCTGGCGGTATGTTGAAGATCTTTTATTAAACTTATAAGTTGTATTGATATTTAGTTTCTTTTATTTGAATTCATGGAACTACCCTAATTAATTCTTGAAGTTATTATATTTCTGGTTTATTTAAGAACAAAATTAACGGCCAATCGTATGATTATATGCTTTTTTTATACCTTATTACAAGCAGAATTACATATTTATGTATCTACACAAATTTACATACATAGTTACAATGGCAACAAATTGTTTGGCAATTAATATAATAAATCATTGTGTTTAAGATTACAGAAAGAACCACGTCTTCTTTTTCTCTTGTACACATGTGTTAGTGACTGTTTTTTTAAACAGCAACAGTTAAATAACAGTACACCACAGACGGAATAAAATTGAATGTTTTATGACAGGCACGTTTGGTAGGAAGCGGGGTATACTTAACCAGGTGGCAGCGTTAAGAATGTAAAAAATTTTTTGTACTTATTGGATTTTTGTTTGTTGTGAGTTTGCACTGTCAAAGATTGCTTAACCCTTATGTGCGCACCAAGGTACCCGGGTGCCTTTGGCGTCTTCATTTAAATTGATAACTTGCGTTTTTGAAACTTTTTGATAACTACTAACTTTCAAACTATTGAGTTATTGTACAGGCGCGAGTCAAATTTTTGTTGTAATATGCCTGGGAGACCATTTTATTTTAAACAGCCTTTACTGCGCACCAAGGTACCCAGGTACCTGTACGGGTTTTATATGAGAAAGCGGTCATTGCAAGTACATTATTTGAAGCTGTTAGTAGCTTTGCATGAGTAAATAAAAATCTGAATAAGTTAAAAACAAAAACAATTTATTTGATCTAATTTGAAAACAGAAACATAAAAAAATCAAAACGAAAAGTAACATTTTAGTATAAATCTATCGAACAGTTTGAACATATTGGTGGACTAATAGAGTTTTGGCTGCATATTGGCTTGAAACAGCCGGTACAGTATGGAAGATGTTGCAGTTTCAAAGTTTGGTATATAAAAAATTTTTATAGTATATTTTTGACACAAACCTTTTAAGATCTTTTAAGAATTTTCGATGACGATTACTAGATTGATGTTTTAAATTCCATATATATAATATAGGATGCTAGTGCTGCTATATCAATAGCATTAAAAAAGTGTCAATGGCCATCGGCTTGTTCTAGTTTTTCCATATTATCTACGCCCCCGTGCATAGTAGATAACATAATAACTGCCTTTTTCTTTTTTGGCCCATGGGAACATAAAGTCGTCTCTTTACTAAAAGCAAAATTTGTGGTATATAACGATCTGAAATATATTTCAAACCATAATGAAAAATGTATAACCAGATTAAGTTTATCAATCAATGAAATGTTGTATTCAATTCCGTTTTAAATATTTAGAATAATACTAATAATGTGTTTTTTTGCCGCAGACATAAGGGTTAATTCTATTTATGCTCAGAGCTTTCTTTTACTTATGCTTTTCACAACAGAGATGGAAAATTACTATTTTGATTTTGTACCAACTAAATAAGCAAAGTGCACTTTTCACATCATGGCGGTACCATTTGTTTATATGTGACCAAAAAATATTATTACAAATTCAGAAGTATGTAACAAAATATTTTAGATCCATAAATTTTGTTTAAAAAAGTGTTTTAATATACGAATGTTGTTATTATAGAAACAATTAAATATATTCATTGCAAATTCACACTCAGAAATAAAGAATACATAGACAATAATAGTCCCACTCAGTTCAAAGGAGATGGATGTTCTAAGACAAGTCTAGATGATCAAATGGTGGTTGATCAGTTCTGAGATTAACACAAAACTCGCAAGTAATTAGCCCCCATGCTTAGAAAGTAACTAAAAAACAAAGACAAACTTTACAAATTGTTTGGATCTAGGTAAGATGACATTGAAAAACATTTTAGTTGCGAAAAAGCATCATACTAATAGCAAGACCGTCTCGAAAATTAGTTATACTTTATCAGTTACTTTGATCGAATAGAGGAGTAAAACAAATACTCCATAATTTCAATAATGCTAGCTTGAATATTGCCATACAGTAAATTAATTATTATAAATCATAAAAAATATTTTACTTTTATTAACTGATTATTTAAAAAATTATTATATTAAAAAATGTTCTTATACAGCTTATAACAAACGTAAAATAATTTTTATGGGTTAGTCCGATTGTAGATTGATTGAGATATATAAATTGTACCAAGTAATTCGCGGTAGTACCACTGTACCACCAAGGTCGGAAATGTACCATAAAAAGTACAATTGTAGCATGTTTTCCATTTGTGTTTCACTCATGTTTAGATCAGTGATGTCAAATATGATTGTGTTGGTGAGATCACTCTTATCTCTTACATTCCCAGCGGGAGAAATGTGCGGTTGCGAGGCCTAACTAGTGGCCTTTTCTAAGAGTATCCTTTTATTTACCAATAATATCTTTTAATTTTATAAGTTTTAAAAAATGGTTTCGAAAATTGCCAAGTGCTCAGATATTTAATTTTAAAATATTTCTCCATTTTTAAGCTGAAAATTTGGTTAGTTTATATGCAAGAGAAAAAATTTTTACAAAAAGTCTTACTTATGAATTAATTTAAAAGCTACTTTAAGAAATTTTCGAAAAGATGTACCTACGTACAGTGGCCCCAACTTATTTCAAACCTCCTATATGTATTGTATATATATTTATATAAATATATTATTTCTGTTTAGAGGCCTCAAAACAGGACTTGCGATACTTCCCGCTGAATGAGAGTGTTCTTCAGTAATCAATTATATTTTACGCTCTCAAAATAAAGGAGCGTAAGCGTACATGTGAGTTTTGCTTCCACAATTGTGTATGAGGCTGACATCACTGGTTTAGATATTCAAAACTTTATTACACAAACAAAAACACCTATGTTTTTGTAGTTGTAGCCCTTACGCTGCCACCTGGTTTAATTACTCCATGGTAGGAAGAACGTATTTCCCAGTCGAGTCACACGTATTCTTATTCTCTTTTATTTATTCTTCTCTGAGAACAATTTTTTCTCATTTTGTTTCTCATTTAACAAATGCACAATGTAAGATATTTCCTAACTTAAAATACCTTTCTCTATAGAAAAGTTTTTCTAAAGAAAAGACAGTTCTAACAAATTTTTTACTGAAGAAACAATAGAAAAAATAAAACAAAATCTTTAAAAAAAGTTTATTTATATAGAAACAATTCATTCAACACACATTTGTCCTTGCAAAATTCTTGTACAACAATTGCGTTTACAGAAATAAGTATATTCTATAGCCCAATTCACAACCCTGTGCAAATGGTCTTGCATTTTAGCATTTGCAAATTGAGAGATTATTTGAGAGCATTTTCAATGTATTTTGTTGGTGTAGAGCAGGGCAACTCAATCCTTACACTCAGGAAACGAGTACCAATCGGATTTTTTACACATATTCACATACGCAACCCGAAAAGTAACGAAATTCACATCAATGAGAGAAGAGAAAATAAAAATTTTATTCATAGACAACAACAAATGCATGACTAAATTTTCAACCCGAGTTGCCATCGTTCGATTTTTTGTATTCTTGGATGGATGAATTTATATATATTATGCTTCTTAGTAATTTTGTATGATATAAAAATGGTTTTATAATATTTTATATCTTCATTGGAAGATAGTATTGTCTATAATAGAATGTTTTAATATAAGCCTTATGAAAATTTTCTACAGAGGAAAATTTTTTTTAAATCGAAAGAAATGTTATTATATACTCAGCTGTACGAGTATTTTAAAATTTTTGGTTCATTATTCTTACACCATTTACACTTTTATTTCCGAATTTTCTTATCATATATTAGAAAATTCTATTTATTTATTTTTCATTAGCTCATAGCTAATTTTATGCAGCAAAATTAATAATATTCAAATAGTTCCCAATTTTAACATTAAAATCTCTGTGTATAAAATGGAGGAAAGTACCTAATATTGCAGTAATTTTGTTCCTTTTTCTTGTAAAAAACATGCGGCTTGCCTTGTCGGACTTTAACAGTCAATTAAATTAAATTTTTGAGTGCGCTTAGGAGGCCAAAAAATTATACACATACAAGGGCTCACAGAGATAAGTACTCTGTTTGAATTTTCGAAAAATGTTTAGCAAAATTGTTTTCAGAAAAATTTCACGTGTTTTTCATAGTAAAAACAGAGTAGATACTAGTTTACCAAATTTTTCCACGCATATTCCGACTAAATATTTTTTATATGAGCTTTGAAAGCATTTCGGTCGAAATTTTGAATATTATGTAGGCTATAGAAACAAAAATCAATTTCACACACGGTATAAAAGTGAAAACTAAGTTTGCCTTATATTATTATCAATTTGATTTTGTGATCAACGGCAACACCTTTAAATGTTCTTTCTTGTTCACATATTTGCCAGACAAAATAGATGCAAAGTGGTCAAATTTTGGAAAAAAAACATAAAAATCTTCATATTAATTTTTCAAATCGTTAATCTGAAATTATTACGGTAGTTTTATGAAAAATACCACAAAATTTCTACAGTTCAATTTGAAGTATACGTAAAATAAGAAACATTTTTGTTCCTACAAATATTTTTATTTTTTTTTAATTTTATATTCTTTTTTCCGAGGCTCTATATCTCAGAAGTTTTTTAATTAGCTTCTTTAATGTAGCTATCACCTACTACTAATATTTTACGAATTATATTGCTAGAAGTACGAGTTTCAACGTCTAGTAGAGTCCATATATAGAATTTTTTCAAAATTACAATCATTTTAATAGATGAATTCACTTGAAAGCAAATTTTTTGATATGTAAGTCTTTTTTATAAAATATGTGTTTTCTCTTAATTAAAAGTAAGAACCAAAATGTTTTGATTCCACTTACATATTTAGATTTTTTTTTACTCCTGTGTTATAATTTCCTGGACTTGGTCTTTTAAATATTTCGTTCAAATTTAATATTTAAATCACGTTATTTTTAAGCAAAAATATCCGAACACAATATTTTTAAGTCAGATAAAATGGCAATATATATGTCAAAATATTCCAACATTATGTACATTAATAAATTCGGAAAAAAATGAAAAATATTTTGTGCCTTATAAATATTGCGTCGGGTGTATAATTTATTCACTATAAGGAATTTCGTCTGTATTAATTAAATGTAAGAAATACATATTAATGAAAACTTTATTTAAATATTTCATGTCATTTTGTTTTTGGCATAAAAAGTCGTCCAAATTACGTCATGTCTGGCAACATTATTTGTACGCAGTTGTTTAAAAAAACAGTCACTAACACATGAAAAATGCACAAATACATTATACTTAAATATTTTCTCCCATTGAGGACCCCTGGTGTAGAGTACAATTATTTTGCAAATGCAATGATGCAAGACCATTTGCACAAGATTGTGAATAGGGCTTATAATTTTTTGTTTCCAATATAGAATAAACAAAAATAGTAAAAAATTTTCCCTTGACATTTTTTAACATAATATTTAAAAAAAAAAATAACAAACTCCGCCTTACATGTACATTCCTCGCCGTTTCAACGACAACCTAATCAAATATAGAAAAACAATGAAATTCATAGGTGCTTTTCTGTTTCGTTCACTTATGTTATTGTATAAGTGAGCGAAATTGTTTTGTTCATGCTGATTTATGAAACTTTGAAATTTTGAAAAGCACTAAAGCGGGACAAAAATCGCGTAATTTTTGAAAAAAGCACTAAATATAAATATTTTTTTATTTTAATTGCCTTTATATTTAAAATATGATTTTTTCATTTTCTTTTTCATTTTACACATTTGTTAACCAAAAATTAAATAAAATAAGAGATCATTTATTACTATTGTACTCTATTATTATTAAGCTTAACGTATCTTTATTTTTATTTAAAATATTTTATTTTTCAATATTTCTTCACTCCTTTGTGTGACTTCTTCCGAAAATTTATAAAATAATTAATGACGAAATATTGAAAAATAAAATATTTTAAATAAAAATAAAGAGACCTTAAACTTAAAAATAATAGAGTACAATAATAATTATAAATAGGTCAAATAACCAGAAGAATTTTAGATCATTTATTGCTATTTTTAATAATTCGTATATTACACTAAAAAAAAATCAACATATTGTAAATATCGCCATAGAAAATGCAATCAATTTTACATTGTTGTTTATTCTCCTGTAAACTTTTAACTTTTTTTCTCTGCGATATTTTATTTCTTTTAAGGTAACAAAAGTAAAATAACGCTTAAAATAACAAAATATATTCATATAATAACGTATGAATTTAAATTTGTATTTGTTAAAGGTCAATATCAAAGTCCGTTATTTCCTCATCACTGCCATCCGCCCATTTTATTTCATATTCCGAGCTTTTATAAACCATTTTTGTATTAATATGAATATTTACCTCATCTGGAATTTCGTACGTATAGCAACAAGAATTTTCCCTTTTAAGTCGGTTTTTGATTTGTAAAAGCGCATTAACCGAATTCGGTTTCTAATTTTTGTTTTTAAAAGATTCATTGAGCTAAAAACTCGTTCTACTTCAGCATTAGAATATGGTAACGATAAAAGTTTAATAGCAAAATTTGTTATTGTCTGGTGCCACCGAAAGGACAAAAAGCACTAAAAACCAAAAAGCACTGAAGCCAAAATTTTTCACGCACTAAATTTTGAGTTGGCAACGCTGACAACAGTGTACAAATAATTTTGCCAGAATTGACGTCATTTTGACGACAAAATGCCAACAATAAAATGACATTAAATATTTAAATAAAGTTTTTATTAATACATATATTGTAATATTAATCAAGCTAGTGGTCATTTTTTATAAAATTTAAGTTCTTATAATTTTTATTCAATATTTCGTTAAAAGCTTGTTAACATCTTCAGGAAATAAAAATTATTAAAGTTTTAATTATTTCCTGAAGATGTTAACAAGCTGTTAACGAAATATTGAATAAAAATTATAAGAACTTAAATTATATAAAAAACGACCACTAGCTTGATAAATAATTTTTAATAATTTTAAATAATTTTTCTTTCCTGAAGATGTTAACAAGTTTATAAAAAGCGACCGCTAGCTTGATTAATATTACAATAAACTGATAAGGTCAATAAAAACAAATCAACGTTTTTTTTAATATTTATTTCTTACATTTAATTAATACAGGCGAACTTTCTTATAGTGAATAAATTATACACTCCATATATATAAGACCATAATTATGTTTCATATATTTCCGAATTTATAAGTTTACATGATGTTGGAATATTTTGACTTATATATTGCCATTTTATTTGACATAAAAATATTGTGTTCCGTTATTTCTGTTTAAAAATAACGTGATTTAAATATGTATTCAATCTGAACGAAATATTTAAAAGACCAAGTCCAGGAAATTATAATAAAGGAGTAAAAAAATCTAAATATGTATGTGGAATCAAAACATTTTGCTTTTTGCTTTTAATTAGGTTAGGTTGAAAAGAGGGGCATAAGCATCCCAATCCGTCCTGGATTACACTTAGGCCTCATAGGCCTGTTGTGCGCTCTATAATAAGGAGTTCCCATTCCACTGTAGGAAGCTTCCACCGATACCATGGAAACCTCTGAGTTTAATTACGTCAAGAACCTAGTTTCTTCAATGTACTTCCTTAAGTCTTTCCAATCAGAGCCCTAAGAAATTCCATCTCCTGTATAATTTCCTGATTAAATGTTCGTCTTCTGACTTGGCTAAAAGCTGGATAGTAGCACAAGTAGTGCTTCATTATTTCGTCCTCTTCCTGGCAGGCCCTGCATTTTATATCGCCACCGATACCCATTCGTGCCAGGTGAGTCCTTAACTCTGTATGTCCTTTTATTAAATAAACCAACCTCCTCAGTGGTGGCCTACTCAATGTTAGAACCTCCTTTGTCCTCCTACCATCTGGGTCCCCCCATAGAATTCTAGTCACCCTACCTACGGTAGAGTGCTGCCAATCTCTTGTATGCAATTCTATAGCCCGCAGTGCTCGCTTTAGTTCGTTCTTAAAAACCTGAAATGACTTCGTACTATCCAGTGTGATGTTCGCATCTTTGCTAGCCTATCTGCCTCAACATTTCCAGGTATCCCCTGATGTCCTGGGATCCATATTATCTCTATGCCCCAACAGTACAGTGTATGAGTTAATCTCATCCTTGCACTGTAGTACACACCGAGATTGAACCACATGATTTCTCAGGGCCTCGATGACTTTCCTACTATCCGTGAATATACGTACCGGAAGTCTGTCATCGACTTCCTTCAACCATTTTATCCCACTTTTAATTAAGTGAAAAAACATATTTTATAAAAAAGACTTACAAATCAAAAAGTTTGCTTTCAGGTGAATTTATCTATTAAAATGTTTGTAATTTTGAAAAAATTATATAATTATATATAAGGACGCTACTAGACGTTGAAACTCGTACTTCTAGCTCAAAAACTACCCAAAGCTAATTTATCCTTTAAGCAATATAATTCGTAAAATATTAGTATAATAATAGGTGATAGCTATATTAAAAAAGCTAATTAAAAAATCTAAATAATAATAATCGGCAAAGTAACTTCTGAGATATAGAGCCTCGGAAAAATGTGCCTTATGTACGCTCCCCCATAAAACTTTTTTAAATAAAAAAATTTATTGGAATAAAAGTATTAAACAAAAGCAATTTCTTATTTTAAGTATACTTCAAATTGAACTTACTCATTGTTTTTAAATATTTTTGTCAAAATAACACCGTTTTATATGAAAAATATAAAGAATTTTTGAATTCTGTGGACATTTTTAGGTATTTTTCATAAAACTACTGTAATAATTTCACATTAACGATTTGAAAAAGTAAAATGATGATTTTAATGTTTTTTCCAAAAACTTGGCGACTTTGCATCTATTTTGTCTGGGAACTATGTGAACAAGAATGAAAATTTAAAGGTGTTGCCGTTGATCATAAAATCAAATTGATAATAATATAAGAAGGCAAACTTAGTTTTCACGTTTATAAAATATGTGAAATTGATTTTTGTTTCTATAGCCTAGTATTCTATTCAAAATTTCGAGCAAAATGCTGTCAAATCCCATATAAAACACACATGTGCGAATCCACATTTTCGGTCATGTCGCATATAAAAAGTAAATACAGAAAGGCACTTAAGGCCGTGTCAGATAAAACTTTTGCTTCGCGTTGCGTTATAGTTTCGCTTTGACATTTAAGATGAAATATACATGTCACATAAAGTACTTTTAACGTAACGTGAAGCGTAAAGTTGGACAACTCTCATCTTTTTGCGTGCTTTGACAATCAGCGGGAATCTTTTTTTTCTTTTGCCAAATTCGGACGTAAGTTTTAAATATCAGAATGTGTTTTAATAAAAGCTAAATATATATGTAAAAATTTATGCAATAAATATTAAAAAAATATGTATAATAACAAAATTATCAAACACTTTTTATGGTAAAGAAACAATACGCGGGTATTGTCAAAGTTTTTATTGTGACATACACCTTTTGCTTTGCGCTTTTCTGTTAAAGTTAGGAACGTCACGCAAAGCGAAAAAGTTTTATCTGACTCGGCCTTTACTGACAGTCATTTGGAAACATTATTAAGAATAAAATGTTATAGAAAAGAAATAGACATATGTAGATGAAGTAATAAAGTGTGTAAAATTAACTTTTTGATTCACACAGACACAATATTATTTACTTTCCTCCATTTTATACTCATAGAATTTAATGTTAAAAATTGGGAAATATTTTTATTTTTAATTTAGTATTGGGCCGATAGCCATTAGTTGCTAGTGCCTTCACTTCTTTTTGTTTATTGTAATTTTAATTATAATAGATTGGAAATAATAATAATTTAATATTTTTAATTTTGCTGCGTAAAATTAGCTATGAGCCACTGTACATACATATTTGGGAAATTATGAAATACATATAAATAAATAGAATTTTCTAAAATATGATAAGAAAATTCGCAAATAAAACTGTAAAAATAATGTACCAAGGGTTGATTAGCTTCTGTTGGCATAATAACACACTATCAGAATAAAAGAAGTAAGAACGTTATATTCGACCGGATCGAATCTTAAATACCCTCCAAATATTTACTAAATAAAAACTATATTTATTAAAATTTACATTTTTATGTCATTTGGTTAAATTTATTTATTTAAAAAAAATCTATTTTAATATGGTTCTTTCTAATGTGTTGGGAGCAGCATGACCGAGACACCTTTTCGTCAGCATAAAAACTTACGTATTAATCAGCCTGATTGTGTAAGGCGTTGGCGTTTACGCCGAAGTCGTGTTTTGTACAAGATTAAAGAAACATATACGCAGTTTGCTTTAAATCTACTACTATGAAATTTTTATTTGACATTTTGTTGTCACAATACTATTTTAAATGAAATTTATTTTTTGTTGGGCGAGCAATGTCTATATGCATTTCATTGATGCTTTACCAAATCATCAGTAGACTTTAACCACAGTTTTGAAAAGTTAAAGTCTTATCTTATGCATATACTTCTGAAAACCATCTGAGAATTCATAATTTGTAAATTACAAACTATTTCCAAAAATCACAACAGAATAAGCATAGTAGGCCTTGAAACTCATATAAAACTAAACCAACAAATAAATTATATTCAATACATATTTTGGTTATAAATAAATAACCATTATACTCGTAGCAACCAAAAAATTTTTTTGATTTAAAATAACCATTATGATAAATAATTTATTTATTTTTTGTTATCACTTATAAAACAACCCCACAAAATCAGCGCAGTTCCAATTGAAGTATCCAATACAATTAAAATGATCACATATTCTAACGTATGCTTGTCATTACAGGAAGTCAACGACAGGTGCATGTTAAAATTTAGCAATTTTACCAGTATTGGATCATTCAAACAAAATCGTAGGCATGGATCATTTTTAGTCTCTTCTGTTTTCAATAGAAATGTCAACGTTTATGGTTGTTGACTTTTTTCCCTGTAAACTTACAATATCATTTTAAAAATTTATTGATGTCTATAGTTTTTGGTATGAAAGTGTAATTGGTGAAGGATATATAAGATTTGGCATAGCCGAATATATCCCTTTGACTTATTTCAATTCTGCACACAAATTTATTTTCTATTTTCCCCCCAAAAATGCAAGCAGTGCGATATTATACTGCTATGTGGACTCCGCCTTTCATAAGCTTTTATTTGACTACAAACATGTCTAAATTTTTTAAGGGCACACTACACTAGTGGTATATCAAATAATTATATTGACATAATTCTTAGGCTGTATCTTTAAAAGGTCAATATCTGTGAAATTTGTACATAGATTTTAATAATTTGTATGACACATACATCTATTTCATGGAATTTTATGGAATAGTAACTTGAAATTTTTTTTTTAATAATGGTTATTTTTAAACAAAAATTTATTTTTGTTGATATAATGGTTATTTAAGAGAAAAAAAGGTTTTTGGTTAATATAATGGCTATTTATAACCAAAAAAAATAAATAAATATTTCTCATTTTAATTGGTTACGATAACCAAAATAAAATATATTTCTTAATTATAACCATTACACAAATTCATCTATGTAAATCGTTAAATATGATTTTTTTGACGTTTATCTTATAACTGTTACGTCTCTAGTTTAATCATTTTGGCGTGCTATAATATTCCGATATTAGGGTGGCACATTAGAGTGGTAGGAACTAAGATCTGGTGGGTAAATACAAGCACGGTATATTTGAGGCCAATGACTATTAAAAAAAACATTGGCCCCCTCAAGACAAAAACATCGACATATCACTCTTTGAGATCCGACTATAAATGTAGAAGATGAAAAATGTATTTTGGTGACACCTACTTTCGGCAAAAAAAATATAAAATTTTTTTTCGAAATCACCTTGCAACATGCTTTATATTCGGTGGTGTATGCCAAAAAATTTTTTTTAGACGCTCTTGTGTACATATGTATGTATGTACTAAGGTTTTTCAAAAATTATGTTTTATATGCTACATTACAAAAACTACGAAAAACCATACATAAATTTAAAAAAAAAAATGTAGATACATAACCTGTTCAATTACTTTAATTAAACGTCTTCATACATCCGAAATTTAAAAGTTTATTTTTAATCTTGTTCGTTCTGATTCTTTTCCCACCTAAAATTGTAGTTGGAAAAAATCCAGCCAATTGTAGTATGACATAGGTAGTAAGAAAATAAAAAAAGGAATAAGTGATTATTGAGTTCTTGTTATAGCTTTGATATTAAAAATTAATTAAAAGTTTATTATTTGTAAAATTTTTGAATTTGTATTGAGAATTAGGTAATTTTTACATCATAGTAAAAAGAAATTTTACTATGATTATATTTATTTATATATTTTAGCTTATAATTAAAAATTATAAGATAAATTAAAAAATAAGAGCAATAGCAACATAGGCCTTCAGCTCAACAAATATTTAGAAATATATACTACAATTATATAATACAAATTAATTTATATATGAGTTGTTAATAATATAATTCGTGTACATATATTATATATCTTTATATAAATTTGGAGTTTGGTTTTATACTTTGTACTGAGCAGACATAGTTTTTGAAGCCAAAATATTTTCATATATATTATTTTGAAATAAAATTAAAAAAATAAAATATATATATATATAAAAAAAAGAAGATACATACATACATATATTCTTTTCGTGAAATATCAGTGAACAAATTCAAGAAACATTCATATTGCTATGAATGTTAAAGAAAATACGTTACCAGCAGCTGGAAAAATACCTCCAGACAAAAAATGTCAGTTATCCTCGTTGCCTGCTACGGTATCCTTTTCCGATGATTGTGATGATGATGATTGTGATTTCCGAGAAGTAACCCCGAAGCGTACTAAAAGAGATGCAAATGGCATAAACCGCATTCTGATAAATGACAAAAATTCAGCTTCTAATGTTGATGTCTCCAAGTTTGGTTCAACTAAAATTTCGTCAAATCGTTTTGAGGTACTAGGTCTAGGTCTAGATATAGAAGTTAATGAAAATTCACAAACATATAAAAAGATGCATTGTAAGGAGGACAACACAGAAAAAAATGTAAGAAACTCTGGTAAAATGGTAAGGAAAAAATTTTGCCCTCCTATTATATTACATAACGTAAATGTTAAAAAGCTTGTGGACCAATTAAATGCCAGATCTCCTAAAGTAATTTACAAAATAATAAACTCTTCAAAAAATAAGAGCAAGTTATATTTTGAAGATCTTTCTGCACATTTGGAAATGATGGAAATTTTGCGATCGCAAAATATTAAATCATATTCCTATACTCCACCTGAAATGAAAAGGACAACGTTAATATTAAGAGGGTTGTACCATTTATCTGATGTATCAGAAATTAAGGCAGCCCTTGAAATTGAATTGCCTAATATAGTTGAAAATGTTGGGAAATTAGTAACAAAGTATTCTGCTGTGCATGAACTCGAAACTGGGTTGTTTATTGTTACATTAGCCAAAGGTAAGCATCTAAATGATGTAAGTGGTCTACGGTATTTATTAAACCAATCTATAAGTTGGGAAACACCCAAGTCAAAACGAAAAGAGATTCAATGCTTTAGATGCCAGTTATGGGGTCATATGGCTCGAAATTGTAATTCGAAGTTTAGATGTGTGAAATGTAATGTAGACCATCAACCTGGTTCTTGCAGTGTTAAGAAAGGCGAATCTACTCTGATTTGTGTTAATTGTAATGAAAGTGGACATTCAGCTAACTACAAAGGGTGTGTGGCTTACAAAAATTATATAAAAAATAACAAAATGTTGTTGATGAGGGCTAAATATAGAACAGATGCAGCTAAAATTAATGTGCATTCAGCTTTAAATAGTAATTTTATAAATGAAAATACTACCTTTGCTAGTCTTTTCAATTCTGATCACAATATAGTAAATGATAGAAAAATACCTGCAATAGTAGAAGAATTTTTAAAAATAGGAGAATATTTTAAAGATCCTAAATCATTTTCTTTGGAAACTAGAATATCGAATTTTTTAAAATCTTACAAATCTTTATCTTCCGAGATAGCTAAAATTGAGTATGCTAAATTATTAAAGGAAGTTTTAAATACTTATGGTCCGAAATAATTTAGTTTTTATCACATTTAATGTAAGGTCGTTAGTCGAATTAAGCAGACGTATAGAATTAAATAAAATACTTAACCACAATAATGTAGATGTCTGTTTTTTACAGGAAACACATTTCCGCAAAAATTCGAAAATTCAGTTTGAAAATTATAATATTGTAAGAGATAATTCTAGTTTAGGCACTGCAGTTGTTATTAAAAAACATATTAAATTTACATCTATCTTTATTGATAATTTGGTAATTCCTAATAGATTTATTGAGATTAATTTAAAATTTTCGGGACAGATAAAAAAAATTTTACTAGGTAGTGTATACTTTCCCTCTAACTTTCCACATATTAATTTCTTTAATTCCCTTGATATCATTAAACAGTTTTCAATGTCTTATGAAGGTGCATTTATTGGAGGAGACTTTAATTCTCGAAACACATTTTGGGGGGATTCAATTGTCAACACAAATGGACGTAGCTTTTTTGAATGGTTGAATTTTTCTGGCTCCAATTTTAAAAGAATTTGTGATACAAATCCATCATTTCCTGGTGGACCGTCATATTTGGATCATTTCCTTATTAGCTCGGATTTTATTAATTCGTATAATAGAAATTTTCAAGTTAATAGCCTATTAACTTTTTCGGATCATTATCCTTTAAAATTAACTTTTAGATTTTCAGACTTTGATTTATTGATTAATCCCCCAAGATTTTTAAAATCTTTTAAGGAAACAAATTGGGAAGACTTTCGCAACTGTATTTATCAAAATATAGAAAATTTGAGCCTTCCTCGGAATAGAAATCTAGCTAATGTTGAAATTGATGAAGCTATCTCTGACTTTAATAATTGTATAAATCATGGAATAGATTTGCACTCAAGACAAATTGAGCTTAAGAACAGAAAGTTTTTAATAACGGAAGATATTAACAAATTATTTAAAATTAAATATACATGGCAAAAAGAACTTAAAAGAATATTCCACAGAAATGGTTACAGAAGCTCTAATGAATATCGTTTGTTAAGTTGCCAAATTCAACTACTTAAGACAATTATTAAGGAAAGAGTTGAGATTCATCATTCAGATGAATTGAACAAGAAGCTGGAATGTCTAAAGCCGGGACCAACGACTTTTAAAAAGATATTTAACATTGTCGGTTTTAAAAAATCTAAAAATTTCGATAGAATAATTATTGACGGTAACACAATTCAAGAGGAAAATGAATTAGTTGAACATTTCAGAAGGTATTTTTCAAATGTTTATCAATGCTCTGTGCCTACAAATTCAGATGTTGCTGAAGTTCCTCAGTACGTACATTCTTACATATCTAGTTGTTCGCAACAATTTTGTCAGTTTTCTTCCGAGTTTAACGCTTTACGAAATAACGATTGTAACCATTTCACTTTTCTTTCTGAAGTTACCGTTCCTCTCAGTAAAGGATTGAATCTTTCTTTGCAAGGTTCTAATATATTATTCAAAGATCACATAAAGTACTTTGGGGTAACTTTAAACAGGCTTTTCAAGTTTAATCAGCATGGAAGAATTGCGAAAGCCAAGGGTTTGAGAGTCAAATCCATGTTTTCTAAATTATTAATTAACAGAAACCTAAGTCAAAAAACAAAATTATTAATTTACAAAGTATGCATTCGTTCGGCAATTATTTATGGATTTCCCATATGGTTCTCGATTTCACCAACGGTTATGAAAGAATTAGAAATTTGAGTTGAAGATCAAACTCTTGATGATTTAAATATAATGTGCTTCCACCTATAAGTGATAATAATTTACCTGATGATGTTAATAACAGTGCTGATGTCCCCGAAATTTTTGATGATTATGAAAGTGTACCTGCTGCAGCTATTTCGAGTGGTATAATAACCGATGTGAGTCCCTCAGTCTTAAAAACAGATGATAATACAGATGGTCAAAACGAAGAGCAGCGCCTAGGAAAGGAATTGAAAATTCTTAGGATGCGTTGCGAAATAAAAAAATTACAAGCACAGTTGCAATCTTTGGACGAAATGCCAGTACAATCTTCACACAGGCGCTATATTAATTATGAGGAACTTAATGCAGCTGTTCAAAAATTTACCGGTGATGATCGTCAAGATATTGAAAAGTGGTTTAGTTTTTATGATGATTATGCAAGAATGGTTGGTTTTAGCAATCATGATTTATTATTGAGTGTAAAGTAGTTATTATGCGGAAGCGCTCGACAACTTATACAAAATCTCGGGTTAACAAGTTATGTTGATGTGAAACAAGCATTAATGAAAACTTTTTAAATATCTTTGACATGTGAGGATGTATATCGCAAATTACGTTCGCGGCCTATAAAATCAGATGAATCATGTATAAGCTACGTGGTTGCCATGCAAACAATTGCCTCCCAAGCGAAAGTTGATGAAAAGGAATTAGTTGACATTATCATAGATGGATTCCAAGACAATTCGACTAATATATCTCTGCTGTATGGTGCATCATCAATTGCCGAATTAATAACCTATTTGGATCGTTACGAACGTCGAAAAATTTCTAAAGATAAAGGTGTTGCAAAGGTAAAGTCAACCCAGAAATCAGAGATTAGATGCTTTAATTGCTCCCAGTTTGGGCACTTCCAAAGTGTATGTCCTAAACCTGTTCGACCTCCTGGATCGTGTTTTAAATGCCATCAAATGGGTCATTATAACAAAGATTGCCCAAATCGTTTAAAAACTCGTATTGTTGCATCAGTTTTTCCAGGGACTGAAAACAGTTTGGAAAATGTTTTAGTGAATCCAACTGAGTTGGTGAGTGTGGCTTTTTATTTATCTAATGATGGCGAATGCACTGATTTTGTAAACTTTAATTCTCTCATTGATTCTGGTAGTCCAATTAATTTCATCAAACGATCTTTGGTGCCTTCAAGTAACAAAATATCAAACAAGTTGAAGGTAACAAAATTTGTTGGTATTGGTAATTTTCAAATACAGGTGTATGGAAAAATATCTTGTTTGATTAAATTTCATAATATTATTAAGTGTGAGGAGCTATTAGTAGTTCCAGACAATTATATAACAACATCAATTATATTGGGTAAAAGTTTTATGACTAAATTTAATATATGTTTGTGTAAAATAAATTTAAACAAATGTAGTGCATTCATTCGGTTCAATTAAAGAAACATTTTGTATTAATAGTGACTGTCAAGATCAGTGTAAAAATAAGCTGTTCACTTAAAATTTTTGCGCTAGTAATGTTAATTTGCCAGAAGATTGCTTAAATTTAAATTCCAATTTAAATGCTAATGAAATACATTTATTGAAAAATTTAATTAAAAGTACCTATATATATCCTACAAATCTTACAAAAACACTGCCAGATTATAAAATGAAAATACATTTATCAGATGATATTCCAGTTCGTTGTTCACCGCGTCGATTATCATATCATGATAAATCTGAAGTTCAGAAAATTATAAATGATCTATTAGCCAGAAGGGTTATTCAACCTAGTAATTCACCATATGCCTCAGCTATTGTTTTAGTAAAAAAGAAATCTGGAGATGTTAGAATGTGTGTTGATTATCGTAGTATAAATAAGAAAACAATTCGTGATAATTTTCCTTTACCATTGATTGATGATTGTATAGAATATATGACAGGAAAAAAATATTTTAGGTTATTAGATCTCAAAGATGGATTTAATCACATTGAAATGGATGAGAAATCAATTGCTTTTACTTCATTTGTAACACCGCACGGACAGTTTGAGTATTTAATAATGCCTTTTGGTTTAAAAAATGCACCTGCAAATTTTCAAAGATTTGTATATAATATATTTCGGGACTTAATTGATTCTCGGGAAATTGTAGTTTATATTGATGATATTTTAATAGCATCGGAGGACTTAGAATCGTATTTAAGAATATTAAGAAAAGTACTCACTCGTTCATATGAAAAGGGATTGGAACTTAGATTAAAGAAATGCAAATTTGCATATAATAATAATGATTATTTAGGATATGCAGTTGATTGTTATGGAATAAGGCGTACTGATAGACATATATCTGCAATCAAAGTATTTCCAATACCTAGAAATCGGAAAGAACTGCAATCATGTATTGGACTGTTTTCGTATTTTAGAAGATTTGTTCCCTCATTTTCTAAAATTGCAAAACCATTATTAGATCTGTTGAGAATAAAACAAGAAAAAAATTTTGGTTTTACTAATGATTGCTTAAATTCATTCAATGAATTAAAACAACGCCTTACGGAACCACTGATTTTAGCAATTTATAATCCGCTCCATGAGACAGAGTTACACTGTGATGCCAGTGCGCTTGGTTTTGGTTCAGTTTTAATGCAACGGCAGAAAGATGGAAAGTTTCATCCTATTGCGTTTTTTTCAAAATCTACTTCAAAAACAGAATCAAAACTATATGGGAACTATTAAAATCACCAACGATGAAGATTGGTAAATCAGACCTAAATGTATTATTAAGATTTCCCTCACTGAAACTTGTAGTTGGAGAAATATATGAATTAAATATGTAAAATTTGATACTACTTCAAGACAAATAGTGTCAAAAACATTTGTTATAGAAATATGTTTCTGTTGCAAAGATTTATGAGCTAAAATAGCTACTCCTCCATATCTGGTTTGGGATGAATTAGATGCATAAAGATTATAATTTATAGGAATTGGTATATTAATTTGAGAGTGAAGATGAGTCTCTTGAATACATATTAATTTTGGGGAGTGCGATTTAATTAGAATTAGCAATTCATTATAATTATTTAAATATCCGTTCATGTTCCATTGTAAAATCTCATTAACTATGTGAAAATAAATAAAATATTACCGCGTTAATAAAAAATAAAATTTTAAAGATTATATACATATGTATATGTAATCAAAAATGAACGCCAATAATACATATATGAAATTATTATTATGTATGCATGCAGATTCGGTGTTTTTAAGAGTTCAGTTTTTTTTATATTTGAAAGTAAAGCATCAAGATAACTATAAGAATATAAGAAACAATTAAATAAAAAAAGCTTTGACAAATTTCCAATCAGCAGAAAAAATCTAATAAGATTGCAAATTAAAAATAATATGTTCAGAGTAATATTATTAGAACGTATTAAGAGAAGTAATGTTGATACTATATGAAATAAATTAATGTCATATAACATAAGACTATGTTTGTTTTTAAAAAATGTATATGCTAGATGAGGAGAAATTAAAAAATTGTGATAAAAAATTTGTATAGTGATATGAATAAATGTAGGACATATTTTATAAAAAATTAGTTTGTTAACGTTAAGATATATATATATATAAAATTATTGAAGAATGCAAATATATGTATATTATGTGAATAAATATATGTATTAAATTCATTTTTTGATTGTTAGTTTAGATTTACGAGATGCTTGTTTAATTTTATATTTTAGTTTTTTTGAAACATTTTTAGGTAATATTATTTTCTGGTTTGAATTAGTTGCTTGCAAAGAGTTGCTTTGTTGATCTGTTTCCATTTCAGATAAAGAGACATCAATATCACTTATGATGTTTGAATAATTTTTTTCAATGCGTGGTTTTTTTACAACTATAGGTGTTGGTAACTTATTAGAAGAGGTAGGTTTTTCTTCAGTATTGTTTCGTACTATTGACGAAAACGATGTACTTTGATGAGAGTGTCTATTTCCGTAAATTATAGCTGCTTTCTTTTTACCAACTTTTTCTAATGTAGATATGGCTTGTATTTCTTTCTCCTTTAAGAAGATAGGACAGTTCTTGTTATACGATGAGTGATTAGTGTCCTCCATATTATTATTTTTACAATTAATGCATGTTGATTTCAACAAGCATTTCTCATTGATTTCCTCATTAGTATGAAATAAGTTTGAGCAATTACCACAGATCTTTTTACTTTTACATACCTTAGCTATATGTCCATATTGTTGACAATTTTTACATTTTAATGGTAATGGAATGTAAGGTCTTACTTTAACTTTCTCATAGCCTATTGAAATATCAGTAGGTAGCACTGTAGAAGCAAATGTTATTACTTTGAGTTCAGTTTCCAAAAGTTTATCATCTACTTTTTTTTAAATTTTTTTTACGTATGTGACATTGTGTTCTTTTAATTCCATTAGAATTTCAGATTCTTCTATCCCACGTAAATCATTTGAATAAATTACTCCTTTGGCATAGTTTAAATACTGGGTGCTCTTTTATATTTATTTTAATTTCTGGAGATAACGATGTAAGTTGCACAAGCTTGTTAGCTTGAATCAATTTTTTTTATTTAATAAGAATAGAACCATTTAATAATTTCTTGCACTGCATCACTTCTCCACCAGCTACATTGTCTATAAGCTTATTAATTAAAAATTGAGATATATTGGACAGATTGTTTTCACTATCTATTCTTTCCATTACTAAAAATTTCTCGCCAGGAGAAAGTATGTTAAGTTTCTTTTTTTTATCAAATGTTATTATTGGGTAATATCCCCCACCACGATCTGGTGGCACATTCATTTTGCAAATATTGTAATTCTCCATACAGTATGTATCGGTATTCGATTTTTTCAGTATATATATGTAAATATGATTCAAATTTTACTAAAATATCAATAAAATTTGTCCTTTTTTTTATTTATTTTATTTCTACAAGAAACTATTATATTTATTATAATTGCAATATAACTCAGATTTTTGTTTGCGAATACAGAATTTACACGACAATAAAACAATTTTTCAATATAAAAATTTAAATTTTTTTTTTTTTTTTAAATTCAATTTATTTTTTTAATTGATATGTCAATGTTTACTCAACCGAATCACAAACTTGAATAATCCTATGATTATAAAAAATGAAAAAAACTATAAACAAAAATTTGAAACTCTAAAATAGCTACATACATGTGTCTTGTGATCTTTCAGGTGTTTTGGAAGACATACAGCACGATTTTAACATAGGTGATGATAATGGAGGTCTTTTGCAGACAGTATTTGTTTTTTCCTACATGATATGTGCCCCGATATTTGGATATTTGGGTGATCGTTACTCGAGGCGATTGATAATGGCTATAGGCGTATTATTATGGTCTACTACCACATTACTCGGATCATTTATGAGTAGTTTTGGTTGGTTTATTACATTCCGAGCATTGGTGGGAATTGGTGAAGCCTCATATAGTACTATAGCTCCAACAATAATATCGGACTTGTTTGTTCACGATTTACGTTCGAAAATGCTGGCCATGTTCTATTTTGCCATTCCAGTTGGTTCCGGTTTTGGGTAAGTAAAGGAAATTATAACTACGTAAGACAATACAATATTATACGTATTCTTATCGCTAGTGGGCGTTTTCTTGTTCGGATTTCAACTTAGCAAAGAATTTTTATATGTACCTTCTTGTTTCTTTTGCATTTATTTTCTATAAACACTTTGCACGTGATGCTTTAAGAAGACGTGGAAATATATTGTTACTTCAAGTATGTATGTATGAGTAAATTTCTATTCATACACATAGTGGTTCATCTGGTTAAGTTCATATTTTGTTCGTGGTACCCATACGTTACAGTTTATCGTTACTTCAATTTATGCCTTAATATAAATATAACCCGTATGAAGAAAAATTTTGAAATTTATCTTCACAAACCAAGTGCGTTAACAGTGCTCTGTTAGCATGTTAACATAGCACTGTTAAGCATGAAAATATTGGCCACATTTCTGGACGAACCTTGAAAAAAGTTAACGGAACAGACAACCATCCATACCTTTCATAATATATTAATACTTTGGTATAGCTATGCCGATAAGCTTTGAATTTTTGTACACAAAAATTGTCAAATTCTTGAGAGGATAAGCCAGGATCCTGGAAAAACGGGAGCATGTGGGCGACTAAAAATTCTTTTATTTTGTAGCTTTTGTGGTCCTCTATTACGTCCAATGACCATTACCCTTAACAGTTGGATTTTTAATAGAGAAATTTGGATTTCAGTGAAATTTCATATTTATAATTTCTCTAAAGGATGAATTTCTGAAAAATAAGAATATATGACCGACTAAAAATTGTTTTATTTTATAGCTCTCGTGGTTCTCTATCACGTTCAATGGCCATAACCCTTAACAGTTGGATTTTTAATAGATATATTTGGATTTCAGTGAACATAAAACTGTCCATTTTATGCATTGTAACATTTTTTAACTCGGATCAACACTCAGGTGATGACCCCGCTACATATCAGAAAGTAGGGAATGACATTAAGAGGACAGATGAAGAAAAACGAGAAGAGAGAGATTTTATTTGTTTGTTTGTAGCACTATACCTTCATCACTGAAATAGGCTGGCAACAATTAACACAACCATTCCCTAATGCTGATGAGACACAATATTCATGACTGAGCGCGGAGTCGAAGTCTGAACCCTCCGCTTCATAGTCTCGTTTTTACTACTTCCAACAACAGGACCCTCAAAACAAAATAAACAAAAATAAATATCCAACAGTGCCGTCAAACCTTTATTTTCTTTTTTATTTTTAAAGAATATCATTTTGTAGATTACTACATGTAACTTGAGAAAAAATTTGTGTTTATTCATATTCTTATTAAAATTTACATTTTTATGGCATTTGGAGGACTTTTCTTGTTATCCAATGAATTTCTGATTGTATAAAGGTGTAGAAAAATAAAATGGATTCATATCGAATATAATTTGTTTGTTGGTTTAGTTTTGTATGAGTTTCAAGGCCTACTATGCTTATTCTGTTGTGATTTGAGAAAATAGTTTGTAATTTACAAATTGTGAATTCTCAGATGGTTTTCAGAAGTATAGGCATAAGATAAGAGGTTTTTAACTTTTCAAAACTGTGGTTAAAGTCTACTGATGATTTGGTAAAGCACCAATGAAATGCATATAGACATTGCTTAACCACCAACAAATAAATTTCATTTACATATACATATATAATAAATTGATTACTATTAATTCATACAGTGGCATATTTTCCTACTTAGAAGTGTGTTACGTCTACTTTGTTTTTTAATACGGAGTCGATTCGCTTTGGCATGGTGCTGATCAGTTTCTAACAATCTTCGGGGGTTATTGAGTCACAAATTTCTTGACTTTTGAACTTTAGACCGTTGAGGGTCATTTATAAGCTTTTTTTCATTAGATCCCATAGATTTTCAATCGGATTAAGGTCTGGACTAGAATATAGCCAATCCAGAACCTCTATACTATTTTCCTGCAGCCATTGTTAAATTTTTTTAGCGGTGTGGGATGATACACCATCCTGTTGAAAAATATATTCGCCGCAGTCAGACAACAACGCCGCCTTCCGACACCCTTTGAGGGTATACATCCCCGTACCTCGATGCTAGCTGGAAACTTGGCAGTGCGTTTCAACAGTCTTTGTTGTAAGCCTCCGTGCTTTTGCGAATTACTCTTTCCCTAACATCACCAACACAGACATCAAACCTGGATTCGTCACTGAAAATAATACTGTCCCATTGCCTTTGAACCCAGGGACGTCTCTCCTTACACCATAACAAGCGTTTTTTCTTCTGAAGGTTGGTAACCAATGGCTTTTCATTGGCCTAAAAAAATTATATGATTTTCTACTGACATACCGAACGCATTTTTTTGATATTTTCGTACAATATTCAAGGATGTTTACAAATGAATTTGAAGGAAACAAAATCACCATTCAGAAAAATATAACTCAGTATTTGTAGTTAACTTAGTTTAGTTCTTTTCTGGCGTTTATTGTTAGATAGCTAACAAATATTTGGTGTACGAATTAATAATGATTAGGGGTCGTATAACCCAGTTGATTAGCAATGCTATATCCAGATCTTGCTGAGGAGTACATAGAATAATTTAGTTGAGATGCATTTTGTTTGAACCTTAAAACTCTTTCGGTTTTTAAGTCTTGAAAGTTGTTTAGTCTTCCAAGGTTGACCATGGCAGGACACAGGTAGTACTCTGGGTATTGAAGATAGGAAGTATTTGTATAGTATCTGTTAAAATTTTTCGATACTTTTGGCTAAATCGTTACCATAAGATAATTCATTTAACCAGTCGATTTGAGAGTTCACGCTGAAGTTTAGTGTAATTTGTTGATTTAAAACAAAAAATTTTATTTTGCTGAGATGTATTTGATCGACGAAGAGGTTGGTAGATATGAGTTAATTCAATCGTAGGATGATAACAACATATTAACAAATACAAGGTCTAACAATTTATCAGAACTATTTGTGATGCAGTTGATTTGAAAAAGGCAGCACTCTAGTAAACTATTAAAGAAATACTGTAATAACTCCGAAGATTAAAGAGGAGTCAAATAATTACAATACGGCACAGAATTCCAGGACACATTTGGCATATTAAAATCTGCCAGCACAAGTACAAGATTACTTGTATTTACTTTATAATCAATAACATTTATAGCTTTTAAGCAATCCTCATAGATAGAATATTGCGAGTTAAGAGGAATATATAAGGAAATGATATACATAAGCTGTTTATGTATTTTCACTAATACACATATAATCTCAATGTGTAAAAAATCATGCATTCGCCAACATAAAAATGAACTTGAGCACTTCCTCACGGAAAAAAATATTGATATAATGTTGGTCTCAGAGACTCATTTGACTTCGAGAAGCCTTTTTAAAATTTCTGGCTACACCTTATATGATTCAAAGGACCCGAGAGGAAGAGCATGCGGTGGATCAGCAATTCTAATAAAATCTAGACTTAAACATTATGTTATTGTGAGGAATATCTACAAGCAACGAATATTTGTGTTGAAAATTTTTGCACAAATTTTGTGATATCATCAATTTACTCCCCTCCCAGATTCGCAATTACTGAGAATCAATACGAGGATTTCTATAAATCTCTTGGCCCTTGTTTCGTAGCAGCTGGCGACTATAATGCCAAACATACGTTCTGGGGTTCTTGTCATATTACACCCAGAGGTCGAGCTTTGTTCAACACAATTTCAAAAATGGGTTTGGACGTTATTTCGAGTGGGGAGCCTACTTACTGGCCTACTGACATAAATAAAATTCCGGATGTTATAGATTTTGGCGTCATGAAGAACATTTCTAGGGAATTAATTAACGTTGAAGCTTCTCTAGATCTCTCGTCCGATCACTTTCCAACGATCGTTACAATCTGTAGCCCACAGAGAAGTGATTTACCTCACTCGTATGTGAAGTTGATCAGTCGTGTAAATTGGCTGCGATTCAAAAAATATCTTAGCAGTCATTGCACGGAAAACATTACGCTAAGAACACCCGAGGATATTGAAGCTAACATCGCCAACATTAACGAAATGATTACACAGGCTGCTGAACATGCTACTACCTCCCATCCGCAGACTGGATTTAATAAAATTAATTCTACCGATATTGAACGTGCCTTATGTGAAAAAAGAAGAGCCAGAAGGGAATGGCAACAGCACAGATCACCGCAACTTAAAATCAGATTTAAAGAGTGCACTAAACGATCCCAAAAGTTACTTGCAATTGAAAAAACTGCATCTCTTAAAAATTATCTGGAAGGTCTTGATGTCACACCAGCATCTAATTACTCTTTGTGGCGCGCTGCTAGAAAGCTGAAAACCCCCGTTGAGCTTAAACCACCTCTGCGCACATCTACCGGAGGTTGGGCAAGAAGTAATGCTGAAAAAGGTAACATATTTGCTAATCATGTACTGGTGTTGCTGATTTGCCAAGTGTAGTTGCTCTACCCCCACGACCCATAAAGTTTAAGATGCGCGATGTACAAAAATTAATTGCTGAACTTAATCCGAAGAAAGCTCCAGGTATTGACGGAATTAGTAACAAGATGCTGATGAATTTGCCTCATATTGTAATAAGAATCCTGCTATTTATTTTTAATGCCATTTTACGAATGCAGTATTTTCCACATAACTGGAAACTTGCCAAGATTAAAATGATTCCAAAGCCAGGCAAAGATCTTACCAAGGCTGAGTCATATAGGCCTATAAGCTTACTATCAACAGTCTCAAAACTTTTCGAAAAGCTGCTCATGACTAAATTGTCCACAATTTTAGCTGATAATGGGTGCATCCCGGATCATCAATTTGGCTTTAGAAGTCAGCATAGCACTATTGAGCAAACGCATAGATTGGTTCAAGTTATAAGGAGGACTTTTGAAGAAAAGAAGTATTGTTCTGCCCTTTTTATTGATGTTTGTCAGGCATTTGACAAAGTATGGCACGAAGGCCTATTTTTAAAATTGAAGACATATTTGCCAATAAATATAGAAAAACTTTTGGAAAGTTATATTGTTGATAGGAAGTTTACTGTTGTGGAAGGAGACTTCATGAGTGTTCCCGAATCCATATCTTCTGGTGTGCCACAGGGTAGTATTCTGGGGCCAGTCTTGTATTTAATATATACTTGTGATATGCCTGTGAGCAATAACATCCACACTTCTACATTTGCCGATGATACAGTATGTATGAGTATGCACAAAAGCCATGATGAGGCATCCCGCAATCTCCAAGTACACATTACCCAGCTTGAAAGATGGTTGAACTTATGGAGAATTAAAGTGAATGAACAAAAGTGTGTTCATATAACGTTTACGCTAAGAAAAGATACCTGTTCCCCCATTCGAATCAATAATCAAAATATTCCTCAACATTCTCAAGTGAAATACCTTGGCATACACCTTGATCGAAGGCTTACATGGCAACATCATATTGACGCTAAACTAATTCAAATGAAACTTAAGTTATCTCAAATACATTGGTTGATTGGCAGAAATTCAACACTCATTCTAGACTGCAAACTTTTGATATACAAGTCACTTCTGAAACCTATATGGTCCTACGGAATTCAACTATGGAGCACTGCTTCAGCTTCAAATGTGGATAAAATCCAACGACGGCAAAATAAAATTTTACGTTTGATAACATCGGCTCCATGGTACATCAAAAATTCAAATATACATCGAGATTTAAATATGCCACTAGTGACTGAAGAAATCGCAAAATACGCAGGTAAATATTTAACAAAACTCGAGTCACATCCTAATCCGCTTTCTCGTAATATCCTGAACTTTACTGGACACATCCGCTTAAAAAAGAGGGACACAAGGGCCCTAATACTCAGCACCCCAAATGCTACTGCTTGAAAATAATTATTGTGCTTAATACGAAATTTATGTATTATTAATTACTATCACTAAGTTTATGTCCGATACTGGTCGGGCCTAATAATTATATTTAGATTTAAGATTTGACTACTTATTGTTAGTTCATATTTGAAGATACAACAAATAAATATAGGTGTGTATAAAAAAAAAAAATAATAATAATTTCTTCCGACGAGACAGCAATTAAAACAGCACCCGATTTTTTGCAATATTATTGGCTATTCGACATCATTCTCTATCTTTTCTGAATATTTGATATATGGAACACATAATATTTGATATATGGAACACATAATTGGGAATAGGAATTAGTTTTTTGGATTGGTACAATTATTTTGAATGATGCTCTATTTCTAGAGTTTATTTTAAAAACGAGAATATCCTGTGGTGAGCAATTTTCAATTTTTGTTTGAATATATCATTTCATTTCTTCAGCTTTTGTATCCGATGCGAAACGAGTATTTTTATTTTTTAGGAATCGTACGCAACTCCCTTGGGGATGTTGAGCTATCAGTTAAATTTTGATTCTGAACAGTAGACGAGCTCGCTATTGAGGTTAAAGGGACTAGAGTTGAGGCATCAATCTAGAGTTTGGACTTCGGTTTGTTTTTTCTCTCATCTTGTGATGGTGGGTAAGTTTCGAATCGACTTCTGTAACATACGTGGGTTAAGAGCAAATTTCTTTTCTGTATATGCTCACGTTTGTCTCCATCGGCCGGATGTTTTCGCCTTAAGTGAAACCCAGGTACATGAGGATGCTGATCCACAGGATTTTCATTTGCCTGGGTATCACCTCCTGTCGCTTTTTATTCTTCATAGGGGCGTTGCAATATATGTATGTACGTAATGAAGTTGTGTACCAATGCCAGCAACCATTAGGCATGTCTGACGCAGAATTTAGCTGTCTTTGGGTTAAATTCAAAGTCCGTACACACTTTTTACATTTCGGGTTTCTGTATAGAAGTCCAAACGCGGAAAGAGATGCTACCATACATGGCTTCGATACTCTTTCCGACTCCATATCGAAGATTCTTGATAGTTGTCCGAGCAGTGAAATTGTTGTTGCTGATGATTTCAATGTTCATAACACATCTTGGCTTTGCCATTCGAGCCACACAACCTCAGAGGGCCAATTTGCTGAGTTGTTCGCCGCGCACAATCACCTTGTGCAATTAGTTAATGAACCAACACACATTCCGTGTGTTGAAGGGCACCAACATAATACGCTTGACCTTTTTCTAACTTCACATCCCGAAAAGTATGAAGTTACTGTTAATGCACCTCTCGGTAACTCGGATCATTGCACCATTTCCGCAACCTTTCCGTTCTCCAAACTTCGCAACGTTTCGCGTGCAGCCACGAAGCGTAGTAAATATATTTACGAAAAGGGTCGTTGGGCCGAGCTCAACGAATTCTTTCGGAATTTTAATTGGAAACTATGTTTTCTTGACAACGATGTCGATTCCATGGCGAAAATGGTTGAAAACACAATTCTACTGGGGATGAAAGCTTTTATTCCCTGTAAGCAAATTTCGGTTAAACCTAGGGCGAAGTCTTGGTTTAACCAGGCATGTAAAGATGCGTTGCGATCCAGAGAGGCAGCATTCAGTACTTGGCGTAATAACAAAAATGCCAATACTGATTTGCTACGCAAGAAGGCAAGATCTTCGTGTGCCAAAGTGTTAAGACGCGAAAAGGCTTTATACGAGCAGCGTATTCGCACTAGAATTCTCACTGCCCCCAGGGGTAGTAAGAGTTTTTGGTCATTCGTCAAAAGTGTTAAGGAAAGTGAAAGTTCTTCAATTCCGACTCTATTGAGGAATGACCAAATATTTACTGAGCCGGTTGATAAAGCTAATATATTGGCTGAAATATTTGCAAGTAACTCTCACTTGCTTGATAGCTCTCAACCACCCCCCGCGCTCGAGAGAGTATCCGTAACTATGCCTAAGATATTTTTTCGGGCGCGTGCAGTTAAAAGGGTTCTTGCGGATCTCAGCACAAGGAAGTCTCCTGGGCCGGATGGAATCCCTGCACTGGTCCTGAAGCAGTGCTCTTCGACGTTAGCACGTCCATTAGCCAAACTTTTCAGTATACTATACCATTCCGGTAAATTTCCAATGTGCTGAAAGGTTGCTAATGTAACGCCAATACCCAAAAAGGGAGTGGCTAATAACCCTGAAAATTACCGCCCGATTGCAATATGTTCTGCTATATCGAAGGTGATGGAAACTATGCTTAACTTCCATCTTGTGAAATATTTATGAGTCCAAAAGTTTACTAAACGACCGCCAGTATGGTTTCCGCAGAAGCCGCTCTACGGGTGACCTATTGGTCCTTCTTTCGGAAAACTGGTGTAGTTCCATACACCGTTTTGGCGAAAGTAAAGTGGTGGCTCTAGATATTTCTAAGGCGTTCGATAGAGTGTGGCATGGAGCACTCCTGTCCAAACTTATTGCATTTGGTGTCGGAGACACCTTCTCAAGGTTTATATCGAGCTTCCTCAGGGATCGCTCTATACGAGTTGTTATAGATGGGGTCTCATCCGATGAGTTCAGAGTCACCTCAGGGGTACCGCAGGGCTCCGTTCTTTCTTCTACTCTAGTTCTAATTTTTCTTAACGATCTACTTTCCCAAACTTCCTGTCCTATTTACTCTTTCGCAGATGATAGCAGCCTTTCGCATTCTTATTCATTTAACTGCAGGCCGTCAACGTCTGAAATCGAGACAAGGAGGCAGTTTATGAATGACGTTCTGAATAGTGACCTCGCGAAGATTTCTGAATGGGGTCAGGCGAACAGGGTCGATTTTAATGCCCGTAAGACCCAGTGTTGTATGCTTACGCATCGACGTACGTATGACCATGCTGCTTCATCTGTTTCTATGGGTGGTGTAAGTATTATGGAGTCAGGGGCTCGTGATGTTCTGGGCATGAAAGTGCAGTGTGATGTCAGATGGACGCAACATGTCTTTCAGGTCGCAAAAGAAGCATTCAAGTGCCTTGGCTTCTTAAGACGGTGCAAGAGATACTTCACCCCTTCTGATCTTAATATTTACACCACTTACATCCGACCGAAGATGGAATACAACTCTCATGTTTGGGTCGGTGCTTCAAAGTCTATTTTGAAGTTACTCGACCGCGTACAGGAGAGGGCGATGAAACTCATCGGAGACAGTAGGGTAGCCAACTCTATTGACTCTCTTGAGCATCGTCGCAATGTGGGGTGCGTATCGTTGTTCTATCGTTACTATAATGGCAGGTGCTCTGGTGAAATTAGGGAACTTGTTCCTGAAACCCATTCTTTCTTACGCTCAACGCGTTTTTCATCAAGAGCGCATGCGTTTGTGGTCGATATTCCAACGAATCGCACTACGCATTACAGAGAAAATTCGTTTTTTGGCCGAACAGTCCGTATGTGGAACAAACTACCCGCAGATGTCTTCCCCGCCACTTACAATTTGAGCAGGTTCAAATCGAATATCCACAGACACTACTCCCTTTATCCTCCTTCCCAAAATCTATTTTCCCAGTTCCAGCGCAATGCACTGCATATGTAGGGGTCATCCCCTGAGTGCTGGTCCTACTCCTAAAAAAAAAAAATTACTTAATTGACCGCGCTTAGAGATTTTGAAGCGTTATTTTGTGTATTTAGAGGCACGGCCAATGATGAGTACCTTAGATCATTATTCATATCTTTGACATGAATAATGTTACCAACATTATCCAAGGTATATGTACGTGGAGGAAAATTTTTAGTTAAACTGGATCCGTCATCAATCGTATTAACTACATAATGATTGATTGTTGCAGAAGTATTGTTATCTTTATTCAACAATCTGGGGCTTTTGCGGCGATTTGTGGATGGTGATTGTAAACTGTCTAAAGTTTTAAAGACACTAAAAATTTTTCTATACTCATTAATTTGTTCAGTTAAATGACCAAGGTTATTCTGGATTTGCAGGAAATTATTTTTAGTGCTCTGGAAGAATTTAAAAAATTCAACACTGACTTTCTTGTGGGTGCTGTTGGCTGAAGTAGTACAACACGAGACTATGAAGCGGAGGGTTCTGCGTTCGAGCCCGTGCTGAGTCATGAAATATTGTGTTAAATTCTTCTGAGTAGGATTAGTGCGCGGTTGTGTTAGTTGTTGCCAGCATGCTTCAATGATAAAGGCATAGTCACTGGTCACTGAACATAATTGGCGGCGACAGACTCTATCATGTACTAAAAGCAGAGTAACAACACCCACCGTCGTCGGCCCTGTAGCAAAAATTAGCTGGCGAAGTAAAAGGTTGAAATAACTACAAAAAACCGTCTTATCTTCTCATCTTTCCTCATCTGTCCCCTTAATACTATCCCCTCGTTTTCAGTTCCGGCACAATGCATTGCATATGTGGGGGTCATCCCCTGAGTGCTGGCCCTACTCCTAAAAAGAAAAACAAAAAAAAAAACTATTACAACTCCAATGAACGTTTTTTATATTGCCAATATTATGATAGAATTAAACAGGTGTAGATATTTGCTTTGTTATTATCTATTTAGTTCGTCTTGCTTTGAGTAATTTAATGAAACAAGGACAAACAACCAAACTTCCAGTAAAATAATGAAAGAAATTAAATTTCAATTAACTTATAAAATCACTTATAAAATGGAGGAAAACAACAGCGTAACTTGTTACTTATAAGCTGCTTCATACGATTTACGATTTATGCAGGTTTTTACACTTTCAGTAAAGACTTTACAGGTGATGTATTAGAGCCGACAAAAAACACGTCTTGATCCCAGCAAATTTATAAAAATTATAATCTATATTTTTCATTTGCTCGCTTGTCCATTCACGTCGTACGTGCTTTCCAATAGCATCAGACCACTTCGAAGCTATATCGCGAACAGTGCTTCGACGATTTTGTTTAATAGTGCTAGCTAAATCTCTTTTATCTCGAGGCGTTATATTTGAGGTCCGGTCTCTTTTTAAAACTTCATTGCATTAATTTCCACTAATTTCGTATTTTTTAACAATGCTTTGTATTGTTGGTCTTGGGAGTTTAAGATCAGTCGATATTTGCTCATAGGTCTTTCCCGTTTTAAATTTTTCAACGACTATAATTCGAATTTCTTCACAAACGGGCTTACCACGTACCATTTTTTCAGAAATAATAAAAACTAAAGTAAAACAAAATGAAAAAGTATTCTTGTACTTAAGTATAAAATTCAAACCAAAAAAGTTTGACTTAGGTATGATGGAACAAAAAATTCAGAAAAATGGGACATGAAGAAAAATAATCAAACGGTAACACGAGTATTAAAACAATAACATGTTAACATCAGGTTGATACTGTTCTCGGATTCTTTTTCACAATAAAATTTGTGTAAATAGGAACTGATATCACATTCAACTAAGCCACCTAATAAGTGGTGATAAACACAATACACATGAGCACTGATGATGAAGGTGTTGCGGCTTTCGAAAACAGGTGTTCTGCTCTGCTGTGTAAGTTGAATAAAACTGATGTTGACTTTCCTTTGTGCCTTGGAATATTTATCATGTCTTTCTGAGATTTAAAAACAAATTTCGAACAATTAGCCTGTGAATCTTAATTCAATTTAATATAGCAATATAAATGTTCGTGAAAATACTTACTACATGAAAAAGTATTCTTTTTTGCAAAAGTATTTTTTTAATATTTTCGTACAATATCCACAGATGTTTACAAATATATTTAAAGGAAACAAAATCACCATTCAGAAAAGTATAACTCTGTATTTGTAGATAACTTAGTTTAGTTTTTTTTTGCGTTTATTTTTAGATAGCTAAAAAATTTATAGTGTACGAATTAATAGTGGTTAGAGCACGTAGTAACGTCCACTAAAGAGGGCGGGGTCCAAAAAATTATTTTTTTTATTTTATGGCTCCAAGTTTAACGCGTTGGACCTTCTTTGACGTAAAAATTTATCATTTGCTTAGGTTGGTTGGTTGGTTGGTATACGTGTCTGCCCGCTACACGCAAGCATTCAAGTAGGATCTCTGAGATCCCGTTTTGAAAAACCACTCCACTCGTCAGTGACTACCTATGGAAGCCGTATCCTGATCTCGGGTACGGATGGTTACTAGATCCACCCGTCGCATTGAGGTATCTAATAAGGTCCCCCAGACCTATACCTGATAACTCCGCGAGGTCGCCTATGATACTTTTGCCTAAGAATTTGTGTCTCGTGTTGTGCAAGGCCGGGCATTCGCAAAGGAAGTGATAAACTGTCTCCTCCTTGCTCTGATCCCGGTAGCTCCTACAGAATGCATTATGGTTGAGACCTAACCTGCCTGCATGTCTGCCTATTACCCAGTGCCCTGTCACAACCGCTACGAGCCTTGAGATGTCCCTGCGATTCCTGTTAATCAATTGTGCCGTTCTATTGTCGTTATAACATGGCCACATGCTTCTAGCCACCCTGCACGTGTTCAGCTTACGCCACCTGTCCGCCGCTTTCTGCCGGAAATGGCTCTGAATGGTGCTCCTTAGGGTGCCAAACGGCATGTCCACCGATACGGCAGTGGAGACGTCCTTAGCAGATCCAGCCTTAGCTAGCTCAACTGCCTGTTCGTTTCCAAAGAAACTGCTGTGAGCGGGTACCCAGATGAGGGTAGCGTCTATCTGACCCCCCAGTCTGGATAGCAGCTCTTTGCATTGGGCTACCAGAGTAGACGACGTAGTGAACGACCTGAGAGATAGGAGTGCCGCCTGGCTATCGACAAAGATACCGACTCTACCCTGAACACCCCTATCAATTAACAGCCTCGCCGCCTCCCTTATAGCCAGTATCTCAGCCTGAAATACGCTGGATTCATCTGGGAGACGGAGCGAGAGTTTTATTCCAAGGTCCCTCGAGAAGACCCCTGCGCCTACACCACAGATCATCCTTGATTCATCAGTATACACTCTGAAGTTGAATTCCCTTTCTAAGTTACCCCTTCTCCACTCCCGCCTGGATGGTAAGAGGACTTTGAATGAAGTGTTAAAGTCTAAGTGAGGTACTATATAGTCGGTGGGCTTCTTCAGTGTCGGTGGTAGCCGGCCAAGGATTCTTGCGTGGCCATAGTCCCTTGACCTCCACCTCCCTGATGCCGCTAGTCTTGCCGCACTGCTTGAGGATGCCCGGAGTACATAAAGGTCAATCGGAATTAGGTTTAGTATAGCATTCAGCGCCTCTGAAGGACTAGTACGTAGACAACCAGTAATCCCGATGGAAGCAGATCTCTGTATCCTGTATAGTTGATCTACTACATATTTTTTACTTGTGGCGGGCCACCATACTAACGACCCGTAAGTCAATATAGGGCGTACAATTGCTGTGTACATCCACTTAAGCATTGTGGGTTTTAGGCCCCATCTGGAGCCAAACATTCTCCTACAGGAGTAGTAGGCAACTGTTGCCTTTTTTATTCTATGATGTATATTTGGTTTCCACGATAGCTTCGTGTCCAGGATAACTCCTAGGTATTTTGCCGTGTCCGAAAGGGACAGTTCCAGATTATTCAGCCGAGGAAGTTTAAAGCTTTGGGTTTTGGTCTTTGTAGTGAATAGTACCAGTTCCGTTTTGCTAGGGTTTACTCCTAGACCGCATCCTGCAGCCCATCTACTGAGCATACCCAAGGCGTTGGACATGATATCGCTAATCACGTCCGTGAACATCCCTGATACCATTATTACTACATCGTCCGCGTAAGCCACAACTTTAACTCCTGCAGCATCTAGTCTGAGAAGAATCGTGTTAACAACGAGAAGCCAGAGCAGCGGAGAAATCACCCCACCCTGTGGTGTTCCTCTACATGCCCATCTTGACATTTCGCTATTACCTAACGCTGCAGTGACATTTCTTGCCTTCAACATAGTAATGATCCAGTTGCTGATGTATTCCTCAACGTCTGCATCCCGGAGAGACTGTTGGATGGCTGCCACTGATACATTATTGAAAGCGCCTTCTATGTCTAAGAAGGCAGCCAAGGTATACTGCTTGTTTTCTAGGGATCTCTCCACGACTCCCACCACCTCATGCAGAGCTGTTTCCGTGGAGCGTCCCTTCAGGTAGGCATGCTGACTATCTGAGAGAATAAACGATCCTTCAAGTCGATGCCTAATATGGGTGTCTAGTAATCTTTCTAGCGTCTTAACTAAGAAAGATGAAAGGCTGATTGGTCTGAAGTCTTTTGGGTCCTCGTGACTCCTTTTTCCAATCTTGGGAATGAAAACCACTTTTACTTTCCTCCAGCTGGTCGGAACGTAATTGAGTGTAAGACAGCTTGCTTAACAAAAAGTACAAAAAACTTCAAAATTTATGTTGTTTTTTTAGAGGTTGGTTTAGTTCCATTTACGAACTTGAACTGTGCTATTCCTCAAGATATATTTATAATAACTTTCATAGACATTAATGCAAAGTTGTGTTAAATTTTGTCTGCTTGTTTCAATGACGACGGCGTAGCCCTGCTCTTTGGACATTACCGACAACGGTTGACACTGTCATGTATTAAAGTGCTCATTACAGCACTCTCCTTCGTCTATGCTGTATCAAAAATTCACCGCCGAAGTTGACTACAGCAAATTTACTATCTTATCATATTTTGTCCTTTCAACACTAATCCATCCTTTCATAGCTGCGGTACAATGCATTGCATTAGTAGTGGTCATAGCTGCGTGTCAGTTCAAGAGAAAAAACTTTTACATATATTGAAAATATGAGTATTTGTGAATGTTGCTACAAATATTATCTAATACTAAACACAGATAGAAATATCATTTTAAATGATCAGGGGGCAAATTATGACTTTCGATATCGAGCGAAATTTGTATTTAAATTGTATAGAAATTTCGATCGATATCGAATGCGGTAATTTGGCCCCAGATATTTTTTATATGTCGCCTTGCGAAAATTTACGAAAATATTTAAAATATACCCTTTTTAAACACTGTTCACTAACGAAAGCCGAAAGTTAATCGGCTCTGGTCAAATGTTATTACAGACTTGCACAATCGTTTCGAAAATAAAATATGTCCGCCGTAGAGTTCTTGTCACAAAATGTAAACATTTAAAAACGGCTCATATATTTTGCACTTGCATTCATATTTTGATTTAAACTCTTTATAACAAAGTCAAAGTAACAATTGTTATTTAAAATTAAATTTACTTATTTTATTATTGCCCATTAATTGACCCAAGTTACTAGTAAATTTAACCAATCAATTGGACGTTTTAAATGCACATAGTTTTCAAACCTCTACCAAAACGATCAATTTAATTTGTGGTATATGAATGAGTGATTATGTTACGAGTATGAATATGAATTGATGCTTATTCTGTGCATGTATTTTTGATTTTTTATAATTGAGCAATCTATTCTTACGTGATTTTTTCCTTTTTTTATTGAAATCTGAACCTTTTAACCTGCATAAAATCTTAATAAAATGTACTTATAATTAAACCTTATTAAATTGAAGAAATATTGTTAGTATGTAGAAATAATTTATTGGTATAATTGATTATTGATTATGTTTTGCATTATTTCTGTTTAGATGTTTGGGAAAAATTTAAAAAAATCTATAAATATACATATATATATATATATATATATATATATATATATATATATATATATATATATATAATGAAAATTTTTTATTTGACACATTCTTGTCACAATACTATTATATATAAATGAAATTTATTTGTTGGTGGTTAAGCAATGTCTACACTCAAAATATTCTGTACGTAAAATTAACTGAAATTGTCATATAAAATAAATGAATATTCGATTAAAAACCGGTCAACTTATTATTCATTTAACTTTAACAAAAATATCATTTAATTTTAAATGTTAAAAAATTAACAGACTTAAATCTGTAAAAAATATTGCTTTTCTCTTTTATTTTGTTAGCTCAAAGAGAAATAGTATTGTTTGAATCAGTTGAAATTAAAATTGCTTAAAATTTTAAATGATTGTTCATTTAAGAATTATTATACGGAATACTTCTTGAATGAAGTACATTCCGTTTCTTTAATAATATTGTGAATATACTTACAAATAAACAACGGACAATATTGAAAGCAACAGAAAATCCGTATTAATGTGTAGTTAGTTTTTTGAATGACTGTTAGAATCAGTTAAAAATAAATTTGCTTACATTTTTAAATGCTTATGCATTTAAAAATGACTGAACGGAAAACTTCTTGAACAAAATACATTCCGTTACTGTCGTAATTTTGTCAGTGTATATGCATTTCATTGGTGCTTTACCAAATCGTCAGTAGACTTTAACCACAGTTTTGAAAAGTTAAAAAACTCTTATCTTATGCATATACTTCCGAAAACCATCTGAGAATTCACAACTTGTAAATTACAAATTATTTTCAAAAATAACAACAGAATAAGAATAGTAGGCCTTGAAACTCATACAAAACTAAACCAACAAATAAAGTATATTCGATATGAATCTATTTTATTTTTCTACACCTTTATACAATCACAAATCCATTGGATTTAGATTTTAGATTTTATTTTTCATTTTGCCTTATAAATACTTTTCTTGTTATCCAATGGATTTTTATATATACATATATATTTCTTGTAGTTATATCGTAGGCTCCGAAACTGCCCACTTGGCCGGTAATTGGCGTTGGGCTTTACGCGTCACACCGTTTTTAGGAATTGCAGCTGTAGTATTGCTGTGGTTGATCAAGGACCCCGAACGAGGTGAAAGTGAAGGCTCTCATAACTTGTCTACCACTACCTACAGTGAGGACATCAAGTGTTTATTGAAAAACAAATCATTCATGTTATCAACTGGCGGTTTCACCTGTGTAGCTTTCGTGACGGGTGCTTTGGCGTGGTGGGCGCCCAAATTCATCTATCGTGGTCTGAAAATGCTTCCAGGCAATGCGAATCTAGTACAAAATGAGTAAGTATGGCAGGGATTTTAATATAAACTGTACTTTTATTAAAAAGATGTTAGCGTATCGTACAAGTTTGGCATGATCACCATGTTAGCCGGTCTAATTGGAGTACCTTTAGGATCATTGCTGGCACAACGTTTAAGAGTGCGAATTGAGAATTGTGATCCTTACATATGTGCAGCTGGACTATTAGTATCAGCTCCAATGGTGTACATGGCTTTAGTGTTACCCCAGACTAGTGCAACACTATGTTTCCTGTTTATATTTGGTGCTCAAGTAGCATTGAACTTATGTTGGTCTATTGTAGCTGATATATTGTTGGTAAGATTTCAATTTATTTTGTTACATAATGGTTTTAAGGAAAGAGACCGGCCTCTACTGCATGTTAAGTATTTTACCATCACATTTTCTCAATAACAAACGATCAAATAAAATTTATCGCTTGTACGATCGCTAGTTTCAAAGTATATATATATGTATATTTTTTTTAATAATTTGGTTTCATTTCAAAATTGTTGCTTACTTATCAAAAATATTTTATTTTCTATTCTCTTTTCCTCAATGATTTCATGAACGATATACTAATTTATGCACTTTGTTTATACAATTTGCGACAAAAGGGTATCGTTCAGATTCGGTGCCATAACAATGGTAGCTGGTATAATTGGTGTACCATTAGGCTCAATTTTATCACAAAAAATGGCTAAACGTTTTCCAACCGCCGATCCTCTAATATGTGCGTTTGGATTAATAATCAGTGTGCCTCTGTTAACGGGTGCAATGATTATAGTCACACAAAATTCTGTTGCTACATATGTCCTAATATTTTTTGGACAATTATCGTTAAATATGAATTGGGCAATTGTTGCTGATATTTTGCTGGTAAGATATTGATCTTTTGTTTTAAGTTGATATGAGTTGCGAAAATGTTTTATTATACACGTATTTTGAAAAACGTAAATCTTACTGTTTTAATTAACAATAATGTATGTAATAGTTTGGTGTAAAGTAGTTAAAAACTAAATTTTAAAGGGTGAAAATATTTAAGTATTAAGTAAAAAGTTATTGGGTGTTTCTTTAGCTGCTTGAGAACTATCAATACCGATAATTGTGATTTAACAGCTGAGACTATCAAACTGTTTCGACATTTACATCAAATTGATCATCTAACGCTGGAACAATGCTTCCGTGGAAATTTTCTTAAAAAATATGAAAAACGGTTGAACAGCCAACCCTGCAATTTCATGCTAATTTTAACCGAAAGCATCAAACGATTTTGATCTGGTTTGTAGCGATCGACGTAGTACTTCAAAGTCAAGAGCTGATTTCTCGAAATCTAGTGGTAGAAATCGGTATCAATTTACAGAAATCTATGTTTGCTAGCCTTTCAAAAGTTATAAGCGGTTCACATACTTACATACACACATGCGTACATACAAACATAGTGACACCCTTTCGGAAGCACCCTTTCCTAGACCGTCAAATTCTGACGAAAATTCATTGTTTCCAAAACGAAGTAAAACCAATAACACGATTTTTTTAAATTTGCAACTTTCTTAACGACAAGTTACAAATAATAAATAATTAAATTTAGTCGACTGTACTGCCAACATAATCGGCTTGTCGATTCAAAACTATCAACAAGACAAATTCATGTGCATACCGAAAAGAATATTGCTGAAATAGCCGAATTTGTATTCGTAGTCGTTCCCAACCTGTTTGCTTTTATATAACGGTTTGGCTGACGTGCGTAGAAACTCGTGGAAAAATTGAGACCAAACGTCTGCTTTTTTGCTGCTGCCGACGACTACCTTTTTTTATCAAAGAATTGTGTTTAATAATGAAGCTTATTTCTGGTGAAATCGCTGTCACTAGGCAAAACTGTCTTAATAGCCAATCAAGTCGTTAACGAATCACCATTACATCCATTAAAATTTACTTATGGTGCGGTTTTCATGCTGGCGACAGCATCGGTGAATTTGTGTTTACAAATATTAATCAACTAAATATCAACAACATTTAGTTTCAACAAGACAACGCAACTTGGCATGCGCCTAAAAATCCATTTATTGCAAAATCAATTTTTTGTCAACTTTATTTTCAGAAGTGGTCCACTTTTGTGCGGTTTAACGCCTCTGGACTCGATCTTATGGTATTACGCATTTGAAGCCGTTATTTAAGCCAGAATTAACACCAAAAGACGAGATTTATTGCAAAATAGTAAAATTAGGATTTATGGAATGGACCATGTAACTCGTAGTTGCGGCGGACATATGCCGCAAATCGTATATAAGATATAAATACCATGAAATTATCTACTAATGGGTGATTTCTTAAGAACTTTCGTATTTGATTTGCAAAAATATATAGAGAAATGTATGAAATCTTTATGTGAATCGATACAACGATCTATATAATTCAATGTTTAAAGATGACTTCATGTAAATGTTGACCGCAGCTACGCCTCAAATGGTTCATACGCTGCATATATTTTTGGTGTACTCTCCAACATATCGGCCGCTATCGCACGAAGAAATTCTTCAATATTGGCTTTCAGTCATTCGTTGCGGACTTGTTTTGCGGGAAATTGACCGGTCCCAAATGTAAAATTAACTGTTCACCGATTTCGCCACTCAATTAGGCCATTGTTGTCTTGTTGAAACCACATGTTACCCAAGCATAGTTCTCCATTTTATAAAAAAAAAAAATTCAAATCAAACCGAACAGTGCATTTTCGGAATGCATTAGCACGGAAACAACTGAGCTGCCAAAAAGAAAATTAAAGTTGCTAAAGGATCACCCTTTTTATGCATATATATGTACATACATATACTCGCATTTCATATATTATGTACACATATGAATAGTTTTGCTCTTTAAATTTAGTTAGTTATTTTGTAATATTTGGCGCTTGTAAAGTTTTTTATTGTATAATTACTTTTAGCACTTTTGTAAGTTTTCTTTGCAAGACTATTTTCGCAAATGGTATTGTTAAATATGTATGTATGTAACTAAACTTTTGCAAACATTAAGCAAATCTTCAGACAAACATCAATAAAAAACATAAAACAAAATCCGCACATCATCCCCCACAACACACAAAACTAAGCCAAATGTGGCAAAATAAGTACTGTAAAATATTATTGCACAAAAACAAAAGAAACGCGTCTTAAAAGTATGTAAGCAAACACTAAGATTGCTGGCAATAAATGTTCTGAAAAAATAACTCTTGAAAATAAGCTACTCATAATGTGCTACAGTGTGTTTCTAAATACATACATATGTGCAGCTGTTCTTGATTGGCATCGGATCTACCATATTATAACGAAGATCGTGGAATATAATCCCACCAAAATCTCTGGATGCTGCTAAATTTTCAAGTAAAACAAGGCGAGCAACCTTCCTAAGCCTACTTATGATATTATGCTTGGAATAGAGTTTTTTTTTCAGTAAAAACTATTTAACAACCATCTAACGATATATTAAGCATTATGTTAGGCTAAATGGACTGCCCGTCGAGTAGCGAGATACACTCGAGGCCATAAAGGGCCACACTTTACACAATCCTTTGAATTTCTGGTATACCCGTTTCTAAGAACCACAAAGTCCACTAGGGCAGCCAGTGGTGGTACTTCCCTCAAATAGTCTAGATACCGCAGTAACGACAGCCTAGATGTCTAAGCCTGCTATCCTGCGGGACAGTCACAGATACGTATTAGAAGTTTGAAAAAAATAAACAGTCCGCGCCCTTTAGTGGACACCCACCCGCGACTCACCTTTTGTTCGTTAGGTGGAAATGTCCGTTAATATGTAGTAATAAACAACAAAAGTTTTTCCATTATACAATTTATTTACTTTTAATTACGAATAATGCTAGGAACACAACTGCGACGAACGATGAATTTTTGGTCGCGAATATTCGTCGCCAAAAATAAAACACATTGGTGTATATGAAAATGCACACAATCGTGGTGTTGGTCGGAATTCGTCATACTCAGCGAAAGTTGAAATAGATTTGTTTCTAATTCTTTCGTCAGCGAGCGACGAACAAATCAATATAAGGTGCCCAGGTTTCATATACTCAAACTGGTTTTTTGTGGGAAAACCTAATTCACTACTGTATTGTTGCAATTCACAAAAATGTATCATTCGGACGACTTTTTATTAATTTTGAACACTTTTTATAATATATTCCTTCTTCCTATTTCCTACTTTTTCATTTGGTCACCCCATCAGCTGTTAAATGAAAAGAATAATTTATTTACAGAAAATAATTACAAAAAGGAATTTGTTCTTGAAAAAAATGGACACCACCGGAGTAATTATTGAATGTCTAAAGAATCTGACATCAGAGAATTACAAACATTTGTAACAAAATTTAAAAATTTTTGTTCATTATAAATAGACAATTTCATGTTTTCCACAGACGAACGTATGGGCATTGCTAGACCGTCTTAAACTTCATCTCTGATCAATAATATACTTTATGCGGTCCAATTCTCTTTGAAGGGCATTAAAACTATATTTTGGCGGGGTCGCTCTGACAAGGGCTGTGGGGGAGAATTTTTCACCTTTGTCATAAAACTAAAAATAAATGTTTGGGATAATTATATACAAAATTAAAAAAGAGTAGTATCAGATTACGGGGGAGTCCAAATTTTTTATCTTTTTTATTTTATGGCTCCAAGTTTAACGCGTTTGACCTTCTTTAATATAAAAATATATCATTTGCTTAACAAAATTACAAAAAAACTTCAAAAAATTATATTGTTTCTAGAGGTTGGTTTAGTTCTTCTTAGGGGAACTTTTTTCCCTCTTGCCCGATTTAGCCCATCTCCGAACTTAACCTGTGCTATCCTTCAAGATATATTTATACCAAATTTCAAGAGTCTAGCTCTACGTTTGGACTGAATCGTGATTTCCACAGACGGGCGGACGGACGGACGCAAATGCTCAGATCGTCTTAGAATTCATCACTGATCAAGAATATATATACTTTATGGGGTCTCAGATGGATATTTCGCTGCATTACAAACGGAATGACAAAGTGAATATACCTCCCATATTCTTTTTTGAAAGTATAAAAATAACTAATTTGTTTTATATTTATTTTAAGAATTTTTATTCTTATTTTAATCATTAAAAATATTTTAAAACTAAATGAATTATTATTGTTTTTAAGACAAACAAAAATTCATTTTTGAAATAATTTTAGTTTTAAAAATGTTTCGATATAAAAATAACAATGTTATATGCTAATAATAAAAATATAAATAAATAAATATATATAAATATATATATGTATATATACATATATATATATATATATATATATATATATATATATATATATATATATATATATATATATATATATGTAAATATACATATATATATATATATATATATATATATGTATATATATATATATATATATATATATATATATATATATATATATATATATATCTTTCTTTTTCATAAGTACCGCAATCTTCTGCAAGTCGAAATAGCAAATTGTATAGTAATTTTTTGTCAATTCCCTAAAAAATTACTTCCTTCTTAGCACTTATTCGGGTGCTCTTAAGAAGAAGATTCTAGCACTTAGCCAAATTCTGTCTACAGAGCCCGCAATAAATATTGACAAACAAGATGTAGTTATTTGGCATGCCGAAGTACAACTTAGAAAACGGCTTCTTAGGAAAGTATTGCTCATTAGAAATAACATGACGTTGCCCTTGTTTATTGGGTTAGATAATAATTCATTAATAGGTTTATACTCTTAGAACTTTACACATATTTTGTTTTCAACAAGAATGTTCTCTCCATAAAAACCTAGAAATTTAAGTGTTGATGGGCAATAAAACACATCCTCTACTCTACATTTCCCGACCTTTTGTGAGTGCATAATTTTTTTAATACGTACTTATAAAATAAAAATATTTTATAATATCCACTGCTACGTCACGTAAAAAAAAAGACTATGAATATTAAAACTGTTGCATACGCAGGCGATGTCGCAGTGGCAATATCAGGTTTCCATTTCGACACTATGTCAGAGAGGCTGGAGACAGCATTAAAAGAGGTTAATGAATGGTGTGCGAGAAGCGGACTCAGCGTCAACCCAACTAAAACGGAACTGATACTCTTCTCGAGAAGGTATAAGATTCCCTCATTAATCCACCCAAAACTCAATGGCATACCCTGGATCTCTCGGATAATGTCAAATACTTGGGTGTAGTAATTTATAGCAAACTATCATGGACATCTAATGTCCAGGAAAAAGTAAGGAAAGTCTCGATAGCTCTTTATGTCTGTAGGAAAGTCATTAGCCCTACCTGGGGCATAACCCCAAAGGGGGTTAATTGGATACTATAGACTGTGATAAGACCTATACTATGCTATGATATTGTAGTCTGGTGGAAAGTACTGGACGTAGTGAGAAACTGATCCTATATGGAGAGGGTTCTCCGCAGATACTTGTGATAACGGGTGCTCTTAGAATGACTCCTACAAAGGCCCTTTTTACCATGCTGTGCTGGCTTCCTGTGGACTTAACTGCTAGGAGACTGGCTCTACGCACCGCAATCAGACTGAACCTAATAGGCGCATGAACCCATAAAACATCATGCTAGCATTTTAGATACGATAGGTAATATACCTAATCTCATAGACTACTGCACTCCGTTACCCTACTTCAGTAGGCAATATAGGTTTTCTTTGAGAGAAGGTTTGTGACCATTGCACGGATCCGTACAGATTTTTGTGGACGGTTCTAAACGGGGAGGGAAGGTGGGTGGGGGTGTCTATTCCAGACTTTGGAGTCGAGATGTCCTTCAGGCTCCCGGACGAATGTAACATATTACAGACGGAACATCCAATTCATTACCGACAGTCAAGCTGCAATAAGGTCCCTTATGGGGGTGTATAGCACATCCCAACTTGTCGACAAATGCCGCAAAGCCCTTGACGGACTTTCAGGACATTCGCGCATCACCTTAAACTCAGTGCGACGGCAAATACGCAATATAGTGGTCACACTGCGCTTTTGGTCCATTCCAGGCGCATGGGTCTCCTCTATAATGTCTACTGCTCCAGTTGCAATAACGAGGAGGAGGAAAGCATTGCACACTTGGTCTGCCTCTGTCCTGGTCTGGAGGAGCAGCTGACTCCCCTGAGGTGTGCGTGCACGACCAAAATTCTCGTCTAAATACAAATCCCTTCTTCCTGTCCTTCATAAATTAATTGCTGACTATACTTTCCTTCTTCTTCCCCTCTCTCACTCACACATCTTCCTTTCCTACACAGGTAGCACAAAGGGTTCAAATTAATTGAACCCAAGTGGGCTGGACTCTATTTTTCCTCTTACCACCAACCATTAACCTAACCTAAACTGCAACCTCTAGATAATTTAAATATGAATACGTCATTTTTTATATAGGTTTTTATTTTGCAATTTTTCTAATGCAAAATGGTAGATAACTTTCGTATAAACACTACTATTTTTAATTCAATCATGCTAATTGACACCAGATAACAAATATGTATGTATATGTACAGACAAACTTCGATATAACGAATTTCGTTATAACGAAAAACTTAATATAACGTATGTTTTATTGAGTCCCTTGAGAAAACCTATTTATTGCGAAGTTTTTCATACAAAAATACACTATAGCTATAACGAACAAATTCTGTGCAAAAAAGCCTCTCTATAACGAAATATTCCTTCAAATGCCTTAATATAACGAAATCAGAATAAATTCTAAATGGTAAAGTCCCGTTATAAAACAGCGAAGTCTAAATGTATTGACAAGCGCATTTCTAAAGCCTCTATACAACGAAGTACTCGTACAAAAGCCTCTATACAACGAAGTACTCGTACAAAAGCCTCTATACAAAGAAGTAAGAATAAAATTATAGCAACATGTTTTATTTTTTATTTATCTCATTAAATTGAATAATGAAAAATTTAATAAAGAAAACTATAGTTATAACGAATTTTTTTTCGTATTTCTTCATATTTCGTTATATCAAGGCTTTGCTGACTATTTATAGCGAAGCAATGGCTATAACGAAGTATTTTCACATTCCCTTGGAATTCGTTATATCGAAGTTTCACTGTATGTATATAAGAATTCTTAATTACCTTTAATTCATTGTTATATGTGCATATATGAATATGTATTTCTTATTTACTTATTTTATAAATACTTTGCAAAGTGTCGGTGCGCAGGTGTGACAGTAACTCAACCATTACCTGCAACCTTATTAACCCGTATTTTTATCCGTTTCTGTGACTGACTATACACGACTTATGTCTGCACATAAGAAGTAGCAACATGGTTAAAAATCGGTTGGTATTTGTCTAAGTTACATGGTGATTAGTGCCTGTAACTCATGATTTTGGAGGTGTTTTGAAAATTCCAAAAACAGAGTGTTGTTGTACTCGACAGTATCTACCAGAAAAATGGTATAACATCCCAGAAACTTTCACTTCATTTGTTTTGTCTCACCGTGTAATCATTTAAGCAATTTCTTACATAAGCGTATCCATGTAACACACAATTCAAAATACTAATACAAAAAACTCAATGTATTGCAAGCATACATTTAATTTATAATTACCGCATCGACTCCAATAAATATTCAACTTTAAATGATTTTTGTAAAGCTTTTCTTACGCTCAGATAATCCGGAATACCTAGAAGAGATTTTAAATTAAACGGGAACTTGTGTGGAAATTTGAGATTATCATTAGCTAATTCTGTTCATGGCATTGCAAATTATTTCATTCCGTTTATCGTATTTTGAGGAACTAAAATACAGAATCAATTCCGTTTTTGAACAAAATTGAAGCCTATGACATAACTAATAACCTCTAACTGGCTTAATTTGACTTAATGTATCCTAAATTCACAAAATTAATAATTAACTTGATCGTTTTATGCTTATTAAAATTGGTGTTTGGTGCTTATTTTTTAGACTTTGTGTAAAAATAGTAATTCCATGGTATTTTAATAATTCGCATAAATAAGGTTTTCTGCGAATATTCTAAGCAAAATAAGTTTTTATATTGAAGCTCCGTGAAATGTGTGTCCGAATGATTTTTTATGGATGTATTCTTTGGATGTTTTCAGTGGTTTTCCCAATAAATTTTGCAATTGCTATAAGGACATTCATTTAAATTTTTTTTTTTTGTGGAAAAAATGGAAAAATAAAATTTTTTACAACGAATACAAGAATAAAGTTTCCACCACAATAATTAATTAATTTCCACAATTATTTAATTTTTTATTCTTTGCATATCAAATATTTACACGATTTAATTTAAAAAATGCCTTTCACATTAATAACAGTGTGCTTTTCCATTTTGTTTTTATCCAAACAAAAAAATCTTTAATGTTTTAATATTACATTGTTAAAAAAATTTAATTGCTCAACAAACGTTAAAAAAATACAAAACTGAAAAATTCTTGCATTTTCAACGGGGAATGTTTAAGTTCAATGTCAAAAAAAAATTAATTTCGTTTACTTGATTATAAATGTTTTAAAGAACAATTATAAGAAAGGATGCTGGATAGAAAATATAGTTGATGGAACCCCCATTTCGTTATTTATAAACCAGTGACCGAAACAAAAGAAAGTTGTAGTGGTAAAATGCACAGCTATGTAATCTTTCTATGTTTTCTTTGTCTGTATTTTATATGAGTAGTTGTTGTTAATTAAACAGTAAAGAGTATTATGTATAAAATTTCACAATATAAAAGTTCTAATAAACTCTTAGTAGGTACGTAAACAATACATAGTATACACGCATTAAACAAATAATAAAGCAGATCAACACAACAGTTGACCATAATTCATATCGCTGCCTCAAAGTATGTTAAGAAAAATAAATGAAATGATTTAGTACATTGACCACATATTTTCGCTACTGTAAAGAAAATGTAATGGTAATTATGGTTGGAGGTATGCTCTCTTTCCTATTTTATTTTTACCTATAATGTTACTACAAAAGAATCAGAATGTAATTGTTCAGTTTAACAGTTTCAATTCTGTTAAATTCAGCAAAGCTTGCTCGTTGGTAGTCTTGCGTTGTTCTGCTTATGTGGCTCCATCTTTTAAATGCTTTCTAAACAAATATGTTCTATATTATTTTATTAAAATGTAAATGGGTGCATGTTTAAGAAAATGTTCTAAAGCTTTTTATGGTTTGGTTAGTGTGCACAATAGTTAAATATGTGAACTTTTGATGTTAACAATTTTAAAAAAATTTTATCTATTTTTTAGTACGTTGTAGTTCCCACACGCAGATCAACAGCTGAAGCATTTCAAATATTAATATCACACGCGTTAGGTGACGCTGGCAGTCCGTACTTAGTTGGAGTGGTAAGTTGAATTTAAAAATTGAAGTTCTCCAGTAAGTTTTATGTGGGGTGTATTACTCAGAGATCTACGGGGTTACTCTGTAATGCTAATAGTGCTTGTGAGGAAATTCAAGAAAAAAGAAAGTTTTTCTGTTTGTGTACCGAACATTGCACCGAACGTAATTCAAAACACTATATGTATGTGATATTTTTTAACAAACAAAACAAGTGTGCGCAATATAACGTATTTAGTACACATCCACTGCAATTGTACTGTTTTGAGAAGCTTTAAAAAAGTTAATGCATGGTATTCGGGTTATGTACAAATATACAAAAAGTAGCAAAATTTAGAACACTGTTCTACAACATCATAAAATTAATAGATTTAGAAACTTCTATATTTAATTTTAACCGTGCTGATTCATTTTCATCAAAATATTTAACAAATTCAAAATTATCATTGAGGTTTTTTAGCTAGTTCCTATATGCACTTCACTGCGTGAATCGTGTGCATTAAACTATCAGAAAAGAAATATTACCCTCTTTTTGATCAGATTCATAATGAACTAAACCTATTTAACAGCTGTTATGAAATTCTACATATGAAATTCATTTTTCGATATTTCTGTACAACTTTCAAATCAATAGAAAATTTATTTTGTGTTCACTACTCATATTCATTTGTCTTTTTCTGTTTGCTCTCACAATGAGCAATTATATTTCTCACAAGTATGGGCAAAAATATTTTTTCTGTATTGATTGAATATTTTTCTTAGAAAATTTATTTAAAACTGTAACGGCCGTATTATTGATAAGTTTGAAAACTAGTTTAACTTGAAAACTGGTTTTATAGGCAATTGAAAAATTAGTTTTGAGAAATGCGGTATTATTCATTGTAGTTTTGAGGGATAAAACGCGGATTTTGAAAACTAATTTTATTGAAAACTAGTTTTCGTCAAAACTAGAAAAAGCTGGCTTTGGAGTAGATAAAACTAGTTTTGCCTCTATATCACATTATTAATTTGAAAAAAATGGCACCGAATTGAAAAAATTCATGATAGTAGCCCACTGAGTATCTTTCTTCACTATTGTTGCTTTATTGGTCTCCTTCGATAATATGCCACTACGATCATGTGCAACACATAGAGACACCAATGTTTCCAATTGGTTTTGAGTCCACTTTTCACCTTTGTAACGAATACCCTCAGACGACGCGGAAGTTATTTTCTTGGAAATGGTGTGCTTCTTCGAATTACGCTCCATATATATAAATTCACACTTTAGTAGCTAAAACAGAACTACGAGTAAAAATAAACTAAATAACATTAAACACATATTACAATCACGGTTGCCACTGAGTAAAAAAAATTTTTACCAAAATTTTCCAAAAATGTTACCAAAAAGTTACCAAAATTTTTTATAAAAAAAAAATCTTTATTTTTATTATAATAAAAACAACAACTTTTATTAATAAAAAACATACCATAAATCGTTTTAACTCATTTTAGAACGAATTCCGTTTGTAATTTAAATAAATTAATTAATATTGCAGTCATTTAAAATAATCTTTTGCTGACCAAACATAATGACATTTGCATATTACGCCGCTGAACAATTTGGCGCACATTCACACAGTTGTTTTTAATGATTTTTTTCTCAGTGTTGAGTAATGCGGAAAAATGATAAAAGAAAAGCAATAATTTGATAGTTTGTCAAGCCTTAAAAAGTTACCAAGTTACCAACCCTAAAAAATATTACCAATTTTGGTAGAATGTTACCAACTGTGGCAACTGTGATTACAATCAGTATTTATTCAAATCGAACTCACGAGTAATATATAAAACAATATTTTGTTTTCCGCAATGATGTTAAGCACTCAAAATGTAAACACTGCCTGCAAAAGCATGTGTTTTGATGCAAAATATTGCACAAAACTAGTTTTAATCACAAAACTAGCAATGCTTTTGAAAACTGAAACCAGTTTTATTTTCATATGTGAATAATACCAACTTTTTTTTAAAACTAGCTTTGAATGAATTTCAGATTTTTTGCACGAAAGCTAGTTTTCACGAAAACTAGTTTTCACGCTGGTTTTATCTAAAGTGAATAATATGGCCGTAAAAAAACACCCTATATTGTAAAAAAAAGCCTTTCATGTCTGCACATCATTTAAGCTACATACATACATATTTTGGTTTAATTATAACTCGAAAATTTTAAAATGTTGCTTAAAAAAAGGTGCAAACATTATTTTTTTTTTTTGTTACAATGTTATAAACAATAATTAATTGCAATCCAAACATTTCAGACAATTCTAATGATAGTAAATCATTTGAATCGCTTCTTTGTCATTAATCTTCGCAATATAAATAATTTTCAATTTTTTTCCTTGTACACAAGCTAACAATTGTCAATTCACGGCAAGTATTATTATATTAGACCTCAAGACTAACAGGTAACAGCGGCATCATGATTAGTAATTTATTTTCTGATGTTAGTTATAACATATGTAATTGATTTTTATAAATTAATGTAACAAATTGAATATTCCCAGACCTGGCCTGAATGTAGTTGTTTGAAAAACTTATTGAATTCAATCGTTTAATTATAATACAATTTTGTATGCAAAATGCTAACAACAAAAATACAATCCACAAAAAACCATGTTTGGCAAAACTTTTTAAAAATATTAAATATACTTATTTTGAATAGAATTGTTTGGCTAGCTGTATATCAGAATTGCCAGTTTAGGGACTTTATGGAACTTGCGGTGTATTGTTCTAGTTATTAAATTAAATGTCATGGGTGTACTGAACAGTGATGTTAACCGTATGGTAATTACCGTATTGTACGGTAATTTAGTCCTCCGAACGGTAAGTAGGTAATTTCTATATTTGTGTGGTAATTTTAGGAAGTTTTAATTATTGATTGTTAGACCCCAAAAAATATTTTTTTCATAATGTGTCTACAAGGGCGAATTCATATTTCTCAGTAAAAACACCAAAAAAGTACGGTTTCATTACAACTATGCAAAATAATGTCAATTGTAGTTAAATTCTGTACGTATCTTATTATTAATTTTGTACCAGACTTTGCGTACGGTAGTTTTACCTAAAAGACGGTAACTTATTTTAGAGCTGTACGGAAATCAAAATAAAAAAGTTAACATCACTGGTACTGAGGTATTTTGAGAAAGAGAATGAAAGATTAGTGAAAATTGTACAATAGAAATGAGTTTTCCAACACTGGTCTATAGCGACGTTTTACTACATTTCACAAGTGGGCAACATCTTTTTCGCAGTATTAACTAATTTAGTGTTGAATATGGAAGCTAGAATGGTTCCTTGTAACCAAATGTTTTGTATGTTATAACTAATTAATTTCGCTTTCGTAGTAGATAAAGTAAAGTAATTCAAGTGAAAGATTTGCAGAGAAAAGGTTTTAAAATGATTTTGCGTTTCAATTTTACGCCCAAACTGTTTAATTATGATAACAAATACAAAAGTGGCATCTCTTGACGTTTTTGAAGGATCTTGATTTCAATGTTCTACTACATCGGATTTTATCTAACACTCAACTTATATAAATACATATGTATGTATGTCATATTAATTATTATTTTTCTTTTTTAATATTTTATTAAATAAAAATATTTAAGAAAACCATAAATTCTTTTGAGGGAATTTCAGACAAATTTTTTAATATTTAGGCTGTTTTATTCAGATAATGGTATTAGTACGTATGTACATTAAAATTGAGTCAAGTTAATTTGATTGAGGCAGTTTACACTGGATTAATTTTTAGTCCGCTTAATTTTTGTTCTTTTCAAAACACACTGGATTAATTCATCTGGCATAAAATTGAATACCTATACACAGCTTTGTGTGTGTTAGTATTTAGTTGCTTATTTGATGTTTGACTTTCGTTCGCTGAACACATCCATTTTGAAACAAACTAAGCGGAAAAATGGATGGAATAAGTGTTGAAGAATTGGCAATAATCTTAGTAGGAATTTCTAGTGCCTGTAACTGAAGCTTCTAGAAGATGAGAAGGCAAAGAAAAGAAGCGATACACATCTGAGAAAATGTATTCCGGTTGAAGAAACATTGGCTGCAACTTTAAGATTTTTAGCCACAAGAGAAACCTTTACGGAATTTGCCGAAAATAGTAAATTGTCTGCACCCTATTTAAGCAGAGCTATGATTACGATAACCATATTTTTCAATGCAAAAAGAAGGTCATTTAGCAATGTAATAAAAATTGTATTCACTATTTATAAACAATTGCATATACTCTAGGCATGGCACACTATGTTAATGTTATTTAAACAATAAAATATGTCAAAATGTGTTGCAGTGATTTGATAAAAAGATTTTCATTTCTGCACACTCCATTTGATGATGGTAATATTGTATTGGTGATTATAACTTTTATTGTATTGAGAAAATAAGATTTTTAATATAGTAGTTTGAAGAAAAAAACATTAATAATAAAAAAAGGACACTAAAACAAGGACACTTTAATTTTTTTTATTCTAAGAGGACATCGGAGAAAAAAAGAGGGCTGTCCTCTTAAAAAAAGGACACCGTATCTATGATAGATATGGGTATTTGGGGTAAAATAAGATAAAAAAGTCTTTAAATATAATATTATAATAATTTATTTACCAAAAATGTTAGTTATTAATTTTAAAAAATAATAAATTTTATAACGGCAATTTAATACAACATTTGTACAATATTTTCAAAAACGTAACATATGTAAAGCCTCAGGTGATAGCATAGACCTCTTCTTTTGTGATAATTTACGTAAAGAAGAAATCAACGGGTCGGAATTTAGAAGAAGTCTGTGCAAAAGATCAGTGTTAGTGACAACACGAGACATTTTTCGCGTGTTGTCTCGTCTGAATTGCTTAAATAATTTATAACAAGATTCAGCGGCTTCTTTGGAGAGCTCGCGTGTGGAAACTAGACTGTGATCAACTACTTCCGATCCATGAATTAACACTTTATGAACTGAAGCAGGCAAATTATACCATGAATACGTACTATAAGCATTCGCGCGGTTCCTAACGAGTAATCTCTAAATTTTGCACTATTAATTTTGTTTCCCGATGAAAGACATTGCAAAAGATGACACCGATCAATAAATGCCAGTTATTTCAGATGATATAGCGGAATTCAAAATAAAAAAGTTCTTGCAGTGTGTCCGTCATTGGATGTGCCACTTTGAGCTTTGTCGACAATTAAACCTAATCGTGTCCTAAAAATTGTGAAGAAAGAAAGCAATAATCAAATCGTAAACTGATCGAACTGTGCAGTGAGCAACAAACGGTAAAAAATATGTATGTGCTACGAATCTAGTCGAATCTAGAGACGAAGACCCTCTGTAGCATGCACATTTGCAAACAAACGCAGATAAATTCTTTTTAAATGAAAAGTACAGATATAGAGGGACATTTTGATACGTAACTTGAAGGCGTCATAAGACGGCAACATAGTTAATACCTTAAGTAAAAAAAATCGTAAAAAATTTACGTAAAAATTGATTTGTAGTGAAACCGCTTTCCGCAAAATACGTTTTGCTTAAAAAATTATTAAATACATAATAATAACGGTAAACACCTTCAACTTAAATATCCATTGTAAAACAATAAATCAAAAATGTGTTTTTCTTTGAAAAACACGCACTAGAAATTAACTTTATTAGCACTGCTGAAAAAGATAAGCAAAGTTGTTTTGATTTGTTCACTTCCGATGCACAAAAGTAAATGTAAAAAACAACTGATTGCAAATCTTTTTGCATGTTTTAGTAGTACCACTAGTAGTGAGTAGTACAGCGAACTAACGGTGAAAAAATCGAACATAGTCATGTGACCACTATGTCCTACTACTGAACCACTGTGCAATGAAGCAATTTACACTGGATGAATTATGCTGGCATAACATACCAGCTTGTAGGCATTTTCGGTAAAGAGGGTAGTTTTTGGTTGGCATAATTTTTCAACCAGCTTCAACCCCTCACAAGCACAACAAAACTAATACATACACACTTATGAAAACACAGGTTCTGCGTTTTGTCTTTTACAGAGTGTTTTTTTAGTCTTTAGTTGTCCATCTTTGTGTAAACATGAACTACTAAACAGAAGGGGGTAGGTCGCGCCAACAACCATTAAAATTGATAAATGAGTCAGTAAGGGTTTTTTCGGTAATTTCAGAAAATTATAGAAAATTTTGCAGAAATTTTAGAAACTAGTAAAAGTTTTTGGTTACTGAAATTACTTAAATAACTTTTACTGGTGACGAAATAAACTTATATGAATATATGTATGTATGTACCTTTAAAAATTCACTTTTCATGTTTGTGTAAATTGCACTACATACTTCTATCATAGCTACGGTGTCCTTTTTTTAACAGGACAGCCCTCTTTTTTTACACGATGTCCTCTTAGAATAAAAAAAATAAAGTCTCCTTGTTTTAATTGATATGTCCTTTAGTGTCCTTTTTTATTATTAATATTTTTTTCTTCAAACTACGATATTAATAGTCTTATTTTCTCAATACAATAAAAGTTATAATCACCAATACAATATTGCCATCATCAAATGGAGTGTGCAGAAATGAAAATCTTTTTATCAAATCACTGCAATATATTTTGACATATTTTATTGTTTAAATAACATTAACATATGTTAGTTAGTGTGCCATGCCTAGAGTATATGAAATTGTTTATAAATAGTGAATACAATTTTTATTACATTTCTAAATGGCCTTCTTTTTGCATTGAAAAATATGGTTATTGCAAACATAGCTGAGCTTAAATAGGGTGCAGACCATTTACTATTTTCGGCAATTTCCGTAAAGGTTTCTCTTGTGGCTAAAAATCTTAAAGTTGCAGCCAACTTTTCTTCAACCGGAATACATTTTCTCAGATGTGTATCGCTTCTTTTCTTTGCCTTCTCATCTTCTAGAAGTAATGCTGCAGCTTCAGTTACAGGCACTAGAAATTCCTACTAAGATTATTGCCAATTCTTCATCACTTATTCCATCGATTTTTCCGCTTAATTTGTTTCAAAATTGATGTGTTCAGCGAACGAAAGTCAAACATCAAATAAGCAAAAAAATACTAACACACAAAGCTGTGTATACGTATACAATTTTATGCCAGGTGAATTAATCCAGTGTGTTTTGAAAAGAACAAAAATTAAGCGGACTAAAAATTCATCCAGTGTAAACTGCCTCATTGAAATTAAATTATCTAACGTTTGCATTTAAGGGGTTTGTTTCATCAGTACACATATCGTAATTGTTCCTGTAAAGAGAGTGAACTCGAAAATGTTTAATTGTCACTTTTCCCAGCGAAGCCCTATATAGAGGTCATATGTACGTAAGATTACGCCTTGCGCATGATTTACCGTTTGATGACGTACTTGTTCCCTCGAAGAGATTGCCAAATGTTTGTTATATGCAAAACTAATACTTTCTCGCACAAAATTAATATTTTATGCTATATTTGGCAACTCTTCACACAATTTTTCTCAGATAGATTTTCAATTTACTCAGAGAGATTTCCAATTTACTCAGAGAGTTTTCCAATAAGCAAACTAAATCGGATTTATGAAAGTGCAAGTTTTGTATTATATTTTATAATAAATTGTGTTATATTTTAAAATAAATATATTAAAATAATTATTAATAACTTAAAGTGTAAAAAACTTATTAAAACTTGATTTTTAAAGCTCATAAACTGTAAACAAAAAACCTAAATTAAAGAGAAAAGAGAACAAAAAGAGCAATCATGAAATGTGCAGTGGGCAATCGCAAACAAAGCAACGGCAAAAAAAAAACAAGTGAGAAATAATTGTGTTAAAATGTAATATTGTTACCAAAATTTTTTTGTTTTCAAAAAGCTGTGTCATTTTATAGTTTTCCAAGAGATGAAGCTCAAAGTAAGTTATAGCTGATATTTTGCAAGCAAAAAAAATTGTTTTGATTGGGGAAAAAAGAAAAATAATTAGCACTTGGGTTCAATATTTATATAAAATAACTATAAATTAACAATTTCAAATAAAAAAGTGGAAAATAAAATAATTTTTTAAAATTGTTTATTATCAAACAATTTTAATTTGAAAAATCGCAATTTGCCCCACTGTCCAGTTTTTATAATAACATAATAGTAGTTCTCCAGTTGAGTTTTATTAGCCAATCAGAACACATGTAGAGTGACGTCAGAGTTCCATCATGCGCAGAAAAGTATTTTTATTTCAGCTTGTTGGCGTAATCTTTATTTTATCATTCTTGATTTTCTATAATAATTTACGAAGAGAACAAAAATCTATAATACATAATATATCTCTCTTTGCCTCCATTAAGAGGATCAAAAACTGGTATTTAAATAAATTGCATTGAATACTTTGCATAATTATTATACCCTTCACAAAAAAGTGAAAGGGTATATAGAGGTTTGTCATTCCGTGTGTAATTTCTTCGAAATTCACATGGGACCCCATAAAGTATATATATTCTGGATCCTTATGAATAGCGATGACGATTGAGCCCAAGCCCTCAGAAGAGCTAGAGACTTCGTTCTTGGACCCTTGGATTGGAAATGAACTTAAATAGAGTGCTATTGAAATTCTGAAAGATCCGAAGTACACTTCCAGAGCTGGAAAGCTTACACCTATTTCTCGACGCAAAATTTATACAAAAAAAATTTTTTTTTAATGTTTGTAAATTAAACCTATTCGTGCTTTGGGAAGCCTCAATGGTCTATTACCAACTAAAAAAGAAAAAAATGTTTTCCAGGGATAGGAAATTGAAATTTTTTTTCGGCACATTGCGTATTTCATAGTAAATGTAGTTAGGGTTGGACAAGTGCAATATTTTATAGTTCATGAAGGTGACCAAAATGGTTCAAAATTGTAAATTTTTCTTAAATACCACTACTTAATACCCCATAAAGAGTTGCATTGGTAAAAAACAAACAAAAAATTAAAATTTCACTTCCAGGATTGGGAAATTGAAAGTGTTGTACATGAAAGTGACCAAAATGGTTGCAAATTTTAAGTTTTTTTTTTAATAAAACGACTGTATACCTAATAAAGACTAGCATTGGAAAAAAAATTAAAATTTCGCTTCCAGGGCTAAATTTAAATTTTTTATACATAAAAGTAACCAAAACGGCAACTAACGTCGGTTTTTTACTAATTAAAACTATTTTTTGGTTCAGGAAAAACAAAATTGGAATCAAAAATTAAAAAAAAATCAAAATTTAGATTCCAAAGTTGGATAATGGCAATATTTTGTAGTACATGAAAGTGACCAAAATGGTTACAAATATTAATTTTTTCTTAAATAAAACTATTTCATGCCTCACTAAGAGTTGCATTGGTAAAAAAAAATTAAATTTCGCTTTAAATTGAAATATGTTTTCTACATAAAAGTAACCAAAAAGGCAATTGACGTTGTTGTTTTGCTAATTAAAACTGTTTTATAATTCAGGAAGAACAAAATTGGTATTAAATTCTTAAAAATCAAAATTTCGACTCCAGGGTTGGACAAATGATATATTTTATGGTACATGAAAGTGACCAAAAAGTTTAAAAATTTTAATTTTTTTGTCAAGTAAAATTATGTTACACCTCAAAATAAAAAAAACGCTTCCAGAGTTGGAAAATCGAAATATTTTTGGTACATAAAAGTACCCACATAAATTCCAAATTTTGTGTTTTTAGTGAATTAAACCTATTTTATATTTCAGAAAAAATTAAATTAGTATTGAATAATTAAAAATTCGGTTCCAGGGTTGGAAAATCGAAATTTTTTGGTACATTAAATTAATCATATAAGTTCCCAATTTTAGTTTTTTTTTCAGTGACTTAAACATATTTTATACTTCGCTAAGAATTAAATTGGTATTAAAAACTAAAAATTCGGTTCCAGGGTTGGAAAATCGAAATTGTTTAGTACATAAAAGTAGCCATATAAGTTCCTAATTTTGGTTTTTTGTGGATGAAATCTTTTTTATACTTCGGGAAGAGTTAAATTGGTATTAAAAACCAGAAAAACTTAAAAATCCAATTTCAGGGTTGGAATATCGACATTTTCTGATTCATAAAAGTATCCATTTTATTTGTTATTTTTGATTCTTATGATGAATTATACCTACTTTATATATCAGGAAGAAATAAATTGGTATTAAAAACCAAAAAAATCTATAAAACGCTTCTACGGTTGGACAATTAGAACTTTTTGGGGTACATGAAACGCATTTTTCCTTTTTGTTTCTAAATTAAACATATTTAATATTTTTGAAAGACATTCAGAGGTATTAGAAATAAGAAAAGCCAAACATTTAGCTTCCTAGCCTAAAAGTTTAAATGAAAAAATGACATTTGTGAAGGGTATTTAGGATTCGGCACAGCCGAATATAGCACTTTTACTTGTTTTTATTTAATTTCAATTGGTTTTATTTTTAAATAAGCATTTAATAAATCATATATTATTCTGTGTGCAATAGCGATCCGCCGACTTTGTAAGCTCGAATTGAATTCATTGATTGCCTTTGTGTAGAAAAAATATATACATATTTTAATGTACATATGACATCTGGAAAATCATTGAACTGCCTCTATTGTGAGGAATCTAAGTCCACAATGGTAGGAAGAAATTAAGATGATCACTCTATTAAGAGGCGGAATGTTTTAAAAAATTTATTTCTTACTAGCTAAAGAGGAAAGATACATTTGTTTTCAGCAGAATTCGAGAGATATAACACATCTACATGTTAGTAATTTTTTTCTAGCATTGGCTATCCATAAAAAAAACTATATTAGAATTGAGATATCAAAACTTAATGTTAACTCAATTTTTATTGAACATTCAATAAATATATAAAAGAGAAATAAAAATTTCTTAATCCCGAAAACCGATAATTTGTTAACAAACTATTTTACCTTTAATTACTTATATATCTTCGTCTTATCCTAATTTCAGCTTTCAGAAACAATTAAAAAACATTTGCGAACAACTTCGAATAGAGCCTCGGAGCTAATGAGCAGTAGCAGCTTAGAAAGTTTATCTTTAACACTAGGCGATGCTCTAAATTCAACAACTGCGGCAAGTGACATACAGGCAATGATTGTGCCCTCAGCAGCAGCATCCCTGCAGAAACAGACCTTAGATTTAATTAAGGTAACGTACTAGTTTCAGATATGGAAGTTTTGAAATGGCATAACATTCAGTTTTATTTATTTCAAAAAATATGTAGATTTGGGCCCGATTTCATAAAAAGCAAAATAAATACACAAAAAGTAAAAGCAAGGAAAATGTTTAAACTTGCTGCTTTTTGTAGATTTGTAAAAATGAGACCCTTGTCTTAGTGGCATTTCATGGTCATGTTATATTTTGAGAGTAATAGAATACTTTTTTCCATTTTAAATATCTAATTCATATATGGATGTACTATATGCACACACATATATATATTTGTATATGCACGTCTGTATGTGTATGTGTATGTATGTATTAATTTATATAATGTATTAATTTAATTTCAGGATACCGATTTAGTTCAATTCGAAGCTTTACAATATTCTCTCTTCTCAACAAGTTTTGTTGAAGTTATTGGTGGTATTTTCTTTCTCATAACTGCGGCTTTTATTGTTAAGGATAAAAATAGTGCAAGTCAAGCTGCTCGTGGTAAGTTATTTATTATTGTTGTTGTTTTTATTGCAAGAGGAATCGTTCACTTATGTCACAGAAATCCAGTTGGCTAGGAAGTGGAAATGAAAACCAAAAAATTATTTTGCGTTTTACTCCTAAAAATGCCGACTCGCATTTCATACAGACTTCAAATTATAAAAATCAGTTGTAGCGCAGCCTGGCTAACCGAACCGACTAAAGCGAATTGAATTGGCTGGCCTCTAGTTTTGTGGAATAACAAATTAAACTAACACTTGGATAAAATTGCAAATAAAATAGTTTTGAAGGTTGGAAAACAAAATCTAAAGGCTACAAACTAGAGGAGCTATTTTTTATTTTCACACATATTCCGTAACATAGCTTATATTATCTTACATTTGTATTAGTGATGTGCGAATATTTGTTTTTCGAATTCTCGAATATTTGTAAATATTTTCGAATACATCATAAACAAAAAATGCATAACACCTAAAATTTTAAATAAGAAATAGTTGTAAAAGTTAAGAAACAGTTACATACTTTATTTCAATTCCAAGCAAAAATAATATTCAAAGCCTGCAATATTGATTTTTACTACTGTCGATCAACATAGTATGTAAAAATTGCATGCCGTAAATACCCTGTAACCAAAAAAAAAAGGTTGTCTTATATTGAATTAAAAATTTCTTGCAAAGATTAATGATTATATGATAAGACGAATACTGCATTAGAAATAAAAATATTTAATAAAACAATATATAGTACGCCCTCGTCTTGCGCAACCCTCAATTAACGCAACTCCTCGGCGATAGCAACAGTAAAATTTTTACGTTGTATACTCTATTATCGCAACAATTCAAAATTTAGTGACTTTTTTGATTGCTTTTTCATATACAAAATGTGTTTTACCGATAGTTTTCAGTGTGTACGGATATAAGTTGAAGTTAGAATTATCATATTATAAAATGGTTAATTAGACCATTTATATTTTTGAACATACGAGTACCTACATATGTATGTTCATTCGAATGTGTATTTAATTTCTGTATGTTTTGTTATTCTTTTGATTTATGTAGTGTGCAATAAAATTAAAAAATCAAATATATGATTGTTCGTAAATTCCATTAGACCAGCAAAAGTTTAGAAATGCATCAATATATACATATGTACATACAGAAATAAGTACATAAGTAATATTTTAATAGAAAAAACATTATTTTTCTTCAATTGGGGAGTTTTAATCCATATAATTTTTGCTGTGATATTGCAACATATTCAGATTTTGAAACAGCCCTCAGTCCCGAGCTGTTGCCCAACCCGAGGACGTACTGTATGTACTTACGTATGTACATAGCACACGTAAATGCAGGAATCCATTTGGTATAAAACTTTGTGGTTTACCATTTTGAAACATAATTGACTACTAGTTAATAAATTTTATCAACTTATATATACGCAAACAGAATTATGAGTTCTTTTTATCCATTAATAGAGCTCCAAAATAATGTCTATCATATATAATAGGTCTGTTTCAATGCATAACCACACAGTCCGAACTCGCACAAATCAGTCTAAAAACGATCCAGGTAACAATTTTTATAGAAAATGTGAGAGTAATATTATTCATTTCCTGTATAAAGTTGCACGGACTTTTTCTTTCAGTACAACAATTAAATTATCAGCTGTTTTTTGTTTACATTTGGAAATAAAAAATTAATCAGAATATCAGTAGCAAAATAGCTCTAAGTAAGTCAACATTAAGCCTCTTTGTCACAGTAACCTATAAAATACCGGCTAAAAACATCGCCGGCATATGGTGTCAGTCACCCCGTCGGCATCAGTGCACCGAATTTAGCAAATTTACTTTGTAAAGTATTTGACAAATAATAATCAGAATATTTGCAAAAAGAAGAAAAATATTTTTTAACATTTATTAAAAAGCAAAGTGGAAGATTTTTTGAAGACTTGAAGTTGTAAATGTACTTACATACAGGTCTGTTCTGAAAATCGCGTGATTTCAATTCACGAAACGATTTGAAATCACGCACACGATTTAATGCTGTTCTGCAAATCATGTGATTTTACGGTTTTCGGCGAGGTTTTAATTTTTCGAAAACACGAGAAAACAGCTGACTTTTTATAGTTGTGCTTTGTTTGTTTAATTTTTTACACTCTAAATTAAAATAAAAAGTGAAAATTCAGTAATTAAAAATGCCGGGGGCTACTATACTTGCCGTAATTGATCTAAGAAAACAGCATTTAAGAAATGAGTGTATTAAAAAACGTCATTTACGGGACTTATCAAATCCTATGGATACAAGCGAAATAAACGCTAGCATAACAAAGAATTAATAAACAAAATAATAAAGTTGTCACTGTTTTTCATGATTGAATTTACTCACATTTTGCACTTACTTATTTCTAAATTTGCACAAAAATGTTTAATTTATTAACTATTAATAACTTTTTTAATAAAAATAACACAGTTCTGTCTTAAATAAAAGAAAAAGATGGTATAAATTTCATATATCATGCATAGTATTTTACAAATGTGTCACTTTGGCAACCTCAGCAATATCTTAGAAAAAATAAACCAACTGAATACTAAAAAGATAAAGTAAATCACGAACAATTGTAAACAAATTAAAAAAATTTTTACTAAATATGCAGTGTCCTTAGAAATTTGTTAAAATTTATGTTTTAATGTGCATAAAATCTTATATTATAAATAATATATTATATTATAATAAATAAAAAACACATCATATTACATATAAAATAACATTTTTAATAAATTCAAAACGAATTTCCTAGAAAAAATTACCAAGTAATTTCAAATAGGTAGTCATTTAGCAGAACGGTTTTAAATCGCGTGATTTCAATATTTTTGTGCGCAGAACACCTTTTGCGTGATTTGAAATCACGAAAATAAAATTTATCTCAAAGAGTAAGCAGCATTATTATTTCAAGACATTCAATTCAAAGGTTTTTAGTCTTCCAGAAATTTTGGGCAACTTAAGCTGCCCATTCAGAGACTGTTTTACTCTCATTAGTTCCGACTGTCGTTATGCATCTGGAATAGATCTAATGTATTCGTATTAGCGAATATAAAAACTGGCATTCGCCACGTCACTAATACAACTATATTTAAAAAAATTAATATTGATTTTCTAAATATATATATATTAATTTTATTTACCTATTCTGTAGTTTACGAATTGCAAAATATAGATATATCTGATTTTAATAAAATTGACTTGGACAATTCATCATCATATTCCGAAAAAACTGAGGTTTAGTATATTTAAAAGTTTTTGAAATATTTAGGTGGGTTATAATTTTGTGCTGAAACATGGTTCCTGTTACTTAACATAATTTTGCTTTGTTTTACTAACAAAAGTTAAAATATAATAATACGAGTATAGCTTCTTATGATGGATTAATCCGAACCATTACTCATAAGCAACATATATTAATAGAACATTAATATGTAACGATTATAATATTTTGATTAATCGACTATTTCCAAAAGAGACTAAGTAAATACTTAAAAATTTCATGATATAAGTGTAAAATAATTTAATTTTGCTCACTTTCAACCAAAATTGCTTTGTATTCGTACAATGGTAGTTACATCTGAGTGTATTATCGACAGGAACTCAACTTCTGTTGCGTTGTCTAATGACAAAGAAACTTTTGAGAAAACTTATATTACACTAGTAACATAATGATAATACGCAATAATAATAGTTTTTTATGTAGACTGGGCTTAATTTTTTGTATATTAATTGATTCGTTCATTAATACTAAAATACATTCTTTAAAAATAATTTTTTCAAAAAGTACTTTTGACAGAAAGGTTTTTCTTCCAAAAAATAAATTTTGCAAAAACCCATTTTTAAATAAGCACCTTTCCTTAAAGGCAGCTGTTTTAAAAAGTGTATATGTATTAAGAAAGTACTTTTTTTCTTAACTATTTTTTTAAATACTGATTCCAAAAAGTTCATTTTAATAAACATATTTTCCTAAAAATTTTTTTAAGTACTAATATTAAAAAGCGCATTTATTAAAAAGTACCTCAAGAATAATCTATAGAAATTATTGATATTTGACCAAGATATAACGAAATATTTTAAAATAAAACCATAATTTAATAATTATGTATAAAAACTGACCTCATTGCTTAATAATTTGTTGTCAGCCTGTTTCAGTGATGAAGGCATAGCACTGATCACTGAACATAAGTGGCAGCGACTGACACAATCAATATACTAAAGAGCAGAGCATCGCTCTCCTTCGTCGATTTTATAGTAAAAAAATTATCCGGCGAAGTTAAAAGGTTCAAATTGCTACAAACAATTTTCTATCTTCGCATCTTTTCTCATCTGTCCCCTCAATACTATCCCTTTCTTTCCAGTTTCGGCCCAATGTATTGCTTATTTAGGGGTCATTCATTGAGCGCTGGTCCTAACCCTAAAAAAATGAAAGATATGAAATGTTTCAACAATATGAGTTAAATATTAACCCCCTTATTCATAAAAATGATGAGAGTGTAATAGAGCAAATAAGAGTGTAATAGAGCAAATTTCATATGAAATTTTGTTTTATTACGCTGTTATTAGACTCTCATAATTTTTATGAATAAGGGAGTAAATGTTTTCCCGTGTTCAACCTATTTGGTACCTTTTTTGAAAAAAGAACACATTTTATTATCTCAGTTGTTTCTAATAAATAATCTATTTGGCTAATGCAATTATTAGCTGTCAGGTGCCAGTTGTCAGACGATAATCTCCCAATTTTAATAACATAAGTAATTACTTGCAAGTAGAGTATGTATATTATCAAAGAAAATTTGGAAGAAATTGCACGACTTTCGAGTGCAAGTTGCTTGAGTGTTTACAGTCACTTCAAGTTGAAATTTAAAGTAAACAAGACTATGTATTTGATATATTATTTTCTCAGAATAAATTTTTAAAAGCTTGTATAATTCTAAACTAAAAAAAATGCTCTTGCTTAAGCAAGCTCAACTACAGCTAGTTTATTATTTTTGTTATATCTTAACATTTTTATTATAAAATCACTCCCAAATTTGGCATGAGTTCTCATCAAATCTTAACACTGGTTTTATTTTACTGTGCAGTACTTTGGTTGCACACATTGTTTACTGTAATATTTATTTTTAATTCAATTAATTGCAATTTGTTTCATTTTTCTTTTATTTACAGAAAATCATCTAGCTGTGCCAGCCTCACCTGTTGACATCAATGAAATTTCATAAATTTCATTTGGCATCAAAATATTTTGAATTCAATTCAAATCAAAGATTTTTTTTTCATTTTCATGCTTGTACATTTAAAATGGCAACTGTAAGCTGGAATATTGATATTGACTGATGATAAATTACAAACACAAAAAGATTACAAACAAAATCTTTAACACATGATTTTTTTTCTCATCTCGTGCTGCGCCAAATATTTACGTGTGTTTTTGTGTTGTAAATGATTAATAAATGGAATTAAATTGTTCAGATATATTGGTGCATGTTCCTATAATGCGACAAAATCCTTGGAGAAAGAAAAATTTATGAATATAATTAATAATCCTATTATTTTTATTTATCTCAATTTATTTTATTAATTTTTATATCTCTGACTTGAATATTGTAGTATTTTTCTCTTAGTTTCTTTTTTTTCAAGTTTTTTGGCTATTTTTTAAATGTTCCAGACCTACTGGTAGGAAGAACTTCTTTTTAGTATTAATGAAATGCGCCTGGCGATTTATTCAAACGGAAGCTATTAAGAAATATATGTAATTTATATGCAACTCAAACGTTCTACTTGATTAAAGAATATACATATATGAAAAGCTCTCAATTTTGTGAGCGATTTCCATAAAAACTTTCTACTCAAGTTGACAGTTTGTGTTCTGTAAACAGCACCTTGAATTTTTCTTAACATACTCCATCTAAATTTATACAAGATATTTCAAAAAGTTGTTTGTTATGACCTATAAACTATTCTGCATGTCATTGTTGCTAATGCCATCTTATCTTCAAAAAATTTATCAATATGTTGAAAAAGTTATTAAATGCGACTGATATGCTTATATAAAAATTCGCGTTGCTATTTGGAGAGTTTGAAAACCTTTCAGTTATAATGCTTAATAAATAGATGGCATTAAAAATAAAGAAATCAGAAATACTAGTTTTGCAGAGAATTGCTTTTAGGTGCTACAATTAATCTTCTCTGAAAACACAATAACAATAGCGATATGGAGCACAATTCGGCTTCATTAACTAAAAATCATTTTATTTTTCGTTCCATTGAAGTATCAAATAAGTATTTGATATAAATAAAGAAAAAAATCAAATAAAGAAGTCAGTAAAATTAATTTCTAAATTTCTATTCCGTAAAATTTAAACGAAACGGTCAGAACATTGATTTTATAGGAAAATTTAAATTGCTTTATATTTGCAACTTTAAGGCAATTTTTATTTAGAATTATTTAAGTGACATAGGGACATACAAGTAAAAGTCACTTAACACCCTTTTAATCATTAACATACCGCTTACCAACAGTTTGTAAATAATAGTATAAGAAAAAAATTATATAAAAATAAAATAAAAGATCAACTATTAAGTACGGAATTTGTATGATTCTGTGGTTAATTTATAATAGTCTATAAGAATGTACTAGAATGAAAGAATCTTAATCTAAGAAGAAAACATTAAGTGAAGCAATTTTATTAATGAACAAAAAAATTAAATAAATCTGCTCATATTCATATTTGATTTAAAAAACAAAACATGTTTTATATAAATTGTTATTTATACTTTTTTAAATTTTTGTAGTAGCGGAATAGTTTAAGAACATTTCAAGTTCTTTAATTTTTTAAAATTTAATATTTATTTTACTGAAAGCGTATATAGCACATACATATTTTTGTCAATTACTTTTTAAAATGTTATTATTTTTACGTTCGAAGAAATTGGTTAACAATGTCGTGCGTTAAATTAAATGAAGAAAACAAAAAGACTGTTACTATTTTCGGAAATTTATAAACTAATATATATTTAAAATTATATATGTAGCAAATCGGTGAAATCAATACTTATGAAAAAGTCGTTTGTGTATTTTAAAAGAAAAACAATTTGATTATACTTACCTATAATTATGTATTTATGGTTAAGCTTTCGCTTTTATTTCAATGAATAATAAAACTTTTAATTAGAAATTCAAACAATAAACTATCCAACCTATAATTATGTATTGATTCCCTTTTATTTCAATGAATAATAAAAAGTTTATTTAAAGATTCAAATATTAAAATTTTAAACACTATGTAGCTTAATTTGCACAATATTCCTATTTTGGACTGAGCTACAATGACTCTTACTTAGTTCGCTTTCATAAAATTATGATGTACTGAAAGTTTTAGTATCGATCTATCGTACATGCTTCTGATTTAATAACATTTTTAGTACCAATCTGTCTAATAATAATAATATTTAATAATAATAATTTTTAAATGAAATTTATTTGTTGGTGTCTATATGCATTTCATTGGTGCTTTACCAAATCGTCAGTAGACTTTAACCACAGTTTTGAAAAGTTAAAGTCTACTGACGATTTGGTAAAGCACCAATGAAATGCATATAGACATTGCTTAACCACCAACAAATAAATTTCATTTATATATAGTAGTATTGTGACAACAATGTGTCAAATAAAAAGATTTCATAATAATAATTTTTAATAATAATAATATTATTATTATTATTATTGATTTATTTAACCTGTAAGGAATAAATTCCAAGATTAAAATATAATTAAAGAGCACTACCTGCGATGGCCATCAGCTCTGTTTAGGAATAAAACATATGTACTACTATATTTACAAAATATTTACAATATAAGGAGATTTTAGATCTTTAATTTGGAAACCTTAATAAAGTTGTATATGCTTTCAATATTGTTGGGAGATGGTTCCCTAAGGAGTTTCATGGCGGAAGTGTTCCCAAATATCTTTTGACGTTGATTGGAAAGAGACAGACAGTCCATTAATACGTGTTTAACTGTAAGATTACTATTACAGAGGTTACATGTTGGTGGTTGTGCCGGCCTCTTTAGGAGCCATTCGTGTGAGAAGGTGGTGTGACCTAACCGTAGTCTTGAAAATGTCCTTATTTTTTCCTTCGCTATGCATTTAGGGTAAATTGGAGGGTTTTTTTGAGGATTTATACTAGAATAGTGGTAATGGGAGAGCGGTTTCTGTTTCAGTTTCTGGCAAACTTCGTTACGGATATGATGACATAAATCATTTTTTTCCAATGTGCTGTTTGTAATAATTGGAGCATACGATGCGTATTTGGCGGCGATATCGGCCCTTTCATTCCCGGTAATGCCAACGTGACTTGGTAACCATTGTATTTTGATTAGGTCTTGATTATCAATTAAGGCGTCTCTTATTTTAACAATTATGTTCCAGTTGCTAAGAAAAGGGGTTGTTATAGTGTTTATTACTGAAAGACTGTCGGTGAAAATGACAGTTTTCTTCTTATCTGCGGAAATTGTAGATATTGCTTCGTAGATAGCACAAGCCTCTGCTGTGAAAACTGATGAATTCTCGTGAAGGGTTCCCAAGGAGAGAGTTTTCCCATCTTCATCTACTACTGCATAGGCTGTTATGTTACTGCGGGATTTGGTACCATCGGTGTACATGAAACGCCAATGGTCCCTTTTTAGGTGATGGACCTGTTCTGCCAGAAGATTAAGGTACACATTCTTGGGGGTGCTGTTTTTATTATATTTGGCGAGTGATAAGTCGCAGCAATTAGCATTAAATTTCCAAGGTGGCTTTTTTATGTGTTTTTTTGTTATATTGAGTGGTAAGGATAATTCTGCACAAAGTGACAGTGATTGGGCTATTGTCGATTTGATGCGTCTGGGTCGCTTTGCAGTAATAGCAGAAGAGATGTCTCTGTCTAAAACTGAATTTGTACTATTGAGAAGTTTTGGAAGCATTTTGTATTTTATTTCGTGTACCCTGTCTTCTACGGAGGGGAGATTGGCTTCGCATAGCATGTTTTCAATAGGAGTAGTTCTGAAGGCATATACGCAAGCTCCTACAGCTCGATGATATGCGGGTTTAATAATTTTAAGGCTAGATTTGCAACAGTTTCCATACAGGAAGAGTCCGTAGTCCATTTTGCTTAGTACCAGGGTTTTAGTTAGGTAAGTTAAGGTGTTCATATGTACGTAGCTTTTTAATGACAAAAATTTTATAATATTTGAGCGTGTTATGATTGAGTTCTTTAATTGCAGTAGATGATACTTCCAGTTATATTTTCTTGAAAAGACCAAACCTAGAATTCGCAATTTCTCGACGTTTTGAATCGCTACACCCTCTGTTTCCACGAAATGGGATTCAGAGTCACAATTGTGTTTCCTACAAACATGAAACTTTTTGGTTTTTTGTACAGAAATTTTTGCCCCAGAGTAATTTGTCCAAGTTGTTATATCATCTAGTATATTCTGTAAAACTCTGTTGGATTCGCTATTATCGTTTTTACTACAGAGAATGTATAAATCATCAGCGTACAAGCAGTGCTCTACATAACGTGTAGATTTTATGATCTTGCTAATTTCATTAAACGCTATTTGGAACAGCACCACAGATATAGGTGATCCCTGTGGGATACCATTCGTCAGTGGAAAGGTTTTCGAAAGTTGGCCATTTATCCTTACCCTAAAGCGTCTGTTTGATAAAAACGATTTAATGAATTTAAACATTTTTGGTCCAATATTCCATGATTTTAAGGCACCCAATATCACGTGGGATCCAATTCTATCGAATGCTCTTTCGAAGTCAATCGATAGAATTGTCACATGATTTCTTGCAGATAGCGCTTTTGTAATGTGGTAGTCTATATGCAATAGGGCGTCATCACAACCTCTGTTTGCTTTAAATGCTACTTGTTCCTTCGCGATAAGGTTTTTATTTTCCAAAAACCAGGAAAGTCTAGCAGCTATGATTCTTTCAATGATTTTAGAGAGGCATGGAAGTAATGAAATAGGCCGGTATGCACTGACTGAAGATAGTGAGTTGGATTTGGCGATAGGGACGACTGTGGATAATTTCCAGGAGTGGGGGATAATGCCGCTCTCGAATATTGTGTTGTATAAACCGAGTAAATTTTTCTTACTGTTAACGGATAAGGCTTTGATCATATGGTATGAGATCCGGTCATGTCCAGGTGATGTTCCTTTAGCCCTGCGTAGGCAATTGGTGAGTTCCAGGAATGTAATTGGAACCTCCAGTAGCTGAGCAGTTCTGTCTACTGTGTTGCCAATTGCTGTGTCGAAGGATTGTTTCGATGTGTTGAAAAGTGGTGGGAAGTTGGAATCATATGCTTGTTCTGCCCAAACTTTACCAAAATGGTTACCAATTTTCGTGGGGTCAATTAAGGTTTCACCCCCGGTGTTTATTGCTTTGATAGTGGGGGAAAGGCCTCTGCGTGCAATTCTATTTATTTTTCTCCATATAGTTGCTATCGGAGTATTTTTGTTTATTGATTTAGTGAATTGTTCAAAGCAACCGCGTTTGGCGATCTTCACTTCCCTACGGAATTTGGCGTTATCTTTTTTGTAGCACACAAGGTTATCGTTTGTTGGATTTGTTTTGAATTTTTGCCAACTTTTCATTTTTTTGTTTCGTAAGATTGAGAGGGTCGGGCTCCACCATGGTACCGAGGTACGATCTCCTTTTGTTGTCTGCTTTGATTGGGGAATGTGTGCGTTAGCTGCGACACGTATGGATTTTGTAATTATTGCAGCGTATCTGTTGCTGGGGGAGGATATTTGGTGTTTAAATATTTCCGTTTCAGCTCTTTGTGTGTATTTTTCCCAGTCAGCTAGATGAAGTAGGAACTTATTGGTTTTGATGGGGGTGTTTTTTTCCTCAGTCAATTTTATTGTTATCTTAATTGGGAAATGGTCACTGCAATGTAAGTCATCGAGAATAGTCCACGTTATTCGTGGCAGTATATTTACCGAGCAAAATGATACGTCTATATTGGTGAGAGTGTTGTGGGAGGAGAAATGTGTTGGACTGCCATCATTTAATATGCACAAGCCCGTTTGAAGTATAATATTTTCTAGCATAACACCGCGATTATTGTTCGTTGTAGAGCCCCACAAGGTATTCCAACCGTTGAAGTCCCCAACAACTACCAATGGGGTGTCGAAAGAAGATATTATGTTAGTTATCTCCCTGGAGGATATATCCTGATTAGGTGGTATATAAAAAGATAAAATTGTGAATTTTATATTTAGAACTATTTCAACTGCTATTATTTGGTATTCAGAGTTGAGAGGAATTAATCTGTGGGGTATGTTAGATTTGATGAGGACTCCGGCCCCTTGTTTAGAAGTTATATTGTCCGGTGAATTGACGAAATAGCTAGTGAAGTTTCTTGGGGAAATAGGGGTGAAATTGAAGGGACAGTGTGTTTCTTGTAAAGCTACAAAGCTAGGATCCATTTCCCTTAAGAGTAATTGAAGGCTATGGTAGTTGTTACAAAAGCCGTTAATGTTCCATTGCAGAATACCAAAATCCATTTTTTCTTGTGAAATGAGTTGTGAAGGGGTTTTGTAATTTATGTTGAATTAAGGGGAAGGGCAGTCCATCGTATCCTCGACGAGGTCAACATCGTCGAGAGATGGGATGAAATAGTTATTATCGTTAATAAGCGATTGAGTTAGGTGTGAGATGGGGGAAGTATAATTGTAGATAGCAGAGTTATTGATTTGACTTTTAATTTTCTGTGGGTTGTTGTCTGTTGATGTTGTTGGTTTATTTAATTTATTGTCTTCCGATAATTTATTGTTGTTGGTTTCTCTATGTGTTGTTTTAAACGTGTAAGGAGTTTCTAAAGTTTTTGATGTTGGGATGTTGTTGAGGTCTTTTGCTATTTGTGTGGATTGTCCTTTTACATGAGTGTCTGCTTTGGATGTTCTTGTATTTTTTGTTATTGTATTGTTTGAAAATTCATCGTGGTTTGTTGATTGGTTGGATAATGCAGTGGCGTACGTGTTGGCTAATGGGTTCTTCTCTATGGGATTCATCTCTCTATATCTCCGGCGGGCTTCTCCTATGCTGCAATAGTTTTTTGTTTTTATTTTAAGTATATCCTTCATCTGAACATAACGTGGACATTTGGTGTCTGAGGAGGAATGTTCGCCTGAACAGTTTGTGCAGAATGTACGGGTACATTCAGTGGGTGTGTGTGGCGGGAGACTACAAGCCGGGCAAGTTGCCTCACCCTTGCAACGATTTTTAGTGTGTCCTAATTTTTGGCAATTTTTGCATCGCATTGGGTTTGGGATATAATGGTCAACTTTGCATTTATACCATGCTACATCAACTGACGTGGGCAGCCGATAGAGATTGAAAGTGACGACCATTTTTCCAGTTGGTATACGAGATTTTCCATCTTCATCCAGTTTTGTAAATTTGTACACATCTGTGACTCCTTAATCTTTCATTTCTTGTATGATTTCTTCTTCTTTAACCGACTTTAAACAGGGGGCATAAATTACGCCTTTTACAGAGTTTAGCGTGTCGTGCAATTTGCATGAGATTGGGCATACATTGGACAGTGTTTTGGCTTTTAGAAATTTTTCCGCAACGCGTGCATTCCGTGCGAGTATTAGGATGTTACCTTCCCGTAGTGCAGTGATGGAGATTAACTCATTGCTTATGCTTTCTATGCCTTTTTTGATTACAAACGGGCTGATGTTTGCTAAGGTTTTGGTTGGATCGGTAGAAGAGATAATCACATATTTCGGGTTATTTTTGTTGGTATTGCATGGTAGTGGAAGATCTGGGTATTCATTTAGTCTGGCCTTTTTGGGTGGGTTTTCTATGAAGTCTCCCAAAACAGCAAACCTGTTATTGGAAAACTTGTCCGGTGGCCCAGGAGCCATCGTCCTTGAAGTTTGTTTTATGTATTTGCTTGTTTTTATGCGTAAATTTATATATTAGTTATACAAAAGGTAGAAATAAATTAGTTAAGAAACACGTGTGCTTGTAAAAGTTGAAAAGTTAACGAGAGCGCAAACAGTAGATAATTGTTAAACTAGTAGTAAGAAAAAACAACCGTTCGCTCTGAGTGCTAGCCGATAACTGAATAATAATAATAATAATATTTTATATTTCTTCAGAAAGTAAGTGAAAAATGTATATTATAATGTGCCGAAATGGTCCAACAACACTTAAATACGGTTACCGGTTCACTTGTTGAAAACACATAGGCTTCCAACAAGGATGAAATAAACCTTTTTAAAATTTAAGGCACAGTAGAACCGGGGTTTAATGAATTCGTATTTAAACATTTCCGGCCACCTTGCAACAACAAATAGGTTGCAATTAAATAATTACAAAGTGAGTCATTAAGGACTCCGGATGAACTTAGAATACAATATACAAATTACTGAGTCATTAAGGACTCCTGTGGACTGTATAATTATTAGGTAATTTTTTTCCAATGTGGATCAGTAAGGATCCCTGTTGTTATTAAATAAATTTGTTGAGTCATGAGGGACTCCTGTTGAGTTCAGAAAGGACCTATAAAATTATATTAAATATATCGATTAATATGGCGACAACCATATCTAAAGTGTTGTTGTGAGTGCTCGTGCTTGCTAGGAAAAAAGTAGGTTAGTAATTGTAAATTACGAATAAAAGGAGATTTTTAAATTAGTCTTTGTACAAAACAACAAGCTTGGTTATTGGGCGAGTAATTGTCCCACTTTGCGTGCGAATATTCACGACTCTAACATGGCCTTTTGTACCTTTGTGAATATCGGTGACAATACCCAATCTCCACGAAGCAGCAGGCAATTGTCCATCTTTTATTACCACTAAATCATTAACTTCGACCTCCCTTTGAGGATGTTTCCATTTATATCTTTTATGCAGTTCCACAAGATATTCCTCTTTCCATCTTTTACAAAACTGATGAATCAGAGCCTTTACCTTTCGATACATATTGGCAATGCTTATTGGGGTATCATAAATTGTGGGTTCCGGCGGAGGGGCATAAAGGGCGTGAATTCAAACATGCTTCTATTCGAGCCAGTCGTTACACCCTTCAAAGGTGTAACGACAATTTTGCACCTCCTTCCTAAAATGCAGCTTAAAGCTTTTAACTCCAGCTTCCCAGAGGCCACCCACATGAGGAGCTGCCGCTGGATTGAAACGCCACGTTAAACCTTTATAACCGAAGCTGGAACACATCCTAGCCTGACATTTTTTTAAGAACGTCCGAAAGTCCCTAGCAAGCTTATTCGATGCCCCAACGAAATTGGTAGCATTGTCCGAAAACATAGTATGAGGACAACCTCTTCTAGAAATAAATCTATTGAAGGCGGATAAAAAGGCGTCAGTTGATAAGTTTGAGGCAACTTCTAAATGAATTGCACACAAAAATACACACATAACCTTTTGTAATCTTGCAAGATCTACCATTATAATTCTTCACATCATAAGGCCCAGCGAAATCAACCCCTGTGGTAATAAACGGTCTATCAACAGTATTAATTTCAGAGGGAAGCGCAGCCATTATTTGATTACAAGTACGTTGCCGATCAATTGTACAACGTTTACAATGGTGAATTACCGTACGAATCAATATTTTCAATCGCGGTACCCAATATTCGCATCTTAATTCTGCCAGGAGTTTTGCAAAACGACAGCCGTACGGTAGAATAATAGGATACTGTTCGCGATACGATAATGAAGCAGATTTAACTAACCGACGATTCAATCTCATTACACTTTCTTCAGCCAAAACTGGATTCAACGTCAACAAGGAACTCTTTGCAGACAACGATTTCTTATCCAAAAGAGCTTTATACTCCTAACATAAAATGCCTTTTGAGCAACAATTGCCAAACGTAATTTGATCCTATTAAGTTCATCGCTGGAAATAATTCTCGACTCATAATTAAACCTTCCCCTATGCGATTGATGCGTAGAGTGAAAGAAACGAAATATGTATGATATAACTCGTAAAGCTCTATCAAGTGACGAAAAGTTGCCCAAAATATCTTCCAATTACGAAAAAAATTAAGCATGCACCCTTATCTTCCGACTATCTATGTCCGTATCCCGATTCTCAAGATTATGTTGATACCAAAGATTTTTATCCTTTGCCAGCCATGAAGGGCCGTGCCACCAGAGTTCACTTTTCGATAAAGTGAGCGGATCTACCCCCGGCTGCTCAAATCAGCAGGATTATCTTCCGAACGAACATAAAATTAATTATGATTACCAGTGTTCTCCTGAATGCGACAAACCCCATTTGCCACAAAAGTAGTCCACGCAGATGGCGTCTTCCGTAACCAAGCTAACACAATCGTGGAATCTGTCCAACAATAAACATGTCTAATTGGAATCTCAATTTCCAGGAGAATATTTTACAGCAGATCTGAGGCCAAAACAGCTCCACATAATTCAAGGCGGGGTAAGGATATTGACTTGATCGGCGCTACCTTTGTTTTGGAGGATAATAATTGAGTGAAATCCTTCCATCTGGGATTTCGGTGCGAATATATATTGCCCCAGCGTATGCCTTCTCCGAGGCATCTGGAAACACATGAATTTCCGTAGCAGCCCCTTGCAATAATTTACCCACCTAGGCACCTTAATAAAATTTACTTGATTAAAAGATTCAATAAACTGTAGCCGCTCCCTTCCTGTCGACGACGGAAGAGAATCATCCCAATCAATGTTATCAAAGAAATGCGTTGTATTATAATCTTGGCTTTAATAATTACCGGGCTATACTAGATAATACCTCTCTCTTCGTATATGTCGTCCTCATCTCCAAAGGAAAAACTTTAAAAAAGAAAGAATCTAATTGGGCGTTCCAAAATATACCTAATGTCTTCGAACAGCTAGATTCTTCAAAAGCCAAAACTTTTGAATCTACTAAGTAATCAATAGGAAATCCCCTCAAAATAGAAACTTCATTGGCTGTCCATTTACGTAATTCGAACCCAGCTGATAATAAAGCAGCAGTCAATTGATCTCTCGCCATCACCGCCACCGATACGTCATGAGCTCCATTGAGTACATCATCAACATACATGCCTTTCCTCAAAATTTCTCCAGCCATCGGAAATTCCTCTTCACAATCACCTGCCAATCGCAACAAAGTTCTGATTGCCAAGTACGGTGCACAATTCAATCCAAAAGTTACGGTCTGCAACTCGTAATCAATCACATTACCCTCAGATGATCTATAAAGAATTCGTTGATAAGGAGTGTGGGAAGAATGGACACGAATCTGCCGATACATTTTGGTAATGCCACAATTAAAGACAAATTTAAACAACCTCCAACGTAAAATCAAATTTAACAAGTCAGCCTGCAATGTAGGTCATATAAACAGGCAATCATTTAGACTGTTACCATTCGAAGTTTTATTTGAAGCATTAAAAACAACCCTGAGTATAGTTGTTTTCCTCTCCGGTTTAATCACTGGGTGGTGTGGCAAATAGCATGATCCTGTGACAGGTGACAGATTATAGGATTTCACAACTCGCATATGATCTAGCTGCAAATAATCCATTAATACCTCGTCATACATACTCTTAATTTCCGGTTTCTTTGAAAATGAAGACTCTATTCTCATTAATTATTTAAAGGCACCAGATCTCGATATCCCTAAACATATATCAAGAGGAAATTCCGGTCTAAAAGGTAACGATACGATGTATCTACCAGTGGAATCCCTAGTCGTTGTTTTCCTATACAATTCCTCACAAATCTTATCAGAAAGCGATAAAATTCTCCTCTTCGGAGTTTCCTCCAACTCCCAAAATCTCAAAAGATTTTGGTTTAAATTATCCTCTTTAGTAAAAGTTACAGCAGTGGAAAAAATGTTAATTGAATCATTCCTTGAATTCTCAACTGGACCCGTTAAAATCCACCCGAAAATAGTTTTCTGGGCCATTAACGATCCGCCAATATTTCTTCGAACCTCGTCAAGAATAATCTGAGGATATAAATCTGCGCCGAGTAACAAATCTACTGGCCTACTTCTATAAAAATTGCAATCAGCCAATTCCAAATTCGGCAATTCCCTTCTAATATCCGAAGGACAAATGAATGAAGGCAAATTGTTCGATATGTTAGGTTAAACTTTCAGATTAATTTGTTGATCTAATGGTGACCCCACTCTAATATTACAAATCCTCTTCGAAATGGTGGAAGCTTCCCTGTTAACACCGGAAATACTTACATTCGTAGAATGTAGCGGAAGTTGCAGTTGATTTCGCAAATGTTCAGATGTGAATGAAGCTTCAAATGCTGGATCTATCAAGGCCCTTGCTGGATACGTGGTATCATGGCAAATAATGGATACCATGGCAGTTCCTAACAACACATACGAATTCTGTGAGAGATGGAAAACTTGTCGATTAGAGTTCGAGCGAGCAGCGGCTGATGTTGATGGCATGTAATATAGCATATATAGATAGATAATGTAGATGTTTGGTATTTATATGCATGCATACATATCCCCTTGTAGCACATATGGTCGCAGCTGATGTAACCATATGTGCGTTGGGTTACCAGACTACTGGCCGCGCTGGTATTATGGCGGTTGCTCCGGCTGAAGCTCGCCGTCTTGGGGGAGTTCTTGCCAGTAGTCCAGCTGGAATTTTATACATCTATATATATACATACACAAAAAAAAAAAAATACCAGCTTCAAGTGTCTGGTGTTGCGACACTGGATAATAGTTTTGTTTGTTTAAATTGGAGCCCGAAAACAGACGCATCACTCCCTGATGTTACACGCACATACTTACTCTAGACACAAGAAACCCTCTGGCGATGGTTTTGCCAGGTAACCCTCCCCTTAGGAGTCTTTCGGCTCCTCCATGACATCCAGTATGGATCTGGATGTCCCATACACGATCCCTTGATACCTTTTTCTTCGCCTTACTTACCGCATGCTGAAAAAACTAAGCCTTCATGGCCAAAATACTACCAATTTTCAAATTATTATCAATATACACATGTTTATTTATATAAAAAAAAAAAAAAAAGGTATAAAAATAAAAAAACAATTTGAAATTAAAGAAAAGAAATTTAATTAACCGACAAAGAAATTATGAAAATGATCAACTAAAAATTACTAAAAAAAATACAAATCAAAGAAAATACAAAATTTAAAAATTGAATCAATGTAAATAAAAAAATTAATTTGCAAAAAAACTAATCGAAACAAATGTATATAAACCAAAATATCAAACAAAAATTTCTCAAAATTTAAATAAAAAACTCTAACGAATAAAAAAAACCCCAACAGCAGGTTGGTACGGCCGTCCGTCCGTGGCGTGTCCTATTGACGCTCCGTACGTCGTCGCCGGTAACAAAACACCGTCACACTATATATAAACTTTCCACCTGTTTCGGTTTCGGAAACCCGCGGACTATGAAACAAAACTTTCGCGTGGCCCCAGATGAGCTCACCTAACTCACACAAAACGTATATAAGCGTCAAACGCGGTAGATTCCCTACGGAGCTATAGCGGCAAAAATCTATATATATGTATATAAAACCCGTACGTCACCGTTCGTCCAGTAACGTCCTGGTCTAAAAGTTTGGCACGATACCTGAAAGTTTGGTGTTGGCTGCTGGCTACTTCCTGGCCGGTTATCTGCTGCCCCTTCTCTCTACTGACCCTATGGCTTGGCCCTCCTCGTTGGCTGGGTGTATTGTTGCGTATGGGGATGATGTGTTTTTTTTTTATATATGCACAAGGTTTTGTTTAAAATTTTTTTTTTTTGAATTTTATGTATTGGTTTATGCACTTATGTCTCTGTGCTCAGGTTTCAAAGTATGTTTGTGATTTTGTTACTAATGTTTATATTATGTACGTGACTGTGTTTATGTATATTTTTAAAAAGGTTTTGTTTAATGTTCTTATTTTTTTTGTTAAAGTTTATGTATTCTATTATGCACATATGTCACGGTGCGCACTTTTTTTGATAAAGTTTTCAAATGTATGTTTGTGACTGTCTTTATGTATGTATGTTAGCCTTTAATTTTACACTATATGTTTAAGTTTAAAAATAAAAAAATAAAACTAGTTTAAAAAAAAACACAACCAAAAAAAATAACTCCACCCAGGAAAAAAAACGTCTTCTTTCCTCTCGACTCCAACTGTAATTAAATTCCTTTTTTTTCAAAACAAACTCCCGTAAGTAGCCTTTATTTTGTCCGCCGTCAGCATTCCTTTCTTCCAGGACCTTCTATTTCCCTCTTCTATTTTTGTTTACAAAAAAAAAAACTCCCGCCACAACAAAGGTAACCCCACAGAAATTCCAAACTAACAGCTGATCACAACTGCCTTATCTCACAACAGGGTGCACATGACAAACCCAACCATGTCTGGAATCCTCCAGAGGATCCAGAATGGGAGGGCAAATGTATTCCCTATTGCTGAGATGTTAGCAAATGTCAACCTAGCTAAACAAAAAAACGCTAGAGTAGCATTACTCATATTGTAGCTCTGTTGATCTGGCATCGCCGTAAATGAATGGCCATGTCATGAATGAAAGTTACGGCGAATTCATTTACTACCATTTTACGACTTCTGTCCGTTGGCACTCATGCGGGATTATTTTATTCATTGATGGCGGTTGTTCAAGGGAAACAAGAAACAAGTTCAACATAAAAGGCAAGTACAAATATCTTTGATAATTTGTTATATATATATATTTTATATCGCTATATTCACTATATTCTATAATTTACTTTTCCTTTAGCAGATGCCCATGAACAAATGTAAGGGAATATCAACAAATACCACGGAGTAAACAAGCCGGAGGAACTTATGGACCTTGGCCGGGACTGCGCGAACCATTGCGGGATTGCAAGTAAGTTCCAGTTTAAAATTATGAGTGTAAAAAAAAGCAAACGAAAGGACGCCATAAACATTTGGTACCAATAAGAGGTTATGTTAACCCCGACGCCGGCAAGTTGACGGCGGCGTTTGGCCGTATGTACCCATCAATTACCTAACTATATAACTAACTAAAACTACTTATATATACTTAATCTAACTATTCTACACATTCACAGATCCTAAAAAAACCCCTTGGACCTGGAATGGACATCACATCAGGTCCACCTGCTGGTCTCCTGAGTGAGTGGTCAACTGACCCATATATATTTACCACTAATTTAAATCTAAACCTACCACTAAAGTCTTACTATCTATTTCAGGCACACCATCTCTACTTCATCAATCACCAATCAAACTATACCACACCATTGGAATACACACAGCATTCACACAATCCTACTGAGGAAAACAACACCACAATCATCCTGATAAAATCATTCACACTTTCATACTGCTTCAATCATACCACCATTCATTCAACTATAACCTACACACTATCCTACTCTGCCTCAACAACAACAACAAAACCCTATTTGTGAGTTCTAATCTAAGTAGCCTAGAATTTAATCTAACATTTAATTACTAATTATACCTATACTAAGCTAAATTTATTAGTATATGTATTAATAAATAACCTACTAACTATTATCCTACATCTAATTATTTATATATATATATATATATACATACACATACATACACGCATATATACATATATATACATATACATATATACATGTATATACATATATATACAAAAGTTAGCCACAAGCTCACCTTCGGTGTATAGGTCGGCCTTTTTTTCTTCGTTTTTTTTTTTTCGCCCCTCAGTACTTGGTCTCTCATAACTGATTGACCTCGACAGGTATTCAATGTACCTATCACCTCAGCTTTTCTCCCTTACATGCTTACCATGTCCGGGTTCCCTCCAATTCACCTCTACGAGACACTAACCATTTGCATGCAGATGTTGGTGTAATATTAATCATAATTTTTGCCTGAACTCGCTATAAGATCGGACTCAGATCACATTATAGCTCTAGGTGACTAAGAACCTTTAGTCCTTAATGGCATCGTTCCCCAGGATGACCATGAGGTTCCACCAATAGGGCTATGATGATTACACATGTAATCAGCTTAGAAACGTAAGCTTATGTTTTTGGCAAAATGATTAATGACTCGTTCTGGTGATAATGGAACAAACTCAGACATGATCAGCATCATAAGGATGAAACACTGATCAATCATTAGCCTAGTTCTTGTTTCTGTACTACAAAAAAAAAAAACAGACCAGTACTGCTGTGGCCTCCGTCCTCACCTCTGAAATTTGACCCCATTTGCTTTATTTACCTTTTCTGACTAAAGAAAAAAAAAATAATGATACTAATGACCACCATATAATAAAAAAAATATAAAAATCATAATAAATAATAAACGCGGTAATAATACAAAAATAAAACAAACGCGTCCTTCGATCTCTCTTCCCGCGCGAAACTGATTAAATAAAAATATAAAGCTGCGTGCGTTTTATGGGCTTAGGAATCGCTGAGACTAAGCCCACCAAGAGCCTTAAAGCCTATGGCTTTAAGTCCTTGGCGTGAAATACCCCCAGCGATTTACCTTGCAAATTTTCTACCTCATAAAGGCTATTCCCTATTGGTCGAACGATGCGGCATTTTAAAAACTTTCGTGCTAATTTAGCATTATAATTGTTTTTAAAATCGCTCTGCTGAAAATTCCTACGATATACTTCCTGTCCCGGAATGAATTTGACCATATTACAACGGGTATTATAGGTCTTTTCATTCCTAAGGTAAGCCTTATGCAAAGTATCGCGCATCTTCGCCCTAGTAAGGGACATTTGCTCTGGTTTAGTAACCAAATTTAAATCCGGATCCTCTAGACTTCTCAACTTCCTCGCTATTTTATATACACTGCCATGTCCTACCATATTCATGCCAAACAGGGCAAAATACGGGGTAACTCCAATCGATTGCTGCACCGACGATCTGAGCGAAAACTCAATCTCGGACAAATGTTTGTCCCACTCAGACTGATCGTCTTGTAAATAAGACCGTATCGCAGCTAATATCGATTGGTTCACCCGTTCGGACGCATTAGCTTGCGGTGCGTGAATTGCCGTGCGTATATGTTTAAAAATTGTTAACCATCTCTGAAAATTCTTTGCTTATAAATTGCTTGCCATTGTCTGACACTATGGTTTCTGGTGTACCAAATTTATGAAACACTTCAGCAATTAAAAACTTAATAATATTTTTATTATTAGCTTTTGGCAGAGCTTTAAGCAAAACGAATTTTGTCAGATGGTCTAACACGATGAAAATATAACAATTGCCGTTTTTCGATCGGGGGTACGGACCTAAAAAGTCCATATATATGCGCTGAAACGGACGCTCAGAAATTGTTTCAGCGCCCATCGGTGGTCGCAGAGTCTTATTTGTTGGTTTTGACTCCTTACATATTTGGCAGTTCAAGACGAAATCGCGGACTTGAGCGTTTTGGTTTGGCCAGTAAAAGTACTCCTTTATGCGTCGGAGAGTTTTACCAACGCCTCCGTGAGATGCTTGCGGGGAGTTATGTGCCTTGTCTATGATGTGTTTCGTCAATTCCTGAGGCACCCATAGCTTCCATGAGAAATCCTCATTCAAGACCACGCCATCATAGGGTCGAACTCGCTTATAGGCAACGCCTTCAATTACTTTCAAATCTGGTAATTGCTCAGAATTTGCTTCAATTGTTGAGACAAGTTCAGAATAATCACTCGACTTGAAAGCAACTGAATCGAGATCGATCAGACCTTCTACATTTGCTGAAACTTCATCCATTTCGTAGCGTGATAGGGTATCGGGTACCACATTTTGTTTCCCCTGTCTATGTTCTATGGTGAAATTATACGCCTGCAAGTGTAGACTCCACCGGGCTAACCGGCCACTTAGGTCCTTATGTGACATAAGCCACTTTAGACTGCTGTGATCAGTTATCACAGAGAAGGGCATAAGTTCTATATAGGGCCTAAACTTCTTAATCGCCAAGACCACTGCCAGACATTCACGTTCAGTAACTGAATAATTCTTCTGCGCAGATGTCAATTTATGTGAAAAATATGCAATTGGATGCTCATTATCAGATTCGTCTTTCTGAAAAAGCACTGCGCCAATGCCTATATCTGACGCGTCACACTGAACATAAAAATGTCTGTTGAAATCTGGGTGAATAAGTAGCGGGCTTGAAATTAGAGCGTTCTTGAGGCGATCAAACGCTACCTTAGCTTCATCTGTAAACTTGAATTGTTTCCCCTTTTTCAGCGTGTCAAAGATTGGAGCTGCTATGGTCGCATAGTCGGGTATAAATTTTCTATACCAGCCTGCTGCGCCCATAAAACTCCGCACATGCTTTGCCGTTTTCGGATATGCAAAACGAGTAATCGTTTCCACTTTGGTAGGATCAGGTTTAATTTTGCCTCCTCCTATTATATAGCCTAGATATCTTAACTCCTTGAAACAGAATTTAGATTTTGCAACATTGATTGTTAACCCTGCTTTCCCCAGACTATTAGATACTTCGATCAGCAACTCCAGGTGTGTCTCGAAATCTGGAGATACTATCAAAAGGTCATCTAAGTAGACAAAAACTCTATCACGTAGTGCGGCGGGGATCACTTTATCCATTAACCGACATAACCTTTGGGCTGCATTACACAACCCAAAAGGCATGACAGTAAATTGATACAGTGGGCGCCCAGGCACAGTGAATGCAGTTTTTTCTCTACTAGATGGCTCTAGTGGTATCTGCCAGAAAGCGTCTTTTAAATCGACACTAGATATATATATCGTGTCTCCCAGCCGACTTAACAAGCCCTCAATGTGTGGCAAAGGATAGGCATCCTTGACCGTCAGTGCATTGAGTTTTCGAGCGTCCAGACACAGCCTGTTCTTTTCGCCCTTGCGGACTAAAGTGACAGGGTGATTCCAAGGACTCTCGCTAAGCTCAATGACACCGAGATCAAGCATCCTATCTAGCTCTGCAAACATAAGCGCTTGTACCGCTGGAGAGACAGGATAATGTCTATCTTTCACTGGGGTAGCATCTCCCGTGTCTATAGAATGAGTTTCTAATTGCGTTTTCCCTAGACCTTTTTTTGTATAGCAGGGGAATCTGGATATTACAAAATCTAGATTCTGGCGCTGTTCAGCTGTCAAGTTATGAGCTAAAACCTCGGGCGTATTTTCAGTCTCTTCACTGAGACTTATGCCATTTGTTGTTATGCTATCTATGTTGGCAAATAACTTGAAAACCTTCATAAAGTCGACTCCCAAGAACAACTCGCGACTCAAACTAGGTACTAAATAGAAATTTATGACCTGCGTTGTTTGGCCAAACTTTACACTAGCACGTACACGACCTACAATATCATGCTGAGTACCGTCCGCTGTCTTGATTATTGTAGAAAAGTCATGGATTTTAAGGCCAGCCTTCTCTACAAAATCAAGACAGTTGCGGCCCAGACATGTTACCGTAGCGCCGCTGTCGAGCAAACCCTCAATTTCATGCCCATTTAGCGTTATGCGGGTATATAGACGTGAGTCCTTACCCTCATAAAGCGATGCGGCTGAAATATCAAGTCGCAGTTTTTTCCGCGCTTTGTATCGCTCGCGAGCCTTCTTAATTCTATTCGATACTAGACCTAACCTACACTTAGCCTCATAATATTCACGCATTCTAACATGCAGAGGCTTAAGTTCCCTTACCCTTGGTTCTTCCACTATCTTAATCCTATCCTTATTTTCTAAAATCCTAACTAAACCTAAATTCTCTTGTTGTTGTTGTTGCGGCCTATTGACTGGGTCTAGACCGCTGTCGAACGCGCCTGCCCAGTTCGAGGCGTGTTCCGTGCCCTGTTTCCCTTGCACCTGGGACATTTGGGTGACACTACATCTTCCTGGCCACACCTAAAACAAAATACGCGTGTGACTGGCTCAGGACAATCCATGAATGCGTGACCGACAACCTTGCAATTCCAGCACTTGTACTGGCTTGTATCACGCATGGCATCCACTTCCAAGTATGTCGGCTCAGCAACATCTTCCTCACAGCTGACTTCATTCACCCTATGGGTGAAATTAGACCGCTGTGGGTAAAGTTGTCGCTGTGTGACAAGCAAATTTTCGGCCCTTCGTACCTCGCGACAAAACTCCGATAATGTTCGCAGATGTACGCTGAACATCATCTGCGCTAATGCAGGCTTTAAATTACCGCGCATTATTTCCACCAGCTGCTCTTCATCATACGGCGTTTGCTGTTGATTTCTTAACCTGATGACAGAGTTATAGAAATCGTCAAATGGCTCTTGAGGTAGCTGCCGGCGACTTAAGATCTTCATTTGTACCTGGTACTCTTTTTCATAGCGCCTATACTGAGCCAACAGTGCTTTTTCCAGCTCCTCCCAGGTTGTGACTTGAACTATCTTGCGGTAGTCCCAATACCAATCCAGTGCCGGCCCTTCTAGTAGCAAATGAAAACAACGCAATATCTCCCCATCAGGACAATTATAATCTCGTCTTAATGCGCTCACTCGAAAAATAAATTCTTGCACATTCATTGTTTTTGTTGTGCCGTCGAATTTCACGCCCCATTTATCCAACTTAAATTTATCTAGCGGCTCATGTTGCGTGGGCATAGCCCTTGGCAGATTGTAATTTTGTGGCTGATAAATCTGCGGCTGGTAATTTGTGGACTGGAAGTGTTGCTGTTGCCAATTTGGTTGCTGATAATTAGCCTGCTGTTGTTGCTGATAATTTGCTTGCGGCTGCGAATTTGATATTGGCCACCGGTCTGGCAGGTACTCTGGTCGTGAATCCCCTGAGACTGTACGATATTGAACCGCTACGTTTGGTGGCTGTGTTACGAAGGGAGCCTCGGCATTTACACGTATATTGTGTGGTGCAGGAATTAGTGGTGGCATCGCTGCTGGCTGCTGTAGGCAAGTGTTCTGCCTGTGCGGTGGTATATATGCATTTGCTTGTTGTTGTGGTTGCATATTTGCGTACCCAGTCACGACAGAAGGCCGGAAACCAACTGGTGGCTGGGGTATTGTGGACTGAGCTGGGCCAGATCCCCCTGGCAAATTTGCTGTAGCTCGGGACGTTCCTGGCCTATCTGCTGCTGCTGCTATGAAAGCCTGTTTCGCTTCATCCAACGCCTTTTGTATTTTAACATCTATTTCCCTCGACCATTTGGCTTGATTTAGGCCCACTGTTGCCTCAATCATTTGCTGTAGACCGCTGGGATCTGTAGATAATTCGGCTATTGGGCTATATACGGCTTCAACGTACTGGGCCCTATTCCCTGCAGTGGTACTGTTGAAGGACGACGAGTCTCTTATTTGCTCGTGCACTTCAGCATTGGCATGGTGGGTACTGGTCGTAGCGCATATTGGGTTGGCTGCAGTAAACGTTGTTGCCGTACATATATTTGCTGACGGGTTGGTCATCGTCGCCATAGTTGTAGTGGCTGTCATGACTGTGCTGCAAGTAGTACTCGCGCTGGTTGCAGGTGCGTTATTGGTGTCGGTCATCATCCTGCTGGCGCTGCGTGTCAACACCATTTAGTTCCGACCCCAGATGTGCAAAAAAAAAGATTAGCTAAAACCCACTAACTAAAAATTAAGAAAATTCCACTACAATCCCTAATCTATGCTGAAATTAAGGATTATTATGAAAGTAAATAAACAAAAGCGGAAAAAAATAAGAAATACAATTATGAAAAATATAAATAAAATAGCTAAAAGAAAAATTTATAACTAAAATATTAACCTATTAACCAAACAAGCCAAACCTAAACGCAAATGGTTTTCCAACTTGTTTGGGATAAAAAAAAAATAAAAAATTCAAATTATGTATATAAAAACCAATTTTAGCCTTTATAATTCAATTGGCCAAAATTATCATGCCGTATAATGCAATTAATATACATGAAAAATTAACACAATTGAAACTACTAAACCGGAAAAACCAAATAAAAAAATTAAATATGTAAATATGTAAATAGCTTTTCCAACTAAAAAAAGGAATTCAAACTCGCAATTTGACCCTTACGTGTGTTAATCGTTTTGAACCAATATAAACTACTAAAAGAAATGCACCAACGATAGCAAAGTATATCTATATCGAAATTAAGACAAAACGTCTAAACTGGAATAGATATGGGTACACTCAATAATTTTAAAATTCAAAATAATAATAATGAATAACCAAATGTAATAAATACCTATATGAAAAGTAAAATATAACGAAATAATAAGAGCGAAAATATAATAAATAATATAAACCAATAATTATAATCAACGATTGGATTTATAGTGCCAATGATCACAAACTGAATAATGATTTCTTTCAAACTCGGCGGAAATGCTAAAATTTTCCGATAGGCTGAAAATTACTCAGATAAAATCAAAATTAACTTTGTATTTATGCGGTATTTTCGGGGAAAAGAAAGGTAATCAAGGTACGTTTTTAGGTTTCTGTGTCGGCTCGTATGTGTGCTAACAGTAGACATATTTATACTTGAATGGTTTCAGGAGTGAACTAATAAGAAGATAAACTGTTGTCTTCACCCATCCACTAATTTATTTACCGCAACTGGTGTCAACCCCTGAGGTTTGTTGTACCAGGACTGGTCCCTAATTGGGGATAAGTGAAGAAATAAGCTTATTTCTAAACTTACTCAAAAGTTCTCGTTCCCCTCGTAACACGTTCCTTTGTAAATCAGCCCTTTTCTCAACAACTTGTGCAATTAAAATTATATTATAAATTTTTAATTTATTTTAAGTCTCAAGTTGTGTAGAAAAAAGTAGAATGCTAAGTCAATAAACCCCCATGACCACATCACTGTCATCCTATGTCGCAACGCGTTTCCAAGCTACTAAGGCTTGCGAAACGGGACTTACATAGGTGATGGTGGTGTGTCTCATACAAGTTTATTTGGCTCACCTCACATAGCAAAGTGTTACACAGTTACTCACTGGTTTTCCACAACCCGCGTCGCTACTGGATAGGGACTCTTACATAACCTACCAGGTCATACGCGGCTGTTAAACACCAGCCAATCACTGCTACCAAGAACCAACTTCTTATGGTTAGTCAGCTTTCGGGCCCCACGTTGGGCGCCATTTTTTTTGTAATATAGCATATATAGATAGATAATGTAGATGTTTGGTATTTATATGCATGCATACATATCCCCTTGTAGCACATATGGTCGCAGCTGATGTAACCATATGTGCGTTGGGTTACCAGACTACTGGCCGCGCTGGTATTATGGCGGTTGCTCCGGCTGAAGCTCGCCGTCTTGGGGGAGTTCTTGCCAGTAGTCCAGCTGGAATTTTATACATCTATATATATACATACACAAAAAAAAAAAATACCAGCTTCAAGTGTCTGGTGTTGCGACACTGGATAATAGTTTTGTTTGTTTAAATTGGAGCCCGAAAACAGACGCATCACTCCCTGATGTTACACGCACATACTTACTCTAGACACAAGAAACCCTCTGGCGATGGTTTTGCCAGGTAACCCTCCCCTTAGGAGTCTTTCGGCTCCTCCATGACATCCAGTATGGATCTGGATGTCCCATACACGATCCCTTGATACCTTTTTCTTCGCCTTACTTACCGCATGCTGAAAAAACTAAGCCTTCATGGCCAAAATACTACCAATTTTCAAATTATTATCAATATACACATGTTTATTTATATAAAAAAAAAAAAAAAAAGGTATAAAAATAAAAAAACAATTTGAAATTAAAGAAAAGAAATTTAATTAACCGACAAAGAAATTATGAAAATGATCAACTAAAAATTACTAAAAAAAATACAAATCAAAGAAAATACAAAATTTAAAAATTGAATCAATGTAAATAAAAAAATTAATTTGCAAAAAAACTAATCGAAACAAATGTATATAAACCAAAATATCAAACAAAAATTTCTCAAAATTTAAATAAAAAACTAACGAATAAAAAAAACCCCAACAGCAGGTTGGTACGGCCGTCCGTCCGTGGCGTGTCCTATTGACGCTCCGTACGTCGTCGCCGGTAACAAAACACCGTCACACTATATATAAACTTTCCACCTGTTTCGGTTTCGGAAACCCGCGGACTATGAAACAAAACTTTCGCGTGGCCCCAGATGAGCTCACCTAACTCACACAAAACGTATATAAGCGTCAAACGCGGTAGATTCCCTACGGAGCTATAGCGGCAAAAATCTATATATATGTATATAAAACCCGTACGTCACCGTTCGTCCAGTAACGTCCTGGTCTAAAAGTTTGGCACGATACCTGAAAGTTTGGTGTTGGCTGCTGGCTACTTCCTGGCCGGTTATCTGCTGCCCCTTCTCTCTACTGACCCTATGGCTTGGCCCTCCTCGTTGGCTGGGTGTATTGTTGCGTATGGGGATGATGTGTTTTTTTTTTATATATGCACAAGGTTTTGTTTAAGGTTTTTTTTTTTTGAATTTTATGTATTGGTTTATGCACTTATGTCTCTGTGCTCAGGTTTCAAAGTATGTTTGTGATTTTGTTACTAATGTTTATATTATGTACGTGACTGTGTTTATGTATATTTTTAAAAAGGTTTTGTTTAATGTTCTTATTTTTTTTGTTAAAGTTTATGTATTCTATTATGCACATATGTCACGGTGCGCACTTTTTTTGATAAAGTTTTCAAATGTATGTTTGTGACTGTCTTTATGTATGTTAGCCTTTAATTTTACACTATATGTTTAAGTTTAAAAATAAAAAAATAAAACTAGTTTAAAAAAAAACACAACCAAAAAAAATAACTCCACCCAGGAAAAAAAACGTCTTCTTTCCTCTCGACTCCAACTGTAATTAAATTCCTTTTTTTTCAAAACAAACTCCCGTAAGTAGCCTTTATTTTGTCCGCCGTCAGCATTCCTTTCTTCCAGGACCTTCTATTTCCCTCTTCTATTTTTGTTTACAAAAAAAAAACTCCCGCCACAACAAAGGTAACCCCACAGAAATTCCAAACTAACAGCTGATCACAACTGCCTTATCTCACAACAGGGTGCACATGACAGGCATCTGTGAGCCTAAATCAGAGGATCGGAAAACAGTACTAGAGATAGAATTATTTGGTATCGATACTTCAGCAGAACTGTGTATTGAGTTATTGACAGCAGTTTCCCTATGAAGCATGGTATGATGTTTCTGGTTGCATTTGAAGCAAAGATGTTCACTAGTACAATCTTTAACTTCATGTGACTTCGACAGGCAATTCACACAACAGTGAAATATTTTTATAGTTGAAAATCTTTCAGATACAGGCATATTTCTAAAACGTCAGCAAAATCTTAATAAATGATTCTGCTTTGGACACAAAACACAAGAAATAGATGAACTTTTAGTCGAAACATGAGCTTTAATTTTTCGATCACCTATTTTCTTTTAACTATCTGAACTCGTAAGATCGTGTATACAATCCAAAGTCTGAATTCGTTCAGTTAAAAATGAATCCAAGTCTTGTCATGGAGACAAGGCACATTTGTCCTTAACAGTGTGTTCCCATAAAATAACTGTATTCGAAGGTAAAAGTTGAATACAAATAAATACGATTATAGGATCCCAGTTTGTTGTATCCATTTGATACACAGACATAGCAGTCAAAAACCCATTAATTCCACGTTGAAGATTTTTTAGAGCGGAACTTGACTCTTTCGATACGGATTCTAAATTGAACAGACATATTAATTGATTATTGACCAACATTCGCGGATTCTCATATGTCGCCTTAAGTTTTTTCCGCGTAATGTCAAAACCAGCAGTAGCTAACGGACACTTTGACACAATTTCCTTAGCCTCTTTCCCACTTTTCTTCAATAAATAACTTAATTTTTCAATATTATTGAGACGGCTATTGTTAATGTACAAAGCCGTAAAAAGATCCCTAAATGTTGGCCACGAAAGATAATCTCCTTTGAAAATATCCGTATCACATGGCGGTAAAGGTAAATTATGCATCAAGTTGTCACTGCATACTACACCTATAGGTTCTTATTTATCTTTCAATTCATCCCCTTTTACACGTATATTCTTCATACACCTAGCATATGCGTTCAAAGTGTTCTCATACTTCCCTTCCGTTAGTTTTGCCTTTTGCTAAAGTTCTGAGTTCCTCCACTCCATCCTCATAAGTAATCTTCACTTTATCCCACAAAGATTTCAATTCATCACTCATTATTTCCAATGTATATAAGTGATGATCTTCGTCACGACTTTTTCCAAACCTCGCCTCAAATTTGAAAATGGCATCTGAAGCCCGTACGAAATTCTCAAAATGTTTCATTGTGAAATAATTCCAAAATTAAAATGTGTACTATGATAATGGAATAGAACGAATCTGTGTCTAATTTTGTATGAAAACAAATCAGAAAATTTTCTAAATCACACTTAAAGATCTATACAACTCAAACCGATCGACCGTTTAGTGAACAGCGAAATAAGAGCAAAGGGTATTAAGAAATGAACACAAATTGACTTGCCTGTATATTCGCAAATAATTACTTAAATATACAAAAATCTTTGTCGTAAAACAAATAATCTATATAATTAATTCACTTTAATCAAATTTGATTTATTTTACCCGTATGTGCGTGCACTTGTACAATAAAAGGCTAATTTTCCTTTTGTTTGAAATATTTTAAACCCAACTATTTTTGTCCCTCACTGTATTCATGTAAATCAATACATATGTATATACACCCACTTTTTTTTTTAATTTCTATCCGACGTACATACATATATTTAAATCAAATCTTTTATAATATTGTTACAAAGTTTAAAAATAGATTCAAATATAACGACAATGTGGCTATATGTACTTGGCAGCACTGCCAAATCATCTCTAAGTGTCAAAATGTTATAACCCTGGTCAACACAATGCAGATAATATTTGAATTAACGGAAATGGAATATTCCGGATACATCGTTGAGAATATACAAGATCATTCGAGGCTGTGCGATAATAAGTGTAAATAACAACAACGAAAAACCAAGCAACATCAATGCTAAGAGATGATGATTTATTCTTAATGATCTTGAACGCAAGTATTCGCTGCTAATAAAAGCTAAACATGTACACAAATATACACAGCAATATACACAAATATACACAGCAACATACACACATAGCACAAGCAGAAACAAAACTACCCAACTCACAGACCACTCATCCATACAACCGCATATAGTTACCATAAACAAAACACACAAGCCAGCATTGTCATATATACAAACACACGTATATAGCTACATGTTAAGTAAAGCACAACCAGCATTGCCAAATGTGCAGATTTATCTGCATTTTACAGTTTTTCTAAGCATTGAGCAGTTTTGCAGTTTTTTTTCTTTAAAAACCAGTTTTTCTATAAATTGTGCAGATTTTGCAGTTTTTACATTTTACTTTTTTACTCTTAATTTTGTTATTTTAATTCCAATTTCTGAAACCATAATTTTACCCCATTTGCTTAATATAACAGTGGCAAGGTTTAACTATACTTTTTTATACGAGTATGTAATTATCACATACATCTTTTTGCACCCCTGGCCACAAAGCAAGTTGAATTTTACCAAGGTGTATATTGCAGGTGGGAGCACGAGCTCACTAGCCTAACCTGATAAAACGTCAAACTTAGTAGTGTCGTTTAACGATTTTTGCAACTGTTACGCTGCGATTACTCATGCAAGTAGTGGCATGCCATTGTTGTATACGTATTATCAACGAAAAATTATTCGAAATAGTCGAATCTCATGCAATTTGCTTTTCTGTCTACACATGCCATTGATAGTTCATTTTCAAAATGGCGTCGAAGCGTAAACTTAAATTTTTATTCCATTTCAACTTTTTGTTTTGTTTGTTACCGAGTTCACCAAACAGGCGCATTTTTGGGGAAAAGGTTAGCATATATTATTATTAATATTATTTTAATAATATTAATGCTCTTTAATTAACAAACTTGCTATTTTTTATGCTAACTTGAATTTCAAGAAATACTGCATAATAATACATTAAATAAGTTAAAACTTTAATTAGTTTTACTGTAATCCAGAAAGTTTGCATTAAATTTTTGGCAGGGTAACATTGATTATCGTTTTGACATTTAGTGGCATGCAAGTGCCAAATTTTTACTCGCATGCAAAATTAGCTGCCACTGGAGCTGCCACTATAAAAAATGTATGTGTATTAGTAAAAAGTTGTAAGTGTATTGAATTTTTCGAACTCCCAGTGGCATGTGTAAACGCTAAGTTAAGGTAGGTTCTACAATAAGTGTTCTATTTTTGTAGAAATGGTTGTATCTGTTAGATAGATATGCCTTGTGTTTTTCTATGTACATACAAACAAATTTAAATTTTTAATTATTTGTTTCTATATAAATATGAGAACGACATCGACTTGTCGAGATTCTGGAACAGGCAGTATTATATCTGAAAAATAATGAACTCTTTTTGTTTATTTAAACCCTATGTACCTATATATTTTTTATTAAAATCAATTGCTTTAATATATGTAGATGTATATCATATTTAATTTGTTGTGTTATGTTTTTGTTTTAATAAAAAAATATGAAAAAAACTATATATTTTTGTGAATTTTTTATGTGCAGTTTTTTTACGTGAAAACCAGTTTTTTTTCTAAAGTTGCAGTTTTTTTGAAAAAGTTATGGCAACGCCTAGCACAACCAACAACAACCATGACCAGATGCTTCGCGAAGTTACCAGACGACGTCATTTTGCTATATAAAGTCGCTGCCAGTGATCAGCGGCATCAGTGTGATTTTAAATCTAGACGTGTTAACATCGCTAAGTGTTAATAAAGTAGTAAATAAAGTGTTGCCGCATTATATTTCTAAAATTAATTGTCTGTGTTTTTAATTTGATGCAATTAAACGAATCCTTGAAGGATAAGTAAAAAGCGTTTTTACGAAAAGGTCTAAAAACGTAATAATTGGTGTCAGAAGTGGAATTTCAAAAATAATTAAAAAGGACATTGCAATTTAAGGAAAAAAAAGGACATAAAAAATATAATTATGAAATTTGATGAGCTAAAAGTTGAACAGCTAAAAAAGGAGCTTAGCAAGTGGGAATTACCAACAGCAGGTAACAAGGCTGAACGGCAGAAGAGGCTGATAGATGAGTTTAAGAATCGCGGCATGGACATCGGGACATACGAGTTTGAGGACAAAGACGATGTAGAGGTATGTCCTCTTGCTACGAGCAGCAGCATGGACATAAATTCAATGTTCGCTGCTATGATGATTCAGATAAAAGGAATCAATGATGCACAAACTGCATCAAAAATCAGCAGTGACAAACTTGTAGCCGAAATAGCTGCAATAAAACAGAACTCAGGAATCAGCAGTGAAAAGCTTGTAGCCGAAATAACTGCAATTAAACAGAACTCAGAAATCAGCACTGAGAAGCTTGTAGCCGAAATACAGGAGTCAAATAGAGCCACGAACGAGACTCTGGTAGAGGTTTCTGAGGCTATTAATAGGAGGGTGGATTCTATTGAGAATAAATTCTCAGAGCTGGCAGATAGAGTCCAACATCTAGAAAGCGGTGGCCTAGAACAGCATGCAAAAGAGTTCGAAGAAAAATTTCATGCTCTAGAGGACAAAGTGCATAACCTTGAGCGTAGGGGCGGGACAGTACGAGCAGTTGCGGAGGTTTCTGCGTGAATAAAAGCGCCATGCTTTGACGGCAGCTTACCATTGGGCATCTTTAGATTCCAGTTCGAGACGATTGCTAGCAGAAATGGATGGGATGCGGAAGAAAAGGCCATAGAGTTGATTTTGTCCTTAAAGGGTACAGCCGCAGAGGTACTTGAGACCGTGCCAGTAAGCAGCAGAAACAACTATAATGAAATAATGGCAGCATTGCAGCGCAAGTATGGTGGTGAGCACAAGCGCGATTTATACAGAATGGAATTGCGATGTAGAGTTCAAAAGCCTAACGAGTCTCTACAAGATTTCGCGATGGAAATCGAGCGTTTAGTGCAGCTCACATATCCAGCCGAGAGTCACCCGTTCCTGGACGACTTTAAAACTGAGGCGTTCGTTAATGGCATTCGCGACTCTGATGTTAAACTGTCTGTGTGCGCTATGCAGAAATCCACTTTCGCTGAGACTGTTTCATTTGCGCTGGCTCAAGAGACTGCAAGGATGGTTTTCAAACCGCAGATATGCAAGGTGCGGAATGTGGAGGTTTTGTCTGAGGAGGATAACAGCCTAGTTGCTAGTTTTAAGGAAGCAATGCGACAATTGTTGGCGGAAAGTGCTACCAAAGAAAAGCCTAAGTGCTTTAACTGCGGAAAAATTGGCCATTTTCAGCGCAGCTGCAAAGCACCAAGAAAAAGAGGTAGATCTGTTTCGCCACCAAGAAACAGCAAACGGGTGAACCAAACAACATCACAAGATTCCCCGTTAAACTAAAACGAGCTAGCGCTAAGGGGCAAGAGCTAGCTCCCACAAACGAGGGCCCCACAATCTCCATATCAGTGATGCAGCAGAAGAATTACATCCTTACTGCGTCTGGACACGTCAACGGGGAAAAGCACGTACTTACCATAGACACAGGGGCGTCGCAGTCAATAATAAGGCCCGATATAGTAAAGGGGAAATGCGATCGTTTAAGCAATATACGTACAGCTACTGGAGAGCCTGCCATTGTCTATGGTAAGATTGAATTGAAGGTGACTATAGCCAACATCAACGTGAGGCATGTGTTTATTGTTGCCGATATTGTCGATGAGGTAATTATTGGAGTCGATTTTATGTTTAACCATGGCATTAATCTACACATGGGGCAACAGCTGATGATTTGGCGTAATGTGGAAATACCCTTTGATGGTGGCTATGACAGCAAGCCGCAAGTAAGAAAAGTATTTGCTATTGAGAGTCAGACGTTACCGCCGCAGTCCGAAACAGTTATATGGGCGCGTATGAAGGGAGATTGTGAGGACAATCGGTTGTGGGTTGTAGAACCAGCATATCTAAAGAGAGAGCTTATAACAGCAAAAGCTCTAGTAAAAACTAGTAAAGGAGGAATAGTCCCTATAAGAGTACTTAACTTGGCAGACCAGCAGAGGCAATAATAAACTGCGAGAGGAAGATAGAGCCTACCCACTTGTCCGCCAAAGAACGTGAGCAATTTGAGGAATACGTAGGAAAATGTGTAGCAGGACTGTCAGCGACAGACAGAAATATAGCCAAACAGTTGCTAAAAAGGCATGCCAGTATCTTCGCCATGGGAAACCAAAGCCAGGGTAGAACTGCATTGGTTAAACATGAAATTAACACAGGCGAAGCTAGGCCGATTAAACAGCCACCCAGAAGTGTACCCCTAGCAAAGCGAGATGAAGTCAAAGAGCTTGTAAGAGAAATGGAGCGTGAAGGCGTAATTGAGCCATCTTCTGGTCCTTGGAGTTCGCCAGTAGTCTTAGTTAAAAAGAAAGATGGCAGTACTAGATTCTGCGTAGACTACAGGAAGCTCAATGACATAACCAAGAAGGACAGCTATCCGCTCCCCAGAATCGATGACACTTTGGACACGCTAGCTGGTACGAAATGGTTCTCTACGCTAGACTTGCGAAGCGGATATTGGCAAGTGGAGATTGCAGAGAAAGACAAGGAGAAAACTGCCTTCAGCGTCGGTAACGGATTATGGCAGTTCAAAGTTATGCCATTTGGTCTCTACAATGCTCCGGCCACATTTGAACGCCTAATGGAGAAGGTACTGAAAGGACTCTACTGGAAGACATGCTTGGTATATCTGGATGACATAATCGTGATGGGGAAAACTTTTGATGAACACCTCAAAAACATGGCAGAAGTTCTTCTACGGATATCATCAGCTGGATTGAAACTCATCCTGAAGAAATGTGCATTGTTCCAGAAAGAAGTGAAGTATTTGGGGCATCGTGTTACAGCAGACGGAATCTCAACAGATGAAGATAAAATACAAGCAGTAAGGGACTGGCATCAACCTAAAAATCTTCATGAATTGCGCAGCTTTTTGGGCCTTTGTACATACTACAGACGCTTTATGCCAAATTTTGCCAGTGTAGCTGCAAGCCTGCATGAGCTGACAAAGAAGTCGAGACCAGAAACTTAAAGGATTATTGTGTACGTCACCAATACTAGCGTATCCCATACCTGGAGAAAAATTTGTGCTGGATACTGATGCGAGCGGCTATGGCATAGGGAGCGTGCTATCCCAAGTAGTTAATGGCACTGAGAAATTCATAGGATACTATAGCCGTGTACTCTCAAAACCTGAGAGGAACTACTGTGTGACACGACGTGAGCTTCTGGCAGTATTGGAATGCATTAAACATTACCATAAGTACCTGTATGGTCAACACATTACATTAAGGACTGACCATTCTGCACTGAGATGGTTATTGCAGTTTAAAAATCCTGAAGGGCAACTGGCAAGGTGGATTGAGCGCCTGCAGAGCTACGACTTCAGTATTGGGCATAGAAGGGGCACAAAACATAACAATGCGGATGCTCTTTCAAGAAGATCCTGCTGTTTAGAGTGTAAACATTGCGTTAGAACCGAACTAAAGGAAGGCGTTGTTGATGTTAGGCTAATGCACATCGACTCTGATGAAGACTGGTCAGCGGCACAGAGGGACAGTATACTGGGGAAAATTATAGCAGCCAAAGAGGAGGACAGAAGACCGTCCCGGAATGAAATTTCGGCTGAGAGCCCACTCGCCAAATCTTATTGGACTCAGTGGAACAGCCTCAAGGTTATAAAAGGGTGCCTATACCGCGTATGGGAAAGTGTAGATGGCAAAACAACTTCAAATTTGATAGTTGTGCCATGCTTCAAGATAAGTAAAGTTTTGCAAGAATTTCACAATGGACCTAGTGGCGGTCATCTTGGAGTAACAAAAACACTTGAGAAACTGAAGCAGCGTTTTTATTGGGTTGGATGTCAACAAGCCGTAGCCGACTGGATAGCAAACTGCCCACAGTGCATAGCAGCCAAAGGCCCAGTAAGAAGAAGCCGGGAACAGCAACAGCAATACAACTCAGGGGCACCATTCGAGCGGATCGCAATGGATGTAGCAGGTCCTTTTCCCGTCACTGAAGCCGGAAATCGTTATGTTCTTGTGGTAATGGACTATTTCAGTAAATGGCCAGAGGTATATGCTATACCTAACCAAGAAGCAAATACAGTTGTAAATGCATTCGTCAACAACTGGGTATGTCGCTATGGTGTCCCAATAGAATTATATTCCGACCAAGTAAGGAATTTCGAGTCTGCCATATACAGGGAAATGTGCGAATTATGGGATAAAGAAAACCAGAACAACGCCGTTGCATCCACAGTCTGATGGCATGGTAGAGAGGTTCAATCGCACCTTAGAAGAGTACCTGCGAAAAGTGGTAAGCAACCATCAGAGGGATTGGGACGAGCACATTCCCAAATTTTTGATGGCATATAGGTCAGCTGTACACGACTCCACATCGAGAACGCCAGCTAAAATTATCTTCGGGACGGAATTAAAACTGCCTGGTGAGCTGGAATTTGGTGTTAAGCCAGCTGTAGAAGAAGGAGCCACTTCGTCCCAAGAGCAGGAGAACTTGAACGAACTGCATGATTTCGTGCGTAATAGAATCAACATGGTCAGTGACAAGATGAAGGCTAGATATGACCGCGCAGCAAATTCGGAGGGATTTATGGAAGGTCAATTGGTTCTACTTTATAACCCACAACGGAAGAAAGGATTGTCCCCAAAATTACAGACTCACTGGGATGGCCCGTATAAAGTGATTAAGAAAGTGAATGACGTTGTGTACCGGATACAGAAGCACAATAGCCCAAGGTCGAAAATGAAGATAGTACATCTCGAACGATTGGCGCACTATGGAAGAGGTGATTGTATGCCTATTCGGGTCGAACAGGCTTAAGTGGGCGGCAGTGTTACAAAGTTTAAAAATAGATTCATATAACGACAATGTGGCTATATGTACTTGGCAGCACTGCCAAATCATCTCTAAGTGTCAAAATGTTACAACCCTGGTCAACACAATGCAGATAATATTTGAATTAACGGAAATGGAATATTCCGGATACATCGTTGAGAATATACAAGATCATTCGAGGCTGTGCGATAATAAGTGTAAATAACAACAACGAAAAACCAAGCAACATCAATGCGTAGAGATGATGATTTATTCTTAATGATCTTGTACGCAAGTATTCGCTGCTAATAAAAGCTAAACATGTACACAAATATACACAGCAATATACACAAATATACACAGCAACATACACACATAGCACAAGCAGAAACAAAACTACGCAACTCACAGACCACTCGCACATACAACCGCACATAGTAAACAAAACACACAAGCCAGCATTGTCATATATACAAACACACGTATATAGCTACATGTTAAGTACAGCACAACCAACAACAACCGTGACCAGATGCTTCGCGAAGTTACCAGACGACGTCATTTTGCTATATAAAGTCGCTGCCAGTGATCAGCGGCATCAGTGTGATTTTAAATCTAGACGTGTTAACATCGCTAAGTGTTAATAAAGTAGTAAATAAAGTGTTGCCGCATTATATTTCTAAAATTAATTGTCTGTGTTTTTAATTTGATGCAATTAAACGAATCCTTGAAGGATAAGTAAAAAGCGTTTTTACAAAAAGGTCTAAAAACGTAACAATATGTATGCTTAGTTAATTTTATTTAATTTCTTTTAGTTGTCAGTCCGCGTAAACAAACTCACTCTTGACAATTTTAGTATGCTACTCTTTTATTGCACAATGCACATTAAAGTAATAATAAGGGTATGTAAATTGTAAATTCACTATTTACAATTATCACCGGCACTGTTTTATCTTGTCTCTTAATTTTATCAAGCTGTTGTAACATACATATGTGTACACTTAGAATTAATGTTTTTCGTGTATATGTTTGTATGGCCGTATATTATTTTTGGCACTAAAAATCAACCACCTTTTAAGCTGGATTCACCCATTGTTTCGGAACAAAAAAATTTTTTTTATATGTAGTTTGACGTCTCTCTTTTTGAGAGAGAGAGAGAGATCGAAAGAGAGTTAACTTTGTTCGGAACATGAATTGGTTTAATTTTAATTCAGTGGTGGGCACCGTCAATGTATTGGTAAATTGTGTATGTGTTGAGCTTGCGAGCTACCCACCAAACAAAAAGCCAAGCGTTTGAAAGATAATGGTGCATTATATATTTATACATAAGTAGCAATATTTTCTAAGTTGACAAAATAACGTTGATCCCGTAAAACTATTAATTAAAAATAAAACTTTTTCTAAGTAAACAGCCAAATGCAAAAAATTAAAACAGATAGAATAATAATTTGTAATGTTTTCCATTCAAGAAAAAAAATATAAAAGAATGGTTGCTTCCTGGAGCATAACACTGAATATTCGCAAAAAATATAATACGCGGTTGGATGTATCAAACTTAATAAGTTTTGATATTTGTCGGCATGGAAGATCATTTTCATAGGGGAAACATATTCAAAATCTTTTTGTTAAGATTTTGCACAGACTAATTAATAAGACTAAGTGTATTACTAAATTAGGAGAATTAGTATAGTCCGTTATTGGAGAAAAATTGTATAAAATGCATTGTATGAATTATTAAATGCATTAAATGATTGTTTATGACGAAATTTTTTTCGCATATCATCATGATTGAAATTGTTTGCTGGACAAATATTCTGGAAAAAAATATAAAACAATTCGTAAGCATCCGCCTGATATTCATTCGTCGCTGTCTCATCGACGACTAAATTAAAGAGGGTAAGAAAGCGTGTGAATGATCTCAGCACAATTGTGCTATGATCGAAGTTTGTGAATCGTTTCAGAACAAACTCTCAAAAACCTAAAATTGTTTCGGAACAAATTTTTTGTTCCGAAACAATGGGTGAATCCAGCTTTACTCACAATTTACTAACCTGTTTTCGATGACCAAATTCGGCCCTGTAGCAGAAATTAGCCGGCGAAGTAAAAAGGTTGAAATAGCTACAAAAAAAAAACTGTATCTTCTCATCTGTCCCCTTAATACTATCCCTTCGATTTCAGTTCCGGCGCAATGCATTGCATATGTAGGGGCCATCCCCTGAGTGCTGGTCCTACACCTAAAAATAAAAAATAAAAAAAAATTAAATTTCAAAACGATTCCTTGTGAAGGGTATAGGTATTTGCGATGAATTCTTGTATAAAATCCGGTTCGTAAGGACCAATGTTTCGGCGTATATAGTTATGTGTTTGAAAATTAAACAAGTTGATCTCTTCGTTGTATCTTTTCACCTGCACACACCTAAAGGTGTGTGATCTGAATGTTTTTATGTTTTTCAACCTACTTAAAATTAGACTCGAGTCTGCATAGCAATGCGGATTTTTACTAGAATTGTAATTGAAGGTTGTGTGAATTTGTTGACATTGCAAATTCACAGACATTTCTTAGACGGAATATGAGATGTATTCATATGAGATGTATTCATTAGGGTGTATTCAAAATAGTGTTACAAAATAATGTTTAGTAGGGTGGTACGAGTACTTATATATGACTCCTCCACACTCAGTGTCAGCAGTCCCTGCTGAAATGCATTTTTTCTTCAATTACAATTCTTTACAATGATTTATTTTTTTAAATTAAAAAAAATACTTAAACATTAAATAGTCAATACTCAATTTATTTGGTCCATATAGCTTACCGGGTTTAGGTTCGGTAGTATTTAATTCGATATTTATATTTGCATTTTTATTTCTTTTACAGTAACTTTTATAAACCAAAAATAATACAATTAGACTTAATATTAACACGACTAACATTATGTTTATTAACACGACTAACATTGTTTATTAACACGACTAACATTATGTTTATACCACATTCTTATGATACACTAATTCTTCGATCTTTTTAATATTCTCAAATCGATTTAATTTGATTTTCTCAAAATTTACTTCTTCTTCAAAAACTATTGTTGTAAAATCATTATTTGGATAGATAAATTTTTCGTCTACAGTACTATTTTTATTTTTATAAGTTATGTTTAATGTTTTCAATTCGCAATTATAAAAATTTATTAAATGATTTTTATTTATAACGATATTCCTGTTATCACAATTCTATGTTATCACCAGAGAAGACAAAAAAAAAAGCAATATTCAATACTTTTACACCAAAAAAAAAAACTTAAAAAAGCAAAAAAATATATATAAAACAGCAAAAACAAGCACATAAAAAATGTTTTATTCTAATTGTTCCATATCATCAAAATTATTACAATATATTATCATGTGGGCTTTTATGTTTTCAAGTTTGAATTTCCTACGTTGATCTGTTAAAAGAGTTTTGTATAAGGAGAAGCTTCTTTCCACATCGACGGAGGTTGACGGTGAAAATTTAAATTTGAGAATTTCATTCGAGGACAAACTTTTTACATAATCATCTTTTGGAACGGTGCCAGACTCTAAAATATATTTTATTTCCAAAAACTGCTGAAATCCGGGATTTCTTTTTAATATTGCCTCAAATTTCTTTTTATATTGTTGGTCCTCGATCTTGCATAGTTCGTCAAAAATTGTTGATATAGTGTTAGTGCTCTCTGAAATTAATAATCCCGCAGTTTGCAATTTTTTTATAGCAACCAAAATGTGTGCAAAATTGTATTTTAGAAATGCAAGCTGGGAACTTAGTTCGGAGTTTTCAAATATTTTTTTGGCTTGCGCAATGGAGTCCGCATCTTGACTGTCAAGTTCAAAAACAACGGCCTTAACTTCCTCAAGATGTTCAGCGTAGTACATTGCCGCTTCTAACCAAGTACCCCAACGAGTTGGGCATGGAGACGGTGGAAGTCCCAAATTAGGATACATATTTAGAAAAAGTTGTTTTCTTCGCAGTGCCTGTAAACATATTTTTTTAACATATCTTTTTAGAATCATATAGTCGCAACGAATAGCATTATTTATCTTAAGGAAAATATTTTTAATATTGGAAATCAATTTATTGACTTTTTCAAAGTTTGTTCGAATGAATTCAGCTAGTCGATGGATACCATGTGCAAAACATGTCAAATGAAGCATTTTCGGATACATTGCCTTTAGAGAAGATATTCCACTTAACATATATGCAGCTGCATCAGTTACTACAAGTAACACTTTGTCATATTTAATGCCTAAATACAGAAAATTAATATCAACTTTAAACTAGATTTTTTTACATTACCATCAGGCCACAATATTTGTAAGGAATCATTACAGAATGCTGCAATAGATGTTCCATTTGCCGATTGAAGTACTTGCATATTCAATAAATAAGGTTTATTGTCTTTCAAATCTTCTAAGATTCCAAAAATAAAATTTGCAACGTATCTTTGTTCGCTGTTCGTACTTTCATCTACAGAAATCCATATATATTTGTCTTTGGCTGCTTCACGCATTTTTTCTATAGACTCCCTATACAATTGTGGTATGTATTTTTGGCGAATGCAAGTTTCGGACGGAACCGACATTTGAGAATATTTCTCAATAAAATTTTTGAAACTCGGACAACTAACTTTTTTTATTGGTATATTGGATTCTATCAATGCCTTACAAAGATTCCGTGAATAGTTTCTGTGGACGGTTCTCTTGTTTCGAAGACGCCAATTGGTGTTTTCCACATCTTATATGTTGTTCCACATTACACTTTTTCGAACTATTTATTTTGCAGCAGCATATATTGCAAAAAAGCCAGTTTTCTTTAATCTTGAAGACTCCTTCATATATTTTTACCATTTTTAATAATAAATTTCTATTACTTTTCTCTTTCGGCATTTTTTAACTTTTTTTATTTATATTTCTAACAGCCTACTATGATTTCAGTTCAAGGCGAATTTATACCCGGTGAACTTTACAGAATAGATGATAATTTTTTTTTGCATTTTCATCATGGTTGGATGTCAAAATACAATACTTGCTTTGTGAATTTGACACCGTACAATGATTTTGCAAAAACAAAGTGCTTGTGGTTTTTGTTACGTGTTGTACTTGTTTTATTAGTGAGATTACCTGTATGAATTTGCGTTGTTTCAGTTTATTGTTTTTTAAAAGAAAACAGAGTTGTAAAGAAGGTAGTAGCAAGTGCGTGCTCATAAGATTTTTTAATGCAAAAAGGGGAATTTTAAACAAAAAATCTCTAAAATAGCAAAAAAGGTACAACGTTGAAAAAGAAGCAAAAAACAGCAGGTTTCATAAAAAACAGCAAAAAAAAAGCATTTTAGTCTTCTCTGGTTATCACTGTACTGTTAGCATTTTTAACTAAAATTAAATCGTCGTCGATAATTTCGACACTAGTTATATTATTATATCTTAATTTACAGCGGTTTTTTATAATACAATTTTTGCTTACTTTTACTTCATTTAGATGTGCGTTTCCTTCGTAAGTGTAAGTTTTATTTTTAATAGTAACTATCAATTCGCTATTGTCGTCAATTTCTACATATCTGTCATTTGGTAAGGGGGTGATTAACTTTAAATCTGTTACAAGAAAATCAGTTGGAATTTTTATCGCAATAATCAGTGAGTTATTAATGTAGTTCATCACGCCCATTTTAATAAGTTTAAGCCTGAAATAGTCGATGTTAAAGTTTTCTATTTCTTCCGGTGTTAGTACGTCGGGCTGAATAATGTTATTTCTAGCTGATGCTCTATTTGCCTGAATTTGAGTAATTTTACTCTCTAGACTTTTTAATTTAAGTATCTGGTCCATGTACAAAAGTCTCCTCACTATTTCATTGTTCCGTTTTTTCACTTCTTCAAATGTTTGATTTATTTTGTCTCTATCGCTTCCTACTGCTTTTATAATTGGTGGAATTTCCTCGTCGAAATGTGTATTAATTTTCATTATGGTTTTCCTGAAATTGGTATTTACGTTTAACCTGTGTTTTATACATTCTCTTAAATTTATTATTATCAGATACTAAGTAATTACTTTCTACCCTATAATTATTTGCTTTTTTATACCTAGGTTGTGCCTTGCTGACTCTGTAATTTTTTACATATTTGTTTCTGAAATTGAGGTTACTTTCATTTCCCTGATTTTTGTTTATTGCGTTAATTCTCGCTATTTTTTCTTGATGAAGTTGTTCTGAAAACTCTTTTAAATCTTCGCGAGCTATTAGATTAGTAATGAAGTGTATCGGTTTTGTTTTTGTGGTAGTATGAATTGTGCTATTATATGCTATTATTGCCTTGTAAACTTTTTCTTCCAGATTGTTTTCGTTATTTGGATCAGCATTGAAAAGGCGTATGTGCTCATTGAGTGTCGAGTGTAGTCTCTCAACGTCCGAGTTCTCAGTTTTTAGGTACGCAGTGGTCAAGTGAAAATCTATTCCGTTCTCTCTAAGAAATTGTTTAATATTTAGTGTGTCAAATTCATTGTCCATCACGATTAGCCTTGGTTTACCCAGGTATTGAAATCGTTTATTCAATCCATCTATAACAGAGATCCAAGTTCTGTCTCTTAATTTTTCAGCTGTAGCATATTTTGTAAGTTTGTCTATGCTTGTAAGGTACATTTCGTTTCTTTGGGGATATCACAACTCTATGTGCACTATATCGTTTTGTTTTTCAGGGCTGTCTGTCACATTAAACGCATGTTTAATAGGGTGCCTGTCAAATTTTGGTGTGTTGCATATTTCACAATTGTTGATATATTTTTGAATTTCCTTTTGCAAATTGGGGTAATAGCATCTTTTCTTTAAATTATTGAATACTTCATTTATTCCGCGATGATTGTTCTTAAGGTGTTCAGTTTCAATCCTTTTAAGTATAATTTCCTTGTCCGTAATGTCTTCTAACCATGATTTGGACCTTAAAATTCTTAGATTCCTGTTATTTGCAAAATACATTCTATAATAACCTTGAAATTTCAAAAAAGTCTGCCATTCGCACAAAAAATTACAACAAGTCCCTTTTCTGGGAGACACTCTCGCATTGTATTCTTTATGTCGGTTTCTTTTGTTACCATTATAAAGTTTCTTATTTTGTTTTTATGAATTATTTTTAATTTCCTAGATTCCCTAGTTGCGTAATCTAGAATGATCTGATTTTTAAACAAATTAAGGGGGTTTTCCGTAATTGATATAAAATTTGTATCATCAGTATCTGCACTGTGAATCGTTTCTATATCATTACTATCGTTGGCCTCATCAGAGTTAAACAATTCATTAAGGTTAATAAAAATTTTTAACTCCGAAACCGTTTCGCTCGGCGTCGTATTTCTCTTAAAGTCATATATCATTCTGCTTAAACTGTTTGCCACTATATTTTCTTTGCCTTTTATATACTCTATTATAAAGTCAAACTCATTTAATTTTATCTTCCACCGTTGTAATTTCGAATTTGGTTCCTTCATATTATTTAGCCAAACTAGTGGTCTGTGGTCAGTTCTTATTGTAAACCTACGGCCATATAAGTACGGGCGAAAATATTTCGTTGCCCAAACCATTGCAGAGTTCTTTTTCAATTGTACTATATCGTTGCTCGTGACCGTTCAGGGAGCGACTTCCATAAGCAATGGACTTATTATTTTGCGTAAGCACAGCACCTAGTGCGAAATTGCTTGCATCGGTTGTTAATGTGAAATGTTTTTGAAAATCTGGGTGAGCAAGTATGGGGTAATTTTTTTAGCAATGTCTTCAGTTTATTAAACGATTCTACGTATTCTGGATCGTTTATATTTATTTTGGAATTCTTTTTTAAATATTTTATAATATGATGAGCTATTTTAGAATAGTCTTTGATAAATCTCCTATAGTACCCAGTTATTCCCTGAAATGATTTAATCTGCTTTTGAGTTTTAGGTAGTTGAATGTCGTTAATGGCTTCGATTTTTTTTTGGATTAGCTTTAATTCCATCTGGGGTAATTATGTGACCTAAGAACCAGTGACCTGCGCTGAAGGATTTTCATCGGCGGCGGCGGCTGGCACAAAAATCGTCGGCGGCGGCTCAAATTCGGCTGTCAGCCGACAATTACATCGGCTAGAAGTTTTTTGCACGGCTCGTACTAAAAGACGGCTAAGCCGGCTTAAATGTAGATAATTTAAATTTTATTTTTAGACCTACTGTTGTTGAAACTTAACAAATATTTTATCTGGTACAGTTGCCCAATAAGCACTAAAAAAATTAGAATTAAAGTAAAAAATGTATGCCGATATATACGTTTTATTGGTCTTTAAGAACATGGTTGACTAAATCATAATTGTCATGAACGAAGAGAACTTGCTTCACTGTTAAGGGGTTCAAATTTGACCTTTTTGCCGTTACTAGCGATCCAGCGCTAGAAAAGGCTTCTTCTGAAGATGCACTTGTAGACGGTATACTTAGAATATAAGCAGCAAGCTTTGCAGTTTTTGGGTACTCCTAAAATACAAAATTTATATTGTATACAGATTTGATGCAATTTACCGAGATTATAAAGACGATTACTTTTTCATTATTTTTCCAAAAGTTGTAGGTGTCTGTGTCATGACCTGTCATTGCAAAGTATTTCAAAACTTCAATTTTAAGTGGATCTTCTTCTTCGTTATTTGATGTAGCTAATACAAAAGACGCAATGGTCCAGTTAGATGTTGCTTTGTCTTGTTTCTGAAAAAAAAGCTTATCGTTAAAATTTATTGCATAAAGAATTTATTTTTAATCTCATTACTCGTCGTTTTGTGATATATGAGGATGTTGGCATATCTAAAACGTCACCGTTGTCATTCATTGCCTGTACTTCTTTAATAATAAGTTCCGTTCGTGTTATTCCTCCATCGGGGTCATCATCTGTTAACTCGTCGTACAAACCAGTCATGTTTTGCGGGAAATTTTTTTAGCCACTTATTTATTCTCTGCCAATTTTTTTGTACGGGATCTAATAAGGCCGCAACAACGTGAGTTTTGCATATTTTTAATCTTTTTTCAAAGGCAATCATTGCATAGTTATATATATTTATACATTCTTCAAAGCTTGCAGTTTTATAGTTTTCTGCTAGGCAGTCCAAAATATTTTCGTGAAATACAATATTGCAGCTAATAGTTGGATATTTTCTTCCTTGAAAGTGTTTTGTAGCATTTTCAAAGATTTCTAAGAATTTCAAAAATTCGGCCAATAATAACTTCTCCATATTATTAAGGGCAAGGTCTGTCTTTCCAATTTCAACCAAAGCTATATTTACGACTTTTTGATTTTTAGAAAAACTGCGAAACATGTAACATAAGGTGTTCCACCTAGTGTCATTCGAGTTTTTAAGGGTTTCCATAGATTTCTTTGCCAAATCGCAGTCAATATCGTTGTGCTGATCATCAAAAAGTTTAAACTGCTCCTCAGTCTCTATGACATTGTACAGGTCCGTAGCCTCGTTTAGTGCACTGAATACATCGTCATCCTCAAAAGCATTTTGAATTTTTAATACAATTTCTGTATTATAATTTAGGCATTTAAAAATGCGTTTTAATTTATTTGTTATATCATGGAAGACACCGAATTCTCTGTTTTGCAAAATATCATGCACAATTAACCTGTGCAAGCTGTGACTAGAACAGCCAAGCCTCTTCATATTAGCAAGTTTCATGGCAGCAATTATATTACTTGCACCATCACTTATCACAACAATTTGTTTCTTATCAAGCTTAAAGTCGATTAAGGTGTTACATATGTTTTGCGATATTGTGTATTTATTATGCGGATGAGGAAATGTTTCCGTTTTCAAAGTGATATAGATTGGTTGAAAACGATGACAGAAAATGGCACGAATATTTATATAGCTTCGTTTTTTGTAAGAGTCCGTCCACATATCTAGAACTACTGAAACGTTTTTCGGGCTGTTTTTTATAATGTACTCCTTTATGGTATTTTCATACGTGACGTACACATCTTTTAAAGCTGATCGACTAAGAGTTGTGGCAGATGGCATTTTAATATTCGGTTTAATAGCTTGCATGTAATTGATAAATCCGGCCTGTTCAACAATATTGAATGGTCGAAGGTCTTTGCAACACATTTGTACGAGCAGACGAGCATTGGCATATTTATGTGTTTCTTGTTTGCTAAGTAAGTATTTATTCCCAGAAAGAATTAATTTTGTTCTTTTACAAGATAATTCTGTTATTTTTGACGTTATATTGATATAGTGAAAGTTTCGCAAATGTTGACTTAGGTTTGAAGTTGAAGTGCACACTCCGAATCTGAAAGTATTTTTATTCAAAATCTACACAAAACGTTTTGTGTAGATTTTGTTTTTCATTGTGCCTTTTTTATATACTCTTATCGTTTGGCAACGGCAGACTAATTGTATGAAGGTGGAAAAACAAAATAGATTTATATCGAATAAAATTTGTTTGTTGTGATAATACAATATTTTTTAAGCTTAAGGTCTTTATGATATATATATATATATATATATATATATATATATATATATATATATATATATATATATATTTCGATATTTCGTTAGCCTTTGGTTAACTTCTTCAGGAATTTGTTATAATTTGTTGTTTTCTTTCAATTGAAAAAAATTTTTTGATTACAATTCTAAAAAACAATGTGTATAATAAAATTGAAAAATTGCCTAAATGTGAAATAACTACATAAGTCTATATGTTCATATATATGAATATTAACTAATATTAGTGAAAAATTACATAAAAATTGTAATATACATATGTATGCAAAAATAAAATGTTATTATATATAATACATAGCTTTGATATTATTAACATAAAAAAACAATGAAAAAACACATCGTGTGTCACTGAATTTTAAATATTACAAATACAAAATGTTAATAACATAAAATAATTCTAAATATTATGTTATTAAATATTAACATAATGTAAATTGAAAAATACAAAAAATTAACATACATGGATGATTTTAAATAGTTTAACCAACACCAATACATTCATATTATTTTAATATAACAAAAAACAATGAAAAACAATTAATATATATTACAAATTTTTATAAAAAAATATAACTGCCAAAACAATTTTTATATATATGTATATATATATATATATATATATATATATATATATATATATATATATATATATGTATATGTGTAATGTATTCAAAAATGAAAATGTTTTACATAAAAAACAACATAAGCAATAAATTCCAATAAACATACACATATAACATACATATACACATACATACATATACATATATATGCACATACATATACATATATATGCATATACGAGTATATACATACACATACATACATACACTTATAAATATACACATACATACACATATACATACATACATACGTACATACATATATACATACATACATACATACATACATACATACATACATACATACATACATAAATACATACATTATTCTATAGAGGACTTTCGAAGCATAGTTGATAATATAGTAACAGATGCAGCCACCAAGAACCCAGTCATAATAGCAGGTGACTTTAATGCGTGGGCTGTTGAATGGGGCTGCCCCTTGACGAATGCAAGAGGTAGAGTGCTCTTGGAAGCCTTTTCTGCATTGAGCGTTGTACTCATGAATAATGGGGTTGAACAAACTTTCAGACGAGGTGATGCTGGTTCGGTAATTGACATTACGTTTGCCAGTAGCAGCATCACAAGCCAGGTGAACTGGAGAATATCTGACATTTATACTCATAGCGATCATAGCGCTATAATCATAGATGTACAAGACGAACAGCACCATGTGGCTGTACAAGCACGAGACTTGACAGGCTGGAAGATAAATACCTTTGATAAGGTAATCTTCGCAGCTTGTATGGAGAACATGCAACTGAATGGTTCGGCTGAAGATATGGCAGAACAATTAGTGAGCCATATCACGAGTGCGTGCAATGTGAGCATGACGAAGCGTAAAAGGTCACCAAATAAGCCTCCAGTTTACTGGTGGAATGGTGAAATTGCTAGGTTGCGTTCGGAGTGCATAACCTCCCGAAGGCAGTATACAAGGACGCGAGGTAGTCTAGAGAACAGTGTACACCATCAAATATATAAGGATAAAAGGAAAGCGTTGAAGATTGCAATACGTAGGAGTAAGCGCAGTTGTTTCCTTAATATATGTGAGGAATTAGATGGTAATCCTTGGGGCCTTGCATATAGACTGGTAACCAAGAGACTTAAATGTCTTGGTCCATCGCCGCCAAGAGAGGAGCCTATTCTCAGGGGAATTGTAGATCATCTCTTTCCCCAACAGGAAATTCCTACGTGGCAAAACAGCTATTCGGCTGCATTTTCCGATATTCCTCCGGTTACGATTTCCGAGATAGAAGGCGCTGTCTCGAAATTTAAAGACAATAAGGCGCCAGGCTTAGATTGTATTCCAAATATGGTGCTAAAAGAAGCTGTCAAACTCCACCCTGAGTACTTCTTGAAGGTAATAAGCGCATGCTTGAGCCAGGGAATTTTTCCAACAATGTGGAAAAGACAAAAGCTGGTACTGTTACCCAAGGATAATAAGCCGCTAGACGACCCCTCCTCTTATCGTCCACTGTGTATGATAGATACGAGTGGGAAACTGCTAGAAAGTATAATCTGTAGAAGATTGGAAGACTGTGTTGAAGCTAAGAATGGTTTATCAAATAACCAATATGGCTTCAGGAAAGCAAGATCAACAGTGGATGCTATCAAGGTTGTAGTAGAAACTGCTGCTAGGGCTATCCAAGGGGAGCGGTGGAGAAATGGAACTAAGGAGTATTGTGTAGTCGTAACCCTAGACGTAAAGAACGCCTTCAACACGGCAAACTGGGGACGTATTGTTGAAGCCTTAGCAAGATTAGACATCCCAGGGTATTTACTGGCAATTATACAGGATTATTTCCGAAATAGAGAGCTAGTTTATGACACCGATAAAGGTACTAGGAGACGCCAGATAATTGGCGGCGTGCCTCAAGGATCAGTACTTGGCCCACTACTGTGGAACGTCATGTACGATGGAGTATTGAGGTTAAATCTACCTGAGAAGGCAAAGATAGTTGGATTCGCAGACGACATAGCGTTAGTATGTGAAGCAAAAGAGTTGCTAGAGGCGGAAACCATTGCAAATGCCAGTATTCAGATCGTTAGGTCTTGGCTCAGGTCAATGGGTCTAGCTCTAGCTGACCATAAAACAGAGGCGGTTCTGATTAGTAGTCGGAAACGTAGGGAAACCATTAGGCTTAATATTGGTACGTGTAGCATAGAATCCAGGGAATGTCTAAAATACCTTGGAGTCATGATTGACACACGTCTATCTTTTCATGAGCACTTTAAGTATATAGGTGCCAGAGCATCGAAGACCTGCTCAGCTTTATCCCGGATCATGCCAAATACGAGAGGTCCGAAATATCTGCAGAGGAAATTGATCTCTAGTGTAGTTAAAAGCATTATCCTGTATGCATCCCCTATATGGTCAGGTTCACTGAGATATCCTACGTATGTGAATCTGATATCCCCTGTGTATAGGCTGGCCGCCCTGCGAGTATGTAGCGCATTCCGAACTGTGTCCGACGAGGCAGCTTTTGTCATCGCCGGTATGATGCCCATCGAATTAGAGGCGATATCGGACAGTACAAATGGTGTGACAGATTTGTGCCTACGTAAGTGGCAGGCACGATGGACAGCGACTGATAAGGGAAGATGGACTTACTCACTGATACCTGACATCAGTACATGGTTATCAAGAAAGCACGGTGACTTGAACTACTATATTACACAGTTTTTGACTGGACATGGTTGCTTCAGGTCGTACTTGTACCGTTTCGGACATGACAGTATTCCGTTTTGTCCGAGCTGTGATGGTAATGTCGTGGAAGATGCCGAACATGTGTTCTTCATCTGTCCACGATTCAATAGTAGAAGAGAGTGCTTAGAAGCAGATTTAGGGCGTAGAATTAGGCCGGACAACATAGTTCCAACCATGTTGGAATCTTTGTACAACTGGACGTGTGTATGCAATTTTGCAAAATTCGTTCTGTTAGAACTTCGTAGGTTAGAAGAGATTCGCAGAAGAATCTCTTTAGGTTAGATTAGGTCTAGGATCTATTCCCACCCTGTGATGTAAAGCCTTACGGCAGTACCACAGGGAAAGGTTTTGGGTCAGTGTAAAGGGGTGTTTTAGCGTGTTAAAGTCTCGCACTCCTGGCAAACACCATCACTGCCAGGGTCTTTCGATGATTTCATCCCATTCATCCCATGAATAAAAAAAAAAAAAAAAAAACATAAATACATACATATACATACATACACACACATACATACATACATATACACATATACATACATATACACATATATACATATGTACAACACACATACATATATATATATATATATATATATACATATATATACATACACATACACCCATATATAATGTGTAATAAATACTCTAACATGAACAAAAGAATTATTATAAGTATATACATATAATATATTTTTGTCCAAAATTCTGTTATTATTTTTGTGTAACAAATATCTATAAGATTGTGCAACATTGACTGTGTCTATTCTGAAATTCATTCTCTTATCTATAGGAACATTTATAATTTGTAACATTTCTAGCATATATCTACGTTTGTAATTAAATTCTGTATTTAATTTAAATTGAAGACTAGAATAGCTGGACATAAGACAGATTAAAGATATAGGAATATTAATTCAAAAAAGACAGCTTTATGTTCACATTGCTTTGATTCAGATCATTATCCTGATTTTGAAAATATTTCAATTTTAAATACAGAATTTAATTACAAACGTAGATATATGCTAGAAATATTACAAATTATAAATGTTCCTATAGATAAGAGAATGAATTTCAGAATAGACACACACAGTCAATGTTGCACAATCTTATAGATATTTGTTACACAAAAATAATAACAGAATTTAGGACAAAAATATATTATATGTATATATAATAATTCTTTTGTTCATGTTAGAGTATTTATTACACATTATATATGGGTGTATGTGTATGTATATATATGTATATATATATATGTATGTGTGTTGTACATATGTATATATGTGTATATGTATATGTGTATATGTATGTATGTGTGTATGTATGTATATGTATGTATTTATGTATGTATGTATGTTTTTTTTTTTATTCATGGGATGAATGGGATGAAATCGTCGAAAGACCCTGGCAGTGATGGTGTTTGCCAGGAGTGCGAGACTTTAACACGCTAAAACACCCCTTTACACTGACCCAAAACCTTTCCCTGTGGTACTGCCGTAAGGCTTTACATCACAGGGTGGGAATAGATCCTAGACCTAATCTAACCTAAAGAGATTCTTCTGCGAATCTCTTCTAACCTACGAAGTTCTAATAGAACGAATTTTGCAAAATTGCATACACACGTCCAGTTGTACAAAGATTCCAACATGGTTGGAACTATGTTGTCCGGCCTAATTCTACGCCCTAAATCTGCTTCTAAGCACTCTCTTCTACTATTGAATCGTGGACAGATGAAGAACACATGTTCGGCATCTTCCACGACATTACCATCACAGCTCGGACAAAATGGAATACTGTCATGTCCGAAACGGTACAAGTACGACCTGAAGCAACCATGTCCAGTCAAAAACTGTGTAATATAGTAGTTCAAGTCACCGTGCTTTCTTGATAACCATGTACTGATGTCAGGTATCAGTGAGTAAGTCCATCTTCCCTTATCAGTCGCTGTCCATCGTGCCTGCCACTTACGTAGGCACAAATCTGTCACACCATTTGTACTGTCCGATATCGCCTCTAATTCGATGGGCATCATACCGGCAATGACAAAAGCTGCCTCGTCGGACACAGTTCGGAATGCGCTACATACTCGCAGGGCGGCCAGCCTATACACAGGGGATATCAGATTCACATACGTAGAATATCTCAGTGAACCTGACCATATAGGGGATGCATATAAGATAATGCTTTTAACTACACTAGAGATCAATTTCCTCTGCAGATATTTCGGACCTCTTGTATTTGGCATGATCCGGGATAAAGCTGAGCAGGTCTTCGATGCTCTGGCACCTATATACTTAAAGTGCTCATGAAAAGATAGACGTGTGTCAATCATGACTCCAAGGTATTTTAGACATTCCCTGGATTCTATGCTACACGTACCAATATTAAGCCTAATGGTTTCCCTACGTTTCCGACTACTAATCAGAACCGCCTCTGTTTTATGGTCAGCTAGAGCTAGACCCATTGACCTGAGCCAAGACCTAACGATCTGAATACTGGCATTTGCAATGGTTTCCGCCTCTAGCAACTCTTTTGCTTCACATACTAACGCTATGTCGTCTGCGAATCCAACTATCTTTGCCTTCTCAGGTAGATTTAACCTCAATACTCCATCGTACATGACGTTCCACAGTAATGGGCCAAGTACTGATCCTTGAGGCACACCGCCAATTATCTGGCGTCTCCTAGTACCTTTATCGGTGTCATAAACTAGCTCTCTATTTCGGAAATAATCCTGTATAATTGCCAGTAAATACCCTGGGATGTCTAATCTTGCTAAGGCTTCAACAATACGTCCCCAGTTTGCCGTGTTGAAGGCGTTCTTTACGTCTAGGGTTACGACTACACAATACTCCTTAGTTCCATTTCTCCACCGCTCCCCTTGGATAGCCCTAGCAGCAGTTTCTACTACAACCTTGATAGCATCCACTGTTGATCTTGCTTTCCTGAAGCCATATTGGTTATTTGATAAACCATTCTTAGCTTCAACACAGCCTTCCAATCTTCTACAGATTATACTTTCTAGCAGTTTCCCACTCGTATCTATCATACACAGTGGACGATAAGAGGAGGGGTCGTCTAGCGGCTTATTATCCTTGGGTAACAGTACCAGCTTTTGTCTTTTCCACATTGTTGGAAAAATTCCCTGGCTCAAGCATGCGCTTATTACCTTCAAGAAGTACTCAGGGTGGAGTTTGACAGCTTCTTTTAGCACCATATTTGGAATACAATCTAAGCCTGGTGCCTTATTGTCTTTAAATTTCGAGACAGCGCCTTCTATCTCGGAAATCGTAACCGGAGGAATATCGGAAAATGCAGCCGAATAGCTGTTTTGCCACGTAGGAATTTCCTGTTGGGGAAAGAGATGATCTACAATTCCCCTGAGAATAGGCTCCTCTCTTGGCGGCGATGGACCAAGACATTTAAGTCTCTTGGTTACCAGTTTATATGCAAGGCCCCAAGGATTACCATCTAATTCCTCACATATATTAAGGAAACAGCTGCGCTTACTCCTACGTATTGCAATCTTCAACGCTTTCCTTTTATCCTTATATATTTGATGGTGTACACTGTTCTCTAGACTACCTCGCGTCCTTGTATACTGCCTTCGGGAGGTTATGCACTCCGAACGCAACCTAGCAATTTCACCATTCCACCAGTAAACTGGAGGCTTATTTGGTGACCTTTTACGCTTCGTCATGCTCACATTACACGCACTCGTGATATGGCTCACTAATTGTTCTGCCATATCTTCAGCCGAACCATTCAGTTGCATGTTCTCCATACAAGCTGCGAAGATATCCTTATCAAAGGTATTTATCTTCCAGCCTGTCAAGTCTCGTGCTTGTACAGCCACATGGTGCTGTTCATCTTGTACATCTATGATTATAGCGCTATGATCGCTATGAGTATAAATGTCAGATATTCTCCAGTTCACCTGGCTTGTGATGCTGCTACTGGCAAACGTAATGTCAATTACCGAACCAGCATCACCTCGTCTGAAAGTTTGTTCAACCCCATTATTCATGAGTACAACGCTCAATGCAGAAAAGGCTTCCAAGAGCACTCTACCTCTTGCATTCGTCAAGGGGCAGCCCCATTCAACAGCCCACGCATTAAAGTCACCTGCTATTATGACTGGGTTCTTGGTGGCTGCATCTGTTACTATATTATCAACTATGCTTCGAAAGTCCTCTATAGAATACCTAGGGGGAATATAGCAGCTGTACAATGTGATACCAGAGATAGTGGCTCGGGCATACCCACATTGTGATGTTATTCTATCCCGTAGTGTTAAGGTGCTGGTGTTCCATATCGCCGATGTATCCGTGTTATCAGAAACCCAATTTACAGATCCCATGGTCCTATATGGCTCACTCAGCACAGCGACGTCTACATTTAAATCTCGAACGCTTTGCTTAAGAAGCTCTTGTGCTGCCTGGCAATGGTTGAGATTTAACTGTAATATACGCATTTTGATGTCTTAAGTTTGGTTTTAAACCTTAAGTTTCTGTAGCGCCTTTTTGTAGTACGGACAAACTACACCTCCGGTGACATGATCACTAGCGGTGTCTGTTGCATTCCTACAAAGCAAACACGACGGTTTTTTGGAGCACGTTCCAATTTTGTGGCCGGTTTCGCCACACCGTAAGCAATTATTAGAAAGGTCCTTCCCCTTACAATTTGCGGCCCTATGTCCATACTCTAGGCATCTAAAGCACCTTATCGGCGTTGCCTTTTCGCGTATTCGGCAGACGACCCAACCAATGCGTATCTTCGCCATCTGCACAAGACGGCTAGCTATGGCAGCACTTACGCCAACGGTGGCAGTTTGTGTTCCTCCATACGCTCTCCTCAACGATTTAATTGCAGCAGGCTGCAGAGATTTCAAATCTTCGGATGCTTTTATGAGGGCTTCATAAACGTCCTCCTTAGAGGTTACCTCATCTATATCCCTAATCTCGACTCTAACCTCATGGGATATTGCCCTTACTTCGGCGACCTGACCTAGTACCGATTCTACTGTCGACCTGAATTCACTTGTATCCTGGTGCGCGGGTTTATTCAACTCCAACAACAATTCACCCTTACCAGTCTTCCTAATGTTCCACACATTTTGGCCCAGATTATTCAACTTTGGGTCTTTCTTCACTTGTCTGAGGATATCAGCATAGGAAGCATCCCCGCACGTTTTAATTACCAAAGCATCTGGTCTTACTGTCTTCTTTCTACTTCTAACTCTGGTATGGACTTTAACCCAGCCAGGATCTTTAGCATTCACGCCTGGTTTCCCAGCCGTACTTCTGCCTGCCTCACTGGGTGTATGATTTCCGCTATTCCTATTGGGGGTTACACCCTTCTTCTTCTTAGATTTGTTCCCCTTTGGGCTAAGAGTGCTTGGATCTCTTTTGCGCTTTGGGGTTGCGTTTAGCACAAAGGTTGGCCTTGACGGTTCTTCCGTCTGCGTCTCCTTATGAATTTGTGACTTCTTGTCACTAACAGGTCTGCTGCTCAGCTCATCCGCTACTTGCATATACAACGCCTGTATCTCCCGCGACATCGTCACAATATCTTTATGCACGTTCGAACGCGACTTTAAGAAGTCTAACAACTTCGAAATCTTATCTCCTAATTTCCCCAAACTACTGCTGCTTACCTCACTACTATTAGCAACGCTATTGGAAAAGAGATTATCTCCACTTCTAACTCCTGAAGGGGGTGATCTCATGATCACCGACTTCTTCACAAATGGGTTTTCGCTGTCTACCATGTTTAACCCATCATGTCTATTACCTCTATTTTTATTTATATTAATTGTGTTCATTCTAGTGGGTCCAAACTCAAAGCCGCTATATCCGTTCGATGTGCAGTCACGTTAAGATCCCATGGGTCCCTTTGCAAGCAGTGAGGTCCATGCGAGGGTTGACGAAAAGGTCTTATGGATCTTCTCGCCAGAGCCAGATCCGTGCTAACCGGGGAAGAACATCCGAACCTGCACCATCAACTTAATGATGACGAACTTCAAACGTACTTTGAGACTTGCCAAGTTTTAATAGGACGGAGGCAGTTGTGGCATTAGCCTGAGAGCCATTTCTGTAAAATTTCACCCCTACATACTCAGGTCCCAGAATACCACAACCACCAGCCCAGGGTTCTAAAAATTCATTCTCGTATGTCCAGATATGCCATAATTAAGACCGTACTGGACTTGGTCTTAATGCTTTTCAGCGGTGTGGAATCACAAGTCTTTTAAGGGTTTCTATCTAGAATTCCCTCAGACCTGTGATAACTCAGGGTCCGCGGGGTCGTCAATCCCGTTATCCTCATAAGAAGATACCCTTGCGGGAATGTATGTATTTATGTATGTATGTATGTATGTATATATGTATGTACGTATGTATGTATGTATATGTGTATGTATGTGTATATTTATAAGTGTATGTATGTGTATGTATGTATGTGTATGTATATATATGCATATATATGTATATGTATGTGCATATATATGTATATGTATGTATGTGTATATGTATGTTATATGTGTATGTTTATTGGAATTTATTGCTTATGTTGTTTTTATGTAAAACATTTTCATTTTTGAATACATTACACATATATATATATATATATATATATATATATACATATATATATATATATATATATATATATATATATATATATATATATATATATATATATATATATATATATATAAAAAAATTGTTTTGGCAGTTATATTTTTTTATAAAAATTTGTAATATATATTAATTGTTTTTCATTGTTTTTTGTTATATTAAAATAATATGAATGTATTGGTGTTGGTTAAACTATTTAAAATCATCCATGTATGTTAATTTTTTGTATTTTTCAATTTACATTATGTTAATATTTAATAACATAATATATAGAATTATTTTATGTTATTAACATTTTGTATTTGTAATATTTAAAATTCAGTGACACACGATGTGTTTTTTCATTGTTTTTTTATGTTAATAATATCAAAGCTATGTATTATATATAATAACATTTTATTTTTGCATACATATGTATATTACAATTTTTTATGTAATTTTTCACTAATATTAGTTAATATTCATATATATGAACATATAGACTTATGTAGTTATTTCACATTTAGGCAATTTTTCAATTTTATGATACACATTGTTTTTTAGAATTGTAATCAAAAAATTTTTTTCAATTGAAAGAAAACAACAAATTATAACAAATTCCTGAAGAAGTTTACCAAAGGCTAACGAAATATCGAAAAAAAAATATATATATATATATATATATATATATATATATATATATATATATATATATATATATATATATCATAAAGACCTTAAGCTTAAAAAATATTGTATTATTATATTAAAAATAGGTCGAAAAATTAGAAAAAAGCAAATTTGTTTGTTGTGTTTTCTTGAATTTCAAATCCTATGGTTTTGCTTGTATAATTCTCAATTCATTTTTGGGAGTTTATATATAAGCTAAGAGGTTTTGTTATTTTGGAATTAGGTTAAAGTCTACTGGTGATTTGGTGTAAGAACCAATGAAATGCATGCATATATACATACTTGACCACATAACAAACAAAAAGCACTAATTTAATTGAGACAATATGTCGAATAAAGGTTTTAAGAATATCTTCAATATATTTATCTTATTTATCTTCAATATATTCAAGACAGTCATGAACACAAAAAAAGTGTGTATGTTTTGGTGAAAAAGTGTTATTGTCATAAAAACATTTTCTAATGTAAACGCTGTGTAAAATACATTTTCATAGCAAAATTGGTCAGAATAACTTCCCAGGACCTCAAAATGTCGATATCCAATGAAAGAAAGCTAGCGCATTCAATATGTATATATGTAAATACATAAGAACTTACCCCTTTATTCTAGTCGGTGTTGCTTCAAAGCACATTTTACATACAACAAATTTTTTTAACACATGTTTGTTATTTATGACCATTTGGCCAAAGTGATTCCATACTGGAGATCCTCCCGCGGTCCTTCTGTTTAAAACTATTGTGGTTTTATTTTTTAGCTCTGCTTTTCCGTTTAAGATTTTTTCATACTTCAGGACATCTGCCTCAAGTTCGCTTAACTTCACCGATTCGTCCGAGCTGGATACTTCAGATTCATTATCATTTGCATCTTTTGTAGAACTATGTCCTGATATTTTAAAATAGTTTTTAATGTTATTTTCACTCATTTTACACTTTATATTACAAAACACTAAAAAAATTTGAGCCAGTAACAACGAAAATTTAAACACAAATGAAATTGTTTTAATGTCGCTAACGTCGATTGAAGTATCAGTGTGACCGATTTCTGTTTAATTATGTAAAAATTACAGACAATACTTTTGTTTAATAAAATTATTGTGGATTTCACTGTTTTCCTTTACACTTTAATTAATTTTATTTTTATTAATTTGAATGAAAATAACACTTTTCAAATTTAATATGAGAAATTATTGTATTGATCTTTGACATTTATGCACAACTGCTGAAAATTTTTGACATTAAAAAACGAATAATGTCAATGTTAAACCTATCGTTGGTCTCAAGTAGAAATGCCATAACTAACTTTTTTTGGACATATACAACTCTGTATCTCATACGAACGAATTATAAAAAATTATTTTACACTCGAATCTGAAATTTGTTTCAAATCGAATTCCATAGTAACCGATGTGCATATAACATTAGCTGTTAACTCTGTTCAATAACTGAAAATTGTTACTAGTCTTTGTTGTGAATACTTTTAGTAATAACTATTAACAAATTCATTTTGACTTAGCTGCACAATCAGCTTTTCCCGATTTTTTGTTTTGCCGTTATATTAACAAATTTCAGTTATGGTATATTTATAGTATAAAGCTTTAAAGCTTTAAGCAAGTTTCAAAAACAACCATTTACATTGGCATTTTTGTCAATTATTAGGTTCACCGTTGACAATATATTATGGGTTCATAGAATGTTACGTCAAACTCAATATGCAAAAAAAAATGAAAAAAAACTATTTTGTGAATAGGATAATATACAAAAACTGGTCGTATAATTTGTAAATTTTTGGATATATTTGATAGTTTGGCTGTACAGCATTTAAAAGCGACTCCGGTAACACTGATAGGTATACATGAATTTATAGCTGTAAAAAAAGTCGGCAGCATAACGGAACAAAAAGTTCATGTTGTACCATGAAGCGATGCCAGACTATTTTAAAAAGGGGCATGTATGTATATCAGCATCGCGCCATATACAAAAAACTATGTTATGTCGAGTTCGTTGTTTAATAACTAATAGTCCCAAACATATGCAATATAATTGTTTAATTTTTCATATTGGAAGATATCGCCAATGTAATAATAGAAGGTGGCACAATATATGGCCAAAATCAAAAGGCTATTGATTTTTATTTTACAATCAAGAAAATTGTGTAATGTATTGGCAATATTGTTCGGTATTAAGCTTAATTTTTGACAGTAAAAAAAATTGAACAACATTTTGTATGAAAGTATCGTGCCATTTGTTATGAAGAATGTATAGCTAAAAACTACAATAATAAGTACAATACATATGCAATGATATTGTATAATGGATGGGCCTCTTAAGTGCCGTTTCACGTATGCCTTTATAGGTTGGCTTTTTTACAATTTTATTTTAAATCCCCTACGGAAAGTCACGCACATTGACATTAAAGCGCCCCATCCACTATAAAATATTATTGAATATGTTATTGTACATATTATTGTCATTTTGACCTACATATATTATGCAGTAAATTGCACAATAATTTTAAACAAAACACTGTCCAATATTTCTGATGGTAAAGAAGTAAACGCAATACTGAGCAATGATGCCAACACCTAAAACATCTTTCTTGATTGTGCAATAAAAATCAAAAGACATTTGATTTAGTCCAATATATTGCGAAACCTTCTAATATGACATACACATTGGCGATATTATTGTGCAATATGAAAAATTGCACAATTATATTGCAAGTGCGTGGGGCGCTTAAGAAAAATATGAAAACACTCTTAAAATTTCAATTCGTGCCTTTTTTCTTAAGCATGCCTTTAAAGACGAGTAGAAGAGATAGTGTAGATTGCGTGTAATTAAAATGTCGCAATACTTTGGTTGCAAAATGCATAAAAAATTTCGTTGCAGGAAACTTGTATAAAAAAACAAGCAAAAGGGAGTCGCATGTGCATTTTACCCACTAGGCAAAACTTGATCGTCTAGCCCCCAAGTGAAGTAAATTCAGTCTTAAAACATCAAAATAAAAAAAATTAAAAAAAATCGGCGGCTAATTTTAATTGGCTGATTTTTTCGGCGGCTAATTTCAAGCCGATTTTTAGCCGAGAAATGATCGGCGGCGGCGGCTGCCAAAAATTGTCGGCGGCGCGGCTTGAGCCGGCTAAGCCGTCTCGGCGCAGGTCTCTGCTAAGAACTCTGTTTCCCTGGATAAGAATTTATACTTATCCGGTTGAATTCTAAGGTTAGCATTCTTTAAACATTTTAGGACCTTTTCTAACGATTCCATATGTTCTTCTATACTAGTAGAAAAGATCAAAATGTCGTCTAAATAGACTAGGCATATTTTCCCAATAAATTCTTTTAGTATACCATTAATGAGACGTTGAAATGTGGCGGGTGCATTCCGAAGTCCAAACGCCATTCTCAAAAACTCGTAATGACTACTGGCGGTCGAAAAGGCTGTTTTATGGATGTCATTAGGATGCATTTCAATCTGGTGGAAACCCTTTGCCAAATCGATTGTTGAGAAATATTGACAATTTCCCAGCTTGTCAAAAATGTCTTCTATATTAGGTATAGGAAAACGATCTTCTATTGTGATGTCGTTAAGTTTTCTATAGTCAATGACTATTCTCTATTTCTGTACATTATCAGAACCTATCTTTTTGGGTACGACCCAAATCGGGCTTATTGTATGGACTATTTGATTCCCTGATAATACCATCTTTAAGCAATTCTTCGATTTGTCGATCAACCTCTGCTCTACGAACTTCTGGGTAACGGTACATTTTAGAATATATTGGAATATCGTGTTTAGTATTAATTCTATGTTTAATGTCATTCGTAAATGGTAGCTTTTCTTTTGATTGGTAAAATACTTCCTTGTATTTTAGCAAGGTTGGTCTTAATTTAACTATCTCTTGCTCATTCAAGTGACTAGTTCCAATAAAGGTAAGAAAGTTGTCCCTAGCTATTTCGTTGTTTCCTACGTCAATAAAATTTTCTTTGTATGAAATGTTATAATATAATTCTTCGTAGTTACCCATGTATAACGGCATGAACTGTGTGTTCGATTTCTGTTTATCACCATTTGCAGTGTAATGCTGGTGCCTAGCTTCGAGAATAATTTGGTACGCTGCCTGTAATGTTTTCGGGTCTCGCGCAAATATTATAGTCTTCGTCGGTTCTGGTAAATGGTCCTTAAATACCTGCAATGAGATCCTAGTTATTTCTCTTGTAGTAAATCCTTCTTTCGGATGGGTTAAACGTCTATTGTGTAGCTGGTTTGTGATTTTGTTAATGTCGTGGTGGTATTTTTCAATCGTGGAGTCCATCCTCCATGTTTTCAATCTGTCCATTAATTCACTACTTGTATGTTTTTCCCCGAAATTATTTAACAGTTCGCTTTTTAATTCCGCGCAAGTATTAACTGTTCCATGTCGATGCAGTGCTTCCCTTGTGGAGCCTGTACATTTGTTTTTTAGGTATCCTAGAAGTATACTTTTATTGTTCTCTTGGAAAACTTCTATTGATGGCAACAGGGCTTCTACCTGTGCCAGAAAGTCAGGTAATTGACAGGGGTCGGTACCGTCGAAAGTCGGAATTTCCCTGATGCAACTTAAAACGAGATTAAATTGATGTATTACATTGATTTCCATTTTTTTTTGTTAAACTTCGCTACACTACAAAGACTGTCCGAATCTGTACGTTTTTCAGAAACTAAGTAATAATTTATATTGGACCGTTTAAAATAGCACTATTAATTAGATCTTACTTTATAATTCAATATAAAATACAAATCCGTACATGAGATTTTTAATTAATTTTATTGACTTTAACTCTATTTGCTTACTTATTAGTTAAATTTAAACAAAAAAATATTCTTCTTCTAACTTACTATTAGAGAGGTCTGTCTGCAAGAGCTTCTAGTTGATTTAAACCATCTGGATATATGGAGCTAGTTTATTTGGTTACGGCTTTTCTTCCTTCATTGACTCTGTGCCAATTCACCGGGCAACAATGCACGAATTTACACTTGCGGCTACGTTTCTTGTTGGTCTTTTTCCTTTTGGTTGTGGATGCTGTTATGATTGTTGACGGTGTTGTTAAAATTGTTGTTACTGTTGTGACTCACTTCTTGCTTTTGTTATTTCATAAGTTTTGATAATTGTTTTAATTTTAGTTATAATTAATAACTTTTTTTATTAGGGAAAAGTCCTTCCCTTTTTTTTTGCCAATTAGGGCGCTTTTTGAATTTATTGTTTTTTTTCAATTCTTTTGTTTTATTTTTCAATAAAAGTTTCAGATTTTTATGCAATTAATTTATAAGAACATTTTTTTTGTCACATTTTTTTTTGTAATTGAAATATTTTGTAAATTAATTTAAATGAAATTTATTTGTTGGTGGTTAAGCAATGTCTATATGCATTTCATTGGTGCTTTACCAAATCGTCAGTAGACTTTAACCACAGTTTTGAAAAGTTAAAAACCTCTTATCTTATGCATATACTTCCGAAAACCATCTGAGAATTCACAACTTGTAAATTACAAACTATTTTCAAAAATAACAACAGAACAAGAACATAGGCTTGCAACTCATACAAAACTAAACCAACAAATAAAGTATGTTCGATATGAATCTATTTTATTTTTCTACACCTTTATACAATCAGAAATCCATTGGATAACAAGAAAAGTATTTATAAGGCAAAATGAAAAATAATATCTAAATTAAACTGTTATGAAATCTTTTTATTTGACACATTGTTGTCACAATACTACTATATATAAATGAAATTTATTTGTTGGTGGTTAAGCAATGTCTATATGCATTTCATTGGTGCTTTACCAAATCATAACAGTTTAAGTTTACCAAATCATAACAGTTTAACTTAGTGTTACAAAGTAATGTTTAGTAGGGTGGTACGAGTACTTATATATGACTATATCCGATTAGATGTTAATTTCATAAAAGAAAAATAAAACACAAGGATTACAGATTCAGATAATAATTCTCCCACTTTATTTATAAATCGAAATATAACTACCTTGTAAAGGTTATAAAAAATTGATATCGAACAAGTACACGAAGTGTAAGATTTGGTATCCAGAAAGTAAGTGAAAAAAATGTATATTATAATGTGCCGAAATGGTCCAATAACACTTAAATACGGTTACCGGTTCACTTGTTGAAAACACAAAGGCTTCCAACAAGGATGAAATAAACCTTATTAAAATTTAAGGCACAGTAGAACCCGGTTTTAATGAATTCGTATTTAAACAAGTACAATAAAAAAACTGCTAAAATAAGAAATGTCTTTAACGCGATCTTCAGCAATAACATAAAAAAACTTCTGAAAAACAAATGTTTTTGTCAACACCTTTTTAAATTTCCCACCTCTTAACTAAAAAGGATACACTGCTCCTTCACAATCACCTTGCAATTAATTCTGGCAAAATTTAAACTGCATCATTTCGTCTAGGCCGAATACAGGCTATTGCATTTTGTGCCATCGCAAGTAAACACAAGTGTATTCTATTGGCAGCGTTTATCATTTGCAATATTTTTCGTATATGAAATTGTATTTATTTTTAACAGGCTGCCAGCCTCGTATACATGGTGAAAAGTAGGAAAGAGAAACGAAAAATGTCCAGTACGTTGTTATAACTGGGGGGTTACTGCGTAATTCGATTCGAAAAGAAAACTGTTCGAATTTGTATACTATTAACATTGTGATTCGAAAGCAATTCCTATCGAATCGAATTACGCAGTAACCCTTCTGATCTTAAGTAGGCCATTTATTCTTTTGCGACTGACGTGACTTTATTGTTACAAATCTACTGACGTGATAGTACATTAGACACTATTTCGTCGGCTTATATATTCCAAGCTCCGTTTTGTAAACCTAGCGAAACTATTGGGGTATTCACACTTCGTGCTATTTGGTCATATTGTCATAAAGTCATAATATTTTAGACTAGTTTAAAAAAATTGTTGTTGTGCTGCATACAAAAATGTCATAAAATAATAGCACTCCAGGTATGTTTTTGTTTTGTCATAAAATATCTCTAGAGATCTGAGTCGAACGGCTGAAAATCTTTAGGCAAGACGGCGATAGTATATGTTTGCCGCCGTTACTTATAAATGATTAACGACTAAAAAAATTATTCATTCCTATATGCCTGTACGTTAAATCACACTTTTATAACATAAAAAAAATTAAAAGAGAACTAAATCGCAAAAACTAAATATATAAAAGTGAAAATTTTTTCTCGTTTAACTTACGCCGCTGGCAGTCACTGAACGTTTTTCCATATGCCGCCGCAAAAAAATTTATTCGGCTCATATCAAGGCAGCAGCTTTTTTAGTTTATATATACAAATTCATTTAGATATTCTTGTGCACCAGAAGACAAATTTAATAATTGTAAATAGAAATAGAGTTTTTAGACTTCTTGGCATTTTCAAACAACTTCATTACAATTATCTTTTGCTTTGATAACATCTAATTACAAATGTGTTGTTTTCTTATCAGCTGATCGACTTTCGAAATAGCATACTAAGTTATGAAGGGTTGTTCACACTAGTCATATATTTCGTACTATTATTTTATGACTTTATGACTACAGGGTGAATTCCCCATATGTATTTTACGCTATATTTTAATGTCGTCCCTAAAAGAAAACTACCGAACATTTGACTAGTCATTTGTTTGATAGTGCTGAGGTCTTAATACCTCATTGCCTATACAAAACTTGCTATCATTTTCTTAAAGGCAATATGAAAAAACTGATGTATACAATGATGTATACATATTAATTCTGCCGACATTAGAAAATATAGCTCACTTGCTCACTCTAGTTATTTTTGTAATCTGTATATATGTATGTACATACATATACACATATGACTTATCAGTTGAGTGCTCAGTACTGAAGAATCAAATGACTACTCAAACCTGACAATTCTATTATGTTTTGTTTATAATCTTCAGTGCAAACAAAAAATCAATTTCAAATGTAATTACAAATTTTTATTTATATGTACATATATTTACAAAAAAAAGAGAAAAGCTTTTTTAAAAAGTTAAACCAGCAAGTTACATCTTCTTGATTTACTCGCTTTATTTGTTGTTGCAAATGCCTAAAATAAAAAACAATCCAATTAGATTTACCTACAATATACATACATATATAATGCACGTTTGTTCACCTTCGATTCTGTATTTATGGTGCAATAGTTTCCTAGTATCACACAAATTACAGGACACTGGGACTGTTGTTCTGAGTGCTGAATTCTTCCACTAACCCGAAAGCATGGTACAATTATCAGGTATATGCAAAGCGAATTCATTACAACAAAGCAACTTTTTGTGAAACACAATTTCAAATACAAAGCGAATTATTTAATTCGCCTTTGTTAAATAAAATGTTATGTGAACAAAATTAGTTTTATTCATTGTTGTGATAAACATTAAATTTTAAAATAAAAAAATTAATGGAAATGAGGTGTATGTATGTCCACAAGATAAATAAATGTATAAAACTAAGGCGTACGCCTGAAAGCTTGTTGTATGAGGTAGGTGAAGAAATATCACTAAAGTGCAGATTTTGTTTAGTAATTGATATATAAATGAAATTTATTTGTTGGTGGCTAAGCAATGTCTATATGCACAGTTTTGAAAAGTTAAAAACCTCTTATCTTATGCATATACTTCCGAAAACCATCTGAGAATTCACATAAGATAAGAGGTTTTTAACTTTTCAAAACTGTGGTTAAGGTCTATTGACGATTTGGTAAAGCACCAATGAAATGCATATAGACATTGCTTAACCACCAACAAATAAATTTCATTTATATATAGTAGTATTGTGACAACAATGTGTCAAATAAGAGGATTTCATAACAGTTTAGTAATTGAAAAATTTTTTACTGTTTTCAACTTTAGGCTCAGCATTCTCTTTTCTGTCTTCCTCTTTAGGAACGTAAAAAAATTTCCCATTCCTGGATTTTTCTTTTTTTAAATAAACACTGCAAAATCTCATGTTTATATATTCACTAAAACCACACCAATGGGCAGAAAGTATGTCCATATGTTGATAAAATTTTTTTATTTTAAAAATTTAAACTTATTTTAAAAATTTCAAACAACCTAAACAGTTAGTAAAAAGAAAACATAAAATTGCAGCGAATTCACAAATTTTGACAATCTGTTCACTATTACCTGTGCTGATGCATATACCTGTTTATTGTACCATGCCCGAAAGTATATTGGGAATCACTAATACCTGTAAAATAACTTATTATTATCATTTTTATACCCTCCAAAAAAGAATTTGGAGGGTATATTCACTTTGTCATTCCGTTTGTAAAGCATCGAAATATCCATCTCAGACCCCATAAAGTATATATATTCTTGATCAGTGATGAAATCTAAGACGAACTGAGCATGTCCGTCCGTCCGTCTGTGGAAATCACGATTCAGTCCAAACGAAAAGAGCTAGACTCTTGAAATTTGGCATAAATATATTTTAAAACTTAGAGCAGGTTAAGTTCGAAGATGGGCTTAATCGGGCAAGAGGGAAAAAAGTTCCCCTAAGAAGAACTAAACCAACCCAGAAAAAACAACATAATTTTTTAAAGTTTTTTGGTTATTTTGTTAAGCAAATGATATATTTTTATGTCAAATACGGTCCAACGCCTTAAACTTGGAGCCATTAAATAAAATAAAAATATTTTTTGACCCCGCCCACTTTAGTGGGCGTTATTATAGGCAAAAATAGCGTAAAAATTTAACAAATTGTTTTACTTAAGCCTATATTCCTTAAAAAGAACACTTTTAAGCTTTAATGACGAAGCTGAGACGAAACCTGCTACTACTCTGCCCTACCCCCTCCTTCCCCTTCGCCCCCTAAATGACCATACCAAAAAAAAATTTTTTTTTTAAATTTTGTATATACATAATCATCCCAAGCATTTATCTTTAGAGTTTTATGACTGCCGATTTCTGCCCTACCTCCCCCCTCCACCTCTTCCTTTGCCCCCAAAATGACCCTACCAAAAAAAATTTTTTTTTTAAATTTGGTATATAATCATCCCAAGCATTTATCTTTAGAGTTTTATGACTGCCGATTTCTGCCCTACCCCCCCCCCCCCCTTTGCCACCAAAATGACCCTACCAAAAAAAAAATGTTTTTTTAAATTTTGTATACATATAATCATCCCAAGCATTTATCTTTAGAGTTTTATGACTGCCGATTTCTGCCCTACCCCCCCCCCCCCCACCTCTTCCTTTGCCACCTAAATGACCCTACCAAAAAAAAATTTTTTTTTAAATTTTGTATATAATCATCCCAAGCATTTATCTTTAGAGTTTTATGACTGCCGGTTTCTGCCCTAGCCCCCCCCCCCCTTCTTCCTTTGTCCCCTAAAATGACCCTACCAAAAAAATTTTTTTTTTTTAAATTTTGTATATAATCATCCCAAGCATTTATCTTTAGAGTTTTATGACTGCCTGTTGCTGCCCTACCCCCTCCTCCCCCTTTGCCCGCTAAATGACCCTATTAAATATAAATATAAATTTATTTTTATTTTGTGTATAATCATCCCAAGCATTTATTTTTACAGTTTTATGTGTATCTGTTTCTGCCCTACCCCCTCTCCCCCTTTGCCCTTTAAATGACCCTATCAAAAAAAAGAAATTTTAATTTTGTATATAATTATCCCAAGCATTTGTTTTTAGAGTTTTATGACAAAGGTGAAATGTTTCCCCCACAGCCCTTGCCAGAGCGACCCCGCCAAAATACAGTTTTTATAGCCTCCAAAGAGAATTGTGATGAAGTCTAAGACGGTCTAGCAATGCCCATACGTTCGTCTGTGGAAAACATGATATTGTATATTTTTGAACCCCGCCCCCTTTAGTGGGCGTTGACGTACGATATTATATAAAGGAACTCTGTCCCACCAAGTTAAACATATCAAAGTCACTTACTAAATATTTGGAGGGTATTTAAGATTCGACCCGGTCGAATATAACGTTTTTACTTGTTATATGTAATATAAAGCAACATGCTTACATACATATCCTATTTGAGTTTGAAAATGTAGGAATTCATATTTCATTGCCCCGCATTTTTCGTTCCTGCAAGGAATTATAATGCCTAAAATGAAAAAAACAACTAACAATATTAATGAAATGATATTTACCTACAAAATTATCCTAGTTTACCTTTATTTCTGTATTTTCAATGCGATGGTTTACCAGCATAACAAATCACAGATTGATTAATTTGTTCATCTGGATGCTGAGTGAATCACCGAACTCTTCCATCCCCAAATATATATTGGTAACCACTAAACCTACACAAATAACTTTTTATTCTAATTATGTGTAACATTAAACAATATTATACTTACATATCATACTTATCCATTCAAATATAAAGGATTTCTTTCTTGAAATTACAACACCACAAAATAAACAAAAACTAATTAAAAATATTGTCAAAAATTCAAGAATTGTCAGTCATATGTTCAATAGTGTTAGTGAAGAAGTTCTATGTGTATTAGTTCAGTCACTCACTTCTTGTAGAGGTGTAACTCTTCGAGTATTTATTAATTTTTTTAAACAGTATTTATTGATTATGTATGAATTTTTATTAGTCGAACTTTCTTATGTAAATTGTTAATTTTATCAACGGGCTTAAGTTCGAATCTGCAAGACTGCAAACCATTTTTTACTATTTTATTAATAAATGAATTTGTTCATATTCTATTTTTATTAATTTATATTAAGATTGGAATATTAAGAATATTGTTCAATAATCATCAAACCAGCAGAACGGATAAGTACTGATTTCGAGGCCGCTACGCCATCTCATCAGCGTTCTTTGTTCAATTTTTCCACTTTTTGCAAGTGGTGCTAGTTAGTAGGAATATCAACTATTTAACCAATGTTTTAACGAAAATTGAATATGAGAAGTTATCACATTCATATTTTTAAGTTATTACATTTTTGGTTAGTACGAAATTCCCCAACCCTGACGATTAATATTCCAATCTTAATATAAATTAATGAAAATAGAATTTGAACAAATTCATTTATTAATAAAATAATAAAAAATGGTTTGCAGTCTTGCAGATTCGAACTTAAGCCCGTTGATAAAATTAAATATTTATTGATATGACACGAGAGTTTCTTGTCAGCTGCGAAACGTATCAGACGTGTTTTTTTGAAAGCTCTCTAAAAAATTAAATAAAAACCATAAGAAAAAAATATTTGATTCTTCTGTCAAAAAAAAAGAAGAAATTATATTGAAAGAATTGTTTTTGTGAAAATTTTAGGAAAATAACTATTTTATTTGGAAATTAAACATATGTGTTAACAGTAAGATGGAAATAAATCCTCTACTGTCCCAATCTAGAGGACGTCTTCCTAATAATTTGAGTGGAAGCTAAAGAAGATTCAAATAGTTTAAAATGAAATTTAAAGGCGAAAAATACTGGATCTCAGGATAATAAACTAAAAATTAAAAATCCAGGTGACATTAAAGATGCTGTCCGTAATTCGAATCTTGGGGACGATTTACGGGAAGTTATGAGTAATGAGTGAATACCTTGGTCTTGAGCTAGCAAGGTATGTAATTAATCCCCGTGCAAATATACCGCACAGAGGGTTCTGCAATAGGGAACTCGAATTATAATCGGCCAAGTTGCTCGATCTGTTCCTAACGTTCCAAAGCAAAAAAAAAAAAACGGGCTGCGGTTCACTTCGTATTAGCTTTATTAACTCAAATTTTATTGTTTTGTTAAGGTATATAATATTAGGTTTGCCGCGTGCTAAGCGATTGATATCTGGAGGGCAAGTAAGTTCATACGATACATAAAAGTTCTCTTTTCTGACAAAATGGTTTTCCTTTCAACTTCAACTTCACCACCTTTTGTTCTAAAATGAGTGTTACTAAACGTATTTTTATGACCAATATTTCTTAACTACACGGGAGACTTATATTATTTGGTATAATATAAAAATTATGTTATACATACAATTCATTACAAATAACAGAATTTAACTGCTCAGACATCGGGAAATAATTTAGCTTTCCGCTTGTGCGCATAGGACCTGAGCCAGCGATCGAATCGCCATTATAACCTTGGTGTTACAGTTGGCAGCAGAGCTGGAAGGTTGGTGGTGTTTGTCGTTACTTTTCCCTTTTGTTGACGTTATTGGTTGTTTGGTTGCCTTTGGTTTGGCTTCTCTTCTTATCGACTTACGCGTTTGGTGACTCGCTTGATGACTGGGTTTCTTTTCTATACGCTTGGCTAGATCATTGTTCTCGGTTTCCTTCTTTGGAGCTACCCTCTTAAGCTGGGGGTGCAACATGGTATGGTGATACCTGTGGCACTTTTAACAGGTGTCAAAAGAGTCGCATGCCCGTAGGTCATGACTTTTTACCATACAGTTGAAACAGTATCGATATTTTTCGACTACGTCCTCTCTTTGGGTCCATCCTTATGAATCGGGGGCATTGCCTTATAGCATGATATTTTGGGCATAAAGCACATTCATAGTTGTCCAAATAGGATTTTTTCCGGATCTAGATGGATAATTACCTACATATTTCGGGCGAGTGGTCCTCATTCTCCTGCTGGGAAAAATTAATTAATTAGTGGTTTTGCTTGTTGTGGATTAGTAAGAAGATTTTGTGAGTTTATATTGTGTTAGTGGGTGTGTAGGTTAGGTTAGGTTAGGTTAGAAGGGCTGCCCGCCATAAGCGAGAAAAACACTCGGAGGCCATAAAGGCCCATTGTGATGCCCAGAGGACTACACCCTAACAATCGTTTCAAAAGGAAGTGGTGGTTCCTGAGAACCACCCAGAACTTCTCACGAACCCCGCCAGGGCAGCCAGCTGTGCATCCCTGAGGCAGTCCAGATCCCGCAGGAAACGTGAGCCCAGATTTCTAAGCCTACTCTCCTGCAGGGCCGGACATTCGCAAAGAAACTGCTGTACAGACTCCTCTTCCTCCTAATTTAAACAGCTCCTGCAGCGACCATCATGGGGAAAGCCCAAACGCCCCGACATGTGCCCAATTGCACAGTGCCCCGTCAAGACCTCCACCAGGAGTGCCATCGACTTTTTCCCAAAAGTCAGAAGCTGTCTAGTCCTACCCCTGTCAAGCGAGGGCCATAGAATCCTGGAGACCCTACAGGTGGTAATACTTGACCACCTGCCTGTCACCTCCCTCTCTGCCCACTTTTGAATCCTATTTGGCAGCTCAACTGAGGGAATGTCAATATCCCTGCGTGAGGCTGCCTCATCCAAAGCCGAACCCGATCTAGCGCATTCGTCCGCCATCTCATTCCCCTGAATGCCTTCATGCCCTGGAACCCAAGCTATCCTGACGTCATGTCCTTCAAGTCGAGCTAGAGATTGAATGCATTCCAGCACACATCTCGACCTCACTGTCCCCGAGTCTAGGGCCCTAATTGCTGCCAGACTATCCACACAAATGTCAATAATTCTTGCCTCCAAACTGAGCCCATCAATCCTCAATGCCGCCTCGGTAATGGCATAAATCTCCGCCTGGAAAACTGTCGAGGTATCGGGTAGCCTGAGCGATACCGAAAGGTCGAGATCCTCGGAATACACCCCCGAACCAGTGCCAGTGTCCATCTTCGAGCCGTCCGTAAAAACCAAAGTCGCATTGCTGCGAGTCGTGGAGCCCGCCATCCAGTCCTTTCTCTCCGGAAACGCGACTGAGAAAGACTTGTCGAAGTTCATGACCGGAGTCATGTAATCAGTCCGTCTCCCCAGGACCTGCCCTCCTACCCTTTGTAGGATAATGCCATGTCCCGTACGGTCATGCCTGAAACTGCCAGACTCGATGAGTCTGAGGGCATATCTTGCAGATATGTACCTGATGTAAACCCCAAGGGGAGCCAAGTCAAGCATCGTCTCCAGACTGGCCTGAGGGGCCGATCTCATCGCGCCAGTCATAGCAAGACATGCCAGCCTCTGTACCTTGCCCAGTATAGAGAGATATGTACTCTTGTCCACAGCCCTCCACCAAACATGTGATCCATAAGTAAGAATGGGTCTTATCACCGCCGTATACATCCAGTGCAGGATGTACGGTTTCAAACCCCATCTCCTCCCAGAAACTCTCTTGCACGCGTAAAACGCGCATAGAGCCTTCCTCGTTCTATCCTCCACATTACGTCAGCATACGCAACTACCTTGGTGCCACCTGCGTCCAACCTGAAAAGAATGCTGTTTAGGACCAGGTTCCAAAGGAGCAGAGACAGAACTCCCCCCTGCGGAGTGCCCCTTGTTACAGCCTTCCTCTTCGTACTCATGCCCAAACTGGAGATTATGGATCTGCTCCCAAGCATGCTCCCTGCCCAGTCCGAAATCAACTGGTCCGCCCCGATCTCTCTGAGCGCACCAGTTATCGTGGATATGTTCAGATTGTTAAAAGCGCCTTCTATGTCTAGAAAGGATGCCATAACAAACTCCTTTCTGTCAAGGGAATCTTCTATAGTGCCGACAACATCATGCAGCGCCTTCTCCACCGACCTACCCCTCTGGTAGGCATGCTGTGCACCACAGAAGTTCTCCGGCGAAAGAAGTTCCCTGACATAGAAATCAACCAGTCGCTCCAGTGTTTTCAACAGAAAAGTCGACAGACTGATTGGTCTGTAATCTTTAGCGGTACATTGGTTAATCCTCCCCGCCTTCGGAATGAAAACCACAGTCACCTCCCTCCACTCCATGGGAATGTACCCGTAAAGGAGACTTCCCCTAAAAATGGTTAGCAGCCATTGTAAAATCGCCTCCATGGCATGCTGCATCAGCGCTGGGAAAATACCATCTGGCCCCGCTGACATAAAGGGCCTAAAAGACGGCACTGCTCATCTTACCTTGGCTGGCTGTACCATGGAGTCCACCACGTCACTCGATTGGATAGCTGTTTGGACGGGGACAACCGCACCAAGTACGCTTGCCCCATCCTCGCCATCCGGAAAGTGAGTCTCCATCAGTAGCTCCAGGGTATCCTCGCTGCTTTCAGTAAAAGTCCCATCAGGCCTCATCAGGGATCCGGGCGTGCCAGGCTACTTAGAGAGTAGCTTTCTTAGGCGGGAAGCCTCGGATGTGCCCTCCAAGTCTCCACAGAAGCGCCTCCATGATTCCCTCTTTGCCCTCCTGGATTCGTTCTTGAAGACATTGAAACTCCTACGATAATTATCCTAGTCTATGGGATTCCTATCGCGATTCGCCTTATTAAAAAGTCACCGGCAGACTGTCCTGAGCTGCTAGAGTCCTGGATTCCACCACTTCTGATGGACCCTCGTCGACGGTTGCCGCTCCCGACAAGATGCATGATAGGCGTCCCTCTTGTCCTTGACAGAAGGATTGAGGAGTCCTGCAGCTCCCGAATGCTGACCACCCGCTCCGTTTCTGGAGGTGGTAGGGCATCCACAAACTTTCTGAAGCTTTCCCAATCCGTTTGCCTAGGGTTCCTGTAAGGCTTGTCCCCACTCGGAATAAGATCTATCGTAAAGGTAATCCTGTTATGATCAGAGAATGAGCACTCAAGGCTCAGCCTCCACTCAGATATTCTAACGGAGTCTTTATCACTAACCAAAGTTAAATCAATGACCTGTTCCCTGATCCTGTTGAAAAACGTTGGCCTATTGCTCTTATTACAATTCCTAAGATTGATCGACAAGATAAATTGTAATAAATCCTCACCTCGTTTATTAATATCCGTACTCCCCCAAAGTGTGTGATGCGCGTTTACATCACAGCCCAGTACAAGGTCATGCCCTCGTGTCCCGCACCAGCCAATGAGTGTGCGCACCGCACTCGCAGGAGGGTCGTCCATTTCATACGGTAGGAACACCGATGCCAGGATCACCATCGGGAGATCCTTGCGTTCCAGCGCAGCTACCGTTAGATCACCAGAGCTGTAATGAGATAACAAAAACATGTTGATATTAATATTTTTCCTAATCAGAATACAGTTTCTAATTTTACCTTCCGTGTTATTAGAGATAAGAGTAAACAAGCGTGACCGAAGCCCTCGAACCTTATTAGCAACTAGCCAAGGCTCCTGGATCAAGGCCACGGATATGCACTCTCTCTCTCTCTCTCTCCATAAAACGTAACAGCTCGTCCGATGCTGCCTCGGAGTGATGCAAATTTATTTGCACCACTTTTATGCCGCTCGGAGTCGCCATTTTGCGGGTCTTTCTTCGTGGGCAAAATCAGTCTTTTTTTTTTATCTTGGACCAGCACTCAGGAGATGACCCCAATATATGCAATGCATTGCGCCGGAACTGAAAACGAGAGGATAGTATTGGGGGACAGATTAGGAAAGATGAGAAGATAGACAGTTTTTTTTTGTAGCTATTTCAACCTTTTACTTCGCCGGCTAATTTTTGCAACAGGGCCGACGAAGGTGGGCGCTGTTACTCTGCTTTTTAGTACATGATAGTGTCGGTCGCCGCCAATTATGTTCAGTGACCAGTGACTATGCCTTCATCATTGAAACAGGCTGGCGACAACTAACACAATCACGCACTAATGCTGATCAGAAGAAATTCAACACAATATTTCATGACTCAGCGGGGCTCGAACTCACGACCCTCCGCTTCATAGTCTCGTGTTCTACTACTTCAGCCAACAGCACCCATTTGATCACGCCCTTTTTGGGACGCAGAATCTGGAGGGATTCCGAATCAATTTTGATCCAGAGATCTTTGCCATCCCCCTTGTCCCTGGCACGTCCACGTTCGATCATCCAGTTCTCAGTACCAAGGTCCTTATTCTGGCGCTTAATAAGTGTAAGTGTGGACTCATCCTCCAGAATAGGAGGAGGAATCCACACTCGCACCGTCACCTGAAAAGGAACTTGGTCCAAGGGCATGATTTCGATTTTGGTTCCTGGCCAAAGCTCGCCAACTTCTTGTACGCTGTTTTTGAGAAAGCTGAGAGCCTTCTCATTACCGCATCCTATTATCTTGACGCCCTTAGACCACTTTGCCCCGTCAAACGCAGTGAATGAGTCATCGTCACTAGTGGCGAGCTCGTCCACTAGTCTGCGCAGGATCCGTTCCTCCAGAAGCAGCCATTGATCATTTGTCATCTTGCCCCCAGGCTGACTGCGATCAATAATGGCTACTTGTAACTCAGGTGCTGATGTCAAGCTGGTTGATGGTTTCAACCGCTTGCCCCTAGGAATCTGCGTTTCACCTGACCTTTGCCGTTTGCCACTAGAACCACCTGCAGAATCCTCTTTGCCAGCCGCGGCCCCTCGTTTAGAGGAGTTCGAGACATGCCTTGAGGACTCTTTGATGGCGGTTTTCGCTTTACCGCGTAGGTCATCACATCTCCTTGACTTGGATGACACCACTTTAGATGTAGAAGGGCCATCATCCAATTTCTCCGAGCCGGTGATCGTGTTCGGTCCAGGTTTAGTTGAGGGCCCGACTGATGCCGAGATCGCTTTCCTATCCTGGTCTCTGGCCACGTTCGTCACCGTCGCTGGCCTTGCCCCTACGACGGAAGTATTCAAAAACTCCTCATACTTCCGAACGTGGTAGGCATGTTTGCGCCGCAAAGCCTTCTCTCGGGGAGTCAAGGAAGTTGGATCGCGAGATTCCAACGACCTTAAAAACCGGAGAGAACGCTTGTAGCCCGCCAACTTTTTGCGTTCGTCCGGTATTTTTTCCACCCCTTTCAGCACCTGTGCATCTGATACCTTCCTGGTATCAGAGGAGACCATGGCGATGTCATCCTCGTCCGTCTCGTAAATATTAAGTCCGTCCAGCCCTAGAAAGTTGTCCGAGTCATCGTCACTAACTGTCCCGTCTTGTCTTCTCAGGCACCTATCCCCTACAAAGTCTGCCCCCCCTTGGCCTTTATCCCTGCCCACCCCATCCTCTATAAGTCCCTGAAAACCCCCCCCTTGGGCCTGTTGCCCGCCCTTCCTTGTAAACCCGTCCGATTTTGTTTTCCCGTCCGATTTTGTTTCCTTTAAAAATTCGCTAATTGTTCCCACAAGTGTAGTGGAGAATATGTCCACCACGTCATAGCCCCCAGTGACTAGGTAAGGGCTTAAATTACTTGCTGAGGCGCCCAGGTATCAGCAAGGCTCCGTAAGAATACAGTCGGTTACCCCTGACTGCAAACCAACCGACAGGCACGGGTCGCATAACACCTCTGCTTAGGGGGATAACTATTTGCCATGCAAGCCTTTAAAGCCATTGCCACCAATAACAGGCAAAATCTTGAAAAAGGTCATCCTACTCAAGGTTCTACTTGCCACAGCCTGCACTGAGCCACCACATCGCGCCAAGATTGTTATCCACGTGATGGTAGTGGGTGTGTGGATCTAATTATATGTGATTTATGGGATGTGGTTATTATCTGAAATGATCAGTAATCAGAACGACCTAAGGCGAGTTTCCGTTAATCAAGTACGGGAGATAACACAATTTGACAATGGGTCGGAGGATGGTTCCGGTTGCGACACGCACTTCCGCCGTACGTGTGTTATTGTCGGATCCTGGAAAGGTGTTTTCGATCCGGCCCAAACGCCAATCGTGCGGCGGCACCAAGTCGTCCATCACTATTATCATATCACCCACCTGTATATTCGGGGTAGCATTTCTCCATTTGTACCGTTTATGCAACGCCTTTAGATACTCCTCCTTCCAACGAATGGAAAACTGACTGAAAATTTTGCTCTGGGAATGTCATTAAAGGTGCATCCCTAAGGATATGGCCTGGAGTTAATGCTACTAAATCTGACGGATCCTCCGATATCTCAGACATCGGACGAGAATTAAGTACACCTTCAATTCGGATTAATATGGTAGTGAATTCTTCAAACGTAAACCTATGGGCTTCGGCTACTCGTTTGAGATGAAATTTAAAACTTTTCACGGCAGCTTCCCACAGACCGCCCATGTGCGGAGCATGCGATGGAATGAATTTCCATTCAAACCCATGTATAACATGTTTTTGGGCTATAGCTTGAGCCGCAGTGTTCACGAATGTAGTGAACTTTTGTTCAAGCTCCCGGCTTGCGCCTAGAAAATTGCGCCCATTGTCCGTGACCACTATCTGGATACATGGCTGTTGCCGGTGAATTATGCACAGTCTACATTGGCGAATCACCATTTTCACCCTATTTTTTAGCCTGAATATAAAAAATTCGGTCTGCACCATTCTACACATTTGACTGCATTGTGCGTGATGTAAAATCGTATGTAACTTTGGAAATGGATTCAAAGGTTTGAGCGAACTTTTGTTGGGGACTAGTTTTGAATTTGCTAGACATTGATAATCTTCACGGTAGAACCTTTTCTGCGCTAAAACAATAAGCCGCGATTTTACAAAATTCATTTCGTTCTGGCTTAGACTATTTGTCGCCCTGTGGAATTGATTCTGTCTTATGGTCTTTATGCATTTATGAAAAAATCTGAATACATAGCATATGATCCGAAGGGCTCTGCTATATGACGGGAGCTTATCCAGCTGGTCGTCTATTTCCACCTCAGTTGAGAAAGATTGTATTTCTATGGTTTCAGTGTTAGTTTGTAGCGGGTGTCGTTTCGGCCATTCAGATTCTGGCTTAGCCAACCATGATGGTCCATTCCACCAAAGGCTATTATTCGCTCGTTCTTGTGGGGTGCGGCTGTGTTCCCAGATCTGCGGGATTATTATGGGCCCTGACGTGTCGCCATATTGCCCCCTTTGCTAGAGTATGGATTTGAGATATCCTGTTGGCAACATATGTTTCCCATGATGATGGAGGTTTGGAAAGCCATCCTAGCACTATGGAGGAATCTGTCCATCAATTTATTTCTTTTGAACCCAAATTGAGAGACGTGCATATATAATTTACAAGCTTAGCTAATAATAGCACTCCGTTCAGCTCTAAGCGGGGAAGGCATATTGTTTGTATAGGTGCCACTTTGCATTTGGCTACCAATAAGTTAACAAATGTTTTGTATGTCTGCGTATATGCCGACTTAGATGCATCTGAGAATGTTTTCTTCGGGCATGCATTGTAGCCAGCGAGGTATAGATATAGAGCTTACTTCAGATAAATCCTGAACTTCCAGATAAATCCTGATGTTCCATTTCTGAAGAGAATCTGCAGATACCTCTTCATCCCACTGTAACCATAATTGCTGCATTAAAATTTTAGCTCTGATGACTACAGGCGCTAGCCATCCAGCTGGGTCAAACAGTTTTGCTACTTCTGACAGCATTTTCCGCTTGATAATTGTCACCTGATCACTAGGAGTCACTGAGCGCATTCCATATTATCCCAGGATTTTAGTTGAACTCGATTCATGGAACCGAAGAAAATCTGACGCATAAAGATCCTCTCTTGGTATATGATCGAGCAGTTTTGGACCATTTTTTTCAGTGGAAGTCCTGCTGACTTTGGTGCCTATATGAGTTGGGTCTGAGCTTCTTCTACAGTATAACCCCCAGAAAGTATATCGTCTACATAAGTCTCCGACCGTAAAATTGACGCCGCTTTAGGAAATTTGGATTCCGAATCTAAGGCGAGCTGTAGCAACGTACAAATCACCACAAAGGGAGCGCAATTTACCCCAAAAGTTACAGTTTTTAACTGAAAATCTTTTAACGGGCTATCTGGTGTGGGTTGGAATAAAATTCGTTGGAATGGCCTATCAGCTGGGTGTACAAGAACTGAACACAAATTTATATTTTCTCCAGTTGAGTATCGTCATCATCAAATCTTTTTGGAGTGTTGGGCCTGTATGAAGGACATCGTTAATCGAAAACTGAGATTTAGTTTTCCTTGACGGATTGAAAACAACCCTCACCTTAGTATAAAAGGTGTATAAAAGTCTTCACAAAATTCATCTTCTCCAGACTTTATTCGAGCAGACGGAATCTCTTCGTCTTCCCAAAACTTTTTTAAAATGGTGCGGAGCATCTTCCGAGGTGATTACTTTAGTTGTAAATGATTGAACAATTTCGGTTCTTATGGAACCGCTAAGTACCCAGCCAAAAATCGTATTATATGCAGCTGTATTACCACAAACATTTCTCCTTATGCCCTCCAAATTAATAAACCACTCATAGTCATTGCCTAATATCAGATCTATTTGCGAGGATTTTTTGAAAGTAGGATCCGCAAGATCTAATTCTGCCAGTTCCTTTGTGCGAGGGAAGTAGTGCGCTTTTCGGTATGGGAGCTGAAGTCGATTCCTTACCCTTTCAGCTAAAAAAGTTCGCTGAGACCTAGGGTCAATTAGTGTTCTGACTGTAAAATATTCCCCTCTGCATTCAATTCGCATTAAAGCAGTGCGCAATAGGATATTTTCGCTAATAGTGGAGCAGTTAGTTTGGACGTGTTTTGACGTACTGGGTTGTTCATTGTGAGACTCGATTCTGGCAATTCTTGTTGAGGTGGTGCGGGAAAAAGCTGTTTGATGTGAGCGTTCTCTTTGCTGAGTGCTGTCTCCGCTATTGGGAGGACCTTGAGATATCTTAGGCATGTGTAGGAGTGTGTGATGTGTTTTTTTACAATACATACACGTGTGCATACTTTTACAGTTCGCTTTGAGATGAGAGTGGCCTAAGCAATTATTGCAATGCTTATTTTTAAAAACATAATCCACTCTCTGTTGAACCGTAAATGTTCTGAACTTCGTGCATGTTCTGAGCGTGTGTTCTGCTTTGCACAATCTGCATGATGAGCTCCCATTTTCTTGTGCTGAGTAAGTTTGCACATGTGGGGTTTTAGTAAAACTCAAGCTTCCTTTTGAATTTTTAATGCTTGTGACTCTTTCAACAGTTTCATATCTATTCATAAGAAACTGTGATATTTGGGACCATTTTGGGAGTTCACGCGGTGACGTGAGCGACTGCTCCCACAGGGATAGAGTGATTTCGGGCAATTTTGTAGATATTAGACAAATGATAATGGGATCCCAACTTTCGACTTCGACTCCAAGGGTTCCCAGGCTGGCTAATGAATCGTCTACTGAGGACTGAATCCTTCTAATAGATTCACTGTCCTCGCTAGTCACTCCTGGGATATCAAATAGGATTTTTATTTGATTGTCAACTAGAACACTCTTGTTCTCGTAACGGGTTTTTAACGCGTTCCAGGCGAGGTCAAAATTGTCATGGGAAAAGGGGTATCTTTTTACAATGTCTCCTGCTTCACCTCTCGTTTTATTACGAAGGTGGTACAATTTTGTTACTGGGGAAAGTTTCGAGTGATTAATGTACACCGCTGTGAACATATCACGAAACGAGGGCCACTGCCAGCGTTGCCAAAATGATGATTTTATCATATTTTTGATGATTTTTGAACCAAAATATGATTTGATGATTTTTTTTCTTAAATTATGATTTCTAATTTATAAAAATTATGATTTTTTTATTTCAAGTGTGTACTACTTCCATTGTAATTGTACTACATAGCGTTAAGTTTTGTATCATCTTGTTGTTCGTTGCTTTTATTTGCTTTACAATTGTTACCCTGTAACAAACACATGTATGTATGTGCATAAAAATGCATCATTGTTTTGGAAATAAAGACCTTAAAGAGCATCTCTGCATATCTGTTATTTTAGTGGGAAGTACAAATTATATTCTTTCTTAAGAAAAAGGAAAAATTAAAAAAATGTACAAGTATTTAATACGAAAAGGTAAAATTAATATTTCTATTATAAATTTTTTGCATCTATAATCCATTTATTTACTATCACTTTTAGATGGTAATTACAATCCTCGTGAAGCAGAAAACGAAGAAACTACGGTTGAAGATGATAAAGTTATTTAAATTAATTTGCCTTATATAAACGTATATACTTTGAAAATAAATTTCTAATTTTAGATTTCAGAAGAAAAAAGACGAAAAGTAAACCCATCTAGGATGAAAAATTTAGTTGGTTAACAAGAAAAATAAGTTCATCAGGTGAGGAGGAAATTTTTTGTACAATATGCAATTCGATTCTTAAAGCAAGTGCTGGCAGAGCGGATCTAGTAAAACATCAATCAACCCAAAAGCACACAAGCTGAGCGAATTGTATAAGTAGCAGCCAAACAAAAATTAAATCACAATTTGAAGGTAAAACTGCTGAGATGAGGAGTGTAAAAAACTTAAAACTCCAATTAAGTGCGTTTATTGCAGAACACAACCTTCCATTTTCGTGTATGGATCACTTAACTTTATTTTTAAAATCCTCCATTCCTGATTCAAAAATAACACCTAATCTTGCATGTGGCAGAACAAAAATTATATGCCTTATTAAAAACGTTTTAGGCCGGACACAATTTGAATTCGTTTGTAATATACTGAATCAGCAGAAACTTTCCTTATGTGTGGATGAGTCTACTGACATAAGCAATAAAAAATCGCTTTGTTTAGTAATCCGGGTAACTATAAATTATACAGTACAAGACTTATTGTTTGGCTTAATTGAAGTGGAGAGTGGTGAAGCTTTAACAATATTTAATTGTATAAAAGGTTATTTTGAAAAATACAAAATACTGTACAAAGAAAAAAAAATAGGATTCGCAGCAGATGGTGCTCCAAATATGACAGGCAAAAATCATTCCGTTGCCAGGTTATTTAAGAATGAAATTCCAAATTTATTTGTTGTTAAATGTATTTGTCATTCAATTGTGCTTTGCTCTTCTTATGCTTGTCTTAAACTTCCACCTGAAGTAGAGTCCTTAGTACGCGATATATATAATTACATAGCGAATAGTCCAAAACGCAATTCACAGACTAGGTGGTTATCATCAGAGTCTGCAGTTGTACGAGTTCTCGAGTTATATGAACCATTAAATATATATTTTACGTTTGCCTCTAATATAGATCATATAGATAGCGCCCAATTTATAAAAAACAAGTTGAATGACATAAATGAACTTTATTTATATATATTTATCATGTCTTTCTGAGATTTAAATTAAAATTTCGAACAATTAGCCTATAGAATCTTAATTCAAATTTAATATAGCAATATAAAAAAATGTTCGTTAAAATTATTACTACATACAAATTTAAGCTATGGCTTGAGCTACCCAATAATAAAAATTGGAAAAACGTTCACATGTACTTAAGTATAAAATTCAAACCAAAAAAGTTTGACTTAGGTATGATGGAACAAAAAATTCAGAAAAATGGGACATGAAGAAAAAATAATCAAACGGTAACACGGGTATTATAACAATAACATGTTAACATCAGGTTGATACAGTTCCCGTATTCTTTTTCACAATAAAATTTGTGTAAATAGGAACTGCTATCACATTCAACTAAGCCACCTAATAAGTGGTGACAAACACAATACACATGAGCACTGATGATGAAAGGGTTGCGTCTTTCGAAAACAGCTGTTCTGCTCTGCTGTGTAAGTTGAATAAAACTGATGTTGACTTGCCTTTGTGCCTTGGAATATTTATCATGTCTTTCTGAGATTTAAATTAAAATTTCGAACAATTAGCCTATAGAATCTTAATTCAAATTTAATATAGCAATATAAAAAAATGTTCGTTAAAATTATTACTACATACAAATTTAAGCTATGGCTTGAGCTACCCAATAATAAAAATTGGAAAAACGTTCACATGTACTTAAGTATAAAATTCAAACCAAAAAAGTTTGACTTAGGTATGATGGAACAAAAAATTCAGAAAAATGGGACATGAAGAAAAAATAATCAAACGGTAACACGGGTATTATAACAATAACATGTTAACATCAGGTTGATACAGTTCCCGTATTCTTTTTCACAATAAAATTTGTGTAAATAGGAACTGCTATCACATTCAACTAAGCCACCTAATAAGTGGTGACAAACACAATACACATGAGCACTGATGATGAAAGGGTTGCGTCTTTCGAAAACAGCTGTTCTGCTCTGCTGTGTAAGTTGAATAAAACTGATGTTGACTTGCCTTTGTGCCTTGGAATATTTATCATGTCTTTCTGAGATTTAAATTAAAATTTCGAACAATTAGCCTATAGAATCTTAATTCAAATTTAATATAGCAATATAAAAAAATGTTCGTTAAAATTATTACTACATACAAATTTAAGCTATGGCTTGAGCTACCCAATAATAAAAATTGGAAAAACGTTCACATGTACTTAAGTATAAAATTCAAACCAAAAAAGTTTGACTTAGGTATGATGGAACAAAAAATTCAGAAAAATGGGACATGAAGAAAAAATAATCAAACGGTAACACGGGTATTATAACAATAACATGTTAACATCAGGTTGATACAGTTCCCGTATTCTTTTTCACAATAAAATTTGTGTAAATAGGAACTGCTATCACATTCAACTAAGCCACCTAATAAGTGGTGACAAACACAATACACATGAGCACTGATGATGAAAGGGTTGCGTCTTTCGAAAACAGCTGTTCTGCTCTGCTGTGTAAGTTGAATAAAACTGATGTTGACTTGCCTTTGTGCCTTGGAATATTTATCATGTCTTTCTGAGATTTAAATTAAAATTTCGAACAATTAGCCTATAGAATCTTAATTCAAATTTAATATAGCAATATAAAAAAATGTTCGTTAAAATTATTACTACATACAAATTTAAGCTATGGCTTGAGCTACCCAATAATAAAAATTGGAAAAACGTTCACATGTACTTAAGTATAAAATTCAAACCAAAAAAGTTTGACTTAGGTATGATGGAACAAAAAATTCAGAAAAATGGGACATGAAGAAAAAATAATCAAACGGTAACACGGGTATTATAACAATAACATGTTAACATCAGGTTGATACAGTTCCCGTATTCTTTTTCACAATAAAATTTGTGTAAATAGGAACTGCTATCACATTCAACTAAGCCACCTAATAAGTGGTGACAAACACAATACACATGAGCACTGATGATGAAAGGGTTGCGTCTTTCGAAAACAGCTGTTCTGCTCTGCTGTGTAAGTTGAATAAAACTGATGTTGACTTGCCTTTGTGCCTTGGAATATTTATCATGTCTTTCTGAGATTTAAATTAAAATTTCGAACAATTAGCCTATAGAATCTTAATTCAAATTTAATATAGCAATATAAAAAAATGTTCGTTAAAATTATTACTACATACAAATTTAAGCTATGGCTTGAGCTACCCAATAATAAAAATTGGAAAAACGTTCACATGTACTTAAGTATAAAATTCAAACCAAAAAAGTTTGACTTAGGTATGATGGAACAAAAAATTCAGAAAAATGGGACATGAAGAAAAAATAATCAAACGGTAACACGGGTATTATAACAATAACATGTTAACATCAGGTTGATACAGTTCCCGTATTCTTTTTCACAATAAAATTTGTGTAAATAGGAACTGCTATCACATTCAACTAAGCCACCTAATAAGTGGTGACAAACACAATACACATGAGCACTGATGATGAAAGGGTTGCGTCTTTCGAAAACAGCTGTTCTGCTCTGCTGTGTAAGTTGAATAAAACTGATGTTGACTTGCCTTTGTGCCTTGGAATATTTATCATGTCTTTCTGAGATTTAAATTAAAATTTCGAACAATTAGCCTATAGAATCTTAATTCAAATTTAATATAGCAATATAAAAAAATGTTCGTTAAAATTATTACTACATACAAATTTAAGCTATGGCTTGAGCTACCCAATAATAAAAATTGGAAAAACGTTCACATGTACTTAAGTATAAAATTCAAACCAAAAAAGTTTGACTTAGGTATGATGGAACAAAAAATTCAGAAAAATGGGACATGAAGAAAAAATAATCAAACGGTAACACGGGTATTATAACAATAACATGTTAACATCAGGTTGATACAGTTCCCGTATTCTTTTTCACAATAAAATTTGTGTAAATAGGAACTGCTATCACATTCAACTAAGCCACCTAATAAGTGGTGACAAACACAATACACATGAGCACTGATGATGAAAGGGTTGCGTCTTTCGAAAACAGCTGTTCTGCTCTGCTGTGTAAGTTGAATAAAACTGATGTTGACTTGCCTTTGTGCCTTGGAATATTTATCATGTCTTTCTGAGATTTAAATTAAAATTTCGAACAATTAGCCTATAGAATCTTAATTCAAATTTAATAGAACTTTATTTGTGTTTTTTAAAGTATATTCTCCATATTGTAAATAACGTAAACAAAATTTTTCAAAGCTCATCCTGTCAAATACATAGAATGTATGAGGAACTGCAACGCCTTTACTTAAAAATTTTAGACAATTTTATAAAAACAGAATTTGTGAACATGAGTCTCAATAACGACCTTGACTTTGAAAACAAAAGTCTATTTCTACATAGCGAAGAAGTCTATCTGGGTGTTTTTGTTAAACAAAAGATTTCTAGCTCAAAGCTCACTGCAAATGAAAAATATTAATTTATTGAAATTTGTGTGGCATTTTACATTGAGTTATGTAAACAAATATTAAAACGATTTGATTTTAACGACATGTTTTTAAAAGAGCTCTCATGTCTTGGCCCTTTGAAAATTATAAATAGAAAAATTAATTCTTTGACAGGCTTAATATACAGTTTTCCAAATTTAATTAGTGAAAAGGATATTCAAAACATAGATGACGAATTTAGAAAACTCCGTTTTATAAAATTCAGTGACCATTTTACAACTCTAGATAATCTTAGCTGTGAAGAATTTTGGTCAAAAGTTTCAAAAATAACTCGTGCTGGCAACATTCCAGCTTTTCCGGTGCTGTCAAAATTTTTTCAAAACTTAATATGTCTTCCCATTTCGTCAGCAAATGTGGAACGAATATTCTCAACAGTCAATTTAAACAAAACTAAATATAGAAATAGATTAGACAACAGCACTCTCGAAGGTATCTTATATGCAAAAGATTACTTAGCAATAAGAAACTGTTCCTGCTATAATTTAAAAATAGACCAAGATATTACTAAAAATATGAAACCCGGTATATATTATAGTTAGTAATAGTTCTTCATAAAACTTTTTCATAGGACATGTGCTTTTTAATCTGAATTTATTATACCCTTCACAAAAAAGTGAAAGGGTATATATAGGTTTGTCATTCCGTGTGTAATTTCTTCGATATGCACCTGGGACCCCATAAAGTGTATATATTCTGGATCCTTATGAATAGCCATGACGATTGAGCGATGTCCGTCTGTACGTGAAATCGGTTTTCCCAAGCCCCCAGAAGAGCTAGAGACTTCGTTCTTGGACCGTTGGATTGGAAATGAACTTAAATAGGCTGCTATTCAGAAAGATCCAAAGTATGGTTTCAGAGCTGGGAAGCTTAAACCTATTTCTCGACGCAAAATTTATACCAAAAATTAATTAATTTTTTTAATGTTTGTAAATTAAACCTACTTCATGCTTTGGGGAGCCTCAATGGTCTATTAAAAACTAAAAAAATAAAAAAATTTTCCAGGGATGGGAAATTAAGTTTTTTTTCGGCCTATTCCGTATTTTGTAGTACATGTAGTAACTAAAATTGTTAAAAATTTCAAGTTTTTCTTTAACAAAACCACTTTATACGTCATGAAGATTTGCATTAGCTAAAAAAAATCAAAAATTTTAAATTCAAATTTTTCTACCAGGGGTGGTAAATTGAATATTGTTTATACATGAAAGCAATCAAACAGGCAACTGATGTTGTTTTTTTTTTTTGTTTTTTGCTAACTAAAACTGTCTTATAATTTAGGAAGAACATAATTGGTATCAAAAATTCAAAAATAAAAAATAAAATTTCGAATCCAGGAATGGACGAGTGCAATATTTTATGGTACATGAAAGTTACCAAAATAGTAAAAAATTTGCAATTTTTGGTAAATAAAACTACCTTATACCTCAAGAAGCGTTGCACTGATAAAAAAAACAAACAAAAAAAAATTAAAATTTCGTTTCCAGGGTTGGAAAAATTAAATTTTTTTGGTACATGCAATACTTTGTAGTACATGTTATAACCAAAATGGTTGCAAAATTCGAGTTTTTCTTAAACAAAACTAATTTATACCTCATGAAGATTTGCATTGATAAAGAAAATTTTAAAAAATTTAAATTTCGCTTCCAGGGTTGGAAAATTTAAATTTTTTTTTAAACATAAATGTAACCAAAAAGGCAATTGACGTTGTTTTTTACTAATTAAAACTATATTTATAACCTATATGGTTATAAATATTAAGTTTTTCTTAAATAAAACTATTTCATGCCTCATTAAAAGTTGCATTGATAAAAAAAATTTGTGTTTCTAGATTTTCTTTGGCCAAGTGCATAAATTTCAATACGTGAAGAATTTTTTGAGCTAATCAGGCCTAACGCATTCAATGTTAATAAAAAACCTTTATTACATTTTTTTCCCAACGTTTCGTCAATTGTTTGTTGACTTCTTCAGGGGTTTTTTGTCTATTTTAATTTTAAAACATACCAGTTACAATTTAAAACATTGTTTCTTTTAAAGTTAGAGTTATACTCACAATATTGCGGTTCGTACTACATTAATTACATATAAGTTGTTTCTGTTTTTAACAATTAAAGTCAAATTAAAAAATTTTTTAATTTGACTTTAATTGTTAAAAACAGAAACAACTTATATGTAATTAATGTAGTACGAACCGCAATATTGTGAGTATAACTCTAACTTTAAAAGAAACAATGTTTTAAATTGTAACTGGTATGTTTTAAAATAGACAAAAAAACCCCTGAAGAAGTCAACAAACAATTGACGAAACGTTGGGAAAAAAATGTAATAAAGGTTTTTTATTAACATTGAATGCGTTAGGCCTGATTAGCTCAAAAAATTCTTCACGTATTGAAAAAAAATTTAAATTTCGTTTCCAGGGTTGGGAAATTGATATATTTATTCTGCATAAAAATAACCAAAAAGGCAATTGACGATGTTTTTTTTTTTTGCTAATTAAAGCTGTTTTATAATTCAGAAAGAACAAAATTGGTATTAAAATCTTAAAAAATCAAAATTTCGAGTCCAGGGTTGGACAAATGATATATTTTATGGTACATGAAAGTGACCAAAAAGTTTAAAAATTTTAATTTTTTTGTCAAGTAAAACTATGTTACACTAAGAATTGCGTTGGTAAAAAATTTAAAATTCCAGAGTTGGGAAATCGAAATATTTTTCGTACATAATAGTACATACATAAATTAAAAATTTTGTGCTTTTAGTGAATTAAACCTATTAGATATATCAGAAAAAACTAAACTAGTATCAAAATATTATAAATTCGGTTACAGGGTTGGAAAATTGAAATATTTTTGGTATATAAAAGTACATACAAAAATTTCAAATTTTGTTTTTTAGTGAATTAAAGCTATTTTATATATCAGAAAAAATTAAATTAGTATTAAAAAATTAAAAATTCGGTTCCAGGGTTGGAAAATCGACATTTTCCGATTCATAAAAGCAGCCATTTTATTTGTTATTTTTTTATTTTTATGATGAATTATACCTACTTTATACATCAGAAAGAAGTAAACTGGTATTAAAAACCAACAAAATCTAAAAGACGATTCTACGGTTGGACAATTAGAACTTTTTGGGGTACATGAAACGGATTTTTTGTTTTATTTGTAAATGAAATATATATAATATTTTTAAAAGACGTTCATAGGTATTAGATATAAGAAAAGCCAAACATTTAGCTTCCTAGCCGAAAAATTTAAACATTTTCTTATATATAAAAGTAACCGATAACATCATTTTGATTTTTCAATTAAACCTACTTTCTGTTTTGGCAAGAAAGAAAAAAAGAAAGAAGAATTACATCTGTGAAGGGTAATTAAGATTCGGCACAGCCGAATATAGCATTTTTACTTGTTTTTTGTTAAGCTTTCTTAAATACGTAAATATTTATTTAAATAAATACATACTGTTATTGTTCTAATGAAATCAGTTGAGTGTTTTTCTAAGTTTTCTATTTATTGGTTGGTGAATGTGTGATTAAAAATTTAAGTTTGCTTATTTTCTCCGATTTTGTCGGAGCAATGACGACAAAGCCAGCGAAAATATGGTTTGTCACCATATAAACATAAGTACAGGTTTCGCCGTAAATGCTTTAAGCAGTAATAATTTAAATACATATGTTAATATATATTAATTATAATTTTTAAATAAAATGTTGTATTAAAAAAATGATGATTTTTTTCCATAAAATATGATTTTTTTTCCGGCATATGATGATTTTCTTCTCAAAGCTTCTGGCAACGCTGGCCACTGCTCATAAATACCCTTAAACACCTCTGTGTCACACGGTGGTAGTTTTATGCAGCTACTTACATTGTCCTGTGATATATTTTGACCGAGATCAATATTTGGATGTGAGTAACGAGGCGTTGATTGAAGCCCCAGAGCATTTTGTACTTCTAACCGACATGCTTTCAGTGGGTCTGATATTTGGCCCTGACACTGGTAATAAGCGGTTACATGAGCAGCGTAATGCGAAATAGCGGTTTGTTTAAAATCTGGGTCTATTGAGCCATCTTGAGAGAGCATTAGCTCTTGATAAGAAGCCTCCATCTTCTTATACCTTGCTTCCAAATCTCTGAGTTTAACTTTCAGCAATGACTCCGATTGATCTCCTCCCGTGTTATTGAAAATATCACAGAAATGGAGCAGATTTTCGCAGTCGAATATAAAGAAATCCTGAACAGGAGTCGCTGACGTACTGTTCGACATAGATTCATTCGACTTGGGATTCATATTTAAGAATCTGAGTATGTCGCTTAATGTTGTAAGAAATGCAAAAGATCTAGCTTTCATGATAATTTGTTAATTTTTTCCACGGGCTTAAGTTCGAATCTGACTGCAAATGATATTTTATTATTTTATTAATAAATGAATTCGTTCTAATTCTATTTATTATTTTTTATATTAAGATTGGAATATTGAGAATATTTTCAATAATCATCAAACCAGCAGAACGAATCAGTACTGATTTCGAGGCCGCTACGCCATCTCATCAGCGTTTTTTGTTAAATATTTCTACTTTTGTAAGTGGTGCTACTTAGTAGGAATATCAACTATTTAACCAACGTTTTTGACGAAAATTGAATATGAGAAGTTCCCACATTCATATTTTTTAGTTATTACCTTTTTGGTTAGTACGAAATTCCTCAACCCTGACGATTAATATTCCCAATATTCCATGTATCTCTTTCGCTTTTTCCAGAGCCATCGGATGCTGATAGCTAAAGCTTCTTTGTTATTTATGTTCAAGCAATTGAATTTAGTTGTCAATTTACAATGAACAAGTGTGCGTGCCCCCGCAATGTTTTAAATTATGTATGAATTTTTATTAGTCGAACTTTCTTATGTAAATTGTTAATTTTTCAACGGGCTTAAGTTTGATGATTATTGAAAATACTCTTAATATTCCAATCTTAATATAAAAATAAATAAATAGAATTTGAACAAATTCATTTATTAATAAAATAATAAAAAATCTTTTGCAGTCATGCAGATTCGAACTTAAGCCCGTTGAAAAAATTAACAATTTACATAAGAAAGTTCGATTAATAAAAATTTCCTGATAATTTGATATCAGCGGATATTACGAGGGTTAAGATTACTAAAACTACCCTACTTAAATATAAAAATTTATTTTGTACTCGACTGGTAAACCTATTTTTATCAGGATATGGGTAAGTATGAAACCTTTTGATTTTAAATCACACGTATGTGTGTATGTACATTGCAATCAATAAATCTTATTTTTATCGGCAATTAGGTACAATTTATTTATATATAGGCGACTAAGTGGATTCTCAAATCGCATTAGCGTAATTATGTTTATATATTTATAACTATTTTTTTTTCTTCTCTAATTTCTATTATGTAAGTGTTCGTTCTACATGTTCCATGTACTATACTTTACCGGTAAGTAAGAATAATGTGGAAAGGTCGAATTGTTTCTTCTGCCATTATGTAGTCAATGACATATATATGTATCTATATATGTATGTATATGCATATATGTATATACTCCTTTTTGTGCGATTATTATTATTTTATTTCTTTATTACTGTAGATATATATGTTTAGTATATTTTGTATGTACCTATACTTTTTTCAGCTACAAAATACCTGTACTCTTAACTTCTGACTTTAAATCAGACATAGGCATTGTGGGTGAGCGCGCTTCACATGTATATAAATTCGCTCTTGAGAGTCACACGTATTTGTAGTTACTCATAAATCACAAAAATTTTGATTCACAATTCAGTCTATCACAAGCTTCCAACGAAGACGTTTGTTTGGGCGCTTGTTGAAAAAATTTATTTAAGTGTGAGGAGAATGCTCGTTTGTTTGCAAAATTTCTCTCACACACACAAACTCAAAATGTTGATGTGTTTGTGCCTATGTTTGCTTTAAATTGAGATTTCGAAAATACAGGTAGATGAGTATGGAATATTTTATATGGGACAGTGTGGTTATGATCCAAATGAAGGCAATTGAGTTACATACCTGCTGCTTCTTCTGTTTTGTGATACCTTTTCTTCCATCTTGACTATGTTGTGATCTACATATATTCCTTTTGCACACAGATATATTACTCCTTCCTATAACCGATGGGCGTAGGTATTCCTGCGTTATTATGCTTCTTACTTCGGGTTTTGGTCTTTATTTCTTCAAAATTTTTGTATTTTTCTTCAGCATTATAATTTTGCTTTCTATGTAGCAAATTTTTGTTGTTTTTTGTAATATGTAATTGAATTGGAAACAGTAAAATTTCGTACGATGATTAATGTGTCAATGTCGTCACAAAGAAAAGAGCACCTTCGTTCCGTATTTTCCTTAGCACATTTATTTCAGCAATATGTATGTTTAAAGTATTGTTATTTCTAAAGTTGCTTTTATTTCAAATTTAAATATAAATATTGAAATACATTCTAATATCTTAACCAAATATATTATTGTAGGGAAATTAAGAAAAACATGACTGACCCCAATAAGCATTTTGGCCGGAATTCAAGTGGAATTACATTTGAAATGCAGTCACAATTTCCAATTTCCAGTGTTGAATTACAGTTGAAACACAGTTGAATTCAATAGCGAATCCAGCAAAATTAACCATTGAATTACAGTCGAACAAAACAGTACCTTTACAGTGTAATTCCAGCCTTGAATAGCAGTGTGATTCAAGTTGAACCGAACCTGTTTTTACACTTGAAGTCAAGCAAGGAATTGCAGTGGAATTCAAGTCGAACCGAACCTGTTTTTACCGTTGAATTCCAGCATGGAATTTCAGTGTTATTAAAGCAATGTAACAACAGTATTTAAATAGTGTTATAACATTATTTTAAAAATTATATTGTTTAATTTTCTATTCTTTATTTTCTTTTTGCTTATTTTCACTTTTATTTCTTTATTTTCACTTTAAAAACTTTGTGACTTTCGCGATGTGAAATTGTTCAACATTAATATTTTATTATTGACATTTAGAGTAAATAGCTGACTCGATTTGATTTTGTATTTTAACAAAACTTCAAACAGACTGGAAAGAGGATGGATTTCAAATGTAATTCAAGCTTGCATTCACACTGGAATTCCAACATTGGAATTCACAAAAAATTTTTGCTTATTGGGACTGTTTTCATGGTAGGGAACAGCACCAATACTTTGCTTTTGTTTTATTTTTTAGCTTATATATGTAGTAAGTAAAACCTTTCTCTTTATTTGCTCTTTTTATACCCTTCACAAAAAAGTGAAAGGGTATATATAGGTTTGTCATTCCGTGTGTAATTTCTTCGGTATGCACGTGGGACCTCATAAAGTAAATAATTTCTGGATCCTTATGAATAGCGATGACGATTGAGCGATGTCCGTCTGTCCGTCTGTCTGTGAAATTCCCAAGCCCCCAGAAGAGCTAGAGACTTCGTTCTTGGACCGTTGGATGGGAAATGAACTTAAATAGAGTGCTATTGAAATTCAGAAAGATCCGAAGTATGGTTCCAGAGCTGGGAAGCTTACAACTCTTTCTCGACTCAAAATTTATACCAAAAATCAATTATTTTTTTTAATGTTTGTAAATTAAACCGATTTCTTGCTTTGGGAAGCCTCAATGGTCTACTAAAAACTAAAAAAATAAAAAATTTTTTCCAAGTATGGAAAACTAATTTTTTTTTTGGCCCATTCCGTATTTTGTAGTACATGTAGTAACTAAAATTGTTAAAAGTTTTAAGTTTTTCTTTTACAAAACCTCTTTATACGTCATGAAGATTTGCATTGGCCAAAATGGTTAAAAATTTGAAATTTTTCTTAAAACTCATGAAGCGTGGCACTGATAAAAAAAAAACTAAAAATTAAAATTTCGCTTACAGGGTTGGGAAAATTAAAGTGTTTTTTGGTACATGCAATATTTTGTAGTACATGTAATAACCAAACTGGTTACAAAATTCGAGTTTTTCTTTAACAAAACTACCTCATACCTCATGAAGATTTGCATTGATAAAAAAATTAAAAATTAAAATTTCGCTTCCAGGGTTGGGAAATTGAATTTTTTTTTTTTATATAAAAGTAACCAAAAAGGCAATTGACGTTGTTTTTGCTATCTAAAACTATTTCATATTTTAGAAAAATCAAAACTTCGAATCCAGGGATGGACAAGTTCAATATTTTATAGTTCATGAAGGTGACCAAAATGGTTGAAAACTGTAAATATTTTTTAAATAATACTACTTTATTCCTCATGAAGAGTTGCGTTGGTTAAAAATACAACAACAAAAATTAAAATTTCACTTCCAGGGTTGGGAAGTTTAAAGTTTTTTTGGTACATGCAATATATTGTAGTACATGAAAGTGACCAAAATGGTTGCAAATTTTAAGTTTTTCTTAAATAAAACGACTTTATGCCTAATTAATACTAGGATTGGTAAAAAAAAATTTAATTTTGCTTCCAGGGATGGGATATTTAAATTATTTTTATAGCTGAAGGTAACCACAAAGGCAACTAACGTCGGTTTTTTACTAATTAAAACTATTTTTTAGTTCAGGAAAAACATAATTGGCATAATAAATTAAAAAAAATCAAAATTTAGATTCCAGACTTGGATAACTGCAATATTTTGTGACCAAAATGGTTACATACATTAAGTTTTTCTTATATAAAACTATTTCATGCCTCATTAAGAAATGCATTGGTAAAAAAAAAATTCGTTTCCAGGGTTGGGAAATTGAAATATGTAAAAGTAACCAAATAGGCAATTGACGTTGTTGTTTTTGCTAATTCAAACTATTTTATAATGCAGGAAGAACAAAATTGATATTAAAATCGTAAAATATATAAATTTTGACTCCAGGGTTGAACAAATAATAGAGTTTATGGTACATGAAAGTGACCAAAAAGTTTAGAAATTTAAATTTTTTTGTCAAGTAAAACTATGTTACATCTTTTAAAAGTAGGTCTAATACTTCCTGTTTAGGGTATTTAAGATTCGGCACATCCGAATATAGAACTTTTACTTGTTTAATTTATTTTATTTAAAATTATGTGGACTGTAACTGTTAAATTTTAACAAACGTTTACGGCACTTACTTATATGTACTATATGGTTTGTACCGCTATGTATATATGTACATGAATATACATACATGTACCTACGTATATATTTGCAGTTATATATCGGTTTTTTATTTTTTAATATATTTTTACTTTAAATATGTACTTACGTAGTCACTCGTATTAACGTTTTTATTTCTTTTTGATTTTAAATAATTCTTTTTTTTTCAATAAGCTCTTTCTTTTTGATTTTACATAAGCACTTTTCCTTATTAGGTATAACAATGTTGAAAATTCTGATCAATTTTTTCGCTTTTGCATTTCTACTTTGCTTTTGACACAACGCTTGTTATACATATACTTCTTTTCCATGGCGTAATTAAACCAGGTGGCAGCGTAAGGGCTACAACTACAACAATACAACAACATAGGTGTTTTTGTTTGTGTAATAAAGTTTTGAATGTCAAAACATGAGTGAAACACAAATGGAAAACATGCTACAATTGTACTTTTTATGGTACATTTCCGATCTTCGTGGTACCGTGGTACTACCGCGAATTACTTGGTACAATTTATATATCTCAATCAATCTATAATCGGACTAATCCATAAAAATTATTTTACGTTTGTTATAAGGTTATTTGAAAAATGTATACAGTTAATACAAGTAAAATATTTTTTATGATTTATAATAATTAATTTACTGTATGGTAATATTCGAGCCAGCATTATTGAAATTATGGAGTCTTAGTTTTACTCCTCTACTCGATCAAAGTAACTGATAAAGTATAACTAATTTTCCAGACAGTCTTGCTATTAGTATGATGCTTTTCCACAACTAAAATGTTTTTCAATGTCATCTTACCTAGATCCAAACAATTTGTAAAGTTTGTTTTTGTTCTTTAGTGACTTTCTAAGCATGGGGACCAATTACTTTCGAGTTTTGTGTTAATATCAGAACTGATCAACCACTTGACTTGTCTTAGAACATCCATCTCCTTTAAACTGAGTGGGACTATTCTTGTCTATGTATTCTTTATTTCTAGTGTGAATTTGCAATGAATATATATAATTGTATCTATAATAACAAAATTTCTATATTATAAAATTTTTTTTATTAATTTATGGATCTAAAATATTTTGTTATATACTTGTGAATTTGTAAAAATAATTTTTTTTGTCATATATAAAAAAAATGGTACCGCCATGATGTGAAAAATACACTTTGCTTATTTAGTCAAAACCAAAATAGTCATTTTCCATCCCTGTTGTGAAAAGCATAAGAAAAAGAAAGCTTTGAACATAAATAGAATTAACCCTTATGTCTGCGGCAAAAAAAAAACACATTATTAGTATTATTCTAAACCAGGGACCGTAACTGTTATGACTTTTATCAAAAAAATCAAGATATAAGAGTTATTATTGATATTTATATTTTTAGATAGAAAATAAGAGTTATTTTTGATATTTATTATTTTAAATGAAAAATAAAAGTTATTTTTGATTTTTATTTATTTTAAATGAAAAATAAAAGTTATTTTTGATTTTTATATTTTTAAATGAAAAATGAAAGTTATTTTCGATTTTTATATTTTTATATCAATAATAAAAGTTATTTTTGATCTTTATATTTTTATATCAATAATAAAAATCAATTCAAATTTCATGACATAGGTAACATGTTTGTGTTTCCATGGCTTCGAAAATTAGCTTTAATTGTTCATTCTGTACCTGCCACTCAAGTCAGTGTGGAAAGGTAATTTTCAGCACTCAGATTAGTATTGGGAGATTTAAGATATAATTTATCTGAGGAACATTCAAAATCAATTATGATGGTAAAATTGAACACCTGAAAACAACCTCTTAACACTGACAAAATGCTGATAATGGATACTTTATGTTCCCTTGTGCCAAAAAAGAAAAAGGCAGTTATTATGTTGAACTCAATACTTGTGCAAAACCGGAAATTATAACGTATTATAATAAAACAAAAGGAGGGGTAGATAATATGGACAAACTAGAACAAGCCGATGACCATTGTCACTTTTTAAATGCTATTGATATAGCAGCACTAGCATTCTATATTATATATATATATATATATATATATATATATATATATATATATATATACATATATATAATTTAAAACATCAATCTAGTGATCGTCATCGAAAATTCTTAAAAGATCTTAAAAGGCCTGTGTCAAAAAAATACTACACAAATTTTCTATATACCAAACTTTGAAACTGCAACATATTCCATACTGTACTAGTTGTTCCAAGCCAATCTGCAGTCAACACTCTATTAGTCGACCAATATGTTCAAACTGTTCGATAGACTTACACTAAAATGTTACTTTTCTTTTTGATTTTTTATGTTTCTGTTTTCAAATTAGATCAAATAAATTGTTTTTGTTTTTAACTTATGCAGATTTTTATTTATTCATGCAAAGCTACTAACAACTTCAAATAATATACTTACAATGACCGCTTTCTCACATAAAACCCGTACAGGTACCTGGGTACCTTGGAGCACGGTAAAGACTTTTTAAAATAAAATGGTCTCCCAGGCATATTACAACAACAAAAATTTGACTCGCGGCTGCACAATAACTCAATAGTTTGAGAGTTAGTAGTTATCAAAAAGTTTCAAATACGCAAGTTATCAATTTAAATGACAAAACTTTGATTGAAGACGCCAAAGGCACCCGGGTACCTTCGTGCGCACATAAGGGTTAAGCAGTTGTTGACAGTGCAAACTCACAACCAACAAAAATCCAATAAGAGCGAAAAATTGTTTACATTCTTAACGCTGCCACCTGGTTAAGTGAGCCCTGGCACTTGCATGCCACTAAATGTCAAGACGATAATCAATGTTACCCTGCCAAAAATGTAAAGCAAACTTTCTGGATTACAGTAAAATTGTAATTTAAGTTTTAACTTATTTAATACAGTATTTCTTGAAATTCGCATAAAAAATAGCAAGTTTGTTAATTAAAGAGCATTAATATTATTAAAATAATATTAATAATAATATATGCTAACCTTTTCCCTAAAAATGCGGCTATTTGGTGAACTCGGTAACAAACAAAACAAAAAGTTGAAATGGAATAAAAATTGAAGTTTACGCTTCGACGCCATTTTGAAAATGAACTAACAATGGCATGTGTAAACAGAAAAGCAAATTGCATGAGATTCGACTATTTCGAATAATTTTTCGTTGATAATACGTATACAACAATGGCATGCCACTACTTGCATGTGTAATTGCAGCGTTAACTGCTTATGGAGAGTACGAGACTTGGAACCACTTCTTGTGGTAGGTGCACTACGGTTTGCATAAGATGTTGTTGTAACTGCTGTTTCACCTTGAAAAACTCTTTTCTGTAGGCTTCGAAAGGACCATCAATATCTTGCTCTTGAGCTAGCAAGGTATGTAATTAATCCCCGAGCAAATATTCCGCACAGGCGGTTCTGCAATAGGGAATTCGATCTGTTCCTAACGTTTAAAAGCAAAAAAAAAAACGGGCTGCGGTTCACTTCGTATTAGCTTTATTAATTCAAATTTTATTGTTTTGTTTAGGTATATAATTTTAGGTTTGCCGCGTGCTAAGCGATTGATATCTGGAGGGCAAGTAAGTTCATACGATATATAAAAGTTCCCTTTTCTGACAAAATGGTTTTCCTTTCAACTTCACCACCTTTTGTTCTAAAATGAGTGTTACTAAACGTATTTTTATGACCAATATTTCTTAACTACACGGGAGACTTACATTATTTGGTATAATATAAAAATTATGTTATACATACAATTCATTACAAATAAAAGAATTTAAGTGTTCAAACTAAGTTTAAACAATGAGAGAAAAACAAAATAGAGGATGTGGAAGCCAATGTTACGGTACACGATGCTGAAATGGACGATATGGTAGCAAAAAAAGGGAAAGTTTATAGAAAATGTAAATGTGAAATCCCTAATTGACCGATTAAAAGCAGGGACCGTAACTGTTATGACTTTTATCAAAAAAATCAAGAAATAAGAGTTATTTTTGATTTTTATAAAAATAAAAGTTATTTTTGATTTTTATATTTTTAAATGAAAAATAAAAGTTATTTTTGATTTTTATATTTTTAAATGAAAAATGAAAGTTATTTTCGATTTTTATATTTTTATATCAATAATAAAAGTTATTTCTGATTTTTATATTTTTATATCAATAATAAAAATCAATTCAAAATTCGTGACATAGGTAATATGTTTGTGTTTCCATGGCTTCGAAAATTAGCTTTAATTGTTCATTCTGTACCTGCCACTCAAGTCAGTGTAGAAAGGTCATTTTCAGCACTCAGATTAATATTGGGAGATTTGGGATATAATTTATCTGAGGAACATTCAAAATCAATCATGATGGTAAAATTGAATACCTGAAAACGACCTCTTAACACTGACTTGAATGGCAGCCAAAACTTATAAGCTATTTCTATGCATTCATGTTTTTATAGCTGATAATGGATAAGTCACATAATATATTATATTCATATAGAAATTTGAATGAAGCAGCATATTATAATACATACGGCATCAACAAATAAATAAGAATTTTGAATTAATTTTTATTATTGATATAAAAATATAAAAATCAAAAATAACTTTTATTTTTCATTTAAAAATATAAAAATCAAAAATAACTTTTATTTTTCATTTAAAAAAATTAAAATCAAAAATAACTCTTATTTTTCATTTAAAAAAATTAAAATAAAATATAACTCTTATTTTTCATTTAAAAAAATAAAAATAAAAAATAACTCTTACTTTTAATTGTTAAAATAAAAATCAAAAATTTAAAAATCATGCAATATGTTGAATGCATTTCGCCAAAAAATCATGATGGTGTAATTAAAAGTTTTCTACGATGTTCATTTATGTATGATTTATTTCATAAAAAATTGAAAAATAACTCTTATTTCCGGTCCTTGATTAAAAGCAAAGAACGTTGAATTACAAATCAAAAGTAAATCCCAGTTTAAAAGCAAACTGTACTTTAGGGAATTGACAGCGCATTTAGAGATGATTGATATGCTTAAGGAGAGAGAAATTTCGGCACACAATTTCACTCTCAAGGAGCGTGGTCTGTAGGCAGCGTTGCCATAACTTTTTCAAAAAAAAACTGCAACTTTAGAAAAAAAAAACTGGTTTTCACGTAAAAAAACTGCACATAAAAAATTCACAAAAATATATAGTTTTTTTCATATTTTTTTATTAAAACAAAAACATAACACAACAAATCAAATATGATATACATCTACATATAACAAAGCAATTCATTTTAATAAAAAATATATAGGTACATAGGGTTTAAATAAACAAAAGGAGTTCATTATTATTCAGATATAATACTGCCTGTTCCAGAATCTCGACAAGTCGATGTCGTTCTCATATTTATATTGAAACCAATAATTAAAAATTTAAATTTGTTTGTATGTACATAGAAAAACACAAGGCATATCTATCTAACAGGTACAACCATTTCTACAAAAATAGAACACTTATTGTAGAAACTACCTTAACAGTTGCAAAAATCGTTAAACGACACTACTAAGTTTGACGTTTTATCAGGTTAGGCTAGTGAGCTCGTGCTCCCACCTGCAATATACACCTTGGTAAAATTCAACTTGCTTTGTGGTCAGGGGTGCAAAAAGATGTATGTGAGAATTACATACTCGTATAAAAAAGTATAGTTAAACCTTGCCACTGTTATATTAAGCAAATGGGGTAAAATTATGGTTTCAGAAATTGGAATTAAAATAACAAAATTAAGAGTAAAAAAGTAAAATGTAAAAACTGCAAAATCTGCACAATTTACAGAAAAACTGGTTTTTAAAGAAAAAAACTGCAAAACTGCTGAATGCTTAGAAAAACTGTCAAATGCAGATAAATCTGCACATTTGGCAACGCTGTCTGTAGGGGGTTGTATTTCGGATCAGATACAGATGAGATAAAAGTGAGTTAGATAAACTAGTTCCTGATACGATTTATTCAGTTTCTAAGTTTTCTACGGAATTTTCTAGAAAAAGAGGTATTGATACCGGTTTATTTTTAGTGGCAATTAAACCTAATCGAAAAGTTACTGAATTGATAGTTTTGAAATTTGTTCTGAACCAAGTAGTATCCGAAAGGCCGAAGGCTAGTGCGAAAATTCCACAATGTTGGAGGTGCCAATAGTGGGGACATTATTCAAGAAATTGCAGTCGCACAGTGGGGTATTGGACCCCCAAAACGGAGATCAATTAAACTACTTATCCGATTTGAAAAATTCTTTCACTATAAGAATGATACGTTATCCCTGAGTGATATATGATACAAATTTTTTGGAAAAGTGGGCGGTGCCACTCCCCCTTATTAAAAATCGCTCTGAAGGCCATAATAATAGACCGATTGTCATGAGACATTCCCAATGTGGTACTGTTGACCGTGTAATAGTACTTGGCTGTACTTGGTTGTGACTGGATAAAGGGGCGTGGCACCACCCATATAACCTAAAAATTAGAACGATTATATCTCATGAACTATCAGAGGTAGGAAGATGAGATTTGGTATATATGTTGATCGTACTGTATGAATTACAGCCAAGGTGGAATAGGGCGGTGCCACGCCACCTTTGTTACAAACAAATTTACCTAATGGAAACAATAAAAAAATTTAAATAAACCTTTGAAATTTTAATTCTTCATTTATATTTATAAACAATTTCATCAAAAGCAAATGGTTGTATCATCTGAAAAAAATAGACATTGTTATATATATTTTTAAAACCCATATAAAATATTATGACCTGATTTTCCATTCAAGTGTTATTTAGTTTAGTCACTGTAATCGGAGCTACAATCCTCTAGTTCTTCAAAATGTGCATCTCCAGTTTCATCATCACTATCATCAGATCGAACAGCACTTACTGAAATAGTTGGCGGAATAAGCGATTCTACTACAGATTTTGGTAAGGCTTGAAATTTTTTTTTTGGTAACTTAATTTTGCTGCTAATGTTCGGATCGGAGCTCAGTAGCAACCTGTTTAAAATGTCTTCATTTGATTTCTCACGGTTACATTTACGTGAAAAGTGCTCCCTATAGCATTTGAAGTCCTTGTTTCTAGCTTCTTGGGCTTCCTCTGAAAGTTGTCCGATTGGAAGAAGTGCGTGCGATACAATTTCAGGGCCATGAATTAAATATTTGTGTAAAGTGGTAGGCATTTTATACCATGCATACATTTTAACAAAATGTCTGGCAGTGTTGTGACAAAAATGTTTGAATTTTTCAGAATGTATTTCATGACCCGAAGAAACAGTTATTAGTATCACGTGCATTTTCTTGATTAGTTCTAAATCGATTTTAGTAATATCTGCAGAAACTTCAGCGTTTTCAAAAAATCTTCTGGCTGTATTACCATCGTTAGAATTTCCGAAGCCAGGCTTTGTTTGGTCAATAATCAATCCGGTTTTGACTCTAAATTCATTTTGAATGCGTGCTTTAGTAGAATCTATAATTTCTTTATCATCATCCGATGCAGCTTTCCAATTTTTTATAGGCAATTTGTAAGAGAGGTGTATGATACATTCGAAAAATCTAATCCATCCATGTAATATAGAAAAACCAAATTCTAAGGTTTCTGTCTTAACAGGTTTTGCTATCATTTCGTCAATAGAGTTAAACTCTATAGAAGTGGAATTGCAAATATAACACCTTTGGGATGATGTCGTTTCTGTGATTGCATTGCAAACTTTTCCGTCAATCATTATGGCTTACTTTTACGAGCTTTTCTCCTACTGACACAACAGACATTTCCAAATCGTTTGCTTCCTCATCAACTCGTTCTTTTTCTTTTACCAATATACTTGCAGTCTCTTTGGTGTATTCAATATTTAATCTCACATGGAATTTTATTCATATTAAATAGATATAATAGTTAATGTTAAGTAACACCACATACTTATTTAACACATATTATCTGTTATTTAAATTAAGTTATACAAAATTGTCTAAGAACACCACCGCGAAGACAAATTAAACTTACCCAACCCATTAAATAAACCAAACAACACAATGAACAGAGCACACATATTATTTTTGTGTAGAGTACATAAAAATATTTCAATAGACAAACATAAATAAGAATAGCACCAATATATGATGATGATAACGAAAGCGAAAACAAAACAAAAACTACAGCCACGGTTCTTCTATAACTTTGGACGACATGAGTGTTTTTTACAAAATTTGTTAAAAATCGAATTGGCGCAAACACGCGCAAGATGTTTTTGTTTATTATATTAGTACAGTTCCTAAGCTTTAAAAATATATAAATTTCAGAACACGAAGTTGACCGGTACCACTTTAAAACAGTACATACTTCTCAAGAATGGCTAAAATTTAGACCTTTTTTCCATAAATGATTAAAATTAGTTCTAACAGGTAAATGTCGACCGGCAACTGCGTTTTTGTTCGAAATTACCTGTACTTGAAGGATCCATAATAATATTAGGCTTTTTTATGGCAAAAATAGAAAAACTGGCACTTGAAAATACAAAAAATTCACTTTTTGTAAAGACGCGTAAAAATCGAAAAAAATTACAAACTTTGAGACAAAGCAAAAATTGAACTAAGCAACATATGTTATCGATTCTTTTGCCTAGTGATGGAGAATTTTGTCTACAATAATCGGGTATAAAACATTAATCGGATATCCCAATTTTCATTTTTCAATTAATCTCCGTTTTGGGTGTCCAATACCCCAATGTGAGTCGCCCATTGGTGATAAGAAATATAGTTCAGGTGAATGTTCCTTGCCTTTTTGCGTAAATTGTAAAGAGAGTGGTCACACTTCAAATTACAGAGGTTGTCCAGTGTATAAAATATACGTAAATTTGAAAAAGACGTCTTATATCGAAGTTAGAAGTAGGAAGGACTTCGCAACTGCAAATGTGAAAAGAGCTTTCAATCAATCCAAGATAGTGCGAAATAAATCTTTTGCCAGTTTATTTCATGAGGCTCCAAAACAGAGCGGAATAGGGAAGTCTGTTTTGATTCAGGAATTCATGAAGGTGGCCAAGTTACTATGTGATGCGGATTCACCCACGTTAGAATATAGAATTAGACATTTTTTAAAAAACTATCAATCGTTAAGTAAAGAGAAGGCAAGGCAAGGCAAGTATGCTTGATGTTAGTAAAGGATATTAACATAGTCCGTAATTCAATTAATTTAGTAACGTTTAGCATTGGTTCTCTTGTACACGCAGGAAGGAGGATTGAACTTAATATAATTTAAATAAATTTCAAATTGATATTGCGTTTTTACAGGCAATGCATTTATCTAAGGGAAAAATGTATATATTGATAATTTTCATGTTTTAGAGATGATAGTTCTGTGGGCGTTGGCATTGCTATTAAAACATCAATTGATTATTCACTAGTTAGTATTCCTGGACTATGTTTTCCAAATTCATTTATTGAAATCAGGATTTTAACAGATGGTACTGTAAGAAGAATCCTTTGTGGCTCTGTATATTTTCCTAGTAATTTTGATCGTGGTTATTATTATGAAAGATATTGTTCGATAACCTTACTAAATGGACTGTATAACATTCATGTTCAACTAAAACACTTTTTATTTAGTTTAAATTATTTATTTAAATGTTGGAATAGATACTAATGCTGTTTCTGTTGCTGGTGTTTCGCTTGTAACTCACTTCTTTCTTCTCTTTCCTTTCTCGCTTTATCACGGCTGCTAAAAAGTATGGTCCACACATTGTTGCTAAATTAAGTACCCCAGAGTGGCACGAAACAAGTAAGATAGGTAGACCCACACGAACATACCGGCCCGCCTTGAAAGGACCTCTTTCAACAGTCAGTAAATAGCGGGCACAATTTTGAGATGGGACGTTTCAGTAAACCATTCTTAGTTCGTACTGTAACCACACGAACAAGACCATCGTTACCTGGATGTGTTGTTTCGATCTTCCCAATTAGCCATAGTGATGGCGGAATGTTGTTGTCTTTTATAAGTACCATATCACCTTGCTTAAGATTTGGGATGTGCTTTAGCCACTTAGGTTTCTTTTGGAGTTGGCTGAGATATTCTATTGACCATTTTGCCCAAAACTGTTGTACAAGTCGTTGCATAAATTGCCATCTCTTCAAACGGTTAACGTTGACATCCATTCGATTTTCGTCTGGCAATACTGTCATTGAGCGAAGAATCAAAAAATGACCTGGAGTTAATGGATCTGGATCACCTTCGAATTTTAAACATAATGGCCGTGAGTTAAGGCAGCATTCAATTTGACATAGCAGTGTTGAAAGTTCTTCGTATGTTACTAATGCATTTCCAAGGACACGGTTCAGATGAAACTACACCGATTTTACCCCTGCCTCCCAGATACCGCCAAAATTTGGTGCTGAAGGAGGAATGAAGTGCCAATTTATTTGATCATCTGAGAGATTCTTGTAGATGGTGCTTTCGTTGTTCATTAGGAATTCTTGTACTTTTTTCAGTTGTTGATTGCACCCAACAAAGTTTGTGCCATTATCGCTGTAGATGTAGTTTGGTTTCCCCGTCTTGAAATAAATCTGCGAAGTGATGCTTCAAAGGCCTGAGTTGTAAGCTCTGTCAACGCTTCGAGGTGTATTGCTTTTGTATTTAAACAGATGAATACTGCAATCCAGCATTTATACGATTTGGAACCACGGCCTTTCCATGATTTGATGAATATCGGACCAGCAAAATCAATACCAACGTGCAAGAAAGTTGAACCTGGTTGTAGTCGGTAATTTAGTAAATCGCCCATTCGCTGTTGATAAGGCAATTGACGATGTCGCATACATGTTGGACATTTGTAGACAATTCGTTTGATGAGGCGTGTGACATTGGGAATCCAATAGTTTAAACTGAGTAAATACTGCATTTGACGTGCACCCGCATGGAGATATTTTTGATGGTGATGCTCACAAATAAGCTCTGTCAATTTGTGATTTCTGTGAAGAATATAAGGATGTTTTTGGTTGTAGGATATATGAGCGTTGTTAAGGCGTCCACCTACTCTCAGCATGCCCTCTTCGTCGACAAATGGGGTTAACATGGAAAGTTTGTGTTTTGGAGATAGTGTTCCCTTTGACGACAAAATGTGCATGTCGTTGATATAACTTTCTTGTTGGGAATACTTTATTAATGACTTTGTTGCTGTCTGAAGCTCTGTTGTTGTAGTAAAACCATACATTGCCTGGCCGCTGCCGTGGCGTGTTCTGCAGTTGTTTATAAAACGATATAATAATGCTGTCACTCTGATGAGTCTGTTGAGACTGGAATAGCGGTTTATCAAATCAAAATCATCTACCGAAGCCGAGGTTATTGTAGCAATAAATTTAATTTTTTCTTCGAGATGAAAATCCTCAGCCACCTTTTGTTGGGGCTCACAATCGAAATAACATTTGCGTAAAAGTTGAGGTCCTGTCCACCATAACATATTCTTGCCAAGATCGGACGACGATAAACCTCTAGTAGCTAAATCAGCTGGGTTTTCCTTAGACGTGATGTGATGCCACTGCGTAGCAGGCATGTGTGTTATGATATAGGAGGTGCGATTAGCGATAAAAGTTTTCCATCTGCGCGGGTGGTCCGCTAACCAAGATAGCACGACTGAAGAATCTGTCCAACCATATGTTGGAACATCATCAAGCTGTAAAGCAGTTTTGACCTTAAGCATAAGTTTCACCATTAGATGTGCCGCACAGAGTTCAAGGCGAGGTAGCGAGATTTGTTTAAGTGGCGCTACTCTTGTCTTTGCTGTGAGCAACGATGTTGATATTGTACCTTCTTGTGTTGTGATTCGAATATAAATTGCTGCAGCATACGCAAGCTCTGACGAATCGGCAAAACCATGCAATTCTATCTGATCGCCAATACCAAACCGAAACCACCGTGGAATTCTTAGCTCTTGAATATGATTGAGATTTCTCTTAAGCCTTAGCCACTTATTTGTAGTATCATTTGCCAGCTCCTGGTCCCAACCTGTGCCCTGCAACCAAAGTTTCTGCATGAATATCTTTAACTCCACAATTATTGGTGCTAACCATCCTATTGGGTCGTAAACCTTTGAAATCTCCGATAACACATGACGCTTTGTGATTGTGTCTGGTGATTGTGATGTTGAAACATTATATTGAAAACAGTCAATTGTGGTATTCCACAACAAACCTAGCGTTCCGACAGTATCTGATGAATTAATAATCGTATCTAGCCCATCTGATCCATCTGCAGGATTAATTAATTCTCGTAATTGCCGAGAATTGGTTGACCATTTGCGTAAATTGAATCCTGCCCCTGACAACAATAAACATAACGATTTTTGAAGAGCTGCTGCGGATTTTAAATCTGGAGCACTAGACATATAGTCATCTACGTAAAAACAATCAGATATTTCTTTTGACTCCTGTGGATACGATTCGGTGTTATCTAAGGCTGTTTGTTGCAAAGTGCGCGTTGCTAAAAATGGAGCTGATGCAGTTCCGTACGTGACAGTCGTTAACTGAAATTCCTTTAAATTGGCTTCTGCTGAATCCCGCCACAAAATAGTTTGGTATCCTCTATCTTTCGGATCGACAATCACCTGTCGATACATTTTCTCTATATCGGCTGTAAATCCTATTTCAAATTTCCTAAATTTGAGAATGATTGTATAAAGGTCATTCTTCACTGTAGGCCCAACAAGTAGATGATCATTCAGAGACAAATTATTTGAGCTCTTGCAAGAGGCATCAAACACGATACGCAATTTGGTGGTTGTACTTGAAGGCTTCAAAACTGCATGATGTGGCATATACATAGTATTTAGCGATATTTCCAGGTGATGGTTGCATATGATTGAGATTTTAATATTCGTTCATGAAATTGTGAAATTCGTTTTTGAGTTCATAATTCTTTTCAAATTTACGTTCCATTGCCTCTAAACGTTTAACTGCTGCCGTTCTCGATTCGCCCAATTCATTGAAACCTGGTTTAAAAGGCAATCTGACAACATATCTACCATCCTGCTGGCGCTGAACATTTTCTGAATAATGAGTTTCTGCCAATTGTTCCTCTGGACTTAAATGTTTGACCTGCTCCTGGCAATCTTCTATGTCCCAGAATTTTTGCAACTCTGCAAACACATGTGCAATAAATGTTGACTGTTGCGGTTCATTAATATTCCCCATCACTATCCAGCCAAAGATAGTGTTCAATGCAATAGGAGATCCTGACGGATGTGAAACTTTCCCTTCTAAAAGACTGCAAGCCAATATGTCTGCACTCAAAATAATATCTATGCTTTTGTTTTTATCGTATGTAGGATCAGCTAGCTCTAATTGGTTGAAGAATTGTAAGCATTCACTGTTAATGGTATGATTCGGAAGAAATTGGGTTAAGTTTGTTAAACAGAATGACTGTGAACGTATTGTTTTATTTACTTTTGGTGCGAATATTTCAAGTTGCACCATTCCTTTCGTATAATTTGGATTGCTGTCTCCTACACCATAGAGTAGACTTTTGTCATAAGAGCGCGACAAATTTAATCGTTGGACACAAGCTTCCGTTATCAAAGTTGACTGTGCGCCAGAATCGATCAAAGCGCGACATGGTTTAAGAACATTATTTTTATCACGTACCAATATTAAAGCTGTTGGCAACAGCGTTGCCTTCTGTATGACTGGCTGATTAGCATTGCAGCTTGTGTTATGTGTTATGGATCAGTGTGTTATGTTTGAGATTGCATGTTTTACAAGAGCCTGATTTGCAATCTTTCGAAAAGTGTTTATCTTTTAAGCAGTTAAAACACAGTTTGTTTGACTGAGCTACCTTTCTACGTTCAATTGTAGATAGTGATTTAAACTGTTGACAACTATATAAAAAATGATTGCCGTTGCATAGTTGACAGAACTGTGCTTGCGTAGTCGTAGTCATTGCAAATGACTTCTGTTGTTTATGTTTCATACTATCATTTGGATGGTGAATCTCCTCAAACTCTAGCATACGATGTTTTAAAAATGTAATTAATTGTTGAAAGGTTTGAGTTTCGTTCTCATTTTTCCGTCTCCGCCAAAGCGTCAATGATTCTGAGTCTAATTTGTCCTCTATATGATACAATAAAACAGAATCCCATGTTTCTATGGACGTGTTGGTAGTTTTTAAACCGTTATAACATTCAACAGTGGTATCGTAAAAGCGTTTAAGCTCAGAATATGTCGCAGTTCTCACTGACTTTTGTTTGAAGAGCAGATCCAAATAGCGTTTCTCGACTAATTCTGGCCTATCATAATTTCCAATTATCAATTCCCATGCTACGTTGTAATTGTCATTTGTAGGTGAAAGATGTTTAATAATAGATGACGCCTCACCCTTCAATTTACTCTGCAAATATTCTAGTTTTTCAATGTCTGACAAATTTGACTTTGAATGAACCATCGCCTTAAATAAATCTCTAAATCGTACCCAATTGCAAATATCATCATCGAAGTCCGGAATTTGTACTGGCGGTAAACGCAATTCAGAGTGACTGTTGGGCGTTTGCATATTTACCACCGTTGACAATGTTGCTGATAAATTCTCCAAGATTGACGTAGTTATTGTTTGCTGTTGTACAATTGTTTGTATCGACGCGACGTACTAAAATCAGTCACTACATTTGGTGTGCTTGCATGAGCACCTTCAACGACTGTATTGTCCAAATTGTTTTGTGACTGGCCAGACCAAATGGCTTTTGCTGTGAAGAACATGTCCTCTATTTGATCTCTATATGCATTCTCCACAGCGATTGTCTCATCATCGTTACATAACATATCAATGTCGTCTTGAACATCTTTATAGTTTGAGAAAATATTATCAAGTTCAGTTATACGTACCTTTACTTCATCGTATGTGGCATTTTGATTTTTTTTTTTTTTTTTTTTTTTTTGTTATTTTTATTAATAAATGAATTTGTTTTTAAATTCTATTTATTATTTTATATTAAGATTGGAATATTAAGAATATTTTTCATTAATCATCAAACCAGCAGAACGGATCAGTACTGATTTCGAGGCCGCTACGCCATCTCATCAGCGTTCTTTGTTCAATTTTTCCACTTTTGCAAGTGGTGCTAGTTAGTAGGAATATCAACTATTTAACCAATATTTTAACGAAAATTGAATATGAGAAGTTATCACATTCATATTATTAAGTTATTACATTTTGGTTAGTACGAAATTCCCCAACCCTGACGATTAATATTCCAAATATTCCAATATCTCTTTTGCTTTTTCCAGAGCCATCGGCTGCTGATAGGTAAAGCTTCTTTGTTATTTATGTTCAAGTAATTGAATTTAGTTGTCAATTTACTTTGAACAAGTGCGCGTGCCCCCGCAATGTTTTTAAATTATGTATGAATTTTTATTAGTCGAACTTTTTTCTTTATGTAAATTGTTAATTTTTTAACGGGCTTAAGTTCGAATCTTGCATGACTGCAAATTATTTTTTGTTATTTTATTAATAAATGAATTTGTTTTAAATTCTATTTATTATTTTTATATTAAGATTGGAATATTAAGAATATTTTTTAATAATCATCAAACCAGCAGAACGGATCAGTACTGATTTCGAGGCCGCTACGCCATCTCATCAGCGTTCTTTGTTCAATTTTTCCACTTTTGCAAGTGGTGCTAGTTAGTAGGAATACGAATAGAGCGCGAACAGACAACCATATTCAATAGAAGATTGAGGGATATAGATCCTGGTCCTAGAGCAGAGATCTTTAGAGCAAGTGGGAATAGAAATCGTTTAGGAGCTAAGGAGATTTCTGTTGGTGGAGCTAAAATTACAGAAGACGAATCAAAATTACAAGTTCTAACAGACTATTTTACAGGCCTTTTTCAAAATTTACTTCCTAATAGCGATATATCTGGTATTATTGACAGAATAAATGATACATTTCTTCATGCGTCTAATGTTGTATGTATTTAGCGATGCAAACACATCTCTGAACGAATCGGGGAACTCAAGATTTATTATTTTGAATTCTCTTTTGGACATATCCCGAATGCTTAATAGTAAGAAATCGTGCGGATTAGACAATATTTCTAATTAGATAATATTTCTCATAAAGAAATTCCCTACTAAGGTTTTCAGTATTTGACAATATTGTTTAACAATTGTTTGAACAATAGTTATTTTCTTCTGCTTGGAAATTAGCAAAGGTAGTACCGATCCATAAGACGAAAGGTAATATTGATATAAATAACCTTAGACCAATATCTTTATTATCTAATTTCGAGAAAATGTTTGAGAGAGTTATACGAGAAAAAATTTATTTAGATGTCAGTAATGTATATATTCCACAAAGACAATTTGGTTTTAAAAAAGGGAATTCTACAGTTCATGTTCTTTTGAAATTTGACACTGACGTTATACAACACTTAAGGAAACGTGAATGCACGGTGGCGGTAGCCATTGATATTGAAAAAGCTTTCGATAAGGCATTTCATGATGGCATTTTATTTAAAATGATAAATATCAGTTTTGACCCGTCTATCATAAAACTATTCCAGAGCTTTTTTGATGGAAGGAAATTTTGTGTGCAGATTTGCAATAAGCTATCCAGCGAGGGTAGTGTTTCTTGCGGAGTACCACAGGGGCCTGTGTTAGCCCCCCCATCTATATAATATTTTCTAATACGATTTTCCCCATGAATACAACAATTCACACAGTATATTATATACTGACGACTCTCTTTTGTATGCACATGACGAATCTCCTAAGAGTGCACTTCAACGTGTTTCTTCACACCTAGAGAAGGTTGAAAGATTTTATTCTCACTGGGGGATTAAAATAAATGTAGCCAAGAGTTTTGCAATTTATTTGCGTAATTCTTCAGGAAAGTGCAAGTATACGGTTGTGCCACAGAGCAAAAACCTTAGGTTAACATTAAATGGAAGTGAAATACAGTTTAAAGACAGTATCAAGTACCTTGGAGTTAACTTTAATAAATTTATGAAATTTAATAGTCATGTTCTTTACAATATGAATAACGCAAATTGTGTAAAGGGAGCGTTTGGGAAATTATTTAACAGTAAATTGTTACCAGTTAAAACGAAGTAGTTGTTGTACAAGGTTAGTATCAGACTAACTATAGTTAGACTATAGTGATTTATGCCCATATCTCATTAAGCACTTACCACCTACTAATAAATTTTTCCAAGGTGGTCATCTTTTCTCATTTTCCGGGTGATACATTAGGCAGCTGCCCAATTTGCTCGACAATGAAGTGATCACACTCGTCACGTTCCTCATTGGACAGTATCCGAGATGGTTATCTTGCATGTCGTTCTCGACAAGTGTCAATTGTGTGCTCTAGGAATTCAACTGCCGGAGTCACAAAAACTCATTTTTGCTTATCTAACTTTAGGGTTGGTTATACGATCAAGTTTTACCTTTCAAGTTTCAATACATTCACACTTTTTCACTAATACACTCATACTCTTAAAATTTGCTGCAAATTTGCCTTCAAATTTCCTTTCCAACTGTATGTTCAAATTAGTGCTGGTTCACACTCATCAAGTTTGAACCTTCAAGTCTTCAGTTTTTAGGAGAGAGGGGAAAAGAGAAAGGAAAGGGGGTACAGACTTGACGGTACTCGTTAGTTTTCCTATTTTATTTTGTTTTATTATTCGTAATGTGTTAAATGAATGCTCAGCAATGAAGGGAAACTTGACATGACGTTTCGTGTGTGAACGTGAACTCTAGTTCAAAAGAAAATCGAACAAAAACTGATCAGGTAAACTTGATGTGTGTGAACCAGGAGTGTTACTTTGTAATGCGATGCGAATGAAAAACTGAACGCATTTGTATGCCATTTACATTGAAATGCGAAAGCAATTCCTTTCGCATCGCATTACAGAGTAACCCAGCAGCACTTATAGGCAACAATCTGACAGCAATTTCAATAAGCACACATTTCGTTTTCTTTTCAAATATTATACCGCCCGTTGTTTTATTACAAATAAAATTATATTCTGGGGAAAATTTGTAAATTAATTTAAATAAATATGTTTGTGATCAAAAATAATAAGTACAATGATGTGTTGTGGTTTATAGAGCCATACGGAAGCCAGGAAGTTTTATGGAACATAAATCTTCCGTAATATTGACGAAATGATTTAAAAATTAAGAGCTATAATTGTATTGCCGCAGAAAAGAAAATGTCTGTGGAAGAGGTAAAGAAAAAAATTAATTGCTGTATTCACAAAAATTAATGTGTACTTCAAGTGTACTTTAAAGTAAAAAATTCATAGAAAATTTATTTTAAAGTATTGATGTCTTTTGTGAATACTGCTGTAAGTCTTTTAGAACATTCTACAGTGCAGAAAAAACTAAAGTTGAAAATAGCAAGAAATCTGGTTGTGACGCAGACTCATATATATTCCAAGTGCATTTTGGGTCAATGAGATAACTTTTCTTGACGCATCTCTAATTCATCGTAGGACTGGACAATTCGTAATCATATGGACGATTCTAGCCAGGTAAGTATATAAACAAACAAATAAAAAACATTTATTTCTTTGTGGATGAAAATTTTTTAATTTCACATTAATTTTTTGCCACTGAAAATCTACATTGCCAAATGTGGTTAAGTACCGTGAGAGCTCATCCTTAGCTCGGAAGGCATACTTATAACTTTTTTGGCTTTGACCTGCAATTGCGGAAAACGCTTCCAAAATAAGTTGCTCAGCCGGTTCTGTTACTGCTGTCGCGGTTCGGGGTTTTGTTAAACAATTGTGAAGAACACAACAAGCCTTCACTATAGAGTCCACAGTTTGCGGTTGCACTTCGATGGGCCTGTGAAATATGCAGAACCTATTAAAGAGCCGACCGAAGGCAAACTCCACCACCATTTTTGCGCGGCATAGCCTATACTTAAAAATGTCTTGTGGCATGCTTAGTCGTACACTTCTGCTATATGGCTTCATCAAATGCCTGTCCAATGAAAAAGCGTCGTCACCAACAAAGAAATAAGGAAGTTTATCTCCTCCAGCAACCAGTTGGGCAGGCTCTGGTATGTTTAACTCCCCCTTCTGCAAAGCCAGCAACCAGTTGGGCAGGCTCTGGTATGTTTAACTCCCCGTTCTGCAAAGCCTGGTATAAATAGCTGTCGCTAAAGATGGTATTATCCGAAGACTTCCTATTACAACCCACGTTGATATAACTGAAGCGGCTATGTGCGTCAACAGAACCACGCTAAAATACCCTTTGAATTTGTTAAAACTGGGAGCCTGTGTGTGCCGGAGCTTTAATGCGGATATGTTTCCTATCTAGTGCTCCAAGTGTATGCGGGAACTGCAAAAATTTTTCGAAATCTTCAGCGATTTCTTGACATTCAAGCGTATTATTGGGCATCTGTTAAAAAATAAAATTAATGAACAAAATACAATAAGCAACATAAAATTGTATTACATAATATTTTTATTTTGAATGTTAAAAGGGAGATGTTTCTACATTGACTGAAACATTGTTTGAGTGTGAGCCGAACGTTGTTTCTTTTCCGCAAAACCCATTGGCAGGAAGACAAACCCCAGCAATCTCATCCAGCTCGAAAAAAGGCATTCGCTAGACCCAAAATCAAAATTAGATAACGCTCTAGAGAAGCTTATAACAATAAATAAGGAAGCCTCTGTATTTGAAATCTTTGGTGAAAGCATTGGAAAACAGATGAAAGAATTTTCGAAAGAGGACACATATGAAGTAATGGCGGAATTACAAAGTGTGATGTCGAAGAAAAAAGTACCAATTTTAAGAAAAAAGTCTTTGTGCTTCCTACCAAGAACATCGACGCCTATTTTTCAAAGCTCAAGCTCAATGCCATCGAGTGATGCTTTATTTTCCGCAATGTCTGATGCGGAAATATTAGAAGACTGCTAAATTTTAAAGTTTTTATTTTACTTAATTACATTGTGCAACAGTGAAAAAACACACTGGCTTGTCAGTATGTATTCGATTCTACTAAATATAAAAGGGTAGTAAAACTCTATACTCAGTTTATCGATTTTGGTGACCAATTCTTTTTTATGGGCCTCCAAAGATGAGTGCATCCTCCGAAAATGGTGTCATCAGAAAGATCCGAAGTATGATTCCAGAGCTGGGAAGCTTACACCTATTTCTCGACACAAAATTTATACCAAAAATCAATTATTTTTTTTAATGTTTGTATATTAAACCTATTTCTTGCTTTGGGAAGCCTCAATGGTCTATTAAAAACTAAAAAAATAAAATTTTTTTCCAGGGATGGAAAATAAATTTTTTTTTTCGGCCCATTCCGTATTTTGTAGTACATGTAGTAACTAACATTGTTAAAAATTTTAAGTTTTTCTTTTACAAAACCTCTTTATACGTCATGAAGATTTGCATTGGCCAAAAAAAAATTTTTAATTAATATTTTGCTTCCAGGGGTGGGAAATTGCATTTATTTTATACGTGAACGTAATCAAACAGGCAACTTATGTTGTTTTTTTTTGCTAACTAAGCCTGTCTTATAATTTAGAAAGAACAAAATTGGTATCAAAAATTCAAAAACAAAAAATTAAATTTCGAATCAAGGGATGGATAAGTGCAATATTTAATAGCACATGAAAGCGACCAAAATGGTTAAAAATTTGAAATTTTTCTTAAAAAAATTACTTAATACCTCATGAAGCGTTGCACTGATAAAAAAAAACTAAAAATTAAAATTTCGCTTCCAGGGTTGGGAAAATTAAAGTTTTTTTGGTACATTCAATATTTTGTGGTACATGTAATAACTAAACTGGTTACAAAATTTGAGTTTTTCTTAAACAAAACTACCTTATACCTCATAAAGATTTGCATTGATAAAAAAAATTTAAAAATTAAAATTTCGCTTCCAGGGTTGGGAAATTGATTTTTTTATACATAAAAGTAACCAAAAAGGCAATTGACGTTGGTTTTGCTATTTAAAACTATTTTATATTTTAGGAAAATCAAAATTTCGAATCCAGGGATGGACAAGTGCAATATTTTATAGTTCATGAAGGTGACCAAAATGGTTGAAAATTGTAAATTGTTCTTAAATAGTACTACTTTATTCCTCATGAAGAGTTGCGTTGGTTAAAACAACAAAAAAAAATTAAAATTTCACTTCCAGGGTTGGGAAGTTTACAGTTTTTTTGGTACATGCAATATATTGTAGTACATGAAAGTGACCAAAATGGTTGCAAATTTTAAGTTTTTCTTAAATAAAACGACTTTATGCCTAATGAATACTAGGATTAGTAAAAAAAAATTTAATTTAGCTTCCAGGGATGGGAAATTGAAATTATTTTTATACATGACGGCAACCAAAAAGGCAACTAACGTCGATTTTTTACTAATTAAAACTATTTTTTAGTTCAGGAAAAACATAATTGGTATCAAAAATTAAAAAAAATCAAAATTTAGATTCCAGAGTTGGATAACTACAATATTTTGTAGTACACGTAAGTGACCAAAATGGTTACATATATTAATTTTTTCTTAAATAAAGCTATTTCATGCCTCATTAAGAGTTGCATTGGTAAAAAAAAAATAAATTTCGTTTCCAGGGTTGGGATATTGAAATATATAAAAGTAACCAAATAGGCAATTGACGTTGTTGTTTTTGCTAATTCAAACTATTTTATAATTCAGGAAGAACAAAATTGGTATTAAAATCTTAAAAAATATAAATTTCAACTCCAGGGTTGAACAAATAATATATTTTATGGTACATGAAAGTGACCAAAAAGTTTAGAAATTTAAATTTTTTTGTCAAATAAAACTATGTTACATCTTTTAAAAGTAGGTCTAATACTTCCTGTTTTAGGAAGAAAGAAAGAAGAAATACGTCTGTGAAGGGTATTTAAGATTCGGCACAGCCGAATATAGCACTTTTAGTTGAATTAGTGGAATCCCATTTTTTGTTACTTGAAACTTTTAATAAAATGTATGAAAATAAAAAATTTGAGCTTATGAACCAGTGTATGTATAGATATATATATATATATATATATATATATATATATATATATTAGGGATGCAACCGATACCGATACCGATATATCGGCGATACTTCTGATTTTCCGATATATCGATATCGGCGATATTTTACTGTCGATACGCTGATAATTCTTATATTTTTCTTTAGAGTTTTTTCGAACAAAATATTCAATTTTCAACTCTTTTTTTTTTTTTGCATGACAACTATGAGAAATACCATATTAAAAGCAAAACATAAAATCAAAACAGAATATTTTGCTTTGCACCATAGTAATGAAATGTTCTCTCAATGCTAAATCTTGTATGTGTTTGTATGTTTTAAGATTTTTTTCAAGGCGCATTAATACAAGTGGTGGTAATTCTACAAAAATTACAACTTAAAATAACACCTGACATCCCAGCCCCTATGTCAACATGTACAAATTTTGAAAAATGGCGCAGAAATACTTAAGTTTTCAAATGAGTTCTGTCGCATCTGAGAGACTATTTTCCACTGCAGGTCTGCTTCAAACGGATTTGAGAAATCGCCTATCTCCGCAAAATTTGAGAACACTTTGTTTTTTAAACAAAAATCTTATTAATATGAATTTTAAATATTAATCTTTTGCAATGTTGTTTTTATAATTTTAATTTAATTTTAACATGATCTCAAATTCAATTCGTTGTCTTTTAAGTCCTATTAATATCAATTTTAAATCTTGAGCCAATCTAAACTGAATGCCATCGTTTATTTTGTAAAATCATAAATATTGCAGACGTTTTGTAGTTTGAAAATTTGAATTTTAGAAACTGAAATGTATTGAAAATTTTGATGATTTGAATGGCTCATTAATAAACACTGTTATATTGTATAACAGAAGAATTACTCTACTTGAGTTTTGTTATTTTTACTTGAGCTCAATTTCAATATGCGTATCGGTATCGGAATCGGTATCGGCGATATTTATTTTTGAGTATCGGTATCGGATCGGCGAAATGGCGTATCGTTACATCCCTAATATATATATATATATATATATATATATATATATATATATATATATATAAATTTTATTCAAGCTTAAGATCTTTTTTAAGGTTCTATACACCAAAGGTGATAAGGATGCTCTCCGTCAGAATGTCTGTCGCAAAAACGAAAAAAAGTGCCAAACTAAAAAAAATCTAAAAAATTAACCCTCTACTGCATGAGTATGTTTAAAATAAAGAGAAAAAATAGAACATTGTAAATATATATTTATTAAGGACAATTTATTACTTTTATAACAAAAAATAAAAAATTCACTGAGCATTTTGAAAGAAAAAAAATTAAGCCATATGTATATGGCTTTATATGCACTAAGAGTTATTTAAAAAACAACAAGTTATTTAGTGTGGAAACTTGTAAAACAATTTCTTTTGTCATTATAACATAAGAACACGTTGCATTTTTCGCAAAAAGGTGTATGAGCGAAAAAAACAATAATTTTGACAAAGTTGGCGATTTTTTATCCATTTCGGGAAATGGCCTATTCCGTCAGCTCGTACTGAGTCCAAGGGGAAATCCTGTCGCTTTCTTCTTTTATCGCTAGTGGGTGTATTTTATCTACTTGTTGATGGGCAGTTCGATGGTGTGGAGTTGGGTCGACTTCGTTTCTTAACTTTACCAGCTTTGCAAAGATGTTCAGCTATTGCTAGCTTGAAGCTAAACAGCGGCATATATTGCTTCGACTTACGCCGCCACAGAATCCAAGTATTTACAACGCACATGTCAATCATATCGAAAAACATATTTTTATACCACTTTTTATACCCTTCAAAAAAAGTGAAAGGGTATATATAGGTTTGTCATTCCGTGTGTAATTTCTTCGATATGCACATGGGACCCCATAAAGTATATATATATATATATATATATATATATATATATATATATACTATATATATATATATATATATATATATATATATATATATATATATATATATATATATATATATATATATATATTCTGGATCCTTATGAATAGCGATGACGATTGAGCGATATCCGTCTGCACGTGAAATCGGGTTTCCCAAGCCCCCAGAAGAGCTAGAGACTTCGTTCTTGGACCGTTGGATTGGAAATGAAGTTAAATAGAGTGCTATTGAAATTCAGAAAGATCCGAAGTACGGTTCCAGAGCTGGGGAGCTTACACCTATTTCCCGACGCAAAATTTATACCAAAAATCAATTTTTTTTAATGTTTGTAAATTAAACCTATTTCTTGCTTTGGGAAGCCTCAATGGTCTATTAAAAACTAAAAAAATAAAATTTTTTTCCAGGGATGGAAAATAAAATTTTTTTTTTCGCCCCATTCCGTATTTTGTAGTACATGTAGTAACTAAAATTGTTAAAAATTTTAAGTTTTTCTTTAACAAAACCTTTTATAAGTCATGAAGATTTGCATTGGAAAAAAAATTTTTTTATTAAAATTTTGCTTCCAGGGGTGGGAAATTGTATATATTTTAGTAATCAAACAGACAACTGATGTTGTTTTTTTCTAACTAAAGCTGTCTTATAATTTAGGAAGAACAAAATTGGTATCAAAAATTAAAAAAAAAAATCAAAATTTCGAATTCAGAGTTGGACAAGTGCAATATATTATGGTATATGAAAGTGACCAAAATGTTTAAAAGTTGTAAATTTGTCTTAAATAAATCTACTTTATACCTCATAAAGAGCTGCATTGGTAAAAAAAAACCAAAAAAAAATTAAAATTTCGCTTCCAGGGTTGGGAAAATGGAAGTTTTTTTGGTACATGCAATATTTTGTAGTACATGTAATAACCAAAATAGTTACAAAATTTGAGTTTTTCTTAAACAAAACTACTTTATACCTCATGAAGATTTGCATTGATAAAAAAAATAAATTTTGCTTCCAGGGTTGGGAAATTTGCATATTTTTTTATACATAAAATTAACCAAAAAGCAATTGACGTTGTTTTTTTTTTGCTAACAAACCTATTTTATATGTTAGGAAGAACAAAATTGGTATAAAAAATTAAAAAAAAACAATATTGTTAATTTTATCAACGGGCTTAAGTTCGAATCTGCAAGACTGCAAACCATTTTTTATTATTTTATTAATAAATGAATTTGTTCAAATTCTATTTTATTAATTTATATTAAGATTGGAATATTAAGAATATTTTTCAATAATCATCAAACCAGCAGAACGGATCAGTACTGATTTCGAGGCCATACGCTATCTCATCAGCGTTCTTTGTTCAATTTTTCCACTTTTGCAAGTGGTGCTAGTTAGTAGGAATATCAACTATTTAACCAATATTTTAACGAAAATTGAATATGAGAAGTTATCACATTCATATTTTTAAGTTATTACATTTTTGGTTAGTACGAAATTCCCCAACTCTGACGATTAATATTCCCAATATTCCATGTATGTCTTTCGCTTTTTCCAGAGCCATCGGCTGCTGATAACTAAAGCTTCTTTGTTATTTATGTTCAAGTAATTGAATTTAGTTGTCAATTTACAATGAACAAGTGCGCGTGCCCCCGCAATGTTTTAAATTATGTATGAAGTTTTATTAGTCGAACTTTCTTATGTAAATTGTTAATTTTATCAACGGGCTTAAGTTCGAATCTGCAAGATTGCAAACCATTTTTTATTATTTTATTAATAAATGAATTTGTTCAAATTCTATTTTATTAATTTACATATATTAAGATTGGAATATTAAGAATATTTTTCAATAATATCAAACCAGCAGAACGGATCAGTACTGATTTCGAGGCCGCTATTTAACCAATATTTTAACGAAAATTGAATATGAGAAGTTATCACATTCATATTTTTAAGTTATTACATTTTTGGTTAGTACGAAATTCCCCAACCCTGACGATTAATATTCCCAATATTCCATGTATCTCTTTCGCTTTTTCCAGAGCCATCGGCTGCTGATAACTAAAGCTTCTTTGTTATTTATGTTCAAGTAATTGAATTTAGTTGTCAATTTACAATGAACAAGAGCGCGTGCCCCCGCAATGTTTTATATTATGTATGAATTTTTATTAGTCGAACTTTCTTATGTAAATTGTTAATTTTATCAACGGGCTTAAGTTCGAATCTGCAAGACTGCAAACCATTTTTTATTATTTTATTAATAAATGAATTTGTTCAAATTCTATTTTATTAATTTATATTAAGATTGGAATGTTAAGAATATTTTTCAATAATGGCTCTGGAAAGCAGCAAGTTTGTTCGGGACGTAATGTTTCTACAACTGGAGTCTGGCTCCTGTGTGGAGATACTACGAAACCGAATAAACAACATTAAGGCACCATGGGAAGGTGGAAGACGCTCGCTTGTGAAGAAGACGGAAATCCCAGCCCTTACAAAAGCATCCTTTTATATAAAAGGATGGGGTGGAAGTCTAAAAACCGATGCCATAACAAATATAATTACCAAACAGAACAAAGGCCTCGATGCGAGCAAGTGGGAGGCAGAGGAGGGCACTTTTATCGTGGTGGGTCTGGACAAAGCGTCCATGTCTTACCTGGAAGAACGAAAAGGGAAGGCCTTCTTTGCCACCTCAGCCGTATATTTCAAAGTCGGGAAGACTCCCATTGGCTGGTCAGTAGGCCCGACTGAGAAAGCCGAAAAGGATAAGGCGGAGCCTAAAGAAAAAGGGGAATCGGAGATTAGTGTATCTCAAGAGGCCCCAACACAAGCCGTCTCATAAAGATGCTGCTCCTGCTGCAGATAAACCTCCATCGGAGTAAGACGGCGACCCAAGCCCTGATGGAGCAAATAACTAAAGGTAAGATACACATAGTGTTCATACAGGAACCATGGACAATTAAGAACAAGGTTTCTGGCTTGAACGACTGTAATTATCAACTTTTTTCTGCAAAGACCGGGGCTAGACCCAGGGCGTGCATACTATGCCATAAGGGACTAAACTTTCTTTTTTCCCCAGAATTATCATCATAAGACGCCCTAACTTTAGTATATGGCAGTCGAAACATGCTGATGGCTTCAGTGTATCTACCATCGGATACCCCGACACCTCCACCAACGTCGGATTTGAGGCGCATTATATCTTCCGCCAGGAGTAAAGGTAGGAATATCTTAATAGGCTGTGATGCCAACTCGCATCATCTCTCTTGGGGTAGTACTAATTGCAACAATAGAGGTGATGCGTTATTTGAATATTTAGTGGCAAATAACCTCTTCACAGTAAATACTGGGAATGAACCAACTTTCATTAACAGAATTAGGGAAGAGGTTATTGACATCACTATATGCTCAGAAAACTTAATTGATGAAATAAGCAATTGGCACGTGTCGGAAATACATTCCTTCTCTGATCATCGCTATATTTTCATGACTTTAGACCATCCTGATTCTAACCCCATAACATTTAGGAATAGGGCCAAGAGGGACTGGTCAAGATTTAGGTCTAGTTTACAAAACAAACTCGAGAACTATCCACCACCAGTAGATACTGTAGGGCGCATAGATTCAGAGATAGATAGACTAAGTACTGATATTAAGGAATCCTTTGAGGACAGTTGTCCACTCAGAAATAGGCGAAACCCAAAAGAAAAACCCTGGATGAGGGGTCAACTTATGAATCTCAGGAGAGAAACCAGAAGGCTCTTTAATAGGGCCCGTAGGAAGGGACTCGATATACACTGGGAATAATATAAAGATAAACTTAACGTTTACAATAAAAAAATAAGGGATGCCAAACGCGAATCCTGGAAGCTTTTCTGCGAACAGGTAGACAGCGTTAGTGAGGCTTCCAAAATAAAGAAACTTCTGTCGAAAACCCACACTCAACCTGAGACACTTGTTGACTCGGAGGGCAGGAGGGCAGAGACGATGGAGGAGTTATTAGGATTTCTTATGGAGGCACACTTCCGTACGGTGCAGGAGAACCGTCCGGAAGCAGTACACCCCCCGAGGAATATGGACAATCCAAGGATAACAATAGATACTCAAATGGTATGTAGAGCAGTGAAGAGCTTTTCGCCCTATAAAGCAGCAGGGCCTGATGGCATTTTCCCGGCTCTTCTTCAGAGAAGTATGGACCTGATAGAGGACAGGTTGGCTAATATCTTCACAATCTGTCTTACAAATGCATATACCCCCTGGCATGGAGGGAGGCTAGAGTTGTCTTCATTCCAAAACCGGGTAGGGCAAGCTATGCGGATCCGAAGGCTTACAGACCGATAAGCCTAACTTCATTCTTACTGAATACATTGGAACGAACTGTGGATACAATGTTGAAGGAAAGGATACCGCACGTTATACTGAAATTTAAACAACACGCTTATATTAAGGGCAGGTCTGTTGAGACGGCCCTACAAGAGGTTGTATATTATATAGAGAGAACCTTCGCTTTGGGTATGTACACCATGGCTGTATTTATCGATATACACGGGGCTTTCAATAATGTATGGACCTCGAGCATTATTGACTCGCTAGGTAACTTTGACTTGGACCAGAGATTGACTGGATGGATCAGTCATATGCTAAGGAACAGGAAGATAAGTTGCGAGGTTAACGACACAAGGGTAGGGGGGAATGTGTGTTGCGGAACGCCACAGGGGGGAATACTTTCTCCCTTGCTGTGGGTGGTGACCATAAATATCCTACTGAAGACATTATCCCAAGAAGGATTTGCTCCCGTCTGCTATGCAGACGATGTAGCGATACTGATAAGGGGAAACAATCCTAGGGTTCTTTGCGAAAGGGCAATAGAGGCCCTGAATTTAGCTTATAACTAGGCTAAACAAAGGGGTCTCAATGTCAACCCAGAAAAGACAGAAATTTGTATGTTTACAAGGAAACGGAAGATTGCACATGTGGAATCACCGGTTTTTCGAGATAGGACGATACAGATTAATAAAAAGGTCAAATATCTAGGAGTGATACTCGACTGGAGGCTATCCTGGAAGGACCATATAGAAAGTAGGGTGATCAAGACCCAAAGAGTCTGGACCTATTGCAGAAGGGAAATTGGGGCCAAATGGGGAATGAGCCCAAAGATGGCACACTGGCTCTATACGAGTGTGGTAAGACCAATTGTGATGTACGCCTCGTTAGTATGGTGGACGTCCTTAGAGAGGAAGGTAAATATCAAACATCTTCAAAGGATACAAAGACAGTGCTGTATCGGCATCTGTGGCGCGATGAGAACCACATCAACTAAGGCGATGGAAAATATTCTATCAATACTGCCTATTGATATACAGGTTAAATACTGGCTCTGGCTGCTACGAGATTGATGGTAATGGGTGAGTGGCTGACTAGGGAACACACAACCAAACACCAGAGTATAGTACACGTTTTACCCGGGAACAACGCTCGCACGGTCACGTGCGATAGAATCCCTATTAGATATGTACAATCACACTGCACCACCATAATATCGGAAGGTATGGAGTGGGAGGATGCAGATACAATGAACCCCATAACTAACCTATACACGGACGGGTCGAGGATTGGTGACCGATCGGGTGGAGGTTTCTGTGACATGGGTCGTAACTTTAGCAAAAACTTCCGCCTGCCGGATCATAGCACGGTATTTCAGAGTGAGATCGTGGCTATTACGGAAGGGATAAAATGGTTGAAGGAAATCGATAACAGACTACCGATTCGTATATTCACGGATAGTAGGAAGGCCATCGAGGCCCTAAGGAATCATGTGGTTCAATCTCGGTGTGTACTGCAGTGCAAGGATGAGATTAACTCATACACGCAATGTGGGGCCATAGAGATAATAGGGATTCCAGGACATTAGGGGATACATGGAAATGTTGAGGCAGATAGGCTAGCAAAGATGGGAGCATTAATGGCGAACATCACACTAGATAGTCCGAAGCCATTTCAGGTTTTTAAGAACAAACGAAAGCGATGGGCTATAGAATTGCATACAAGAGATTGGCAGCACTCTACCATAGGTAGGGTGACTAGAATTCTATGGGGGGACCCAGATGGTAGTAGGACAAAGGAGGTCCTAACATTGAGTAGGCCAACACTACGGAGGTTGGTTTATTTAAAAACAGGACATACAGAGTTAAGGACTCACCTGGCACGAATGGGTATCGTTGGCGATATAACATGCAGGGCCTGCCAGGAAGAGGACGAGACACTGGAGCACTACTTGTGCAACTGTCCAGCTTTTAGTCAAATTAGAAGACAAACATTTAATCAGGAAATTATACAGGAGATGAAATTCCTTAGGGGCTCTAATTGGAAAGACTTAAGGAAGTACATTGAAGAAACTAGGTTCTTGACGTAATCAAACTCAGAGGTTTCCATGGTATCGGTGGAGGCTCACTACAGTGGAATGGGAACTCCTTATTATAGAGCGCACAACAGGCCTATGAGGCCTAAGTGTAATCCATGACGGATTGGGATGCTTATGCCCCTCTTCTTCAACCTAACCTAACCTAACCCAACTATTTAAGAAAAATTTACAATGTTCAACCATTTTGGTCACCTTCATGAACTATAAAATATTGCACTTGTCCATCCCTGGATTCGAAATTTAGATTTTCTTAAAATATAAAATAGTTTTAGATAGCAAAAACAACGTCAATTGCCTTTTTGGTTACTTTTATGTATAAAAAAAATCAATTTCCCAACCCTGGAAGCGAAATTTTAATATTTAGTTTTTTTTATCAGTGCAACGCTTCATGAGGTATTAAGTAATTTTTTTAAGAAAAACTTCAAATTTTTAACCATTTTGGTCGCTTTCATGTGCTATTAAATATTGCACTTGTCCATCCCTGGATTCGAAATTAATTTTTTTATTTTTTAATTTTTGATACCAATTTTGTTCTTTCTAAATTATAAGACAGGCTTAGTTAGCAAAAAGAAAACAACATAAGTTGCCTGTTTGATTACTTTCACGTATAAAATAAATGCAATTTCCCACCCCTGGAAGCAAAATTTTAATTAAAAATTTTTTTTTTGGCCAATGCAAATCTTCACGTATGAAGAGGTTTTGTAAAAGAAAAACTTAAAATTTTTAACAATGTTAGTTACTACATGTACTACAAAATACGGAATGGGCCGAAAAAAAATTTATTTTCCATCCCTGGAAATTTTTTTTTATTTTTTTAGTTTTTAATAGACCATTGAGGCTTCCCAAAGTAAGAAATAGGTTTAATATACAAACATTAAAAAAATAATTGATTTTTGGTATAAATTTTGTGTCGAGAAATAGGTGTAAGCTTCCCAGCTCTGGAACCATACTTCGGATCTTTCTGTGTAGAAAAACGCAGTGATGTTGATACAGAAATGCTGATTCAACTCAATCAAACAAGTCTCTTTTATTAGCAAAGAATTAAAAAAAAAATATAAAACCGGAAAAGAACAGAATGAAAAAGTAATAAAGAAAAGTTACAAAACAAAGTGTCAAAAACAACAGAGTTGCAATACCAGTAAGTTGGAATGTTGCAGTAGGGATTTGCCAATATATCCAACACCTCTTCTCATTCCAAATTGTCAACCACTTTAATTCTGGATCTTAAGTCCTTTATTCTGTGTGGAGGGAGTGGTTTAGTAAGTAAATCTGCTTCCATGTCGTTGGTTGGACAATATTCACATCTTATTGTCCCTCTCTTTACGTAATCCTTAACAAAGTGGTATTTTATATCAATATGTTTGGTTCTGTTGTTCAATTTGAAACCTTCGACGATCTTTATACAACTTTGGTTATCTTCTTTTATGATGATGGGATTGTTTATAAGCTCTCCAAAATCTGCAAGTAACTGCTTTACCCATAACGCTTCTTTTGCTGCCTCAGCGAGTGCAACAAATTCTGCCTCTGTTGAAGACAATGTCACACATGTCTGCTTACGACAAGCCCACGAAATAACAGCACCATAAACTTTAAAGATGTATCCGCTACTAGATTTTCGATCCAATCGATTTTCGCCCCAATTAGCGTCTGAATAACCGGATAAAATTTCCTCATTATCTGGTGCTAAGTACAATTTCATATTGATGGTTCCCTTGAGATACCTAGCCACCCTTTTTAGTTCCGTCCAGTCTTCTTCGTTCGGCTTACAGATTTTTTGACTTAATATATTAACTGCAGCTGTGATGTCTGGTCTTGAATTCAACGAAATATATAGCAGACTTCCAATGAGCTTCTGATAGTTTTTGTTGTTGCTAAGATCTGTTTGCTGCGTGCCAGATTTTCCATATGAGACTTCTAATGGAATTGAGGATGGTTTAGAATTGTCGAGTCCAGCTTCCACTAACATCTTTTCAATATATTGCGATTGTGAAATAGAATAAAAACCAAGTTCTGAACGTTCCACTTGTAAACCGAGATAATGCTTTATTGGCCCCAAGCCATGAATCTTGAATGCATTTTCGAAAATATTCTTGATGGCTTTAATTTTGGTTTCATCTTTTGATGCAATCAATATATCGTCAACGTAAATCAAAACAAAAATTAGTTTCACCCCTTCTGAACGTATATACAAACACGGGTCCACGTTACTTTGGTAAAAATCAGACTTTATAAAAACCTCATGAAGTGTTTGGTTCCATGCCCTTGCCGATTGTTTTAGTCCATATATTGATTTCTTTAGAAGACATACCATGTCTTCATGAACCTTTTCTTTAAAACCTGTGGCTGTTCCATAAAAATTTCTTCGCTCAAGTTTCCGTTTAGAAAAGCTGTTCCGCAATCAATATGTTGAATTTTTAAATTCCGTTTTCCACTAATAGAAGAAAGTGTTCTAAGAGTAGTATGTGACACCACTGGAGCAAAAACCTCATCAAAATCCACCCCGTACTGTTGTGCAAATCCTCGAGCTACGAGTCTCGCTTTATATTGTTCACCATCGTCAGTACGCTTTTTCTTGAAAACCCATTTACAACTAATAATATTTCGGTCTTTGGGCCTTTTCACCAATATCCAAGTTTCATTAGTTTTTAAAGCTTCGAACTCCTTTTCCATAGCCTTGAACCAATTATCTCTTTCACCGCTTTGCATTGCTTCGGCATGCGTTGTAGGGACAGAATCTTGAAAAGCACTTACATATCTTGCTGGAAGTTTTCCTTTGGTTTTACGTTCAGATTTTCTTATACCTTGTAAATTATCTGCGCAATTCTCATCACTATCAAACCCATTAAACGACTCAAACGAATCATCAGACTCCTCCCCACAATTATTTTCTTCCACGCCATCTGCTCCTTTAAAGAAAATTTCGAAAATCAATTTAAGAGATTTTTCACTCAACTTACTTCTCTTTATTTTGGGAATATGAACAAATCCAGTTTCACCAAAAATTCTTAAATGACCCAAGTCGGGAAGTTTATCAAACATTCTTTCATATGGAGTAACCCCTGTAGTTCGAGTAAGAATTCTGTTTTGCAAATAGTTGGACGTAGACACCGCCTCATCCCATAATTCGCCAGGTAGTTTTGCCTCCGCCAGCATGCACCTTACCATTTCAATAAGTGACCGGTTCTTTCGTTCCGCGACCCCGTTCTGCTCAGGACTATAGCCGGCTGTGTATTGAATTTGTATCCCTTCATTTTCTAAAAAATCAATTATCTCTTTATTCATGTATTCCTTACCACGATCAGATCTGAATATTTTTGGTTTAACACCAAATTTTGTATTAACCGAGGAAACAAAGATTTTTAATTTTTCAGGAACTTCAGACTTGTGTTTTAGCAAATTTATATGGCAATATCTACTATAATCGTCTATAAATGTCAAGATGTATAGATTACCGCTTGGAGTAGCTATTTCCATCGGGCCGCATAAATCAGTATGAATCAAATCAAATCTGTTTTTTGAACTCACCCCTTCCTTTTTACGAAATGGTGTACGAGTCGATTTACCAATAGGACAGATTTGACAGCAATCGTTTACTTTACACTTGCTAATTTCTAAGCCATCTGCCAGATTCTTTAACTTCATAGTTTCAATGGCTTTCGCATCCCGGTGACCTAAAACTTTATGCCAATAATGAATACAGTTTCTTGAGCATACATTTGTAAGGTTTAAGTGGTGTTCAATTTGACATAAATACAGCCCCGAATCAGAAGTTGCATAAACCACTACCTTACCATCTTTTCGTACAATACATTCTTCACCTTGAAAATCGACATTACAACCCTTTCTTGTCAATTGTTTAACAGATAATATGTTCATGTTTACTGTAGGGACGTATAGCACATTATCAAATGTTATGTTGTTATAGTCGTTTTTATTTCTTCTCAATTTTATTTTTATTGTACCCTCGCCGCTTGATATGACTTTCTCACCATTTGCCAAAACTATTTCCTTTTTCAGACCACTGTCCATAATTACAAATAACCTATCATTGCATATATGACAGGACGCACCGGAATCTATTATCCATTTGCCAAAACTTTCACTTGTCACCAAACAAAAATCATTATCTATAGCCGTATTTGCCTTTTGTTGTGGTTGTTTTCTTTTCCACTCTTTATATTTAATGCAATTCTTCTTTAAGTGACCCTTTTTATGACAGAAATAACACTCTATGTTTGAACTTTGTTTTCTGTTGGATACCAGCATAGCCTTTTGTGAATCATTGGAATCGCCACCTTTGCGTCTAGAATGTTCTTCAATTAATTTTGATTCAACATATCCAATCGTTAGTTCCTCTTCAGACCGTGACTCTAGAGCAGTAATCAAACTATTGTAACTGGCAGGCAAACTACTTAACAGCATTGCAATGTTCCATTTTTCGCTAAAAGTATTCTCACCCAAATTCTGCAACTTAAGAAACAAATCCCTCATCATACCAATATGAGCCTTTACATCACCATTATCTGCCAAACGCATACTGCAGATTTTTCGCATTACACCAACTTTATTACTTAAAGATTTTCGTTCATGGTAATTTTGTAAATTCTGCCACATGTCTGCCGCCGTTTTGCATTGCCTTATTAGATGCAACTGATCATCCTCCACGGCCAAAGAAATTGTTGCTCTCGCATTATTGTCCTTCTTTATCCATGCATCATCACCTGTTTCTGGCTTTGCTGTTGTTAAAACCTCCCAGACACCCTCCTTTATCAATAGCATCTCCAATTTAAACTTCCACGTGAAGTAATTTTCAGCATTAAGCTTTGCCATTGATGTTTTAATATCTGTCGCCATAATTCCTTAAAACTTTAAACCAAGGTACAATTATGCGTAAATTTACTGAGTCCTGGGCCCATAACCTGTAGAAAAACGCAGTGATGTTGATACAGAAATGCTGATTCAACTCAATCAAACAAGTCTCTTTTATTAGCAAAGAATTAAAGAAAAAATATAAAACCGGAAAAGAACAGAATGAAAAACTAATAAAGAAAAGTTACAAAACAAAGTGTCAAAAACAACAGAGTTGCAATACCAGTAAGTTGGAATGTTGCAGTAGGGATTTGCCAATATATCCAACATTCTGATGACACCATTTTTGGAGGACGCACTCATTTTTGGAGGCCCATAAAAAAGAATTGGTCACCAAAATCGCCAAACTGAGTATAGAGTTTTACTACCCTTTTATATTTAGTAGAATCGAATACATACTGACAAGCCAGTGTGTTTTTTCACTGTTGCACAGTGTAATTAAGTAAAATAAAAACTTTAAAATTTAGTAGTCTTCTAATATTTCCGCATCAGACATTGCGGAAAATAAAGCATCACTCGATGGCATTGAGCTTGAGCTTTGAAAAATAGGCGCCGATGTTCTTGGTAGGAAGCACAAAGATTTTTTTCTTAAAATTGATACTTTTTTCTTCGACATCACACTTTGTAATTCCGCCATTACTTCATATGCGTCCTCTTTCGAAAATTCTTTCATCTGTTTTCCAATGCTTTCACCAAAGATTTCAAATACAGAGGCTTCCTTATTTATTGTTATAAGCTTCTCTAGACCGTTATCTAATTTTGATTTTGGGTCTAGCGAATGCCTTTTTTCGAGCTGGATGAGATTGCTGGGGTTTGTCTTCCTGCCAATGGGTTTTGCGAAAAAGAAACAACGTTCGGCTCACACTCAAACAATGTTTCAGTCAATGTAGAAACATCTCCCTTTTAACATTCAACATAAAAATATTATGTAATACAATTTTATGTTGCTTATTGTATTTTGTTCATTAATTTTATTTTTTAACAGATGCCCAATAATACGCTTGAATGTCAAGAAATCGCTGACGATTTCGAAAAATTTTTGCAGTTCCCGCATACACTTGGAGCACTAGATAGGAAACATATCCGCATTAAAGCTCCGGCACACACAGGCTCCCAATTTTAACAAATTCAAAGGGTATTTCAGCGTGGTTCTGTTGACGCACATAGCCGCTTCAGTTATATCAACGTGGGTTGTAATGGGAAGTCTTCGGATAATACCATCTTTAGCGACAGCTATTTATACCAGGCTTTGCAGAACGGGGAGTTAAACATACCAGAGCCTGCCCAATTGGTTGCTGGCTTTGCAGAAGGGGGAGTTAAACATACCAGAGCCTGCCCAACTGGTTGCTGGAGGAGATAAACTTCCTTATTTCTTTGTTGGTGACGACGCTTTTTCATTGGACAGGCATTTGATGAAGCCATATAGCAGAAGTGTACGACTAAGCATGCCACAAGACATTTTTAAGTATAGGCTATGCCGCGCAAAAATGGTGGTGGAGTTTACCTTCGGTCGGCTCTTTAATAGGTTCTGCATATTTCACAGGCCCATCGAAGTGCAACCGCAAACTGTGGACTCTATAGTGAAGGCTTGTTGTGTTCTTCACAATTGTTTAACAAAACCCCGAACCGCGACAGCAGTAACAGAACCGGCTGAGCAACTTATTTTGGAAGCGTTTTCCGCAATTGCAGGTCAAAGCCAAAAAAGTTATAAGTATGCCTGCCGAGCTAAGGATGAGCTCTCACGGTACTTAACCACATTTGGCAATGTAGATTTTCAGTTGCAAAAAATTAATGTGAAATTAAAAAATTTTCATCCACTAAGAAATAAATGTTTTTTATTTGTTTGTTTATATACTTACCTGGCTAGAATCGTCCATATGATTACGAATTGTCCAGTCCTACGATGAATTAGAGATGCGTCAAGAAAAGTTATCTCATTGACCCAAAATGCACTTGGAATATATATGAGTCTGCGTCACAACCAGATTTCTTGCTATTTTCAACTTTAGTTTTTTCTGCACTGTAGAATGTTCTAAAAGACTTACAGCAGTATTCACAAAAGACATCAATACTTTAAAATAAATTTTCTATGAATTTTTTACTTTAAAGCACACTTGAAGTACACATTAATTTTTGTGAATACAGCAATTAATTTTTTTCTTTACCTCTTCCACAGACATTTTCTTTTCTGCGGCAATACAATTATAGCACTTAATTTTTAAATCATTTCGTCAATATTACGGAAGATTCATGTTCCATAAAACTTCCTGGCTTCCGTATGGCTCTATAAACCACAACACATCATTGTACTTATTATTTTTGATCACAAACATATTTATTTAAATTAATTTACAAATTTTCCCCAGAATATAATTTTATTTGTAATAAAACAACGGGCGGTATAATATTTGAAAAGAAAACGAAATGTGTGCTTATTGAAATTGCTGTCAGATTGTTGCCTATAAGTGCTGCGGGGTTACTCTGTAATGCGATGCGAAAGGAATTGCTTTCGCATTTCAATGTAAATGGCATACAAATGCGTTCAGTTTTTCATTCGCATCGCATTACAAAGTAACACTCCTGGTTCACACACATCAAGTTTACCTGATCAGTTTTTGTTCGATTTTCTTTTGAACTTGAGTTCACGTTCACACACGAAACGTCATGTCAAGTTTCCCTTCATTGCTGAGCATTCATTTAACACATTACGAATAATAAAACAAAATAAAATAGGAAAACTAACGAGTACCGTCAAGTCTGTACCCCCTTTCCTTTCTCTTTTCCCCTCTCTCCTAAAAACTGAAGACTTGAAGGTTCAAACTTGATGAGTGTGAACCAGCACTAATTTGAACATACAGTTGGAAAGGAAATTTGAAGGCAAATTCGCAGCAAATTTTAAAAGTATGAGTGTATTAGTGAAAAAGTGTGAATGTATTGAAACTTGAAAGGTAAAACTTGATCGTATAACCAACCCTAAAGTTAGATAAGCAAAAATGAGTTTTTGTGACTCCGGCAGTTGAATTCCTAGAGCACACAATTGACACTTGTCGAGAACGACATGCAAGATAACCATCTCGGATACTGTCCAATGAGGAACGTGACGAGTGTGATCACTTCATTGTCGAGCAAATTGAGCAGCTGCCTAATGTATCACCCGGAAAATGAGAAAAGATGACCACCTTGGAAAAATTTATTAGTAGGTGGTAAGTGCTTAATGAGATATGGGCATAAATCACTATAGTTTAACTATAAGTTAGCTCACGATTGCATTACCGCGGGGGCAGCTATTGCGCTGTTGGATAAATATACATCCCCATACCATCCCGTTACGAATGGACAGGCAGAACAGGCAGGCAAACGATGAAGAATGTGCTTAAGGCAATGTGCACAAACAAAGGATCGAACGTGAACGAATTTTTAAGACTGTGGTGGATGGTGGCTAATAATTAAGACAATCCTCTTTGTTTGGTTGCTGATACAAGAATATCTCTCTTTATTCATGCTACTTATCATTATACCTATTCTACATACATGTGTAATAAAGTACTATGCTTAGAGTAGTATAAAATAGTATTATCTTACAGGTTAGACATGGAAGGGTGAACGTCATGTTTACATTATCCACTTAGATATGTCTTATTACCTAGGTGATTATATTGCACTACACCTCCCTTTTATTGGGGAAAATGTTGAATCAATCAGTTGATCAGGCTGTTTGATTCGACATTTTTTCTCATATTTCTAAATGATAATTTATCCTTTCACACTTCCAATATATGTTACCTTTGGTTAAATATATACATGTATTTATGTGTTATAATTCATAATCAATTATTTATAAATTTACTTAGTAATTATGATTTCTCGTTTCTGCATTCTTATACAATATTAAATAAATGGTTTACAGGATAAAATCATATTGCTTTCTTCTTTATTTTATTTACATATTTAGTTCTTTGAACATTTTCCAAGTCTACATTTGTTTTATTTTTCTTCCTTTTTTTTTTTTTTTTTTTTGTTTTTTTATTTTTTTTTTTGTTTTGTTTTTTTTTTTTTTTTTTTTTTTTTTTTTTGCTTTACAAATTTAGTTTTACAATTTGAAATTGGTTTAGTTAGGCTCTTCGAACTCGGTTCTTGTGCACAGTTTTCTCTTTTCTCGTATTTTGATTATAAATGGTTACATTGACTCCTTTCATTGACTTTATTATATAAGGCCCCTCATATATGTTATTGAACTTATCATAAGGTTCCTTCTTTAAAAATACATAATCATTGATATTTAAGGTACATGGTTTCGCAAAATGATCATATAATTTTTTGTTCTTGTTTTTGTGTTTCTTTATAAGGTTTTTTGCCATAATATGCGATTTTTGTAAACGATATTTGACTTCTTTGCTGTAATCTTCAAAATTGTAAACAGGATCTATTCGCTCAAGGTTTATATCATTTGTCATAGTTACCTCTTTCCCGAATACTAATTCAAATGGCGTGTATTTGTTATCAAACACAGAGTTAGCAGTTGTGTTATGGAAAAACGTGAAATACTTTAGGTAGGTGTCCCAGTCTGTCATGTTTTCTCCTATATATGACCTTATGTATTCGTTGAATACACGATGGTTCCTCTCTACCGTTCCTACTGTCTGATGGTGGTAAGCAGTTGAAAAATTTACCTCAATGTTTAGAAGTTTGCAAAGTTCGCAAAATATTTCATTTTTAAACTCTGTACCTAGATCAGATTTAATGGACTTCATCTTTCCGTATATTAAAATAAAGTTTTCGAAAATAGCCTGTGCAACAGTCTTGGCACTCTTATCCGGAATGGATATAGTAACGAGATATTTTGTGAAATCACATATGAGAGTAAGAGCATACTTATTCTCATATCTCGAAGTCGGTAAAGGACCTATCGTATCCAAAACTACAATTTCAAACGGTTTAATGGGCGTTGGAGTTAAAACAAGCTTTTCCTTGTTTCCTACTTTTACTTTGTTCAAGCTACATTTCCTACAATTTTTTACAAATAACGCTATGTCTTTCGTCATGCCCTTCCAATAGTACTTGGATCTTAATTTGGCATATAATCGCTTATGTCCACAGTGACCCCCTATAATTGGATCGTTGTGATAGATTTGAAGAAGTTTTGTTTGCTTGTTTTTATCAGACACTGTTTCTATTGGGTCCACTAACATTATTTCCAGTGTTTTTAATATTTTATTACCATGGTTTTTTAAGTCTTGTATTCTGTATCTACTAAAAAATGAATCATTCTTTGACCATTCCATGAGATAAACGTTATGTTTGCTGGCTTCTAATTCGAGCCTCGAAAGCATTTTATCGAAATTCAATGTTTCGTTAGCAATTTTAGTATCTATGGAAAATTTAAATTTGAATTTTTGATATATTTTTAACTTTATGTTAGTGACCCTTCCGTTCTCACAAAATAGTTCTGATTTTATTTTTGCAACTCTTTTGTTAAAATCCTGACCAAATTTGTCGTAAATGTTTGGTTTTATATTATGTAATTCTCCAATAGTCGGGTTATCTGTATAATTTAGCCTTGATTTCGCGCGTGTTGTCATGGCTAAAATAACTCCATTATCTGTCTTGTTTCTCAGTTCGTCAACTGAAATTCGCGACAAAGCATCGGCTCCTACGTTATTCTTGCCTTTAATGTATTCTATTGAAAAATTATACTCAGACAGTTTTAACCTTATTTTTGTAAGCTTCGACGAAGGATCTTTCATATTAAATAAATATATTAATGGTCGATGGTCTGTTCTTACCACAAATTCTGTTCCGTAAACATAGGGTCTAAATTGATTTATTGCGAAGTAAATAGCAAAAAGTTCCTGTTCTATTACTGGTTTCTTTTGTTCCGCCTGACTAAATGCTTTAGATGCGTAATACACTGGTAGATCTTCTCCATCAAAATTTTGGCTTAAGATTGCTCCACAGCCGATCTTTGATGCGTCAACTGTTATTAAAAATTGTTTATTGAAGTCTGGGTATTGGAGGATTTTTGGTGAAATTAGTTCAGCTTTCATGGCTTCAAATGATTCTTGGCATTTCTCATTCCACACAAAACTAACTTTTTTCCTTGTTATATGATTTAAAGGGGCTGCAAGTGAAGCGAAATTGGGGATAAATCTCCTATAGTAGTTTGCAAACGCGACAAAACGTTTAACTGCATCTTTATCAGTTGGTACTGTATAATTCCTAATTGCTGCTATTTTTGTGTCATCAGGGCGAAGTCCGTTTGAAGTACATTTATGTCCAAGAAATGTAACTTCTGGCCGAAAAAAATTACATTTAAGTGGGTTGATTTTTAAGTTAAACTTTCGTAACGTATCAAAAACTTTTGACAAGTTCAACAGGTGATGTTCCTTGCTACATCCGATCACAATGATGTCATCTATGTACAAGAATGCTCTGTTAGGTTCTAAACCTGAAAACGCTATTGACATCATGCGTGCGAAGGAGTTTGGAGCCACATTTAGTCCAAAAGGCAGGACCTTCCAACGAAATGCACCTTGGTCCGTACTGAACGATGTTAAGTCTCTTGATTCTTCATGAAGCGGGATCTGATGAAAACCAGAAAATAAATCAATTACAGAGAAATGTTTGGCTCTACCCAAATTGTCAAGGATGTCATCAATCCTTGGTAGAGGAAATTTGTCTGCAATTAGTTTTTTGTTAATCGCCCTAAAATCTACGCACATGCGATATGATTTGCTATTGTCTGGACTTTTTTTCGGTACCAAAATTAAAGGACTGTTGTAGTTCGAGCTACTGGGTTCGATTAAGTCATTTTCCAATAACCCTTCGACCTGTCTTTTTATTTCTGCTCTTTGTGAATACGGGAGACGGTAATTCTTCACATAAACGGGTGATGTGTCATTAAGTCTTAATGTCTGCTCATAAAAATTATTTATTGACATCTTGTCCTCTTTCAAAGCAAATATGTCAGCATATTGCTCACACAGGGGCAGCAAGTCATCTCTAACATCTATCGGAATCTTGTCCTTTAAAATAAGTTTTAGCTTTTGAATGCGGTCACTACAGGAATTTACTTTGTTAATGGAATATATGAAAAAGTTTGAAAGTTTTTCGGTTTTAACCTTGTAATTGTGTACAATCTTCATTTCATCTGTTGTGTTTAAGATACGTAATACCGGACTATTTGAGTTCACTATGCACTTGCTAATGAAAACGCCAGGGCAAATTTCCTGAGATTCAATAAAAACTGGTTCTGTTATATTTTCCAACCGAAACATTCTGAAAACTTCACACCTTGCGGGGAATGAAAATGAATTTTTGTTTCTTCCATGAGAAATTGGCATTACCACCTTTTTGTCATATACGTTAAATGAGATTGTCATTGTTCTATAATCGATTTGGCATTCATTTGCCTTTAAAAAATCTTTACCTAAAATGCCATCTGAAGGAATATTGAAATTATCGGGTACGATATGAAAAACTTGTGTTGTCGTGCCGTTGTGAAATAAAAGTTGAGTTTCTATAGTGCCTAACGATCTTGTTGCGTTTGTAGTTACACCTACAATGTTAATTATATTTTGTTGATTTATTAGCACGGTGGGCCTAATACATGAGAGTTTTATAACAGATATGTCTGCTTGTGAGTCTACTAAAAACGTACTACTTTGTGAGGTAGCATGGCTGCGTAAAATTATATAATCGGAAAAATTTAAGTTAAAACTGTATACTGATTTGATTAAGTTCTTACTATCCCCATTTAATTCTCTTCCTCCCTCAACGTCCTTTGTTGAGGGGCTTCTGAGTTTAAAGTCCTGACTGAAGCACTCTGTCTAGAAAAGTTTTGTGTTGTCGGTCGACCGCGATTTGACCTATAATTGCGTCTTCCTCGACTGTTGTAATTACTTGACTGAGCATGTGATCTTTGTCCTTGATAAGTGTTGCTATACGTACCATTCCTATGATTACCGTTATTGTAACCCCTAGGATAACTATCATTTCGCGCTTGAGTATAATTATTAAAATTTGACCTGATTCTGCTATAACGCATTGCTAGCACTTGATTTTGACTTCCACTGTTTGATTCCTCTACAATCAGTTTTGCCACTACATCCTTCGGTTCTTTAAAAGTGGTAGATGCTAGTATTGCTTTCACCATTTCTGATTTTGAATTACTCCTACATACATTAACTGTTTGCTCTATAGTCATCTCATGTGCCTTTTCTTTTGTTATGCCCTCAATTACTAACGAACGTTCTAGCGCATCTGCTAAATCCTCAACCGTTTTTGCAAAATCTGTAAAATTGTTTTGTTTAATGTGTAAGGCTATAATTCTACCGGCTATAACTTTAGAACTGTCAGGTTTTATCCTGTTTTTAAGTGTGTTCCTAATTTCGTCTACGCTAGTTATCTGATCAGGTAGAACTTCTCTAGCTTTGCCATCAAGCTTTGATTTTATGAAAGCAATTAAACACGTATTAAGATTCGAACTAGTAAGCTCCTCGATTAAATTAATTTTATCAAGAAAGGAATTTAGTACCAATGGATTACCATCATAATTTTCACGAATAATGTTGGAGCACATTGATATGAACTTAGTTTTTTCTTCAATAGTAGCCATTGCACAATCGTTTTCTTTCCTATTTACACTATCTAATTCAATGTTAACCTTCTTTCCAATGCCGATTTCGGAACCAGAATCACTCAAACCTGTTTCAATTTCGGACTCAGACTCTGTCAAAATATCTTTCTGTAATTCTTCAAACAAATCTACGCCAAATGGTACTCGTATGTGACACCCAAGTTTGCAAAAACTTTTTAAAACCAATTCTTTACAATGTGTTACGGTATTATTTATGTCTTGTTTTATATCTTTAGGTAATTCATTAAAATATGGTTTGATATATATCAAAATATTATTATATGTTTCAATTATTGAATTCGTATACTCTTCAATCTTCTGCTGTCTTTTAGAAATTGGTCTATTCTGCAAAATTCTTTTCTTCACTTTATAAAACTTTTGTACCAATTCATGAAAGACAGTATTATCGAAAGTAGTCACCGACATATAATTATATTAATAAACGTAAAATTTTCTTTACCTCGAGGGTTGTTAAATGTTGCACTTGCATTAAAGTTTATATTAATTTCCTTTAAACCAGCTATGTGTACCTGTGGGAATTAACCTGACATTAAGCGAATAGAAAATGTTATACATATAAGGAATGTAAATTCAGTTAATGTTTATGGTCAACAAAAAATTATTTTCTCTTTTTTTTCTAATTTTTATTTATAATTTTATAAAACATGTTCTGATTTTTACGTTTTTTTTTTTATTTTTTTTTTTATTTTTATTTTCTTTTTATTTAAAAATGAAATTTATTATTATTTTTTTCTTTTATTTTGCTTTTTATTTCACTTATAAGCATATTTATGTAATTATTCAATTCATATTTTACTATTTTAATATTTATAATTATTGTTTGTTTTTATAGTTACCTATAGTAATATACTTATAAATAATTCAGAACTGCATACTTAGTGTTAAATACATATGTATATTACCAGATTGATGATGTTATAGTTGCTACATACGTGCCCTTTGGTGTGGTTGATGATGACAATTATACCTTTGCTGGTGTTGTTGCTGTTTAAAATGCTACTGTTGCTGTTGTTGCAATATTCCTCTTGCTGTGTCGAACATAATACCAAGTTTGCTGAGAGTGTATTTGTTGTTGTTGATTTTCTCTTTGTTTTCCTTTGTGATTGCTGGTTATTTTTCTCTTTGTTTTTCTTATTTTATCTGTTTGTACAAGATTTTTACTCTATTTTACTTTGATTTTATTGTTGATTTTATTTGTAAAACGATCTTGGTTTTTCGTTTATTTATTTCAATATTTTTCAGAGTTCTATTTATTTATATATTTTGTTTGATGCATTTGCAGTATTTAATTCGACATAGTGAATTCGAAACTATTCGTAAAAATATTTTGGTATCAGCTTATTAAAAAAAAAAAATTTTTCCACTTTTTCGGTTCCACAAATATTCTATACCAATTGAATAAGGCTCATTTTTTTTAACAATTAATAGAAATATATAAAAGTTTACAAAAATAAGGGGATGGAGACAAAAATGTGTAAGCGTTGTTGAAATAAATTTTTAAAGTAGTCGTTAAATTTTCCATTTCATATTATTTCGCTTTAGTCTTTCATAGTTATGTTTCGTTTTCTTCACTTTTCATTGCTTCCATTCGTTGCTGGTTTTCGTTTTCTTTCAATTTTCTTATTTTTCAAAGCATACTTTGTTATTTTCAGTTTTCTTTCTATGTAGGTACATACAATGTCACTTCGTTGTCTCGTTCACACTTAACGTTGTGATCTGTGTTATGAGTTTTTGCGTTGCTATTTGGTTTCTTTCTTTTAAACATTCTGTTGCTATATTCTTTATGTAAAAAAAAAATTTTCCTTTTTACCGTTACTTTGGTTATGTCTGGAATTTACGATTTTTATACTCCGTTATTTTATAGCGTGATTTTACCACTTACATACCGCACTAAGTGATCTTATGCGGACTGTACTTTTAGTTTTTCTATGTATATACATATATTTTAAAGTTCTTTTTATTTTTCTTCAGTAATTTCAAGTTTATGTAATTTTGTGTTTATTTTAGGTTTTATATTCACCGTGTCTTAAGTTTATACTATTTAACACAATTGAGTTAATCAACAAATTATCAGCCAATCAATCAATAAATAAATGATTCCAAATATATCAAATTATATTTATCCTGGTCATAGTTGTATTGATCAGAAGCATCAAAGTAAGCTTCAGACATGGTGCTGTCGATTTCTTTAAACTATACGTTTATATGAGTATATCTTCTTCTTTAAATCACTTAAAATAGATAATTTTATTTTTTTTTTTTATGCTATAGTAGCAAATGCTATATTATTTTAGTAGCTTTTGTTTTTTAAAAAACAAATTTCAATGAATACTTTTCACTAGTCGTATTATACACACGAGTATTTTCCACACTAAACTTAGGAAATAATCAACAATCAGATCGGTTTTCATTATTTAATATTTAGTTTTAAGCTTAAATTTTTTTTTTAAAAGTATATTTTAAATTATCGGTGGGGGATGACTTTTTTTCATTGCAAAAATATTTTAATTTTTTGGCACAACTGTTTTCTTTTTTAGTTTGTCACAGTATTCACATTCAAATATGTATGTTTGACTATGAATATGGCAGGATCGCCATGTGGTGGATGGTGGCTAATAATTAAGACAATCCTCTTTGTTTGGTTGCTGATACAAGAATATCTCTCTTTATTCATGCTACTTATCATTATACCTATTCTACATACATGTGTAATAAAGTACTATGCTTAGAGTAGTATAAAATAGTATTATCTTACAGGTTAGACATGGAAGGGTGAACGTCATGTTTACATTATCCACTTAGATATGTCTTATTACCTAGGTGATTATATTGCACTACAAGACGGTATTGAAATGCATCACACTATACGACGGGTCAGTCACCTGCACAACTATTTTTAGAAGAAAACTGGATTGGAAAATTGCCGGCAGTTTGCAGATAATCGAGATTATTTATTTCGGAAAATCCGCAAATGGACAAATGGCTGAAAAGAAGATTCAAAAAGCGATGTTCATGGGAAATTATGTTCAACGGGAAGCCTTATAAGCGGCATATGAACCAGATATTAGACAGGGGGTGGTTCGAACAGACAACGCCTTACAGTTCCGTAGCAAATAACTCATCAGCGGATAGGACATATGGGAACTTCTGAACTATTCATTAAAGGAAGACTTACCATCATTACAGGAAGATTTACCAACTAAGAATAAACCTGGATTTAGAGGGTTTGCAGAAACAACATCACAGACTTGTCATCTACATTAGGAGCAAGGAGCACGGAGTAAGCGTGCGATTTAGGACGCTTAACGAGAACTCTCAACTCAAGAGTTTAGTTCTGCCCATGAGAGAAATAACAATGATATATATTGATATTGACCACTTACCTTTTGCACAGTTTTTATCATAGTTTATACCATGGGAACTACCTTGTATTTATTATACTATGGTGAATTACTATGTCTAATTATATTTCTCTTCAAGCCGTTAATTATACCATATAGTTAATTTTTTCCACAAAAGATAGATACTTAATTGTGGTTTTATTTCCACTTCATCATGTGTTCTATTCTGTAATAAGAGTATATCATTCGATTAAAATCAACAGCTACATTAACGTAGCCTTTTTTAAACTTACCAATCGTCTCTACTGAGCTTATCTCAAAAATGCTTATCTAAAGTTACATAAGAATATATTAAATCGGCTTAGCAGATCAGAAAGTACATGAAAGCTATGAGAAATTTTTTCATTATTAATACTTATTACGGATACATTGGCTTTTTAGCCCTATGCGAAGGACGTGGTAGTCTAAGAGACGCCAACAAACATAAAATATAATTTTGGCCTGCTATTTGACAAACATCGACTGTTTTATTTTCAGTACTTTCTTGTTACGCAACCATGTGTGTGAAAAAAGAGGTTGATGGAAACGCAGGCGTCGCTGCGTTAACAAGTTTATGAGGTAAACTTGTTAAAATAAATTGTAACTTTTTATTAAATCATAACAATTTCTCTTTTATTTTCAAATAATTACTTTAGGTGTCTGCCAAAATTTCAAAGTAGAGTCCCTTCACAGAAATACAGCATAAGAAATTTTAGCTTAAATGCGTTTCTGTTTTTTAGCTTTAAATGCATTTTTTTTAACAGCAGTGTGGGTTAAGCTGAAGTGATATGCCTCTGTCGTTTTTCGAAGTCGATTAAAGAGAACTGTGTGTTTCTTTAGTCTCGTAAAAAAAGAAGAAAAAGAAACGCCAACACTTTACACAATTAGGCCGAATAATTACCAATTTTAAAAAAGATGGTTAAATTAATTTTCACGACTTAAAATATGTTAACCTTCCCAAACATGCGCTGATTTATAGAATATTCATTATTCCATGTATCAATTTAAGCCATAGATAATTAAAAAATGCCTCTCCTGTAAAGTTTAATTTTTGTCGCTTAAGCTTTTTAGCGATTATGGGACGATATGTAATTTTATAAAACCTATTCATGTCATATCAGTTTGTTAGTTATTTTTATTGAGACATAATTTTTTCCATATAACAGAATTATTCAGCTAATTACATTTTGAAAAAACTTAAAACTACCAAGTATTATTTTAATAACATAAATTCATTTTGCCTATGCAACTTGCTTATTAAGATTAAATGAAAAATATTTATTTTTTATATTAAATTGAATTAAGATTCATAGGCTAATTGTTCGAAATTTGTTTTTAAATCTCAGAAAGACATGATAAATATTCCAAGGCACAAAAGAAAGTCAACGTCAGTTTTTTATTCAAGTTACACAGCAGAACAGTTGTTTTCGAAAGCCGCAACACTTTCATCATCAGTGCTCATGTGTATTATGTTTGTCACCACTTATTAGGTGGCTTAGTTGAATGTGATAACAGTTCCTATTTACACAAATTTTATTGTGAAAAAGAATCCGAGAACTGTATCAACCTGATATTAACATGTTATTGTTTTAATACCCGTGTTACCGTTTGATTACTTTTCCTCATGTCCCATTTTTCTGAATTTTTTGTTCCATCATATCTAAGCCAAACTTTTTTGGTTTGAATTTTCTACTTAAGTACATGTGAACGTTTTTCCAATTTATTATTGGTAGCTCAAGCCATAGCTTAAATTTGTATGTAGTAAGTATTTCCACGAACATTTATATTGCTATATTAAATTTAATTAAGATTCATAGGCTAATTGTTCGAAAATTGTTTTTAAATCGTAGAAAGACATGATAACTATTCCAAGGCACAAAGGAAAAATAACATCAGTTTTTTATTTAACTTACATAGCAGAAACTCCTCCTTAAAAGCATACTGAGATATGGGAGTTAATTTTGCATTATCATACACATATATATTAGAGAATCTCTTGTTTAAGTATTGATAATTATTTTCTATGCATTTTCGTACAATGTGCCGCTCGAATATCTCCATTCTTTTCATAATTGTCTTCGAGATGCTGAATCAAATTGGAAATGGATAGAGAAGAATTAGTCTGATATTAACCTTGTACAACAACTACTTCGTTTTAACTGGTAACAATTTACTGTTAAATAATTTCCCAAACGCTCCTTTACACAATTTACGTTATTCATATTGTAAAGAACATGACTATTAAATTTCATAAATTTATTAAAGTTAACTCCAAGGTACTTGATACTGTCTTTAAACTGTATTTCACTTCCATTTAATGTTAACCTAAGGTTTTTGCTCTGTGGCACAACCGTATACTTGCACTTTCCTGAAGAATTACGCAAACAAATTGCAAAACTCTTGGCTACATTTATTTTAATCCCCCAGTGAGAATAAAATATTTCAACCTTCTCTAGGTGTGAAGAAACACGTTGAAGTGCACTCTTAGGAGATTCGTCATGTGCATACAAAAGAGAGTCGTCAGTATATAATATACTGTGTGAATTGTTGTATTCATGGGGAAAATCGTATTAGAAAATATTATATAGATGGGGGGGCTAACACAGGCCCCTGTGGTACTCCGCAAGAAACACTACCCTCGCTGGATAGCTTATTGCAAATCTGCACACAAAATTTCCTTCCATCAAAAAAGCTCTGGAATAGTTTTATGATAGACGGGTCAAAACTGATATTTATCATTTTAAATAAAATGCCATCATGAAATGCCTTATCGAAAGCTTTTTCAATATCAATGGCTACCGCCACCGTGCATTCACGTTTCCTTAAGTGTTGTATAACGTCAGTGTCAAATTTCAAAAGAACATGAACTGTAGAATTCCCTTTTTTAAAACCAAATTGTCTTTGTGGAATATATACATTACTGACATCTAAATAAATTTTTTCTCGTATAACTCTCTCAAACATTTTCTCGAAATTAGATAATAAAGATATTGGTCTAAGGTTATTTATATCAATATTACCTTTCGTCTTATGGATCGGTACTACCTTTGCTAATTTCCAAGCAGAAGAAAATAACTATTGTTCAAACAATTGTTAAACAATATTGTCAAATACTGAAAACCTTAGTAGGGAATTTCTTTATGAGAAATATTATCTAATTAGAAATATTGTCTAATCCGCACGATTTCTTACTATTAAGCATTCGGGATATGTCCAAAAGAGAATTCAAAATAATAAATCTTGAGTTCCCCGATTCGTTCAGAGATGTGTTTGCATCGCTAAATACATACAACATTAGACGCATGAAGAAATGTATCATTTATTCTGTCAATAATACCAGATATATCGCTATTAGGAAGTAAATTTTGAAAAAGGCCTGTAAAATAGTCTGTTAGAACTTGTAATTTTGATTCGTCTTCTGTAATTTTAGCTCCACCAACAGAAATCTCCTTAGCTCCTAAACGATTTCTATTCCCACTTGCTCTAAAGATCTCTGCTCTAGGACCAGGATCTATATCCCTCAATCTTCTATTGAATATGGTTGTCTGTTCGCGCTCTATTCGTTCTTTTATCATTATCTTGATGAGATCAACTTGAATCAATAAATATTGAGAATTTTGCCTATCCAAAGTCCTTGCAAATATTAATTTCAGTTCCTTCTGCCAACTATATTTTACTTTAAGCATTTTTTTTAGTTCATCTGAGGCCAGAAACTTCCTACTTTTGTTTATAACTTTCTTGGAATGAATTTGCGATACAAAATTGATAAAAGTACTGAACTCGTTCAAAAAATAATCTATTTCCTCATTAGATAAATTTCCCTCCTTCGGACGGAAATGATTATTTATCAAATTTATTATGTCCGTTTTAAAAGAATACCAATCTGTGTCCTTATAACTAATATACTGGTCCGGAATTTTAAAAATAAAACTAAAGTCTGAAATGTGTATACTTAAGGCTAACGGGTAGTGGTCCGAGAAAGTTGGTAATGTATATGTCCTGTAGTTTCCTTGAGAACTGTTTAATAAGCCAGTGCTAAGAATAAAATGATCCAAGTGTGATGAGCCCCGGGATAAGTTAGAACTCTCGTTACTGAAAAAGACTCATTTTAAATCCACAGTGAAAGTACTTCACCATTAAAATTGTTAACAGAATCTCCCCTCATAATATTTTTTACATTTTTATCACCACCTTATATGACCCCATTATAATTGTGCGAGAAATTTAAAATTGAACTTAGTATATCTTTCATAATAATAAACACGATCAAAATTACTAGGAAAATATACAGAGCCACAAAGGATTCCTCTTACAGTACCATCTGTTAAAATCCTGATTTCAATAAATGAATTTGGAAAACATAGTCCAGGAATACTAACTAGTGAATAATCAATTGATTTTTCAATAGCAATGCCAACGCCCACAGAACTATCATCTCTAAAACATGAAAATTACCAATATATACATTTTTCCCTTAGATAAATGCATTGCCTGTAAAAACGCAATATCAATTTGAAATTTATTTAAATTATATTAAGTTCAATCCTCCTTCCTGCGTGTACAAGAGAACCAATGCTAAACGTTACTAAATTAATTGAATTACGGACTATGTTAATATCCTTTACTAACATCAAGCATACTTGCCTTGCCTTCTCTTTACTTAACGATTGATAGTTTTTTAAAAAATGTCTAATTCTATATTCTAACGTGGGTCAATCCGCATCACATAGTAACTTGGCCACCTTCATGAATTCCTGAATCAAAACAGACTTCCCTATTCCGCTCTGTTTTGGAGCCTCATGAAATAAACTGGCAAACGATTTATTTCGCACTATCTTGGATTGATTGAAAGCTCTTTTCACATTTGCAGTTGCGAAGTCCTTCCTACTTCTAACTTCGATATAAGACGTCTTTTTCAAATTTACGTATATTTTATACACTGGACAACCTCTGTAATTTGAAGTGTGACCACTCTCTTTACAATTTACGCAAAAAGGCAAGGAACATTCACCTGAACCATATTTCTTATCACCAATGGGCGACTGCAATTTCTTGAATAATGTCCCCACTATTGGCACCTCCAACATTGCGGAATTTTCGCACTAGCCTTCGCCCTTTCGGATACTACTTGGTTCAGAACAAATTTCAAAACTATCAATTCAGTAACTTTTCGATTAGGTTTAATTGCCACTAAAAATAAACCGGTATCAATACCTCTTTTTCTAGAAAATTCCGTAGAAACCTTAGAAACTGAATAAATCGTATCAGGAACTAGTTTATCTAACTCACTTTTATCTCATCTGTATCTGATCCGAAATACAACCCCCTACAGACCACGCTCTGACGTTTCAACTCCTTGAGAGTGAAATTGTGTGCCGAAATTTCTCTCTCCTTAAGCATATCAATCATCTCTAAATGCGCTGTCAATTCCCTAAAGTACAGTTTGCTTTTAAACTGGGATTTACTTTTGATTTGTAATTCAACGTTCTTTGCTTTTAATCAAGGACCGAAAATAAGAGTTATTTTTCAATTTTTGATGAAATAAATCATACATAAATGAACATCGTAGAAAACTTTTAATTACACCATCATGATTTTTTGGCGAAATGCATCCAACATATTGCATGATTTTTAAATTTTTGATTTTTATTTTAACAATCAAAAGTAAGAGTTATTTTTGATTTTAAATTTTTTAAATGAAAAATAAGAGTTATTTTTTATTTTAATTTTTTTAAATGAAAAATAAGAGTTATTTTTGATTTTAATTTTTTTAAATGAAAAATAAAAGTTATTTTTGATTTTTATATTTTTAAATGAAAAATAAAAGTTATTTTTGATTTTTATATTTTTATATCAATAATAAAAATTAATTCAAAATTCTTATTTATTTGTTGATGCCGTATGTATTATAATATGCTGCTTCATTCAAATTTCTATATGAATATAATATATTATGTGACTTATCCATTATCAGCTATAAAAACATGAATGCATAGAAATAGCTTATAAGTTTTGGCTGCCATTCAAGTCAGTGTTAAGAGGTCGTTTTCAGGTGTTCAATTTTACCATCATGATTGATTTTGAATGTTCCTCAGATAAATTATATCTCAAATCTCCCAATATTAATCTGAGTGCTGAAAATGACCTTTCTACACTGACTTGAGTGGCAGGTACAGAATGAACAATTAAAGCTAATTTTCGAAGCCATGGAAACACAAACATATTACTTATGTCACGAATTTTGAATTGATTTTTATTATTGATATAAAAATATAAAAATCAAAAATAACTTTTATTATTGATATAAAAATATAAAAATCGAAAATAACTTTCATTTTTCATATAAAAATATAAAAATCAAATATAACTTTTATTTTTCATTTAAAAATATAAAAATCAAAAATTACTTTTATTTTTATAAAAATCAAAAATAACTCTTATTTCTTGATTTTTTTGATAAAAGTCATAACAGTTACGGTTCCTGCTTTTAATTGGTCAATTAGGGATTTCACATTTACATTTTCTATAATTATAGGAGGACAATGTTTTAATTTTATTTTGCATGGAATTATTACTCTTATTATCTATTTTAATAAGAGTAATAAGAGTTTATTAATAGGCCCATTTGCTTCCAAATCTAAATCACCCAATAAAGAAAATTTATTTTCTCGATTGACACTTTCAGTCGCCTTGTCTTTGCCGTCAAATTTATATTTTGTTAAATCAACATTTACTTCACCTGGAAATTTTCTCTTTTTATTTGCTACCATATCGTCCATTTCAGCATCGTGTACCGTAACATTGGCTTCCACATCCTCTATTTTGTTTATCTCTCATTGTTCAAACTTAGTTTGAACACTTAAATTCTTTTATTTGTAATGAATTGTATGTATAACTTAATTTTTATATTATACCAAATAATGTAAGTCTCCCGTGTAGTTAAGAAATATTGGTCATAAAAATACGTTTAGTAACACTCATTTTAGAACAAAAGGTGGTGAAGTTGAAAGGAAAACCATTTTGTCAGAAAAGGGAACTTTTATATATCGTATGAACTTACTTGCCCTCCAGATATCAATCGCTTAGCACGCGGCAAACCTAAAATTATATACCTAAACAAAACAATACAAGTAAAAACGTTATATTCGACCGGGTCGAATCTTAAATACCCTCCAAATATTTAGTAAGTGAATTTGATATGTTTAACTTGGTGGGACAGAGTTCCTTTATATAATATCGTACGTCAACGCCCACTAAAGGGGGCGGGATTCAAATATATACAATATCATGTTTTCCACAGACGAACGCATGGGCATTGCTAGACCGTCTTAGACTTCATCACAATTCTCTTTGGAGGGTATAAAAACTGTATTTTGGCGGGGTCGCTCTGGCAAGGGCTGTGGGGGAAACATTTCACCTTTGTCATAAAACTCTAAAAATAAATGCTTGGGATAAGGCAGAAATCGGCAGTCATAAAACTCTAATGATAAATGCTTGGGATGATTAAATACAAAATTTAAAAACAAAAATTTTTTGGTAGGGTCATTTAGGGAACAAAGGAAGAGTTGGGGGGGGGGAGGTAGGGCAGAAATCGGCAGTCATAAAACTCTAAAGATAAATGCTTGGGATGATTATATATAAAATTTAAAAAAAAATTTTTTTTTTGGTAGGGTCACTTAGGGAGCGAAGGGGAAGGAGGGGGTAGGGCAGAGTAGTACCAGGTTTCGTCTCAGCTTCGTCATTAAAGCTTAAAAGTGTTATTTTTAAGGAATGTAGGCTTAAGTAAAACAATTTGTTAAATTTTTATGCTATTTTTGCCTATAAATTTTTTTTTGGTAGGGTCATTTTAGGGGGCAAAGGAAGAAGGGGAGGCGGGCTGGGGCAGAAATCGGCAGTCATAAAATTCTAAAGATAAATGCTTGGGATGATTACATACAAAATTTAAAAAAACTTTTTTTTTTGTAGGCTCATTTTGGTGGCAAAGGAAGAGGGGGGGGGGGGGGGTAGGGCAGAAATCGGCAGTCATAAAACTCTAAAGATATATGCTTGGGATGATTATATACAAAATTTAAAAAAAAAAAATTTTTTTTTGGTAGGGTCATTTAGGGGGCAAAGGAAGAGGTGGGGGGGGGAGGGTAGGTAGGGCAGAAATCGGCAGTCATAAAACCCTAAAGATAAATGCTTGGGATGATTATATACAAAATTTAAAAAAAAAATTTTTTTTTTGTAGGGTCATTTAGGGGGCGAAGGGGAAGGAGGGGGTAGGGTATAGTAGTACCAGGTTTCGTCTCAGCTTCGTCATTAAAGCTTAAAAGTGTTATTTTTAAGGCATGTAGGCATAAGTAAAACAATTTGTTAAATTTTTATGCTATTTTTGCCTATAATAACGCCCACTAAAGTGGGCGGGGTCAAAAAATATTTTTATTTTATTTAATGGCTCCAAGTTTAAGGCGTTGGACCGTATTTGACATAAAAATATATCATTTGCTTAACAAAATAACCAAAAAACTTTAAAAATTATGTTGATTTTTCTGGGTTGGTTTAGTTCTTCTTAGGGGAACTTTTTTCCCTCTTGCCCGATTTAGCCCATCTTCGAACTTAACCTGCTCTAAGTTTTAAAATATATTTATGCCAAATTTCAAGAGTCTAGCTCTTTTCGTTTGGACTGTATCGTGATTTCCACAGACGGACGGACGGACGGACGGACATGCTCAGTTGGTCTTAGATTTCATCACTGATCAAGAATATATTGTTACGTTTTTAGACCTTTTCGTAAAAACGCTTTTTACTTATCCTTCAAGGATTCGTTTAATTGCATCAAATTAAAAACACAGACAATTAACTTTAGAAATATAATGCGGCAACACTTTATTTACTACTTTATTAACACGAGTATTTGTACTACTAAACACTTAGCGATGTAAACACGTCTAGATTTAAAATCACACTGATCCCGCTGTTCACTGGCAGCGTCTTTATATAGCAAAATGACGTCGTCTGGTAACTTCGCGAAGCATCTGGTCATGGTTGTTGTTGGTTGTGCTTTACTTAACATGTAGCTATATACGTGCGTTTGTATATATGACAATGCTGTCTTGTGTTTTGTTTATTGTAACTATGTGTGGTTGTATGTATGAGTGTTTTGTGTGTTGTGTAGTTTTGTTTCTTCTTGTGCTATGTGGGCATGTTGCTGTGTATATTTGTGTGTATGTTGCTGTGTATATTGATGTACATGTTTAGTTTTTATTAGCAGCGAATACTTGCGTACAAGATCATTAAGAATAACATCATCATCTCTTAGCATTGATGTTGCTAGGTTTTTCGTTATTGTTGTTTACACTTATTATTGCATAGCCTCGAATGATCTTGTATATTCTCAACGATGTATCCGGAATATTCCATTTCCGTTAATTCAAATATTATCTGCATGGTGTTGACCAGGGTTGTAACATTTTGACAACTAGAGATGGTTTGACAGTGCTGCCAAGTACATATAGCCACATTGTCGTTATATTTGAATCTATTTTTAAACTTTGTAACACTGCCGCCCACTTAAGCCTGTTCGACCCGAATAGGCATACAATCACCTCTTCCATAGTGCGCCAATCGTTCGAGATGTACTATCTTCATTTTCGACCTTGGGCTATTGTGCTTCTGTATCCGGTACACAACGTCATTCACTCTCTTAATCACTTTATACGGGCCATCCCAGTGAGTCTGTAATTTTGGGGACAATCCTTTCTTCCGTTGTGGGTTATAAAGTAGAACCAATTGACCTCCTATAAATCCCTCTGAATTTGCTGCGCGGTCATATCTAGCCTTCATCTTGTCACTGACCATCTTGATTCTATTACGCACGAAATCATGCAGCTCGTTTAAGTTCTCCTGCTCTTGGGACGTAGTGGCTCCTTCTTCTACCGCTGGCTTAACACCAAATTCCAAGTCACCAGGCAGTTTTAATTCCGTCCCGAAGATAATTTTAGCTGGCGTTCTCGATGTGGAGTCGTGTACAGCTGACCTATATGCCATCAAAAATTTGGGAATGTGCTCGTCCCAATCCCTCTGATGGTTGCTTACCACTTTTCGCAGGTACTCTTCTAAGGTGCGATTGAACCTCTCTACCATGCCATCAGACTGTGGATGCAACGGCGTTGTTCTGGTTTTCTTTATCCCATATAATTCGCACATTTCCCTGAATATGGCAGACTCGAAATTCCTTCCTTGGTCGGAATGTAATTCTATTGGGACACCATAGCGACATACCCAGTTGTTGACGAACGCATTTACAACTGTCTTTGCTTCTTGGTTAGGTATGGCATATACCTCTGGCCATTTACTAAAATAGTCCATTACCACAAGAACATAACGATTTCCGGCTTCAGTGACGGGAAAAGGACCTGCTACATCCATTGCGATCCGCTCGAATGGTGCTCCTGAGTTGTATTGCTGTAGCTGTCCCCGGCTTCTTCTTACTGGTCCTTTGGCTGCTATGCACTGTGGGCAGTTTGCTATCCAATCGGCTACGGCTTGTTGACATCCAACCCAATAAAAACGCTGTTTCAGTTTCTCCAGTGTTTTTGTGACTCCAAGATGACCGCCACTAGGTCCATTGTGAAATTCTTGCAAAACTTTACTTATCTTGGAGCATGGCACAACTACCAAATTTGAAGTTGTTTTGCCATCTACACTTTCCCATACGCGGTATAGGCACCCTTCTATTACCTTGAGGCTGTTCCACTGAGCCCAATAAGATTTGGCGAGTGGGCTCTCAGCCGAAATTTCATTCCGGGACGGTCTTCTGTCCTCCTCTTTGGCTGCTATAATTTTTCCCAGTATACTGTCGTCCCTCTGTGCCGCTGACCAGTCTTCATCAGAGTCGATGTGCATTAGCCGAACATCAACAACGCCTTCCTTTTGTTCGGTTCTAACGCAATGTTTACACTCTAAACAGCAGGGTCTTCTTGAAAGAGCATCCGCATTGTTATGTTTTGTGCCCCTTCTATGCTCAATACTGAAGTCGTAGCTCTGCAGGCGCTCAATCCACCTTGCCAGTTGCCCTTCAGGATTTTTAAACTGCAATAACCATCTCAGTGCAGAATGGTCAGTCCTTAATGTAAAGTGTTGACCATACAGGTACTTATGGTAATGTTTAATGCATTCCAATACTGCCAGAAGCTCACGTCGTGTCACACAGTAGTTCCTCTCAGGTTTTGAGAGTACACGGCTATAGTATCCTATGACTTTCTCAGTGCCATTAACTACTTGGGACAGCACGCCCCCTATGCCATAGCCGCTCGCATCAGTATCCAGCACAAATTTTTCTCCAGGTATGGGATACGCTAGTACTGGTGACGTACACAATAATCCTTTAAGTTTCTGGAATGCCTTTTCCTGTGGCTCACCCCAATGGTATGGTCTCGACTTCTTTGTCAGCTCATGCAGGCTTGCAGCTACACTGGCGAAATTTGGCACAAAGCGTCTGTAGTATGTACAAAGGCCCAAAAAGCTGCGCAATTCATGAAGATTTTTAGGTTGATGCCAGTCCCTTACTGCTTGTATTTTATCTTCATCTGTTGAGATTCCGTCTGCTTTAACACGATGCCCCAAATACTTCACTTCTTTCTGGAACAATGCACATTTCTTCAGGCTGAGTTTCAATCCAGCTGATGATATCCGTTGAAGAACTTCTGCCATGTTTTTGAGGTGTTCATCAAAGGTTTTCCCCATCACGATTATGTCATCCAGATATACCAAGCATGTCTTCCAGTGGAGTCCTTTCAGTACCTTCTCCATTAGGCGTTCAAATGTGGCCGGAGCATTGCAGAGACCAAACGGCATAACTTTGAACTGCCATAATCCGTTACCAACGCTAAAGGCAGTTTTCTCCTTGTCTTTCTCGGCAATCTCCACTTGCCAATATCCGCTTCGCAAGTCTAGCGTAGAGAACCATCTCGTACCAGCTAGCGTGTCCAAGGTGTCATCGATTCTGGGGAGCGGATAGCTGTCCTTCTTGGTTATGTCATTGAGCTTCCTGTAGTCTACGCAGAATCTAGTACTGCCATCTTTCTTTTTAACTAAGACTACTGGCGAACTCCAAGGACCAGAAGATGGCTCAATTACGCCTTCACGCTCCATTTCTCTTACAAGCTCTTTGACTTCATCTCGCTTTGCTAGGGGTACACTTCTAGGTGGCTGTTTAATCGGCCTAGCTTCGCCTGTGTTTATTTCATGTTTAACCAATGCAGTTCTACCCTGACTTTGGTTTCCCATGGCGAAGATACTGGCATGCCTTTTTAGCAACTGTTTGGCTTTATTTCTTTCTGTCGCTGACAGTCCTGCTACCCATTTTCCTACGTATTCCTCAAATTGTTCACGTTCTTTGGCGGACAAATTGGTAGGCTCTATCTTCCTCTCACAGTTTATTATTGCCTCTGCTGGAGTACACTGGCCAATATCGCAATTTTCTTTGATGACTTTTTCATGGTCTGCCAAGTTAAGTACTCTTATAGGGACTATTCCTCCTTTACTAGTTTTTACTAGAGCTTTTGCTGTTATAAGCTCTCTCTTTAGATCTGCTGGTTCTACAACCCACAACCGATTGTCCTCACAATCTCCCTTCATACGCGCCCATATAACTGTTTCAGACTGCGGCGGTAACGTCTGACTCTCAATAGCAAATACTTTTCTTACTTGCGGCTTGCTGTCATACCCAACATCAAGGGGTATTTCCACATTACGCCAAATCATCAGCTGTTGCCCCATGTGTAGATTAATGCCATGATTAATCATAAAATCGGCTCCAATAATTACCTCATCGACAATATCGGCAACAATAAACACATGCCTCACGTTGATGTTGGCTATAGTCACCTTCAATTCAATCTTACCATAGACAGTGGCAGGCTCTCCAGTAGCTGTACGTAGCCGTATATTGCTTAAACGATCGCATTTCCCCTTTACTATATCGGGCCTTATTATTGACTGCGACGCCCCTGTGTCTATGGTAAGTACGTGCTTTTCCCCGTTGATGTGTCCAGACGCAGTAAGATTGCTATTTTTCTGCTGCATCACTGATATGGAGATTGTGGGGCCCTCGTTTGTGGGAGCTAGCTCTTGCCCCTTAGCGCTAGCTCGTTTTAGTTTAACGGGGACTCTTGTGCTGTTGTTTGGTTCACCCGTTTGCTGTTTCTTGGTGGCGAAACAGATCTACCTCTTTTTCTTGGTGCCTTGCAGTTGCGCTGAAAATGACCAATTTTTCCGCAGTTATAGCATTTAGGCTTTTCTTTGGTAGCACCTTCCGCCAACAGTTGTCGCATTGCCTCCTTAAAACTAGCGACTAGGCTGTTATCCTCCTCGGGCAAAACCTCCACATTCCGCACTTTACATATCTGTGGCTTGAAAACCATTCTTGCAGTCTCTTGAGCCAGCGCAAATGAAACAGTCTCAGCGAAAGTGGATTTCTGCGTTGCGCACACAGCTAGTTTAACATCAGAGTCGCGAATGCCGTTAACGAACGCCTCAGTTTTAAAGTGGTCCAGGAACGGGTGACTCTCGCCTGGATATGTGAGCTGCACTAAACGCTCGATTTCCATTGCGAAATCTTGTAGAGACTCGTTAGGCTTTTGAACTCTACATCGCAATTCCATTCTGTATAAATCGCGCTTGTGCTCACCACCATACTTGCGCTGCAATGCTGCCATTATTTCATTATAGTTGTTTCTGCTGCTTACTGGCACGGTCTCAAGTACTTCTGCGGCTGTACCCTTTAAGGACAAAATCAACTCTATGGCCTTTTCTTCCGCATCCCATCCATTTCTGCTAGCAACCGTCTCGAACTGGAATCTAAAGATGCCCAATGGTACGCTGCCGTCAAAGCATGGCGCTTTTATTCGCGCAGAAACCTCCGCAACTGCTCGCACTGTCCCGCCACTACGCTCAAGGTTATGCACTTTGTCCTCTAGAGCATGAAATTTTTCTTCGAACTCTTTTGCATGCTGTTCTAGGCCACCGCTTTCTAGATGTTGGACTCTCTCTGCCAGCTCTGAGAATTTGTTCTCAATAGAATCCACCCTCCTATTAATGGCCTCAGAAACCTCTACCAGAGTCTCGTTCGTGGCTCTATTTGACTCCTGTATTTCTGCTACAAGCTTTTCAGTGCTGTTCCTTGATGCTTCATGCATCTGCTGAGAGTTCTGTTTAATTTCAGTTATTTCGGCTACAAGCTTTTCAGTGCTGATCCTTGATGCTTCATGCATCTGCTGAGAGTTCTGTTTAATTTCAGTTATTTCGGCTACAAGCTTTTCACTGCTGATTTCTGAGTTCTGCTTTATTCCAGTTATTTCGGCTACAAGTTTGTCAGTGCTGATTTCCGAGTTCTGTTTTATTTGAGTTATTTCGGCTACAAGTTTGTCACTGCTGATTTTTGATGCAGTTTGTGCATCATTGATTCCTTTTATCTGAATCATCATAGCAGCGAACATTGAATTTATGTCCATGCTGCTGCTCGTAGCAGGAGGACATACCTCTACATCGTCTTTGTCCTCAAACTCGTATGTCCCGATGTCGATGCCGCGATTCTTAAACTCATCTATCAGCCTCTTCTGCAGTTCAGCCTTGTTACCTGCTGTTGGTAATTCCCGCTTACTAAGCTCCTTTTTTAGCTGTTCAACTTTCAGTTCATCAAATTTCATAATTATTATTTTTTTTAATGTCCTTTTTTTTCCTTATATTGCAATGTCCTTTTTAATTATTTTTGCAATCCCACTTCCGACACCAATTGTTACGTTTTTAGACCTTTTCGTAAAAACGCTTTTTACTTATCCTTCAAGGATTCGTTTAATTGCATCAAATTAAAAACACAGACAATTAACTTTAGAAATATAATGCGGCAACACTTTATTTACTACTTTATTAACACGAGTATTTGTACTACTAAACACTTAGCGATGTAAACACGTCTAGATTTAAAATCACACTGATCCCGCTGTTCACTGGCAGCGTCTTTATATAGCAAAATGACGTCGTCTGGTAACTTCGCGAAGCATCTGGTCATGGTTGTTGTTGGTTGTGCTTTACTTAACATGTAGCTATATACGTGCGTTTGTATATATGACAATGCTGTCTTGTGTTTTGTTTATTGTAACTATGTGTGGTTGTATGTATGAGTGTTTTGTGTGTTGTGTAGTTTTGTTTCTTCTTGTGCTATGTGGGCATGTTGCTGTGTATATTTGTGTGTATGTTGCTGTGTATATTGATGTACATGTTTAGTTTTTATTAGCAGCGAATACTTGCGTACAAGATCATTAAGAATAACATCATCATCTCTTAGCATTGATGTTGCTAGGTTTTTCGTTATTGTTGTTTACACTTATTATTGCATAGCCTCGAATGATCTTGTATATTCTCAACGATGTATCCGGAATATTCCATTTCCGTTAATTCAAATATTATCTGCATGGTGTTGACCAGGGTTGTAACATTTTGACAACTAGAGATGGTTTGACAGTGCTGCCAAGTACATATAGCCACATTGTCGTTATATTTGAATCTATTTTTAAACTTTGTAACAATATATACTTTATGGGGTCTGAGATGGATATTTCGATGCGTTACAAACGGAATGACAAAGTGAATATACCCTCCAAATTCTTTTTTGGAGGGTATAAAAATTTGAATTAATAAAGCTAATACGAAGTGAACCGCAGCCCGTTTTTTTTTTGCTTTTAAATGTTAGGAACAGATCGAATTCCCTATTGCAGAACCGCCTGTGCGGAATATTTGCTCGGGGATTAATTACATACCTTGCTAGCTCAAGAGCAAGATATTGATGGTCCTTTCGAAGCCTACAGAAAAGAGTTTTTCAAGGTGAAACAGCAGTTACAACAACATCTTATGCAAACCGTAGTGCACCTACCACAAGAAGTGGTTCCAAGTCTCGTACTCTCCATAAGCAGTTAACGCTGCAATTACACATGCAAGTAGTGGCATGCCATTGTTGTATACGTATTATCAACGAAAAATTATTCGAAATAGTCGAATCTCATGCAATTTGCTTTTCTGTTTACACATGCCATTGTTAGTTCATTTTCAAAATGGCGTCGAAGCGTAAACTTCAATTTTTATTCCATTTCAACTTTTTGTTTTGTTTGTTACCGAGTTCACCAAATAGGCGCATTTTTGGGGAAAAGGTTAGCATATATTATTATTAATATTATTTTAATAATATTAATGCTCTTTAATTAACAAACTTGCTATTTTTTATGCGAATTTCAAGAAATACTGTATTAAATAAGTTAAAACTTAAATTACAATTTTACTGTAATCCAGAAAGTTTGCTTTACATTTTTGGCAGGGTAACATTGATTATCGTTTTGACATTTAGTGGCATGCAAGTGCCAGGGCTCACTTAACCAGGTGGCAGCGTTAAGAATGTAAACAATTTTTTGCTCTTATTGGATTTTTGTTTGTTGTGAGTTTGCACTGTCAACAATTGCTTAACCCTTATGTGCGCACGAAGGTACCCGGGTGCCTTTGGCGTCTTCAATCAAAGTTTTGTCATTTAAATTGATAACTTGCGTATTTGAAACTTTTTGATAACTACTAACTCTCAAACTATTGAGTTATTGTGCAGCCGCGAGTCAAATTTTTGTTGTTGTAATATGCCTGGGAGACCATTTTATTTTAAAAAGCCTTTACCGTGCTCCAAGGTACCCAGGTACCTGTACGGGTTTTATGTGAGAAAGCGGTCATTGTAAGTATATTATTTGAAGTTGTTAGTAGCTTTGCATGAATAAATAAATATCTGCATAAGTTAAAAACAAAAACAATTTATTTGATCTAATTTGAAAACAGAAACATAAAAAATCAAAAAGAAAAGTAACATTTTAGTGTAAGTCTATCGAACAGTTTGAACATATTGGTCGACTAATAGAGTGTTGACTGCAGATTGGCTTGGAACAACTAGTACAGTATGGAATATGTTGCAGTTTCAAATTTTGGTATATAAAAAATTTGTGTAGTATTTTTTTGACACAGGCCTTTTTAAGATCTTTTAAGAATGCTAGTGCTGCTATATCAATAGCATTTAAAAAGTGACAATGGTCATCGGCTTGTTCTAGTTTGTCCATATTATCTACTCCTCCTTTTGTTTTATTATAATATTTTATAATTTCCGGTTTTGCACAAGTATTGAGTTCAACATAATAACTGCCTTTTTCTTTTTTGGCACAATGGAACATAAAGTATCCATTATCAGCATTTTGTCAGTGTTAAGAGGTCGTTTTCAGGTGTTCAATTTTACCATCATAATTGATTTTGAGTGTTCCTCAGATAAATTATATCTCAAATCTCCCAATACTAATCTGAGTGCTGAAAATTACTTTTCTACACTGACTTGAGTGGCAGGTACAGAATGAACAATTAAAGCTAATTTTCGAAGCCATGGAAACACAAACATATTACCTATGTCATGAAATTTGAATTGATTTTTATTATTGATATAAAAATATAAAGATCAAAAATAACTTTTATTATTGATATAAAAATATAAAAATCGAAAATAACTTTCATTTTTCATTTAAAAATATAAAAATCAAAAATAACTTTTATTTTTCATTTAAAATAAATAAAAATCAAAAATAACTTTTATTTTTCATTTAAAATAATAAATATCAAAAATAACTCTTATTTTCTATCTAAAAATATAAAAATCAATAATAACTCTTATATTTTGATAAAAGTCATAACAGTTACGGTCCCTGGTTTAGAATAATACTAATAATGTTATTTTTTTTTGCCGCAGACATAAGGGTTAATTCTATTTATGTTCAAAGCTTTCTTTTTCTTATGCATTTCACAACAGGGATGGAAAATGACTATTTTGGTTTTGACTAAATAAGCAAAGTGTATTTTTCACATCATGGCGGTACCATTTTTTTCTATACGACAAAAAAAATTATTTTTACAAATTCACAAGTATACATATAACAAAATATTTTAGATCCATAAATTAATAAAAAAAAATTGTATAATATAGAAATTTTGTTATTATAGAAACAATTATATATATTCATTGCAAATTCACACTCGTAGAAATAAAGAATATATAGACAAGAATAGTCCCACTCAGTTCAAAGGAGATGGATGTTCTAAGACAAGTCTAGATGATCAAATGGTGGTTGATCAGTTCTGATATTAACACAAAACTCGAAAGTAATTAGTCCCCATGCTTAGAAAGTCACTAAAGAACAAAAACAAACTTTACAAATTGTTTGGATCTAGGTAAGATGACATTGAAAAACATTTTAGTTGTGGAAAAGCATCATACTAATAGCAAGACTGTCTGGAAAATTAGTTATACTTTATCAGTTACTTTGATCGAGTAGAGGAGTAAAACAAAGACTCCATAATTTCAATAATGCTGGCTCGAATATTACCATACAGTAAATTAATTATTATAAATCATAAAAAATATTTTATTTGTATTAACTGATTACTTAAAAAATGTCTGTATACAATTTTCAAATAAGCTTATAACAAACGTAAAATAACTTTTATGGATTAGTCCGATTATAGATTGATTGAGATATATAAATTGTACCAAGTAATTCGCGGTAGTACCACTGTACCACGAAGATCGGAAATGTACCATAAAAAGTACAATTGTAGCATGTTTTCCGTTTGTGTTTCACTCATGTTTTGACATTCAAAACTTTATTACACAAACAAAAACAGCTATGTTGTTGTATTGTTGTAGTTGTAGCCCTTACGCTGCCACCTGGTTTAATTACGCCATGGAAAAGAAGTATATGTATAACAAGCGTTGTGTCAAAAGCAAAGTAGAAATGCAAAAGCGAAAAAATTAATCAGAATTTTCAACCTTGTTATACTTAATAAGGAAAAGTGTTTATGTAAAATCAAAAAGAAAGAGCTTATTGAAAAAAAAAGAATTTTTTAAAATCAAAAAGAAATAAAAACGTTAATACGAGGGACTACGTAGGTACATATTTAAAGTAAAAATATATTAAAAAATAAAAAACCGATATATAACTGCAAATATATACGTAGGTACATGTATGTATATTCATGTACATATATACTTAGCGGTACAAACCATATAGTACATATAAGTAAGTGCCGTAAACGTTTGTTAAAATTTAACAGTTACAGTCCACATAATTTTAAATAAAATAAATTAAACAAGTAAAAGTGCTATATTCGGATGTGCCGAATTTTAAATACCCTCAACAGGAAGTATTAGACCTACTTTTGAAAGATGTAACATAGTTTTACTTGACAAAAAAATTTAAATTTCTAAACTTTTTGGTCACTTTCATGTACCATAAAATATATTATTTGTTCAACCCTGGAGTTGAAATTTATATTTTTTAAGATTTTAATACCAATTTTGTTCTTCCTGAATTATAAAATAGTTTGAATTAGCAAAAACAACAACGTCAATTGCCTATTTGGTTACTTTTACATATTTCAATTTCCCAACTCTGGAACCGAAATTTTTTTTTTACCAATGCAACTCTTAATGAGGCATGAAATAGTTTTATTTAAGAAAAACTTAATGTATGAACCCATTTTGGTCACAAAATATTGCAGTTATCCAAGTCTGGAATCTAAATTTTGATTTTTTTTTAATTTATTATACCAATTATGTTTTTCCTGAACTAAAAAATAGTTTTAATTAGTAAAAAACCGGCGATAGTTGCCTTTGTGGTTACCTTCAGAAGCAAAATTAAAAATTTTTTTACCAATCCTAGTATTAATTAGGCATAAAGTCGTTTTATTTAAGAAAAACTTAAAATTTGCAACCATGTTGGTCACTTTCATGTACTACAATATATTGCATGTACCAAAAAAACTTTAAACTTCCTAACCCTGGAAGTGAAATTTTAATTTTTGTTGTTGTATTTTTAACCAACGCAACTCTTCATGAGGAATAAAGTAGTATTATTTAAAAAAAAATTGCAGTTTTCAACCATTTTGGTCACCTTCATGAACTATAAAATATTGAACTTGTCCATCCCTGGATTCGAAATTTTGATTTTTCTAAATATGAAATAGTTTTAGATAGCAAAAACAACGTCAATTGCCTTTTTGGTTACTTTTATATATAAAAAAATTTCAATTTCACAACCCCGGAAGCGAAATTTTAATTTTTTTTATCAATGCAAATTTTCATGAGGTATGAGGTGGTTTTGTTTAAGAAAAACTCAAATTTTGTAACCAGTTTGGTTATTACATGTACTACAAAATATTGCATATACCAAAAAACACGTTAATTTTCCCAACCCTGGAAGCGAAATTTAAATTTTTAGTTTTTTTTTATCAGTGCCGCGCTTCATGAGTTTTAAGAAAAATTTCAAATTTTTAACCATTTTGGCCAATGCAAATCTTCATGACGTATAAAGAGGTTTTGTAAAAGAAAAACTTAAAATTTTTAACAATTTTAGTTACTACATGTACTACAAAATACGGAATGGGCCAAAAAAAAAAAAATTTAGTTTTCCATCCCTGGAAATAAATTTTTCTTGTTTTAGTTTTTAGTAGACCATTGAGGCTTCCCAAAGTAAGAAATAGGGTTAGTTTACAAACATTAAAAAAAAATAATTGATTTTTGGTATAAATTTTGCGTCGAGAAAGTGTTGTAAGCTTCCCAGCTCTGGAACCATACTTCGGATCTTCAAATAGCACTCTATTTAAGTTCATTTCCCATCCAACGGTCCAAGAACGAAGTCTCTAGCTCTTCTGGGGGCTTGGGAATTTCACAGACAGACGGACAGACGGATATCGCTCAATCGTCATCGCTATTCATAAGGGTCCAGAATATATATACTTTATGGGGTCCCATGTGCATACCGAAGAAATTACACACGGAATGACAAACCTATATAAGTATACCCTTTCACTTTTTTGTGAAGGGTATAAAAAGAGCAAATAAAGAGAAAGGTTTTACTTACTATATAAGCTAAAAAATAAAACAAAAGCAAAGTAAGAAGTATAATAACGCAGGAATACCTACGCCCATCGGTTATAGGAAGGATTAATATATCTGTGCGCAAAAGGAATATATGTAGATCACAACATAGTCAAGATGGAAGAAAAGGTATCACAAAACAGAAGAAGCAGCAGGTATGTAACTCAATTGCTTTCATTTGGATCATAACCACACAGTCGCATATAAAATATTCCATACTCATCTACCTGTATTTTCGAAATCTCAATTTAAAGCAAACATAGGCACAAACACATCAACATTTTGAGTTTGTGTGTGTGAGAGAAATTTTGCAAACAAACGAGCATTCTCCTCACACTTAAATAACTTTTTTCAACAAGCGCCCAAACAAACGTCTTCGTTGGAAGCTTGTGATAGACTGAATTGTGAATCAAAATTTTTGTGATTTATGAGTAACTACAAATACGTGTGACTCTCAAGAGCGAATTTATATACATGTGAAGCGCGCTCACCAACAATGCCTATGTCTGATTTAAAGTCAGAAGTTAAGAGTACAGGTATTTTGTAGCTGAAAAAAGTATAGGTACATACAAAATATACTAAACATATATATCTACAGTAATAAAGAAATAAAATAATAATAATCGCACAAAAAGGAGTATATACATATATGCATATACATATATAGATACATATATATGTCATTGACTACATAATGGCAGAAGAAACAATTCGACCTTGCCACATTATTCTTACTTACCGGTAAAGTATAGTACATGGAACATGTAGAACGAACACTTACATAATAGAAATTAGAGAAGAAAAAAAAATAGTTATAAATATATAAACATAATTACGCTAATGCGATTTGAGAATCCACTTAGTCGCCTATATATTAATAAATTGTACCTAATTGCCGATAAAAATTAGATTTATTGATTGCAATGTACATACACACATACATGTGATTTAAAATCAAAAGGTTTCATACTTACCCATATCCTGATAAAAATAGGTTTACCAGTCGAGTACAAAATAAATTTTTATATTTACCCCTTGCACTCAATTCTTAACATCAGTAAAGGGTATTTTTAGTAATCTTAGCCCACGTAATATCCGCTGATATCAAATTATCAGGAAATTTTTATTAGTCGAACTTTCTTATGTAAATTGTTAATTTTTTCAACGGGCTTAAGTTCGAATCTGCATGACTGCAAATGATTTTTTATTATTTTATTAATAAATGAATTTGTTCAAATTCTATTTATTTATTTTTATATTAAGATTGGAATATTAAGAATATTTTCAATAATCATTAAATAGTTGATATTCCTACTAAGTAGCACCACTTGTAAAAGTAGAAAAATTTAACAAAGAACGCTGATGAGATGGCGTAGCGGCCTCGAAATCAGTACTGATTCGTTCTGCTGGTTTGATGATTATTGAAAATATTCTCAATATTCCAATCTTAGTATAAAAAATAATAAATAGAATTTGAACAAATTCATTTATTAATAAAATAATAAAATATCATTTGCAGTCAGATTCGAACTTAAGCCCGTGGAAAAAATTAACAAATTATCATGAAAGCTAGATCTTTTGCATTTCTTACAACATTAAGCGACATTCTCAGATTCTTAAATATGAATCCCAAGTCGAATGAATCTATGTCGAACAGGACGTCAGCGACTCCTGTTCAGGATTTCTTTATATTCGACTGCGAAAATCTGCTCCATTTCTGTGATATTTTCAATAACACGGGAGGAGATCAACCGGAGTCATTGCTGGAAGTTAAACTCAGAGATTTGGAAGCAAGGTATAAGAAGATGGAGGCTTCTTATCAAGAGCTAATGCTTTCTCAAGATGGCTCAATAGACCCAGATTTTAAACAAACCGCTATTTCGCATTACGCTGCTCATGTAACCGCTTATTACCAGTGTCAGGGCCAAATATCAGACCCACTGAAAGCTTGTCGGTTAGAAGTACAAAATGCTCTGGAGCTTTAATCAACGCCTCGTTACTCACATCCAAATATTAATCTCGGTCAAAATATATCACAGGACAATGTAAGTAGCTGCATAAAACTACCACCGTGTGACACAGAGGTGTTTAAGGGTATTTATGAGCAGTGGCCCTTGTTTCGTGATATGTTCACAGCGGTGTACATTAATCACTCGAAACTTTCCCCAGTAACAAAATTGTACCACCTTCGTAATAAAACGAGAGGTGAAGCAGGAGACATTGTAAAAAGATACCCCTTTTCCCATGACAATTTTGACCTCGCCTGGAACGCGTTAAAAACCCGTTACGAGAACAAGAGTGTTCTAGTTGACAATCAAATAAAAATCCTATTTGATATCCCAGGAGTGACTAGCGAGGACAGTGAATCTATTAGAAGGATTCAGTCCTCAGTAGACGATTCATTAGCCAGCCTGGGAACCCTTGGAGTCGAAGTCGAAAGTTGGGATCCCATTATCATTTGTCTAATATCTACAAAATTGCCCGAAATCACTCTATCCCTGTTGGAGCAGTCGCTCACGTCACCGCGTGAACTCCCAAAATGGTCCCAAATATCACAGTTTCTTATGAATAGATATGAAACTGTTGAAAGAGTCACAAGCATTAAAAATTCAAAAGGAAGCTTGAGTTTTACTAAAACCCCACATGTGCAAACTTACTCAGCACAAGAAAATGGGAGCTCATCATGCAGATTGTGCAAAGCAGAACACACGCTCAGAACATGCACGAAGTTCAGAACATTTACGGTTCAACAGAGAGTGGATTATGTTTTTAAAAATAAGCATTGCAATAATTGCTTAGGCCACTCTCATCTCAAAGCGAACTGTAAAAGTATGCACACGTGTATGTATTGTAAAAAAACACATCACACACTCCTACACATGCCTAAGATATCTCAAGGTCCTCCCAATAGCGGAGACAGCACTCAGCAAAGAGAACGCTCACATCAAACAGCTTTTTCCCGCACCACCTCAACAAGAATTGCCAGAATCGAGTCTCACAATGAACAACCCAGTACGTCAAAACACGTCCAAACTAACTGCTCCACTATTAGCGAAAATATCCTATTGCGCACTGCTTTAATGCGAATTGAATGCAGAGGGGAATATTTTACAGTCAGAACACTAATTGACCCTAGGTCTCAGCGAACTTTTTTAGCTGAAAGGGTAAGGAATCGACTTCAGCTCCCATACCGAAAAGCGCACTACTTCCCTCGCACAAAGGAACTGGCAGAATTAGATCTTGCGGATCCTACTTTCAAAAAATCCTCGCAAATAGATCTGATATTAGGCAATGACTATGAGTGGTTTATTAATTTGGAGGGCATAAGGAGAAATGTTTGTGGTAATACAGCTGCATATAATACGATTTTTGGCTGGGTACTTAGCGGTTCCATAAGAACCGAAATTGTTCAATCATTTACAACTAAAGTAATCACCTCGGAAGATGCTGATCTCCGCACCATTTTAAAAAAGTTTTGGGAAGACGAAGAGATTCCGTCTGCTCGAATAAAGTCTGGAGAAGATGAATTTTGTGAAGACTTTTATACACCTTTTATACTAAGGTGAGGGTTGTTTTCAATCCGTCAAGGAAAATTAAATCTCAGTTTTCGATTAACGATGTCCTTCATACAGGCCCAACACTCCAAAAAGATTTGATGATGACGATACTCAACTGGAGAAAATATAAATTTGTGTTCAGTGGTGATATACAGAAAATGTATCGCCAAATTCTTGTACACCCAGCTGATAGGCCATTCCAACGAATTTTATTCCAACCCACACCAGATAGCCCGTTAAAAGATTTTCAGTTAAAAACTGTAACTTTTGGGGTAAATTGCGCTCCCTTTGTGGCGATTTGTACGTTGCTACAGCTCGCCTTAGATTCGGAATCCAAATTTCCTAAAGCGGCGTCAATTTTACGGTCGGAGACTTATGTAGACGATATACTTTCTGGGGGTTATACTGTAGAAGAAGCTCAGACCCAACTCATATAGGCACCAAAGTCAGCAGGACTTCCACTGAAAAAAATGATCCAAAACTGCTCGATCATATACCAAGAGAGGATCTTTATGCGTCAGATTTTCTTCGGTTCCATGAATCGAGTTCAACTAAAACCCTGGGATAATATGGAATGCGCTCAGTGACTCCTAGTGATCAGGTGACAACAATTATCAAGCGGAAAATGCTGTCAGAAGTAGCAAAACTGTTTGACCCAGCTGGATGGTTAGCGCCTGTAGTCATCAGAGCTAAAATTTTAATGCAGCAATTATGGTTACAGTGGGATGAAGAGGTATCTGCGGATTCTCTTCAGAAATGGAACATCAGGATTTATCTGGAAGTTCAGGATTTATCTGAAGTAAGCTCTATATCTATACCTCGCTGGCTACAATGCATGCCCGAAGAAAACATACAAATTCATGGGTTCTCATATGCGTCTAAGTCGGCATATACGCAGACATACAAAACATTTGTTAACTTATTGGTAGCCAAATGCAAAGTGGCACCTATACAAACAATATGCCTTCCCCGCTTAGAGCTGAACGGAGTGCTATTATTAGCTAAGCTTGTAAATTATATATGCACGTCTCTCAATTTGGGTTCAAAAGAAATACATTGATGGACAGATTCCTCCATAGTGCTAGGATGGCTTTCCAAACCTCCATCATCATGGGAAACATATGTTGCCAACAGGATATCTCAAATCCATACTCTAGCAAAGGGGGCAATATGGCGACACGTCAGGGCCCATAATAATCCCGCAGATCTGGGAACACAGCCGCAACCCACAAGAGCGAGCGATTAATAGCCTTTGGTGGAATGGACCATCCTGGTTGGCTAAGGCAGAATCTGAATGGCCGAAACGAAACCGGCTACAAACTAACACTGAAACCATAGAAATACAATCTTTCTCAACTGAGGTGGAAATAGACGACCAGCTGGATAAGCTCCCGTCATATAGCATAGCCCTTCGGATCATATGCTATGTATTCAGATTTTTTCATAAATGCATAAAGACCATAAGACAGAATCAATTCCACAGGGCGACGAATAGTCTAAGCCAGAACGAAATGAATTTTGTAAAATCGCGGCTTATTGTTTTAGCGCAGAAAAGGTTCTACCGTGAAGATTATCAATGTCTAGAAAATTCAAAACTAGTCCCCAACAAAAGTTCGCTCAAACCTTTGAATCCATTTCCAAAGTTACATACGATTTTACATCACGCACAATGCAGTCAAATGTGTAGAATGGTGCAGACCGAATTTTTTATATTCAGACTAAAATGGTGATTCGCCAATGTAGACCGTGCATAATTCACCGGCAACAGCCATGTATCCAAATAGTGGTCACGGACAATGAGCGCAATTTTCTAGGCGCAAGCCGGGAGCTTGAACAAGAGTTCACAACATTCGTGAACACTGCGGCTCAAGCTATAGCCCAAAAATATGTTATACATGGGTTTGAATGGAAATTCATTCCACCGCATGCTCCGCACATGGGCGGTCTGTGGGAAGCTGCCGTGAAAAGTTTTAAATTTCATCTCAAACGAGTAGCCGAAGCCCATAAGTTTACGTTTGAAGAATTCACTACCATATTAATCCGAATTGAAGATGTACTTATTTCTCGTCCGATGTCTGAGATATCGGAGGATCCGTCAGATTTAGTAGCATTAACTCCAGGCCATATCCTTAGGGAGGCACCTTTAATGACATTCCCAGAGCAAAATTTTCAGTCAGTTTTCCATTCGTTGGAAGGAGGAGTATCTAAAGGCGTTGCATAAACGGTACAAATGGAGAAATGCTACCCCGAATATACAGGTGGGTGATATGATAATAGTGATGGACGACTTGGTGCCGCCGCACGATTGGCGTTTGGGCCGGATCGAAAACACCTTTCCAGGATCCGACAATAACACAGGTACGGCGGAAGTGCGTGTCGCAACCGGAACCATCCACCGACCCATTGTCAAATTGTGTTATCTCCCGTACTTGATTAACCGAAACTCGCCTTAGGTCGTACTGATTACTGATCATTTCAGATAATAACCACATCCCATAAATCACATATAATTAGATCTACACACCCACTACCATCACGTGGATAACAATCTTGGCGCGATGTGGTGGCTCAGTGCAGGCTGCGACAAGTGTCTCTGATTCAGGCAGAACCTTGAGTAGGATGACCTTTTTCAAGATTTTGCCTGTTATTGGTGGCAAAGGCTTGCATGGCAAATAGTTATCCCCCCTAAGCCGAGGTGTTATGCGACCCGTGCCTGTCGGTTGGTTTGCAGTCAGGGGTAACCGACTGTATTCTTACGGAGCCTTGCCGATACCTGTGCGCCTCAGCAAGTAATTTAAGCCCTTACCTAGTCACTGGGGGCTATGACGTGGTGGACATATTCTCCCCTACACTTGTGGGAACAATTAGCGAATTTTTAAAGGAAACAAAATCGGACGGGGAAACAAAATCGGACGAGTTTACAAGGGAGGACGGGCAACAGGCCCAAGGGGGGGTTTTTCAGGGACTTATAGAGGGTGGGGTGGACAGGGGTAAAGGCCAAAGGGGGCAGACTTTGTAGGGGATAGGTGCCTGAGAAGACAAGACGGGACAGTTAGTGACGATGACTCGGACAACTTTCTAGGGCTGGACGGACTTAATATTTACGAGACGGACGAGGATGACATCGCCATGGTCTCCTCTGATACCAGGAAGGTATCAGAGGCACAGGTGATGAAAGGGGTGGAAAAAAGGCCGGACGAACGCAAAAAGCTGGCGGGCTACAAGCGTTCTCTCCGGTTTTTAAGGTCGTTGGAATCTCGCGATTCAACTTCCTTGACTCCCCGAGAGAAGGCTTTGCGGCGCAAACATGCCTACCACGTTCGGAAGTATGAGGAGTTTTTGAATACTTCCGGCGTAGGGGCAAGGCCAGCGACGGTGACGAACGTGGCCAGAGACCAGGATAGGAAAGCGATCTCGGCATCAGTCGGGCCCTCAACTAAACCTGGACCGAACACGATCACCGGCTCGGAGAAATTGGATGATGGCCCTTCTACATCTAAAGGGGTGTCATCCAAGTCAAGGAGATGTGATGACCTACGCGGTAAAGCGAAAACCGCCATCAAAGAGTCCTCAAGGCATGTCTCGAACTCCTCTAAACGAGGGGCCGCGGCTGGCAAAGGGGATTCTGCAGGTGGTTCTAGTGGCAAACGGCAAAGGTCAGGTGAAACGCAGATGCCTGAGGGCAAGCGGTTGAAACCATCAACCAGCTTGACATCAGCACCTGAGTTACAAGTAGCCATTATTGATCGCAGTCAGCCTGGGGGCAAGATGACAAATGATCAATGGCTGCTTCTGGAGGAACGCATCCTGCGCAGACTAGTGGACGAGTTCGCCACTAGTGACGATGACTCATTCATTGCGTTTGACGGGGCAAAGTGGTCTAAGGGCGTCAAGATAATTGGATGCGGTAATAAGAAGGCTCTCAGCTTTCTCAAAAACAGCGTACAAGAAGTTGGCGAGCTTTGGCCAGGAGCCAAAATCGAAATCATCCCCTTGGACCAAGTTCCTTTTCAGGTGACGGTGCGAGTGTGGATTCCTCCTCCTATTCTGTAGGATGAGTCCACACTTACACTTATTAAGCGCCAGAATAAGGACCTTGGTACTGAGAACTGGACGATCGAACGTGGACGTGCCAGGGACAAGGGGGATGGCAAAGATCTCTGGATCAAAATTGATTCGGAATCCCTCCAACTCCTGCGTCCCAATAAGGGCGTGATCAAATATGGGCTAAATCAGCTTAGACTGATTTTGCCCACGAAGAAAGACCCGCAAAATGGCGACTCCGAGCGGCATAAAAGTGGTGCAAATTAATTTGCATCACTCCGAGGCAGCATCGGAAGAGCTGTTACGTTTTATGGAGAGAGAGTGCATATCCTTGATCCAGGAGCCTTGGCTAGTTGCTAATAAGGTTCGAGGGCTTCGGTCACGCTTGTTTACTCTTATCTCTAATAACACGGAAGGTAAAATTAGAAACTGTATTCTGATTAGGAAAAATATTAATATCAACATGTTTTTGTTATCTCATTACAGCTCTGGTGATCTAACGGTAGCTGCGCTGGAACGCAAGGATCTCCCGATGGTGATCCTGGCATCGGTGTTCCTACCGTATGAAATGGACGACCCTCCTGCGAGTGCGGTGCGCACACTCATTGGCTGGTGCGGGACACGAGGGCATGACCTTGTACTGGGCTGTGATGTAAACGCGCATCACACACTTTGGGGGAGTACGGATATTAATAAACGAGGTGAGGATTTATTACAATTTATCTTGTCGATCAATCTTAGGAATTGTAATAAGAGCAATAGGCCAACGTTTTTCAACAGGATCAGGGAACAGGTCATTGATTTAACTTTGGTTAGTGATAAAGACTCCGTTAGAATATCTGAGTGGAGGCTGAGCCTTGAGTGCTCATTCTCTGATCATAACAGGATTACCTTTACGATAGATCTTATTCCGAGTGGGGACAAGCCTTACAGGAACCCTAGGCAAACGGATTGGGAAAGCTTCAGAAAGCTTGTGGATGCCCTACCACCTCCAGAAACGCAGCGGGTGGGCAGCATTCGGGAGCTGGAGGACTCCTCAATCCTTCTGTCAAGGACACTGAGGGACGCCTATCATGCATCTTGTCGGGAGCGGCAACCGTCGACGGGGGTTAATCAGAAGTGGTGGAATCCAGGACTCAAGCAGCTCAGGACAGTCTGCCGGAGACTTTTTAATAAGGCGAAGCGCCCATAGACTGGGATAATTATCGTAGGAGTTTCAATGTCTTCAAGAACGAAACCAGGAGGGCAAAGAGGGAATCAAGGAGGCGCTTCTGTGGAGACTTGGAGGGCACATCTGAGGCTTCCCGCCTAAGAAAGCTACTCTCTAAGGAGCCTGGCACGCCCGGATCCCTGATGAGGCCTGATGGAACTTTTACTGAAAGCAGCGAGGATACCCTGGAGCTACTGATGGAGACTCACTTTCCGGATGGCGAGGACGGGGCAAGCGTACTTGGTACGGTTGTCCCCGTCCAAACAGCTATCCAATCGAGTGACGTGGTGGACTCCATGGTACAGCCAGCCAAGGTAAGATGGGCAGTGGCGTCTTTTAGGCAAAATGTTTATGCCCGTATATTCATGTATGTATTTTATGTCTGTTGCATGTGTATGTACACAAATTTAGAAAATGGTAACGAAAACATTGACGATGGAGAAACTGTTCCCAAAAAGTCACGTAAGTCATCTTCAGATGTATGGAAGTATGTATTTTGATCTAATGAAGGATAAAAATTATGCTAAATGCCGTTTGTCTGTAAAAATTTATAGAACCAGCGGTAATACGTCCAATACGTTAGACCACTTTAAACAGCTCATCCAAGTTTCACAAAAGGGGAAAAACCAAGCACTGTCATCACATAGTTTCTTAACAAAAATTAAATATACGGGTTGGACACAAACCGTAGGAAGATTTTGGATAAGGCTTTGATGGCTATCGACTTGCAGCCGTTTAGCATGGTGGATGATAGAAGCTTTTCGATCCACGCTATGCTTTATCTTCACGTACAACGTTGCAAAATAAAGTGATGGTTGAAATGTACGACAACACTAAAACAAAGCTAAAATCAATTTTAGATGAAGCAGAGTATTGCGCTGTTACTACAGATTATTGGACATCGCGGGCAAATGAGGGCTACCTTACAGTTACTTGCCATTTCAAAACAAAAGAATTTATTTTGCGTTTTTTATGTTTATAAATAAAAACTTGTTTTATAACAATTGATAATTGTCTTTTATTAAAATAGTAGGTATAAACATTGCAAAAGTAAGTGCAGAAGATATTTTTATTAAAATGTAACTACTAACCATAATTACTAATCTACCCATTTCACTTGAATTCCAGAAGTGGAACATAAACAAAAGTTCGATAGTATCGATAGTTTGTAAGCAAACTATCAAAAACTATCGAGTGGTCCGACTATTGATAGTTTTGCAGCTCTAGTACTAGATAAACCTGTGCTTTGGTGTAACTTTGTAAATTACACTGCAAAATTGATGATATTTATATTTGTAATTGTAAATAAATTAATAACATTTGGTAATGACAAATCAGTAATTTGTTGTTGATGCTATTGTTGTATACGCTTGTTTCATTTTGTTTTATTGAGAAAAAAATTATTGACCATTAAATAGATATACTAACCCCCAGTTTTTGACTTCGTATTTAAGTACAAAATTAGTTAATTTTTCCATAAACTTAAGTTGTGTTTAAATACACTTTCAGTTTTTCAGTCTAAAATTAATTTTGGTATTTAATTGTGATAAAAGTATGGTAGCACAAATAAATAGTAAGAAAAATACTGAAAATTATCCAATACAAGAACCTTTTTACCGAAGTTTTGTTCCAATGAACAGCTGCTGTACCAATTTTCAGGTTGTTGAATGTAAACAAACAATGAAAAACACATGGTTGTATGAAAAACTTAAATTGAATTTAAATGTACAATGTGGGCTATTTAAATATTATTTAAATTCGAAGTGAAAAACAAAATTTTGTATTTAAATACACTTTAAGTTTAAATAGTACTTAATTTTGAAGTTAAAAACTGGGCATAAGATTTTACCAAATTACTTGATTGAAAATTAGATTTGAAATACACTTAAAGTCCTTCCGTTTCAGAGAAGTTAGCTGTGTTTCTCAGTGGAGAGTTGTAACCTTTTTGTTAACAGTTTAATTAAATTCCAATTGATGTAAAGTTTTTGTTGATAAAGATCACCATTGCAAGTTTTGCGATTGCATTTCGTTATTGGGATACATATAGTCACCCCACATATGTGCACCTTTATGGTAATTAAACTGCTGTTGCACTTGATGTGTCAAAGACGTGGTTGCATATGTCGCAAAAGGTACATTATTAGGTTTAGGCTGTTGACTGAGATTTTCAAGCCCTTCATTTCTATTTTTATCCTCTGAGTGATATTTGCTAATATGTTTGTCGAGATATTGCTTTTGCGCATAGACAGCTTTGCAATGGTTACATTTGAATCGCGGCGTAAAATGAAGTTGCATATGTACTTCAAACTTGCCAACAAGTATCTGTTTATGGCAGATATGACACTGTTGTCTTAATAATGGCTTATCTGGACGATGATATGAAAGCTGATGACGTTCCATGGCCTTTAAAGTTTTAGTTGATGTTTTACAGCTTTTACACTTGAATGGATTTTTTCTTTTTTCGTACTTTTGGCCATAACTGGGCGCTAACTCGGGTTGTTTATTTTGATGGGATTGGTAAACCTGATGGTAATGATTTTGCTGATTATGACTGGTGGGAAATTCCTGACATATAACTTGATGATGTTTCTCGATGTGCGTTTTCATATTGACTTCGTTGATGGTTCTAATACCACAAAGTTCACACTGGAATGATCTGAAGTTTGTTGCCCTCTTTTTGGATAATTGTTGTATATTTTTTAATTGAGAATCATCACTACATTCCGAAAACCTATTTTGTAATTGAGAACTTAGATCTTGTGCTGTGACCTTATCGCAAGGCGATACTTCAGGTGTGGGTATAACGCTAACTAAATTCGCGTGGGATATAATACTTTCTGAAAAAAAGGATAGTTTGACAATTAAATATACATATAAAAATAATTATTTAAATAGATGTGAGAATTTAATCTAGATACTTATAGCAGAATTTCAGAATACTCATGGATGCTGAGGAAATAAGCCAAAACACACCACCATCTGCACAAAAATCGAGCACAATATCACAAAAAAATTCCCCAACACCGATAGTCGAGGCTGATAATCGGTCGAAGGGTACACCTAAAAAGGAACCAGAAAAAACTTCTAAGTGCAACATACTCCAAAGCCGTCTTCATTCCAGACAAGTTTGCTGAGAATGCTGCGAAAGGAGTTACACACCTCCTGGATGCTGAAAACAAGATGAGATACCAGGCCGTGTTAAACGAGGACATATCATAACTTTACGAATTCGCTACCAAGTACGTCCAAAACGGCACCAGTCTTCAAAAAAAGACATCGGAAAAATCGTAAAAAGGAATCACTCTCAGATGGGGAGCGGAGTTTGGTGCCATCGGATCCAAATTGGTTGAGCTAGTAATAGACTACTTCCTCACCAATAAGGATAATCCGGCACATCGTTTTAACTCTGGAGATACGTCGCACAGTGCTTTGTCCCATAGGCAAAATTAAAATAAAATAAAGTGCTTAGAATATTTAAGTAATATACATTTTTGTAAAGCTAACAAAGTACCTTAAATAAATTCGTAAATAGAATTTATCATCTCGTCTTTTTGTTAACAGTAGAGGGCGCTAAAGTCAGAAAATGTTTGAGGTAAAACTGTTGAACGGAAAAACGGTTTTTACTGTGTTACAAAAAAATTCTTGAAATTTAATTTTGTTTATAACTATAGGTACAAAAAAACAAAAATAATTTTTTGTAAATATTTTATATAGAAAAGTTGTTTGTGCAATCGAAAACTTTTGCGATTTTTTATTTGGAATTCCCAAAATGCAAAAGTTTGATGGAGTGAAAAAATAAAAAAATAATTTTTTATTTGTGATTTTAGTACATTGTAAAGGGCTTAAACAGAATATGTAAACAAGTTTTAGATTTTTCACCCGGAAATGTAAAACTTATATGAATTTTTTAAGATATATTTCCTAAGTTTCAGAAAAAGTTGCAAAGACCTAAGTTTATGGTACTGCCAAAATTTTAAAAAAATAAGTTTATAAATTTTTTTTGTTTTATTACTATAAAAAAATAATCAAATTTTGATGTAGTGTATAATTTTTATTAAATAGTGACAAAAATTTACCAAAAATTAAAAGAATTTTTTTTTATTTTGACGGAAACCCTAAAGTTTTGCAAACTTTGAAAAAATTAAAAAAATATATAAATAAATAGTAGGCGAATTTTTATTTTTGATTTATATACTTTGTTAACAAATCTAACCACCAGTAAAAAAAATTTAAGATTTTTAACCGGAAATTTGAAATTTTGTATTTTTTTAAAACATCTATATTTTTTAGTTTTACAAAGACCAAAAATATCTTAATATATATAAAAATCAAAAACACGTTTATTTGTTAGGGGTGAACTCTTCAATGCCCCAACAGATTTTCGCCTTCCACCCCACAAAATATTTGTAAAAGACCGGCGTGTGTTTTTATATATATTCTACCCCGGTAAATGCTACGCCCCTTTCAGAAATAGTGATTCGTCCGACAGATGGCGCAATTTTTAGTTTTTTTGTGTTTTTGCACCGTAACTCAAGAACTACTGAACCGATTTTGACCAAACTTCATATACATGCTCTATAGGGCGTGAGTAGTGTTTCTGTGTAGTTCGTCCGGCAGATGGCGCAATATTATTCTAATAATATTATTCTAATTCTATTCTAATATTATTATATTATTCGTGGGCAAAATCCAATTTTCATATTGTACCACCAATGCCATATACAACACTAATGTTTGCTTAGGGCCAGCAACGCGGACCGGGGTCAGCTAGTGATTATATAATTTTTTCCAAGTAAAGTGCTCCAGCGATGTTCAATGTTCAATTCAATTTTTGCAAGCTGTGCAATTTTACTGACTGTAGCTCTGTTTGAGAACTTTTCGAGTAAAAAATATCCAGTAACTTTTACTGGGAGAGTAAGAATGATTTTACTCTCAGTAAAAAAAAATCACAAAAAGTAAACTAACGAAGAAATGAAAAATTAAAATTCTTACCCTCTATTGCAACGACTGAAATTTCAGCAGAGGTTGACTTAAAATGTATAATGTGTAAAACGGCGGAAAGTGTGATTAAAATTTGTAATACGGAACAAAAATGTACAAAGCTGTCCCTAATTTGCAAGTGGGGCATGGATGGTAGCTCTGGCCATAGTCGTTATAAGCAAAAATTTTTAAACGAAAATAGTTCCGACGAGTTCATTTTTTTTGTAGCCTTTGTCCCTCTGAGGTATGTAAATTATTATACACAGATGTACATTTATACGTGCATTCCACAATTATCCTTTTATATTTAAAATTTCTATTTTTTCAGAATGGTAAATTTAGACTCAAAGGAAGTATTATGGGTAAATAAAACGCCATCTTCCACAATGTATTGTAGACCGCTTAAATTTGTATTAACAAAAGAGAATCCATATTAAATTTGAATTAAGATTCTATAGGCTAATTGTTCGAAATTTTAATTTAAATCTCAGAAAGACATGAAAAATATTCCAAGGCACAAAGGCAAGTCAACATCAGTTTTATTCAACTTACACAGCAGAGCAGAACAGCTGTTTTCGAAAGACGCAACCCTTTCATCATCAGTGCTCATGTGTATTGTGTTTGTCACCACTTATTAGGTGGCTTAGTTGAATGTGATAACAGTTCCTATTTACACAAATTTTATTGTGAAAAAGAATACGGGAACTGTATCAACCTGATGTTAACATGTTATTGTTATAATACCCGTGTTACCGTTTGATTATTTTTCTTCATGTCCCATTTTTCTGAATTTTTTGTTCCATCATACCTAAGTCAAACTTTTTTGGTTTGAATTTTATACTTAAGTACATGTGAACGTTTTTCCAATTTTTATTATTGGGTAGCTCAAGCCATAGCTTAAATTTGTATGTAGTAATAATTTTAACGAACATTTTATATTGCTATATTAAATTTGAATTAAGATTCTATAGGCTAATTGTTCGAAATTTTAATTTAAATCTCAGAAAGACATGAAAAATATTCCAAGGCACAAAGGCAAGTCAACATCAGTTTTATTCAACTTACACAGCAGAGCAGAACAGCTGTTTTCGAAAGACGCAACCCTTTCATCATCAGTGCTCATGTGTATTGTGTTTGTCACCACTTATTAGGTGGCTTAGTTGAATGTGATAACAGTTCCTATTTACACAAATTTTATTGTGAAAAAGAATACGGGAACTGTATCAACCTGATGTTAACATGTTATTGTTATAATACCCGTGTTACCGTTTGATTATTTTTCTTCATGTCCCATTTTTCTGAATTTTTTGTTCCATCATACCTAAGTCAAACTTTTTTGGTTTGAATTTTATACTTAAGTACATGTGAACGTTTTTCCAATTTTTATTATTGGGTAGCTCAAGCCATAGCTTAAATTTGTATGTAGTAATAATTTTAACGAACATTTTATATTGCTATATTAAATTTGAATTAAGATTCTATAGGCTAATTGTTCGAAATTTTAATTTGAATCTCAGAAAGACATGAAAAATATTCCAAGGCACAAAGGCAAGTCAACATCAGTTTTATTCAACTTACACAGCAGAGCAGAACAGCTGTTTTCGAAAGACGCAACCCTTTCATCATCAGTGCTCATGTGTATTGTGTTTGTCACCACTTATTAGGTGGCTTAGTTGAATGTGATAACAGTTCCTATTTACACAAATTTTATTGTGAAAAAGAATACGGGAACTGTATCAACCTGATGTTAACATGTTATTGTTATAATACCCGTGTTACCGTTTGATTATTTTTCTTCATGTCCCATTTTTCTGAATTTTTTGTTCCATCATACCTAAGTCAAACTTTTTTGGTTTGAATTTTATACTTAAGTACATGTGAACGTTTTTCCAATTTTTATTATTGGGTAGCTCAAGCCATAGCTTAAATTTGTATGTAGTAATAATTTTAACGAACATTTTATATTGCTATATTAAATTTGAATTAAGATTCTATAGGCTAATTGTTCGAAATTTTAATTTAAATCTCAGAAAGACATGAAAAATATTCCAAGGCACAAAGGCAAGTCAACATCAGTTTTATTCAACTTACACAGCAGAGCAGAACAGCTGTTTTCGAAAGACGCAACCCTTTCATCATCAGTGCTCATGTGTATTGTGTTTGTCACCACTTATTAGGTGGCTTAGTTGAATGTGATAACAGTTCCTATTTACACAAAAAGAGAATCCAGTTTTAGTTAAGCAAGTGTACAACGATTTTATTGAAAAATTAAAAAATTTTGGAATGTTCTGTAATTGATACAAATGGTTCAACTGTTGATGTGTCTTACGATATGCACTGCACAATGATAGATGGTTCAGTTGCAAATGTTTTGAGTAACACAAACTCAGCAGGTAGGTGCTTTATATGTAATGCAAGCCCTACAGATATGAACAATATAAACATTATTAAGAACCCTTGTATTAATAATTATAAATATGGGCTTTCTACACTCCACTGCTGGATACGCTTTTTTGAATGTATATTGCACATTGCTTACCGTCTTCCTTTTAAAGTTTGGAGAGTCAATAAGGAAAATGCCTCAATATTTTCACAAAACAAAAAAAGAATTCAAAATGAATTCAAAACACGGACGGGATTAATAATAGACCAAGTAAAAACGGGATTTGGAACTACTAACGACGGAAACACGGCTCGACGATTTTTTGAAGATAGTGAAATTTCTGCTGAAATTACGGGGATTGATAGAAGTCTTATTGATAATTTTGGCATAATATTAAGAGTTTTATCTTGCGGAATCGCGGTTAATGTGACAACGTTTAAGGAGCTGCTAAATATTACTAGAAACTCATATTTAATACAGTATGGCTGGTATTATATGCCAAGTACTGTTCATAAGGTTTTAGTGCATGGGTGCGATGTTCTGGAATACTTCAACTTGCCAATAGGTAATAAAATATCAAAAAAACGTTTTACACATTTTTTAAAACTATTTTTATTCTATGTAGGTAGTTTGTCCGAAGAAGCCTTAGAGGCCAGTCATAAAAATATAAGGAATGTGCGATTATCCCATACAAGAAAAACGACGAGGGAAAATACAAATAGAGATTTAATGGCTCATTTGTTATTAATGTCGGATCCGGAATTATCGTCACTTAGGTCTACAAAACACATTAAAAAAAATGATGAATTCAAAGAAATTGAGAAATACATTTTGAAAGAAAACATCATAAATTACAATTAAAATTAATTATTTTATTTGTTGAGCAAATTTAGAAACAATTTTATTTATGACCCTTTTTAAAGAGAATATTAAATTATTTGCATTTTAATCACTAATGTAACAAAAATTTAGTTTATGAGAAAAAGGATATATGGGAGATGGTCACGTCCTTGTATCCAATGAAGCGAAATTTTCCAGAGAGCCCAAAAATATAGTTTTATAAGTTGTTATAAGTTTTCAGCGTATACTGATCACTAATGTAGCAAAAATTTAGTTTATGAGAAAAAGGATATATGGGAGATGGTCATGTCCTTGTATCGAATGAAGCGAAATTTCTCAGGGAGCCCAAAAATATAGTTTTATAAGTTGTTATAAGTTTTCAGTGCATTCTGATCACTAATGTAGTTACAATTTAGTTTTTGAGAAAAATTATGTATGGTAGGTAGTCATGTCCTTGCACCGATTTTTCCGAAACTTCGAATTTTTCTTAATTAACATATTTTGAACCAGCACACCAAATTTAATTTTTCTACGATAACTTCTCTAATTTTGCCGATTCACTATATGGGGACAAAGCACTGTGCGTCGGGGCTACAGGATAATTACATGCTCAAATGAGTAAGACCTGAATCTTAAACCTTAAACTCATCCCTTCGGAGGAAATACCAATGAGACTGCGTGTGGGAATTAGGCAAGGAGGGTGGCAAAATGCTGGAGTATCTGAAGCTTCAGAGCCCCAGGATGACTGATCAGTCATCCGCACCGAATACCATGGCAGTAGTGCTACCAGCTCGGAGCAGCAGCGCTCGAGAAGTCAGGCTCTAATTGTTTTTCGAGGTTAGAGACGTTAAGGTTAAAGTGCCCGCCCAACCAGTTTTGAAGTCGACGTCGTCGAGGCTATCAATACTCTTTTTGTTGGAATGGTGCTTTCAGAATTATGCGCTGCACAGGAGTCATGGATAGCAAGCTCCGAGGTTAATAAAGCGGACAAATTTCCTCTTTCTATTTACATAAAAATCTAAATCTTGTACACCTAGATGCCTATCGTCACAAGATACGTTTCAAATTCGACTATGACCGTACACATGATGCTACAAAATTTTACACTCCCACAAATGAAAATAACCGTCATTACAAAAGCGTAATATGAAAAGTTTTTTGTTCATTTTAATATAAGAGAATAATTTGCTTCCCCTGCAAAATATTTTCAATGGAACTTTTGGCATTTAAGGATTTGTAAAAGATGTTAGTATAAAAATCTGAATATATTTAGTACCATTTAATTTTGTGGTTTCATTTGTCTGTGTTTTATATTCCATTCTATTATCGACTTCACATATCATTGTATTTTTATCAACCAAAATTGGAGAACTTGGGCGGGTTTCGATATTATCTTCAGTGTCTTCGTCATCAGATATTTCAATCATGTCGTTGTGTCTAAGATAATCTCTCACATTATTTTCACCGCCTAATCTAACAGCCCATTTAATATTACTTTCCTTATCGTTTTCATCATCTGAGATTGTACAGGTATATGTTGCTGTTTCATCGTAATAATAATTACAATTATCTTTTTCGTTTAATTTATTTGGTTTAACATCTTTGGTATCGTATAACCGGTTTTCAGTTTCTAATTTGGTATCAAGATTTTGTAATATGCACTCTTGGGGATCCCTCATGTTATTGCTTTTCCCCGAATTTTCAGAAAATTTTTTTTGCAGGTGTTTTTGATTTTGTGCCTGAAATGATAAAAATAAAAAATGTACTCGAATATGTGCATATTTGTGTAGCTGATGTTGGTTTATATTTAATTTATTTTAACATTTTCCAAAACTATGCATTTCTATTTCCTACGAAAAGGAGAAAAGCAGAGCAACTTAAACGTTTTGTGTCTGTTATGATCTGTTAAGTGCTGGGTTAATATCGAGGTTTAATCGGCTAGAAACATTTTTCATGTATTAAATAATTTCAGTAAATAAAGGTGCAGAAATAGTTCATTATTTCAAAATTATATTATTAAGAAACGTTAAAATAATACTTTTTGAATAAAACTAGACAAAAAGTGAATTCATATACGTACGTGTATTAATTAGTGTATTCAATTAACGGTTAACCGGTTAACCGTATAAGCATTTAGTTTCAAGTTGGCTATTTTCGATTAAAGCCTAGTACTCTGTTCGAATTTGTGGAAAATGTTGAGCAACATTAATTCTTTCATGTGAAAATTTTGTCATGTAGCTAATGTAGCCCACCACGCGATTTTATATATTTCATGGCTTTTTTTTGCTTGAATGTGTGCAACATTGTTTTATATATATACACAGAACTCTTATGTTTTCATGCGAAAGAAGTACGACTCATGTTCTTTCGCAGTTAAAAAGAAATGTTGCTAGAAACTTATTTCTTAAAAGAACATTCTGCCAAATTCATTTCACATATTTTTCGCAATAAGAACACAGTACTACTATTGCAACATTATTCCGCTTATATTTCATGCTAGAAACTTTTGTATGAAGTCTGACAGCATTTCGCACGAAATTTTGAACAGAGTACCAGGCTTAAGAGTTAACTAGACTAGAAGAAATTTTTGTTTGTACTGCTAACATTTGTTGATGGGTTTGATTAATTGTTTGTTATTCGTACAACGCATGTGTTGTGAAGACTTCCAAACCCAATGGATATGATTATAAAAGATCTTTTGCTCTTCTATTGAATTTGAGGAATAACTAAATTTTTGATAACTAATTCAAAAATATATTAAAATTATTTTGGTTGAAGTATCAACTACTCAAGCGGAAATATATTTAATATATTGAAATAATTTTAAAAAAAATATTGTCGTATAAAAACTTTAATCAATTTTCTATCAAATATTTGTGGCATATATATAAATTTTCATATTATATTATCGTCCGTTCGCGTTTCTGATTGAAAACGTATATATTGCTATATAATGGATGATAACGATGCTGATGAATTAAGTTGGCATTTTTTTTCATTTCTAATTTCATCTTTATTTACCTTTACTTTTTATCATATTTACAATTTTGCGAGATTCATCTATAGATATTACAACGAATAAAATAATGAACATAAAAATTGAAAATTTATTTAATTTTAGTGTATAATAATGTTTAAAGGAAAAATAGGAAAAGCTTTATCTGATAATAGAAAAATTCAAATGCAGTTATGTAGAAAATAGAGGGTCCGAAAAATAATTTTTTTTGAAAATGCTATAAAAAAACTACTGAATATTTTCTCAAATTTCTTTTTTTATTTGAAAGTACAATCCTTCCGGTTAATAATGGAAAATAATTTCATTCAAATGGCTGCCTCGGCTGGCCATGCAGTAGCCTACACGATCGGTCCAATTTTTAAGCACATTATCGATTGTGTGCAGCTGTATTTCACCAATGGCTTCACGAATATTGTCTTTTAAAGCGTGAATTGTCTCTGGTTTGTCGGCGTAACACTTATCTTTGGCGGCACCCCACAAATAATAGCCCAAAGGTGTCAAATCGCAGCTCCGAGGTGGCCAAACGACATCAGCTCTGCGGCTGATAATGCGATCTTCAAAAACAGGGCGCAAAGCATCGAGTGTAGCTTCGGCTATGTAGCACGTACAAGCGCGGATCCAGGGGATGGGTCATAGGGGTCATGACACCCCCTGGGCTAGCTCAGTACTGCTATTTATTTATTCTAAACTCATTGATAAATCAAATAAATACATATTTAAAAAAATATTTTTTAAAATAAATATTGTTTTGATGATGAATAAAAAAAAGTTCTGCTCAGTAACAAGTATTTTCATCATGAATAAAATGCAAAAAGCAAAAATTAGCCCTTATGAACGAGTATTCATGTACAACAAAAGCAAAATTATGTATATACATCAGTGATGTCAGCCTCATGCTAGGAACACAACTGCGACGAACGACGAATTTTTGGTCGCGAATATTCGTCGCCAAAAATAAAACACATCGGTGTATATGAAAATGCACACAATCGTGGCGTTGGTCGAAGTTCGTCATACTCAGCGAAAGTTGAAATGGATTTATTTCTAATTGCTTCGTCAGCGAACGACGAACAAATCAATATAAGGTGACCAGGTTTCATATACTCAAACTGTTTTTTTTTGAACAACATGGTTCACTACTGTATTGTTGCATGTAGCACTAAAATTTTCAGTACATATTATGCATTCACCAATTCACAAAAATGTATCATTCGGACGACTTTTTATTAATTTTGAACACTTTTTATAATATAGTTTTTCTTTCTATTTCTCGCTTTTTCATATGGTCACCCCATCAGCTGTTAAATGAAAATAATAATTTATTTAGACAAAAAAATTTTCAGAAAATAATTACAAAAAGGAATTTGTTCTGGAAAAAAATTTAGACAACCGGGGTAATTATTGAGTGTCTAAACAATCTGGCTGGCATCAGAGGATTACAATGATTTAAAAAACAAATATTAAAATTTTGTTTGCTTATTATTTTAATTTATTCGTCGTTATTGTGTTTCATGCGACGAATTTATAGAGCGATTTTTTACCAACGAATTCGTCGTACTAAGCGAAATTCGTCGTTCGTCCCAGTTGTGTTCCTAGCATCATACACAATTGTGGAAGCAAAACTCACATGTACGCTTACGCTCTTTTATTTTGAGAGCGTAAAATATAATTGTTTACTGAAAAACACTCTCATTCAGCGGGAAGTATCGCAAGTCCTGTTTTGAGGCCTCTAAACAGAAATAATATATTTGTTAACAATCCACCACTCTTTTAACCCAGCGAACTTACCTTGGTCTCTGGCAACACCTTATTTTATTTTTTCTATTTATTTCAGTGGCAATATTGAACTAGCATTTTGTTCTGTCTTGCCTTTCTATTATACATACACATTCGAATATTAACTGCCGGCCGAAGGAGACCAAGGTAAGCGTCACTTACACTTTATTTAGATAATAGCAAATTCCCTAAATATGTACATAGTTTTTTAAAGTCTTTCATACTCATATACAAAAATGGATTCCGAAGAATAAAATATCAAACTTGTAAATAGAACTGACGTTGTTTGATTGGGTATGCGAATGCTCTTGGAATTGGTCAAATTCAACATTTCTTTAAAAAACTTGCTAAGAAGTTGTCTGGACGAGCTGTTGGAAGGTGTCGAGCATCAGGACATATTATTTGCGTAACGCGTGTATTTCTCAAGACGTATGTACCGAGAAAATGGAAAATAAAAGGTGTGATGTACTTTCGAGCTGTTCAGTGTGCAAGCAACCTGATAATGATGAAATGGTCCAGTGTGATAGTTGCGATGGGTGGTTTCATTTCGAATGTGTTGGCGTTGGCCTTGATATTGAGAAGAAAGATTGGATGTGTGTAAGATGCAGCAGTGCAACAACAACAAGTCCGAATAAGGGAAGTGTTGTAGGCAACAATGTGCCAGGTGATGGTGGAAATTTTCAATCGATGACGGATTTGAATGATGTTGCTGTAAATAAGGTAGGTATGGGATTTGTAGATAAGAATGCAAGGGTGTGTGTAGGAAATCGCGGTAAGACTCGTCGTAACATGGAGATTGAATTACAACGCCTAGAGGAGCAGCGTAAAATCAACTTGTTATTTCTAGAACAGAAATATAAAATAATGAATGAATATGAAAATTATGATGAATCTGAATACGGTGCTGCTGGTGTTTGTGAGGACAAATTTGAATTTAATAGACGTGAACACGTAAGGGAAACTGCATCTGAGGCGAATGAAATTAATATGAACTGTGCACGTGGTGTAAGAGGGATGAATTTGAATGCGTGTGTCGATGCACCAGAGGGAAGGCGCGAAACGAATCAATGTACACAAAGACCAGCGTTTTTAAGACATGAACAAACATATTCGGGGCAAGTCATTCCAAGGGAGTTGCCAACATTTAGCGGCCGATCGGAGGAGTGGCCCCTATTCATAAGCAGCTATGAAAATTCAACCAATGTATGTGGTTTCAGTAATGACGAAAACTTACTGCGGTTAGAACGTGGCCTAAAAGGGAAAGCTTTGGAATACGTGAGCAGTAAACTTACTTTGCCAGCACTAGTGCCAGAGGTTATATCAACCTTGCGTATGCTATTTGGTAGACCGGAAAATATAATTGACAGTCTATTGGCGAAACTTAGGGCTGGCCCAAATGTAAATGCAAATAAATTAGATACGCTTGTGCTTTTTTCTCTTAATGTAAAGAATATTGTTGCGACTATGGAGGCAGCAAATTTGCGTGCACATTTAAACAACCCAATGTTAATTCGGGAATTTATTGAACATTTACCACCTCAGTTGAGACTGGAATGGGCATTGCATTCGAGAGGGCTTAATGTAATCACTCTGGTGGAATTTAGCAAGTGGCTGTTTAATTTAGCAGAGGCGGCTAGTGAGGTTATGCCTATTCTAGACCCACATTCGAGTGCACAGGAAAATATGAAACGAAAAGCATCGCGTGTAAATATACACGAGGAACGCACGAGTAATGACGGCGGCCTACGCGGACGTCGTTTTGAATCAAGATGTTTCGCTTGTGATGGGATTGGCCATTTTATAGTACAGTGTGAAAAATTCAAGCAAATGAGTTATGATGGAAAGTGGAAACTGATTCATGAGAGAAAACTCTGCCGCACATGCCTTAGGTTACACGATCAGAAATTCTGTAGAAATCGTAGAGTGTGCGGTGTCCGGGATTGTATAGCTAAACATCACCCGTTTCTTCACAGGCCTGAATTCGCTAATAATAATAATAATAATAGGTCATTGCCATCTGTCGTTGCGGTACATAGCATGTTGACCTCAAGTGTACTTTATAGAATAATCCCGATAACTATTTATGGAAAAGATGCTAATGTTACTGAATACGCTCTTTTAGACGAGGCATCTGGCCCGACTTTAGTTGAAAGGTCTGTTTTGGAAGAACTCGGTATACATGGCGAAGTATCCGAATTGTGTATAAGATGGACAGATGGTAGTTTACGTTTTGATAATAATTCGGAAAGAGTAAGTTTAAAGGTTTCTCCCGCTGGTAATGATACGAAGCAATATTTATTGAGGGACGTACGATCTGTGGATATACTTGATTTGCCAAGACAGACATTAATATTTTCTGAATTGGCAGAAAGATGCAAGCATCTGCGTGGACTTCCAGTTGCATCTTACAAAAATATAATTCCTAAAATCATAATCGGATTAAATAATAAAAAAGTTGCAATACCTTTAAAGTTTAAAGAGGGCGGAGAAGATGAACCCGCTGCCCTCAAATCCCGACTTGGATGGAGCATCTATGGATCAATGGGCCCGGAAGCGGCAGGTGCTACGGGTGCAGGGTTGCAACTGCACGTGTGTGAGTGTCACGATGATATTGCTATACAGAAACTTATAAAACAGAGTTGTCAGCTGGAAAATGAAGCATCTGTGACTCGAAAAGATGGCAATGGCATTATGTCCGAAATTCAGAATAAGGTAACACGTACTGATGACAAATTTAAAGTGAAACTTCTTTGGAAATCTGCTGCTTTAACAATGCCGGATAATTACGATATGGCATTAAGAAGGATGATATGTTTCGAACGAAAGCTACAAAAGGACAGCGACTTAAGGGTTCGTGTTAATGAACGCATTGAGGAAATGATAAGCAAGGGCTATGTACGGAAACTAAGTGAGTCAGAATCCATAGAAGAGTTTCCTAGGAAGTGGTACCTGCCAATTTTTGTGGTAAACAATCCGAACAAACCCGAGAAGATGCGAATAGTTTGGGATGCTGCTGCTGAGCACCAAGGAGTGTCATTGAACAGTTGTCTTGACAAGGGTCCAGATCTACTCACCCCGCTTATAAATGTTCTTTTCAACTTCAGAATTGGTAAAATAGGAATAAACGGTGATATATCGGAGATGTTTCACCGGGTCGCAGTCGACGAGAATGATACTCATTCCCAGAGGTTCCTATGGCGAAATTGTGAAAGCAAACGGAAACCTGATATTTTTGCACTACAAGTTATGTCTTTTGGAGCCAGTTGTTCGCCGTCTTTGGCGCAATGTGTTAAGAACACTAATGCAATGGAATTCGAACGAGAATTTCCCCGTGCGGCAAAATCTATTTTAGAACGCCATTATGTAGATGATATGCTGGATAGTGTTGATACCATAGACGAGGCTATTACGTTGGCAAAACAAGTACGTGAGATTCACAGAAGGGGTAATTTTTACATTCGCAACTGGATGTCAAACGCCAAGGAGGTTGTTGCAGCCATGGGAGAAAGGGATGATACGGAAACGTTTTGCCAAGCGGGAAAGAGAATCGAGCAGGTTTTAGAACCAGAAAGAGTCCTGGGAATGTGGTGGAGAACTCAAGATGACAGCTTTACCTTTAATCTGAAATATACCAAAGCGACCACGGAAACATTGTCCGGCCAAAGGCTTCCGACGAAGAGGGAGTTGTTGAGATTGTTGATGTCAATTTTTGACCCATTGGGACTTTTATCGTTTTATACAGTACAGATGAGGATATTATTGCAAAACGTGTGGCGCAAGGAAATTTCATGGGATGAGCCTATCGCAGAGGAATTTTCTCAAGACTGGTTTCGATGGTTGTCCACCCTGCCACACGTTGAAAATACTAACATTCCGAGATGCTACTTTGGAATCGGTTTTAGTGGCGACAGTAAAGTTAATTTACATGTGTTTGTGGACGCCAGCGAGAACGCGTTTGCAGCTGTAGCATATTTTCACATAGAGATACCCAATGGAATAGAAACATCATTAGTGGCTTCCAAAGCAAGAGTAGCACCCTTACGGCCAATCTCTATCCCACGTATGGAACTTTGTGCAGCCGTACTGGGATCCCGTTTAGCAACAATCATCATCGGTGGGCACGACCTTAAAATTGAATCAACGACATTCTGGACTGATTCGAAAACAGTACTCATATGGTTAAAATCAGACCCAAGGCGATTTAAGCAATTCGTCATGTTTCGCGTTGCCGAAATACAAGATAGCACAAGTATTTCTAACTGGCGTTATGTGCCTTCAAGGCAAAATGTAGCTGACTTAGCCACTAAGTGGACGAGGCAACCTCTTTTCGATGCAACAGACCTATGGTTTACAAGACCAGCATTCTTACGACGACCTCAAGAGGAGTGGCCGAAACAGGAAGACACATCAAACGTTGGCTATGCCGCCAATCTAGCAGATGCTCAACAGGTAGCAGTACATGTGCATCAAAATAATATAATTGTTGATTACACCAGATTTTCAAAATATGAGAGATTGATAAGAACCATGGCGTACGTAAAAAGATTCATTGAGCAAAAAATATTTCATCAATTTACAAATGATGACTTAAGTCTTACCTGCAAACAATTGCACTGGAGCCAGATGTATTTGGTTCGACTTGCGCAATCCCATACTTATGCTTATGAAATTAGTTTGTTACAGCGGAATCCACATTGTGTCCTGCCAAGGACAAGTGAATTAAGAAAATTATCTCCATTTGTAGATGATAATACAATTTTACGATTACGCAGTCGTTTACAACGTGCAACTATGATTTCCTATGATACGAAGAACCCTATCATACTTCCAAGAACACACTATATCACATATCTACTGGTTGAGTCGTACCACCGAAAGTACAAGCACATTAACCACGAAACAGTATTAAATGAAATTTTCCAGAAGTACCACATTCAGCGACTACGAACTCTTCTTCGAACGGTACGTAGCAGATGTATGGCATGCAAATTAAGGGATGCTCAACCAAATCCTCCCCAGATGAGTGCGCTGCCGTCAGCTCGTTTGTCAGCCTTCTTAAGGCCATTTTCACATGTTGGTCTGGACTTTTTTGGTCCGTTTGTGGTGACCATGGGGAGACGAACTGAGAAACGGTATGGAGCATTGTTTACTTGCCTTACAGTGCGAGCTGTACACATCGAGATGGCCTTTAGTCTTGACATGAACTCGTGCATCATCGTCATTCGCAATTTTATCGCACGTCGAGGGACGCATTTGCACATATATAGCGATAACGGCACTAATCTAAAGGCAGCAGAAAGAGAACTAAGAGAGGCGTATGCCAATATCAACATTAAATCTATCCAAGAAGAATTTACAAGCTCCAACGTAAAATGGTCGTTCATTCCCCCGGCGAGCCCTCATATGGGAGGATCTTGGGAGCGGATGGTACGCTCCATAAAGACAGTTTTGTATCGAATAATAATACCTGACCAAAAATTGAATGATGAGAGATTACATACTCTGTTATTAGAGGTGGAAAGCATCGTTAACTGTCGTCCGCTTACATACTTACCGTTGCAGTCCGCTGACCAGGAGGTCTTAACCCCAAACCATTTCTTATTGGGAACCTCATCGGGCAACAAACCACCGGGTTTATTTGAAAATAATGATATATATCTGAGGTGATCGTGGCGACATTCGCAACTATTAGCTGATAGATTTTGGAAGAGATGGGTTGCCGAAGTTCTACCTACTATGACGAAAAGATCGAAATGGTTTCACGAAGTACGGCCTATAGGGATAGGCGATGTAGTAATAGTAGTCGATTCCAATCTCCCAAGGCATTGTTGGCCAAAGGGCATTGTAACCGATACAATGTTAGCGAAGGATGGCCAAGTCAGAAGCGTAATGGTGAAGACCACGAGTGGAACTTACCATAGGCCTGCCGCCAAGATAGCCCTACTGGACATTCGACCTGAGGAGTAGATGGATTGTTCTTTCCATTGGTTTGATTTGGTATTCCCGATTGGACGTGATACCGGGGGGGATAATGTTAACAATCCACCACTCTTTTAACCCAGCGAACTTACCTTGGTCTCTGGCAACACCTTATTTTATTTTTTCTATTTATTTCAGTGGCAATATTGAACTAGCATTTTGTTCTGTCTTGCCTTTCTATTATACATACACATTCGAATATTAACTGCCGGCCGAAGGAGACCAAGGTAAGCGTCACTTACACTTTATTTAGATAATAGCAAATTCCCTAAATATGTACATAGTTTTTTAAAGCCTTTCATACTCATATACAAAAATGGATTCCGAAGAATAAAATATCAAACTTGTAAATAGAACTGACGTTGTTTGATTGGGTATGCGAATGTTCTTGGAATTGGTCAAATTCAACAATATTTATATAAATATACATTATATAAATATACAATAAATAATGTATATTTATATAAATATACATTATTTATATAAATATACAATACATATAAGAGGTTTGAAATAAGTTGGATCCACTGTATGTAGGTACATCTTTTCGAAAATTTCTTAAAGTAGCTTTTAAATTAATTCATAAATAAGACTTTTTGTAAAAATTGTTTCTCTTGTATATAAACTAACCAAATGTTCAGCTTAAAAATGGAGAAATATTTTAAAATTAAATATCTGAGCACTTGGCAATTTTCGAAACCCTTTTTTACAACTTATAAAATTAGAAGATATTATTGGTAAATAAAAGGATACTCTTAGAAAAGGCCACTAGTTAGGCCTCGCAACCGCACATTTCTCCCGCTGGGAATGTAAGAGATAAGAGTGATCTCACCAACACAATCACATTTGACATCACTGATATACATCAGTGATGTCAGCCTCATACACAATTGTGGAAGCAAAACTCACATGTACGCTTACGCTCTTTTATTTTGAGAGCGTAAAATATAATTGTTTACTGAAAAACACTCTCATTCAGCGGGAAGTATCGCAAGTCCTGTTTTGAGGCCTCTAAACAGAAATAATATATTTATATAAATATATATAGAGGTTTGAAATAAGTTGGATCCACTGTATGTAGGTACATCTTTTCGAAAATTTCTTAAAGTAGCTTTTAAATTAATTCATAAGTAAGACTTTTTGTAAAAATTGTTTCTCTTGTATATAAACTAACCAAATGTTCAGCTTAAAAATGGAGAAATATTTTAAAATTAAATATCTGAGCACTTGGCAATTTTCGAAACCCTTTTTTACAACTTATAAAATTAGAAGATATTATTGGTAAATAAAAGGATACTCTTAGAAAAGGCTACTAGTTAGGCCTCGCAACCGCACATTTCTCCCGCTGGGAATGTAAGAGATAAGAGTGATCTCACCAACACAATCACATTTGACATCACTGATATACATACATAGATAAGTGTTTGCTTGCTGTGTATTAAAATAACTTGTGTATTAAACTAAGTCCTCTTTCACACACATCAGGTATACTTACGTTGACCATATTTTTCAACCCCAAAAAGAGGACTTTTAGAAATGTAATAAAAATTTATTTTACTATATATAGTCAATTGCATATATTCTAGGCATGGTCGACTTACTTACATATATGAATGTTTTTTAAACAAAATATGCCCAGAACTTAAAATATGTCCAGAAATATTACAGTCATTTGAGAAAAAGATTTTGATGATAATAATTTCTATTGTATACTTGATTTTGACTCTTATTGATTTTGATTTTTGACTCTTTAAAAAATGGAACATTTAATTTTGTAGTTTAAACAAGAAAGTATTAATAATAGAAAAAGGGCAATAGAGGACATTTCAATTAAAACAAGTAAAAACGTTATATTCGACCGGGTCGAATCTTAAATACCCTCCAAATATTTAGTAAGTGAATTTGATATGTTTAACTTGGTGGGACAGAGTTCCTTTATATAATATCGTACGTCAACGCCCACTAAAGGGGGCGGGATTCAAATATATACAATATCATGTTTTCCACAGACGAACGCATGGGCATTGCTAGACCGTCTTAAAACTCTAAAGATAAATGCTTGGGATGATTATATACAAAATTTAAAAAACATTTTTTTTTGGTAGGGTCATTTTGGGGGCAAAAGGGGGGGGGTGGTAGGGCAGAAATCGGCAGTGATAAAACTCTAATGATAAATGCTTGGGATGATTAAATACAAAATTTAAAAAAAAAATTTTTTTGGTAGGGTCATTTAGGGAACAAAGGAAGAGTTGGGGGGGGGGGGGGGGAGGTAGGGCAGAAATCGGCAGTCATAAAACTCTAAAGATAAATGCTTGGGATGATTATATATAAAATTTAAAAAAAAATTTTTTTTTTGGTAGGGTCACTTAGGGAGCGAAGGGGAAGGAGGGGGTAGGGCAGAGTAGTACCAGGTTTCGTCTCAGCTTCGTCATTAAAGCTTAAAAGTGTTATTTTTAAGGAATGTAGGCTTAAGTAAAACAATTTGTTAAATTTTTATGCTATTTTTGCCTATAAATTTTTTTTGGTAGGGTCATTTTAGGGGGCAAAGGAAGAAGGGGAGGCGGGCTGGGGCAGAAATCGGCAGTCATAAAATTCTAAAGATAAATGCTTGGGATGATTACATACAAAATTTAAAAAAACTTTTTTTTTGTAGGCTCATTTTGGTGGCAAAAGAAGAGGGGGGGGGGGGGGTAGGGCAGAAATCGGCAGTCATAAAACTCTAAAGATATATGCTTGGGATGATTATATACAAAATTTAAGAAAAAAAAAATTTTTTTTTTGGTAGGGTCATTTAGGGGGCAAAGGAAGAGGTGGGGGGGGGGGGTAGGTAGGGCAGAAATCGGCAGTCATAAAACCCTAAAGATAAATGCTTGGGATGATTATATACAAAATTTAAAAAAAAAAAATTTTTTTTTGTAGGGTCATTTAGGGGCCGAAGGGGAAGGAGGGGGTAGGGCATAGTAGTACCAGGTTTCGTCTCAGCTTCGTCATTAAAGCTTAAAAGTGTTATTTTTAAGGCATGTAGGCATAAGTAAAACAATTTGTTAAATTTTTATGCTATTTTTGCCTATAATAACGCCCACTAAAGTGGGCGGGGTCAAAAAATATTTTTATTTTATTTAATGGCTCCAAGTTTAAGGCGTTGGACCGTATTTGACATAAAAATATATCATTTGCTTAACAAAATAACCAAAAAACTTTAAAAATTATGTTGTTTTTTCTGGGTTGGTTTAGTTCTTCTTAGGGGAACTTTTTTCCCTCTTGCCCGATTTAGCCCATCTTCGAACTTAACCTGCTCTAAGTTTTAAAATATATTTATGCCAAATTTCAAGAGTCTAGCTCTTTTCGTTTGGACTGTATCGTGATTTCCACAGACGGACGGACGGACGGACGGACATGCTCAGTTGGTCTTAGATTTCATCACTGATCAAGAATATATATACTTTATGGGGTCTGAGATGGATATTTCGATGCGTTACAAACGGAATGACAAAGTGAATATACCCTCCAAATTCTTTTTTGGAGGGTATAAAAAGGACACTTTACTTCTTGTTTATCTAGGAGGACATCATGTAAAAAATATGACTGTCCTCTTAAAAAAAGGACGAATAGTCACCGTAGGTATACTTGATCTGTTTTTCTTTAATTTTCTTTCGAAACTGCATTTACGTTCACACACGAAACGTCATGGCAAGTTTTTCTTCATTGCTGAACATTCATTTAATATATTACGGATGATAAAACAAAAGAAAATATAAAAACTGACTAGTACCGTGAAGTCTGTAACAGGGAAGGAAAAGGGCTATTTTGATTTTGTACCAATTAAGTAAATAAAATGTACTTTTCATACCATGACGGCACCATTTTCGATTACCAGACGGACAATTAAGCAAACGATGCGTTCCCCTATATGATACTGTTTTCATTCAACAATTTTCAACAACAAAATGAATAATTCTATAAATAATTTTTTTTTAAATGAAATTTTTACATTAAATTGACGTAAAGAAAGTATACAGATTTGATATAAAAAATATTGTTTTACTGATTTTAAGCAGTACGCTTAATTGTAACAAATTTCAATAATCCGAACTACATTTTAGAGAAAAAATCGGATAATTGAAAAAAATTGGTTTTGGTTATTTCCAGTAAAGCGGAGTCGACTGTAAAGCTAAACACTTTTTAGTCGAATTCCCGTGATATTAGTAGCATAGTCCAGTATTTTAAATACAAACCCGTAAAAAGTACATTATTTTTGCATTAAGTACAGTACTATCTCGATAACCCGGACACCATAAATCCTGAGCATGTCCGTATTACTGGAGTGTCCGGACTATAGATGTTAATTTCTTTACCTGCATACATACATAATGCAAAGAATATAAACTAAATCAATTTTATATTTATTTATCAAATTTTTTATTAAAAAGTTTTTTTTTCAACTAGTGCTTATTTCGTGAATGGTAACACTTAGCTCATGTCTGATTTGACAGATAATTAGTTTTATCCTTCCGCTGAACGAATATGGTTGACCATCCAATGCGTTTTCGCTTCGCTAAGTGGGTCTGCGATCGACTTACAGAAGATGCCGATTTTGCCACAAAAATGATCTTTTCAAAATAAGAAAACGTAAAAAAAATAAGAAAACGTAAAAAAAATTATTCCCCAGAAATATTTTTAAATAAGAGAAAAAACATCAATAACAAGTTACAACCAGAGTTATATTTTATAATTGTCAAATAACATCGATGCTGTTGCTGAAAAGAACCACAACAATAACAATATTGCTCAAGATATGAATATCATTACCACTGCTACATCAAGTAAATTTTATCTTAAATCAACATGTAAGTCATAATAGATTTGAGGCTTTAGATGATGTTAATGATAATGATATGTTAATGACGAAAATTAATAAATGATAAAGTACTTGAACCATCACCGATTTGTATACCTAATGTGTAAGATATTAGCTCAATGATAAAAAGTTTTTCGAAATTAATTAATTTTTTATTTAACTTTTAAAAGCAAAAAAGATGGTCAAATAAGAATTATGGTGAAGGATATTGATTCATATATACCACTTAAATAATAAAAACATTGAATTTCATACTTATCAACTAAAACAAGATCGATCTTATAGAATTGTTGTTAAGAATTTGCTTCCTTCAACCCCAATTAATGATATTAAAGATGAAATTGAACGATTTGGACATAAAGTAAGAAATATAATAAATATAAAAAGTAAAATTACTAAAGAAGCTCTTCCAATGTTTTTCATTGATCTAGAACCAAATTCTAATAATAAATGTGTCTATGATATTAAAGCTATAAATATTGCAGTTGTTAATATCGTGCCGCCAAGAAAACCAAGAGATTTTGTTCAATGCTATCGCTGTCAATAATATGGGCATACGAAAACCTATTGTAAGAAATTAGTAAACAGTGTTAAATGTGAATTAGGTCATTTGACTGTAGATTGCACTAAAAATCATGAATCTCCTCCTAGGTGTGTAAACTGTCTTCAAAATCATCCAGCTAGCTATAAAGGCTGCATGGTACATAAACAATTACTAAAAAATAAAATTCAACATAATTCAATGTATCCACGTAATGAGTCAAATTTTAATCACAGAAATGTTAATATTCCTGATGTAAACGCTACAACCAGTCCAAATAATTGCGATTCTTATTCTTCAGTTTTAAAAAATAATCATTCAAGTTCATTTGATAAGTTAGAAAAGCTAATTTTAGATCAAATAGATCTAACCAACAAGTTACTAAATATGATGACAGTTTTAATTGCAAATATATGAAACTAAATTTAAATATTACAATATGGAAAGCTAACGGGCTTTCTAACCATTTATTAGTAGTTGAAATTTTTTTAAAAATACATCACATTGATATTATGCTAGTATCTGAGACACATTTTACCGATCTATTTTGCAAAATAAAAGGATATGAAGCTAACCATCCTAATGACAGAGTACATGCTGGAGCTGCAATATTAATAAAATCATCAATAAAATATGCAATTTTACATGAAATAAGAGAATTATATTTATATTCAAGCTGCCTGTATTAAAGTTAAACCAAATTTAAACGTTATTTCCATCTGCGCCTTGATACTCTGTTAAAACTCAACAATTTGAAATATTTTTTAAACAACTTGGATCAAGATTTTTTGTTGCTGGTGATTTTAATGCTAAACATCCTTGGGTGGGGTCGAGATTAATTAATCTTAAGGGAAGTCAGCTACATAAATGTATAGTAAACAAAAATTATTCTATACTGTCAACGGGAACTCCAACTTATTGACCTACAGATTCAAATAAAATACCTGATCTATTAGACTTTGTTGTTTACTCTGGAATTGCAAGACAGTTATTAAATATTAGAGAATCAGGTTGCAAAACAAAAATTATAAATAATAAAACTGACTTAAAGTCTTTTGTCACTTGGATTGAAAGAAATATTAATCTTAATATTTGATTAAGAACACCAACTGAAATTGAGAATGCAGAGGAATTAAATAATCTAATTCATAATGACGGATTTTTATCAACTCCAAAATTTTCTGATCAAAGAAATGGTAATCAGTTGATTGTAACAAATAAAATAAGAGAGGTATTAAGAAATAAAAGAAGATTTAGAAAATTATGGCCAATTAGTAGAAATCCTTTTGATAAAAAAAATTTTAATAAATCGATTTAAGACCTTAAAATTGCTCTTCATAAAATGAAAAATTAACAAATTGCTAATTTTCTTAACAATTTACATCCTAACAATAAAAATCCTGACTTTTATTTGTGGAAAGCAACAAAATATATAAAGCGTCCAACTAAAAGAAATGTTGCAATAAAAAGATAAAGCAGAAGTGTTTGCCAACCATCTACAGAGTACTTTCCATCCTCATGAATTTATAAATCCTTACGATAATAACATAAATGAATTTATAAACTGTTCTTGTCTCATAGATTGGCCAATCAAGCATATCTCTCCAAATGAAGCAACTATTCAAATTAAAGAATTCAATTGTAAAAAGTCTCCAGGATACAACAATATAGATGTTAAAGTACTTCAAGTTCTCCCAAATAAGTGTATACATACAGTTTTCACAGACGGACGGACACGGCTAGATAGTTGTCAGTATATTGCCAGATCATACAATATTGTAAGATCTAATAATCGCTCTTTAAGGAAATAGTTTTAAGCACTTTTTATCCCCTTCACAAAAAAGTGAAAGGATATATATAGGTTTGTCATTCCGTGTGTAATTTCTTCGATATGCACATGGGACCCCATAAAGTATATATATTCTGGATCCTTATGAATAGCGATGACGATTGAGCGATGTCCGTCTGTCCGTCCCAAGTTTTCTTAAGCCCCCAGAAGAGCTAGAGACTTCGTTCTTGAACCGTTGGATTGGAAATGAACTTAAATAGAGTGCTATTGAAATTCAGAAAAATCCGTAGTATGGTTCCAGAGCTGGGAAGCTTGCACCTATTTCTCGATGCAAAATTTATACCAACTATTTTTTTTAATGTTTGTAAATTAAACCTATTTCTTGCTTTGGGAATCCTCAATGGTCTATTAAAAATTATAAAAATAAATTTTTTTTCCAGGGATGGAAAATTAAAAAATTTTTTTTCGGTCCATTCCGTATTTTGTACTACATGTAGTAACTAAAATTATTAAAAATTTTAAGTTTTTCTTTTACAAAACCTCTTTATACGTTATGAGGATTTGCATTGGCCAAAAAAAATTTTTTAATTCAAATTTTGCTTCCAGGGGTGGGAAATTGCAATTATTTTGTAAGTGAAAGTAGTCAAACAGGTAACTTATGTTGTTTTTTTTTTGCTAACTAAGCCTGTCTTATAAATTAGGAAGAACAAAATTGGTATCAAAAATAAAAATAAAATTTCGAATCCAGGGATGGACCAGGGCAATATTTAATAGTACATGCAAGTGACGAAAATGGTTAAAAATTTGAAATTTTTCTAAAAAAAATTACTTTTTACCTCATGAAGCGTTGCACTGATAAAATTGCGCTTCCAGGGTTGGGAAATTGAATTATTTTTTATACATAAAAGTAACCAAAAAGGCAACTAACGTCGGTTTTTTTACTAATTAAAACAATTTCTTAGTTCAGGTAAACATAATTGGTATCAAAAATTAAAATTTAGATTCCAGAGTTGGATAACTGCAATATTTTGTGGTACATTAAAGTGACCAAAATGGTTACAAATATTAAGTTTTTCTTAAATAAAACTATTTCATGCCTCATGAAGAGTTGCATTGGTAAAAAAATTTAAATTTCGTTTCCAGGGTTGGGATATTGAAATATAGAAAAGTAACCAAATAGGCAATTGACGTTGTTGTTTTTGCTAATTTATTTAATTTTATAATTCAGGAAGAACAAAATTGGTATTAAAATCTTAAAAAATCAAAATTTTGACTCCGGGGTTGAACAAATAATATATTTTATGGTACATGAAAGTGACCAAAAAGTTTAAAAATTAAAATTTTTTTTGTCAAGTAAAACTATGTTACATCTTTTATTTTATTTTATTTGCGATTCGACTATCCCATACTACAAGATTTAAATCTTGTAGTATGGGATAGTAAGGGAATAACAGATTTGAGTTACAATTAAAGTTTTTAATCTACAATATTAAGAGTTCTAATAACACAGAAAATTCTACAAATATAAAATTAATATAAATTTTGATCTATTAATTATAAATTATATAAATGATAAATTCTTGACCTCTTTTTAATTATTATTGTATTCTGATATTTTTAAGCTTAAGGTCTCTTTATTTTAGTTTAATTTTTAATTTCAATATTTCGTCACTCCTTTGTGTGACTTCTTCAGAAAATTAATTATTTTTTTTGGTATGAAAAAATATTTTGTTTGTGAAACAAAATTATTTGTCAACAAAATACAAAAAGATTCAAACAAATTTTAAATAATTTTACAATATATGATGAATAATAATATATTTAAACCTATACATGCATATATGTATATTTAAAAAACATTTATAAAAAACAATTTTTAAATCATATATACATACATACGTATACATACACATATATACACACATACATATATATGCATACATACACATACATAAACATACATACATATATATATATATATATATATATATATATGTAAACACATACACATACATACACACATATACATACATACACATATACCTACATACATGCATATATACATATATATATATATATATATATATATATATATATATATATATATATATATCTATATATATATATACAAATATATATATATATATATATATATATATATATATATACATATGTATATATATATATGTATATGTATATGTATATATATATATATATATATATATATGTATATATATATATATATACATATGTATATATATATGTATATGTATATATATATATATATATATATATATATACATATGTATATATGTATATATGTATATGTATATATATATATATATATATATATATACATATATACAAATATATATATATATATATATATATATATATATATATATATATATGTATATATATATATATATATATATATATATAACATACAAATTAATAATACATATAAATATAAACAAAAACACATATACATATATACTTATAAACATATTATTCAACAACAATCTGGAAGTTACAAACAAATTTAAATACATTTATAAAACATATTAGAACAAAATATTTGAACGTATACATGTATATATATTTTAAATATTGTAAGCAGTTGTTCACTCTATTCATATACATAAATGTATACATACATATGTAGTTTATAAACATACATAAAAAATTTTTTTAACATATACATATATACGTATAAACATATATACATAATTAGCAACAAAATTCAAAATGTTTTATTCAAATTTAAATAAATTATAAACATATACACATATTTTTCAACAAAATTCAAAAAGTTTGAAAAACAAGTTAAAATAAACAACATATTTGAACAGTAACAAACAATAACTATGCCTATCTATCTCTTATGAACTAGATGTCTATAATTTTGAGCTACATTTGCTGTATCTGCCTTAAAATTAATTCTTTTTGTGATTGGTGTATTGATTATGTGTAACATTTCTAACATAAATCTACGTTTATAATTATTTTCTGTGTTTAATATTGAAACATTGTCAAAGTTTGGATAATGATTAAATCTAGAACAATGTGAAGATAATGCAGTGTTTTGTGAATTTATATCTCTATATCTTTGATCAGTTTTATGTCCTGCAATCCTAGTTTTTAATTTTTTCTTTGTTGTACCTATATACCTTATTGCAATCTTCATTGTCATTTCCATTACAAGGTATTTTATAAACTAAATTCGACCTGTCTAATTTATCAACTTTATCTTTTGTCTTAAGCCTGGTACTCTGTTCAAAATTTCGTGCGAAATGCTGTCAGACTTCATACAAAAGTTTCTAGCATGAAATATATGCGGAATAATGTTGCAATAGTAGTACTGTGTTCTTATTGCGAAAAATATGTGAAATGAATTTGGCAGAATGTTCTTTTAAGAAATAAGTTTCTAGCAACATTTCTTTTTAACTGCGAAAGAACATGAGTAGTACTTCTTTCGCATGAAAACATAAGAGTTCTGTGTATATATATAAACAATGTTGCACACATTCAAGCAAAAAAAAGCCATGAAATATATAAAATCGCGTGGTGGGCTACATTAGCTACATGACAAAAGTTTCACATGAAAGAATTAATGTTGCTCAACATTTTCCACAAATTCGAACAGAGTACTAGGCTTTACTAAAAAACTTATTTAATGTATTATAACTTCTTTAAGCTACTGTATATTTTTAGAATCACATATTCCTGATTTACAAATGCGTTCTGATATTCTAGATACATAAGTTAAACACGCATTACTTACTAAAAGAGAAGAATTTCCAATGTTAAAAATGTTAGCAGATGGGGAAGATCTAGTTCAAAATAAAACTGATAGTGAAGAACAAGAAATATCTAGAAATAGGTTAACATCATTTATTGATAATCATATGAATAAAATAAGATTATGAAATAGAGATAAATATATGTTAGACAAAGTACGGGAAACAGAAATATTTTTAAAGAGAAATAGGAATATATTAATTTTAAAAGCTGATAAAGGTAATGTAACAGTAGCTATTGAAAAACATGATTATAATTAAAAAAATTTTTTATGTATGTTTATAAACTACATATGTAAGTTAAACTTATTTTTACTTTAACATTAAAAAACATATATTTTATTTTCTTATTATTTTTGCGGACTTCTTAATTTATTATTAAAAAACTGAGCCTTTTTGTAATTACAATTATTGTCTTAAATACTACTTTCTGTCTTGTGGTCTAATTAGTCAGAATTGGCAAAGTAAATTTGGCAAAAGTTTGGTGGCATGTGCCGGATGTAATTCCACGAAAATTGCACAATCAAAGTCTGCTGGGTTATTGCTTCAATTTGTAAGTGGGCCGGATATTGTTTCGAGTGTTGTTTTTGTTGACACAAAGGTGAAGAATGCCTGCAGTTGCAGTTTTCTTTGTTACAAAGTATTTATGTTTGATTGTAGCATTTCATTAGCTTTTGCAATATTAACTCCTCCCTTCTCAATTGCAAACGTCCCCGATTGCATGGGATTCATGTCTAGAAGAGCGATTTGATTTTTCTTAATTTTTCGTATCTTCCCCTTGAGCTTCTATAGTGCGTACATTAGTGTGGCCGTCAATGCCAGAAATGCTGCTAGGGTAATTGTGTTGAGCGTCAAGCCGATCTTGTTAGTTGTATCGATGTTTGATATTCGCTTTCTATTTATGGTCTCGAGGTCTTTTATCATTTCCAAGGACAGAGTTTCTTCTAGCTGGGTTTTTTTCGTTTCCTGCTGAAGTATTGCAGGTAGTGGCTCGAAATGTACTGTTTCAAGTACGTTGAAAATTTTGCCTTGGACATTGATTGTTGAGTTGTGGTGTTTTATGATGAAAGTACCAATCAGCGGGAGTGGTTGCCCATCTATCTCTATTGTGCCATTGTAATTGTTGAGAAAAAGTATGCCGGGACGAATTTCTTCTGTGTCCGATATATGGTCAGCGTTAGTACGTATACAGTCTGTTAGTTGGCTTTTTAAGAGTTTATTTATACAATTGTTTTCACTTAATTCTATTAAATTATTCTTATTACAAATAGCTTTCTTATTATATTCTTTGCATTCGGATTTAATTCCATAGATTTTTTTATTACATTTCAAGATTCTTTCGTATTCAATTTTATTTATTCTATTGCCTATTTTAACAGATTTTAGTGTTAGTATTTCACATTCTTCGTTTTGAGTTGTAGGTAAAGTTAGAATGTAGATTATCATTGAGCTATTTGCAGCTATGCTTATATCTGTAAATTCCAGTTCTTCCTCAACATTTATATAAGGTATTTTTTCATGTTTTACAATTTTTCTTATCGTTTCTATTTCAATATTAGATAGAATGAATGAATTTACAATGTTGGATTTTTCCGAATGTAGAGCATATTCGATATTTATTAATTCTTCCTTTATCAATTGAATCTGATATTTAGTTTTAAGACTTATTTCTAGCTAATCGTCTATGTTGGCTTTTACAATTTTCATTATTTGATTACTTCTCTCGGTCTATTCATTAATTTTATCTATTAATTGTCTGTTAATAATTATTTGGTTGTCATTCTTTTCGTTTAGTGTTTTTAAGTTTCCGGTTATTAGTTCTAAGTCACGATGGCCGGGATTTCCTGCGATCCATTTCCATGCGGACCCGATAAAATCCAATGGACGTTTTTTCTTTGTTTTGGGGGGAAATCCTTTCAATAAGTGTCCGAATTTGAGATGTTTCGTGCAATAAAAATGGGTACACCTGTTGGGTTGAATTGATATCATTTTTAATAGTAGTCTCTATTTTTGAAGTTAGCTTCGCGTACTCTGATAAGTCAATGAGATGGATAATTTTGAAAGTTCCTTCTTGTACTCTTGCTGTGTCATCTCTTAGTGTAATAAGTTGCGAGTTCGAGTAATCAAATATTTGAAATTCAGTGCTCGCTAGTTGCACGAGTGTTCTGTAAAATCAATATAATAATCTATACTTAGTTTTTTAATATGTTGCATCGAACGCCTATGGCATATTGTTCGGTATGTGTACTTTTTTTCATTCTTTGTTTTCTTAGATTCTAATGCATTTAATTTTCTTTTTGAGTTTCAATATTGTATCGAACGCCTATGGCATATTGTTCGGTATGTGCTTTGTGTAATTTTTTCCATTCTTTGTCTTCTTAGATTCTAATGTGTTTAATTTTCTTTTTGAGTTTCCTACATTTCTTTTTCCCAAACTTCTTAATTCTAGATATTTCTGTTGATAATTTCCTCAAATTTTCTCTATCTTCTTCCTTTATAATGTATAACTGGATTAAAGAGTCTAGGTGATCTTCTATGCTAATTTTCTCGGTTACGTTCATTTTTATTGTATTTCTATTCCTTAGATTTGTTTTCTCAATGTTTTGCTTAATTTCTAATGTGAGTCTTATGAACTATACGTCCGGATTCTGTCAGTACTGTAGTTCCTCTGTCTTCTTTGACTTCTTCTTTCCTGTATCTGGGCGAAAGTTTATTCCCTAGCCTTTTGTTAATTTTTACAAAAACTATATCCTTTGGATTATATGACCGGAATGGTGTCCTCTTCCTATTATGGAATTCTAGGTCTTTACGTTGTTTTTCTATTAGTCTGTTAAGGTTATCTTGTCGTTCCTTCTCTATTTGTTCGGGGTCAGAGCTTACAGTTCGTCCGAAAAATGCCTCGACCGGTTTATTCTTGGTTGTTGAACGAATTGTGTAATTATACCTATGTAGTGATCTGAAAAGCAAATCTTCAAAGTTACTATGGGTATTATCGGTTTTCACACAGCGCATTATCTCGCTGAGTGTGGAATGGAACCTTTCGACTTGTCCGTTTACACTGCTGGTATATGGGGGTGTTTTGTATACCTCTATTCCGTATTGGTTGCGGAACATAAAAGTAATTGGCGCTGAGCTTAAAGATTTCTCATTATCTATTACAATTTGATCAGGAATGCCGAACGATGCTAATAGTTCTTGAAGGGGTAACTTGATATCCTCCGTTGCTCTTGATTTTATAACTTTGGCCTGTGCGTATTTGGAGAATTTGTCTACGGCCGTTAGAACGCTTTTATTATTGGTGTAGTAAATATCGATATGCAGGATATGTCCAGGATGAGTGGGTATAGGCGTGGCTTGAAGAAGGGGTGTAGAAGGGTGTCGATCGTATTTATTTTCTTTACACACTTTGCACTGCTTCACAATATTTGTAATCGTTGCATTCATATGCGGGAAATAAAACTTTTCCAATAGTTGAGCTTTATTTTCGGTTGAGTTCCTATGTGCTATATTATGCTGTTTGATTATTTCGGCTTCTTGGTCTATATCTCTGGTTAGATCCTCCACTTGATTTCGAGTATATCTCACCTTGTATCGGCTGAAATGTTGTGGGTAGATTGCCTGTGTTATACCTAAAACATAGTCGTTGGTAATAATGCCATTCGTTACTGAAGGGTTTAAGTAGCGTTTTAAAATATTAATGAGAGTGTTCTCGGAAAAATCTTGCTCGATTATAATATGCCTGTGATAGGTCGGAAAAACTATTTTAAACTGGTAAGAAGGGAATTCTCCTGTGGAGAGGAATAACTGATTCTTGAAAACGTTAGTTGGGGCGTCAGTGAATTTACTTGAGAGTTGTTTGGAATTTGAGATAATGTGTCTGCCACTAGGTTGGATTTGCCTGGTTTATATTTGAGCTCATAGTTGTGCTCTTCTAGAACTGCTTTCCATCGCTTTAGCTTGCTGTTGCTGTTCTTGTTGCTTAACGCATAAGTCAGTGGCTGATGGTCAGTGAATATCTTTACTGCGACGGATCCGTATAGGCGGACCGTATAGACTATAGCCAACATTTCTTTTTCGTTTGTGGCATAGTTTTCTTCGGTCTTCGAGAGAGTTCGCGATATGAATAGGATGGGTTTTCCCTCCTGTTCTAGCACTGCTCCTATTGCGTAGTTGGATGTGTCAGTTGTTAGGATAAATTCCTTGTTAAAGTCAGGGTATTGTAGCATTACTTCATCCGATGCGAGAGTGTTTTTTATTTTCTTGAAAGCGTCAATTGCCTCTCTGTTTAAAGTTATCTCTTTTTTTGCTGACATTCGTCCTTCCTCCCCTCTCAAAAGCAGGGTAAGGGGCTTTGCTAGTCCAGCGTAGTCCTTGATAAATCGTCTGTAAAATCCAGACATGCCCAAGAACGATCTAAGTTCCTTGGTATGGGGATCTTTTCTATGGCTTTGACTTTTTCTGGGTTCGCCTTTATCCCATCCGATGTTATAATGAATCCCAAAAACTCAACTTCGCTTGAAAAAAATTTGCATTTATCTAACTGAATTTTCACGTTAGCTTGTTCTAATGTATTAAAAATTTATTCTAAATCCCTTGCATGATCCTCCTCAGTTTTGCTAAATATTATGATATCATCAATATACACAAAACAAGTCCTTCCTATATGCATTCTTAGAATATCATCCAGAGCCCGTTGGAAGATGGAAGGGGCATTCTTCAATCCGAAAGGAAGACGAGTGAATTCATACTTCCCGTTGTTGAAGGCTGTTTTTTCGGTATCAGATTCCTTCAGAAGGATCTGATGAAATCCGCTCTTAAGGTCGACAACAGAAAAAACCCTGTTTTGTCCTAGCTGGGAGAGAACTTCATTTATTTCCGGGATTAGGTAACGATCGGCGATAGTGACAGAGTTGAGTTTTCTGTAGTCGATTACTAACCTGTACTGCCTGTTTCCTTCTGAGTCTGGCTTCTTGTTCACGATCCATACCGGTGCATTATATAGAGAACGGGACGGTCGGATTATTCCGTCTTCGAGGAGCTTACTAATTTGTGCTTCGACTTCAGATTTTAAAGACATAGGATAGGGGTAATATATTGTGTAAATTGGAGAGTCTGTATTCGTACGGATTTCTCCTAAAACCCTAGTTGTGTATGTTAATTTTTTGTTTGGGTCAGAGAATAACGTTGGGAATTTTTTTTACTAATGACTTTACTAATTGTTTTTGTTCCGATGTTAGGTTTTCGATTTTGGTTTCTATATTATTTACGTCTTTCGCTAGTTCCTGCTTGATGGGTACCCTAAATTTATTTTCTATAAGCAAGTAATCATTTGCGGTATATATGACTGCTTTAAGTTGTTTCAAACTATCATTACCAACAATAGCGTGAAAGGATTTTAATGTTGGTAAAACGAAAAATGTTAGCTTCTTATCGTTGAGTCCGAAGAGATTAAGTTCGACGTAGTGTGTAATCTTAATTTTTCCTCCTATTGAATTTGCAAAAAATATACTTTCGTTAGGTTTCGGGTTTTTTGTCAGTGAGGGTTGGATAAAATTTTTGTTTGAGCCTGTGTCTATAAGAAATTTTAATGTTCTTCCGTCACTTGCTCTACATTTGAAGCAGGGGAGTGAAGAAGCGGTTAGTCTAAAAAATTTACGTCCACAAATTGATCAGGATCGTTATCAGAATAGTTTTGTTCTTGAGTTTCGTACTCTTGATAATACTCCTGCCAGGGTTGTTCATTGTCGTCTTGGTTTGTATTATAGTTTTCCCTATTGTTTCCGTTGGTTGCTTCCTGGGAGATGTGATTAATTCTCTGGACTTTATTTGGGAATTTATGGTTGAGTTGATAAGATGGTGCCGGTGGTCGCTTCCTTGAGAAAGCGTTGAAATTTGGTCTATTCATATAATCGATACGTCTTGTTTGTTGCGAGTTGTCAACATCCATAGGTGTTGGTTTTGGTAGAGGTTTCGGGCCGAGTGGTCTTGGAGGTTGAAAAATTTTGATATTGCGGAAAGTTTCGTGGGAATATAGAATTATGTGTATTGAAATTCTGTTGGTCCGTTGTGGGTCTATTGAATGTGTATTGCCTAGCTGGGTGATAGTGCATTCCTAGTGGGTCATATGTTTTTTGTGTGTAAAATGGTGGTTTCGCGTGTGTTTGCGGTGGTATGTATGCTGGCGATGTTTGCATTTTTCGGCCTTTGTTTTGGTTATAGGTGTACTGTGACCTATATCCTTGATTTTCCAATTTCATGCATAAGTGCAGAGCTTGTGGTAGATCCGAAGGTTCCTTCATACCTAGGAGTTTCGGAAGGTCCCCGTTAAGTCCTCTGATGAATGTGTCTAAGGCTTTGTTTCTGTAGGTTTGTGTAAGAAGCTGTAAAGCTTCCTGTCAAATTTGCAAACTTGACACTTTGTTTAGTATTAGTGAAAGGTGATTGTAGACTTCTTGATAAAATTGAGGAATGGAACTTCTTCCTTGCACTAGTGATGTAAGTTGGCATTCAAGAGTTGTTATATCGCGTCTATCGGCATAATGGAGATTTAGGCAGTGAGAAATCGCTTGCCAGTCTAAAGGAACGTTATATGATTCAAGAACCATATCAGCATTTCCTGTTATTTTATTCCTGATGGTGCTGAGAATACCATAGTATTTTGGTGTGCCTCTGGTGTTCTCATAAATTTGAAGAACTCGGTCGACGTTTTTCCGCCATGAACTGAATTCTGAGGGGTTTCCTAATCTGATTTCGGTGTTCTGGTCTAATTGTCTCGTCGGTGGCATTAACCGACTATCTGGGTTACTACTAATAAGATTTTCCCGTATTACACTTCAAACAATATTATTAATTAGTATCTCTAAGTCTGGTGCTGCTGCGGGTTGTGATGGTGGAGTGGATGGGGCCCGTACACTAGGTTGCTCTAATATGCTTGGCCTAATTAAGTTGTTAGGACTTAACATTTTGTTAATTCACTGTTTACTTTCCCGAAAGTTTATTATCACTAAATTATTATTTTCGTAAAAAAATTTCTTTTCGTTTTTTCTTAGAGTTTGTTCTTCTTCAAAAGAAAATTTCTGTTTTTTTCCAAAGTTAACTAAGAAAATTTTCATTTATATTTTTGATTTTTAACTAAATTATTATCTTCTTAAAATTTGTTTTATTCGAAGAACTACTTTTATATATTTTTTTGTTTAAAAAATTATTGGTTTTTCACTAAATTATTATTATTTTTTGAATTTGTATAATTTTTCTTTTTTAAATTTCCCTTAACTTTGTTTTCCAAAAAAAAAAAAAAAATTAAGCTCTATCTACTTATTTCTACTGGAGTAAGATTCGCAGTAGTGGTTCTAATTTAAAAAAATTACTTTTGCTTACAATAATATTGCTGCTGCAATCATCCAACGGCGCTGGGGAGTTATCCTGTTTACGTGAGGTTGTTACTGAGGGTCCCCCGATGCGCACTCTTCGTGGGTGTGCGTTTTGGCTTCTTGAGACTGTAACGCTGATATGTGAGTCCTTTGTCGCTTCGTATATCCTTACTCTCTTGCACTTCTTGAGGGCATTACAGTTTACTGCAGATGTGTGACGATTGTAGATACACTGGCACTTCTTAAGGGCCTTAGAACTTGCAGTTGGTTTGAACACTTTTTCCTTTATAAAGGATTAGTGTCACTTTTTCACTGATAAAGGATACGCGAACGCGACTGGCAGTTGGGCGCCATTTAAACTTATTTTTACTTTAACATTAAAAAAAAATATATTTTATTATCTTATTATTTTTGCGGACGAACCGACTTCTTAATTTATTATTAAAAAACTGAGCTTTTTGTAATTACAATTATTGTCTTAAATACTACTTTCTGTCTTGTGGTCTAATTAGTCAGAATTGGCAAAGTAAATTTGGCAAAAGTTTGGTGGCATGTGCCGGATGTAATTCCACGAAAATTGCACAATCAAAGTCTGCTGGGTTATTGCTTCAATTTGTAAGTGGGCCGGATATTGTTTCGAGTGTTGTTTTTGTTGACACAAAGGTGAAGAATGCCTGCAGTTGCAGTTTTCTTTGTTACAAAGTATTTATGTTTGTTTGTAGCATTTCATTAGCTTTTGCAATATTAACTTGTATGTATATATACATTTATATGAATATATACGTTTAAATATTTTGTTCTAATATGTTTTATAAATATATTTAAATTTGTTTGTAACTTCCAGATTTTTGTTGTAAAATATGTTTATAAGTATATATGTATGCATGCACATATGTATGCATGCACATATGTATATATTTATATCATGTCATTATTTTTATATGTTATTTATATACACTATACTGTAATCAATTCTTATGCTTGTTGTAATGTTGATTGAATAGTTTAAATATTGTAAATGTTTAGTTATATACATATGTATGGAAATTTTTAGGTATGTTAATATATTAATTTGTAATTATGTTAGTTATTTATATATATATATATATATATATATATATATATATATATATATATATGTATTCATATGTATGTGTGTGTATGTGCTTATTTGTATGTACATGCATATGTGTTTGTATCTCTCTATGTGTGTTTGTATGTAGTTGTGTATGTTCATGTATGCATACATGTATACGTTCATGTATGTATTGATGTATACATGTATAAATATATACAAGCCTGTATATATGCTTTTGTTTTTATGTTAATATTTTTTAAAACATAGATATATTCGAAAAAATTTTTTTTCATATTTCAAAACCAATTTATACAGAAAATTTTAATTTTCGATTGTTATTCCTGATGATGTCAATAAATTTTTGACGAAATATCGAATAAAATAGAAAAATTATAACGATTTTTAGAAAACGACCTTGAGCTCAATCATTCTAAAATACATATATATGTAAGAAAAGGTCAATAAAAGCAAACAACAATAATAAATTTGCGAAAGGCTAACCATTCCCTTCGGAAAATTGGAGAAATGGTTAAAAGGCCTTACTCGACTATAAAAAAGATAGTAGACAAGTACAACAAGACTAAAAAAATAGCTAATGCACCAAGATGTGGACGCCCTCAAGCACTTTCCGAAGCTGAAAAACGGCCCCTTGTTCGAGAAATAAAAAAAAAATCCTAAAATACCGGCAACAGAATTGACAAAATATCTTAACAGAACCTTTGATAAATGCGTTTGTCCCAATACAGTTCGAAAAATCCTTCATAAAGCTGGTTATAACAGTCGTGTCGCCCGTAAGAAACCGTACATAAGCAAAGTTAATAAGACCAAGCGACTTACATATGCCAAGGAACATCAAAATGAGTCAATGGATTTCTGGAACAGAGTCGTTTTTACGGACGAGAGTAAATTTAATATATATGGCAATGATGGAAGGTGTAGAGTGTGGAGAAAGCCAAATGAGGAATTTAAAAAAAAAAAAATCATGTCCAACATTTAAACATGGAGTTGGGTCAGTGCTAGTGTGGGGATGTATGAGCACAGCTGAAGTTGGAAATTTACATATAGTCGATGGAATAATGGACCATAAGAAATATATAGAGATTTTAAAAACTCACCTCAAGCCTAGCGTGCAAAAAATGGGAATTGCTGAAAACTTTATTTTTAAAAAGGACAACGACCCAAAGCACACGGCGTTCAATACTAAGTTGTGGATTATTATATAAAATTAAAGCTCAATATCAACTCTAATATCAATGTACATAAATTTTCGTACTCGCAGGGGAGAAGTATTACGTCTTTTAAAATCACTGGACCGTTTGATGTTTTTTGTCAAGTAGTTATCAAACATTTTGGCTCACCTTCCTGCACGGGTGCCGTCTACTCCAAAAAACTAAGTAACTTTTCTGATAACCAACTCCTCATTACTTATCAGAATGTTCGTGGACTTAAAACGAAACTTAACAACTTATATTCGCAAAGCTTTAATTTTAATCATCATGTGTATATATTCACTGAAACCTGGCTGAACAATACCTATTTAAACTCTGAAATTTGTTGTGATAATTTTCATATATTTCGTCGTGATAGAATTGCAACCACAACGGGTGGTGGAGTACTAATTGCTATCTCAACCCTATTTCCAATGGAGGAAATTAAAATCGATTTACCTTATAATATTGAATTTATTGTGGCAGTCATAAAGATAAACCATATTAAAGCTTATATAACATGTTCGTACATTCCACCTCATTCTGACTTAAGTATTTACAAACTTCATATTGATGCCATTAAAACTGCGACTTTAAAGCTAAAGCCTACTGATTTAATCTTTGTGTTTGGCGATTTTAATCTACCTAGCATCACATGGAAACTTTCACCTGAACATAGCTTTTATATACCTACCCGTACTGGGGATACGGCTGATGAAATTTTTAATAGTTTATCAGATTTATATTTGCATCAAATTAACGGAACTTTTAATTTTTATGGAAAAATTTTGGACTTGGTATTTGTTAATGAGTCTAAAGAATGCATTGTAAGCCGAGCTTATCCCGTTAGTATGCCTGAGGACCGTTACCATCCCACAATTGAAATAAGCTGCAACATATCTCCTATTTTTCCAGCTAGAAACTCTGTTCATAAAGAAAAAGTTTTCTGTTATCATAGAGCTAATTATAATGATCTTAATAATCATCTGGTAAATACAAATTGGCTTCAATTACTGTCAACTACTAAAGGATCGTCATTTTCAATTGATGTTATGGTTAATTCTTTTTATAAAAATATTTTGGAATATATGGATGAATGTATCCCAAAGTATGTACCACGAAACAATTCTGGCCCACCCTGGATCTCCAAGGAACTTTCCACTCTAAAAAACTTAAATAAATACTTCAAAAAGTTTAAACAATATGGATCAACTTTTTTCTACTCTAAGTATTCAGTTCTTCGTGCAGAATACAATCTTCTGAACACTCAACTTTACAATGATTACATCATTGTCGTTAAGCGCAACCTTGTTCAAGATCCTAAAAAGTTCTTTAAGTTTGTTAATACTAAAAGGAAATCAACTGGCTTTCCTAAGGTCATGAAATTTTTATGCTCTGAGACTAGTGATGATTTGGAAATTTGTAATATGTTTGCTGACTTTTTTGCTTCCACGTACTCTGATGCTGTGTTCGATGCTAATACTATCTACCCTTACAAAATAGCTGCTCATAATAACATACATACATTTAATATCACCACCTCCCATATTTTAAATTGTTTAAAAAGTGTTAAATCGTCACATATTAGTGGTCCTGATGGCATTCCAAGTTGCGTCATAATTAACTGTGCTTCTGCTTTACTGACTCCATTGTCCATAATATTTAATGCATCTATAAATTGTGGTAATTTTCCCGATATTTGGAAAATGTCTTATATTATACCACTATTTAAAGCAGGAAATAAATCTGAAATAACCAATTACAGAGGAATAGCGAAACTGAGTGTACTTCCAAAACTTTTTGAAAAATGTATGGTGGATAGTCTTAATCATCAAATTTCTTCCTTATTATCACCACTTCAACATGGTTTTCGTAAAGGTTTTTTGCTATGACTAATATTCTCCATTTAACAACTTTAGTGAATGCAGCTTTCGCGAAAGGTTATCACACGGATGTCATCTACACTGATTTCAGCAAGGCATTTGACAAAATTAACCATGCGCTGCTTTTAAAGAAATTAGACATAATGGGTTTTAATAATAATTTATTATGCTGGATTAAATCTTATTTGTTAAACAGGACACAATCGGTAAAATTTAACGCTGCAGTTTCAAGGGACATTTCAGTAATCTCTGGTGTTCCGCAGGGGAGTCACCTTGGTCCAATTCTTTTCCTTCTGTTCATCAATGACCTACTAGAAGCAATAAATACTGTAATATATTGATGTATGCGGACGACGTAAAAATATGGTGCGAAATAAAACATCTATCTGATCAACAGTTCTTGCAGAATGATTTAAACAATTTTTATATTTGGTGTAAACTAAACTTAATGCAATTAAACTGGAACAATTGTAATCATATGCAATTTTCAAGATCACACAGCCCTGTTCACAATTATAACCTTGATGGTTATAATTTAAATATGCTTCACGAAGTTATGGATTTGGGAATTTTACTCGATAGTAAACTTAACTTTGTTCAACACATTACTATGACTGTTAATAAATCCCGAAGTATCCTTGCATTCATTAAAAGATGGGCAAAACAGTTTAATGATCCTTATGTCACTAAAACATTGTATATTGCATTAGTTCGGCCAATTTTAGAATATGGTAGCATAATTTGGGATCCTCTGTATAACGTTCATATTGAACGTCTTGAATCCGTTCAAAAACAATTTCTAATTTTCTGCCTAAGAAACGTTTATAGAAATCGGATAGCACTTCCATCATACTCTACGAGATTAGCTGAAATTAATCTTCCAACTTTAAAGAGCCGGAGAACAATGCTCAACACCTCTTTTATGGTAAATCTTTTCAGTGGTAACATCAACTCCGAATTTTTACTGAACAACGTATGTTACAATATTCCTCAACGTTCACTTCGTTCTTTTAACCCACTATATATTGCAGCTTGTCGTACTAACTATGAAATGTCAGATCCTCTTAGAAAACTATGTACTTGCTTTAATGAAATGTATCATTTTATAGATTTTTCGCAGAACCTTTGTATTATCAAACGTAACGTCATATGTTTTTTTAATCATTAACTTTTACTATGTTCTATAAATAGCGCAATATATAATATATATTAATTTAATTTATTTATATACTATTCTGCTTAAATAGTCTGTAAGGAAATTGTCCATAGACTAATTTAAATAAATAAATAAATGAAGAATTGATGTTCAGATACGAGACTGCGGTGTCTGGTAGGGATAATTTTCTTACCCCTGTTGGATCGAGCGAAGATCAAACGATTGTAGAGATAGGAAGGTTGCTTTAAATATATAATTTTATGTAGTAACGTAAGCACACTTACATCCATCAAGCTGTTAAAAGAAATACCGTATAACCGTTTTAAGTAAGGTGATAAATGGTCATATCTTCGAAGACCATACACATACCGAATTATGCTGTTTAACGATTTATTCAATCTATTTTTACTGTTAGAGTCACAGCTGGCAAACAATTCACAACCATATAATAGTAGTGGTATTAAGTACGTTTTTGCAATTAAAATTCTAATGTTAAGAGGAGTATAGTACTGTGTCGGCCATAACGCACGGAGTTTGATAAATGTATTACCCGCTGCAGAATTAATATGATTAAATCAACCTAAGTTGTGATTCATCAGAACACCAAGATTTTTGGTGGAAGAAACAATGTTGATCCTTTGATCGTTTAGTAATATCTCAAAGTCAAACCTCATTGATTTTTTGTGCAGGATGACGCATTTTGACTTCCTAGGGCTAATTTGCAGTTTATTGACTGTGGCCCAACGGTGGACACAATTCAAATCGTCATTGAGTTTGGTAACATTTTCCCTTATTAATTCCAAAGAGCTACTTCTGTAGAGCTGCACATCACCAGCATAAAGATGTATCTCAGAATTGGTTAAGTAATTCGGCAGATCGTTAACATACATTGAGAACAAGAGTGGACCCAAAATAGAACCTTGTGGTTCACCTTTGGGCATCGCTAAGGACGTAGAGTACATGCCATTGAGGACAACTGACTGAGTACAATTACTCAAATAGGAATTAAGCAGATAAGAAGATGTTCTAGAAAAACCAAACAGTTTCCTAAGCTTGTGACCAAGAATAGTGTGATCGACAGTGTCAAAAGCTTTCGAGTGATCCAACAATACCAGAATATGAACATTGCCATTGCCATTGCCAAGGTCCAAGCGAATGTCCTCAAATACGTTAGCTAGAGCCGTAATGCAGCTGTGCTGCGCACGAAGACCAGATTGATAGACACTAAGCAGACTACATTGTTCTAGAAACTCGTTTATCTGCCGGTACATAAGTTTCTCCATAATTTTTGAAAGAAAAGACAATATAGCAATAGATCTGTACTGAAACCCAGATTTAGGTACTGGAACAATCTTAGCTTGTTTCCAATTTGAAGGAAAAATAGACGTGGAAAATATAGTGTTAAAGACATGGATTAGGAAGGGAAGTAATTTTGGTAAGATAATTCTGATGAATCGGGGATCCAGGTTATCATAGCCAGTAGAGTTCGACTTAACAAAAGAAAGGCCCAAAAGAACTTCGGCCTCGTTAACACAGCGAAAATTGAAAACTCTACCATTAGTGATGCTTCCGAAGCTATTCAGATAACTCTCGTCGTATGAGTCGTCACCAGATTGTGAAACTTTAGTAAAGTTCAAGTTAAGTTCATCTGCAGTTGCACTACTTTCAACACATGTATTATCCTTACCAATTCCAATATCACGCATGGTTTGCCACGTTTTTTTACTATCCAGAGCATTCTGGAACCGATCAGCATAATACCGGGATTTGGCTCTCCTGATTTCTCGGTTAACATTTGCCCTCAGCGTACGATATGCTTCCTTTAAGACATGAATCTTAAAACGCTTCCAACGCGAGTAGGCAACATCTCTTTGCACAATTAACGATTTTAACGCAGGAGAAAACCACGGTCTAATATTTGCACGAACAGTTTTAATAATATTAGGTATAGCTGAATTATAGAAGTAGGAAATATTGTTTTCAAGGAATGAAAGCTGATCCTCGGGAGATACCATGCGATATATAGAGTCCCAGCAAATGATATTGAAACTTTCATTAATTAAACCTACTTCCTGTTTTAGCAAGAAAGAAAGAAGAATTACATCTGTGAAGGGTATTTGAGATTCGGCACAGCCGAATATATCACTTTTACTTGTTTTTATATATTTGTGTTGAATTTATGGTATATTGTGTTGATTTTAGGTTTAAATGAAATAATGGAAAAAATTAAAATAACAAATAAATGCCAATTCGAGAAGCTTGTCCAAGAACTTGAAAAGAATCCATCACTAGCCAGAGGATTTCGCAGGGGCATTGCACCTACTAATTTTAAGGAAGAGTGGGAGAGTATTGCTACTGTGCTAAATTCGCTTGGTCCACCAATTAGAAATGGCGATGGATAGCAAAAAGTAAGGTAAATTGTTTGTTTGAAAAATATGTTGTCTAACGAAATTATTTTTATAGATTTGACGGGACTTAAAGTTCAAAGTCAGAAGGAAAATGGCGACAAACAGAGCAGAGTGTAAAGCTACTGGAGGTGGTATATTTAAGCAGGTAATACTGAGCCCCTTAGAGGAAGCTGTGGCTAATCTGCTGCAGTTTGAAAAACAAATAAATCCCGAGGGTATGGTTCAGGGAGTTCCAGATACTGATGTCGGTGTTGATTTTCTCATTTTGGAATCAATGCAATTGGTAAGCCATATTTTTTCAGTAGGTCTACTTTCTTGCGGCACATTAATATTTTACTGTTTACAGGAAAGCGTACCTTCCATCAGTGGCAATGCTGCTGCAGCATCAACAGCACCAAGCCAGAATATTGATAGAATTTTCAAGTTACATAGCATCAATAAAACGTAGCCTAAGGGAAGTTAAAGATATTGAAGCCAAAAGGTTGAAGTGGAGAGAAGCAAACGGGAGGAGGAACGGCACATAGCCGATATGAAAATTAAAAGAATTGAGCTATCAATTAAAGAAAAGGAGCTGCAATTACTAAATAACTCAAGTTGATAAGATGTATTTCTTTTTTATTTTTGTTATGAAATGAATTTTTAGTTTTTTGTTAATTGAATTTTTTATTATTTTTTGTTAATTAGAATTTTAATAAGAATTTTTTTATGAATTTAATTTTTTTTATTTTTTGTTAATAAGAATTTTTGTATTTTGTTATAAACGTTTGTGCCTTATATTCATAAGTATTATGAATAAATATGATTTCGGTATTATGATTAAATATGATTTCGGGCATGTGGCCGCCGCGGCTGGCTCAAATAAAGCCAATTCTACAGATTGATCTCGATGCTGATTTTCATCGCAAAATTTTGTTCAGTGATGAGGCTCATTTTTGGTTGAATGGCTACGTCAACAAGCAAAATTGCCGCATTTGGAGTGAAGAGAATCCACATGAGACCCTTGAGACGCCATTACATCCACAAAAACTGACTGTTTGGTGTGCTCTATGGGCTGGTGGAGTCATTGGGCCATACTTCTTCCGAAATAATGCTGGAGAGTCAGTTACCGTTAATGGAGACCGGTATAGAGCCATGATAACCGACTATTTTGTTCCCGAATTGGATGGCATGAATGTGGATGAGTTGTGGTTCCAACAAGACGGCGCTACATGCGCACGTCACAATCGATTTATTGAAGGAAACATTCGATGAGCGCATAATTTCGCGGAATGGACCTGTCAATTGGCCACCAAGATCGTGTGATTTGACACCATTGGATTATTTTCTTTGGGGATATGTGAAGTCGCTCGTCTACGCCAACAAACCAGAAACGTTAGGGGACTTGGAAGCCAACATTCGTGGCGCTATTGCCAACATACGGCCCCATATGCTCGAAAGAGTCGTTGAAAATTGGACCTGTAGAATTGGCTTTATTCGAGCCAGCCGCGGCGGCCACATGCCCGAAATCATATTTAAACATTAATGGCATAAAATTATCCTTCCAATAAAGCCAAATTGATGGACATTAAAACGATTTTCTTGTGTTTTATTTCAATTCGAAGTTCTATACCTCAATAAAAAACACCCAATATAACACAGGTCAACACGATTTCGGAGGCCCGTGATTTCCTAGTCAATTTGTACATATGATACTGTGCTCCTATGCCTATAAATTTTTTTTGAATTGACTTTATCTCCAGATTTTCCGTTATAAAAAAGAGGATGCTGCATCACATAATTTACATTTACTCAAGAACTAGTCCTTCGATTAAATTAAAAAAGCTATATATACTCGAGAACTAGTTCTTCGATTAAATTTAAAAAACAGAAGGATCGAAATCAAAGTAGCCTGTTGGAAAATTATTATTATTATTATTATTATTATTGATTCATTTAACCTGTAAGGAATAAATTCCAAGATTAAAATATAATTAAAGAGCACTAGCTGCAATGGCCATCAGCTCTGTTGGAAAATTAATAAGGCAGTAATTTATAGATTATTTTGATTCCGATCCTTCTCTTTTTTTTTTTAATTTAATCGAAGAACTAGTTCTCGAGTATATGTAAATTATGTAATACAGTATCCTCGTGTTTTCTATATAGCGGAAAATCTTGAGATACAGAGTCAATTAAAGAAAAAAGTAATGTATAGGTATTTTATTTTGTTGGTCTGTGTAATTTATTACTTTTAATTAAAAAAATGGAAAGATGTATGAATTTTTTAAAATGGAAAGATGTTATTTTTGTGCCACAAAATTTTTAAGTTAAAATAATTTAATAAAAGTCAATTGAAAAGACTGATTTAAAACTATTGGAAGCTGTTTTTTATTTCTTCTCTTCTTTGATATGCCTCAGTACTTTCATGACCATCATTCCCTTCCATGTCGTTTGAGTCATTTTCCGTTTCTTCATTTGTCTTATCCAATCCATATTCAATACAAATGTTGTGAAGTGCAGCACAAACATTTACAATTTTAATAGTTTTTGCTGGTCTGTAGTGAAGTTGACGTGCACCTAGAAGGCAACGAAATTTGTTTTTTAAGACACCTATGGTTCATTCTATTACAATTCGCGCCTTAGAGTGTTTGGAATTGTAAACAGCCTCTGCACTTCCTTCACAAGCCGAACGGTATGGCGTCATAAAATAAGGCTCCAGAGGATAGCCAGCATCACCTGATTAAAAAAAGTTAAAGTAATATACATATATGTAACTTCTAAATTAATATTATAATGTTACCTAAAAGCCACAAATTATGGTCATTTGCGTCATGGCGTGTTTTCAAAATTCGTTTTGCATGACTCACGTTCCAAATTAACGAATCATGGCTAGAGCCTGGATATCGTGCGTCCAAAAATCGAATCCGCATTTTGTGATCACAAATCTATGTTAGTATAAAATAGTTATACATAAATATAAAGAAACTAAAAAAAATTACAATCTTACTATCATTGCATTTAAGCTAAAATATCCTTTGCGGTTGAAGTATAGATACTGCTCTTCTTTTTTTTTTGCCGCTAAAATTTTGTTGTGGGTTCCGTCCACACACCCAATCACACCTGGAAATTGTGTTTTTTTTCGAAAAAATTTAACTTACGCTACATTTATACATGAAAGTATTTTCATGAAATTTCTGTATACGTATTATAAATAAAAATTTTAATGAAAAAGACAACTTTCTTGAAATTTTTTTGTTCGTTTACACAGGAAAGTGAAAGTTCATTTTAAAAATGTCGTCGAAGCGAAAAGTTGCAAAAATTTCTATTCTTCTAGAATTAAAACAATTAGAAATTGAGAGCCAAAATCAAAATAAAGAATGTAAAAGGAAAAAAGCAGTAAATACGCAACGAGCGAATTTTCTTTCTCACTATTTCAGCTTCCATAGCCATTTCCTTTGCAATTTCTTCGTAAGCTTTAGTTTTTAGATCATTTCGCCTGTATGATTTATTATTCATATCCCATAAAATTGGGTAGGAACGATATAAATTAATTAATTTTATTGTGCTTTGATAATTTAATTTTGCCTCCATTTGAATTGTTTTGTAGAGTTGCCAAAATAATCACATACACAAATTTATAAGGCAACAGTTGGAAAAAATTATTATTGTTAATTTTTAATGAGATTATTGTTACAAAAAGACATCAATTGTCTTCTTTATGTATATTTGAAGAAAAATATTTAATTAATTTCATATACATGTATATACAAAATGACTTGGATTTACAGTTATTATTTTAACACAATCCTGTAACTTTATATAAGTCTGTGAAGTGGCAACAGTGTTTACCGCTCTGTAATTTCAGTTTCACAAAGTCTCAAAAAATTGCTTTCTAGAAAAAATCGGGGAAAGCTGAGTGGAAAGTAAAATAAGTTTGAATGTGTTAGTGAAAATTATAGAGCGCACAACAGGCCTATGAGGCCTAAGTGTAATCCAGGACGGATTGGGATGCTTATCGCCCTCTTTTCAACCTAACCTAACCTAACCTAGTGAAAAAATGTGAGTGTATTGCGACTTTCATGTGTAAATGGTAAGTTAGCTTCATTTTTTTCAGCATCCGTCATTTCAAACTTTATCCATTCTGGACAAACTTCCCTCTCCATGACAACCAGAACCTCGGACAAAATTTTGGATACGACTGGCTGTGATAGTCCCAGGTTGAAATCATTTCCAACAATGAGCTGGTACGACCCCTGAGCCAAAAATTCCAATGTCGCTGCCAATTTTATGGTATTTGGAACATATGTTGACCTCGTCCCTTTTTTTAAATGAGGCTCTATTATTTGTGGGACATGTTTAAAAGATGGTATATTTAACTGAAAATAACTTTCAAATCTTAAAAAGGATAAAAAATCCTTTACTTGGGAAATTATTGCTTCAAATTTGTTACTTACTTCTCATCGGGCAAGTTAAAACTACAAGATTTCTGTCTAAGCAGTCTCATTTCCACTATCAATTTTTTTATTTTCCTCGTCACTGGAGTCCGTATCGAGAAGAAAACTAATTTTTATTTTAATGTATGTACAATTTGTTTATTTATTCAAAAACACTTCTACCGAAAATAGTAAACTAAATGAATCAGCTGATATTAGATATGTGTGTTGTATGTATCGATAAATAGTCAACATCATCATAATACTGTTAGGGAATACAAAATTAGTATTGACGTTGTATTATATTGATGTTGCCTCAAAATTGACGACGACGTTGCCGACGCCAAATAGAATAAAGGTGAATAATCCCATAGATGAAGTTTATTGTGGTACAGATGTTGATGTGTATATATCAAAAAGTAGTATTGACAACGACACTATAAAAAATTTAAAACAAATGCTAAATCTTTTTATGTGCAATTTTGTAGTGTCGCTGTTTGACCGAGATAACAATCAGACGTAGCTTTGCAAATTATTTTCTTTATTTTAAATATTTTTGTGTATATTCAGTATACATAGATATAAACATCAATATTGTATTCATAAAAGTAAAAACAAATTTATTTTTGTGACAAAAATAAATAAAAAACAAAATAATTGAGTGCAAGAATGCACATAAAAAGTGCATTCCTAAGGAAGACAACAACTTTGCTAAATAACAATGGTAAAATTAAGTGATGGTAGCGACGACGATATTGAAGTAAACAATAAAACCAAAGCAAATAACAACAATAATGTATCAATTTGGCAATATGTAACAACAAGCAAACGCAAAAGGATTAAATCACCGAAAAAAACAAAAAGAATAGATACATATGATACTCCAAGTACTTCAACCAACAGCAACAAATATTCCATTCTTGATACGCCTGATGTTGAAGAAAGTAATGATCAACCTGCAATACCAAAACCTCCGCCAATTTACATTCCTCATGTAGCTAATATCAATATTATGATTACTAAATTATGTGAAATTATACCAAATACAGACTTTAATTATAAATCATTAAGGGAAGGTCAAGTAAGAAGAAAGAAAAGTCGTTAAGTATATAGAGAGTTCAAGCATTTATTTTCACACTTACCAATTAAAACAAGAGAGATCTTACAGATTAGTAATTAAAGGACTTCATCCTTCGATCCCCAGTGAAGATATTAAAGCGGACATTAGGTCACTCAGTTAAATCTGTAACAAATGTGAAAAGTCGTATAACGAAAGAGCCACTTTCAATGTTTTTTGTAGACTTAGATCCAGACCCAAACAATAAAACAATTTATGATATAAAGTACATAAATCATGCTTTCGTCAAAATTGAACCACCACAAAGAAACAACGACCTGGTACAATGTCATCGGTGTCAACAATTTGGACATACAAAAGCATACTGTAAAAAGGCTTACAAATGTGTTAAGTGCGGCTTGGATCAACTTACAGTAGAGTGTAAGAAACCCGCTGATACTCCACCTCGCTCTACTCATTGCATGTTGGACCACACTGCTAATTACAGAGGTTGTAAAGTTTATCAATACCTAGTGTCTAATAGAAATAAAAGACGGAGTGGCCAAAAAAACTACACCAATTCGAATCATAGTGATTACCCTCAATTAACCGATATTACCAACAGTGAACCCAAAAATAGATTTAAAGTGTCTTTTGCAGATGCCGTCAGAACCTCTAATATAAATGAAAACAGTCGCTTGGACAGACTTAAAAAAATGATGGAAAATTTAATGAATATGATGTCAATGTTAATGGGAAGAATATGCAAATAAATTTAAGGATAGCAATATGGAATTCAAATGGAATGCATAGTCACAAAAATGAAATAGAAATTTTCATTAAAACCAATTAAATTGATATTTTTTTAATCTCAGAAACTCATTTTACTGATAGATCATTTTTCAAAATAAAAGATTACGATTTGGTTATTGCTAATCATCCAGATAATAGAGCTCATGCAGGTGCCGCTATTTTGATAAAATCGAATATTAAATATGAAACACTTTCCTCTATTGAAAAAAATTTTTTGCAAGCTGCTGGTGTAAAAATCAAATGTGATAATAATGAAATAAGTATATTTTCTATTTATTTTCCTCCTAGACATAGTGTAACATGTTCAGAGTATGAAGATTTTTTTAAGCAACTTGGTGCAAAATTTATCGTTGGATTTCAATGCAAAGCATCCCTGGTGGGGTTCACGCTTGATGAATCCAAAGGGAAGGGAATCGTATAAATGCATAGCAAAAAATAAATATTCTGCAGGTGGTCCTACATATTGGCCGAGTGATCCACGGAAGATACCCGACCTTCTAGATTTCTTTATTTTCAAAGGTATATCAATGGCATCTATGGACATAACTGATTATGCTGACTTAAGCTCTGATCACAGTCCTGTGGTTCTTACACTCAACTTAGTTATTCAAACTTTGACAAAGAACCTTAAAGTACTTACATCTAGAACAGACATGCAACTGTTTACATCGTGGATAGAAGAACACATCAATTTAAATATAAAAATTGAAGATGGTAATCATTTGGAGGATCTTATTGAAACATTTACCAATTTAATTCATGTAGCAGCATATATAGCTACCCCTCCACAACAGCAAACTTATGGTAATAATGTGCGTCTATCGGCTGAAATTAGAGAACTTATTGCAAATAGGAGGAGATTAAGGAGGATATATCAAAACAGTAGAATCACACTTGATAAAACTCATTTTAATAGAGCATCCCACAACTCAAAAAGCGCATAAAAGAGTACAAAAACGATTTGTTAAACAATTATTTAAAAAATTTGAATCCGGTTACTAATGACAGCGAGCATAAACTATGGAATGCAACTAAATACTTGAAACGTCCAATAAAAAGAAACATCCCAATAAAAGGGCTAAATGGTGAATGGTGTAGATCAGACATCAGTAAGGCCAATGCTTTTAAGGAACACTTAGAATCAACATTCAACCCATTTATTTTAAACAATCACATTGTAAGCGCTGATATTGAAAACTTTTTAGATGTACCATGTCAAATGGATCGCCCTATTAAACCCATATCTCCAGCCGAAGTAAGAAAATTAATAGATAAGTTGAATAATACCAAAACTCCTGGTTACGATAATATATATTCCAAAGTTCTAAAATCTTTACCGAAAAAAGGAATTGTTTTTCTTACAACAATTTATAATTCTATTTTAAGGCTTAACTATTTTCCGTCCCAATGGAAATATGCAAAGATTATAATGGTACTAAAACCTGGCAAGGCTGAAAATAATGTTGCATCCTATAGACCAATCAGTTTGTTGTCTAGTTTCTCGAAAGTCTTTGAAAGGCTCTTTTTACAAAGGTTAATGCCTCTTTTAGAAAAACAAAATATTATACCTGATCATCAGTTTGAGTTTAGGCATAATCATGGTACTCCAGAACAATGTCATAGGATTATCAATAACATTTGATACGCATTAGAAAAAAAATTGTATTGTTCTGGTGTATTTTTAGATGTTCAACAGGCGTTTGATCGAGTCTGGCATAGTGGACTTTTGTGTAAACTTAAAGAATTAATCCCAGCTCCATTTTATTTGGTGCTTAAAACATATTGTTTGTAAATATAAATGAAAGCTACTCAAATTTCGGTTGCATTAATGCGGGTATTCCTCAAGGTAGTGTTCTGGGACCAGTTTTATATAAAATTTAAACTGCAGATATGCCCACAATGGAAAATATAATTACTGCTAAGTATGCAGACGATACTGCTATATTAGCTTCTAGCGAATCACCGGTATCAGCTTCTGAACTACTTCAAAATCAATTGAACCTTATTCAAGATTGGCTTCAAAAATGGAATATTAAAATTAATAATGCAAAATCAGTTCACGTCACATTTACCCTAAGAAAACATGACTCATCGCCTGTCTATTTGAATGGTGCAATAATACCACGCTGCAACACTGTAAAATAATTAGGACTTCATCTTGATCGAAGACTTACCTGGAAAGAGCATGTCAAAAAGAAGCGTGAGCAACTAAACTTAAAAACAAGAAAAATGTATTGGTTACTAGGCCCAAGATCAAGCCTAAGCTTTGAAAATAAAATTCTGCTGTATAAATACAACAATATAACAATACTTAACCGATATGGACATACAGCATCCAACTTTGGGGCACTACAAGTAACTCTAACGTGCAGATACTGCAGAGATACCAGTCAAAAACTCTCGGACTTTTAACAAATGCACCTTGGTTTATCAGCAACAAAAATATACACAGAGACCTTTGAATTTTAATGGTCAAAGATCATATCAATAACTACAGTGAGAAGTACCTTAATAGACTATGTAACCATCCCAATGTGTTAGCGATAACCCTATTAGATGATAGCCATGAAATACATAGACTAAAAAGGCTACATGTACTTGACCTCCCCTTCCGAAAATCAAAGAAAAAAATGCCAAATATAAAAGCAAAATACCTTTTTTTTTGTTTTAAGATCAAAGGTAAACTTTAATAATAAAGTACTAAAATGGTTCGATAAGTTTACTCCAGAAAAAGTAATTATGGGAGAAACAAATTCAATAGTACCTATTCTGGTGAAAATGTTTCCACATGAACAAACTTGACTTTCAGGCAATAAATAATCAGTACAAAGCACTAGCCGATGTAGTTGAACTTAGATCACACAAAGATTCAAATGTTTCCGATTTTTGGTCTAAAGTATCACAGATGAGAAATGAATTAAATGACTTCATGTTCCTAGATATTTCAAGAACTGCAAGAGGAATTCTGTCTATTTCACATACCTCGGACAACGTCGAACGTGTTTTTTCTTTCAAAAACCTAATTAAAACAAAGGAAAGAAATAAACTACACGTTTCTACTGTTTCAAATTTGATACAAACAAAAGATTTATTGAAGTCAACAAATTCGTGTTGGTTCTATTTTAAAATAACAGAAAATTTATTATCTAAAAATATTTAATAAATAAAATTTGTTAAATAACCTATCTCTAACAAGTCTTAGCTACTTATGTACCTTTATGAATATAATCAATATTTTTATACCCTTCACAAAAAAGTGAAAGGGTACATATAGGTTTGTCATTCCGTGTGTAATTTCTTCGATATCAATATAGGACCCCATAAAGTACATATATTCTGGATCCTTATGAAAAGCTATGACGATTGAGCGACGTCCGTCTGTCTGTACGGTTTTCCCAAGCCCCCAGAAGAGCTAGAGACTTCGTTCTTAGACCGTTGGATTGGAAATGAACTTAAATAGAGTGATATTGAAATTCCCATGTACGGTTCCAGAGCTGGGAAGCTTACACCTATTTCTCGACGAAAAATTTATACCCAAAACCAGTTATTTTTTTTAATGTTTGTAAATTAAACCTATTTCGTGCTTTGGGAAGCCTCAATGGTCTATTAAAAACTAAAAAAAATTAAAACTTTTTTCCAGGGATGGGAAATAAAAAATTTTTTTTTTCGCCCCATTCCGTATTTTGTAGTACATGTAGTAACTAAAATTGTTAAAAATTTCAAGTTTTTCGTTAACAAAACCTCTTTATACGTCTTGAAGATTTGCATTGACCAAAAACAATTGTTTAATTGAAATTTTGCTTCCAGGCATGGGAAATTGCTTTCTTTTTATACGTGAAAATAATCTAACAGGCAACTGATGTTTTTTTTTTTTTTGCTACCTAAAACTGTCTTATAATTTAGGAAGAACGAAATTGGTATCAAAAATTCAAAAGAAAAAAATCAAAATTTCGAATCCAGGGTTGGACAAGTGCAATATTTTGTAGTACATGGAAGTGGCCATTTAGAGTTGCATGTCATTCCGTGTGTAATTTCTTCGATATGCACATGGGACCCCATAATGTATATATATTCTGGATCCTTATGAATAGCGATGACGATTGAGCGATGTGCGTCTGTCCGCGCCAAGTTTTCCCAAGCAACCAGAAAAGCGAAAACTTCGTTCTTGGGCCGTTGGATTGGAAATGAACTTAAATAGAGTGCTATTGAAATTCAGAAAGGTCCGAAATATGGCTCCAGAGCTGGGAAGCTTACACCTATTTCTCGACGCAAAATTTATACCAAAAATCAATTTTTTTTTTAATGTTTGTAAATTAAACCTATTTCTTGCTTTGGGAAGCCTCAATGGAATATTAAAAACTAAAAAAAATAAAAAAAAATTTTCCAGGGATGGGAAATAAAATTATTTTTTCGGCCTATTCCGTATTTTGTAGTACATGTAGTAACTAAAATTGTTAAAAATTTTTGGTTTTTGTTTAACAAAACCTCTTTACACGTCATGAAGATTTTCATTGGCCAAAAAAAATTTATTTAATTATAATTTTGCTTCCAGTAGTAAGAAATTGCATATTTTATTACGTGAAGGTAATCAAAGAGGCAACTGATGTTGTTTTTTTTTTGCTAACTAAGCCTGTCTTATAATTTAGGAAGAACAAAATTGGTATTAAAAATTCAAAACTAAAATTTCGAATCCAGGGATGGACAAGTGTAATATTTAATAGTACATAAAAGTGACCAAAATTTAAAATTTTTCTTAAAAAAAATTACTTTATACGTCATTCAGCGTTTGTCTGATAAACAAAAAATTAAAATTTCGCTTCCAGGGTTGGCAAAATGAAAGTTTATTTTGGTACATGCAATGTTTTGTAGTACATGTTATAACCAAACTAGTTACAAAATTTGAGTTTTTTTTTAAACAAAACTACCTTATACCTCATGAAGACTTGCATTGATAAAAAAATTTTAAAAATCAAAATTTCGCTTCCCGGGTTGGAAAATTTAATTTTTTTTATACATAAAAGTAACCAAAGAGGCAATTGACGTTGTTATTTTTGCCAACTAAAACTATTTTATATTTTAGGAAGAACAAAATTGGTATAAAAAATTTCCAAAACAAATCAAAGTTTCGAATCCAGGGTTAGACAAGTGCAATATTTTATAGTTTATGAAGGTGACCAACATGGTTGAAAATTGTAAATTTTTCTTAAGTAATACTACTTTATACCTCATGAAAAGTTGCATTGGTTAAAAATAAAACAAACAAAAAATTAAAATTTTACTTCCGGGGTTGGGAAGTTTAAAGTTTTTTTGGTACATGCAATATATTGTAGTACATGAAAGTGGCCAAAATGGTTGCAAATGTTATGTTTTTCTTAAATAAAACGACTTTATACCTAATGAAGACTAGGATTGGTTAAAAAAAATAAAATTTCGCTTCCAGGGATGAGAAATTAATTTTTTTTTATACTTAAAAGTAGCCAAAAAGGCAACTAACGTCGGTTTTTACTAATTAAAACTATTTTTTAGTTCAGAAAAAAATATTGACCAAAAAGGTTAAAAATATTAAGTTTTTCTTAAATAAAACATTTTTCTGCCTAATTAAGAGTTGCATTGGTAAAAAATTTAAATTTTGTTTCCAGGGTTGGGAAATAGAAATAAAGAAAAGTAACCAAATAGGCAATTGACGTTGTTGTTTTTGCTAATTCAAACTATATTATAATTCAGGAAGAACAAAATTGCTATTAAAATCTTAAAAAATCAAAATTTCAACTCCAGGGTTGAACAAATAAAATATTTTATGGTACGTGAAAGGGACCAAAAAGTTTAAAAATTAAAATTTTTTGTCAAATAAAACTATGTTACATCTTTTAATTAAACCTACTTCCTGTTTTAGCAAGAAAGAAAGAAGAATTACATCTGTGAAGGGTATTTAATATTCGGCACAGCCGAATGTAGCACTTTTACTTGTTCTTTTTCACTTTTACTTTGTTGCTTTTTTTATTGTTATTTCCTTTAATGTAAAATTGACCAAACTTTGAAGTCGTTTCAGAAGGTATAATTTTGAATTATTTTCATTATCCGGCGTAAATTTATAATTTTCAAAAGTTTGAATGTGACATTGAAGTTTGTTTCTATTGTTTGTGCTTTCAACAAAAGTAATTCGTTTTAAATTCTTGATATTTTTAATTTTTCCGAAAACAATTTGTAATTCCTTAATATCGTACAACTTCCAATCCGATCCCAACTTTTTTACTACTCCAAACTGAGAATAATATTCTATATATTCTTCTGGGGTTGTAATAATCGGATGACGCCATAGTTCCTTTTCCACACGTCCAAAAACCCGGTCAGCAGGCAAGAAGCTGTGCCCTCTGACAGGAAAAACTAGTTGTATTTGTTTAAGGTTTTCTGGTGATAGCTGTGGGAGCCAGAACAAAAGTACATGCACAATTTTTGAATTTTTATTCTGGCCCCTACAGCCATCACAAAACAACCTGATACAATTAATCCTTTCAAAATCATGAGTTTTTAAAAAATTTAGCAAAGCAGAACCAATTTCTGTAGCGCCTCTGTTTGCCTCTAATTCTGTCCAAGTATAAAATAAAGGATTCCTGGAATCATTTCCACAATACAAAAAATATAACAGCTAATCTGGCTGCTGTAAAATGCTTCTTGAATCGAAGTGCGAGGGAGCGGCTGAACTTGCTGAAGGTCAAATCAGAAAGTTAATGTGTCTTCTTGTTTTATTTTCATTAAAGCCTAGTACCTACTCTGTTTGAATTTGTGGAATATGTTGCGCAACATCAGTTATTTCAGTTTCAGTTTTTTTCTTTTTTAATTGAAATTATTTTTTCCATTTTCTATGAGAAAATTTTTAGTTTCAAAAAATTTCGGTACGAAATAAATAACATTCATATTATTTCACATGTTTTTCATAATTAAAACAGAGTACTCGTTTAGCAACATTTTTCCACAAATATTTCGATTGAATATTTTTTGTATGGGTTCTGTCAGAATTTCTCATGAAATTTTAAACAGAGTACTAGGTCATAGAATGTTTTTAATCGTCTGCTATGGATTCTTTTTCAGTCATAAATTGAACTTTTTAATTATCTTCTACTGTTTTATACCCTTCACAAAAAGTGAAAGGATATATATAGGTTTGTCATTCCGTGTGTAATTTCTTCGATATGCACATGGGACCCCATAAAGTATATATATTCTGGATCCTTATGAATAGCAATGATGATTGAGCGATGACCGTATGTCCGTCCGTCTGTGCGGTTTTCCCAAGCCCCCAGAAGAGCTAGAGACTTCGTTCTTGGACCGTTGGATTGGAAATGAACTTAAATAGAGTGCCATTGAAATTCAGAAAGATCCGAAGTATGGTTCCAGAGCTGGGAAGCTTACACCTATTTCTCGATGCAAAATTTATACCAAAAATCAATTATTTTTTTAATGCTTGTAAATTAAACCTATTTTATGGTTTGGGGAGCCTCAATGGTCCATTAAAAACTAATAAAATAAAAATTTTTTTCCAGGGATGGGAAATTAAAAATTTTTTTTCGGCCTATTCCGTATTTACATGTAAATAATGTAGTAACTAAAATTGTTAAAATTTTCAAGTTTTTCTTTAACAAAACCACTTTATACGTCATGAAGATTTGCATTGGTCAAAAATAAATAAAATTTTTAAATTCAAATTTTGCTTCCAGGGGTGAGAAATTGAATTTTTTTTATACATGAAAGTAATCAAACAGGCAACTAATGTTGTTTTTTTATGTTTTTTGCTAGCTTAAACTGTCTTATAAGTTAGGAAGCACAAAATTGGTATCAAAAATTCAAAAATAAAATATCGAATCCAGGGATGGACAAGTGCAATATTTTATGGTACATGAATGTTACCAATATGGTAACAAATTTGAAATTTTTCTCAAATAAAACTACTTTATACCTCAAGAAGCGTTGGTATCAAAAATAAAAAAAATAAAAAATTTTGATTCCAGAGTTGGATAACTGCAATATTTTGTGGTACCTAAAAATTACCTAAATGGTTACAAATATTAAGTTTTTATTAAATAAAACTATTTCATGCCTCATTAAGAGTTCCATTGGTAAAAAAATTGAAATTTCGTTTCCAGGGTTGGGAAATTGAAATATTTATTCTGCATAAAAGTAACCAAAAAGGCAATTGACGTTGTTTCTTTTTGCTAATTAAAGCTGTTTTATAGTTCAGGAAGAACAAAATTGGTATCAAAATATTGAAAAATCAAAATTTCAACTCCAGGGTTGGACAAATGAAATATTTTATGGTACATGAAAAAAAGTTAAAAATTTTAATTTTTTTGTCAAGTAAAACTATGTTACACCTCACTAAGAATTGCATTGGCAAAAAATAAAAATTCGCCTCCAGAGTTGGAAAATCTAAATATTTTTGGTACATAAAAGTACGTATATAAACTACAAATTTTGTGTTTTTAGTGAATTAAACCTGTTTTATATATGTATATCAGAAAAAATTAAATTAGTATTAAAAATTAAAAATTCGGTTCCAGGGTTGGAAAATCGACATTTTCTGATTCATAAAAGCAGCCATTTTATTATTTGCTATTTTTGATTCTTATGATGAATTATACTACTTTATACATATCAGAAAGAAGGAAACTGACATTAAAAACCATCAAAATCTAAAAGAGGATTCTATGGTTGCACAATTACAACTTTTTGGGGTACATGAAACGGATTTTTTGTTTTGTTTGTAAATTAAATATATATAATATTTTTGAAAGACGTTCATAGGTATTAGATATAAGAAAAGCCAAACATTTAGCTTCCTAGCCGAAAAATTTAAACGCTTTCTTAAATATAAAAGTAACCGATAACTTCATTTTGATTTTTTAATTAAACCTACTTTCTGTTTTGGATAGAAAGACAGAAAGAAGAATTACATCTGTGAAGGGTATTTAAGATTCGGCAAAGCCGAATATAGCACTTTTACTTGTTTTTAATTATTTTTTAATTAAAGCCACTTTCTGTTTTAGCAAGAGAGAAAGAAAGAAGAATTACATCTGTGAAGGGTATTAAGATTCGGCACAGCCGAATATAGCTCTTTTACTTGTTTATGTTATATTTTATTGTATACTGGATTTTTATACACATTTTTGTTATGTTTCTGTATTTATTAATAAATATTAAAAAAATGGTACCGTCATGGTCTAAAAAGTACATTTTGTTTTCATAGTTGGTACAAAATCAAGAAAGCCATTTTCCTTCCTTAAAGGAACTCTGTCCCACCAAGTTAAACAATTTAAATTTACTTAGTAAATATTTGGAGGGTATTTAATATTCGACCCGGTCGAATATAACGTTTTTACTTGTTTTTATTTTATTGTTGTTCTTCATTGTATAAAAGCAAGTGGAAAGCAACACTTTCGTAAGGTTTGGTCGTAAACGTTGACGACAGCGATCATCAGTAAAGATTTTGTTTTTGTTTAGCGTCTGATATCACTTTGTATGTATTTGTTTTTACATCAAAAAATATTGAATAAAAATTGGTTTTTCTTTCAATGTATTAGTGTTTACTCTTCCATAAGGAACTTTTGGTCGCCCTTGGTCTAAAGCAGACATAGGCATTGTGGGTGAACGCGCTTCACATGTATATAAATTCGCTCTTGAGAGTCACACGTATTTGTAACTACTCACAAAAATTGTGATTCATAATTCAGTCTATCACAAGCTTCCAACAAAGACGGTTGATTTGGGCGCTTGTTGAAAAAAGTTATTTAAGGGTGGGGATAATGCTCGTTTGTTTGCAAAATTTCTCTCACAGACAAATTCAAAATGATGATTTGTTTGTGCCTATGTCTGGTCTAAAGTATTAAACTTGGAGCCATAAAATCAATTTCTGGACTTCGCCCTCTTAAGTGGGTTTTGACGTAAGATATTATATGCCATAATTATGTAAATATTGAAAAAATATTAGTACTCAAGCCTACATTCCTTAGAAACAACACTGCAGCGGGTCAGAACATTTATTTTTTATTTATTATACCACATATTCTAGGTGTAGACGATGTGGGTATCTAATAAAGAGCTACATGATCTACCTTTATGAGGTAGATGATGTAGCTCTTGAACATATGAGCATGCTCGTATGTTCATCATAAAATTCCTATGTTCGGACACAATGTTACTTACTGACCACATGTTTGATTGAAATGCGACGCAGCCCTGCCAACATTTTCTATCGCGGAAGTGGCGCTAAGAAGTTGAACCTCATCGTCTGCGATACCATTTTCTCATCGTAGAAGCGTCTTCCGTATTGAGAAGTTGTACCCCCCGGAAGTAACTTCAAGAAGTCCCTTCTGCGTTACTTCAAGAAGTCACTTCTTCGTTACTTCAAGAAGTCACTTCTTCGTTTCTTCAAGAAGTCACTTCAGCGTTACTTCAAGAAGTCACTTCCGGTGACTTTGTTGTATTTATTAAATGTAATTTATTAAGTTCACTCATATTGACTATGGGATAATTATCAAAATAACAAATAATTAACAATTATGTAAAAACTACAACAATAACAAAACAAAGTCACACTTTACCACTGCCCGACCACAGCAAAAGACCAGAAAACTAATCTCGATAATGTTGAAAACTTCTTTTTTGGATTATTTTAATTTTTTTAATTTTATTTCGCTGTCACTGCGACCTTCCCAGAAGTGCATAGTGTTGTTTTTGTTTATTACATCCATAACGGCACATGTCATTTTCGCTGGTGTTGTATACAACAAACTATCTTCCAAACGTCAAAAGACGACTGCAATGTAAGTTGTTATTGTGAAATTCAAACTATCTTCCAATTAACGTCTGGAAGTGAGTAAGACGTAACGCCTTTGACGATGGACGATGAAAGAAACTTCCAAATGTTGGAAGGGAGTAAGCAAAAGTTTGTTCATACCATCAACCCATGAGCTCTGTTTCTTATTAATTGAAAATGTTTTTGTGCTCATGAGCATGTGTCTGTGTTCGTTGGTATATGGTTGTGTTCGACCTAAGAATTTTAAAAGTTATTGCATTTGAATTAATTTTTGGAGTTATATTCTGTTCTTTGAATTTCATTGATGCGCATATATTCCGCCTGCCATGAAAAAAGTGAAGAGAATGTTTTTGTTTTATTAAAAGAAAAAAATTATTTTACCGTATTTATCTTTGATTCTTCGAACATGTCATCGGGTTTGTATTTGCTCATAGTTATTATAACTATGTTCATGATCATAAACACACACGCTAGTTTATTTTCATGTTCAGGTATATGTAGCTGTACGCTAGTGTTTATAGTTAATACATGTTTACCTATCATTCAATACAATGGACAGAATCGAGTATGATACAAAAAAACAAGCCGATCATCTTCAAACCTGCTTTTTCTTATGTTCATACAGCTCTTTAGTATCTAATATGGCATTCTATTGGTAACCAAATTTTTTAAATATATTAACCCATTGCTAGTGATATACAATTTTTAATTTTTTTTATCGAACTTTTAACTCAAAAATACAATTATTTTAATTTGTACAAAATGCAACCAAAATTAAACTTGTATGTAGTTTTATAGAAAACTTTCCAAGCTTTACTTTGGTATATACTTGATAGCCATTAGTCGTAAAACACATGAGCTATAACACTTTCGAATGAATATACATAAATACATATATTATAAATATATTAAATTAACTCATGCAGTCAATTTTAACATCTTAAAACCGCTTATACCTATTAAAAATGCTTTAAAATTCTTTCGATATATCGGGTGGACCATCTATCGGTTTAAATTTGAGCCAACGGATATTTCGATTCTGGCAATACTTATGTATGTATGTATGTCATTATAGTCTGTCACAAAATTCAGTACATTACATCTATTGTGTAAAACTTTTAATGGCCGTTTAATTAGCCGAAATGGTCATGACAATTGGTTGCCAAGAAGCTGTGATTTGGCACCGTTGGACGATTTTCAGTCGGGCGCCGACAAACCAGATGTAATTGAATATTTGAAGGCCAAGATTCTTGATGCCATTGCCGAGACGCGACCTCATAAGCTCGAAAACAATTTCGATCGAATGGAGTACTGTGAGGACACCCGCAGCATTCATATAAAAGGAATAATATTCCATCTCTAACCGGAACAAGTAGTTCACAACCAAAAAAAATTAAATATGCAAAATTTCAAACCGCTTTTGTTTTATTGCATTTTTATACCCTCCAAAAAGGAATATGTGGGGGTATATTCACTTTATCATCCCGTTTGTAACGCAGCGAAATATGCACTAAGATCCCATAAAGTATATATATTCTTGATCAGTGATGAAATCTAAGACGATCTGAGCATGTCAGTCCGTCTGTGGAAATCACGATTCAGTCCAAAAGAAAAGAGCCAGACTCTTTGGTATAAATATATCTTGAAGGATAGCACAAGTTAAGTTCGGAAATGGGCTAAATCGGCCAAGAAGGAAAAAAGTTCCCCTAACAAGAACTATGCCAACCTCTGAAAAATAACATAATTTTTAAAGTTTTTTGGTAATTTTGTTAAGCAAATGGGATATTTTTATGTCAAAGAAGGTCTAACGCATTAAACTTGGGGCCGTAAAATAAAATAAATAATATTTGCAGCCCGCTCCCTTTATTGGGCGTTATTGTATGCAAAAATAGTGTAAAAATTTAACAAATCGTTTTACTTAAGCCTACATTCCTTAAAAATAATATTTTTAAGCTTCAATGACGAAGCTGAGACGTAACCTGGTACTACTCTGCCCAATCCCCTCCTCCCCATAAATAACCCTATATAAAAATTTATAATTTTTTATTTAATTCTCCCAAACATTTCTTTTTAGAGTTATATGACAAAGGTGAAATGTCTCGCCCACAGCCCTTGCCAGAGCGACCCCGACAAAATACAGTTGTAGTGCCCTCCAAAAAGAATTGGACTCCATAAAGTATATACATATATTCGTGATCAGTAATGAAGTCTGACACGATCTGGCAATGTACATACATTCGTCTGTGGAAAACAGACGAATGTATGGATATCAACTATTCATGTAGGAATATCAACTATTTAACCGTTAATTCGTTAATAACATTGTTGATAGTTGATATTCCTACTAACTAGCACCACTTGCAAAAGTGGAAAAATTGAACAAAGAACGCTGATGAGATGGCGTAGCGACCTCGAAATTAATACTGATCCGTTCTGCTGGTTGGATGATTATTGAAAATATTCTTAATATTCCAATCTTAATATAAAATAATAAATAGAATTTTGAACAAATTCATTTATTAATAAAATAATAAAAAATCATTTGCAGTCATGCAGATTCGAACTTAAGCCCTTTGAAAAGATTCACAATTTACATAAGAAAGTTCGACTAATAAAAATTCATACATAATTTAAAACATTGCGGGGGCACTCGCACTTGTTCATTGTAAATTGACAACTAAATTCAATTACTTGAACATAAATAACAAAGAAGCTTTAGCTATCAGCAGCCGATGGCTCTGGAAAAAGCGAAAGAGATACATGGAATATTGGGATACAGGGTTGGGGAATTTCGTACTAACCAAAGAGGTAATAACTTAAATATATGAATGTGGGAACTTCTCATATTCAATTTTCGTTAATAACATTTGTTAAATAGTTGATATTCCCACTAACTAGCACCACTTGAAACAGTGGAAAAATTGAACAAAGAACGCTGATGAGATGGCGTAGCGGCCTGGAAATCAGTACCAGAGAGCTGTGGCGAGCCTGTACACTCGCGGGTGCACTTGCTGTTTACTATGTCATTTCAACACCCGAATACTAACAACACCCGCTCAAACAGATGCGTTGTTTTTTTCCACTCGTCTTTCGTATGCAGCGAGCCTAACGAATGAAAATAAACAGAGTAATTTTCTTACTTGTATATTTGTTGAGTTGATTATAAGTAAGAGCACAGACAAAATAACTACAACATCGCACCCATTCAGAGCAGAGTATTGTGTTTTTTTCTGTTTTGATATTCGATACGTCTTTGTATTCCACTTGAACGACAATCATACTACAAACAATTTGTAACAACAACATTCGCAGCTTTAACATTAAATATATTTGGGTATTTAATTTTCAAAAGCGGCGGCTGCCACACTTAATGTTTTTTCATACTTTTGACGATATTAGGCGTTTTGATGATTAAGTGGTGTTTCATTATTTATGCACTTCTTATATGTATGCTTATGATTTTTTATGAATCTTTAGGATATGGATATGAAATAGTAATACTTTTTAGAAGAGATCCACAAAAAAGAGATTTCTGAAAATTCGTACTTTAAAGGTTAAAAAGGGCAAAAATGGGTAAAATCGGTAACTCTAAAATAAATGTTGGTACTTTTTGAATAATTGGGTTAAATTAATCTCTATTTTCTTAATACTTTTACAGAAAAATATTTTTTATATTCATTGAATCCTTTAAAATTTAATGTTGTAAATGCCAGTCCATTAGTTAAACATATATATATGTATATATATATATATATATATATATATATATATATATATATATATATATATATATATAAATACTTTTGTAGATATAATGGGACAAAAAATGTACTTAAGCACCAAAATTGCGCATAATGTGGTACTTTTTGAAACAAGATAGTGGCTTAACGAGCTTTCTTTCTTAATAATATCATTTATATACCTCTGAAGCAAAGTGTCGGATTTTAAAGAAATAAAAAACACAGATAGACTAAGGGCAGATACGTGAAATGGTTAGTTTAGCGAAGTATTTTAATAAAATTTTGAAGACAGAAGACATTCATGTCTCTCAGAAAAATACCCTCAGATTTTTATGAAATTTATAACACAGACAGAAGTAATGCTGAAAACTGAAATGCCTGGTGTATTTTTGAAAATAACTGCAAGGGGCGGGACAACGAGGGACATTTGTGTCACTCTGAAACCTAGCGTCGTTTTTGAATGAAACTTAAAAGACAGTTAGGTGTGGAGCTGATAAGTGAAATAATTGTTATATTTTTGGAAAATTAGTACCAGAGGCGTACATTGAATTATATATATGTCATTCTAAAAGATAGCATCGGGTCTAAATAATATATGGAACGCAGATAGCTGTAAGACTGATACGTGAAATTGTCGGCGATTTTTTCGAAAATAAGACCTGTGGCGGGCAAAGGGTACCAATTATGTCCTTCTAAAACATAGCAATGGATTTGAAGCAAATTTGAAACAGATAACGGTAATTTTTTTATACAAGGACCGGACTTTACAAATTGAAAATCGAACTTTACAAATCGAAAATCGGACTTTACTACTCCAATAACAAACTCTTTATATATATATATATATATATATATATATATACATATATATATATATATATATATATATATATATATATATACATATATACATATATATATATATATATATATATATATATATATATACATATATATATATATATATATATATATATATAAACGAATTATTTCCAATGTGTGCAAACTAAAAATAAATAAAAAAACTCTTCACGAAAAAATCAATTTATTATCAAAGAAACATTCTTTCCGTCTTAAAAAAATTAAAAGTACATATTGACATATATTATTTAATAATATAAACATACATTCAGTACAAAATTAAAAAGATTATTTCAAACTTAAGAAATATAATAACTAAGAAGAAACAATAACTTTCATAAATTCGAGCTTAAAAATTTAATTTCAGGCTAACGAAAACACCAAATTTAATGCTAGTGCATAATAGTTTTTTTAAAATAATAAAAACGAATTCATTTCTAGCTTATTACATGCACAAATTATGGGCATGAAGTAAAAGGAACGCTTAACATCAATATTCAGATAGACATATTTTTTTAGAAGTTAAACTGGAAAAGTAAAAATTTTAATACAACTTCTGATTTTCTCAAACTATTTATTTCGTATTTTTTGCAATTATCTACTTTTTCATTTTCAGTAACTATATGCAATTTTTGATTACCAGACAAAAAGTTAGAGGACAGTGTTGCCTAGTTATATAATGTACTGTGTACCGTTACTTACATTACCTGGTAATTATTATATAAAGATTGAATTTTGATTCTTTATCTACATGCTATATATTAAAATTGCTATTATTTTGTGGAAATTTCTTTAAAATCGAATTTAAAAACAATAAACTGTCCAATGACTTCGGTTCCAATCTGCTTCGCTTTTCTGTAAGAATATTACCCGCTAAAGAAAAGACACGTTCCGATGAAGCACTGCTTGCCGGTATTGAGTGTACGTGCATAGCAAATTTGCATAAACGAGGATAATATTTTTCATTATTGCGCCACCACAGCATTAAGTCAAAGTCATCAGTCATATTAACCATTTCTCTACTGTAATTTTCTACTTCATCATGAATGGATTCTTGCGATGTATTTGAAGAATTATTTATCCAGTTTGAGAAAAAGAATTGATTATCGTTGGTATTAGAAAATATTTTTGCACTGTTTGGAGTATTTGGATCGCACACAAGAGATTGACTATTTGGCGAAGATATTTGTGCTTCAGTAACTCTGATATACGGAGTTGTGGATGAGTCCTTACTTTCGAAGGAAGTTTGGGTCGAAAAGCAGTCACCAAAATTAGTAATTTGGGAAACACACAACTCTTTTAAATTATTGACTTCATTTGGTTGCTTGTTTACAGCTGGTGGAAATAAAAAGAATGCTACTCGATGCCAAAGTGATAAGTTAGGTACCCAAAAAAGATCTGAGTATTTTATTATTTTTTCTTTTAATGCTGAAATGGCAGGAATATCATTCTCACTTGGGGCACACATACATTTAATTTTGTAAATTGAAGGTAAAACGAGGTATAGTGACGGTGAGCTACAAACTTGTAGTGTTTTAAAAATAGTTTCAAAATCTTTGCAAAGTTCAATTAAGGCTGTCAACGTTGATATATTTAAGTTAAAAATTCTTTTATTCTCTCCAGTTTCTGCAAGAATTTTATTTACATCATCCCAATTGTCTGTTATTAATTTAAGCATTGAATAGTTTGAATTCCAACGCGTTGGGCATGAGTTTTTTAAAGATGTTGACAATTTGTGTTGCAAGTTTGCTTTCTTAAAGTATTTAACAACTTTCTTACAGGTTTGCAATGTTTCCGGTAGCTCAATTGTCTAATTGTCAATTGCTAACAAATGGCAGCTACAGCTTAGGCGTGTTTTATCTTTCAATGCCTTTACAATATTCGACCCGCGGTCAGTAACAAACTTAATGTTATTAATATCATCAACACCGAACTGATTAAGTAAAGTCTTCAGCTTAATCAATATACTGTCACCGGTAGACTTTTCGAAATCCATCGATTTCAGCCCCAGCGTAATATCAAACATCTCAAAGTTTTGTTGAAAGTGTAAAGTTGCTCCTAAAAAGTTTCTACTTACATAGCGATCCGACCACATATCAATTGTTACCGATGCACCTCCACTTTTCACAATTTCCTTAACTTTATCACTAAAAGAACCTCTCCTTTCATCTGCTGTTTTTTGTACTTTGCGAGAAATTGTTGTAGCGTCAGGCAGCAAATCGTTCACATCAACATATTCTCCATAGCGTGCGCCGATCGTTATGAAAAACTTTGCAAGTTTTTTAAAACCTGTTCCACTTACAGATGAAAAAGGACGACAATATTCAATAATCCATTCTGCACAGGCATCAATGGCTAACTGACGGTCATTAGCTGTAACGGTTTTCACTACCTTTGAGCTTTTTAAATTTTTGCAGCACTTGTGGCGGACTAAGTTTGATGTTTGATTATTGTAATATTTAAGAACCTTATGGCAATTGCGACAATGGGTCCAACCTTCTAACAAGGTACCGTCTTCCTTTAGTATTTCGGCCAAAATATTCCAAATGAAGCTTTTCCCTTTATGTTTCGAAGAAAGGGTATATATTCCACTTGCAATTTTTTCTGCCACAAGATCATTGTCTGTCGCCATGATATATAAATTAAACCACCTGCTACCACGAAACCTGATGAACTAAATTTACACTATTAAAAAGATTTCCTTAAAGAAAAAAACTCAAATTGCAGTAGATATTTACCGTTATTAAAGATTGTTTAAAAAGAGGCTGAGAACAGTGTTAACACCAGGGCTGCCAGAAATTTTCAGCAAAAAATTTTAATTTCACCAAAAAGTCCTATTTTTGTAAAAAAAATCTTATATTTGAAAAAAGGAATATATAACCGGCTTCAAAAAGAATTTGGTTATCAATTTGAAATGTATGTTGCCTTTTTATGTTTATTGCCGCATATCTCCGATATTTATGACCCGAATTGCAAAATTCGTTCTACTCCTTAAAAAGGTGTGCTAACAGATCCTACATGTAAAAAAATTTTGAAATCCGATGGACATGTTTCCATCCAATATATAAATGTTAAAATATCTCCGGTAATTATCAATCGATTCTCAAAATTCTTTCACTATATGCTGACAGATCGCACATTAGAAGAAAATGTAAAACCGCACATTATATATATATATATATGTATATATATATATTATAATGTGCGGTTTTACATTTTCTTCTAATGTGCGATATATATACATATATATATATATATATATATATATATATATATATATATATATATATATATATATATATATATAGAAATATATATGTATATATATAGAAAGATAAATTATTCTTAAAAAAATGTGATTAAAAAATATTAGACATCGTTTTTAGCTTAATACTATATCACACTAACCGCAGATATTTTAAAACTGAAAACAAGAAACTGTTAACAGTAATATTACACTAGATTAACTAATTAATGTTTAACATTTTAGCATAAAATCAAACATTAACGTTGTTTGTATTTCATAAAAAACTATATTAGTAGACCCAAATAAATTTAGATATATGTACACGATTGTGTAGCTTGAAATTGCATCAACCAAAGATAAAAAGAGCCAATGCGAAATTGTAAAATTAAATTCAACAAAAAACTTGTAGTTGTACAATTTTAATGTTAAAGCTACTAAACTGTTGTAATTTTTTTTATATCCGTCGGCGGGAATTTAACCTGGGCTGCTGTACACTGAGCCAGTGTGTAAGCGTTTAGAATTTTCAGTAATTTTTTAACAACATAATTAGTTGAAAAAAATCCATTATTTGTATAATTTTATTATTAATTTTATTTTAGTTGTACAATTTTAATAGTAAAATTACTAAAAAGTTGTACAACTTATTTTTATTCCCGTCTTATGATTGCTTCAAATTAATGAAATGGGCTTTGTTACACTTCTCAAGGTATTTTGGTATCTAGAAATACATTTTCTTTATTATATTGTACATATTGTACATATTATCAAACGTTTTTTTAATTTTACACCCAATTAAAATTTACAAATGTGGCAAATGAAATATACTAAAATACACAACCCAATAAAAATGAGAATATTTTGATACGTTTTAAAAATATTTTATGCCGAGAATAAAAACTCTCAAGTACCAAAATTGATAAAACATTTGTCCAAATGTTTATAAAAATTACTGTGAAAAGAAAAATTGCGTATCAAATGAAGAACATTAGAAAAACGTTACATTTATATTATATTTATGAGGTCGAACAATTTTTTCCTTAAATAAAAGATTTTTAAGTGTAATTCAAATTTATTTGGATTAAAATTTTACACATAAAACTTTTAAATACGTTTCATTTTGTTGTTAATATATGTAGCTTCCATTTCCACATGAGAAGACGATCAACAAAGTATTCCCAAAACATTCTGGCAACGCTGCTTTAAGTATGAATACGAATGACGAGCAGGGTTGCCACTCAAAATTTTTTTTTCCTACCAAATTTAATTTCAAAAACTACCAAATGGCATGTTTACCTACCAAAAAATAAAATAAGCAGTTATAAAAAAAAATAAACTTTATTTAAAAAAAACAAAACAAGTTTATACATAACAATGTTTATAAAAATAAATAACAATTCATTTGTAAAAGAAACAATATTTTAAGTAAAAAAATAAATAAGACTTCATTAGTAAAAGTAAAAATTTATATTATAAAATTCTTCGACCTTATTTTTTATTAATTTATAATGTTTATTTAAACGAAAGGTCAATTATTTTTTAATTTTTATATCAAATTACACAATTTTATATATCCCTGAAGAAGCTACACAAAGAAGTGGCGAAATATTGGAATAAAAACATAATTTTTATATAAAAATCAAAAAATAATTGACCTTTTGCTTAAATAAACATTATAAATTAATAAAAGTAAAACTCTTAAGTGTTTATTTGGAAAAAGGTTTATTTTTTAAAGTCTCTTTTTGCTGACCATATATAGTGCGAATCAGTCTTATTTATCATTCCCTTGCACGTCATAATATTATTCAATCAAACCAACCTGTCCATGATGCCATACAACGCACAGAGTAACAGAGAGCCGGCAAGATTGATGTAACATCAAAAAGATGGCCATTAAGACCGAAAAGTTGCCACTTGTTATTACTGTCGCCTCTATGATGCATACAAAAGCTGATGACTAAAAAGCAATCATAGATGAAAGCTGATTATTAAAAATCATGCATGGATGAAAGCTGATTAGCGTGAAAAAAATATTAAAACTGAAATTGAAAAAAACTACCAAATTCACGACACAACCTACCAACCTACCAACGCATTTCAAAAGTACCGAATTTGGTAGGAAACTACCAAAAACGGCAACTCTGATGACGAGTGCTGAGAGTAAAACGTATAGACTCTGAGAACTTAAACTCAAATAAACGATGTAAACTAGTACGTTCAAATTTTTACACAAATAATTTTTTTGTTGTTTATTTGATGCACGAATACAATCGTGGAATGTTAAATATAATACAAACGAAAAAAGTTTAACAGGCAACTGGTTTAAATATGATAGAGTATGTTAGAGGCTCGTATGTTGCAAACTCAAATTCTTGCGAGTGTCACGAGTGTATACAAAAATAAATTACTGTATTAGACACACCGCAACTCATATTTTGGCGAGCACATGCGAATCATCAAAACAGGCACCCGTTGCAGTTCAGTGATCAGTACTGATCCGTTCTGCTGGTTTGATGATTATTGAAAATATTCTTAATATTCCAATCTTAATATAAAAAATAATAAATAGAATTTGAACAAGTTCATTTATTAATAAAATAATAAAAATAATTTGCAGTCATGCAGATTCGAACTTAAGCCCGTTGAAAAAATTAACGAATAAAAGGTTTTTTTGTTAAATTTTTTGTAAAAAAAATATCAAAAGGTTTTTGGAAGTGAGTTCCATCAAGTTCGTAAAAATGTTATAATCTACTATAAAATATGAAATCCCTACTTTTAGACTGGAAAAAAACCTTGCGCGTTTTTGAGCCATTTTTTGGGATTTTTTAGCAAATTCCACCTTTTTGCTGCTTTTGATCATCTTGCATAGGTACATATGACTAAGAAACCCTTTTGTCAGTTTATTTTTTCATAATTGTGCGTGTATGTTTAAATTATTACACGTAACACTGTTGTTACCTGTGTAAAAAAAAAGAAATGCGTGTAACAGTAATTTTGCCACACCCCTATACATAGCGGTTTTTAGTTACCTGTGCAGCTGCGTTGTAAATGACGTTATTCGATGGAGCAAAATCAATGTACCTGTTTCAATTGAATTTTTTTATTATTATTAAAAACAAAAATATACATAAAATTAACAAATCTGGCCTGCATGTACTCAGCTTCTTGATATACATTATTGTCAGAACCTTTTTGAAGCTTCGAGTTATTCCAAATTTTACAGGAATTTAAATTAATTAAAATTTATTGTTACTATTATAAATAAGTTATTATTATGAATAAAGTAAATATTTTCAGATGAATTAAATGCTATAAAGTAATAAATTACAAATTAATAAAAGTTTGAAAATTAATATTTTGTGGGAACTAGCAAAAAAAAATTTTTTTTGGCAGGGACATTTTGGGGAGAGGGGGTTGGAGGAAGATTTTTATGGTACTAACGCGTAAGTAATTCATTTTTTTTTAATAATTACCTTATTTTTGTAAATAATATTTTATGTCATTTTTCAGAGGTGGGATTAGTTCTTCTAAGGAAAACTTTTTTCCCTTGGTCCGATTTTTGTTATTTTCAAGGTTAAATAGCCTATGAACATAACACATATTTTGACAAGTTTCATCAATTTAGGAGCACCCAATAACTTTGTAGAAGCAATATAAACAAACAAAAATATTAATGTACGGCTAGATTGGCAAAATACCCCTATGTGTGATGGTGTTTCATCAACATTAAAAAAAAAACAAGCAAAAACTTTATATTCGACCGGGTCGAATCCTAAATAAATACCAAATGTTTCGTAAATAAAAACTTAATGTTTATTTTTATCAAAATTTACATTTTTTGGCATTGAGTTCAACCCCGCTCTTAGTCATGAATATTGTGTCGCATTATTCTGTTCAGCACTAGTGAATGATTGTGGTAGTTGTGTTTGCCTGATTCAGTGATGAACGCATAGCACTGATCACTGAATATAACTGGCAGTGACTGACACAATCATGTACTAAAGAGCAGAGGAACAGCACTCTCCTTCGTTAGCCTTGTAGCAAAGAATTAGCCGGCAAAGTAAAAAGGTTAAAATTGCTACAAACAATTCTCTACCTGTTCCGCCATACGTAGGGTTCATTCCCTGAGTGCTGGAAAAAAAAAACTAAATTTTCGGGGTAGTTAAGGGTAGAAAAAAATGTTTTTTATAAGATCAGTTAGGGGGTAAAGAGGTGTGGAAGGGTAGGGCACAATAAACAATTATTATCACTGCGGAGAACAATAATCCCAAACAAACATATAATATTACGATGTATAATAAACAAGTAACCACGAACAGACGTAACAAACAGATATCTTCAAACCCTAAACAAATAGTAAAAATATTATCGGAATATAGCTAGAAATAAGATAAAATAGAGAACAAAGACTTGTTTGTTATAAATAGAATACAAATTATATTTTTAAGTAAGTCTAAAAATCCATTTGTACTAATAAAGAACTATCTTCTCCATTTTATTTATTTAACTTTAAGTTATTTATTTTATAAAATTTTTTATATATGATTTACAATACAAAAAAAGTAATCAGAATAATTTGAAAAACTTACTGATATCTGTCAAAGTATTCAACGTAAGTCAAAAGTTGGGCAACTTTCGTACTTTGCCTTGACATAGAAATAATATCTGCGTTTTGATGCTAGAATTACGTAGATATAACCAAAGAATATAAATCATATAGAATGCGCATCTCATTCAAGCTAAAATTTTCTATGACTGGTATTTGCTGTACTCAGGGCTGCCCTTGAAAAGTTCGAAAAAGTGTCATAAAAAGGGTATTTATGAAAAAAAGGGTAAAATAGGGTATTTTAAAGTAAAAAAAAGGTCAAGTTTTTTTAACAAAAATATAACATTTATTTCAATTTAAAAAAAAAGCAAAAACTAATTTTAACAATGAAATTTATTTGTTGGTGGTCAAGCAATGTCTATATGTATTTCCTTGGTGCTTTACCAAATCATCAGAAGACTTAACCACAGTTTTGAAAAGTTAAAAACCTCTTCTCTTATGCACGTACTTCTGAAACCCATCTGAGAATACACAATTCGTAAATTACAAACTATTTTCATAAATCACAACAGAATAAGCATAGTAGGCTTTGAAACTCATACAAAACTAACCCAACAAACAAATTATATTCGATATGAATCTATTTTATTTTGCTGCACCTAGAAATCCATTGGATAACAAGAAAAGTATTATAAGGCAAAATGAAAAATAAAATCGAAATTAAACTGTTATGAAATTTTTTTATGAAATTTATTTATAAACATATATGAATATGAGTGGCACGCTAAGCTACAAAATTAAATGGAAATCTATAAAAAAAAACAGTCCACACATTTTTAATATATATAAGAGCTTTACGCTGCCAAACCTTAAGCCGATACTCACAGTTGATCCTCATTTCATTTTACACAATTGTCAAACTTTATATGAAAAAAATATGTAGGTATGCAGGGAATATGACAGTCGGATGCATTGTTTTATATGTACGCTCACAAAGCTTATTTACGGACTATGCATTCAACACACATATATAACAGATAAGTGTACTGAGAACTTTCGTGAGGAATATTGGAACTTTAATTCATTTTCACAAAGGGTCAAAAAGTGGCATAAATTTTTGTTCAAATGATACAAAGGGATAAATTAAAAAAAGCGTCATAAAAAGTGTCATTGGCATGAAAAAGGGTCAAAAGTGATACTTTAGTATTTTAACGGGAACGCTGGCTGTACTACCCGTCCAGCGTACGCGCTCTCATTTCTTTCTGCAGTGTATGTTGCGCTCGGATTGCTGAGAGCGAAAGCGTTCGCAAAAACGAAGGGTGAAGCGACGTCGCTCATAATAATAGCGGGGACTGCTGTTATCGTGTGTGTATTTATGTTTGTTTTTTATTATTTTGATTTTTTACAAAGTCTCGTAGACAGCGTACATATGCTATGATAGATTGTCATCAAATTTGCAAATTTGGCGTGTATTTTAAAGATTTCTTATCTGAATTCGTGAATAGCAATTTTTTTTTATACCCTTCACAAAAAAGTGAAAGGGTATATATAGGTTTGTCTTCCGTGTGTAATTTCTTCGATATCAATATGGGACCCCATAAAGTATACATATATATTCTGGATCCTTATAAATAGCGATGGCGATTGAGCGATGTCCTTTTGTGTGCACGTAAAATCGGTTTTCCCAAAGCTTACACCTATTTCTCGACGCAAAATTAACACCAAAAACCAATTATTTTTTTGGTTGTTTGAAAATTAAATAAAACTATTTCATGCCCCATTAGAGTTGCATTGGTAAAAAAATATAATTAAAATTTCGTTTCCAGGGTTGGGAAATTGAAATAAAGTAACCAAAAAGGCAATTGCCGTTGTTGTTTTTGCTAATTAAAGCTATTTTATAATTCAAAAAGAAAAAACTTAGTATTACAAGCTTTAAAAAATCTAACTTTCGACTCCAGGCTTGGACAAATGACATATTTTATGGTACATGAAAGTGACCAAAAAGTTCAAATATCAAAATTTTTTTGTCATGTAAAACTATGTTACACCTCACTAAGAATTGCATTTGCAAAAAAATCAAAATTTGCTTCCAGAGTTGGAAAATCGAAATATATTTGGTATATAGAAGTACCCACATAAACTCCAACGTTTGGATTTTTAGTGAATTAAACCTATTTTATACTTCAGGAAAAATTAAATTGGTATTAAAAAATTCAAAATTCTGTTCCAGGTTTGGAAAATCGAAATTTTTGAGTACATAAAAGCAGCCATATAGGTTCCTAATTTTGGTTTTATGTGAATGAAATTTTTTTTTAAAGTTCGGGAATACTTAGATTGGTATTAAAAACCAAAAAATCCAATTTCAGGGTTGGAATGTCGACTTTTTTTGATTCATAAAAGTATCCATATAATTACTTATTTTTGATTTTTATGATGAATTATTCCTACCATATTTATCAGGAAGAAATATATTGGTATTAAAAACCAAAAACACTAAAAGACTGTTCTACGGTTGGACAATTAGAACTTTTTGGGGTACATGAAACGGATTTTGTCTTTTTGTTTGTAAATTAAACATATTTAATATTTTTGAAAGACGTATAGAGGTATTACAAATAAGAAGAGCCAAACATTTAGCTGAACAACTTCAAAGTTTTCTTAAATATAAAAGTACTGATAACATAATTTTAATTTTTTAATGTACTTTCTGTTTTAGCAAGAAAGAAAGAAGAATTACATCTCTGAAAGGTATTTAAGATTCGGCACAGCCGCATATAGCACTTTTACTTGTTTTAGATATTATGATTCAAATGAATTAAGTTTGGAAGCCAAAATTTGGGTCTTAAAGTATACATGTATGAATATAAATGATCAGCATCAAAAAAAGTAAAGTAGATAAAATTTTTCATTTAAAAACGAAAAAAGTAAAAATAATTCAAATCATTAATTAATTAATAAATTTTGTTTTAATTTTAAATAAAAATGAAAGAGTAGTGCTATTCAGTGTATACAATTTGAAGTTTTCTTTCTTTGGAACTACCTTTTTTTATAGCCCAGTCACAGTGTTTTCGGAGAAGAACGAGTAAGAGAAAATTAAGTATTTCTAATTTGTGATTGCAACATTCGCCACCAAACCATTCTGGTGTTGCCCTTTTACATGATTTTATAACATAAGCTTTAATACCTACTTTATGAGGGTCATCCTTAAAAATTTTATGAAATATTAGTATATGCGTCTTGCACACATTCATTAAGACATCAGACGGAGCAACTAAGTTTCCAAAGCTTGTTAATGACTTATAATTTTTGAAATATATAAAAAGTTCGCTGGGAGCCGTCAAAACTTCATACAGCTTTCTTAAATTCTGCTCACACTTTCTACAATCCAGTTTTGGTATAATTTTTTTTTTTGAATGCCACGTAACTAACAAAGTACCTCATCGAAACCACCTCAATATTGTCAGCTGAATTATCGAAAACATTTTCAAGAAAATATTCGGCATAGATATGGTGGTAAAAGTCGACATCAGTTAATTCGCTTGAGATTGAAATTAGTTGGTCAGAAGCTAAATGAATGCTATCAAAATTTGCTTCAGTTAGTATTTCCTCGCCCTGAGATTACTCACAATTGCTAGAGGAACTTGATTGAACAATATTACCGACTATCAACTTTGCCAAAATGCCATTTAATTCAGCTACAGAAAGATTATTGTTGTTTCCCCCTTTTTGACGCAATATAGCAAAGGTGTTTTCTAACTTGTCCTGATTAAATGGTTTTGTCATGAAAAAAAATATTTTCATCTACCAATAGTTCGTCGACCAAAAAAAGAACAGAATTTAAAGTTAGTTTCATCCCGTCTAAAAAAACTTTCTACTTTTTCTAAGGATTTTAGAACCTCCGCTGGTGGTCATCTTATCGCGATGTGGAGGCTTAGGTCTAGTTGGCCGGTCTGTACTGGCGAGGGCAGCTGTTATCAGCAGCCCCTGGTAGGGTCACCCATGCCAGAGTGGCCAACAACTAAGTACCGACCAAAAACCACCCTCCCCGGACTCGATAGCGTCTGTTTTTCCCCATGGGGCGGCTATCGAGTCAGTCCGTTTCTCGGTCCAATGGACCATTTCCAAATCCATCAGCGTCTGTATCCCATTTTGAGCGGCTGATGGTCTGCGTCTGTATCCAGGTGGGTCGGCAGCTTTTTAACCTGGCATTAGGTATAAAATGCACCAATCAACCCACCAAAATCGAAAGTAATAAGCCAAGCCCCACGTACCCGGTTAAGGGCTTAATAATCTCCGGAGACCCTATTCCCGCGGCGCAAGTAGCAGGCCGCGGTGAATCGAAAGCTACTGCTGCTCAGGCTGGCCGGGTGTCCACATCAGGCCCGACCAGTCTGCGGACTACTGACGTGGTGGGCAATCAGCCTGGATTAACCGGGCTGATTGCTGTTGATAAAGGGGCAAAACACACGGCAACGGGTGGCTGCCCTAGTATTAGCAGCGAGGTACCTCTGTCTTTCGCTCCAAGTACCTCAAAAGCTGCTCAGGTCCTTACCGGTAAAACCCCCTTCTTCGGGTGCGAAGGGAATGGAAAGGCCTAAGCCGTCCAAACCCGTCGCCTCCAAAGCGCACATTGCGCAGGAAAAGGCAAAGAGGATTACTTCTAGCCGCAGTACTGCGTCACCCACTGCCAATCCCGGCAAAAACATATCTAACCCTTCGCGCAAAAATGCTTCACGCAGGGCCTACGATGCGAGGCGCTCCGCCTTTAGAACTATTTCGCACTTTGGTGCGACCCCGGTTGACCAGCTTTCTGAAAAGCAGGCAGCCTCTCTAAAGTGGGCACAGGCTCATGTGTTGAGGCTGCAAATAAACTCCTCCCCCGCACCCGCCACGGTTGCGGCGCCTAAAAGGCAACGTTCGGAAGAGGAGAACGATGCAGCTAAGGCTTCTAGGGCAAAACGTCTTAAAAACATCCCTTCGAAGGGCACCTTTAGTGAAATCGCCAAAGGCAATCTCATAAGGGCCATAATCGACAGGAATGCGTCAGGCGGTGCCATTTCCCGTGCAGGGTGGGACTTGGTCAACTAAAAACTAACGGGAGTGTTCTGGAATATCCGCAAGGAGAAGCCGGGACCGCCGCCTCAATGCGTTGATGCTGGCTGGCACCAGCACGGCGTTAAATTGATGGCCTGCACGGATGAACGCTCAGCGTTTCTGTTGAAAAAGGCCATCGAAGCTATTGGCGAGGTGTGGGAAGGCTCTAGGCTGGATGTGGTTTCCTTGGAAGACATACCCTGAAGACCAAGAGCCTTGACCATAGTCCCCGCTGAACCTTCCTCCCCGAAGGAGATCCTTAAGGACTGCAACCCGGATCTACCCACCCATGACTGGAAGGTAGCTAAGGTGAATGCACCCGAGAGGTCTAGAAGGGAGGTGGTTCTGATTCTTAATAAAGAATCTTGGGCACCGATCCGAAAGATGGGCAACAAAATCTTCTACTGTTTCAGTACGATTCTGTTGCGCCTCTACCGGACCGATGCCAAGAAGAACCGCAACCGAGGGGATGGTGTTGCCAACGGCGCTGCTGACTGCGCTGCTGCTGGTGTGTCGGACGTAGCTTCATCCGGGCAAGAGGACACCCACTCAGTCTCTGACTTGGTGGGTGGCTTCTTTGAACGGATGGAGGTCGCGGATGAGGCCACTGACGCCCTCTTGGAATCCAGCCAAGAGGACGTCAACATCACTGTTATTGCGCTACCGGATGGTGAAGGTGACGCAAATAAACCTTCACCACCCTAAAGCAGCATCCGCTGCAATGCTCCTCCGGGTGGTAGAGAGAAAGGAGGAGCTGGTTATGGTCCAGGAACCCTGGGTCCACCAAGGACGGGTTCATGGACTGACACTGAAGGGCTATAAGCTACTGTTTGCCAAAGGCACAGGTAAAATTAGATCTTGTATCTTGGCTAAAAACTCTTTGCGTATCTTTATCCTATCTGATTTCAGTGATGGGGATACTGTAGCAGCTGCTCTGGCGACCACGTCCGGTACGGTGTGGCTGGTCTCGAGCTATATGGCGCATGATCACGAGGGCAGTCCACCAAATGGCAAGGTGCATGGTATTGTGTCCAGGGCGATAAGCACTAGGACGCCTATAATAAGTGCTGACGCTAACTCACACCACACCTCCTGGGGTAGTAGCGATACTAACGAGCGGGGTGAGTGTCTCTTTGATTTCATATTAAATAATAATCTTGAAATTGTCAACAGGGGTTCGGAACCCACTTTTATTGTGTCTAACCGTAGATAGGTTTTAGATGTAACATTGGTTAGTGCAGAGCACACCAATCTGGTTAGCGGTTGGAGGGTTGCGGATGACTGCTCCCTATCCGACCATCGCTATATTGACTTTAACATAGGGTTAGGAGAAAGTAGACTTAATCCTATAGTTAACAGGAAGAAGGCTGACTGGGAGCTACAGAACAATGTACTCTGCAACTCCTTATCGACGACTCCAACTATTAGAAATATTGGGGACATTGACTCTGCTGTGGAGATTCTAAGTGAATCGTTTCGCTGTGCCACGAATGTGGCTTGCAAACCAACGGTTTGCAGGGGTAGGGCCAAACGACCATGGTGGAGCCCGGAAGTTGCACATTCACGAAAAGAATGTCGCAGGCTATTCAACGAGGCTAAACGATCAGGCGACTGGTCGACATACAAAACCTCGTTGAATTGCTTTAAGAATCTTGTCAGAAGCGCAAAAAGGAGGTCTTTGAGGGCTTTCTGCAGTAATGTAGAGGGTTCATCTGAAACCAACAGGCTGCGTAAGATGCTATCAACCGCACCGGTTGTACCCAGCTACATACAGAAACCCTGTGGTAGCTGGACCATGAGTAGTCAGGAAACGCTGAGCGTACTACTCGACACTCATTTTCCTGGCAGCCAGGCGGCACCTTTAACAGGCACTGTCGATGGCAGCTTGACGACAGGCGCAGTCACAACTCCATTGGATATGGATAGGCTCCGCTGGGCTGTACACAGCTTCGATCCGTTCAAATCTCCGGGACCAGATGGAATAATTCCAGCGGATCTACAGAGAAATACTCCAAGGTTAGGGAGACATTTTCTATTAGAGGAGCCTTGGTCTTGGCTAAATACCTCATTGCCTATACAAAACTTGCTATCATTTTCTTAAGGGCAATATGAAAAAACTGATGTATACAATTGTATACATGTGAGCTTGCATCTCTGTCGTACTTATTAATTCTGCAGCCATTAGAAAATATTGCTCACCGGCTCACTCTAGTGCTTTTTTGTATCAATATGTAGACACATATGTCTCATCAGTTGTTTGCTCAATACTGAGGAATCAAATGTGTTTAAAGACTGAATAGTTGTTATTACCCAAAACTTGTATGTATACTTACCATATTGAATACATTTATCTAATTATACAAATAATAGAAGTTAATCTACTGAATTACCTAATCATACGAGTACTTACCATTATACTTACCATATTGAATTGCATTTATCTAATTATACAAATAATAGAAGTTAATCTAAACGGATACTTAAAAGTTATTTTTACAAACTAATAAATAACTTAAGATCTACTTCTTGTGGCCGTGATGCTGATGTTTTTGTGGCGCTGCCAAAGGCGACCAAAATGGCTAAAATAAACAAAAAACAAACACCAATTAAACAACATCTAATAAGTTTTACCTACTATTTTATATTAGCTAACTTTACCTTAACATTTTAGTTCTTGGTGAGCTTTTTGTAGAGATTTGTGATTGTCCTTTGCTCACCTAGGTCTATGCCTAGGTGGTGAGTTCCTCCTTGAGTTTATCCACTCGTCCGGAAATATTTGGGATATAACTAATGGCTGTAAAAATAAATTATTATTGTAATTGTTATGTGTGATATTAAATAGTATACTTACATGTCTTATTTCACTAAAAATTCACGATTTGTTTCTTGATATTGGTTATATATTTGATTTCTTTTTTATAAAAAATATATAAAATTAAAACTAAAATTAAAAACAAAATGTATTTTCGAAATTTAAAAAAATTCAGCCTTATGTTCAAATGTGTTAGTGAAAATGTTTTGTGTGTATTAGTTCCAGTCATTCATTTCTTGTAGGGGTGGTAATAACATAAATCGTGAAGATAACAAGAACAATCAACATAGAAATCCATTATCAAAACACCAACATAGAGAGTACCCACACTAACCTCAACATTTTAGACGGCCATCATATCGCCCATTTAATCAACACCAACATAGTTGGCAACAACAGAATAATCTTCCAAAGTCAGAACCAATGGACACCTCTTCAGGGATTTCACAGTCAACCCTGGAAAAGAGTTTGTGAACAAAGTGGACATTTTCAATAGACACACAAAATCTAGAAGCACAACCAGAAACTCAACAAAGAGATAACATTGGTATCATCACAGAAAGAAGTAGTAAGTGCTATAGAAATAAGAATTTAAACTAATAGATGGGTTGTAGCTACTATATTTTTATAACGGATGAAGAAAATCAAGAATATAAAATCTTCATAGATTGCGGTGCAACCCACAATTACATAAACAAAATATTAGAAATAGGTAAAAGAATTAGGATAAAAGCTTTCAGAATGATCTCTGTTTAACAAAGAATTAGAATTTTATGAAATTAAAAATGATAATGATTATGATTTGATGTTAGGAGTTGAGGGCTTAAAACAATTAGGACCCAAAATCGCCCTTGAGCTATCGTCCAATAAGCATGTTGAATTGCTTAGATAAAGTCTTAGAAAAAATCATGCTACAAAGAATCAACGAATACACCGAAACTAATAACATAATACAAAACGAACAATTTGGTTTTCGAAAGGATCATTCAACAGTTCATCAAGTTAAGAGAATTGTAAACTTTATCTCAAATAACAAAAGTGATCGTAAAAGTACTGGAATAGTGCTATATTAAACTGAATTAAGATTCTATAGGCTAATTGTTCGAAATTTTTAATTTAAATATCAGAATACTGGAATAGTGTTGTTAGACGTGGAAAAAGCCTTCGATTCTATATGGCACAACGGCTTAATTTTTAAACTCAATAAGTTTGGTTATCCAATTTATTTACCCAGGTACCCCAGGGTTCGGTGTTATCACCTGCACTGTACTCAATATATACATCGGACTTTGAAATTCTTAAAGATCAGGCAGTTGCATTGTACGCAGACGATACTGCCATTATAACAAGAGGTAAAGTTTCAAACGCCATTGTGAAAATAATGGAAAAAGGTCTTTTACATGCTCAAAAATACTATAAAAAATGGAAAATAAAAATAAACGAAAATAAAACCCAAGCAATAATATTTCCTTTCAATAAGTCGCCGAGAAGAACACCTTCGATACCATTATCAGTAGAAGGAGTTGAAATTCCCCTTCTAGATACCATCAAATATCTTGGAATTGACTTAGATAAAAAGTTGATTTTCAGACACCATGTTCTAAAAACCTGTGAAAAGGCAATAAAATGTGGGAGAGCTCTTTTCCCATTATTAAATCGAAAATCAACTTTGAATTATAAAAATAAAATCTTGTTGTACAAAATGTGCATACGGCCTATTATGACTTATGGATATCAAGTTTGGTCAAACAGATGTTCCAAAACGTATCTAAAAAAGCTGCAAATAATCCAGAATAAAAATTTAAAAATTATTTTTAATTTACCTAGAAGATACTCAACCAATAGGTTGCATCAAAAATTTCAACAAGACTTGTTTAAATCAGTAATAACTAATTTAACACAAAGATTTGAAGCTCGAAACAGAACTTCAAATTATGATATAATAAGAAATTTGTAACATTGACTTCTTCCCTAACTTCTGTAAGGAAGTTGAAAGAAGTGTTAATTTAGAATTTCTTAAATTTTCTACTTTTTATCAGGTTTTTCCCTATCTTTTTTCCTAACTCTGCAATAATGTAAATACTAAACCAGATATTTTTGTACAATAAATATAGTTTATATTTGTTGCAATACTTTTTTTAAGTAGGATCTCGAAAAATGTAATTATTGTAAATATTTTAAATTATTTTAATTGTATTGATGATAGTTAATAATAACAAATAAAAAAAATAAAAACAAACAAAGAAAAAAATTTGTTTATAGTCCCTGAGAAAGTACAAAAAATAAACTACTCCATAGGAGATACAAAATATGAATTAGAGATAAACGAACTAATGAAACAAAATAATAAAATAGGACCGTTACCATTCACAACAACTATAGAAGCTAGTATTACAACTACAACAAATGAATCAATCTGGACAAAACAATATCCAAGCCAGTGATGTCAAATGTGATTGTGTTGGTGAGATCACTCTTATCTCTTACATTCCCAGCGGGAGAAATGTGCGGTTGCGAGGCCTAACTAGTGGCCTTTTCTAAGAGTATCTTTTTATTTACCAATAATATCTTCTAATTTTATAAGTTGTAAAAAAGGGTTTCGAAAATTGCCAAGTGCTCAGATATTTAGTTTTAAAATATTTCTCCATTTTTAAGCTGAACATTTGGTTAGTTTATATACAAGAGAAACAATTTTTACAAAAAGTCTTACTTATGAATTAATTTAAAAGCTACTTTAAGAAATTTTCGAAAAAATGTACATACATACAGTGGATCCAACTTATTTCAAACCTCTTATATGTATTGTATATATATATTTATATAAATATATTATTTCTGTTTAGAGGCCTCAAAACAGGACTTGCGATACTTCCCGCTGAATGAGAGTGTTTTTCAGTAAACAATTATATATTACGCTCTCAAAATAAAAGAGCGTAAGCGTAAATGTGAGTTTTGCTTCCACAATTGTGTATGAGGCTGACATCACTGATCCAGGCAATTTTAATGATACAGAGTTCATAAATAAAGAAATAAAGAATTTATTGGAACAAGGTATTATACAAAAAAGCTATAGCCCATATAATTCACCAATGTTGACCGTACACAAGAAAGGATTAGACGAAAACGGGAAGCCAAAGCGACAAATGGTTATAGATTTTAGAAAACTTAATGGGCATACTGTAACCGATAGATACATCATACCTGATGTCAATGTTACATTACAAAACTTAGGAAACGCCAAACACTTCACCACACTAGATTTAGAATCTGGATTCCACCAGATAAAGATAAAAACAGAAGATAGAGAAAAAACAGCTTTTTGCGTTAACGGAGGCAAGTGTGAACTTGTACGTATGCCTTTCGATTTAAAGAATGCCCCATCCATTTTTCAACGTTGTGTAGATGACATACTGAGAGAATTTATAGGAAAACTCGTGTACGTCTACATTGACGAAGTTTTAATTTTTTTATTTTCACATGCACATAGTGTTTAAAGCTTTAAAAGAAGCAACACTTAAGGATTTGCGATGTTTACTAGGATTAACTGATTACTATAGGAGATTTGTACAAAACTATGCACAAATTACGAAACCATTAACGCTCCATTTAAAAGGAGAAAATGCCCATATAGGGAAAAACAAGAGTAGCAATACAAAAATTAATTTAGACAACGCAGCCATAGAAGCTGTAAATCATAGATGCCTAGTAGTGGCTGATATCAGCAAATTAAACTCACACGTATTCTTACCCTCTTTAACTTAGTCGTCGATGAGACAGCGACGAATGAACATCAGGCGGATGTTTACGAATTTTTTTCCAGAATAGTTGCCCAGCAAACAAATTCAGTCATGATGATATGCGAAAAATATTTGTCATAAACAATGCTTTCGATAACATACAATGCCTTTTATACAATTTTTCTCCAATAACGGGCTATACTAATTCTCCTAATTTAGTAATACACTTAGTCTTATTAATTAGTCTGTGTAAAATCTTATGAAAAATATTTTGAATATGTTTCCCATATGAAAATGATCTTTCATGCCGACAAATATCAAAGCTTATTAAGTTTGATACATTCAACCGCGTATTTTTTTTGGCGAGTATTCAGTGTTATGCTCCAGCAAGCAACCATTTTTTATTTATTACTTTTTTCTTGAAAGGAAAACATAAAAAATTATTGTGCTATCTTTTTGAATTTTTTTCGTTTGACTGTTTATTTAGAAAAGGTTTTATTTTTAATTAATAAGTTTACGTAATCAACGTTTTTTTCAACTTAGATAATATTGTATGCATACACAATGCACCATCATTTTTCAAACGCTTGGCTTTTGTTTGGTGGGTAGCTCTCAAGCTCAACACATACACAATATACCAATACATTGACGGTGCCCACCACTGCTGTAAATGTATTAAAACTCAAGTTAAAGGGACAGGTTGAATTATTCAACCCAATTTTGACAAACCTTTACCGCAGATGCATCCAACATAGCTATTGGTGCAGTCCTAAGCCAAAATAAAAAGCCAATTTATTTTCTATCCCGTACACTTAGTACAACAGAGCAAAACTAGAGCACGAACGAAAAAGAGCTGTTAGCTATAATATGGTCACTGACAAATGTCATCTCCGAAAAAAATCCCCACCCTAAATTGAAACGTTGGAAAGCCATAATAGAGGACTATGGTGCTAAAATTAAATATAAACCATGTACTGAAAATGTTGTAGCAGACGCGCTATCACGACAAGTTATTAATACATCCTCCATAGACACGGTATACTCAGCCGAAAGTTCCGCAAGTAATATAATAAAAACTGTTACACAGCCTACCTAGAAAATTAAAAGATATAACTGATAGAAACAATCAACTTCGAATTGTTAAGGAAACACATTTAAGAGCTCATAGAAGCTACGTTAATGCAACAAATGAAATTTTAGAAAAATATTATTGGCCAACCATAAAAAAAGATAGCAAACAATTTAATAATCAGTGTTCTGCATGTTTATTTGGACGATATGAGAGAAACCCAACTAATGAGCCACTCCGAGAATCAGACATACCATCGCAGCCAAGAGAATACATATGTATGTATGTACATGCGGACATTTACTTTAATGATAATAACACGTATCTTGTGACTATAGATAAATTCTCTAAATACATAGTCGCCCAAGAAATAAATACAAAAGCAAAACTAGAAGATAAAATGAAAGATAAAATTATAAATAATTTTCCCGAACGCAAACGGCTCATGACTGATAATGAAGAAAGTTTCATTACACCAGCATTTAAACAAATGTGCATAAGACATGAAATACAGAAAATAGAAACGCCAGTGCATCGATCAAAAGCAAACGGACAAGTAGAAAGAGCCCATAATTCCATTAGTGAGTTAACACGAATTTTTAAGATACAAAACTCCTCCACAGTAAAAGAAGAAATATTTAGAGCTGTTAAGGAATTAAACAACTCAATACATACTGTAACAGGATACAGAGCAAGCCAAATACATTTCGGTACAATAAATTACAGCAAAGAAGAAGTTACAAAAAATTTACGTAAAGCATCAACTAAGGTACTAGAAAGAAACACACGCGCAAAACATCGAACATTCGAAAAAGGTACCTAAATTTTGGTAAGAATCACAGGCGTTAGAAAGAAAAGCCAACCCAGGTTTAAAAAAGAAATTGTGGAAGAAGACCGTGGGGACACGATCTTAACTCGAGGAGGAAAAACTGTTCATAAAAACAATATTAAGAACATCACAATTAAAGAACATGATACAAATATACCTGATATTATCCGTGCTGGCAATGTCATTCCAGACACCAGAAGTAATAATTGAAATCAAAAATATATCTTAACCAAAACAGATGACGTCCTCCTCTTCCATGAATACTCATATTTTTTCACGTCACTAACATAACGAAAATACGTATACCTTATAGACAAATTGTTACGGAACAATATAAACCCACTTCACATGAAGCGATATTAATAAAGAAAATAGAAATATTGGCAAGCCAACTAACCGAACATAAACGATACACTAAATCCTTGAACATCCTAGGGTCGAGATTCTAGTTGATGCACTTCAAGATCAGCCATTAGAGAATCACCTCATCATTCAGCAAGTACATGACCAACTACAACTCCTCGTTAGGACAATTAATGCCGCGAAGAATAACGAATACCTTACTGAATCCTTAAACTTAGACGAAATAATAAAACACGAGTTAGTTTCAGTACCCATAATAAATATACTAGAATACGCAGACGTGCACATCGGCGGAACAGGAGAATTATTCGTAGCCATGTACAAATACCCTGTATTATATAAACATTGTAAACTTTTTAAATTCACACCTATAAGCTTCAGACATGAAAAAATTGTAACAGATAAAAAATTGCCCAATGCAACAAGGACTATATCAGAGTAAACCATTGTCAGAACCATTTAGGAAGAAATATATGTCAAAAAATAATGACCCGGATACATGCATAATAGTGGGAAAATAGGAAAAGCAGATTCAAAATAATTCAAGAATATAACAGGGACTTAGAACAAATAGAGGACGGAGTTATACTATTAAACGACAGCACAAGATTGAGAAAGAAACCATAGAAGGAATCTTTTTAATTACATATTCAGATACCGTAAATATAGACAATAAAACTTATAAACACTTTTCAGGATCAGATCAGAGAAGCCATACTTATGAAACATTATGAAGATTTTGAGATCCCAGAAATAGTAAAATCTAATGGGCTTATAAAAATATAGACTCATTAAAAAATTTTATATTGCTTTTGAAGAACATCCCATTAGATAAATTTTTTGCACCATAATCATTTTTATAACATTAATAATAATAATTTATTTCATACTAAAAATTATGTCATGCTTAAAGGAATGCAGACAGAAATCTGCAATGAATAAATTTTATAAAATATTTCAATTAGAATTAAAACGTATTAAGAAAGATCGGGGCGATCTTGTTTAAGCAGGGGGAGAGTTAAGGTCAACCCAAACACAGGTATACTAACATTAATGATAAATAATGAAGCAATTGATATCGTAAATAACCTTTAGCCGTAAGTAATAAAGATAAGAAACAAATCATAAATAAGATATATCTATTGTAAGAATATTGTAAACAAAAAATACTGTAAACAAAATGTTGTAAACAAAAGAATACATTTTGGGACAGTCGCTTTTGGTCATAAACAACATATATACTTATAACACAAAAAAACCAGATAAGAAATAAAGACATGATCAGCTTCGTTAAAGTACAAAATAACAAAACAAAGTTCGTCAAGTCCAATTGTAGGTACCCTTATCTACATACATTTAGTTTAAGAAATCTATCGTTATTTTTTAGTATTTAAGAAACATATTTGAAAATTTTAAGGCAGTTAAGATTTAGCATAAGAACTAAGAATAACTCACGAGAGTTAAAAAAAATAAATAAAGTAAAAAGACGGATAGACGTCTAGAAACTATTTTTTTTTTAATTCAACCAAAAGTGAAAACTCTAATTCGCGTCCAAAGGAAAAGGGTCAAACTGCTAAGATTTGGTGTAGATAAAATTTGATGGATAACACAGGTCAAGTTCCTAAATGGCCTAAACCGGAACATTGGTAAAAAAGTTCCCAAAAGAAGAACTAAACTAACGTCTAAAAAACAACATAATTTTTACAAAAGTTTTTTTGTAATTTTCTTGAGCAAATGATTTATTTTTATGTGAAAGCGTTAAGCTTGGAGCCAGGAAATCACAAAAAAAACATTTTTTGAACTCCGCTCTTTTTAGTGGGCGTTGAAGTAACATATTACATTGGTGTCCGAAGACATTTTTTTGTCAGGGGCTCAAGCATAATTTGAAATCTTATAGGGTCCAGTATTTTTTAATTTTTTTTAGATTTTTAGGAACAGGTTTAGAGGTCGCGCAAATCAAGTTTTTGTTAATACTCGGATTTTTCGGCCTTTTTTTCAAACTTGAGTCATAATTTTGTCAATAACTACAATAATTTTTTGCCCGAATATTTCTAAAGAAAACTTCCTAAACTTTATTTCCATATGCAAAAACTTTAAGTTTCGGCAATATTTTTGTCCATTACGATTCCACATATTAAGTATTTTTGTAATTTTTTACTTTTCAAATTTATCTGAAAGGTATAAAAACAAATGAAGCGATTTTGAAGACGGATACGTTCTAAGCAATTAATAAAAAGAAAAATGTATCTTGGTCCTACAGTTCCCGAGTTACACTATTTTTATAGTTTGTACTTTAAAAATGGTGATACTTTTTTCGTTATAATTATTGTATATGTCCATAAATTTTTGTAGTTGGGATTTTAAGGTGATTTCTGCGAATAAATGAAATACCAGTTCATTTCAATTTAATCAGCGGTTTAATTGGATTTTTCCCAATATCTTCAGAGATTGAATGAATAATAGATCTGGCAATATTACAACATTGGGGTTTTAACTGCCGTTAACGTCTGACATTTATTGATACAAATCGTTACCCACTGTCACTTTCTATTTATATTTATACGATTTTACATAACAACAATTTTTGAGTCAGTTGACGGACGAATCAAATAGAAAAGTTCTTTGTGTATATAAACGTTTTCGTTTATAGTACCGGTAAGAATTTTTTAATTTTATTTTGTTGGGTAGTGGAAAAATGTGTAATTTTATTCAAAATAGATATGAACTTTGTGAAAACAAGAAATGTGTGGCTTGTAGGAAAAATTATTGATATCCTTGATCCCTCCAAACTCTGCCAGTGCTCTCGATACGCTCCTCTCAGTGATCTGAGCCTATTAAAGGAATTGGATAGTTATAACATTATTAATAAAGCAGTTGCACAAGCCTCGCTTAAAACTTTTCTAGGTCAGCAATGGTACTTAACTCCGAAATTGGCTGTCTTAGCGTTTTTTGATGAACGTCACAAAAACTTTGCGTTTGATAACAAAAAAACTTGCAGATACTCCATGCAGCGATTATGAAGTTGCAAATGTAACTTTAACAGAAGACAACTTTAGAAATCTAATTTTTGAAAGTTTGCAATATTTCAATCGATTTTTTAAAAATAGCTCCAGAAAATTGGAAAGCCAACCAGTCATTAAAAGATGCAAAGAAAAAAGTTCAACATTTACAAGTGGTAAATGATGTGGCAGAACGTGGTGTGGCTTTGGCTAATACTTACATTAATGTAACAACTTCTGAAACTGATTTATAAAATTTATTGCAAGGTATATAACTACATCATAAGAAGCTCAATAAATGATTTTTAACAGAGCAAAACAAAAGTATTTTTTTTCTGATTGGCTTATAATAACATATACTGGGTATAAAGCTAAAACCGGGTATAACTCAGGAACGGCAAGAACAAATTTCAATTTAATTAGAATTAATTTGTCTTTCAAACAGCATCATCAGTTTTTTTAATTTTCATTGAAACTTAAAAAGTTGTAAGGCGTTATTACAAAATTTTTGAAAATAGTACGAACAATTTTAATTTAGGGTATCTACATGAGCAAACTCATCACCAAAACTTACAAGTTATTCACACAGGAACAAAGCTTGAATACTTTTCTTTAAAACAGTTTCTTCAGGAGTGTAGAAAACTGTGGTTATTAACCAAGTTATGAGTGAAGTTAGAAAAAAGGCCGAAAACTCCGGTTTGTGTGAAAACTCCATTTGCGCGACCCTCCTATTCCGAAAATTAAAAAAAGCAAGTAAAAACGTTATATTCGACCGGGTCGAATCTTAAATACCCTCCAAATATTTAGTAAGTGAATTTGAAATGTTTAACTTGGTGGGACAGAGTTCCTTTATATAATATCGTACGTCAACGCCCACTAAAGGGGGCGGGGTTCAAAAATATACAATATCATGTTTTCCACAGACGAACGTATGGGCATTGCTAGACCGTCTTAGACTTCATCACAATTCTCTTTGGAGGCTATAAAAACTGTATTTTGGCGGGGTCGCTCTGGCAAGGGCTGTGGGGGAAACATTTCACCTTTGTCATAAAACTCTAAAAATAAATGCTTGGGATAATTATATACAAAATTAAAATTTCTTTTTTTTGATAGGGTCATTTAGAGGGCAAAGGGGGAGAGGGGGTAGGGCAGAAACAGATACACATAAAACTGTAAAAATAAATGCTTGGGATGATTATACACAAAATAAACAAAATGTATATTTATTTTTAATAGGGTCATTTAGCGGACAAAAGGGGAGGTGGGGGTAGGGCAGCAACAGGCAGTCATAAAACTCTAAAGATAAATGCTTGGGATGATTATATACAAAATTTAAAAAATTATTATTTTTTTTTTGTAGGGTCATTTAGGGGGCGAGGGCGAAGGAGGGGGTAGGGCAGAGTAGTACCAGGTTTCGTCTCAGCTTCGTCATTAAAGCTTAAAAGTGTTATTTTTATGGAATGTAGGCTTAAGTAAAACAATTTGTTAAATTTTTATGCTATTTTTGCCTATAATAACGCCCACTGAAGTAGGCGGGGTCAAAAAATATTTTTATTTTATTTAATGGCTCCAAGTTTAAGGCGTTGGACTGTATTTGACATAAAAATATATCATTTGCTTAACAAAATAACCAAAAAACTATAAATATTATGTTGTTTTTTCTGGGTTGGTTTAGTTCTTCTTAGGGGAACTTTTTTCCCTCTTGCCCGATTTAGCCCATCTTCGAATTTAACCTGCTCTAAGCTTTAAAATATATTTATGCCAAATTTCAAGAGTCTAGCTCTTTTCGTTTGGACTGAATCGTGATTTCCACAGACGGACGGACGGACATGCTCAGTTCGTCTTAGATTTCATCAATGATCATGAATATATATACTTTATGGGGTCTGAGATGGATATTTTGATGCGTTACAAACGGAATGACAAAGTGAATATACCCTCCAAATTCTTTTTTGGAGGGTATAAAAAATCAAAAATACTTTACCCTATAACAGGGATGGAAAATTGGTACTTTGAGTTTGTACTAATTAACTAAGAAAAATGTACTTTTCATACCATTACGGTGCCATTTTTTTATATTTATTGAAAATAGAAATTCAAAAAATTGTCTAAACAAATTCACAAGAATACAACAAAAATATATTAAAAATCTAGAAATTAGTTAATAAATAATTTAAGATAATAAATTTTCTGTTCGTTTAAAATTGAGGCAACGAGACATTGATTGTAAACTTTTCCGGTATTTGTAAATCAATTACATATACCCTTTATTTTATCAGAATTAATTGTAAGTCTGTTACAAAAATGAGTCATAGTTTAACAGAAATGCGAGTCATAAGAGACCATTTTGGAAGATTCGAGAATAGAGACCCTTTTTCTCTTGAAAGGACAATCTTTTTCAAAAAGAAACAACGAAATAAATATATTGAACGAGCAGAGGAGTAAGAAACGACCTGAAAACTTTTTGAAGTGCTGACTGAGATGCTGCATTAAATGAAAAGTTAACACAAAATCAATATTTTATCTGATTATCTGAGAAATTTACAAAAATTTTCAAGCATAAAAAGTTTTTATGAACTAGACGTAAATTATAGTCTCTGGTTGAGACATTTAAATTGTACCAAATTAGTCGTGGTAGTACCACGGTGCCAACAAAGTAGTAATTGTACCAAAAAAAGTACAATTGTATCATGTTTTCCATCCGTGCCCTATAAGCTTTTAAATTTTGATTGAGCACCTGAAAATCAGAAAAAATCAATTTTTGGGACCCCCTAATATTAAATACAAAAAAAGTTATAAATGTTTCAAAAATTGTATTCTTTAATATTTTTAATTTTCATGTACTTCTGTAGTGAATTCCCCAATGGAAGACAATAGAGCGAACGAATTCCCAAGTCAAAACTACCAATCATCCTTATATTTCTACTAGCTGCTATAATTGTTGATTTTGTCATGGTTTTTCCTATCGCAAGCAAGACGCTAACTTTGAAAGATTTTTTGATGATATGTATATGTTTTGGACTTCATAGATACAAGACAATGGAAAACTATTAAAAGATCCAAATAACAATAAAAATAACGTTTTTATTTAATATACATTAGGAGGGTATTTAAGATTCAACCCGGTCGAATATAGCGTTCTTACTTACATATATACTCTAAACTAATTTTTTGAATATCTAAATGATTAGTTCCCTTGTGACAAGATTACTATTCATATTTACTTCCAAAGCATGCTCTTAAATATCTATATACTATTTTGTTTTTAAATGAATTTATCTATAAGATGGTATCAATAAATCACCAAATTTCATGCGCATTAAACGTACTACTTGAGCAACAAGATCTTTATGTGCATTTTATCTTTAAAAATGTTTATTGAAATTATATTTAAAACGAGATAATTTTGCCAACAATTAAAAACAGGCAGATAATTATTTTCTAAGCAATTTTTTGATTCCCCAAAGACGTAGTAAACGAGAAACTAATAAAAAATATGGAAAACAGTTGACCCTAAAAGCCATCTCTACAACTTCTACACGCCAACGTAACGTGGAGCTTTAAAAAAACACCGTTTTCGAATTTCTTCGTTCGCGTCAGTCGATTTTGGCCTCGTTAGTGCCGTGGTTCTTGAATGCCAAAAGCTGATTAGTTTGCGGACAATGCTGCCACTTCAAAAAAAATATTCTAACCAAAATATTTGAAAAAGTTACCAAATTGGTAAAAAAAATAGCCAAATTTAAAATGCATTGTTTTATTTGGAAAAAAGCATACAAATTTATTTGAAGTTGATATGCAATGCAAGGTTAATAATTACAAAACAAGAAATGTAATTCATTTACATATTAAAGAATTCTTACTACTGAAAAAATATCGAGAAACTCATATATAATTCATTTTCTTTAAACTAAATAAATAAAATTATTATTATAATTTTTATTTTGAATAGGAACGTTACAATAAACTAATTTTAAACTTCTCAAAACAAAAACCTAATACATTTTTATCAAGACAAAACTGATTTTTTATTTAAAATTTTAAGCTTGTCTTAATAAATTTTAAATATGTATAGACACTTAGTTATACAAAAACAAAAAATGAAATAGTTTAACGTACATATTAAGAAAATAGGTGTATGAAAAACATAACAAGAAAGTTATTTTAAAAACAAACCTAAGGCTTTTATTTCAAAATAAAAAAATTTTACTTCACAGGTTTGAGGAAAATATTTTTTTGTAAAACAATATTTTTTATGAAGAAGTTATTGTTTTACAAATGGAGATCAATAGAGTTACAATTAATTCACAGTGCTGAGATTCAAAATTTTATACAAATTTTTGATTATCTCGCTCTCTTATGACTAGCATAATACTGAACACATTGTTTTCTTATTTTTATACCCTCCAAAAAAGAATTTGGAGGGTATATTCACTTTGTCATTCCGTTTGTAACGCATCGAAATATCCATCTCAGACCCCATAAAGTATATATATTCTTGATCAGTGATGAAATCTAAGACGAACTGAGCATGTCCGTCCGTCCGTCCGTCTGTGGAAGTCACGATTCAGTCCAAACGAAAAGAGCTAGACTGTTGAAATTTGGCATATATATATTTTAAGACTTAGAGCAGGTTAAGTTCGAAGATGGGCTAAATCGGGCAAGAGGGCAAAAAGTTCCCCTAAGAAGAACTAAACCAACTCAGAAAAAACAACATAATTTTTAAAGTTTTTTGGTTATTTTGTTAAGCAAATGATATATTTTTATGTCAAATATGGTCCAGCGCCTTAAACTTGGAGCCATTAAATAAAATAAAAATATTTTTTGACCCGCCCACTTTAGTGGGCGTTATTATAGGCAAAAATAGCATAAAAATTTAACAAATTGTTTTACTTCAGCCTAAATTCCTTAAAAATAACACTTTTAAGCCTTAATGACGAAGCTGAGACGAAACCTGCTACTACTCTGCCCTACCCCCTCCTTCCCCTTCGCCCCCTAAATGACCCTACCAAAAAAAAATTTTTTTTAAATTTTGTATATAATCATCCCAAGCATTTATCTTTAGAGTTTTATGACTGCCGATTTCTGCCCTACCTCCCCCCCTCACTTCTTCCTCTGCCCCCTAAATGACTCTACCAAAAAAAAAAAATTTTTTTAAAATTTTGTATATAATCATCCCAAGCATTTATCTTTAGAGTTTTATGACTGCCTGTTGCTGCCCTACCCCCTCCTCCCCCTTTGCCCGCTAAATGACCCTATCAAAAAAAATAAATTTTAATTTTGTATATAATTATCCCAAGCATTTATTTTTAGAGTTTAATTACAAAGGTGAAATGTTTCCCCCACAGCCCTTGCCAGAGCGACACCGCCAAAATACAGTTTTTATAGCCTCCAAAGAGAATTGCGATGAAGTCTAAGACGGTCTAGCAATGCCCATACGTTCGTCTGTGGAAAACATGATATTGCATATTTTTGAACCCCACCCCCTTTAGTGGGCGTTGACGTACGATATTATATAAAGGAACTCTGTCCCACCAAGTTAAACATTTCAAATTCACTTACTAAATATTTGGAGGGTATTTAAGATTCGACCCGGTCGAATATAACGTTTTTACTTGTTTAAGGTTAAATTAGTCGTGACTTATCCATAAAGCCATACCCATAACGCCATAACCTACAACCAAAATCCATTTGGTTTCTATGGCTATGGTTATGCGAAGTATAATCGAACACAGTGTTATCCATAAATTAGGTTTGAACCTGCATTATCTGTTATGAGTATGGTGCCACGACTAATTTAACCTTTACTGTCAGGGATGGTTAGCATATCTGTTATTACAACAGACATGTACATATATTCAAGGCGAATTCGATTTGTTTATATTTTTAATAATACAGTGCTAAGAAACGTTGACATTTTTATTCAACAAACGTAATAAAAACAAGTAAATAACAAAGTCAACCGTGATAATGGTACAATAAACAGGTATATGCATCAGCACAGGTGATAGTGAACAGATCGGTACTAAATCGATTACATTTCACAGGAAATCAAATTTTGATAGAACTATTTGAAATGCCGCACAGTGGGATTTTTGTGCAATAAGTAATTTTTTCGACACATAAAATTTAAAAATGTAATGATGCAGTTTTGTAGAAATATGATTCGGTATGAAGAATCCATAAATTGTATCTCAAAAAAAGCTTATTTGTCTTTGAAATAATGAAGTAAAGTCGCAGGAAAATTTTCGTCCGAAATATTGAAAACTGTTTACGCACTTTTATAGTGTTTTTACGTAAGATAATTTTATTGCTCTGATTTAAATAGTGATTTTTTTCAAATATAGTCTTTTCGGCGTATATAAAACAAAGTTATAAAGTTCGCTCATATGCTTTAAAAGATATGATAGAATAAAATTTTTTCCATAATGTGCCGTGATTGCAAACTTCCTTGGAAGAAAAAATGGGTTGCTCGGTCGTGCTAGGTGCTCCCGCTATAATAATATGAAAGGTAAGACACCAAATTATTAATTAAAAAAAAAGTTTAAATAATTAATAATCTTTTATAAAATCATAAACTTTGTCTCCAAATTCATTAAATTTTTATAAAATAATTAGTTTTGGTAAAGAAACAAAAAGTTGTGGGAAAAAATAGAATATGGGTTATATGGGCGGTGAGCGGTGGGCGTTAATTGAGGCAATAAAGTCTCTGTACCAAATTTCAGAAACCTTGGGCCAAAAATAAATTTTGGTTTCTATGGGCGGTGGGTAGTGGGCGTGACCCATTTTGATGAAACTTTATTTTATTCTTAATTAAGGTAATAAAAGGCTCTGTGCCAAATTTCAAAAACTTTGGGCAAAAAATAAACTTTGGTTTCTATGGGCAGTGGGTAGTGAGCGTGGCCAATTTTGTTGAAACTTTAATTTATTCTTAACTTAGGTAATAAAACGCTCTGTGCCAAACTTCAAAAACTTTGCGCAAAAATAAATTTTGGTTTCCATGGGCGGTGGGTAGTGGGTGTGGCCAATTTTAATGAAACTTTATAGTTTTCTTAATTGAGCTAACCAAAGGCTCAGAGAAAAATTTCAACATTCTACGAGCACTCCTTATATTTTTTGCCAAACATTGTAAGAACAAATCCCACTGTGCGCTGCTAGCTTGTTTCGAACGCTAATAGGGCACATACATACATAATTTTGGATTTTTATAAGTTCACTTTTTTCGTGTACGATATCTCACGAACGCGTGAACCGCTTTTGAACCGGTTTAAAGCGATCGACGTGGTTTTTGTATGTTAAGAACTGGTTGGTTTTTTAACGCGATCGGAAAAAATATATTCTAAAGAAAACAATACAAAACATATTTTTTGGTTTTTTTATTGATATTTTGCGATATCTACCGGTTCGAACCGGTTCCAATTCTCAGGAAATCTTACTTTAAAAGAACCCTTTGAAACGTGATTAGTTTGGATCGAACACTAGTTGGTCAGATATATAACTTCGGAGTTTTGCAAAAATTTTGTTTTTGCGAACTTTCTGTTCACGATATCTCACGAACGTATTAACCGATTTTGACCAGAGTAGTGACGTCCGATGGGGTTTCTCAATGTCAAGAGCTGATTACTTTTTGAAATGGATCGGCCAGCCCGTTTAAAAGATATCCTACATTTGAAAACATTTTTCTTAGTTTGTTTTATATTTCTCGAAATCCAGGGATGACCTTTAGTTATAAATGTTTAACCGAATTCCATATCGTTTAATAAGTCAAATGAGAAACAACAAAAACTATAAGCATACGTAAAGGTGAAGGAACTAAACGAGTTTTGTCTTATACATACATGGCGTAAAAAATCGTTGTTCATGGGAAATAATTTCCTTCGTATAGATAAATGTGTGAGTCATATTCGAACTGATTTGGTTTGGATAAAAAAGTTTTAGAAAATTTAAGTTAAACTTTTTACGTATGTATAAAAGGCTACTCTAATTGAGCTTGGGGGAATTATTAAAGTTTTGAATAATTATTTGATGAAAGCCAATAACACTACTGTTAATTATTGAATTAAATAAAAGTCTAAGGATTAGACTTAATTTGAAACGAATTCAAGTTTTAAATACACTTATTGCTTAAAGGAAACAGGCCTGAGTAGGCCTATTTTTTTCAAGCAACATATTCTTAAAATACAGTATAAAAACTGAAGTCGTGGAATTCAGAAACTCTAATGGTGTAATGGAATATTTTATACATATGTTTAGAGAAATCAAGAAAAAGGACTGAGGAATTAAATAATGCGTATTATGTGTTACTTTTGATTTCTCCAACAGCTACGATAAGTGAACGAATTTTTTCCGAACCAAGTTTTCCAAAATTTAAGAAACGAGTCGCTTAAATTTTAACCATTAAATCCAAATTATGTTTCTTAAAGATTATTTAATAAGACCTCTTTAATCTATTAAAATAACTAAGTCTGTGTTCATACGAGTCATGTTTTACTGGAGTGGTGTTCAGCATATACAACAATTGTTTAAAAAATTTACACACATTTGTTATGCTCTTATAAAAATTTTCATTCAGTCGTCGTTGAGCAAGCGATGAGAACACAAGCGATGAGAACACATGTCATTTTATTTCAGAAATTTATTAAGCATTGTTGTTGCTTCTTGTTGGACGAAGCATAGCAAACACAAGCGATTCAATTACAATTGAACACAAAAATTAAACTCGATATTGAATAAAAGCATACACGTTCACGGAGTGAAATGTGAAAAGTATTTTATGATAAATGATGCTTTTCATAACATTCAAGTTTTAATCTTACATAAAAAACTGGTTTAAATAGATTTATTTTTGTTTTGTTCTCAATATAACTGTTCTATTTTTTGATATTGATAACTGCTATTTACGGTCCCCGATATTTTTTTCTTAAAATTAAAATTACATTCACTTAATAAGTTGTTTATATATGGCAAAAACTATGTCTGTTTTTCTTATTTTTAGCGTTTGACATTATGTTTGCTGGGCAAAATCTCTCACCAATACATCTTCACGTTTATTTTTGAACACCACTGTTTTACTGACATGATTGCTACTATATAGGCGAGAGGGGAGAAGGGAAAAGTAACAAGTACTCATGCGCATGTACTGTCAGTACGTTTTGCTTTCTCATTCGTAAAGCACACAACTATATGTGCATGAATACAACTACATATATGTACATGTCGTCAACAAGACATAAATTGTGTGAACACGAATGAAAGTTCAAAGAAGAAAAAGTAAGAATCTTGTCTATAAGACATGACTCGTATGACCACAGACTAACAAAATGATCTCACAGTTTATCTTTTTCTAATAAAACTTTAAACAATAAATAATTTTTACAGTTTTATTTATTGTAACTATTTAATTTATGAAAAAAACGTTATCCGATCACTAAAAAAATTAATCGATTAAACCAAAACTGCGTTTAATTAACAGTCCCTTCTATTGTCAGGTCATCATCTGATGCATGCTGGTACACCTCAACACCGAATATTCTACAAAAAGGTTTATTTCCGATTGCTTAGTGTCTTTTGAGAATGTATTGCTTAAAGAAAACATGTATGAGTGGAAGTATAAAATATGTGTATTTAAAACTTGAATTTGTCGCTCATTAAACATAATCCTTAGATTTTTAAGTGAGTCGTTGGCAATAGTGTTATTGGTTCTTGTTAAATTACTGATAATTGCCTCAAGCTCAATTACAGTACCAGACTCCTTACTGAGCTCTTTTATACACACGTCCAAAGGCTTTAAACTTAAACTTACTGATAAACGGTTAACCGAATGAATACCCTAGTTTATACCAAAAAGTGACTTAAAGAATTGCTGCCAGAATTGAAAATTAAACAACTTAAAACGTTATATTCGACCGGCTCGAATCTTAAATACCCTCCAAATATTTAGTAAGTAAATTTAAAATGTTTAACTTGGTGGGATAGAGTTCCTTTAAGACATCTTTGTACCCAATTTTAAATGTCTATTTTGACAGAGTCATTCCGGGAAGGGCCGTGGAGAGAGAGAGACGTTTTACGTCTGCAAGATCAGAGAACATCTCAGCTTCTTATAGCCTTAAGGAATAAAAATTTTTCAGTATTTACACTATTTAAGTTGGCGGGGTCCAAAAATAGTCTGTTTTCCACAGACGAAAGTATGGGCATTGTTAGACCGTTTGGGATAATTATATGTAAAATTTATTTATTTTTTTGAGAGGGTAATTTAGGATCAAAGGGGTAGGAGCGGGTAAGGCTTCGTCATTAAAGCTTAAAAATGTTAATGTAAAGCCACTAACGGGGGCGTGAATCGAGATTTCCACAGACGGACTTGGCCAGATCGTCTTAGATTTTTTCACTGATAAAAAAAATATATATGCAGTACGAGCTCGATTTGCGCAGCCACCGATAACTGCTACATGCCGATTAGCTCAACAAGAATTTTTTTTTACATTACAGTCTCTATAAGTGCAACTTTTTCAAAAAAACAGTCTTGATAAGTGCAACTTTATGTGTTTTATAAAATTTAAAGTAATTTTCTCTTTGAATTTATTTTTGCAGAAACGTAGTTTAAACAAATACTTAAAGTTTCAGCAAATAACCCATGTTAAAAATGTTTTCCACACGTCAGTGGTGATACTTTTTACATATTTTATTCTCTTACTGTTTCTTTACATGCAAAAAAGTTGTCTGTTCATTTACAGCAGTGATGCCAAATGTGATTGTGTGGGTGAGATCACTCTTATCTCTTACATTCCCAGCGGGAGAAATGTGCGGTTGCGAGGCCTAACTAGTGGCCTTTTCTAACTGCCATTCCTAAATACGGGCGGCAACCGTTTTTTAACTGTCAAAAGTTCTCATGTCCATACATTTTGTATGGAGCATACCGAAATAACGCGGCGGCAACGCTTTGCTATTGGAAAATCCGATTTTGACAGAGCGTTTTCTAATGAAGTTGGTTGCAAAAGAAGGGAATTGTAACCAGAGAAAAAGAGCAAAGATTTACAAAAGTGAAATATATAATAAAAGAAAAAATTTGTGAACTTCGTATTAGAAGTTGTGATGGTATGAATATATTTACAATATGATTATATACATACATATGTATGCACGTTTGTAATTTGTACAAAATTTCAATAACAAAATCACAAATGTCGTCCGTCCAGCTGATAAAATAATCAGGATTGTTTAATTTGTTTGTTGGATAACCCTGTTTTTATTGTTTTTTTACATAACGCTGCCGCTTTTGTTTAGGTATGGCATTTCAGCGTTAACGCTCAGCGGAAAAAAATTTTCCGCTTTCCGCCCGTATTTAGGTATGGGTGTAAGAGTATCCTTTTATTTACCAATAATATCTTCTAATTTTATAAGTTGTAAAAAAGGGTTTCGAAAATTGCCAAGTGCTCAGATATTTAATTTGAATATATTTCTCCATTTTTAAGCTGAACATTTGGTTACTTTATATACAAGAGAAACAATTTTTACAAAAAGTCTTACTTATGAATTAATTTAAAAGCTACTTTAAGAACTTTTCGAAAAGATGTACCTACATACAGTGGATCCAACTTATTTCACACCTCTTATATGTATTGTATATATATATATATATATATATATATATATATATATATATATATATATATATATATATATTTATATAAATATAATATTTCTGTTTAGAGGCCTCAAAACAGGACTTGCGATACTTCCCGCTGAATGAGAGTGTTTTTCAGTAAACAATTATATTTTACGCTCTCAAAATAAAAGAGCGTAAGCGTACATGTGAGTTTTGCTTCCACAATTGTGTATGAGGCTGACATCACTGATTTACAGTTAGTTTTTTTTTTGTTTTAAATCTTTGCGTTTTTTATGATTTCAGTGAAGATCATTTTAAAGTAAACATAATTTGAACAGACATGGGAGTAATAAAACAAGTTGTTAAGCTAACAATTAAACAAAAATTAGAAAAAGGACTAAACCCTACACAATCCTTTCAAAACGAAGTGCTGGTTCCTGAGAACCATCCAGACTCCCTGAGATCTCGCAGGAAACGATAGCCTAGATGCCTAGGCCTACGCTCCTGCAGGGCCGGATAGTCACAAAGGAACTGCTGTACTGTCCATCAAGTCCATTGACATTTGTACGGAATGGGCAACAGAAAATGACATTTCGTATGAAAAATTAATCACTTTTCGAGAAATCAAGGCTAATAAGTCTAAAGATGAAACAAAAATTTCAACATTTTTCTCCTTAAACTAAACGTTTAATCATATGTGTGTTTTTTATAAATTGAATTTAAAAAAATATTATGTATGTATACACGTGTAAAATAAGTACGAAGATTATTTTTTGTTTTGCTTTTTATTTATACATACGTTAATCTGTTATGAAATTTTTATTTGACGTATTGTCACAATTCTATTTTAAAATAAATTTATTTGTTGGTGGTCAAGCAATGTCTACATGCATTTCATTGGTGCTTTGCCAAATCATCAGTAGACCTTAACCACAGTTTTGAAAAGTTAAATACCTCTTATCTTATGCACATACTTCCGAAACCCATCTGAGAATTCACAATTTATAAATTACAAATTATTTTCAAAAATCACATCAGAATAAGAATAGTGGCTTTGATAATCATACAAAACTAACTCAACAAATAAATTATACTTATACGATATCAATCTATTTTATTTTTCTACACATTTATACAATTAGAAATCCATTGGATAACAAGAAAAATATTTATAAGGCAAAATGAAAAATAAAATCTAAATTAAACTGTTATGGAATTATAATTTCATTTACAATAGAATTGTGACAATATGTCAAATAAACATTTTATAACAGTTTAATTTAGATTTTATTTTTTATTTTGCCTTATACATATATACTTTTCTTGTTGCACTGTGCAACAGTGCAAAAAGTGCAAGGTCGTGACTATATGGGTTCGATTCTACTATCAAATTGTAGTAAAGCCCTATACTCTGTAATATGTCCGGTTTGTCAGGATTTATTTATTTAATAACACCAGTTGTTTTATAAACATTAAAAGGCTTTTTATTTAATGTTTTAATGTTTTATTTCTTTTACAGGTCTTTATATTAATATTAGTTTACTTAGAACCTTAGAGTTGGTCTTTATCTGTTTGCGTCTCAATCTCAAGTGAAGTGTGCAAAACCAACTTGTAGCAATTGCAGGGTTGACACATGCGCGTGTAGTTTGCTAAACATTTTAACTATTACTACTATAAAAGACATCCCTGTTAGTTTGGCCAATTTGGTGACCGTTTTGTTTTAATGCGTCTCCGAAGTTTTCCAATATTACCATGATGCCCAAAAAATGTGTCATCAGTTTTTGCCAAATAGCTAATCCGCACTTAAGAATATTGCTTAACTATTGTATTACACGATGTTAATTTTCCCAACAGGCTATAGGTTAAAATCTGCGAAACTGCAAATTATTTTTTATTTAGTTTTATTTTTATTTTAATAAATGAACGTGATTACATTCTATTTATTATTTTTGAGAGTGGAATATTAAGAATATTTTTCATAGTCATTAAACCAGCAGAACGGATCAGTACTGATTTCGAGGCCGCTACGCCATCTCATCAGCGTTCTTTGTTCAATTTTTCCACTGTTTCAAGTGGTGCTAGTTAGTAGGAATATCAACTATTTAACCAATGTTATTAACGAAAATTGAATATGAGAAGTTCCCACATTCATATTTTCAAGTTATTACCTTTTTGGTTAGTACGAAATTCCCCAAACCCTGACGATTAATATTCCCAATATTCCATGTATCTCTTTCGCTTATACATATATATATATATATATATATATATATATATATATATATATATATATATTATGGGGCCTCAGATGGATATTTCGCTGCGTTACAAATGGAATGACAAAGTGAATATACATGAGTAAAGCTCTCATTACAAATATTTGTTGTAATTCTAAGTTGTGCTTAGGCTAACAGTGATTTGCAATTTTTAAGAAAGTGCATGAAAAGAACAGGAAAAAAACAATATTTTTGAATGACTAAAACTATCATTACAATGTTTTTGTGTGTTTAGGATAACATTGATTTGTAACTTAACAGACGGTACATAAAAACAACACCAAAAACATTGTGCAGGCATTTTGGTAAACATTTTGTTTTCATGAAAAGTTTGATAACTCAGTCAATTGCTTATCTATTTTTAACCCCAAATATGCATTGTAATCGTAAATAAACGTACTTTTTGAATAAATTCAATAGTTTTAAATTATGTATGAATTTTTGTTAGTCGAACTTTTTCTTTATGTAAATTGTTAATTTTTCAACGGGCTTAAGTTCGAATCTGCATGACTGCAAATTATTATTTTTTTTTTGTTATTTTTATTAATAAATGAATTTGTTTTTAAATTCTATTTGTTATTTTATATTAAGATTGGAATATTAAGAATATTTTTCATTAATCATCAAACCAGCAGAACGGATCAGTACTGATTTCGAGGCCGCTACGCCATCTCATCAGCGTTCTTTGTTCAATTTTTCCACTTTTGCAAGTGGTGCTAGTTAGTAGGAATATCAACTATTTAACCAATATTTTAACGAAAATTGAATATGAGAAGTTATCACATTCATATTATTAAGTTATTACATTTTGGTTAGTACGAAATTCCCCAACCCTGACGATTAATATTCCCAATATTCCAATATCTCTTTTGAACGCTGATGAGATGGCGTAGCGGCCTCGAAATCAGTACTGATCCGTTCTGCTGGTTTGATGATTAATGAAAAATATTCTTAATATTCCAATCTTAATATAAAATAATAAATAGAATTTAAAAACAAATTCATTTATTAATAAAAATAACAAAAAAAAATAATTTGCAGTCATGCAGATTCGAACTTAAGCCCGTTGAAAAATTAACAATTTACATAAAGAAAAAGTTCGACTAACAAAAATTCATACATAATTTAAAACATTGCGGGGGCACGCGCACTTGTTCAAAGTAAATTGACAACTAAATTCAACTACTTGAACATAAATAACAAAGAAGCTTTACCTATCAGCAGCCGATGGCTCTGGAAAAAGCAAAAGAGATATTGGAATATTGGGAATATTAATTGTCAGGGTTGGGGAATTTCGTACTAACCAAAATGTAATAACTTAATAATATGAATGTGATAACTTCTCATATTCAATTTTCGTTAAAATATTGGTTAAATAGTTGATATTCCTACTAACTAGCACCACTTGCAAAAGTGGAAAAATTGAACAAAGAACGCTGATGAGATGGCGTAGCGGCCTCGAAATCAGTACTGATCCGTTCTGCTGGTTTGATGATTAATGAAAAATATTCTTAATATTCCAATCTTAATATAAAATAATAAATAGAATTTAAAAACAAATTCATTTATTAATAAAAATAACAAAAAAAAATAATTTGCAGTCATGCAGATTCGAACTTAAGCCCGTTGAAAAATTAACAATTTACATAAAGAAAAAGTTCGACTAACAAAAATTCATACATAATTTAAAACATTGCGGGGGCACGCGCACTTGTTCAAAGTAAATTGACAACTAAATTCAATTACTTGAACATAAATAACAAAGAAGCTTTACCTATCAGCAGCCGATGGCTCTGGAAAAAGCAAAAGAGATATTGGAATATTGGGAATATTAATCGTCAGGGTTGGGGAATTTCGTACTAACCAAAATGTAATAACTTAATAATATGAATGTGATAACTTCTCATATTCAATTTTCGTTAAAATATTGGTTAAATAGTTGATATTCCTACTAACTAGCACCACTTGCAAAAGTGGAAAAATTGAACAAAGAACGCTGATGAGATGGCGTAGCGGCCTCGAAATCAGTACTGATCCGTTCTGCTGGTTTGATGATTAATGAAAAATATTCTTAATATTCCAATCTTAATATAAAATAATAAATAGAATTTAAAAACAAATTCATTTATTAATAAAAATAACAAAAAAAAATAATTTGCAGTCATGCAGATTCGAACTTAAGCCCGTTGAAAAATTAACAATTTACATAAATTCAATAGTGTTATAGTTTCTTAATAAAATAATTTATAAAAACGTCACCAAAGTTGAAAATTTTTTGAAAAATATACAAAATTTGTGTTTGCTCGACAATAACACCCAAATTTCTTAAGTTTTCTTATATAAATTATATATCATTCGAAGTATCTAAGTTTCTTATTTGAATTGAAAATCGGATCATTATCAACAAAATTACAGGCTTATATGTGCGCAAACGTAAAAAACTGGTTTTTTAACCTTAAATCCGTGTTTTGGAGGTGTCGACAAGACCTACAAGAAAAATAATATCTGGTCCCAGGTTTTTTTGGCTGTCGCACCATTTAACGTTAACGCGCTTAGCGTTAAAGAAATAAAAAATAAAATAAGTAAAAGTGCTACATTCGGCTGTGCCGAATATTAAATACTTTCTTGCCAAAACAGAAAGTATGTTTAATTAAAAAATCAAAATGAGGTTATCGGTTACTTTTATATTTAAGAAAACGTTTACATTTTTCAGCTAGGAAGCTAAATGTTTGGCTTTTCTTATATGAACGTCTTTCAAAAATATTAAATATGTTTAATTTACAAACAAAACAAAAAATCCGTTTCATTTACCCCAAAAAGTTCTAATTGTCCAACCGTAGAGTCGTATTTTAAATTTTGTTAGTTTTTAATACGAGTTTACTTTTTTCTGATATATAAAGTAGGTATAATTCATCATAAAAATCAAAAATAAGAAATAAAATGACTGCTTTTATGAATAAAAAAATGTCGATTTTTCAACCCTGGAACCGATTTTTTAAGTTTTTAATACTAATTTAATTTTTTCTGATATATAAAATAGGTTTAATTCACTAAAAACACAAAATTTGGAACTTATGTATGTACTTTTATGTACCAAAAATATTTCGATTTTCCAACCCTGGAATCGAATTTATAATTTTTTGATACTACTCGTAGTTTAATTTTTTCTGAAATATCTAATAGGTTTAATTCACTAAAAGCACAAAATTTGGAATTTATGTATGTTCTATTATGTACTAAAAATATTTCGATTATCCAACTCTGGAAGCGAATTTTTATTTTTTTACCAATGCAATTCTTAGGGAGGTGTAACATAGTTTTACTTGACAAAAAATTAAAATTTTTGAACTTTTTGGTCACTGTCATGTACCATAAAATATTTCATTTGTCGAATTTTTGTGATTTTTTAAGATTTTAATACCAATTTTGTTCCTCCTGAATTATAAAACAGCTTTAATTAGCAAAAAGAAACAACGTCAATTGCCTTTTTGGTTACTTTTATGCAGAATGCAACTCTTAATGAGGCATGATATAGTTTTATTTAATAAAAACCTAATATTTGTAACAATTTAGGTCATTTTTATGTACCACAACATATTGCAGTTATCCAACTCTGGAATCTAAATTTTGACTTTTTTTAATTTTTGATACCAATATTGTTTCCCTGAACTAAAAAATAGTTTTAATTAGTAAAAAAAAAACAACGTCAATTGCCTTTTTGGCTAGTTTTATGTATAAAAAAAATTCAATTTCCCAACCCTGGAAGCGAAATTTAAATTTTTTAAAATTTTCTTTATTAATGCAAATCTTCATGAGGTATAAAGTAGTTTTGCTTAAGAAAAACTCGAATTTCGCAACCATTTTGATTATTACATGTACTACAAAATATTGCATGTACCAAAAATAAATATAATATTTCCAACCCTGGAAACGAATTTTTAATTTTTTTATCAGTGCAACGCTTCGTGAGGTATAAAGTAGTTTTATTTAAGAAAAATTGAAATTTTTTTATCATTTTGGTAACTTTCATGTACCATAAAATATTGCACTTGTCCATCCCTGGATTCGAAATTTTATTTTTGAATTTTTGATACCAATTTTGTTCTTCCTAAATTATAAGACAGTTTTAGTTAACAAAAAACAAAAAAAAACCTTTGCAACGACGAACAATCACAATTAAGGAACTAAGGGAACGCTTTTCCGTAATTGATTATTTGAAGGTAAGGTGGGAATTCCAAAGACCCAATAAGACCACAGTGTTACAACCAGCGTTGCCGCTGAGACACTAAAGTATCACTTTTGACCCTATTTCGTGCTTTATGACCCTTTTTTTAATTTATTCCTTTGTATCATTTTCACTAAATGTATGCCACTTTTTTAAAATGAATTTCGTTTCCAATACTCATCACGAAAGTTCTCAGTACACTGAGTTCTGTGAACGTTCATATAAAAATTGGTATGCTATATTATTATAGCAACTGACTTTATGCAACTGTCATATTCCATGCATACCAATTTTTTATATGTATAAAGTTTATGTAAAATAAACTGATGATCAACTGTGAGTATGGTCTGATTTATGTTGTATGTGTTTCATCTTAAGTTTTGGCAGCGAGAATCTCTTATATATATGTGTAGACTGTTTTTTTCGTTAGATTTCCATTTAATTTCGTAGTTTAACGTGCCATTCATATTCACATATGTTTATATTTCCGACAAAATAAATGCAAATGGACAAGTATTAATGTATTTAATTACTAGTTAAAATTCGTTTTTGTTTTTTAAATTGAAATAAATAATATTTTTTTTTGTTCATAAAAACTTGACCCTATTTTACTATAAAATACCCTTTTTTGACCCGTTTTTTTTCTTAAATACCCTTTTTATGACACTTTTTCGAAATTTTCAGCGGCAACCCTGGATACAACTACCAAATATTTGGCCATGGCTCAAGTCGTTGTAAGGTCACAACGTTTTGTGCAAATTGTGCTGGTCAGCACAAAACGTCCGAATGTAATGAATCCACAATTAAATGTGCTGTAGAGTATTATAAAATAATAAACATAAGCATACACATATGTTCAATGTTCACACTTTTTACGAACATTTTTTCTCGAGTGTAAACTTAGGAATTTCTTTTTAATTGCCACCAACAATTTTTACTTTATTTTTAAGAAAGTTATTATGCTAAATACAAACATGTATCTAAACATTTATCAATATTAGTTATTGTAATTAGTAAAACACTTATCTGGAATTATCCTGTTAATTACATATAAAAAGGATCAAATTTCGTAAATAAAATTCAATCAATATCTTGCCTTCAAATCGGCAGTTTTTCTTAAAAGCATATAAACTTGCTCCTTTAAATAGGCATATTAAATTGCCTTTACAAAATTCATGCCCGTGGCGTTCTTAAGCGCCGGCACAAAAATAGGCAGTCACAAATTTGTTATATTGAAAACTGAACCTTTACAGTGCTAATTGCAATGGGTCGTACAAATCCACCTCAGAACAATGCCCTAGCAAGGTAAATTATTTAAACATTCGACAACGGGCTCAGCCAGCACCACGACGTCCTCCATATACTAGTTCTGTACGTGTTTCAACTAGAAACTATAACAGCAGTTTTCCTGATACACTGCGACAAAGTAAATCTCAAAATACAGGTACATGGCTGACTCAAGGGGATACCAGTAACAACAACAAATCTCGTTCCACTGCATCCAACGAAGAACTATTTTCTCTGCAAGAAATTAAAAGTTTAACTTTAGAATTAATCACTAATCTAAGAAATTGTAAAAGTAAGTTCGAGGTAATTACAAACCTTGCAGTTAAATTTCTTTAATAATGGATTACAATAGCATCAGTATAATAACATGGAATGCACGAGGCATTCGTAACAAAAGTACAGAGCTTTTTAATTTTTTTAATATCCCAGGGCATTCACATTTGCCTAGTTTCAGAAACTGGGTTAAATTCAAGTTTATGAATGAGACACAATGAATTACGTGTACAGAAATGACAGGACTACTTCAAGAGGGGGTGGTGTAGCAATAATCATTAAAAAAATGTACCACATCAATTAATTCCGATTGTAAATACTAATGCTATCGAAAATGTTGGAATTAATTTATTTACGAAAGAATATTGCATAAATATTTGTTCATGCTATTTCCTTGGCGGCTTAGCAGGTGTAGACGCTATAAGAAAGCGACAATTTGCTTCAGATATTTAGAAACTGACGCGTGATAATACTTACATGTTAGGGGGAGACTTTAATTGTAGGCATCAGGCCTAGGGATGCATTAGATCCAATTGTGGGGGAAATATTTTATATGAAAGGTTAGATTGCTATAATATCGATATGATATAGCAATGCGAACACACCCATGTACCTGCAAGTGCAGATAGGCAAGAGTCAACACTGGACCTATTCTTAACCAATTTGGCTGCTATATTGTCTCCTGCAATTGTAATTAACGACTTGAGCTCCGACCACTTACCTGTCAAAATCTCTTTGACCAGTGAATACACTAATTCAACAATATTTAGGTATTATTTTATTAAAGCTGACTGGAAAAACTACGCTAGATATTTCAATATACACCTAACTTTACCCGATATTAACAATATCACATGTACCATGCAGATCGATGATTTGATATCAAGTTTTAGAAATAAAAATATATATTTCAACTAAGAAATAGATGTAAAAAATATGATTCAACTAAGAAATAGATGTAGACGTAATTGGCAACGAAACCGGAACGTAAATGATGTGTACCAAATGAAAATACTAAACTTAAAAATACGTGAAGGAATTTAGAAATAGATCATGGAATCATTTGCTATCCAATTTGGATAAAGGCTCTCCTCCTTTTTGGAACTTAACAAAAATCTTGAGGATGAAGTCTAAAAATATTCCTATATTAAAAATGAACGTTTCTCGTTATACATCCAACCAAGAGAAATGCGAAATCTTGGCAACGTTTGCTTTGAATCAGTCGATTTCGGCTAATCTTGGAGACTCCGTTACTGACACGTTAGTAAATGATACTGTTGATTCTTTTACATCACTTAACATCAACTACACAGGTGAAACTAGTACTAGCACTTCCGAAATTTATGACATTATTAAATCATTAAGAAATAAAAAGGCACCTGGAAATGATGATATTAATAATAGATGCCTGAAAGCGCTCCCTTGAAGAGGCATAAAGTGTCTAACAATTCTAATAAATTCTTGTTTCAAAGTTTCATATTTTTCGCTAGATTTTAAAGAATCCAAAACCATTCCAATAAGAAAGCCTGGTAAAGATCCAAAAGTCCACTATCATATCGTCCTATCAGTCTTCGGTGAGCAAAATCCTCGAAAAGGTTATAAAGAGAAAATTAATAGACTTTATCAATAACCACGGTTTAATACCCCCTCAACAATTTGGCTTCCGTAGAGACCGCAACTCTGTACATCCACTGATTCGAATAAGAAACCTAGTTAGTAGAAACTTTAAAGACCAAAAATCAACTGGAATGGTTCCGCTTGACGTCAAAGCAGCTTTTGACATAATGTGGCACAATGGACTGATTTTTAAATTGCTGAACTCTAACTTACCTTTATTTATTGTTAGAATAATATATAGCTTTCTTTCCTCCAGAACGTTCAAAGTCTACATAGGTAATACTTGTTCTGAACTGTTCTCTATTACAGCAGGTTGCCCACAGGGCTCTTGTTTGTCGCCTATTTTATATAATTTGTATACAGCTGATTTTCCACATTTAAACTTTTGAAGTATGCCTATTTTTGCTGATGACACTACGCTACTTAGCTCGGGTACGTTGGCTGATAACGTTATATTTAATATTTATAGAGCCTTACTTGAGTTACAAAAATATTTTGACAAATGGCGGATTATGCTAAATTATGATAAAACTCAGGCTATACATTTTTTCAGGAAACGAAAACCATCTTTCCTACCACAACATAATATTAACTTCAATAACAATTCAATTGAATGGAAAAAGGAAGTTAAATACCTAGGAGTAGTCCTCGATCCCAAAATGAAATTTCCAATTCACGTGTCATATATAACAAATAAAGTTAAAAAACTGATTGCAATATTGTATCTATTTATTAATCGAAATTCTAGACCTAACATCCCAAACAAGAAATTGATATTAAAAACAATTTTTCATGCTGTCATATTTCATGCAGCTCCTGTCTGGTCCACAAGTGGAAAATGTCACATTCAAAAACTACAAGTAACGCAAAATAAATTATTGAAAATAATGTATACTTTACCATGGCACTTCTCCACAGAGCGTCTTCATGCGCTTGCAGATGTAGAGTTAGTAAGCGTCAAAATCGAAAGGCTAACACAAAATTTTAATCTCAGATGCATAAGTTCTGAGTATGGGCATATTAATGAACTTGCTTCATCGTAATAATTAGTTAGTTATTTAGTTTAAGCTGTTTTTACTAAAAATAAATAAATCAAATAGGTTTTTGTAATTTTTACCTCTAAATTTAGTTAATCATGTATATATGTATGTACATAACAATAATAACAAGTAAAAACGTTATATTCGACCGTGTCGAATTTTAAATACACTCCAAATATTTAGTAAGTAAATTTAAAATGTTTAAGTGTATTTTGACGGAGTCACTCTGGCAAGGGCTGTTGGGGAGACATTTCACCTTTGCCATAAAACTCTAAAAATAAATGCTTGAGATACTTATATACAAAATCTAAAAAATAATTTTTTTTGATAGGGTCATTTAGGGGCAAAGGAAGGGGTAGGGCAGAGTAGTACCAGGTTACGTCTCAGCTTCATCATTAAAGCTTAAAAATGTTATTTTTAAGGAATGTAGGCTTAAGTAAAACAATTTGTTAAATTTTTACACTATTTTTGCATATAATAACGCCCAATAAAGGGGACGGGGTCCAAAATTTTTTTTTTTATTTTATGACTCCAAGTTTAACGCGTTGGACCTTCTGCAATATAAAAATATATCATTTGTTTAATAAAATTACAAAATAAACGCTAGAAATTATGTTCTTTTTTAGAGGTTGGTTTAGTTCTTCTTAGGGGAACTTTTTTCCCTCTTGCCCGACTTAGGCCATCTCCGAACTTAGCCTGCGCTATCTTTCAAGATATACCAAATAACAAATTTGAAGAGTCTAGCTCTTTTCGTTTGGACTGAATCGTGATTTCCACAGACGGACGGACGGACATGCTCAGATCGTCTTATATTTTATCACTGATCTAGAATATATATACTTTATGGGGTCTTAGATGGATATTTCGCTGCGTTACAAACGGAATGACAAACTGAATATACCCTCCATATTCTTTTTTGGAGTGTATAAAAACTTATAATTATTAAGCAGAAAAAGAAAAACTCTTAACCATGTAAATTATACCTAAAAGCAAATGTAAAATGATATTATAAATAAAGAAATTGAGTTCCTAAAATATCAGCGTACATGCACACATGTACATATACGAGTATATGGCATACATATGTTATTGTGCAACATCTATAATGTGCTATTAGTCGGAAAGTTGTGCTGCATACAAAGTCCTAAAATAATAGCACTCTTTAAGGCATGTTTTTCTTTTGTCATAAAATACATACATACGAGTAGCTCTACAAGCCTGACTCGAAAGGTTGAAAATATTTAGGCAAGATGGCGATAGTATATGTTTGCCGCCGTTATTTATTTATGATTTGTGAATAAAAAAACGGCTAAAAATTATCATTTATGTCTGTACATTAAAGCACGTTTGAATAACATCAAAATTAATTAAAAGAGAATTAAATCTCAAGATCTAAATATATACAAGCGAAAAATGTTTCTCTTTTAACTTATGTAGTGATGTCAATCGCGAAATCCCGATCCGGAATTCCCGGGAAATCCCGATCCCGAAAAATCCCGAATCCCGGGATTTTACGAAATAAATCCCGAGATGATGTATATGATATATGACACATCCTATTTTAAAAGTTGAAATATTTGATACACCCTGTTAAAAATGTATACAAATTAACTGTCAAAAATAACTACTCCGTGGAACAATCGAATATTTAGAAAAGTCTTATAAACCAGATAAAAAATAATTTAAACATATATAAGCGCCACTAAAACATACATGGAGTTTGTGCCAAAAAACGATGACATCGTTTCTGTCTGGTTTCACTTTTTGGTGGAATCAACAGGCGCTGCAATAGCAATGTGCAAAGGGTCTTATAACGCATCTAGTGATGTCAATCGGGAAATCCGGTATCCGAAATTCGGATCCGGAAAATCCCGAATCCCAGGATTTGTGAAAATCGATCCCGCTTGACATCCCTTAACTTATGTCACTAGTAGCCACTGAACGTTTTTCCGTTTGCCGCCGCCCAACAAAACTTATTCAGCTCATACCAAGGCAACAGCTGTTATAGTTTATACATAAAAATTCATTTAAAGATTCTTGTGCTACAGAACGCAAATTTAATAATTTTAAATAGAAATAGAGTTTTTAGACAATTGTCTTAATTTTCTTTTGTTTGATAATAGCTAATTACAAATGTCTTGCTGGTCGAAGTTTGGAATAGCAGACTAAGTTATGTCAGGTTGTTCACACTAGTCATATTTTGTGTGCTATTATTTTATACGTTATAACTACAGTGTGAATACCGTAATTATAAATGACGACGTTTCGTTATAACTATAATATGATATATCCACTTGAAAATAATGTGAAGATTTGTATATGTAAACTAAAAAAACAATCTTTAACCGTAAACTTTTCGTTTTAAGTTTTAAAATCCCTTATTTCAAAACAAGAAATATTAAAATAATAATGTTTTTTTATATGATTAACACATAAGAATGTTATTTTTTATAGAAACATTTTTAAAACTAATATGCACAGTTTTATTCAAAAAATGTTTTTTGGTTTGTTTTAAAAACAATGATAATTCATATTGTTTCAAAATAGTTTTAATGTTAAAAAAGAGTGAAAACTTTTAAAATAAACAAAAAGAAACTATGTTCTGTTTTGAAATTATTTCTTCTTGATTGGGTGTACACATTTTTGTTTTTTAAAAGTTTGCAATAATTTTTTCTTCTTACCATTTGATCGTAATCAAAATCTCCGTCTTCACATACATTCGAGCTAATTTCATTATCGCATGAAATTTTAGATTCAACATTGTTTGATGCACAACTTGCAACTTCTGCTGACAGTTTTTCTAAACTTTCACAATCTACTAAAATGTGTTGTTGTTGAACGTGCCACCAGAACAAGGATCCGTCATTGGTGGTATACGCGGTATTTATACTGTCGGCATTTTTTAAACATATCGAGCAAACAAACGTTGGTTGTTGCAAATTATTGCAAAACACTTCACCGCATTTTATCCAACTTCTTGGAAAAGTTATAACGTTATTTTTACGTAATTTTTCAAAATTATCGAAGCTGTCTCCAACAGTATCTATGTTCATATTGTTATTGGTCATTTTTTTGAGACTATATCCTTTTATGTTAAAACACGTGTTATTTAATTTAAATACAAGTTATATTTACTTTATATATTAGTATCACAGTATGAATTCGTTGTCAACTGCAACGTTCCTAAAACCTAGCGCTTATATTGAGACATGCGTTCTATTCAACAGCTCAGTACTTACTAATATATGCAATACTAAAGACGAAATAAGAAACATAATTTTTCATACCTTAAAGAAAGAGAGAGAGAGAGAGAGAGAGAGTGAAATAAAAAACTGTAGGAGCAAATTTGCCAGAAGTACACAGATAATGCTAATTAGACACAAGGAGTGCTAAATTATTCTACGAAAACAGATTGTGGTTGTTAAGCGGCATGGCCACACATCAAAATGACGCTTCAAACTCTGCTTTTCTTTGATAGTGTTAGTGAAAAAACTCACACGTATGGTTTGATGTGAGTTTGAAGAATATCAAACCAATTTAGATTTTCACTCTCAAACTGAATTTTACCAACACATACACAAGTTTGAAGCACCAGTTTGATGTGTGGCCATGCCGCTTTAGTAACATGAAACTAATGACTGAAGCTAACGCCGGCACAATTGGGGTATTCACACTGTGTGTTATGTAGTCATATTGTCATAAAGTCATAATATTTAAGACCAGTTTAAAAAATTTTTTGTTGTACTGCATACAAAAAAGTCAATAAATAATAGCACTCTGTCAGGTATGTTCTAGATCTCTTGAGATCTGAGTGGAACGGCAAAAAATCTTTAGGCGTGACGGCGACAGTGTATGTTTCCCGCCGTTACTTATATATGATTCACGACTAAAAAACGACAAAAAAATTTTCATACTCGTGTATATGTCGCACATTAAATCGCATTTTCATAGCATAAAAAAAATTAAAAGAGAACTAAATCGCAAAAAACTAAATACATACAAGTGAACAATTTTTCTGGTTTAACTTACGTAGCTGGCAGCAACTGAACGTTTTTCCGTATGCCTCCGCAAAAAAATTTATTCAGCTCATATCAAGGCAGCAACTGTTTTAGTTTATACATACAAATTCATTTATATGTTATTGTGCACCAGAAGACAAATTTCATAATATTAAATAAAAATGGAGTTTTTCTCATTTTCAAATAACTTTATTACAATTGCCTTAATTTTCTTTTGCTTTGATAACAATGCAAATGTATTGGTATCTTACAAGCTGATCGATGTTTGAAATAGCATACTAAGTTATGACGGGTTGTTCACACTAGTCATATATTTCGTGCTATTATTTTATGACTTAAGACTTTATGACTACAGTGTGAATCCCCCAAATACTTCTACGAACCTTTCTTCGGCTATTTCATCCCAGTTGACAAAGTCGTCGTAGCCAGGGTTGCCGTTGATAATTTCGAAAAAGTGTCATAAAAAGGGTATTTAAGAAAAAAAGGGTATTTTAAAGTAAAATAAAGTCAAGTTTTTTATGAACAAATACATAACATTTATTTCAATTTAAAAAACAAAAACGAATTTTAACAATTAATTAAATAAATTAATACTTGTCTATTTTCATTTATTTTGTCGGAAATATAAACATATGTGAATATGAATAGCACGCTAAATTTCAAAATTAAATGGAAATCTAACGAACAAAAATGTCCACACATATTTATTATATATAACAGCTTCTCGCTGCCAAAACTTAAAATTGAACACATACATAAATTAGGGCATACTCACTGTTGATCATCACTTTGTTTTACATAGGCTTTATACATATGTACTTTAAAAAATTGGTATACATGGAATATGACAGTTGTATTAAAGTCAGTTGTTGTAATAATATCGCATGCAATTTTTATATGAACGTTCACATGACTCATGTATGCATAAATATAACATACATAAGTATATAAAAGCTAAATGTACTGAGAACTTTCGTGAGGAGTATTGGAACCGTAATTCATTTTCAAAAAGGGTAAAAAGTGGCATACATTTAGTGAAAATGATACAAAGGGATAAATTAAAAAAAGTGTCATTAGCACGAAAAAGGGTCAAAAGTGATACTTTAGTGTCTTAGCGGCAACGCTGGTCGTAGGCGACATTGTCTTCGAAGATGACTGCACTAATGGTTGTCTTCAATACAATTTTTTTTACAACAAATTCACACTTTTGTATTTAGAAAAGTATTCTTGGGAGCAATCTGAGGGACAATGTCCCTCATTTTATTATACCCTTCACAAAAAAGTGAAAGGGTATATATAGGTTTGTCATTCCGGGTGTAATTTCTTCGATATGCACGTGGGACCCCATAAAGTATATATATTCTGGATCCTTATGAATAGCGATGACGATTGAGCGACGCCCGTCTGTCCGTCCGTCTGTACGTGAAATCGGTTTTCCCAAGCCCCTAAAAGTACTAGAGACCGTTCGTTCTTGGACCGTTGGATTGGAAATAAACTCAAATAGAGTGCTATTGAAATTCAGAAAGATCCGAAGTTCGGTTCCAGAGCTGGGAAGCTAACACCTATTTCTCGACACAAAATTTATACCAAAAATCAATTAACTTTTTTAATGTTTGTAAATTAAACCTATTTCGTGCTTGGGGAAGCCTCAATGGTCTATTAAAAACAAAAAAAAAAAATAAAACAAAAATTTCCAGGGATGGGCAATTAAAATATATTTTTTGGCTGTAGTAAGAATTTTAACGAACATTTATATTACTATATTAAATTGAATTAAGATTCATAGGCTAATTGTTCGAAATTTGTTTTTAAATCTCAGAAAGACATGATAAATATTCCAAGGCACAAAGGAAAGTCAACATCAGTTTTATTCAACTAACACAGCAGAGCAGAACAGCTGTTTTCGAAAGACGCAACCCTTTCATCATCAGTGCTCATGTGTATTGTGTTTGTCACCACTTATTAGGTGGCTTAGTTAAATTTGATAACAGTTCCTATTTACACAAATTTTATTGTGAAAAAGAATACGAGAACTGTATCAACCTGATGTTAACATGTTATTGTTATAATACCCGTGTTACCGTTTGATTATTTTTCTTCATGTCCCATTTTTCTGAATTTTTTCGGATGGATTGAAGTAAAAGTTATTCAAATAACTAAGGTTGCTATATACAAAATATTACAACATAAACATTTTTAACATATATATATTTTTTGTAATTCAATTAAACAAAAACCAATATTTTTCGAGATCACTGTCATATCATATTTTGTGTTCGTCGATTCGACGAAGGTTGTGGTTACAGGGTTAAACCTACATTCTTTAAAAATAAAATTTTTAAGCCTTAATGACGAAGCTGACACGTAACCTTGTACTACTCTGCCCTACCCCCTCGTCCCCCTTCACCACCTAAATGACCCTACAAAAAAAAAATTAATTTTGTATACAATTATCCCAAGCATTTATTTTTAGAGTTTTATGACTGCCGATTTCTGCCCTACCTCCTCCTCCCCGTTTGCCCCCTAAATGACCCTATCTAACATATATATATATATATATATATATATATATATATATATATATATATATATATATATATATATATATATATATGTTTTTAAATATTGTATATAATCATCCCAAGCATTTATTTTTAGAGTTTTATGACTGCCTGTTTATGTCCTACCCCCTCCTCCCCTTCTGCCCCCTAAATGACCCTACTAAAAAAAAAATTTAATTTTGTATACAATTATCCCAAGTATTTATTTTTAGAGTTTTATGACTGCCGATTTCTGCTCTACCCACTCCTCCCCGTTTGCCCCCTAAATGACCCTACCAAAGAAAAGAAATTCAATTTTGTATACAATTATCCCAAGTATTTATTTTTAGAGTTTTATGACTGCCGATTTCTGCTCAATCCCCTCCTCCCCCTTTGCCCCTTAAATGACCCTACCAAAAAAAAAAGAAATTCAATTTTGTATACAATTATCCCATACACTTATTTTTAGACTGCCGATTTCTGCCCTACCCCTTCCTTCCTCTTTGCCCCTAAATGACTATAATTTTTTTTTTTAATTTTGTACATAATCATCCCAAGCATTTATTTTTAGAGTTTTATGACAAAGGTGAAATGTTTCCCCCACAGCCCTTGCCAGAGCGACACCGCCAAAATATAGTTTTTATACCCTCCAAAGAGAATTGGACCCCATAAAGTGGGTGTATTCTTGATCAGTGATGAAGTCTAAGACGGTCTAGCAATGCTCATACGTTCGTCTGTGGAAAACATGATATTGTCTATTTTTGAACCCCGCCCCCTTTAGTGGGCGTTGACGTACGATGTTATATAAAGGAACTCTGTCCCACCAAGTTAAACATTTTAAATTCACATATTAAATATTTGGAGGGTATTTAAGATTCGACCCGGTCGAATATAACGTTTTTACTTGTTTAATTTGAAAGTGGTGGGTATGTATAATATTTTCAGTGTTTGCTTTTACTGCCCACACACATTCATTTTAGTTACAAAACAAATACAATGTTATCATCTCAACGTCATGTTTTTCATTGTCGTTGTTATAAACTTGTGTGTACAGAGGATAAAATATGTACACTATTTCGAACTCTGGTACGTATGTCCAGTCTAATATCCCAGTTGGCCAGGTCTTAAGATATCTTTAACGTTGCGTAAATGACAATAGAATGTGGATGAATACATAATGAAGACAGTTCCATACGGCGCAGAAATCACACAAGACTTCGAACAATTCCGTTCAGTTTGTCGACGACTTTTTCAATGCCAATTTCCATAATAACTTCATTGACGGATATATAAAGCGATTCTTGTGTATAACTATGAGTCATCGACGACTACATAAGCGACATAGTTATATATCTAATCGTTGATGGCTTTTATAGACAAGTAAGAGTGCTATATTCGGCTGTGCCGAATCTTAAATACCCTACACAGATGTAATTCTTCTTTCTTTTTTTTCTTGCTAAAATAGAAAGTAGGTTTAATTAACAAATCAAACTGATGTTATCGGTTACTTTTATATTTAGGAAAACATTTAAATTTTTTGGCTGGAAAGCTAAATGTTTGGCTCTTCTTATTTTTAATACATCTGAACGTCTTCCAAAAATATTAAATATGTTTAATTTACAAACAAAAAGGAAAAATCCGTTTCATGTACCCCAAAAAATGTCCAACCGTAGAATCGTCTTTTATTTCTTCCTTATATATAAAGTAAGTATAATTCATCATAAAAATCAAAAATAGCAAATTATATGGTTACTTTTATGAATAAAAAAATTTCGATATTCCAACCCTGAAATTGGATTTTTAATTTTTGTTTTGTTTTTAATACTAATTTAACACTTCCCGAAGAATAAGAGAGATTTCACTCATAAAAAACCAAAATTAGGAACTTATATGGCTACTTTTATGTACTAAAAAATTTCGATTTTCCAACCTTGAATTTTAAAATTTTTAATACCAATTTAATTCTTCCTAAAGTATAAAAAAACAAAATTTGGAATTTATGTGGGTACTGGAAGCGAATTTTTATTTTTTTACCAATGGAATTTTTAGTGAGGTGTAACATAGTTTTACTTGACAAAAAAATTTAAATCTTTAAACTTTTTTGGTCACTTTCATGTAGATACCACAAAATATTTCATTTGTCCAACCCTGGAGTCGAAACTTTGATTTTTTAAGATACTAATACCAATTTTGTTCTTCCTGAATTATAAAATAGTTAGCAAAAACAACAACGTTAATTGCCTTTTGGGTTACTTTTATGCATAAAAAATTTTTCAATTTCCCAAAACTGAAAACGAAATTAAATTTTTTTTTTAATGAGGCATGAAATAAATTTAATTAAGAAAAACTTAATATTTGTAGCCATTTTGGTCACTTTCATGTACTGCAATATATTGCAGTTATCCAACTCTGGCATCTAAGTTTTTATATTTTTTTTTAATTTTTGATACCAATTTTGTTTTTCCTGAACTAAAAAAATTTTTTAATTAGTAAAAAACCGACGTTAATTGCCTTAATTGGTTACCTTTACGTATAAAAAAATATCAATTTCCCAGCCCTGCAAGCGCAATTTTAATTTTGTTTACCAATGCTTGTCTTTGTTAGGTGGAAAGTCGTGTTATTTAAGAAAAACTTACAATTTGAACCATTTTGTTCACCTTCATGTACCATAAAATATTACACTTGTCCAACCCTGGATTCGAAATTTTGATTTTTTTTTAATTTTTGATACCAATTTTGTTCTTCCTAAATTATAAGACAGTTTAAGTTAGCAAAAAAAACAACATCGGTTGCCTGTTTGATTACTTTCACGTATGTATAAAAAATTCAATTTCCCACCCCTGGAAGCAAAATTTTAGCTAAAATTTTTTTTTGGCCAATGCAAATCTTTATGACGCATAAAGAGTTTTTGTTAAAGAAAAACTTCAAATTTTTAACAATTTTAGTTATTACATGTACTACAAAATGCCAAAAAATATATATTAAATTGAATTAAGATTCATAGGCTAATTGTTCGAAATTTGTTTTTAAATCTCAGAAAGACATGATAAATATTCCAAGGCACAAAGGAAAGTCAACATCAGTTTTATTCAACTTACACAGCAGAGCAGAACAGCTGTTTTCGAAAGACGCAACCCTTTCATCATCAGTGCTCATGTGTATTGTGTTTGTCACCACTTATTAGGTGGCTTAGTTGAATTTGATACCAAGTATAAAATTCAAACCAAATAAGTTTGACTTAGGTATGATGGGACAAAAAATTCAGAAAAATGGGACATGAAGAAAAATAATCAAACGGTAACACGGGTATTATAACAATAACATGTTAACATCAGGTTGATACAGTTCTCGTATTCTTTTTCACAATAAAATTTGTGTAAATAGGAACTGTTATCAAATTCAACTAAGCCACCTAATAAGTGGTGACAAACACAATACACATGAGCACTGATGATGAAAGGGTTGCGTCTTTCGAAAACAGCTGTTCTGCTCTGCTGTGTAAGTTGAATAAAACTGATGTTGACTTTCCTTTGTGCCTTGGAATATTTATCATGTCTTTCTGAGATTTAAAAACAAATTTCGAACAATTAGCCTATGAATCTTAATTCAATTTAATATATATTTTTTGGCATTTTGTAGTACATGTAATAACTAAAATTGTTAAAAATTTGAAGTTTTTCTTTAACAAAAACTCTTTATGCGTCATAAAGATTTGCATTGGCCAAAAAAAAAAATTTTTGCTAAAATTTTGCTTCCAGGGGTGGGAAATTGAATTTTTTATACATACGTGAAAGTAATCAAACAGGCAACCGATGTTGTTTTTTTTGCTAACTTAAACTGTCTTATAATTTAGGAAGAACAAAATTGGTATCAAAAATTAAAAAAAAATCAAAATTTCGAATCCAGGGTTGGACAAGTGTAATATTTTATGGTACATGAAGGTGAACAAAATGGTTCAAATTGTAAGTTTTTCTTAAATAACACGACTTTCCACCTAACAAAGACTAGCATTACAAAAAAAAATTAAAGTTTCGCTTCCAGGGCTGGGATATTGAAATTTTTTTATACATAAAACTAACCAAAAAGGCAACTAACGTCGGTTTCTTACTAATTAAAAAATTTTTTTAGTTCAGGAAAAACAAAATTGGTATCAAAAATTAAAAAAAAATATAAAAACTTAGATGCCAGAGTTGGATAACTGCAATATATTGCAGTACATGAAAGTGACCAAAATGGCTACAAATATTAAGTTTTTCTTAATTAAAACTATTTCATGCCTCATTAAAAATAAAAATTTAATTTCGTTTTCAGTTTTGGGAAATTGAAAAATTTTTTATGCATAAAAGTAACCCAAAAGGCAATTAACGTTGTTGTTTTTGCTAACTATTTTATAATTCAGGAAGAACAAAATTGGTATTAGTATCTTAAAAAATCAAAGTTTCGACTCCAGGGTTGGACAAATGAAATATTTTGTGGTATCTACATGAAAGTGACCAAAAAAGTTTAAAGATTTAAATTTTTTTGTCAAGTAAAACTATGTTACACCTCACTAAAAATTCCATTGGTAAAAAAATAAAAATTCGCTTCCAGTACCCACATAAATTCCAAATTTTGTTTTTTTATACTTTAGGAAGAATTAAATTGGTATTAAAAATTTTAAAATTCAAGGTTGGAAAATCGAAATTTTTTAGTACATAAAAGTAGCCATATAAGTTCCTAATTTTGGTTTTTTATGAGTGAAATCTCTCTTATTCTTCGGGAAGAGTTAAATTAGTATTAAAAACAAAACAAAAATTAAAAATCCAATTTCAGGGTTGGAATATCGAAATTTTTTTATTCATAAAAGTAACCATATAATTTGCTATTTTTGATTTTTATGATGAATTATACTTACTTTATATATAAGGAAGAAATAAAAGACGATTCTACGGTTGGACATTTTTTGGGGTACATGAAACGGATTTTTCCCTTTTGTTTGTAAATTAAACATATTTAATATTTTTGGAAGACGTTCAGATGTATTAAAAATAAGAAGAGCCAAACATTTAGCTTTCCAGCCAAAAAATTTAAATGTTTTCCTAAATATAAAAGTAACCGATAACATCAGTTTGATTTGTTAATTAAACCTACTTTCTATTTTAGCAAGAAAAAAAAGAAAGAAGAATTACATCTGTGTAGGGTATTTAAGATTCGGCACAGCCGAATATAGCACTCTTACTTGTCTATAAAAGCCATCAACGATTAGATATATAACTATGTCGCTTATGTAGTCGTCGATGACTCATAGTTATACACAAGAATCGCTTTATATATCCGTCAATGAAGTTATTATGGAAATTGGCATTGAAAAAGTCGTCGACAAACTGAACGGAATTGTTCGAAGTCTTGTGTGATTTCTGCGCCGTATGGAACTGTCTTCATTATGTATTCATCCACATTCTATTGTCATTTACGCAACGTTAAAGATATCTTAAGACCTGGCCAACTGGGATATTAGACTGGACATACGTACCAGAGTTCGAAATAGTGTACATATTTTATCCTCTGTACACACAAGTTTATAACAACGACAATGAAAAACATGACGTTGAGATGATAACATTGTATTTGTTTTGTAACTAAAATGAATGTGTGTGGGCAGTAAAAGCAAACACTGAAAATATTATACATACCCACCACTTTCAAATTAAACAAGTAAAAACGTTATATTCGACCGGGTCGAATCTTAAATACCCTCCAAATATTTAATATGTGAATTTAAAATGTTTAACTTGGTGGGACAGAGTTCCTTTATATAACATCGTACGTCAACGCCCACTAAAGGGGGCGGGGTTCAAAAATAGACAATATCATGTTTTCCACAGACGAACGTATGAGCATTGCTAGACCGTCTTAGACTTCATCACTGATCAAGAATACACCCACTTTATGGGGTCCAATTCTCTTTGGAGGGTATAAAAACTATATTTTGGCGGTGTCGCTCTGGCAAGGGCTGTGGGGGAAACATTTCACCTTTGTCATAAAACTCTAAAAATAAATGCTTGGGATGATTATGTACAAAATTAAAAAAAAAAATTATAGTCATTTAGGGGCAAAGAGGAAGGAAGGGGTAGGGCAGAAATCGGCAGTCCTAAAACTCTAAAAATAAGTGCATGGGATAATTGTATACAAAATTGAATTTCTTTTTTTTTGGTAGGGTCATTTAAGGGGCAAAGGGGGAGGAGGGGATTGAGCAGAAATCGGCAGTCATAAAACTCTAAAAATAAATACTTGGGATAATTGTATACAAAATTGAATTTCTTTTCTTTGGTAGGGTCATTTAGGGGGCAAACGGGGAGGAGTGGGTAGAGCAGAAATCGGCAGTCATAAAACTCTAAAAATAAATACTTGGGATAATTGTATACAAAATTAAATTTTTTTTTTAGTAGGGTCATTTAGGGGGCAGAAGGGGAGGAGGGGGTAGGACATAAACAGGCAGTCATAAAACTCTAAAAATAAATGCTTGGGATGATTATATACAATATTTAAAAACATACATATATATATATATATATATATATATATATATATATATATATATATATGTATATATGTTAGATAGGGTCATTTAGGGGGCAAACGGGGAGGAGGAGGTAGGGCAGAAATCGGCAGTCATAAAACTCTAAAAATAAATGCTTGGGATAATTGTAAACAAAATTAATTTTTTTTTTGTAGGGTCATTTAGGTGGTGAAGGGGGACGAGGGGGTAGGGCAGAGTAGTACAAGGTTACGTGTCAGCTTCGTCATTAAGGCTTAAAAATTTTATTTTTAAAGAATGTAGGTTTAACCCTGTAACCACAACCTTCGTCGAATCGACGAACACAAAATATGATATGACAGTGATCTCGAAAAATATTGGTTTTTGTTTAATTGAATTACAAAAAATATATATATGTTAAAAATGTTTATGTTGTAATATTTTGTATATAGCAACCTTATGCTAGAAACACAACTGCGACGAACGACGAATTTTTGGTCGCGAATATTCGTCGCCAAAAATAAAACACATTGGTGTATATGAGAATGCACACAATCGTGGCGTTGGGCGAAATTCGCCATACTCAGCGAAAGTTGAAATACATTTATTTCTAATTGTTTCGTCAACGAACGACGAACAAATCAATACAAAGTGACCAGGTTTCATATACTCAAACTGGTTTTTTGTGGAAAAACATAGTTCACTACTGTATTGTTGCATGTAGCACTAAAATTTTCAGTACATACTAAAAATGCATTCACTAATTCACAAAAATTTATCATTCGGACGACTTTTTATTAATTTTGAACACTTTTTATAATATAGTTTTTCTTTCTATTTCTCACTTTTTCATATGGTCACCCCATCAGCTGTTAAATGAAAATAATAATTTATTTACAGACAAAAAATTTTTCAGAAAATATTTACAAAAAGGAATTTGTTCTGAAAAAAATTGACAACACCGGGATAATTATTGAGTGTCTAAACAATCTGACTGGCATCAGAGGATTACAATGATTTAAAAAACAAATATTAAAATTTTATTTGCTTATTATTTTAATTTATTCGTCGTTATTGTGTTTCATACGACGAATTTATAGAGCGATTTTTTATCAACGAATTCGTCGTACTAAGCGAAATTCGTCCCCACCTGGTTAACTATCTTGTCGCGATGTGGTGGCTTAAGGGGAGGCTGTGTCTCTTACTTCAGGCCAGGCGCTGTACATACACCCGTACGTTTAGGGCCTGTCGTGAAGTACGAAGATAAAAAGGCCTTCTCAACCAAAGGTTAACCGCCCCCTTCCACCTCCCATTTCCCATAATCCCTCATACACCCTTCCCTCCTCCCATACATCCCTTCCCTCCCCCACTTGTAAGGTCAAGGTGATTGGTAGCTGTGCCGAGGACCTGAATGGCTAGTTAGTGGTAAAAGAAGACTAGTCGATAACAGCTCCCCTCCGGCGCCAGGACACGGGCCGGTTGTAATAAAATTGTCTAGTCTGCGTACGCCGTCACTGCGCAGATGGTCCGTCCCCTTACTGGCCTACTCGTGGGAACAATATATGGAGAAACTAAACAACAAAAAAACAAAAAACAACCAAAACAGAAGGGAAGAAATCTCTTCAGAGGACGACATTCTTGCCTCCAGCCACGAGACAGTAGTCGACCTCTCGGATAGTGAGGGTAAAAGACAGAGTACTCCGCTATCCGCACAACAATCAAAAAAAGTGCCCCCAACACCGGTAATCGAGGCCGATAACCGGCAGAAGGGAAAACCAAAAAAAAGGAGCCAGAAAGAGCTCCTTAAAACCAGATACTCCAAGGCCGTGTTTATTCTTGACAAGATCGCCAAGAATGCGGAGAAAGGAGTCACGCACCCGCATGATGCTGAGGATAAGGTGAGATACCAGGCCGTGGTAGAGGAATATCGTAAGTTTATGGATTCCCTACCAAGCACGTCCAGAGCGGCCTCCCAGCAAATTGCCGAAGGAAAGAGCTCAAAAAGAAACCGCTCTCAGACAGAGGGCGGCCAGGAAGCGAAAAAAAGGAAGGTGCAGAAAACAACCTCTCCTTCAACATCATCTTCGTCGTCCACTCGAAGGCCCTTTAACGAGGTAGTTAAGGATAACCTTCTTGTGGCCTTGGCGAATTCCAAAAATGGGAAGATTCTCCCTGTAACAACGGAGTGGGGGGCTATCGAATCCAAATTGGCTGAGCTCGTAATGGACTACGTCCTCTCCAATAAGGGTAAGCCGGCTCCTCGCTTCGACTCCGGTGAGATACACCGGGGGTACAGGGTGATCAAGTGCTTGGACGCGTTTTCTAAGGACTTCCTCTGCGAAAGTATCGCTAAGATTAGTGAGACTTGGGATGGGTTAAGCCTTAAACTCATCCCTGCGGAGGAAATACCGATGAGACCGCGGGCAAGGATTTGGTTACCAAAACTTGGAAAGGATGGTAACAAAATGCTAGAGTGTCTGAAGCAAATCCTATCCATCACGGAGTCTGGAGCGGAAGCGCTCGAGAAAGCAGGCTCCAAGCTATTCTTCGGGGTCAGGGACGCTAAGGTAAAGGTGTCCCGACCAACAAAAGCTGATATCGACGCTGTCGAGGCTGCGAACAACCTCCTGGGAGGAATGCAGCTAGCTGAAGAATAAGCACGATGGCTCTAAAAATCGCCCAGATAAATCTGAAGCACTCGAAGTGTGCAACAGATAACCTAATTGTTATCTCAGTCGAAGAGAACATCGACATTTGTATGGTGCAGGAACCATGGGTAGCAAACTCCGAGGTCAAGGGGTTCCCGAGGTCCACATACAATGTACTATATGCTAAAGGAAATGGTAAGCCCAGATCATGTCTAATAGCCAAAAAGCACATAAAAATCTTTCTCTGTTCACAGTTCAGTACTGAGGACCTTACAGTTGCGAGGGTCGAGCTGACAGATGGAACCAGCTTCCTTATCGCATCATGCTACATGGCGCACGACAAAGCAGCCCCTCCAGATTAAGTGAAAGCTCTCATGTCATCTATTGGTGCTGATGAGGACATCATACTTTGTTGTGACGCCAACGCCAGGCATACAATTTGGGGTAGCAGTGAGATCAACGACAGAGGTGAGCATATCCTTGATTTCATAAACCTTAATAAATTAACCATATGTAACTCCGGTTCCTCTCCAACCTTCATCTTTCCGAGTTCGGATAGGTTTAGCGGGTGGGAAGAGGTTCTGGACATCACTCTTGTAAATGATAGATTTAGACCTTTGATTGATAGATGGAGGGTATCCAATAAAAGATCCTTCTCGGATCACTGTTGGATATTCTTCGAAGTCGCGTCCATAGGCAATGAAAAGCAATGCTTCAGGAACCCGAGGAGAACAGACTGGGATAAGTTTAATGGGATCCTGAAGCAAAAACTAAGAAGAGTCCCAGTGATCGAGAATACGATTGATGTACTTGAACACAATGTGGGGGCGTTTAATAAGGCTATAACGAAAGCCTTTGAAGTATCCTGCCCCCTAACAAAGACTAAAAAAAGTTACCCTCCGTGGTGGAGCTCGGAACTCTCAAAGTTACGTAAGGAGGCACGCAGGGCCTTCAATTTATGCTATGAGAAGAAAGCATGGCAGCCTTATCGGGATAAGTTAGCAACGTATAAAAAAGCTATAAAGGTCGCCAAAAGAAGCTCATGGAGAAATTTCTGTGAGTCAATAGATAGAACTAGGGATTCCGCAAGGCTTAGTAGGGCTCTGACCATGAACCGCACATGTCCAACCTTCGTTAAGAGGGGGGATGGGTCATGGACAGATTCCTCCGCGGAATCCCTAAGTATTCTTTTCAACACCCACTTTCCAGGCTGTACTGACACGGCCATAGGAATCCTCCCATTTAGTGGGATTCAACACACTGTCAATACAGATTTAATATCCCCAGAGAGAATCTCTTGGGCTATTGACAGCTTCGCACCGTTTAAATCGCCGGGTCCGGACGGCATCATTCCAAAGATGCTACAGAGTGCGAAGGGCTCTGTTATTCCCTGGCTTTATAGGTTCTTTGAACTCTGTCTTACACTCAATTACGTTCCGACCAGCTGGAGGAAAGTAAAAGTGGTTTTCATTCCCAAGATTGGAAAAAGGAGTCACGAGGACCCAAAAGACTTCAGACCAATCAGCCTTTCATCTTTCTTAGTTAAGACGCTAGAAAGATTACTAGACACCCATATTAGGCATCGACTTGAAGGATCGCTTATTCTCTCAGATAGTCAGCATGCCTACCTGAAGGGACGCTCCACGGAAACAGCTCTGCATGAGGTAGTGGGAGTCGTGGAGAGATCCTTAGAAAACAAGCAGTATACCTTGGCTGCCTTCTTAGACATAGAAGGCGCTTTCAACAATGTATCAGTGGCAGCCATCCAACAGTCTCTCCGGGATGCAGACGTTGAGGAATACATCAGCAACTGGATCATTACTATGTTGAAGGCAAGAAATGTCACTGCAGCGTTAGGTAATAGCGAAATGTCAAGATGGGCATGTAGAGGAACACCACAGGGTGGGGTGATTTCTCCGCTGCTCTGGCTTCTCGTTGTTAACACGATTCTTCTCAGACTAGATGCTGTAGGAGTTAAAGTTGTGGCTTACGCGGACGATGTAGTAATAATGGTATCAGGGATGTTCACGGACGTGATTAGCGATATCATGTCCAACGCCTTGGGTATGCTCAGTAGATGGGCTGCAGGATGCGGTCTAGGAGTAAACCCTAGCAAAACGGAACTGGTACTATTCACTACAAAGACCAAAACCCAAAGCTTTAAACTTCCTCGGCTGAATAATCTGGAACTGTCCCTTTCGGACACGGCAAAATACCTAGGAGTTATCCTGGACACGAAGCTATCGTGGAAACCAAATATACACCATAGAATAAAAAAGGCAACAGTTGCCTACTACTCCTGTAGGAGAATGTTTGGCTCCAGATGGGGCCTAAAGCCCACAATGCTTAAGTGGATGTACACAGCAATTGTACGCCCTATACTGACTTACGGGTCGTTAGTATGGTGGCCCGCCACAAGTAAAAAATATGTAGTAGATCAACTATACAGGATACAGAGATCTGCTTCCATCGGGATTACTGGTTGTCTACGTACTAGTCCTTCAGAGGCGCTGAATGCTATACTAAACCTAATTCCGATTGACCTTTATGTACTCCGGGCATCCTCAAGCAGTGCGGCAAGACTAGCGGCATCAGGGAGGTGGAGGTCAAGGGACTATGGCCACGCAAGAATCCTTGGCCGGCTACCACCGACACTGAGGAAGCCCGCCGACTATATAGTACCTCACTTAGACTTTAACACTTCATTCAAAGTCCTCTTACCATCCAGGCGGGAGTGCAGAGGGGGTAACTTAGAAAGGGAATTCAACTTCAGAGTGTATACTGACGGATCAAGGATGATCTGTGGTGTAGGCGCAGGGGTCTTCTCGAGGGACCTTGGAATAAAACTCTCGCTCCGTCTCCCAGATGAATCCAGCGTATTTCAGGCTGAGATACTGGCTATAAGGGAGGCGGCGAGGCTGTTAATTGATAGGGGTGTTCAGGGTAGAGTCGGTATCTTTGTCGATAGCCAGGCGGCACTCCTATCTCTCAGGTCGTTCACTACGTCGTCTACTCTGGTAGCCCAATGCAAAGAGCTGCTATCCAGACTGGGGGGTCAGATAGACGCTACCCTCATCTGGGTACCCGCTCACAGCAGTTTCTTTGGAAACGAACAGGCAGATGAGCTAGCTAAGGCTGGATCTGCTAAGGACGTCTCCACTGCCGTATCGGTGGACATGCCGTTTGGCACCCTAAGGAGCACCATTCAGAGCCATTTCCGGCAGAAAGCGGCGGACAGGTGGCGTAAGCTGAACACGTGCAGGGTGGCTAGAAGCATGTGGCCATGTTATAACGACAATAGAACGGCACAATTGATTAACAGGAATCGCAGGGACATCTCAAGGCTCGTAGCGGTTGTGACGGGGCACTGGGTAATAGGCAGACATGCAGGCAGGTTAGGTCTCAACCATAATGCATTCTGTAGGAGCTGCCGGGATCAGAGCAAGGAGGAGACAGTTTATCACTTCCTTTGCGAATGCCCGGCCTTGCACAACACGAGACACAAATTCTTAGGCAATAGTATCATAGGCGACCTCGCGGAGTTATCAGGTATAGGTCTGGGGGACCTTATTAGATACCTCAATGCGACGGGGTGGATCTAGTAACCATCCGTACCCGAGATCAGGATACGGCTTCCATAGGTAGTCACTGACGAGTGGAGTGGTTTTTCAAAACGGGATCTCAGAGATCCTACTTAATTGCTTGCTAGTAGCGGGCAGCCACGTATACCAACCAACCAACCAAGCGAAATTCGTCGTTCGTCCCAGTTGTGTTCCTAGCATTAGTTATTTGAATAACTTTTACTTCAATCCATCCGAAAAAACTATAATAATGAATGAATTGTTATTTGAATTTGTAATGAAATATACGTCGAAAAATAAATAACTGATATAAAATATATTGGAAATAAAAAGTCATTGGAAAACAATTTGAGTCGTCGTTTTAAAATGTATTGTTTGTTTTAGTTAATAAATATCTGTTATATGTAAATATTTATTGAAAATTTTAAAAACATATACCATCGGCCGGTATTATACTTATATACCAAATAAGCGTTCGTCGTATCGACGAATGGTTAGGGTTTAAGGGGTATATAAAATGGTTAGTAAATTAGGGTTAAGAAAAACAATTTGTTAAATTTTTATGCTATTTTTGCATATAATAACGCCCACTAAAGTGGGCGGGGTCCATAAAGTTTTTTTTTTATTTTTCTTAACAAAATAACCAAAAAACTTTAAAAATTATGTTGTTTTTTCTGGATTGGTTTAGTTCTTCTTAGGGAAATTTTTTCCCTCTTGCCCGATTTAGCCCATCTTCGAACTTAGCCTGCTCTAAGCTTCAAAATATATTTATACCAAATTTTAAGCGTCTAGCTCTTTTCGTTTGGACTGAATCGTGATTTCAACAGACGAACGGACGGACATGCTCAGATCGTCTTAGATTTCATCACTGATCAAGAATATATATACTTTATGGGGTCTGAGGTGGATATTTCGATGCATTACAAACGGAATGACAAAGTGAATATACCATCCAAATTCTTTTTTGGAGGGTATAAAAAGTATATACACGAGATATGCACGAGTACATTTATAGTTATACACAAGTAGAAGGTGTAAACGATGAAAAAAAGACAATTTCTATAGTGTATTCAAGGTGTACATTAAATTTTGTTGTACATTTCTGAGATCTCTGATACGTACCATGTGGGATATGCTAGGTAAAGTTTTCACCTTAAGGTTGAATTAAAAAAATATTTTTTCCGAGCAATATACATCTTTTCAATTTTATTTTATTTTCTTCACTAGTTTACAGTTTTCTAATGTTTTTCTTAAATACTAATTACAACAATTCATGTCTTATCATATCCTTTATCGAATCTTTGTTATCTTAAAATTATTTAGATAGTTGGGGTATTCACACTGTAGTCATAAAGTCATAAAATAATAGCACTAAATATATGACTAGTGTGAACAACCCGTCATAACTTAGTGTGCTATTTCACACATCGATCAGCTGATAGGAAAACAACACATTTGTATTTAGATTTATCAAAGCAAAAAATGAGAAAAATATGAGAAAAACTATATTTCTATTTAAAATTATTAAATTTGACTTCTGGTGCACAGGAATATCTAAATGAATTTGTATGTATAAACTAAAATAGCTGCTGCCTTGATATGAACTGAATACATTTTTTTTGCGGCGTCATACGGTAAAACTTTCACTGGCTGCCAGCTACGTAAGTTAAACGAGAAAGATTTTTCACTTATATATATTTAGTTTTTGCGATTTAGTTCTCTTTTATTTTTTTATGTTATAAAAATGTGATTTAATGTACAGACAAATAGGTATGACAAATTTTTTAGCCGTTTTTTAGTTGTAAATCATATATCAGTGACGGCGGCAAACATATACTATCGCCGCCACACCTAAAGATTTTCAACCGTTCGACTCAGATCTCTAGAGCTAAGACAAAACAAAAACATAACTGAAAGAGTGCTATTATTTTATTACTTTTTTGTATGCAGCACAACAACAACTTTTTAAACTGGTCTACAATATTATGACTTTATGACCAAATAACATGAAGTGTGAATACCCCAATTATTGTTATAATATAACATACATATATGTATATTATGTATGCAATATACATATAAATATGTAGATATGAAGACATGATAAATCTTGTCATGTTTCTTTGTTTCTTAAATGTGTGTTGCTTAACGGTATTGATCATACCTATATTGTTATATTTGAAGTTTTTACAGTTTGAAGGTCATATATATATCAAAACCATGGTATGATAAAGATGTATGTCCATACAATGCCGCACATAACTATTGGCACAGCATGTTGTTTCAATTTTGAACTCGCTTTACAGGCATTGGGAAATATCAATCAGTAAAAAAAAAGTTGTTAGTAGTAACTTATGTATATAAGCTGACACAAGTTTTTTATTGGAAAAATACCACGATTTGCACAAAAGTATGTATTGGCACAATTAATTTAAATGTTTGTTAAGATGATATTTTCTATAAAAGATATCGCAGTTAACATTTTGTAGGCAAGCCTTTCTGCTTAATAACTTCATTTAAGCGTTTGGGCATAAATTTTTGGTGGTTTCTGCTCCAATTTTCTGCCACTCTTCCTTCAAGGCTTGTTTTAGTTGAGGCTTGTTTATTATTGGACGCTTGTTGGTGAACAACTACATTTACATACATATATATTACAATATTTCGTATTACTCATATATTGCCTACATATTTTTTCGTATTAAGCCACAGTGCATAGTTATCACCAAAAAAAAAAGAAGAGACAATTTTTTATTTCAACAGAGATTAAAATACTTGTATATTTATTGCACTCCGAATATGTAACGTTATATTTTATTGCTTATTATTAAGCTTATTTGTAATACGTATGTACATACATTTATGGAATTATCATTATCTCCCGTTTTATGGATTATACACATTATTTCTTTTATTTAACATTTTTTATAAAATCTTTTGAAATTAAGTTGAAAGTCAATCGTCATTTGGTTACAGATCTGTCTAGATGCATTAAATAAATAAATTGATATTACGGAAAAAAATCGTTTTTAATTGAAATCGACAAAAACTGCTTAGCAGACAAACACACACTAGTTTCCACAAAATACTCATCCTAAACATTGGTGCTGAAACCCGGGAATCATTTCCATGATTCATTGAATATAGGTGGCGTTGTAGAGTTACGAACGCATAGCGTACTTTTTGCTTAGTACCTTTACTTACTGAACTTGTACTGTCCCAACTATCTAACCTGTGGCGGATTTCAACTGGCTAACTTGTAAAGACTTCTCCTCGAAGTGGGCTAAGTATTTCAATCTTAATAATTAACTGAAACAATTGGTTTGATATTTACCTGCGTTACTATTGCTTATATCTTGTGATTAAAACGAATAGATTAGTTCTAACCAAACAAACTTTTGTGCCATTATATTGAAGCTTAAAATAATGGTAGATATTTCTCATGTTATCAAAGGACAACGCATGTTGTTCACAATTTTGGAAAAAAACAAAGCAAACTTTCACATCCAATAACACCTGGTTTTCATTCAAGTACGTTTGCAACAATACCGCACAATAGAAATGAAACAATGGTCGCTGAGGCTCGTCCACCAAAAATAAACATACCAGTGTTCTCAGGAGATTACTTTTCGTGCACTTCATATAAAGATATGTTTACTTCCTTGGTTCATAATAATCAAGTATTAAGCAATGTACAGACTACTTCTAAAAGGTTCATGTTCCGGTACTCCACTAGATATTGCAAACGAATAGCCAGCTTCAAATGCCAGTTACGGTCTAGCTTGGCAAGCTTTAAAGAACCGCTTCCATAACAAGAGAAAAATCGTTGACACTATTCTGAACAAGTTGTTTTCTATATCACCCTCTAACGGTTCTGTTCAGAGCATTCAAACTATTTTAGATAGTACTCGCAATTGTCTTGCGTTATTACGCACTCTCGATATAAGTTCCGATGGATGGGACGCAATTCGTATTTACATGACGGTTAGTAAACTAGACAATCAGACTCGTAAGGAATGGGAACAGTCCTTAAAGGCATCTACGGAAATTCCTCCAATTAATACACTTTTTGAGTTCCTAGAAATGGCGTTTAGAACATTAGAAACTATCTCAACATTCACAGCAAAGCTTTAATAAATCATCTCAAGCTTCATATTCCTATAGAAACAAGAATAATTTCCGACGGAATGTTCATGTCTCTGCCGTCAGCAATGATATTAATTATCCCTGCTGTGACAAACGTCACCTGTTATTCAAATGCATAAACGTACCTTTATAAATGAAAAGAAAATCTGTCGAAACTGCTTTAGCACAGGCCACTTTAGCCGCAATTGTAATTCAATGTCACGTTGCCAAATATGTCAGCAGAAGCACCACACCACTGTGCATAAAGAATACGCGATTACAAAAGACAATTGTAACAACATACAAACAACCAAACAACAGCGTCATTAAATTCTGCTGCCTCGCAGTCGAGCGAGAATATTATTGCAAATATAGTATGCAATTGCAGCAATATAATTGAACAGCGTCAAATACTTTTAGCTACAATACGTGTGGTAATAAAAACTCAATATGGAAGATTTAACTTGAGGGCGATTCTGGACCAGTGTGCTCAAACATCGTTTATAACTAAGAACGCAACTGAAATTTTAAAACTTCCAATGACCAAAACTCATGTTCAGATTAGCGGTGTTGGTGGTAATGATTACATCTCGAAGAAATTAGTTCATGTCAAATTGTTATCGAATACGGATAAAGATTTTGAAATAACTTGTAAGGCCTTTATTTTGCCAAAGATGACTGGTTATCAGCCTCGGGCAATATCTGCGTCATCTTTACCCAATTTAAATAATTATACACTAGCCGATCCATATTTCACCGAACGTGGGTAAATCGACGTAAATGTAAACATTTGCTCATTAGAACTGCAATTACGTGCATTTTAGGAGCAGGAAGAGATATTAGAAAAACGACAGTTGACAGATGAAGAAGAACTCTGCGAAAAATATTTCCAAGAAACTACAACACGTGACAGTGATGGTCGTTATACAGTATCTTTGCCTTTCAAAACTTCCTTAAAAGGTCTTCCGTTACCCCTATTTCGACATACTGATTACAGTGCTCTTTCAAGACTGAAAAGTGTTGAAGCAAAGTGTAAAAATAACCATATATTTGGCGATTTATATTCTAATTTTATGAAAGAGTACGAAAGTCTTGGGCATATGCCTAAAATGGGGAAATATCCAACTGATTTAACCAAAAATGGTTATATTCTACCACTAAGTTAAGAGTCGTTTTTGATGGTAGTTCTAAGACAACATATCAAACATCTCTAAATGATGAGCTTGCTGCAGGTCTACCCTTACAAAATGATCTTCGGACAATTATAACACGATGGAGGCAATTCCGTATTGAATTTAGGGCGGACTTAGAGAAAATGTTTCGACAAATAAATGTAGTTAAAGAACACCAGAAATACCAGCAAATACTAAGGGGAAATCCTGATTCAGATAATATTTTCATATATAATCTCACTACTGTCACTTACGGCACTAAACCAGCTCTATTTCTTTCGATAAGAGTTTTGCAGCAGCTGTCTGCAGATGAAAAGGATGCATTTCTATTGGCCTGTAAGGTACTCAACAGTGATACCTATGTTGATGACGTCATTTCTGGCGCAGATGACTTTAAGCAAGCGTTAAAACTTCATTCCGACCTTTGTGAACTACTGAAACGAGGAAAATTTAGTTTACACAAATGGACTTTAAACTCAGAAGAGTTGTTGGCATGTATTGCACCTGAACTTAGAGAAGATTCAAATATGTATGAATAATGGTCATCATTACGTGAAAGCACTTGGCCTTGAATAAAACACTTGTTCGGACTATTTTTCTTTTAAAATTAATTTTAAAAATAATGATAACGATAAAGTTACAAAACGAAGCTTACTGTCAGATGCAGCAAAACTGTATGATCCGCTTGGATGGTTGTCGCCCACAACAGTGGTTGCAAAAATCGAGTTCCAAAACTTGTGGCTAATTGGTCTACAGTGGAATGATTTTCTACCAGATGCTTTGAATCAACTATGGCTAGACTACAGAAATAATTTAAGGAAGCTTAGGTGCATTAAAATACCTAGATGGATAGGCCTATCAAAGAATAAAAAAGTCGAACTTCACGGATTCTCCGATTCTTCCAAACTAGCATTTGCAGCTGTGGTTTACTCTAAAATTACCCTAGATGATGGTTGTGTGAAAATAAGCTGCATGCAAAAACTAAAGTTGGTCCACTTAAACGTCTTACCATATCCAGAATGGAACTATGTGGAGCTACATTACTAGTTAATGTCGTTAGTAAAATAACCTCAACGCTAGATTGTGAAGTAGATGACATACATTATTGGACTGATGGCACAACTGTTTTTTCCTAAATAAGAGGACAATCCTCCAGATGGCCAGTTTACGTCGGAAACAGAGTAGCAGAAATACAACGGAAATCAAATAACACTCAGTGGAGATATGTTTCAACTACAGATAATCCAGCTGATTGCGCGTCCCGAGGAGTTTCAGCAGAAGAACTCTCAAGTCATGAGCTTTGGTGGAACGGACCTAAATGGCTTAGAGAATTTAAGGAAAAGTGGCCCAGACAGCCTAATTTTTATTTTGAAACCGCAGAAGAAGCAACTTTAAGCGCTAACTTGACCGAATGTGAAGTCACTGAATATCCCGAAATTCTCAAGCATTTTTCATCTCTTACAAAACTAGTTCGAGTAGTTGCATATATAATCCGTTTTAAAAATAATTCGTTGCTTAATAGAAAATCACAGATAGACTGTAATAGTAAGATGACAGGTTTTCTTACCAGCAGCGGGCTGAAATATGCTCTCTTAAAAATTATTAAAATATCTCAGCGAACCGGTTTTCCAAATGTAATTGTTAAGAAAAAAATGTAAGAATTACATAAATAAATCAATACATAGATTATGCCCTTTTATTGACAGCTCCGAAATTCTCAGGGTTAGAGGACGAATTCAAAATTCAGATTTGTGTTACCAATCGAAGCATCAAATGTTACTTTCAAAGCGAAACCCTGTATCTTATTTAATTTTTTTAGATGCTCATATCAAAACCTTACATGGTGGCTTAATACAGATGCAGTCGTATGTTGCGTGAAAATATTGGATTCTGTCGGCAAGATATCTTGAAAGAAGAGTTTTACGCCAATGAATGGCTTGCTTCAGGTACAATACAACGGCTGGACAACAAGTCATGGGAAGTCTCCTCAGCGTTCGTCTTAAGCCTGCCCGTCCATTCAAGCATAGTGAGGTTGACTATGCTGGACCTATAACTATAAAGCAGTCAACAGCTAGGAACTCCATTACAACTAAAGGCTACATATGCTTATTTATTTGTATGGTAACTAAAGCCTTACACGAATTTCGTAGGAGCAAACAGGGAGCTCGAAACTCTTCACCTTAAAAACAAAGCTCTGCTTTCAGACGAGCTTGGAGGAATCCTTGCCTCCGATGGAGTTACTTGGCCTTCATACCACCAGCTTCGCCAAATTTTGGACGGCTTTGGAGTCAAGTCTACGAAGTATAATTTACGCAGAGTAATGCAAAATCGCATTTTGACGTTTGAGGAGCTCAACACGCTCTTGACACAAATTGAAAGTTGCCTGAACTCTAGACCACTATGTCCTTTAAGCTCTGAGCCATCTGATTATAATGCGCTAACTCCAGCACACTTTTGATCGGTATGTATATCTGAGGAAGATATTCATCAAAATAATTTCGACCGTTTGTCAAGATGGAAAGTTGTTGAGAGGTTGAAACAACATTTTTGGTCTCGTTGGTCAACCGAATGGCTTTGCCGTATGCAATCAAGACCTAAGTGGCTAAAAACTACGAGAAATGCTGAAATCGGTGATTTAGTCATTATACTTGATGAGCGTCTCTCACCAGGACAATGGCCTCTAGCGCGTATTCAATCAGTCCATCCTGGTCATTCCTGTGTGACAATACTTTTGTGCGGTAAAACCATGGTATTTTTCCGATAAATACATGTGGGGTATTCACACTTAGTGCTATTTAGTCATATTGTCATAATATTTTAGACCAGTTTAAAAAAGTTGTTGTTGTGCTGCATACAAAAAAGTCATAAAATAATAGCACTCTTTCAGGTATGTTTTTGTTTTGTGACAAAATAACTCTAGAGATATGAGTCGAACGGTTGAAAATCTTTAGGCGAGACGGCGATAGTATATGTTTGCCGCCGTTACTTATATATGATTCACGACTAAAAATCTATTCATACCTGTATGTCTGTACATTAAATCAAATTTTTATAACATAAAAAATAAATTAAAAGAGAACTAAATCGCAAAATCTAAATATATACAAGTGAAAATTGTTTCTCGTTTAACTTACATATGTAGCTGGCAGCCATTTGTCTGCGCTAAGACTAATTGACGGTCAATAATAGGTTCAATATTCGGATTCCCAGCTACTCTATCGATATTATTTAGTACAACTTGTTGTACTTCCATTCCACTGAACGTTTTTCCGTATGCCGCCGCAAAAAAAATTTATTCAGCTCATACAAATTCATTTATGTAGATATTCTTGTGCACCAGAAGACAAATTTAATAATTTTAAATAGAAATCGAGTTTTTAAACTCTTTGGCATTTTCAAACAACTCTATTACAATTATATTAATTATCTCTTGCTTATATAACATCTAATTACAAATGTGTTGCTTTCTTACAAGCTGATCGATGTTTGAAATTGCATATTAAGTTATGACGGGTTGTTCACACTAGTAATATATTTTGTGCTATTATTTTATGACTTTATGACTACAGTGTGAATCCCCCAATTATATAAAAACAAATACAAAACATATTGATGTAAAACAGTTAACTTATTATATAAGTTGCTACAAACAAAATTTTTTTGACTTATTGAAGTTTTTCAATGCCTGTGGAGTGAGCTGAAACTTAAAAGAAATTGTGCTATCAATATGCCGCGTTCAAAAAATTATTTACTGCGTGATTTATTTAAAACAATAAAAAATGGACAAATTTCGTGTAACAATGGTGATTGTAACAATGTGATTTGAAAAGGTCATGCTGGTAATATGAAATGACATTTAAAATGTGTGCACCCCCCGATATTTATGAAGAGTATATGAAAAACGAATGTCATTTAATATTAAGTAAAGCAAAAGGAGATGTTAAAATGTCTTTCACAATTAAAAAAGAAAATGCAGAAATGGCTATTTTGGAAGGCCTCTTTGTACGGTTGAAGATTTATTACATTTAAAACTTTAACTCTGTTCGACGCTCTAGGTATCAAGTTAAATAGATATAATTTGATTGAAAAAATTGTTCATTACTCAAGCAATTTTAAAGACGAGCTTATTTCAAAACTTCATGGTAAACAAACGTCTTTCTCTAAAAGTGGGTGCAGCTACTAGACTGAATATGAGTGTGCTTAGTGCGAATAACCAATACATAGATGACAATTGTCTCACAATAAAAACGCTTGCCGTACGTAGCAACAACAAAAGATGCCTTTCTTCTTAAACACAATAAGAACAAATAGAATCAGCAATAATTTTTTTTATAAAGATGTTTACACATCTCCCCTGTGATCGGACTCACATTTTTATTCTCTGGCAACGGTGATTCTTAAAGAATGCGATAAACACAACCTACCTGTTTGAATGCTAAAACTAGACTGATTAAAGTTGTTTACAGCTCTACAATGCGTGTACACACGTACGTAACAGAAAAGTAAATGAAAAGGCGCCGCGCCCTGCATTTGCCTTACCCTACTTTATTGCATTGGTTGTGTTTGTGTTTTTATACCCTTCACAAAAAAGTGAAAGGGTATATATAGGTTTGTCATTCCGTGTGTAATTTCTTCGATATCAATATAGGACCCCATAAAGTATATATATTCCGGATCCTTATGAATAGCGATGACGATTGAGCGATGTCCGTCTGTCTGTACGTGAAATCGGTTTTCCCAAGCCCTAAGAAGATCTAGAGACTTCGTTCTTGAACCATTGGATTGGAAATGAACTTAAATAGAGTGGTATTGAAATTCAGAAAAATCCGATGTACGGTTCCAGAGCTGGAAAGCTTACACCTATTTCTCGACGCAAAATTTATACCAAAAACCAATTATATTTTTAATGTTTGTAAATTAAACCAATTTCGTGCTTTGGGAAGCCTCAATGGTCTATTAAAAACTAAAATAATTAAAATTTTTTCCAGGGATGGGAAACAAACATTTTTTTTCGGCCCATTCCGTATTTTGTACTACATCTAGTAACTAAAATTGTTAAAAATTTCAAGGTTTTGTTTAACAAAACCTCTTAACGTCATGAAGATTTGCATTGACCGAAAAAAATGTTTAAATTCAAATTTTGCTTCCAGGGATGGGAAATTGCATTTTTTTTATACGTGAAAGTGATCAAACAGGCAACTGATGCTTTTTTTTGCTACCCAAAACTGTCTTATAGCTTAGGAAGAAAATAATTGGTATCAAAAATTAAAAAAAAAACAAAATTTCGAATCCAGGGTTGGACAAGTACAATATTTTTTAGTACATAAAAGTGGCCAAAATTGTTAAAAAAATTTAAGTTTTTCTTAAATAAAACTACTTTATACCTCAAGAAGACTTGCACTGATAAAACGTAAATACATAGAATTTTGCTTCCAGGGTTGGGAAAATGAAAGTTTTTTTTGGTATATGCAATATTTTGTAGTACATGTAATAACCAAAATTGTTATAAATTTTGAGTTTTCCCTAGATAAAATCACTTTATACCGTATAAAGATTTGTATTGATAAAAAAATTTTACAAAATTAAAATTTCGCTTCCACGGTTGGGAAATTGAAATATTTTATACATAAAAGTAACCAAAATGGTTAAAAATTTAAAACGTTTAAAAGTGGTTTAAAAATAAAACTACTTTATACCTCATGAAGTCGTATAATAAAAGCAAAAAAAAATTAAATTTCAATTCCAGCGCTGGGAAATTGAAAGTTTTTTGGTACATGCAATATATTGTAGAACATGAAAGTGACAAAAATGGATGCTAATTTTAAAATTTTTGTAAATAAAACTACTTTATAAGTAATGGAAACTTGCATTGGTATAAACAGAAGACAAAAATTAAAATTTTGCTCCCAGGGATGGGAAATTGAAATTTTTTTATACATAAAAGTAACCAAAAAGCCAACTAACGTCGGTTTTTTACTAATCAAAACTATTTTTTAATTCAGGAAAAACAAAATATCAAATATTAAAACAAACCAAAATTACGATTCCAGGGTTGGATAACTGCAATATTTTGTAGTACTTAAAAGTGTCCAAAATGGTTACAAATTTTAAGGTTTTCTTAAATAAACTTCATTAGTAAGAGTTGCATTAACCTCATTATTACAATATTTTATGGTACATGAAAGTGACCAAAAAGTTTAAAAATCCACTAAGAATTGCATTGGTAAAAAAATAAAAATTCACTTCCAGAGTTGGAAAATCGAAATTTCGGGTACATAAAAGTACCCACATAAATTCCAAATTTTGTTTTTTAGTGAATTAAACCTATCTTATACTTCAGGAATAATTAATTTGGTATTAAGAATTCGGTTCCAAGGTTGGAAAATCGAAATTTTTAGTACATAAAAGCAAGAATGATAAAATAAAGATTACGCCAACAAGCTGAAATAAAAATACTTTTCTGCGCATGATGGAGCTCTGACGTCACTCAACATGTGCTCTGATTGGCTAATAAAATTCAGTTGGAGAACTATTATGTTATTTTAAAAACATGACAGTGGGACAAATTGTTATTTTTCTACCTAAATTTTTTGAAAGCAAACAAATTCTTTATAATAATTCCATATATATAGATTTTCCTTACTTTTAATACAATATTTCACTATTGCTGCAAATAAAATATAGTTTTCAAAAAGAAAATTTTTTATAGAGAACAAACGTCTCAAGGCCTTCTCAAGATTAACATTTGCAAAGCTTAATTTCTGAATACGACATGATAAATTTTTTATAATGACATCACACTGACTTTTTGCTATTTTCAGCCTAAAATTTTCCTTGAGAAGTGCATCTCTAAAAACGATTCAAATAAATATTTGCTTAATGTTAAAAAATGTACATACATTTTCATTTCCAAAGTTTTATTGTAAGTTTGGAGGCCATCTTCTTTTTCAAGATCTTCAAGATCAGTCGGCCGTGGAGCATTTTCCGTGACCAATTTTTCTTCAAAACTATTCGAAATATCATTTTGTTTTTCAGTTTCACATAGTCTTTCATATACTTTTGCAACTTCAGTTTCATTAGCAGTTGTCGTTTCAATTTCAATAGCACTAGTGTCTAAAGAGGGAACTGCATGGGATTTTAATATTTTTGCACGCCGTTTGCTAAATCCTATTCATAACGCCTTAGTAATGTACTGCAAGAATTAATTTTGTTTTAACTTACCCATTTCAAATTTCAGGTTCCTTTCAAAATCCTCTTGCTTGAAATGTAAAGCACAAATTATTTCTTTATCCACATTTACAGGCTTCACTCTTTTGCAAAAGATTACCCATAACTTCCTTCGAGCTTCATCTTTTGGAAAATTGTAAAACGATACAGCTTTTTGAAAACACAAACGTTTTATTAAAAATACTCAAAATATTAGGTTTTAACATAATTTCTCACTTGTTTTTTTGCTGTTACTTTGTTTGCATTTGCCCACTGCACATTTCATATTTGCTCTCTTTCTTATCTCTTCACTTTATTTTGTTTTTTATTTTTCTTAGTTTTGCAGCTTTTAAACAACCAAATTTAAACACTTTTTTATAATTTTAATTATTTTAATAGTTTTTATATGTATTTATTATAAAATATGACACGAAATTCGTTGTTTATTAAGCACCGATGAAATACTTTTTTTAAAACTCTCTGAGTAAATTAATTACAGGGCTGCCAACTATTACAAAATACATAAATTTTTTGTAAGAAATAATAAATTTCTCATATGATACAGACTTGGTAACCTTTGCGAGGGGGCTACTACGTCATCAAACGGTAAATCATGCGCAAGGCGTAATCTTTATTTTATCATTCTTGCATAAAAGTAGCTATATAAGTTCCTTATTTTGGTTGTGTGTGAATGAAATCTTTTTTATACTTCGGGAAGAGTTAAATTGGTATTAAAAAACAAAATAATTAAAAATCCAATTTCAGGGTTGGAATATCGACATTTTCTGATTCATAAAAGTAACCATATAATTTGTTATTTTTGATTTTTATGATGAATTATACCTACTTTATATATCAGGAAGAAATAAATTGAAATAAATTAGAACCTTTTAGGGTACATGAAACGGATTTTTTCTTTTTGTTTGTACATTAAACATATATAATATTTTTGAAAGACGTTCAGAGGTATTAGAAGAAAGAAGATCCAATCATTTAGCTTCCTAAAACAATTTGCAATCGATCCGTTTCTTTGCCAGCTCTGTTTTTAAATAAAAGAATAATTCCTACCTTTTTATGTTATATTTTCATATATTTTTTAAGCAAGATTTTTGTATTAAATCAGCATAAAAATATGTTATTGATTTTTGAAAAAAAATTTTAAATTCTCAGATAGTTTTTGAAAGTGTGTGCATAAGATAAGAGGTTTGTAACTTTTACAATGATATGTCATCAATGGTTTAATTACTTTTTCTCAGTTTCTCAGAAGTAACCAACAAAAAACTTATTTCTAGCCTTCTGTTTTTGGTCTCTAAGAATGAATGTGTAATGTTTTCGCAGTTGTTTTAATGTCTTTCTGTTTTGTCTTAGGGTTTCATATCCTAATTCATTTTAAATTAAGTGTCATATAAAATATTTATTTACAACACTGGGAAAGGGCAGAAGTAGTATGTATAGGATGGTTCGGGACCACCTTTTCCATACAAAATTTGGCTCATGCCTACGCTACAGCCCGCATTGTTCGATTTGTTGATGGGTTTGTAACATAAGTAGTGTAGGGTGTGTATATGCAGATATGTGTGTGTGTGGTGATAGGCGACTATTGCTGATGGTAGGGTGTTTTGAAAAGGAAACCGCAAATGAAGTAAATGGCGGAAATAATAGATCGAATAAAAAACTAAAGAGTATTAAATTTTTTTATAATTGAGCAAAATAGTTTGTGTGAAATATGCTTAATCATGATTTTAAGAATTGTGGATGAGTTAATTAGAAAACCCTAGAAGAAATGTTGAACTTGACCGACGATAGGGTGTTTTTGAAATAATCACTCTTATCGTGTTTGGCGTTTTCGCTGCAAAAATTCAGCGTTTTTTAAAAATGGTATCGTTGTTAGCAAAAAACGACATATATACGACACTGTATAAAAATCTATTACAAGAAAGCCGTTACAACGGCATCGTATTTGGCGTTTTTGCCTGTCAAAATTGCTAAAAGCAGACGTTTTGTATTTTTTATCACGACACAAACGTTACTAAAGTGAAAATTAATTAAAATGGAGGGAAATAAAGTGTAAGTCTGCAAAAAACTATAATTTAATAATTTTGCTGCAATAATTTTTCTTAAACATTTTAGAATAAAGATCACAACTGCCCCACAATTCTCAAAGCTGGTTGAATTAATGGAGGAAAAACCATATTTGGCAAAAGGGTTTCACAAAGGCTTCCAAAAAATCAACATTAAAGAAGAGTGGAATACCATATCCGAACACTTAAATTGCATTGGACCTCCCTTCCGTTCAGGTGAAGGATGGATGAAGGTGTGGGCAGATTTTAAATCTAAATTAAAAAAAAAAACTCACACACAACAAAGCTGAAAGCCATGCAACAGGTGGGGCACTTATAAGCAATTTACTTTATCACCAGTTGAGGAGGCAGCAGTCAATTTATTGGACATGCATTCAATTATAGAACATAAAAATGGTTTTGGAATAAAAAGACCACGGGTTGTATCCCCAGAGCCTGTGCCAGATAAAACATCAAATGAAAGCCTGGAAGAAATTGACCAACCATGTACTTCGTCTGCGTCCGTACATAAGAAAAAAATACTAAGAAGCAAGAAAAGGTAACTCTTTTAGAACAGCAAGTGGAGATTCAAAAAGAGTTATGCTTGGAATTAAAAAACAAACTTTCTGAAATAGAAAGGTACAACAGAAAAATGTTCAAGATTAAAGAAGAAAAGTTAAGCCTATATAAAAAAGAACTGAAAAAGAAGAATGATCATAGAAAAGCTCTTTTAGAAATTCGAAAATCTGAACTAGAAATAAAAGCAAAAAATTTGAAGCTAGAGGAGTTACGAGTAAAAAGTGGTTTTTCTAAAAATTGAATATATTGAATATATGAAGAAAACGATTATTTATTTACTTTGACAAAATGGATTTTTATTTGTTTTTTGTTTAATTTATAGTTTTGATAAATAAAAAATACAAAGTTTTAGAAACTAAACAAGTTCTTGCATAATTTTCAGTCTCATATTTGTTGCATTTAAATTATCTTCATCAATGCAATCTGGCCTTAAAACTTCATTGGTTATATCGGTTTCGGGCCAGTCTATATTAAAATGAATACAGATGTTATGGAGAGCAGCGCAAACGGCTGCAATTTTTCCGGCAAATTCCGGACAATAATGTAATTGCCTGGCTACCAGTAAACATCGGAATCTGTTTTTCAAAACACCTATGGCTCGTTCAACTGCATTTCTTGTTCGGGAATGTATTTGGTTGAAATGTCTTTCAGTGGTTCCCTCGTGTGCTGATCGAAATGGAGTGATTAAATATGGTTCCAACGGATAACCTGCATCTCCTGGAAATTGATACATACATACTTGTTCGTATATACATAAATACATACAAATATACATTTAAACTTACCTAGCAACCAGGTATTTCTTTCTCCATTTTTGTATTTTTCCTTTAAAAAGTGTTTTAAGTCACTAACATTCCAAATGAGAGAATCATGGCTCGATCCAGGAGAATGAGTCTGAATATACCTAATTCGAAGTTTGTGATCACATACCTAAGGAATTTTGAAGAATAATTAAAGTCTATTTTTCGAATAACACACATTTTAGACTCACCAGCACGATGTTCAGGCTAAAAATCCTTTTCTGTTCAGGTATTTAAAACGTTCATTGACTGATGGTAGTATAATTGAAACATGAAACGTCAATGCAACCAATTACACCAGGGAATCCTGTTTTTCGAAAGAAATGCATCTTGATTTAATTTTTTGCTGAATCATCCATTTCAAACGAGATCCACTTTGGACAAAGTTCATCGTACATTGCCTCAATGCACTCATGGAAAGATTCGCTTACTTTTGACTGACAAATGTTCACGGCATAATCATTCCCAGCACCTTTCTGGTAGCTTCCTTCCGCGAGTAGTCTCATTGTTACCGTAAGTTTTATTAATTTTGATATGCTGGTTTTTCTTTTTTGCTCTTTCATTTTTTTAAAACATATCTAAAAGCATCCTTGTTGAGTCTGAAATATCCAATAAATCTAAACAACGCACATATTTGTTTATATAAATGCCACTTTATGAAAAAATTAAAATTTTTTACTTACTTTTTACTGGGAAGGGTGAATATGTTTGTTTGCTGTCTCAAATTTTTTCTTGCGATGTTCATTTCTTGTGCACTGCATTCATCCTCGTCATCAGAGGATGAAAAAAAAACCACACTGAACATTTTAGTTAATAAAAAATTGTAAAAAATTAAATGAATAAAATATTCTCCACAGATTTTATTTGTTTATTTTAACAGTTTTCATAACAGGCTGTATCATAATAATTTTAAAATGCTCAATCTTTTACATTATGCTTCATTTACAAAAATATCTTAGGCGTAAATTTTACACGATACCATTGAATTTTATATTCGACAACAAATACGCCCGTAGTCGAAATACGCCTACGCCAAATACGATAAGGGTGAATATTTGTGATAATTGTGTTGATAAAGTGCCAAATAGTTTGTGCGAAATATTGCTAGAAGAAATGTTGGACTTATTAGCCGTAGAAAATCATGTTTTTAAAAAATATAAGTTTTGTTTTTAAATTACAGTATATTGTGAAATTTAGTTATTAATCTTTCTTAAAACTTGTCCTTGAGCTAATAAAAACCAAATAGAGTTTGCTGATATGTTATTTTAATTATTTATTTATTTGTGTAACAATTACATTTATTATTCTAAGAAATGTAATAGTAAATAAATATTTTATTTATTAAAGGCACAATTTTTATATTTAATTAGATTATAAAAGTTGATAATATATCTTGCTTCATCTTTGACTTGATTTTTCCATAGTTTATGGTAGTGACATTGACAGGCATCGGGTCCACATGTATTGTTTTCGTTTGACCAAATACGATCCTCAAAATGTTCACCATGTTTATTTTTTATGGGTTTTAAGTTGTTTGCCAACTCGAGTTGTGAATGTATGTTGATAAGTTTAGTTTTATCTTCATCAGAAAGTATATGAGAGAATGTTTTTAAAAAAATTTAATATTTCTTTGAGCATCTTGATTGTGGATTACTTTATACTCATGTGAAGTGTTTGTGAGTAACCTTTTATATTGATGGTTCTTATATTTATAAGATTGGAGTAACGTTCGGTGAGATATTGCGTTTCAAATTTGTGTTGATATCTCTATCGTCATCAGGATTGTATTGAAAACAGTAAAAGTTTAATGTATGAAATATATAGTTACTGTAATAACCACAGCGAATTCTGATCTCATAGTAGTCACTTTTTGAAATGTCGATAGAAAACTTTAGAGCTTTCAATGATACCGCCAATGTTAGTTTTTCTTTGAATTAATTTTTTTCTAAATGCTTCAATTAAATCATCTATGGTGAAATGTTTAGCATTATCACTGCTTCGTGACTGTCGCGTGTAAGGGTCAGCTGTTGTTGTGGAATTGTTTTCTGATGTAGAAGGATCTTGTTGAACTGATAAATGTATTTCTGCATTCAATGTTTGATTTGGGAGCTTAGATTTGAAATTAAGATATCTGTTTGTTTCACCATCTAATGAAAAAGTTTTATTATTAATTTGATGTTGTTGTTGTCTTTGACATTGTGAATAATATTGTGTATTACATCGTACACTATTAAATTGTATTATTTAGAATGACTGGGAATATATTTAAAAGCTTTACATACATAATGGTTTGTCCTTAATGTCCGATTAGTTACTAAAAGTTAAACTATTTTGCAATAGTCATTTTATATGTTTGTTTATAATTCTGAAAATAAGTAATAAGTAAAGTAGCAATTTGCATAATAAGTCTTCTATTCGCACATTCTCAGTTTCTCTATTACTAAGAATTTGTTCTTGTTCAATTTCACGATATTCAAAACAACTAATTTTTGAATATTGTGTTTCAAATCTACTGTTATACATAGGTACGTTGACCATATTTTTCAATCCAAAAAAGAGGACCTTTAGAAATATAATAAAAATTGTTTTTATAGTCAATTGCATATATTTTTGGCATGGTCGACTTGCTTACATACAAGAATGATAAAATAAAGATTACGCCAACAAGCTGAAATAAAAATACTTTTCTGCACATGATGGAACTCTGACGTCACTCAACATGTGCTCTGATTGGATAATAAAATTCAGCTGGAGAACTATTATGGTATTATAAAAACAGGACAGTGGGGCAAATTGCGATTTTTCAAATTAAAATTGTTACAATTTTAAAAAATTATTTTATTTTCCACTTTTTTATTTGAAATTGTTAATTTATAGTTATTTTATATAAATATTGAACCCAAGTGCTAATTATTTTTCTTTTTCCCCATACAAAACAATTTTTTTTTGCTTGCAAAATATCAGCTATAACTTACTTTGAGCTTTATCTCTTGGAAAACTATAAAATGACACAGCTTTTTGAAAACAAAAAAAATTTTGGTAACAATATTACATTTTAACACAATTATTTCTCATTTGTTTTTTTTTGCCGCTGCTTTGTTTGCGATTGCCCACTGCACATTTCATGATTGCTCTTTTTGTTCTCTTTTCTCTTTAATTTAGGTTTTTTGTTTACAGTTTATGTGCTTTAAAAATCAAGTTTTAATAAGTTTTTTACACTTTAAGTTATTAATAATTATTTTAATATATTTATTTTAAAATATAACAGAATTTATTATAAAATATAATACAAAACTTGCACTTTCATAAATCCGATTTAGTTTGCTTATTGGAAAACTCTCTGAGTAAATTGGAAATCTCTCTGAGTAAATTGGAAATCTCTCTGAGAAAAATTGTGTGAAGAGTTGCCAAATATAGCATAAAATATTAATTTTGTGCGAGAAAGTATTAGTTTTGCATATAACAAACATTTGGCAATCTCTTCGAGGGAACAAGTACGTCATCAAACGGTAAATCATGCGCAAGGCGTAATCTTACGTACATATGACCTCTATATAGGGCTTCGCTGGGAAAAGTGACAATTAAACATTTTCGAATTCAGTCTCTTTACAGGAACAATTGCGATATGTGTACTGATGAAACAAACCCCTTAAATGCAAACGTTAGATAATTTAATTTCAATCAGGCAGTTTACACTGGATGAATTTTTAGTCCGCTTAATTTTTGTTCTTTTCAAAACACACTGGATTAATTCATCTGGCATAAAATTGTATACGTATACACAGCTTTGTGTGTTAGTATTTTTTTGCTTATTTGATGTTTGACTTTCGTTCGCTGAACACATCAATTTTGAAACAAATTAAGCGGAAAAATCGATGGAATAAGTGATGAAGAATTGGCAATAATCTTAGTAGGAATTTCTAGTGCCTGTAACTGAAGCTGCAGCATTACTTCTAGAAGATGAGAAGGCAAAGAAAAGAAGCGATACACATCTGAGAAAATGTATTCCGGTTGAAGAAAAATTGGCTGCAACTTTAAGATTTTTAGCCACAAGAGAAACCTTTACGGAAATTGCCGAAAATAGTAAATTGTCTGCACCCTATTTAAGCTCAGCTATGATTACGATTACCGTATTTTACAATGCAAAAAGAAGGCCATTTAGAAATGTAATAAAAATTGCATTCACTATTTATAAAAAATTTCATATAATCTACGGCGGTTCGGAAACTTCTTAGCCTATCAATGAAAGAGAATAGTTAGTTTTTCAAAAATATTTTTATTTTTCAATATAATCTCCTGAAACTTCAATACACTTAGTCCAACGCTTTTCTAGCAATTCTATCCCTTGATTAAAATAGTTTTCCTCAAGGTCTTCAAAATAGTAAACCACTAGTAAACAACTGTAATTGCATCTTCATTTGAGGTAAAACGCTTGCCAGCAAGGAATTTTTTTAGATTTGGGAACAGGTAAAAGTCACTGGGAGGCAAATCAGGAGAATAAGGTGGGTGGTCAAGCAACTGGTACTTTAATTCGTTGATTTTAGCCATTGTTAAACCACTCTTGTGCGCTGGTGCGTTGTCCTGATTATTTTTGTGTGTTGTAAGCAAGGACGTTTTTCTCGAATTTGTACATTTAATTGATCCAAAAAGTTGCAATAGTACTCTGAATTTATTGTTTTACCCTTTTGCAGATAGTCAATCAATAAAATACCTTTGAAGTCCCAAAAAACAGTTGCCATAACCTTACCAGCCGATTGAATTGTTTTTGCCTTCTTTGGGGCACATCCTCCAGCTTCAGTCCATTGTTTGGATTGTCCTTTTGTCTCTGGAGTATAGTGGTGGATCCATGTCTCATCAACAGTTATGAAACGACGCTTAAAATCCATTTTATTTCGTTTAAAACGATCCAAACAAGCTTGAGAAATGTTCATTCTTATGCGTTTCATTTGTTATGCGTCGACTGTTAACAAATGCGGCACCCATCTTGCAGAAAGCTTTTTCATCTGTAGTTCTTCATGCAAAATTAAATGGACTCGATCATTTGAGATGCCCATGATATTAGCTATTTCACGAACTTTTATTCGTCGATCATTTAATACCATATCATGCACTTTGGCTACAATTTCTGTTGTTGTTGCTGTTTTTGGACGTAGTTAAGGTACACTACAACCTCAAGGTTGTTAAAACAAAGATAGAAACATAATTTAAGCTAAAGCAAGATCAAGCATGTTAAACTAAAACAAAGATACAAAACATACTTTAAGACACAAACATTAGCTGTAATAAAACAAAACCAAGCATGTGAAAGGTTATTTGTAATAACATGCTAAATTGTAATCGAAATAAAGATACAAACACTTTAGGACAAAGACATTCATTTCAGGGAAATATCAAATGTAAACATATTCTAGAGATAAGAAAATATCAAACACATTTTTAGTAAACACAATTTACAAACAAACAACCCAAGAAAAGGGCATGTTAATAAACATAAGATAAAGAATGTACATTTTCATAACTAACCCTAGTTTAAGCAAACAGGCACTAAAACATTATATAAAAAGATTATTTTTTGACATGAAGGCAGTCTAAATTTAACACGAGTCTGAATCGAGCATCAGTATTAAGTGTAAACATAAGTGTAGTTTAGATTCATTTTTTAAAGGAATAAATAAAGAAAGCGCATAGCCGCTTAATAAATTAATTTTTTTTAAATCTTAAAAGAGATATCTTTAACTACGTCCACTACGTGGTTCATCTTCAATGCTTGTACGACCACGTTTAAATTCAGCAACCCAATTTTTTACTGTTGCATATGAAGGAGCACTTTCACCTAACACATTCACCATATCATTATGAATTTCTTGTCCCGATAAACCATTTTTATGTAAATATTTAATGACACCACGCATTTCCAATTTTTCCATTGTTAAAAAATCACGGATGCGTCTTTTGTGAACACCTGTTTCTATATCAAGGAGTTGCCAGATCGAAACAAAATTTAGCATGTGTTCATAGCAGAGATGGAAGTTTCCAAAACACTTAACTTTTTTCTGTTTATACCGCGCTTTTTGTGCTAGGCTAAGAAGTTTCCGAACCGCCTCGTAGGCATGACACACTAACTAACATATGTTAATGTTGTTTAAACAATAAAATATGGCCAAATATATAAGAGTAATTTGATAAAAAGATTTTCATTTCTGCACACTCCATTTGAATATGACAATATTGTATTGGTGATTATAACTTTTATTGTATTGAGAAATTGAGACTTTTAATATATGTAGTAGTTTGAAGAAAAAAACATTAATAATAAAAAAAGGACAGTAAAGGACACATCAATTAAAAAAGGAAACTTAAATTTTTTTTTATCTAAGAGGACATCGTGTAAAAAAAGAGGACTGTCTTCTTAAAAAAAGGACACCGTAGCTATGATAGAAGTATGTAGTGCAATTTACACAAACATGAAAAGTGAATTTTAAAGGTATATTCAAATAAGTTTATTTCGTCACCAGTAAAAGTTATTTAAATAATTTCAGTAAAATTTTGCTGAAATTTTCAGTAACCAAAAATTTTTACTAGTTACTAAAATTACTGCAAAAACTTTTATATGTTTCTGAAATTACGGAAAAACCCCTTACTGACTCATTTATCAATTTTAATGGTTGTTGGCGCGACCAACCTCCTTCTGTTTTGAATAGAGTTGTACGGATCCTGAATGAATTAATTCAATTAAATCATTCATTCAACTGAGCGATGTGAATATTTCACTTTACTGAGCGTTTTTAGCTCTTTTCTTTCACTTCTTTCAGTTGTTTCACTGAGCGTTTTTAGCCCTTTTCTTTCACTTCTTTCGGTTGATTCAATTGTTTCTTTTGTTTCAGTTGTTTCGTTTGTTTCAGCTGATTCAGTGATTCAGTTGTTTCAGTTGCTTCATTGAATCTGTCTCTTTCAGTAGCTCTTTTCAACGCTTGTATGTCAAAATCTGAATGAGAAAAAGGAATTAATTCACTCAGTGCAGATACACACCAGAGTACTTCAAAATCACGATTTTTCTTGATTTTGGTTAGCACAAAAATTTTTGTTCATTTTAAAGATTACAGAAAAATTCAATGATGATTAAATATCATTTCATTTTGCTGTATACATCAAATTCTGATTATGAGTAGAATTAACAAAAGCATTTTATGAGCAAGATCGCACAGGCAAGACAAGGGCTTGCAGTAAATTTATCGTGTCCAAACGCTCTTATTCTCATTAATTCACACAACATGTTTGAACCGACCGTCTGTGTGACTTGAGCAATATGATATACGAACAATGCAAACAATATAACCAATTCAAGCATTTATTTTCACACTTACCAATTAAAACAGGAGAGATCTTACAGAGTAGTTATTAAAGGACTTCATCCTTCGATCCCCAGTGAAGATATTAAAACGGAAATTAACAGTTTAGGTCACTCAGTTAGATATGTAACAAATGTGAAAAGTCGTATAACGAAAGAGCCACTTTCAATGTTTTCTGTAGACTTAGATCCAGACCCAAACAATAAAACAATTTATGATATAAAGTACATAAATCATGCTTTCGTCAAAATTGAACCACCACAAAGAAACAACGACCTGGTACAATGTCATCGGTGTCAACAATTTGGACATACAAAAGCATACTGTAAAAAGGCTTATAAATGTGTTAAGTGCGGCATGGATCACCCTACAGTAGAGTGTAAGAAACCCGCTGATACTCCACCTCGTTGTAGTCATTGCATGTTGAACCACAATGCTAATTGCAGATGTTGTAAAGTTTATCAAGACCTAGTGTCTAATAGAAATAAAAGACGGAGTGGCCAACAAAACTACATCAATTCGAATCATATTGATTACCCCCAATTAACCGATATTACCAACAGTGAACCCAAAAATAGATTTAAAGTGTCTTTTGCAGATGCCGTCAGAACCTCTAATATAAATGAAAACAGTCGCTTGGACAGACTTGAAAAAATGATGGAAAATTTAATGAATATGATGTCAATGTTAATGGCAAAAATATGCAAATAAATTTAAGGATAGCAATATGGAATGCAAATGGAATGCATAGTCACAAAAATGAAATAGAAATTTTCATTAAAACCAATTATGTTGATATTTTTTTAATCTCAGAAACTCATTTTACTGATAGATCATTTTTCAAAATAAAAGATTACCATTTGGTTATTGCTAATCATCCTGATAATAGAGCTCATGCAGGTGCCGCTATTTTGATAAAATCGAATATTATATATGAAACACTTTCCTCTATTGAAAAAAAATTTTTTGCAAGCTGCTGGTGTAAAAATCAATTGTGATAATAATGAAATAAGTATATTTTCTATTTATTTTCCTCCTAGACATAGTGTAACATGTTCAGAGTATGAAGATTTTTTTAAGCAACTTGGTGCAAAATTTATCGTTGGATTTCAATGCAAAGCATCCCTGGTGGGGTTCACGCTTGATGAATCCAAAGGGAAGGGAATCGTATAAATGCATAGCAAAAAATAAATATTCTGCAGGTGGTCCTACATATTGGCCGAGTGATCCACGGAAGATACCCGACCTTCTAGATTTCTTTATTTTCAAAGGTATATCAATGGCATCTATGGACATAACTGATTATGCTGACTTAAGCTCTGATCACAGTCCTGTGGTTCTTACACTCAACTTAGTTATTCAAACTTTGACAAAGAACCTTAAAGTACTTACATCTAGAACAGACATGCAACTGTTTACATCGTGGATAGAAGAACACATCAATTTAAATATAAAAATTTAAGATGGTAATCATTTGGAGGATACTATTGAAACATTTACCAATTTAATTCATGTAGCAGCATATATAGCTACCCCTCCACAACAGCAAACTTATGGTAATAATGTGCGTCTATCGGCTGATATTAGAGAACTTATTGCAAATAGGAGGAGATTAAGGAGGATATATCAAAACAGTAGAATCACACTTGATAAAACTCATTTTAATAGAGCATCCCACAACTCAAAAAGCGCATAAAAGAGTACAAAAACGATTTGTTAAACAATTATTTAAAAAATTTGAATCCGGTTACTAATGACAGCGAGCATAAACTATGGAATGCAACTAAATACTTGAAACGTCCAATAAAAAGAAACATCCCAATAAAAGGGCTAAATGGTGAATGGTGTAGATCAGACATCAGTAAGGCCAATGCTTTTAAGGAACACTTAGAATCAACATTCATCCCATTTATTTTAAACAATCACATTGTAAGCGCTGATATTGAAAACTTTTTAGATGTACCATGTCAAATGGATCGCCCTATTAAATCCATATCTCCAGCCGAAGTAAGAAAATTAATAGATAAGTTGAAAAATACCAAAATTCCTGGTTACGATAATATAGATTCCAAAGTTCTAAAATCTTTACCGAAAAAAGGAATTGTTTTTCTTACAACAATTTATAATTCTATTTTAAGGCTTAACTATTTTCCGTCCCAATGGAAATATGCAAAGATTATAATGGTACTAAAACCTGGCAAGGCTGAAAATAATGTTGCATCCTATAGACCAGGGATTTCCATTTCTTTGCACAATTGTGTACACCACTACTAACACATATTTTTATACTCTTCAATTCAGTCGTCGATGTGACTTCGACAAGTGTACATGTCTAGCGGATGCTATATTATTTTGTTTCAGCTTACACTCAAAAAATATTGTAAATTTAGAAGATTTTATTTTATAAGTTGTATAACACAAGGGAAGAAAATTAAACATTTTTTGTGTTGATAGAAAATTTGTAGCAGTTCTTTACCAATTCAATGTCGCTGATTTTAAAACTGCACTTTTTTTTCTATCAGCTGTGATTTGCGTGCAATATTTACTTTTTATGAATTTTTAAAACATAAAATTCTTTAAAAAAAAGTGCAGTTTTAAAATCAGCGACATTGAATTGGTAAAAAATTGCTACAAATTTTTTATCAACACAAAAAATTTTTAATTTTGTACCTCTGTGTTATACAACTTATAAAATATATTACTAACATTATATTTCGGCTGTAAATGAATGTATTCTCTAAATTTTTTTACTCTCTGGTACTCACTACTACACAACCAAAAAATTTTTGGAAATCCCTGCTATAGACCAATCAGTTTTTTGTCTAGTTTTTCGAAAGTCTTTGAAAGGCTCTTTTTACAAAGGTTAATGCCTTTTTTAGAAAAACAAAATATTATACCTGATCATCAGTTTGAGTTTAGGCATAATCATGGTACTCCAGAACAATGTCATAGGATTGTCAATAACATTTCATACGCATTAGAAAAAAAATTGTATTATTCTGGTGTATTTTTAGATGTTCAACAGGCGTTTGTTCGAGTCTGGCACAGTGGACTTTTGTATAAACTTAAAGAATTAATCCCAGCTCCATATTATTTGGTGCTTAAAACATATCGTTTGTAAATATAAATGAAAGCTACTCAAATTTCGGTTGCATTAATGCGGGTATTCCTCAAGGTAGTGTTCTGGGACCAGTTTTCTATAAAATTTTTACTGCAGATACGCCCACAATGGAAAATATAATTACTGCTACGTACGCAGACGATACTGCTATATTAGCTTCTAGCGAATAACCGGTAACAGCTTCTGAACTACTTCAAAATCAATTGAACCTTATTCAAGATTGGCTTCAAAAATGGAATATAAAAATTAATAATGCAAAATCAGTTCACGTCACATTTACCCTAAGAAAACATGACTCATCGCCTGTCTATTTGCATGGTGCAATAATACCAAGCTGTAACACTGTAAAATACTTAGGACTTCATCTTGATCGAAGACTTATCTGGAAAGAGCATGTCAAAAAGAACCGTGAGCAACTAAACTTAAAAACAAGAAAAATGTATTGGTTACTAGGCCCAAGATCAAGCCTAAGCTTAGAAAATAAAATTCTGCTGTATAAAACAATACTTAAACCGATATGGACATACGGCATCCAACTTTGGGGCACTACAAGTAACTCTAACGTGGAGATACCACAGAGATACCAGTCAAAATCCATCAGACTTTTAACAAATGCACCTTGGTTTATTAGCAACAAAAATATACACAGAGACCTTCGAATTTTAATGGTCAAAGATGAAATCAATAACTACAGTGAGAAGTACCTTAATAGACTAAGTAACCATCCCAATGTGTTGGCGATAACCCTATTAGATGATAGCCATGAAATACATAGACTAAAAAGGCTACGTGTACTTGACCTCCCCTTCCGAAAATAAAAGAAAAAAAATTCCAAATATAAAAGCAAAATACCTTCAGTATTTTCTTTTTTTTTTTGTTTGTTTTTAGTTTGAGTTTTAAGAAACTCAATATATGTTAATTAAAAGTCATGAAATTTGCTCATTATTTTAATTGTAAAATAGATTACAAATAAATAAATAAAAAAAAAATTCAACATTGATACATGAGTGGAGGTACAGGTTTGGGGTCTTATGCAAAAAAAAATTTATTTGATGCTTAAAGTTCACGTTAGTTAATAGCTACTTTAAGGCTAACATACCTATGTATGTTAAAAACGTTAATAATGGCAACGTCATCATTCTCTCTTGTCTCTTTGTAGTTAACGAGTGAGTACCAATTCTTCCTGAAAGTCGGATGTTTTAACAATGTTTTGTATATTTTTAACATAAAATAACACTTTTAATTTTTTATATGCAAAATAATATATGTATATAATACAGAAAAACATAAAAAGATATTTATAATAGTGCAAAATAATAAATACGTCACTTTTTGTTAAGGGTTTAAACCGATTATTTAAAAAACAACCATTCTTTACTTGTGTTGATTGCATGTACATCACTATAAATTTTATTGCTTTTACATTATGTGTGTTAATACTTTGAATGATATTTACCGTCATAGATGCTGCCAAGGAACTCATAAGAAAGAAGGTAAAAGTCATTGAAAACAAAAATAAGGACAACAATACCAACCATTCAAAGAAAGCATGGGTGGGAGTGGCAGAAAGTTATGTACATTACATATACATATATATATATATATATATATATATATATATATATATATATATATACATATATATATATATATATATATATATACATATATATATATATATATATATATATATATATACATATATGTATATATATATTTTTTTTATGGACGTAATGATAGCAACTATCAATAGTGGCCCCACGACAACTTCACTAGCACCACCCTGGGACAGCTTTGGCATTTCATCAGGGTGGGTAGTATTATCAGTATTATTCCTACGCCCTCCTTAGTTCCTAGGTAAGGAGGTTCGGAATTGATGCGCATATTTAATCGTCAGTTGCTAACGAATCCTAAGACGTACTAACTCTCCTACGAATCTGTGCTAATCTGCGAAGTTCTATTAGAACAAGCTGTACAAAACTACACACGCTGGTCCAATTCAATAAGGATTCCAGCGTGGTCGGAATAATATTTTCCGGGCTGATCGTACGCCCGAAACCTTCCTCTAAATACGACCTCCAGTTGCTGAATCGTGAGCAGACAAAGACGACATGCTCAGCATCCTCAACCACATTCCCACCACAATGTGGACAGAACGGAGAGTCGTCGTGCTTAAAACGAAATAGATATGACCTAAAGCAACCATGTCCAGACAAGAACTGTGTTAGGTAATAGTTCAGATCACCATGTTTCCTAGTCAGCCATAATCTGATGTCGGGTATTAATGTATAAGTCCATCTTCCCTTTTCAGTGGTTGACCACCGTTCTTGCCATTTTTGCATACATAAATCAGAGTTATCCCTATTCATGATTTCTAAATCGATAGGGATCATACCCGCAATGATAAAAGCCGCCTCGTCCGAGACTGTCCGAAATGCACTACATACTCTTAAAGCAGCTAGCCTATACACTGGGGATACCAGCCCCACATATGTGGAATATCTAAGTGAGTCTGACCATACCGGGTGTGCATATAGGATAATGCTCCTTACTACTCCAGCGAGCAGTTTCCTCTGAAGATACTTTGGCCCTCTCGTGTTTGGCATGATCCGAGATAGCGCCAAACAGGTCCCTGATGCTTTGGATGCTATATATCGCAAGTGCTCGCGAAAAGATAGCTGTGTGTCAATCATCACACCCAGATATTTCAGAAATGCCTTTGATTCTATGGAGCAGGTGCCAACATTGAGGGTAATAGTTTCCCTAGCCTTACGACTACTAATCAAAACCGCTTCGGTTTTATGATCAGCTAGAGTCAATCCCATTGCAGTGATCCAGGACTTTACTAATTGTATATATACATATATATATATATATATATATATATATATATATATATATATATATATATATATATATATATATATATATGTATATATATATATATATATATATATATATATATATATACAACCACATGATCATTTCCTTTTTTAAATTTCTTAAATTATTTAGCTTCAACATTTAATGCGTCGGGAGTCAACGCACAATAACACAGATCAAAAATCAGTGGATGGCTACCAAAATTGTAGTTCGGTAATGTTCCACATCCCCTACTGTCTACTTCAATGTCTTGTTTTACCAATGTTAAAATTTTCCTCACTGTTTCCTTGCTAAAACGGTACTTTTCTTTTATAAGTACATGCCCGATAATAGCCCGCTATTTGGTTTATACGTTCTAAATAAAAATTACACATTGAATAAAATTTTCACATCGAAATAAATAATTTTACCGATTCTGTTCATTAAATTTAATGTATCCGTTTTTAATATATGTAAAAATACACAAAACTGAAATGGTTTAATTAAATGTTTTCACAAAACATTTGCCAAAAAAAAATATTTAACACCGCTTTATAGTACATGAAAAGCTGCTTTAAATTATTTGATGTTAACTTCGGTTTACAACACGTGTGTTAAGCTAACAACCGTTTTTGTATGATACTTTAAGGAATTTTGCTTAACCTTGGTTTACCAGTCTGTGCTAAGTTTTTGCATAAGGCTGTTAGTCTTTATTTGAATTTGTTCATCAAAAACAAAGTTATAGGGAATACACATGGGTAAATGCAAGGTGGTTTATGATTTTTTTTTTACAAAATGGAAACAAATGAGAGTGTGTGGACAAGTTTGATCATTTGCAAAAAAGGGTTGTCTTTTGCTTTTACTTAAAAATAAATGTTCTATTTTTTATTAATTGTAATGTTTTTGTATCATGATGCACTAATTACACTGTTCTCGAATTTGACTCTTTACCCAACAAGCAGGAGACCCAGGTGCTAACCGCTTTTTAGCTCTAATTTTCTTAAATCTTAAAATCTTACAAGCGGTCCAAAAATCTTGCTTGTGGGGGTTTTTTAATTTAAATTCCTTAATTTCAATTAGTATTGCACAATTTTAACTTAATTATATAACACAAAGAAAGTTCCACACACCACTGTAAAGGAGAACAGATAAAAATAAACAAAAATAATAATAATTGTTATTTGCAATATCGAACTGCAAATAAAATTAATATTTTCTTACAAAAATTTCCTATTTTCTCGTAAACAACACGAATAGACATCATAAACCACTGTAAATTAAATAAAAAACAAGCGTGCCTTTGTTGATAGGAATGAACAAATTCATACACAATGATTTCGTGCTTTTTGAACTTTAATGTTGATCAAATTTTTGAGCGATGAGCGAAATAGACAAGCACACAAGTTTGATTCGACCTATGATGAAAATAAGTTATGTGTTCAACCTGCATATGGTTCGATTGCCTTAAAATTAACAACGCATATAAAAGTTTGAGCAAGTTTGATTAATTCCTTTATTCCTAGCTTCAAAAAGGTTATTGTTGTGCGTCAGCCGATGTGTTTAGCATCAGAACCAACAACGAGGCATAAATATGTTCGGTTGTTTTAAAATCAACAACAACAAGTATATAATATCGTACGTCCACGCCCACTAAAGGGGGCGGGGTTCAAAAATATAAAATATCATGTTTTCCACAGACGAACGTATGGGCATTGCTAGACCTTCTTAGACTTCATCACAATTCTCTTTGGAGGCTATAAAAACTGTATTTTGGCGGGGTCGCTCTGGCAAGGGCTGTGGGGGAAACATTTCACCTTTGTCATAAAACTCTAAAAATAAATGCTTGGGATAATTATATACAAAATTAAAATTTCTTTTTTTTGATAGTGTCATTTAAAGGGCAAAGGGGGAGAGGGGGTAGGGCAGAAACAGAAACACATAAAACTGTAAAAATAAATGCTTGGGATGATTATACACATAATAAAAATAAATGTATATTTATTTTTATGGGGTCATTTAGCGGGCAAAGGGGGAGGAGGGGGTAGGGCAGCAACAAACAGTCATAAAAATCTAAAGATAAATGCTTGGGATGATTATATACAAAATTTAAAATTTTTTTTTTTGGTACGGTCATTTAGGGGCAAAAGAAGAGGGGGGGGGGCGTAGGGCAGAAATCGGCAGTCATAAAACTCTAAAGATAAATGCTTGGGATGATTATATACAAAATTTAAAAAAACATTTTTTTTTGGTAGGGTCATTTTGGGGGCAAAAGAAGAGAAGGGGGGGGGGGGGGGTAGGGCAGAAATCGGCAGTCATAAAACTCTAAAGATAAATGCTTGGGATGATTATATACAAAATTAAAAAAAAAATTTTTTTGGTAGGGTCATTTAGAGGGCAAAGGAAGAGGTGGGGGGGGGGGGAGGTAGGGCAGAAATCGGCAGTCATAAAACTCTAAATATAAATGCTTGGGATGATTATATACAAAATTTAAAAATTTTTTTTTTGGTAGGGTCATTTAGGGGGCAAATGAAGAGGGGGGTAGGGCAGAAATCGGCAGTCATGAAACTCTACAGATAAATGATTGGGATGATTATATACAAAATTTAAAAAAAAAAATTTTTATGGTAGGGTCAGTTAGTGGGCGAAGGGGAAGGAGGGGGTAGGGCAGAGTAGTACCAGGTTTCGTCTCAGCTTCGTCATTAAAGCTTAAAAGTGTTATTTTTAAGGAATGTAGGCTTAAGTAAAACAATTTGTTAAATTTTTATGCTATTTTTGCCTATAATAACGCCCACTAAAGTGGGCGGGGTCAAAAAATATTTTTATTTAATGGCTCCAAGTTTAAGGCGTTGGACCGTATTTGACATAAAAATACACCATTTGCTTAACAAAATAACCAAAAAACTTTAAAAATTATGTTGTTTTTTTCTGGGTTGGTTTAGTTCTTCTTAGGGGAACTTTTTCCCCTCTTGTCCGATTTAGCCCATCTTCGAACTTAACCTGCTCTAAGTTTTAAAATATATTTATGCCAAATTTCAAGAGTCTAGCTCTTTTCGTTTGGACTGAATCGTGATTTCCACAGACGGACGGACGGACGGGCGGACATGCTCAGTTCGTCTTAGATTTCATCACTGATCAAGAATATATATACTTTATGGGGTTTGAGATGGATATTTCGATGCGTTACAAACGGAATGACAAAGTGAATATACCCTCCAAATTCTTTTTTGGAGGGTATAAAAAAGAGTGCCCGCACACTTTGATCATTTGCAAATAAAAGACAAGTTTCTTGTGCCTTTGTTATTGTTGAACGGTTTTTTAATCAACAAGTGAAGTTCTCTGATAGTGTGGTGCCTTATATTATTAGAGCTGCCAGATGAAAACTTTTAAACAGCACTTCCATGATACATATTTCAGTACTTATTGATGTGTTAACATCTATACGCGAGTTACATCCTTATTATTGTTAGAAGTATGGTAATTAGACATAAGCAAACAAAACTGTCTAGACCTAAGTGAATAATAATAAATGATAAACGTAAGTAGGTAAACAAATATACCTGTAAATCCTAAACAAACATCATAAATACAGTAGATTGTAAGAAATAAAGATAAAAACAGAAAGATGGTAAATACCATAAACAACCCTAATTGAGTACGTAGGTGAAACAACAAAGGAAATTATTCCAAGGACAAGGCTTAGATTAAGTATATAAATGCATGTAAACCTAAACATAAGCTCAGTCTTAAGATTCAATTCAAAAAATAAAAATAAGTAAACCGCACTGTATTTGTGTTATTACTTATAACTGGCGCAGTCGGTTTTCGAACATAAAATAAAATTCTAAAGAATTTTTATTAAATTAATTAAACAATTAATTTGAAATTAATAATTGTTTTACTGGCGCAGACGGTTTTCGAATTTAAAAAATTAAATTCTAAAAAAACTATTATTAAATTATTTAAATAATTATTTAACAACAAAAAAATAATAATAATAATAAAATACAATCCAAAGATTGTGAAAATAAAGAAATGATGAATCAAAAGCAGGAAAACTTTGTTGACGAACTGCAAAGGAAAGTATTGCAGTTAGAAGGAGCATTACGACTACAGGAGAAACAACTAGGTCAGAAAGAGGCCCAATTACAGGCACAAATGCAACAACAAATGCAACAGCAGCAAGTACAACAACAATTTCAACAACCCATTCAGAATGATGCGTTTGCATTTAATATGACGCCTAAAGACATCATAGAACAATTCCGACGTCTAAAACCCCTCGATGAAACGCATAACCCAAGAGCATTTATACATGCCGTTGAGGAAAACCTTACTCTTTGTGGAAATAATGAAATCCTGACTCAATTTTGCACCAGAATCATAGTAAATGAAAAAATTTTAGGAAATGCTGGTAGAAGGGTGAGAGAGTTGGAAAATAAAGCTTCCTGGGAGGAAATAAAAGCCAGAATGCTGCAGGAATTCAGACCGAGGAAGACATATGCGGAAATTTTCAACTTCTGCCGTACAGTAAAAGTAAGAAAATTGAATCAATTATTTAGTATATTTGAAAAATCAAAATATGAAATAAATGACATATATTTAGTAGACCAATTAAAACCTAGTATATACAAACCAGAAAACGTCGATAGGGATTTAGTAGACATTTTGTTAGAAAAAATAGATGGACCTATTCGAGCACATGTAGGAGAACATGAAACCTTGATTGAAATAATTATGAAATGCACAAAACTTAAATTATTAGACGACACAAGAGCCATTGCATTTAACCATAGAAGTAATACAAAATATGATAGAAAACAAAATTACAATTTCCACAAACCAACGCCAAATAATAATTTTCAATACCCTAATAACCAGAAAAAATCTGAGTCTAACATTAGCCTTAAGTATAGACCGAATTGCAGTTCGATGACAAGGAATTTTCGGCAGCAAAACCTAAATACTATGCAAGACATGAATTTTAATAGAAATTCTGTTCAACAGTCTAATTACAACCGTTTTCCAAAACAACTAAAATCTAACCAAACTAGAAATTTTTATCAAAGTAGACAACAACGTGAAACAAGTGCTTTTAATAATTATGTACCAGAGCCAATGGACATTGGTAACTTAAGAGAACAGGAAGATGTAAATTTTTCTATACAGCCTCCTTCACAAAATTACCCATAGTAGTTGTAACAATTGGTGATCACAAAATTAAATGTCTCATAGATACTGGTTCGGAAACAAGCATAATTAAGACAAATGCCTTGGGGAATTCATTTCCTATTCAGAACATTGATTTACCGCAATTGTATAGAACCATAAACGGAATAAATCAAATCACACAAAAAGTTGTTACACCCATACCAACAGAATTCAATATTACAGGAACTTTATCCTGGAAAGTCATAAATTTTAGTAGTAAGAATTACTCAGCCATAATTGGTCAGAACTTTCTCATTGCTCTTAAAGCTAAGATTGATGTAGAGAATAAATTTATTAATATTTTAGGAAACAATATACTGTTTATAAATTATAACCCATACAATAGTTCGGAAATCTGCTCACTTGAATACAGTAATATACAAAAATTAAATTTAGAACATTTGAATTCGGAAGAAAATCGCATGATTAGTAAATTATTACGAGATTTTAAAGAATTATTTTATGAAGAAGGGGATAAACTCTCCACAATATCTGTAATAAAACATGAAATAATAACTACAACAGACCGACCGTTATATTCAAAAATCTACAGATACCCGCAAATACATGAGATAGAAATCCAAAAACAAATAAAAGAAATGTTAGACCAAAATATAATTAGGGAAAGTAACTCGCCTTATAATAGTCCTTTATGGGTAGTACCGAAAAAGATAGACAATTCGGGAGTTCAAAAGTGGCGAATTGTCATAGATTATAGAAGATTAAACGAAAACACGATAAGTGATAAATTCCCAATTCCAAATATAGATGGGATTCTTGGCAAACTGGGTAAAGCTCAGTATTTTTCTACTATTGACCTTGCAAAAGGTTTTCATCAAATTTTAATGAATGAAAATTATATGGAAAAAACAGCATTTTCAACACCTTTCGGACATTATGAATTTGTAAGAATGCCATTTGGACTTAAAAATGCTCCATCGACCTTCCAACGTCTTGTGAATCATGTGCTCCGTTATCATATAAACAGAATTTGCGTAGTATATTTGGACGATATTCTTATATTTAGCACATCCTTAGATGAACATGTAGCAAATATAAGGAAAATATTTCAAACGCTTAAAGAAGCAGGACTCAAGATTCAAATAGATAAATGTAATTTTTTAAAAAAAGAAACTGAGTTTTTGGGTCATATCCCTACACCCGAAGGTGTCAGGCCGAACCCAAAGAAAATTGAGGTAATTCAAAAATTAAACCTCCCTACAACGCAGAAGCAAATTAAATCCTTCTTAGGAGTAACAGGTTTCTATAGAAAATTTATAAAAGACTATTCTAAAATAGCTTATCCTATGATAAAATATTTAAAAAAAATTTAAAACCTAACACAAGAGATCCAAACTACATTGTGGCTTTTGAAAAATTAAAGGATATTATAACTAACCCACCTATTCTAAGGTATCCTAACTTTAGTAAACGCTTTAAACTGATGCTAGCAATTTCTCAATTGGTGCAGTTCTAATACAGGAAGGTCATCCAATTTCATTCGCGTCACGAACATTAAATAACCATGAGCAAAATTATTCCACTATTGAAAAAGAACTATTGGCAATAGTTTGGGGAGTAAAATATTATAGACCTTATGTCTTTGGAAGGGAATTTGATTAACAAACAGATCATCAGCCATTTAAGTGGTTGCAGGTAAAAAATTCAGGCAAGGATATTAGTCCAAGATTGCAACGATGGTTAGCACAATTGGGAGAATATGATGCCAAAATCGATTATATTTCAGGTAAAGAAAATAAAATAGCCGACTTTCTTAGCCGAATTAATTGTGAGAAACATGAAATAAACACATATGATTCCGAAAATTTGGGAATCACACTAAACGAAATGTTTAGGATCAAGAACATAAATGCAGGAGAACATCAAAAGCAATCACAAGCCTCTCTGGCGGTTCATACTGACCAATCTGAAGAAGAAAATTTAACTGTACACTCACAAGATGAAAATTATAATGATCATATTCCAATTCTTGATACAATTGTAAATCGCTTTAAGTACCAAATTATTTTAAAGGAAACTAAGGAAATCGAAATGACAATTATTTTTAATAAGAAGAAAAGTTTTATTGATAAAGGTGACCTTGAGTCTGATAGCGTTATCAATATAGTCCGAAGACATATTGATAAAGGAAAAGTCGCAATATTTTCTGAACTCGATGATCACCATTTCCACAAATTGCAACGAATTTTAGTGGATTTGAGTATTGAAAAAATATCTTTTGTGAAATGTACCTATTTTGCGAGGGATATTGAAGACGAAAATGAGCTAAAGAAACAGATATCGTTTTTTCATAAAAATGAAGTGGGTCATGCAGGAATTATTCCGACTTATGAAGGAATGAAGCATAAAATCTATCACCCACAACTTAAAATAAAGATACATGAAATTGTAAATAATTGCGATATATGCTCCGGAGGAAAATATGACCGCAATCCAATCAAACCAAAGTTTCATTTAACAGAAACGCCAACCTCGGTTAATGAAATTGTTCACATTGATACATACGTAAATAGCAAACACTCATTTGTAATTTTTATTGACAAATTTTCGAAACATGTTGTAGGTTTTCATTTGCCAGATAGAAACAATCAAACGATTATAGGCAAAATAAATGAGTTCTTGGCAATAAAAGAACCAGTTAAAAAATTTATTTTTGATAATGAATTTAACTCAAAGAATGTAAGGGATTTTTTGTCACAAGAAAGAATCGAATTTCATGCCACTAAACCAAATAGTCATACCGGAAATTCTGATATTGAACGTCTAAACAATACTTTGATTGAAAAAATTGGAACACTTAACCTGGCAGAAAAATTGCCAATTACTACTCAGATGACAAAAGCCATAAAATTTTACAACAACACAGTGCACAGCACTATAAATTGTACTCCATTTGACGTTTTAAATGGTTCTTTAGATCACGAACTAATCAAAAGTAGATTGAAAAATAAAAAGCATTATACTATTCAAAAGCTTAATCGAAATAGGGAATCTTACATTGACAAAAGGAAGAAAGGATTCATAAAAAATTATAAAAACGTAAGGCACAAGGAAGAACCAAAATTTATTAAACGCAATTTAGAAAATGTTCATTTAACAAATATAAAAAGACCGCCTAAATTTACAGATATGGACGATCATAATGGCGATTATGATGCTAACAACCGAGATACAAGGAATACTGCAGACTAATCCAGTAACCGAGGAATCAGGATACGCACAAATTAAGTTGAGGAAAGTTGAAGTGGTAAACCAAACTTCCACAATTTTACATTTAACTGATACCAAAGACTTGAATCTTATTGTAAATCAAATGAGGATAATATAAGAAATTTAGACTTACATAATAGAGAAATAGTTGAATTAGAATTAAAAACAATCAAATCGAAATTGAAATCAATAATACCGTTAGAAAGAGGGTTGTTTAACATCGTAGGACATATACAAAAATGGTTAGCTGGGGTTATGGATGATGACGACCGTCAGGAAATTCTCGAACACCTTAAGTTAGTGGATGAAAATAGTCATAATATTATAGAAACAGTTAATAAACAAATATATATAAATACGCATTTTAATGAATCAATCCAAACACTAAAATCGACTATTGAAGATGACAGGGAAAATATAAAAAAAAACATTGGTCAGTTTTGAAAACAGACACAGCGAAATAATTCGAAGATTTTTATATACTGACCAAATGCTTAAACTATCATTCCTAAAAGGAAAAATTGAACATATTCAGGAAAACATAGTAACTGCTAAACACCATCACCCCTATCGTGAATAGCAAGTGAAATTTTTGTTTACGTGAAATTTTTATTCCACTCGAAGGGAAAAATGGTATCGTGAATCTCCCGTGAAAAATTATTCCCGCTAGCAATTCTCAGTGAATGTAAAAAGGGAAGAAGCTGAAAACAACATAAAATCTCAAAGAAATTTCTGTGTAAAAATATATGTAAATATCGTAAGAAATTTTAAAAATACTTAATGTTCGGAATTGGAGCAGCTTTATTATTGCAAGAGGAGGAAAGCAAGCAGCAGCGTGTTGCTCGGCGACGTTTACGGTACGCATCTAACCCCTTGGAGTTACCAAATACATTGTAAGTAGCAAAATCCAATAAAAATTCCTTTTTAAATTAAATTTCTGGTCCTCTGTAGATTTATCCAACATTACAGGTTAAACAAGCCTGCGTTTTTATATGTTCTGGACAAACTGAATAATTCTTTGCATTACACAAAGAAGTTATTTGGAATTCCTATAATTTTTAAACTTAGTGCCTGCTTAAGGTTTTTTGCAGAAGAAGGTTATCAAAAGGGTGTAGCTAGAGATTATGAAGTAGGAATGGCACAGTCAACTTTCTCCGAAATTCTCTCAAGCGTATTGGATGCTCTTGAGCAAAATCTTTGTGGGCAGTGGATAACCTATCCGTCTGAAGCGGAAAATAAAGTTACAGCCCAGGAATTTTACCGGAAGTTTGGGATACCTGGCGTGGTGGGATGTATTGATGGGACGCACATTAATAGTATAACATACTATAAACAAATAATAACCATCTTTACTACAAAAGGAAAAGAAACCACAGCTTAAATGTTACACTTGTAAGTTTTATTTTTGTAAATAAATACATTAATTGTTAGTTATGAATATAATTTCTTTAAAGATATGTGATAGTAAAATGAGCATACGGTATGTTGATGCCACACATCCTGGAGCCTGTCACGACTCCTTTGTTTGGAATAGCAGTTCCTACAGAAGTGTAATGGAACGAAACTATTTGCAAAGAGGAGTGCTAGTATGGCTGTTAGGTGAGAAACAAATTATGTAAATCATATATGTGTTAATACTTATGTTGTTAAAAATTTTTATAGGTGATGGCGGATACCCTTTAGAACTTTGGTTGTTAACACCATATAAAACTCCAATATCTGGCTCGAATGAACAAAAATTCAATGACGTTCATTCGAGGTGCAGGAATATAATAGAACGTACAAATGGAGTTCTAAAAGGTAGATGGAGGTGCTTGCTAGGGGCCAGGGAACTCCACTATGATCCAAAAAAAGCTGTTAAAATGTGGCATTGCACAACATCTGCATTGCGTATAAGTGTGAACACAGCAATGACACAACTTATATGGAGCAAATTAATCTCCCCCATCTAGAAAGCGAAAATACAGTTGAACGCAATAGGTTGCTTGCTGCTGCTAATCGTATTCGCGATAACATAGCAAATTCAATATTGTGAAAATTGTTTTTTATATGATTAAAAAACAATTCGTAGAAAAAACCATAACAAAGTTACAATAAAATTCAGTTTTTTTTAACAAAAATATTTATTTATAATTAAAAAAAAACAATTCATAGAAAAAACATAAATAAAAGTAATAATAAAATTAAATTTTTTTGACAAAAAAATCTTAAATATCACAAATTAATTCATTCTTATATTTTTCATGTGTATAGGTACTTTGTATTCATCTAAAAACTAATATTCGGTTTAATACCAGCAAACTATTTACTTGCGAGCGTTTTCTTTTAAGATTTGCAGTTTGATTTCCTCAATTTCTAATAGCTTTTTGTTCTTCTCTATCTTGCTTTCTACTTCTTTCAGGCGCATTTCTTCGCAAACTTTATGATGTCGCTCTAACATTTTCAATTTCTTGGATTTCAAATCGTTGTTCTTTTCTAAAGAACGGTACACCCTTCGCATGATTGTCTCCATTTCTTTGTTATGGGTTTGAGTGGAAGCAGCTATTTCCGCAATTTTCGTGTACATGTTCTCTTGCGTTTTCACCTCTTTGGCAATCAGATCTGCAGTACTTAATTTTTCATGCTGCTCAGCTCTTTTGCGTTTGAAGAAACGTGGTGTTTTTTCTGAAGAATCTTCAGTTATGGTCAAGTTTTGTCTAGGTGGTGTCATCTGTTCCGGGAAGACGGTTTCGTTACTACTCACAATAATTTCTTCATCATGAACACCTTTTTTCTGTGGCTGTAGATCACTTTGATTTTCACTAGCGTGAGCACACTCCGGTAAACCAAAAATTAAGGAGTTATCCACACCCTCTACGGACTCCTTCATCCCTACCAGTTCGTATATAAATTCTTCATTTGCTGAAAGGCACTTGGTTTGATTTGGGCCACCTCCTGTCCCTTTTATATATTTTATGTTCGCTGCAGCTTTTGAGCGAACATACCGCTTTTGATCTGTCCACACCTAAAATGCAATACATAAAAACAAACGTAAAAAGTATACAATTGATATATAAAGCAATATACTACCTTCTTCCATTCAGTAACGTTTTTGATGGGAGGGCCAGCACTATTCAGGTCTTCTGTTAGGCATTTCCAAAATTCTGTAACCACATCTTTTGAAAGCTTTACAAAGCCGCAGGCAATCGCTCTGTTGCTTTGCATTTTGTTGAGCATTATATCTGTTTGTGCCTTATTAACAGATCTTGCCCTTAAAATAAAATTTGCAAGTTATAATAATATATTATAATAAAACTTTGATTTGTGACAAAAACTACTTACATTTTTTGTTCTGTTCCCCACCAAAAACAAAGCGAATGAATTAAAGGGAAAAGTGAAAAAACTCACGAAAAAAATCATTCACGATAAGGGGAATTTAATGTTAACGTGAAATCATTCACGGGGAATGTCTTCACGATTGCAAATTTAGGGAAAAGGGAAAAATTTCGAGGGAAAAATTATTCATGATAGGGGTGCATATATTTCACCCAAGTATACTAACGTCTGAGGAAATAGATAAATTTCAAATAGATTTCTTTAAATTAAAATTTATGAAAATTGACATTTTAAATTACGAAGATGGAACACTAATTTCTGTAATAAAAATTCCAATTAATTATATTGAAACTGATTTGAAAATGATATTAGCCCTTCCCAACAGAAATTATATGGAGATTAATGAACCATATGGTTATGTCATTAAAATTGGAAATAATGTTTTACAGTATGAGGAAAATGTCTATTTCAAAAATCTTAAAAAAAAGTAAGCACTGTACTCTGTCAAATAATTGTAATTTTAAGTTTAATAATAAAACTGAAATTGAGGCATTTGAAGACGATATGATTTTAATAAAAAATGCTAACAACTTAGAAATTATACAGGACTGTGACAGTAGAAGACTTATAATTAATAAAAATTACCTTCTTATGTTCTATAATTGCAAAATTAACATCAATAACCAAACCTTCCAAAATCAGAAATTAATTGTTCAAGATAAATATTTTTATCCTAGTAATGACATACCGAAATCAGACACTGTACCAATACCTTTTAAGCCAATCGAACTAAAAAATTTTGAAAACATTAGGGAAATAGAAGAACTTAAATTCCATAAAAATATTTCATATGGAGTAAACGTAATGCTTTTAATTGCCATAATTGTTATCGTAATTGTAATTATAAAAATTAATAAAAACAAGTAAAAACGTTATATTCGACCGGGTCGAATCTTAAATACCCTCCAAATACTTAGTAAGTGAATTTGAAATGTTTAACTTGGTGGGACAGAGTTCCTTTATATAATATCGTACGTCAACGCCCACTAAAGGGGGCGGGGTTCAAAAATATGCAATATCATGTTTTCCACAGACGAACGTATGGGCATTGGTAGACCGTCTTAGACTTCATCGCAATTCTCTTTGGAGGCTATAAAAACTGTATTTTGGCGGGGTCGCTCTGGCAAGGGCTGTGGGGGAAACATTTCACCTTTGTCATTAAACTCTAAAAATAAATGCTTGGGATAATTATATACAAAATTAAAATTTCTTTTTTTTGATAGGGTCATTTAGCGGGCAAAGGGGGAGGAGGGGGTAGGGCAGCAACAGGCAGTCATAAAACTCTAAAGATAAATGCTTGGGATGATTATATACAATATTTAAAAAAAAAAATTTTTTTTGGTAGGGTCATTTAGGGGGCGAAGGTACTATTCTGCCCTACCCCCTGTAGGGCAGAGTAGTACCAGGTTTCGTCTCAGCTTCGTCATTAAAGCTTAAAAGTGTTATTTTTAAGGAATGTAGGCTGAAGTAAAACAATTTGTTAAATTTTTATGCTATTTTTGCCTATAATAACGGCCACTGAAGTGGGCGGGTCAAAAAATATTTTTATTTTATTTAATGGCTCCAAGTTTAAGGCGCTGGACCATATTTGACATAAAAATATATTATTTGCTTAACAAAATAACCAAAAAACTTTAAAAATTATGTTGTTTTTTCTGGGTTGGTTTAGTTCTTCTTAGGGGAACTTTTTTCCCTCTTGCCCGATTTAGCCCATCTTCGAACTTAACCTGCTCTAGGTCTTAAAATATATTTATGCCAAATTTCAACAGTCTAGCTCTTTTCGTTTGGACTGAATCGTGATTTCCACAGACGGACGGACGGAGGGGCGGACATGCTCAGTTCGTCTTAGATTTCATCACTGATCAAGAATATATATACTTTATGGGGTCTGAGATGGATATTTCGATGCGTTACAAACGGAATGACAAAGTGAATATACCCTCCAAATTCTTTTTTGGAGGGTATAAAAATGTTACTGTTATCAATAAAATGCGAATAAAAAGCGGACACGAAATAGAAAACTTAGAGTTAGCAAATATAAAAAAGAAATATGGAATAGAATAAGTAAGAAAACAATATATTTATATGGTTTTTTTTGGAAATTTGAGTTTATAAAATGTATGTCATAAATTCAATATAAATAAAATGAAAGAAAAATGTATATGTAATAATGTGTATGAAAAATGTATATGTAATAATGTGTATATATAATAAAACTTACTGAAATTATATGAAAAGGAAAATTCGGGAGAATTTTTGTCAAGGGATGGAGGAGTTACATCCTTATTATTGTTAGTAGTATGGTAATTAGACATAAGCAAACAAAACTGTCTAGACCTAAATATTATAATTAGACATAAGCAAACAAAACTGTCTAGACCTAAGTGAATAATAATAAATGATAAACGTAAGTAGGTAAACAAATATACCTGTAAATCCTAAACAAACATCATAAATACAGTAGATTGTAAGTAATAAAGATAAAAACAGAAAGATGGTAAATACCATATACAACCCTAATTAAGTACGTAGGTGAAACAACAAAGGAAATTATTCCAAGGACAAGGCTTAGATTTAGTATATAAATGCATGTAAACCTAAACATAAGCTCAGTCTTAAGATTCAATTCAAAAAATAAAAATAAGTAAACCACACTGTATTTGTTTTATTACTTATAACTCGCGCGCCTCTAGGGCAGTAAACTATCAGTTTCAATACATACGCAAGTGTAAGTGTAAAGCTATGTATAGACGATTGTCAGATATAACAATATTGGCAGAAAATTTGTCAGAAAATGTTTAGCAATCGTGTGAACTTACAATTTTTGTCTTGCAACGTTGTCAGAAAAACCATTGTCAGTACATTGTAAGATAATAATATTGTAAGACATCTGCCAATCGTCTGCACAATATGTTTTACCATTGTCAGATAATTGTCAGACATTGTAAAGCTATTTTTTATTGGCACAAATGTTTAAAGTACTTCATCTGGCAATGGCACCATTGTCAGAGAATTTTTCAATGTATTTTCATACATATTGAAAAGCAAAAGTTGAAAAGAAAACAAAACATTGAAGAAACAAATAATAATAAAAAAATAATTTCCTATAACATATGATTTAATATGGCTACAAAAGCAATATATTCACATACATATCTTCACATACATACATATATAGTATATACGGGTCCGCCAAATAATTTTTTCTTTTTTTCTTTGAAAATGCTATAAAAAAACTACTGAATATTTTCTCAAATTTTTTTTTTATTTGAAAGTACAATCCTTCCGGTTAATAATGGAAAATAATTTCATTCAAATGACTGCCTCGGCTGGCCATGCCGTAGCCTACACGATCGGTCCAATTTTTAAGCACATTATCGATTGTGTGCAGCTGCATTTCACCAATGGCTTCACGAATATTGTCGTTTAAAGCGTCAACTGTCCCTGGCTTGTCGGCGTAACCCCACAAATAATAGTCCAACGGTGTCAAATCGCAGCTCCGAGGTGGCCAAACGACATCAGCTCTGCGGCTGATAATGCGATCTTCAAAAACAGGGCGCAAAACATCGAGTGTAGCTTCGGCTGTGTGGCACGTAGCGCCGTCCTGCTGAAAAGAAATGTTGCCAATATCCTCCTCTTCAGTTTTTTGAACAAAAATTCGTTCAACATGGCCCAATAACGATCGCCATTGACTGTAACGGCCACTCCTTTCTCATTTCCAAAGAAAAATGGCCCAATTATGCCTCTGGATCGCACCAAACAGTGACTAGTTTTGGGTGCGTTGGCTTTTCAATGTATGCGTGGGGGTATTCTGTGCCCCAAATGCGACAATTTTGCTTGTTTACATACCCGCCAAGATCAAAATGAGCTTCCTCTGAAAAGATGATTTTTTGGCAAAATCGGCATCTTCTGTAAGTCGATCGCAGGCCCACTTTCAATATGATTTTGTATTGGCACTCTCATGTCCCCTTAAAGTAGGCAATAAAATGTACTAGTATCGATGTTCTCTGAGTGAATCTGACAACAGTGTAAAGTTTACACTGTAAACTGACAATTTCTGTTGGTAGATAAATTTATTGTCTTACAACTGTCTGACAATGAAATTGTAAGGTTTTCTTACAATCGTGTAAACTGACAATTTACCATAATAAAACAATTTTTCATTCTCAGTATATTATCAGCACATTGTCAGGTCTTACAATATTGTTAGATCTGACAATCGTCTGTACATAGCTTAAGACTTTGTTTGTTCGTTGTTCCTCGTGGTTATACGTACATATATAAAAATGAGATAGAAAAGACAGCAACGTATGTAGCTTATGTACAAACATAACAATGTATGTATGTACATTTGTCTGTTGCTTTGCATTCTCTTTGTTTTTTGTGGGTTTAATACAGTGGTGGGCACCGTCAATGTGTTGGTAAATTGTGTATGTGTTGAGCTTGCGAGCTACCCAGCAAACAAAAAGCCAAGCGTTTGAAAGATTATGGTGCATTATATATTTATACATAAGTAGCAATAATTTCTAAGTTGAAAAAAAACGTTGAATACGTAAAATTATTAATTAAAAATAAAACTTTTTCTAAGTAAACAGTGAAATGAAAAAAATTAAAAAAGATAGGACAATAATTTGTTATGTTTTCCATTCAAGAAAAAAAAATAAATAAATAAAAGAATGGTTGCTTGCTGAAACTGAATATTCGCAAAAAACGCGGTTGGATGTATCAAACTTTATAAGCTTTGATATTTGTCGGCATGGAAGATCATTTCCATATGGGAAACATATTCAAAATATTTTTGATAAGATTTTACACAGACTAATTAATAAGACTAGGTGTATTACTAAATTAGGAGAATTAGCTCAGTCCTTTATTGGAGAAAAGTTGTTTAAAAGGCATTGTATGTTATCGAAAAGATTGTTTATGACAAAATACTTTTCGCATATCATCATGACTGAAAATGTTTGCTGGACAAATATCCTGAAAAAAAATATAAAAAAATTCGTAAGCATCCGCCTGATATTCATTCGTCGCTGTCTCATCGACGACTAAATTAAAGAGGGTAAGAATACGTGTGAAAGATCTTAGCACAATTGTGCTATGAAACGCCCGTATCTGGTTTAATATAAAATAAATAAACAAAAAGGTGTTAACACATCGCCCGTGAGTTCGAACACTCATTGTTTTTTAGCTTGGTGCACTATTTATATGTATTTACATATTTGATATACATATATATATGTGTATATATATATATATATATATATATATACATATATACTTATATATGTATATATATATACATATATATATATATATATATATATATATATATATACGTATATATATATATATATATATATATATATATATATATTTATATATATACATGTATACATATATACTGCATTCCAAAATATAGTATTAAAGGAGGCCGTCAGGCTTTGTCCCGAGCAGTTCTTAAGAATGGTGAATACATGCTTAGGTAGGGGAATTTTTCCAACAAGATGGAAGAGGCAGAAGTTGGTATTAATACCAAAAGCCAATAAACCCCTAGATGATCCCTCATCTTATCGGCCACTGTGTATGATAGATACATGTGGGAAGTTGCTAGAGGGTGTGATCTGCCGAAGACTTGGGAATTGCGTTGATGACAGAAATGGTCTATCAGACAACCAATTTGGCTTCAGGAGGGCGAGGTCAACAGTGGATGCTATAAACGTGGTAGTAGAAACTGCTGCACGGACTATCTATGGCAGGAGTTGGAGGAATGGCACAAAGGAGTACTGTGTAGTTGTGACGCTGGATGTGAAGAACGCGTTCAACACAGCGAGCTGGGTGCATATTGTTGATGCTCTAACTCGATTGGACATCCCAGAATATCTGATAGGGATAGTGCAGGATTATTTCCGGTATAGGGAATTGATCTATAGTACAGATGCGGGTATAAGGAAACGTAGGATTAGTGGTGGTGTTCCCCAAGGATCGATACTTGGACCATTGTTGTGGAACGTAATGTATGATGGAGTACTAAGGTTGAGGTTACCTGAGAGAGTGCAGATTGTGGGATTCGCAGACGATATAGCGCTGGTGTGTGAAGCTAAGGAATTGCTGGAGGCAGAAACCATTGCAAATGCCAGCGTACAATTAGTAAAGTCCTGGATCACTGCAATGGGATTGACTCTAGCTGATCATAAAACCGAAGCGGTTTTGATTAGTAGTCGTAAGGCTAGGGAAACTATTACCCTCAATGTTGGCACCTGTTCCATAGAATCAAAGGCATTTCTGAAATATCTGGGTGTGATGATTGACACACGGCTATCTTTTCGCGAGCACTTGCGATATATAGCATCCAAAGCATCAGGGACCTGTTTGGCGCTATCTCGGATCATGCCAAACACGAGAGGGCCAAAGTATCTTCAGAGGAAACTGCTCGCTGGAGTAGTAAGGAGCATTATCCTATATGCACACCCGGTATGGTCAGACTCACTTAGATATTCCACATATGTGGGGCTGGTATGCCCTGTGTATAGGCTAGCTGCTTTAAGAGTATGTAGTGCATTTCGGACAGTGTCGGACGAGGCGGCTTTTATCATTGCGGGTATGATCCCTATCGATTTAGAAATCATGAATAGGGATAACTCTGATTTATGTATGCAAAAATGGCAAGAACGGTGGTCAACCACTGAAAAGGGAAGATGGACTTATTCATTAATACCCGACATCAGATTATGGCTGACTAGGAAACATGGTGATCTGAACTATTACCTAACACAGTTCTTGTCTGGACATGGTTGCTTTAGGTCATATCTATTTCGTTTTAAGCACGACGACTCTCCGTTCTGTCCACACTGTGGTGGGAATGTGGTTGAGGATGCTGAGCATGTCGTCTTTGTCTGCTCACGATTCAGCAACTGGAGGTCGTATTTAGAGGAAGGCTTGGGGCGTACGATCAGCCCGGAGAATATTATTCCGACCATGCTGGAATCCTTATTGAATTGGACCAGAGTGTGTAGTTTTGTACAGCTTGTTCTAATAGAACTTCGCAGATTAGCACAGATTCGTAGGAGAGTTAGTACGTCTTAGGATTCGTTAGCGACTGACGATTAAATATGCGCATCAGTTCCGAACCTCCTTACCTAGGAACTAAGGAGGACGTAGGAATAATACTGATAATACTACCCACCCTGATGAAATGCCAAAGCTGTCCCAGGGTGGTGCTAGTGAAGTTGTCGTGGGGCCACTATTGATAGTTGCTATCATTACGTCCATAAAAAAAAAAAAAAAAAAAAAAAAAAAAAATATATATATATATATATATATATATTTATATTTATATATTTATATATATATATATATATATATTTATATATACATATATTTATATATATATGTATATATATATATATATATACATATATATATATATATATATATATATATATATATATGTATATATATATATATATATATATATATATTTATACGTCTATATATACATATATGTATATATATATATACATATATATATATATATATATATATATATATATATATATATACATATACATATATGTATATATATATATATATATATATATATATATATACACATTTGTAAATATGTTTATATAAGTTAACACATTCCTTACTTAAACTCCGCCACTGCTGACAAGACACACGCGCACAATATTTTTCCACAAAACAGCAAAAGAATTACGCTGACGTTGCATCCAGACATAATTTTTACTTTATATTTTTAATGTTCTTAAATTTCACCTAAATATTTTGCAATGCACACAAATTGTTGAAGTTGTGCAACAGGTATTAATAATAATAATTTTGTATCAAAAAGTTAGTTCTAACTCATTCTTGAGAAATAAAGGATGAGCTTTAGCTCAAAAAATATATTTATTTATAAATTTTAATAATAAAATAATTAATTGGCGAACGAGCAGGGACCAACGTATGCGCTAAGTGAAAAGTCTGAAAACCATAAAGTAAGACCCCGCGAGTTCAAACAAAATAACATCCTGAAAACAACAAGTAAGGATAAAGTGAACACAAAGTAAAAATTCCTGAAAATAAAAAGTAAGGATAAAGTGAACACTAAATAATAATTCCTGAAAATAAAAAGTAAGGAAAAGTGAACACAAAAGCTACCTGAAAAACAAAAAGTAAGGAGCAAAAGTGAATGCACAAAATAAAATAGCCTGAACAACAAAAAGTAAGGTTTAAGTGAACAAGCGACTTAGTTGCAAGGAGGACTGGAAAAGGTGCATCCAGAACCGTTCATCAAACCAGAGCCCCAACGTTGGTGGTGTTTAGTTTAAGTTTATTATTTCTGTAAGTAATATTTTTTAAATTTTTAAGTGCTTTAAATTTCTATTGCTGTAGAACAAATAAAAAATATTTAATCAGATCAATCGTAAAAAAAGAAGGAAAACAAAACAAGGTTAAAAGTTGAAAAATTAAAAGAATAAATTAAAAAGATTAATGATTATACTTTTTTGCAATATTAATATAGTATACTAATTATTTAAAAGATTTATTAAAGGGGGAGCTGTTGCGATTCTCACGAGACCCTCCAACAGCAGGGATTATAAAAAAAAGTAGAAAATAATAATAGGCAGTTTTAAAACATTAGGAAATTTTTTTTAAATGGAGGACGAAATAATTAATCAATTAAGCCAAATGAGGCTAGAGGGGAATACACAACCGACCACTTCAAAATCAATTCCGGCTCCGATAAATCAATCCTCTGTTCCCACAGATACAGATCTTGTTAGCGAAATAGTCCAAAGGGTATTAAATCAAATAGCCAATAGACCAGTAGAAGACCTTCAGGACAATCATGTAGCAGTTGACGCTACCAACACAATTGACCTTGACCGTATACCGGACATGGTTAAGTGCCTTAGGGAATTTTCCGGACGTTCTGGGGAATTCAATTCATGGAGGAAAACTGTAGACAGAATACTGGACGCATACGCAAATTTTAGGGGCACACCGAAGTATTTTGCTATACTTCACACGATAAGACACAAGATCGTAGGCGAGGCCGACACAGCACTTGAATCCTACCGAACCCCATTGGATTGGGTACAAATAAAAAAATGTTTGATGCTACACTATTCAGATAAGCGAGATATTGGTACTCTAGAGTACGAGATGACGAGTTTAACTCAACGTCATCGAGACGTAGAAACCTTCTACCAAATGGTATATCAACATCTGTCACTCATTTTAGATAAAGTAGCATGTCTAGACATAAGCGAGGAATCAATCCGCGCTATGACCAATTCTTATAGAGAAAAGGCTTTGGATACTTTTATCCGAGGTCTTAACGGTGATTTGCCACGGTTATTAAGCATCCGTGAACCAGCTACGCTTCCAGAGGCATTGCACTTATGCCAAAAATTGGAGAATATGACATTTCGTCTTAACTACGCACAAGGTGTGAATAGACATAATGTGGGAACAACACTACACAAGCTTTCACGGCCAGTGACAAATTTTAAAGGACAACAATTCTATCCTGAATTGGCTCACGTGCCACCTACACCTCACCGTTTCTACGGTGCAAATCAGCAACCTAATCGCTTCTATAACCGACCTAATCTCCTCCCACCAACACGAATGATGCAGCCCAATTACAACAGATTCGGTAACCAGCAACCCAATTACAACAGATTCAGCTATAATCAACCCTATAATGGCTTCAATAATATTAGACATTTTAGACCGAATTTAAATACAGTCCACAATCAAAATAGCCCTTCTGCACAACCGGTGCCAATGGAGATCGATAGCTCGAGCCACTTTAGGCACAATAACTATCGAACTGAACCAACACCGAACTATAATAATAAGCGTCCTCTGAATAGTCAGAATTCCCATCCTCCCAATAAAATCCAACGTAATTTTCATTTAGAAACGAACCATGACAAAACAAATTACGAGTACTTTGACGATGAAACTTTGTATCCTGTTCAAACAAATGTAGATCCGAACAGCATATTTTCGGAAGATGAGGTTGCCGTCGCAGACGATATTCCGTCTGGAAGCAATATTCCATCAGAACACGATAACGTAAAGTTTTTAGAATAACAACATCTTCGCTTCCATGTTTCGAATACGTTACCAGTTGCGGAGACAAATTAGACTTTCTTATCGACACAGGTTCCAACAGAAATTACATCCAATCGACTCGAATTAAGAATCCAATTCAAAACGAAAAACCGTTCAAAGTAAGTTCCGTTGCGGGTGACATCGAGATCACTCACCACATAAATATCGACATTTTCGGACCAAAAATTAAAAATATTAAATTCTACATTTTGCCTACCCTTTCTTCATTTCACGGAATAATAGGAAACGACACCTTGAGAGAATTGAAAGCAACTATTCATACTGACAGAAGCTTTATGACAATGTCTCCTGGAATAAGAATTCCTTTAAAACAACGAATGTCCCAGGAAGTAAATTCATTTGAACTGAACCTGCCAAACCTAACGCGAGAACAGCATATAAAATTAAATAATATAATACGAAAATGCCCGAATTTATTCTCGGATCCCGACGAAAGACTAACTTTCACAACATTAGTGAAAGGCGAAATCCGTACCACTACGGATACTCCGGTTTACTCTAAACCATATCCATATCCAATGGCACTAAAAGGAGAAGTGGAACGCCAAGTAGAAGAACTCCTTGCCAATGGAATTATTCGTAAATCAAAATCACCATACAATTCACCCGTCTGGATAGTCAATAAATAGGCCGATAGTTCTGGTGAAAAAAATATCGTCTGGTAATAGATTACCGTAAGCTCAATTCGGTTACTATACCAGACCGATACCCGATTCCTGAGATAAACGAGGTACTCTCAAATCTTGGCGAAAACAAATTTTTCACGGTTATAGACCTGAAGAGTGGGTTTCACCAAATACCTCTCCGTGAGTCTGATATAGAAAAGACGGCATTCTCCGTAAATAATGGGAAGTATGAATTTTTACGCCTCCCCTTCGGACCTAAGAATGCACCGTCAACATTTCAGCGAGCTTTAGACGACATTCTTCGTCAGCATATAGGGAAACGATGTTACGTGTACATTGACGACGTAATAATTTTTGGAAAAAATGAGGAAGAACACCTGCAAAATTTGGAGGTAGTGTTCAAAACTCTGGAAAGGGCCAATATGAAAATACAGATGGATAAATGTGCATTTCTTAGAGAGGAAGTAGAATTTTTGGGGTACATAGTAGGCGCAGACGGTATAAAAACAAATACGAAGAAAGTAGAGGCAATTGCAAAAATGAGACCTCCAGGGAATTTGAAGGACCTTCGATCATTCCTTGGAATGGCGGGCTACTACAGAAGATTTATTAAGGACTTCGCAAAAGTTGCCAAACTGCTTACTGCAGTGTTGAGAGGTGAATGCGGTAATATTTCAAAGAACGCATCAAAAAAGAAATTAATCACGTTAAGCAAAGAGGCATTAGACTCCTTTAATAAAATAAAAACCACTCTGATATCAAGGGATATCGTACTTTCTCATCCAAATTTCGAGAAAGATTTCGAGCTTACCACAGATGCTTCCGATTTCGCGATTGGAGCAGTGCTATCGCAAGACAAACAGGCCAATAACATTCATTTCAAGAACTCTCAGTAAAACTGAGGAAAACTACGCCACAAACGAAAAAGAAATGTTGGCTATCATATGGTCACTAAATTGCCTCAGAAATTACTTATATGGTTCGAAAAAATCAAAATTTATACTGATCACCAACCTCTCACATATTCATTGAGCTCTAAGAATACTAACTCAAAAATGAAAAGATGGAAATCGATTCTAGAGGAGTATAATTATGAATTGAAATATAAACCAGGATATTCCAATGTAGTGGCAGATGCCCTATCACGAATACCTGCTCAAATTAATACACTCACATCTACAGCCCATAGTACCGAAAGTTCACCACATGACTTGATACCATGTGCCGAAACACCAATTAATGTATTTAAGAACCAAATATTTTTCAAACAGTCTGAAACTGCATCCTATCAGTTCAAAATTGTCTTCCCTACGGTCCATAGACATGTTATTGAAGAACCACTATACAACGAACAAATCCTTTTAGCTCATCTGAAAAGATATCTCAACCCATCCGTAATTAACGGAATTCACTCGGAGGAAGGGATAATGGGTATTATCCAAAACTTCTATCCACAACATTTTAGTAACTACAAAACTCGCTATACTCAAAAATTTGTCAATGATATCACCAATGAAGAAGATCAGGAAACTGTAATTTTGGAAACACATTTGCGCGCTCATAGGAACGCGAGAGAAAATAAATCACAAATTCTAGAAAAAAGTTTTTTCCCAGGTATGCTCAGTAAAATAAAGAACATTATAGCAAATTGTACTACGTGCAAAGAAAGTAAATACGACCGACACCCTAATCAACCTAAGCTAACAGAAACACCGATACCAACACATACAGGCCACACTATTCATATAGATTTGTTTTTAACAGAGGGAAAAGTAATACTGACGGCCCTTGACAAATTTACAAAATTTGCCATTACAAAAATATTAAAGAGCAGATCAATTGAAGATATTAGGAAACCACTCAGGGAGATAATATTCGGCTTTGGCGTACCCAAATTTATAATAATAGACAACGAACCCTCACTAAACTCAGCCGCTATTAAATTCATGATGGAAGATGAGTTGAAAATAGAGGTTTATACAACACCGCCATATAAGGGCCAAGCTAACGGTCAGGTGGAACGGTTTCACTCAACTATAATAGAGATAATGCGATGTATTAAGGAAAATGGGGGACACAGAAATTTTGACGAGTTGTTGGAAAGAGCAGTGTCTGAATACAACCATAGTATACACTCAGTGACTATTAGGAAACCCGTTGACTTGTTTTTCGGACGAAGTGTTAGTTTTACTCCAGAGGATATAGAAAAGACCAGGCAAGATAACCTTGAAAGATTGGCAGTGAAACAGAGAAAAGATATTCAATTCCATAATAGGAAGAGACACGAACTAAAATCCTATTTACCAGGACAAATAATTTTTGTTAAGCGAAATAAAAGATTAGGAACTAAACTTTCCAAACCATATTCAAAGGAAATAGTTAAAGAAGACAGACATAGCACTGTTTTGACGGAAAAGGGACAGATAGTACATAAAAGTAGAATACGCAACTAAAATACATTATAAATTTCATTTTTCCATACAGATCGATCACGTCGCTGTGTTACGCGGACATTCAGATCCTGGACTACTCAAATGCTCAACTGGTAACAATAGAAAAGGGCACAGCAAGACTGTAAACTGGACATTTTAAAATAATTCACGAGATAGACATCGACAAGTTTTCAGACATAATAGAAAACATTGAAAGAATGACACAGACATCGACAATCAGACGAAATCCACATTACCCTTTCATATCCTTACTGATATCCCAAATCAAGACACATTTAAATAATTTACGGGTAAAAAAACTAAAAATATCTTTAGATTTTATAGGCAGCGCATGGAAGTGGATAGCCGGAAGTCCTGACCGCCACGACCATGAGATTCTTCTAAACAAATTAAATAATGTTCTAGAAAATAATAACAATCAAGTATTGATCAACAAGCTAACCATAGAAAAAATTAATGAAATTACTAATATTACTAATAATATTGCTAAAACAATAGAACATGGTGGATCTACAGAAATAGATCTACTATTGAAGCTAAAATTTAAATTGGAAGTCATGAAAGAAGAAATTGTAAATATTGCATATGCAATACATTGGGCAAAAGCCAATATAGTAAATTCTTATATCCTATCTAACGAAGAGATTAATATAGCTAAAAATATTGTTGACAAAGAAAATAACCCATTTGTAAATTTAGATGAAGCTTTTGAATTTTCCGAAATAAAAATTGCATCTAACGGAAATATAATAATTTATATAATAAGCTTACCAACCGTTGATAATAACATATGTAAATCAATTGAAGTAAGAGCAGTAAAACAAAATGAGAGAATTAATAAAGTAAATTTTAATGAAATACTAATTTGCGATGTAAAAATGTACGGAATTAAAGAAAAATGTAAGAATTATAATAATTTAGAAGTATGTTTAAGAAATAATATAGTAGATTTAAGCAACAATACCTGTGTAAGAATGCTCCTGAGAAGCCGCGCACCGAATTGCACCGAAATCAACAATCAACATATTCCCAACTTTGAGGAAATAACACCAGGCATTTTATTCCTGAATAAATTTAACGGAGAAGTCACCATTGAAAACGAAACAACTACATTAGATGGCACATTTTTGATTCATTTTATTAACTCTACTATTGATATCCAGGGAGAAAAATTTTACAACGAGCAAAAAACAACAAGGAAACCACTACCAGCAATCCTTCAACCCTTATCTATATCCAAGACTGTGGAGGAAATACTCTCCTTACAAATGCTACATCAACTGAACACAAATAACACTAATTACATAGACACCCTAGAGAAAGATAGTAAAATAAAATATACTATAACCTCAATTCTTACCTTCGTAATAGTCGTCATCATTATAGTTATCGGAAGAAGTACTTGGAAGATTAGAAAAGGAAAAGCCATCCAGCTAACAGATTCGGCAATAGAAGGACTGAACCAATTATTCAATAAACCAAAAACAACAAACGAGGACGTTTGAAATTTTAGGGGGGGAGTAGTTAAGACATTCCTTACTTAAACTCCGCCACTGCTGACAAGACACACGCGCACAATATTTTCCCACAAAACAGCAAAAGAATTACGCTGACGTTGCATCCAGACATAATTTTTATTTTATATTTTTAATGTTCTTAAATTTCACCTAAATATTTTGCAATGCACACAAATTGTTGAAGTTGTGCAACAGGTATTAATAATAATAATTTTGTATCAAAAAGTTAGTTCTAATTCATTCTTGAGAAATAAAGGATGGGCTTTAGCTCAAAAAATATATTTTTTTTATAAATTTTAATAATAAAATAATTAATTTATACAGCGCCATACACACATAGCACTGTAATATTTAAAAACGTTTAATCTTATTTATTATTAAAACACAGGATTATTATTTGTATTATAGTTTATATTTGTTTTATTTATTAAGCAGCCGCTTGTGCGACTACTTACAGTCCAACCTAAATTACGACGCAAAGCGCAACGTAATTTAGCGCATAGTTTTTACGCTGAAATGAGTAACCTAAATTAGAGCGTTAACGTTGCCCCATAATCAGTAATGTTTACTCACTTTGATTGATAAAAACTCTAATTAGAAATAAGAAATAGAGATGAACACGCTAAATTGACCTAAAAGTAGCTAAAGTTACATCACTTAACACTTCAACAAAGTAAACAAGAGTGCTTCTGCAACAAACTTCACTTCTTTACGCGCTGTCAAAATTGGATTTTCCAATTGCAAAGCGTTGGCGCCGCGTTATTTCGGTTGGTCTCATACATTTTGTATGGGCATGAGAAATTTTGACAGCCATACAACGCTTTGCGTCGTAATTTAGGTTGGTCTGTTAGTTTTGACTCTGTATTATTAATGATGATATTCTCTATATCTAACACACAAAGTACATAAAACTTACTTACGCTGTCGTGAGAAAGTGAATGGTATGCATGTGTGGGCTATTAAATTACAATTTGAGTCAAACACATAAGTATGTGGACGAAAAATAAACAAATGATGTTACCAGCAGAAGGCATGGTAACAACGAATAGCCAAACACACTACACCTTCCTTTTTCGAGACAATGATCACTACATAAAAATTGATTATTCTTAAGTTATAGTAATTTCAGAGACAGGTGGAGGTTTCTCACGGGAGGGGTCCTGCATATGAAAAATCTATTCTAAGCTTATGCATATATAAACAACGTGATTTAAATCAGAGAACTTCACTTGTTGATTAAAAAACCGTTCAACAATAACAAAGGCACAAAAAACTTGTCTTTTATTTGCAAATGATCAAAATTGCCCGCACACTCTCTTTTGTTGTTGATTTTAAATCAACCGAACATATGCCTCTTTGTTGGTTCTGATGCTAAACACATCGGCTGACGCACAACAATAATCTTTTTGAAGCTAGGAATAAAGGAATTAATCAAACTTGCTCAAACTTTTATATGCGTTGTTAATTTTAAGGCAATCGAACCACATGCAGGTTGAACACTTGCTTATTTTCATCATAGGTCGAATCAAACTTGTCAACATGTGTAATTGTCTAAGTTAACGATACAAATGTTAACTGCATTAAAATATATAATATGCATTCTGCTAACACAATGTCTACGTTCTGCAACATATTTTCGTGGGAACATCCGCTAGCTATAAATTTGATACTCCAGCAAAACTTTTAGAGTTCCAAGAATAACATCAGGTGATGTTTGGCAATAACACAATAATTTAATAATAAATAGGTAATTTAGTTTAGCTTTAAGTTCAGTGTTAATTTGGCATTCAAATAATAAAGGAGCATAGCTCCCAAAAAAATTTATTTTTTTTTAAAATAAAAATCTCATAGAGTTTAATTGGCGCCCGAGCAGGGACCCCTCTACAAAAGAAGAAGGGTAATAAAAATAAGCAAAATAATTGGAGAACGAGGCCCCTTAGTAACTGTCTAAGGATTTGTTTTTTTGGACAGGTGAAAAGGACGATATGTAAAATATCAGCCGCTCCATATGAACAAAATATAGCATTTTAAATATTTGTAAGAAAGTGATGTTTATTAAAAAGTGATTAAAAAATTAAAAAATAACTAAAACATAAAAATACTTAAATGTGACATTGCTGCAAAAAGGAAAGAAAATATACATACATATTTATAAAGCATAAATTTTTTTTATATATAAAAAGACAAAATTAAATATTAAATTTAAGGAGAAAATGAAATAATAATATTAAAAACAATCAAGATTAAAACTTTAGTATGTAAAATAAAAGTTAAAACAAACCTTAAAATAATAAAATACAGTGGAATCGTGGTTCAATGAATACCCAATTTAACGTATTCCCGATTTAATGAACGCTCAAAATTTTCTCACCGAATTGTGACTCGATATAATCGATATTTTAAAACAAGAAACTTCATAAAAAATAGTACTGTGAAAAAAACTAAAATAAAATGTGCAAACTCTAAAAATAACTTAAAAGTAAGTACATAAAATTAAAACTTACTTAAATTAGAAAACAAAAAATACTTACTGTGCAACAACTAAATATCATAACCTAAAATATATATAAATAAAATAAAATTAAAAAAGAAATGTGCAAAGATTTACAAAATAATTATATATAAAAACATTAAAATAAGAAGAGAAATCAACGAGTAATCTACATATAAGTGTATATACTGCAAGAAATTCCACTACGGACACATCAAAAATTCAACAGGATCAGCCGACAACATGATGATCACCATATTAATGTAAGAAAAAATTAGATTAAGAAATTATTGTTATCATTAAGGAACATAAAGAAGTTATTTTTAAATATTAAAATTATAAACTCACTACAAAATAGTGCGAGTTTCGAGATAAATTAAAAATATTAAAGTTTTGTTTTTTGTCTGAAATCCTTTATTAAAATGTCCAATCCTAACAACTTAATACGACCACCCGTCCTACCAGGCGGAAGTGTTGACGGTCCTTCGACTTCCCAACCGACGCAACGTACAGCACAGAACATTAGCCGGGAGCAATTTACGGCAACTGTGACAAATATAGTACAGAATATATCAGGCACATGGGAAACGATTAGTGCAAAATGCGCTGAACCCAAATGCAAATTTTTCGGAATTTTCCGATGAGTTGATTAATCCAGAGTTCAGGGGTGACTTGACAGAACTGGACAAAATTCCGGACGTTGTCCGCTGCCTACGAGAGTTTTCTGGGCAACCTGGAGAGTTTAACTCCTGGAAGAAGTCCGTTGACAGAATTCTACAAATTTATGAACCACTTAGAGGCACTCCCAAGTATTACGGGATATTAAATGTGATTCGCAATAAAATAATAGGAAATGCAGATATTGCAATAGAATCCTATAACACACCGTTGGAGTGGAAGGCTATTTCCAGGTGCCTTGCCCTCCACTATGCCGATAAGAGAGATTTGGGAACATTGGAATACCAAATGGTATCTTTAATACAAGGCAACCGTACTATACAGCAATTCTATCAGGAGGTATATTCCCATTTGTCCTTAATTTTAAATAAAATTGGGTGCATGGAGGTAGGCAATGAAACCCTGCATCTATTAACGCAAACGTACCGCGACAAGGCGTTGGTCACGTTTGTGAGAGGACTCAAAGGTGACTTACCGCGACTACTTGGCATGAGAGAGCCAGGATCTGCCACAAGCTCTCCATCTATGTTTAAAGCTCGAAAATCAGAATTTTCGAACGAATTACCCTCATAACGCACAAAACGTTTCAAATAGAATTTCGAAACCCCCACCACAAGTGCCAAGGAGAAACTTCCAGCAGCCAAATTTCTATCCTCAATTGGCTTATATACCACGCCCAGCCACATATGTTTATCACCGTAATAATTTTCCAATAAACCAAAATCGAAATTTCTATAACCCAACAGGGAACGGTATGCATCAAACAAAATTCATGCAGCCGCCACGTCCATTCATGCCAAAGCCACCAGAAAGGCCTGAACCAATGTATGTTGACGTGAGTATGAGGTCAAATAGAATAAACTATATGAATAGACCTAAATCAAATGATATGTTTGGAAAACGGCCTGCTGCTCCATCTTTCCAGGCTAATAAAAACAAAATACAAAGAAACTATCATATGGATGCAAGCGCCGTGACAGAAAATTACAATAGTGATTGCCCATCGAAGGATCCTGAGCTCGGAGATCCTCAAGAATATCTCCGAAGCATTCCTGAAGAGCCTATCACACAGGAAGAGGAACCGTTGGACTTTAATGATTTACATTTTTTAGGTTAATGAACTCTTCGTTGCCATACATAAAATTTAAAACGAGGAGTGGGTTAATTTTAAATATTCTGATAGATACCGGTTCAACAAAAAATTATATTCAACCTTCTCTTCCCAAAAAAACTTTTCTAAATGAAGAACCTTTCTTTGCTCGCTCGGTGGCAGGAGACGTAAGGATTAAGGAACATACATTTATCAATCTTTTTAATATTCACGATTCAAAATTTAAGTTTTATATCCTTCCTACATTGAAATCCTTTCATGGAATCTTAGGAAATGATAGCCTTAAACAACTAGGAGCAGTCATTCATACTAGACACGATTACATGACAATTGAGAATGGAATGAGGATTAGAATTTTTCAAAAGAAATCTCATTCTGTTAACACAATACATGTACGAAATGAACACATGACGGAACAACAAAGGAGAAGAATTAATGATTTAATAGTTAAAATGCCTGAATTTTTTGCCGAACCGGACGGAAGATTGACTCATACTACTAAAGTAGTCGGTGAAATCCGCACAAAAAGTGATACACCTGTTTACACGCGGTATTACCCATACCCTATGTCATTGAAAGCAGAAGTAGAAAAGCAAATACAAGAAATGCTTCGCGATGGTATCATTAGACCATCGAGGTCGCCATACAATTCACCAGTATGGATTGTACCAAAAAAAACCTGACTCAGCAGGTAATAAACAATACAGAGTTGTGACCGACTATAGAAAGCTTAACGCAATTACTATAGCTGACAGATACCCGATTCCGGATATAACAGAGGTCCTTGCACAATTGGGAAATAATAAATTTTTCTCGGTGCTAGATTTAAGGAGCGGTTTTCATCAGATCCCGCTTAAAGAATCTGATATAGAAAAAACGGCCTTCTTCATCAATAATGGAAAGTATGAGTACACAAGCCTAAAAAATGCTCCTTCAATTTTTCAAAGGGCATTAGATGACATTTTACGTAACTATATAGGAGTGTTCTGTTTTGTTTATATTGATGATATTATTGTGTTTAGCCCTGCCGAGACAGATCATGTCTGTCATTTAGAGAAACTTTTCAAAACTCTCGAAGAGGCTAACATGAAAATCCAACTAGATAAATGCCATTTTTTCCAGAAGTCCGTTGAATTGCTTGGTTTTGTAATATCGGCGGAAGGTATAAAAACTAATCCAGTCAAAACAGAGGCCATATCAAGAATTCCCCCTCCTACAACATTGAAGGAATTACGATCATTTCTAGGTCTGTCAGGGTATTATCGTAGATTTGTTCAGGACTACGCAAAGTTGGCAAAACCACTGGCATCCCTTTTAAGAGGGAAGGACGGACGTGTGTCCAAAAACCAGTCCACTAGAACTCAAATAAATTTGAATTCTGAGGCTTTGACTGCTTTCAACAAAATAAAATCAACTCTAGTTTCTGACGATGATATGTTGGCATACCCGAATTACTATCATATGGGCCGTGAATTCTTTGAGAAATTTTGTGTATGGTACGGCAAGAGTGAAAATATATACTGACCATCAGCCGCTCACTTACGCCCTAAGCAATAAAAACTATAACTCCAAATTGAAACGTTGGAAGGCAATTTTGGAGGAGTATAACTATGAATTGCTTTATAAGCCAGGAAAGGCAAATGTGGTTGCTGATGCTTTATCAAAAGTTTCTCAGGTACAAATAAAAACTTTAACATCTAGTGTACATAGCAATGAAAGTTCTTCTCATAACTTAATATGTTCGGTGGATGTACTAATTAACGCATTTAAAAATCAAATTTTCCTGAGAACCGCTCAATCTGAGGCTTCATATCGATTTGAAATAGTGTTTCCCACATATCACAGACATATAATCACTGAACCATGCTATGACTCCAACATTCTTGTGAGAATTCTTAAGCGGTATCTTAACCCTTCCGTCATTAATTGTATTAAGACGGATGAAAGAATAATGGGACAAATTCAGGAGATATATCCTTTTCATTTTAGCAATTACAAAATAAGGTTCACGCAGCAACAGGTTGAAGACGTTAAAAGTGAGCAAGAGCAGGAAAATATTATACTGCGTACGCATGCCCGAGCTCATAGAAATGCACGTGAAAATATATTTCAAATTTTGGAAAAATATTATTTTCCTTCTATGCGTCAAAAGATTAACAGAATAATAAAAAAATGTGTTGTTTGCCGAGAGAACAAATATGACCGGCATCCCGCAAGGCCACAGATTCAAGTCACACCTATCCCACAATTCCCAGGAGAAATAGTCCACCTAGATATTTTTATAACAGATAACCATTCCGTTTTAACAGCAATTGACAAGTTTTCAAAATTTGCAGTGGCAAAGGTCATTAAATCCAGAGCCGCTGAAGATATTAGGCAACCGTTGAGAGATATACTATTTTTCCTGATTCCCGAAACTGTGGTTCTTGATAATGAAAAGTCGTTTAATGCTATTTCAATCAACCACATGATTGAAAATGAATTTGTAATCCAAATTTATCGCACACCACCATATACATATAAGTAGTTCAAACGGTCAAGTGGAACGTTTTCACTCGACGCTCCAAGAAATAATGCGCTGCCTCAAAGCCGAGGGTGCACATAGCACTTTTGTAGAGTTGTTGGAGGTATCAGTCAAGGAATATAGTTTGTCGATCCATTCAACAACAGGGAAAAACCTGTTGAGGTACTATTTGGGCGAAGAGTAGCTACTGACCCAGAACAGCTCGAAAGCTTTCGAAGAGACACAATAAAAAAGCTACAAGAAAAACAAATCTCTGACCTATCGTATCATAACCGCAAGAAAACACAACCCAAAACATATTCGGAGGGAGATATTATTTATGTCAGAATAAATAAAAGAGTTGGTAATAAATTGACTCCAAAATATAAAAGAGAAATAGTCGCCAGAGACAAAAACTCCACAGTTGTAACCGTGTCTGGAAGGACTGTACACAAAAGCCTTATTAAAATGTAACCCTTTTCCTTTTGTTTCCCTTACTTTTTCAGATCCATTATTTTAATGTGTAGAGCAGAATTTCAGATAATGGACTACACAACAGCCCATCTGATAACTATTAATAACGGACAAAGCAAAATTCAAGAAGGAACTTTTAGATTAATACATACAATAGACGTGACACTATACGATGAAATTCTCCAAAAAACCAAGACATATTTTGAGAAGAATATCCCAAAATCCAGTCTTTTTTATCCCCTCCTATATCACGAAATTAACCAAACATTAGATTTAGTAAAAAATATCATACCTAATGATGAAAATTATAATTATAAAAATAGTTATAAGAGTAATAACAATAAGGAAAACATAAGAAAAATAAGATCAATAAATGTAATTGGAACAGCATGGAAATACATCGCTGGTACTCCTGACCACGATGATTTCGAAATGCTAAAGTTTAACATGTTTGAATTAAACGAGAATAATAATAAACAAATCATAATTAACCAAGCAATTAATCAAAGATTGAATAATTTAACAGATATTGTGAATTCTATTTCTAACGTGATACGAAAAGATGATCATTTAATTAATTCAATAGCAATTTGTTTGCAAAGTAGAATTAGACTTATAAAAGAAGAATTAATAAATCTAAAATATGCCATTCAATGAGCAAAAACTGGAATAGTGAATTCCATGATTTTAAATAATTTTGAAATACAGTTGGCCTCTTCTGGTGATGCCATTTGCATCACCAGAAGAGGCGGTGGAATACGCCAAAGTGAATGTATTGTATAACAATTCAATGATATTGTATATTATTAAGATACCATTAACAAAAGAAGAAATTTATGAAAACATTATAATGAGACCTGTAAAGAAAAACGGGAAAATTATCAAACTGTCATTTAAAGAAATAATTAAAAACGATAATGAAATATATGGATTGCAAAACAATTGTTTAGAGTATAATTCGATTAAAATTTTTAATAATATCCAACTGTTAGATTTAAGTAATAATACTTGCATACCTAATGTTATAAAAAGCATAGCATCTTCCTGCACCTATAGCAACAGTCAACATATCCCATTAATTGAGGAAATTGTTCCTGGAATGCTTTTATTCAACGAGTATAATAACACTGCAATAATCGACAACATTCAACATAACCTACATGGTACATTTCTAATTAAGTTCACCAATACTACAATTGTTACACACAATGGAATGTTCCGAAGTTTAGAAGCACCACAAGTAAAAATTATACCTGCGGTGTTACAACCAACTCCACTTGAAGGAAAATATGAACACCTCCTAACCATCGAAGGATTAAATGAACTTCACCTCGACAACACAAAGGAAATTAAGACAATAAAATATGGATCAATCATAAACGGCATATCAACCATATTTTTCATCCTCTTGCTTGCGATTTCTGGTCTCATGATGCTCCACATCCTTAGAACACTACACAAACCCAAAACTGCCGGCACTATGCTACCAGATGCACACTTACCTTCAATTCCACCCGTGATCCTAAAAAACATCCAACCTAGAGAAAATGTATCGCTGTCAAACATGCGGTTAAATGACATTCCATATTTTTAGACAATTGAGGGCAATTATTTTTAAGAGGGGAGGAGTTAACGATACAAATGTTAACTGCATTAAAAAATATAATATGCATTCTGCTGACACAATGTCTACGTTGTGCAACATATTTTCGTGGAAACATCCGCTAGCTATAAATTTGATACTCCAGCAAAACTTTTAGAATTCCAGGAATAACATCAGGTGATGTTTGGCAATAACACAATAATTTAATAATAAATAGGTAATTTAGTTTAGCTTTAAGTTCAGTGTTAATGTGGCATTCAAATAATAAAGCAGCATAGCTCCCAAAAAACTTAATTTTTTATTAAAAATAAAAATCTCATAGAGTTTAATTTCTATTCCGCTCAACGCTCAAAAATTTGATCAACATTAAAGTACAACAAGTAAAAACGTTATATTCGACCGGGTCGAATCTTAAATACCCTCCAAATATTTAGTAAGTGAATTTGAAATGTTTAACTTGGTGGGACAGAGTTCCTTTATATAATATCGTACGTCAACGCCCACTAAAGGGGGCGGGGTTCAAAAATATGCAATATCATGTTTTCCACAGACGAACGTATGGGCATTGCTAGACCGTCTTAGACTTCATCGCAATTCTCTTTGGAGGCTATAAAAACTGTATTTTGGCGGGGTCGCTCTGGCAAGGGCTGTGGGGGAAACATTTCACCTTTGTCATAAAACTCTAAAAATAAATGCTTGGGATACTTATATACAAAATTAAAATTTCTTTTTTTTGATAGGGTAATTTAGCGGGCAAAGGGGGAGGAGTGGGTAGGGCAGCAACAGGCAGTCATAAAACTCTAAAGATAAATGCTTGGGATGATTATATACAAAATTAAAAAAAAAAATTTTTTTTGGTAGGGTCATTTAGGGGACGAAGGAAGGGGGGGGGCGGGGGGTAGGGCAGGAGTCGGCAGTCATAAAACTCTAAAGATAAATGCTTGGGATGATTATATACAAAATTAAAAAAAAAAATTTTTTTTGGTAGGGTCATTTAGGGGGCAGAGGAAGAAGTGGGGGGGGGGAAGGTAGGGCAGAAACCGGCAGTCATAAAACTCTAAAGATAAATGCTTGGGATGATTACATACAAAATTTAAAAAAAAATTTTTTTTTGGTATGGTCATTTAGGGGGCGAAGGGGAAGGAGGGGGTAGGGCAGAGTAGTACCAGGTTTCGTCTCAGCTTCGTCATTAAAGCTTAAAAGTGTTATTTTTAAGGAATGTAGGCTGAAGTAAAACAATTTGTTAAATTTTTATGCTATTTTTGCCTATAATAACGCCCACTGAAGTGGGCGGGTCAAAATATATTTTTATTTTATTTAATGGCTCCAAGTTTAAGGCGCTGGACCATATTTGACATAAAAATATATCATTTGCTTAACAAAATAACCAAAAAACTTTAAAATTATGTTGTTTTTTCTGGGTTGGTTTTAGTTCTTCTTAGGGGAACTTTTTTCCCTCTTGCCCGATTTAGCCCATCTTCAAACTTAACCTGCTCTAAGTCTTAAAATATATTTATGCCAAATTTCAACAGTCTAGCTCTTTTCGTTTGGACTGAATCGTGATTTCCACAGACGGACGGACGGAGGGGCGGACATGCTCAGTTCGTCTTAGATTTCATCACTGATCAAGAATATATATACTTTATGGGGTCTGAGATGGATATTTCGATGCGTTACAAACGGAATGACAAAGTGAATATACCCTCCAAATTCTTTTTTGGAGGGTATAAAAAGCAAGAAATCATTTTGTATGAATTTGTTCATTCTTATCAACAAACGCACGCTTGTTTTATATATTAATTTACAGTGGTTTATGATGTCTATTCGTGCTGTTTAAGAGAAAATGGGGAATTTTTGTAAGAATATGTTAATTTTATTTGCAGTTCGATATTGCAAATAATAATTTTTGTTCTCCTTTACAGTGGTGTGTGGAACTTTCTTTGTGTTATTTCATTTGTATATATTATTAAGTTAAAATTGTGAAATACAAATTGAAAATAAGGAATTTAAATTAAAAAAACCCCACAAGCAAGATTTTTGGATCGCTTGTAAGATTTTAAGATTTAAGAAAATTAGAGCTAAAAAGCGGTTAGCACCTGGGTCTCCTGCTTGTTGGTTAAAGTGTCAAATTCGAGAACAGTGTAATTAGCGCATCATGATACAAAAACAGTACAATTAATAAAAAATAGAACATTTATTTTTAAGTAAAAACAAAAGACAACCCTTTTTTTGCAAATGATCAAACTTGTCCACACACTCTCATTTGTTTCCATTTTGTAAAAGAAAATGTCATAAACCACCGTGCATTTGCTCATGCGTAGTCCCTTTAACTTTGTTTTTGATGAACAAATTCAAATAAAGACTGAACCTGTACCTCCACTCATGTATCAATGTTGAATTGGTTATGTTGTTTGCATTGTTCGTATATCATACTGCTCAAGTCACACAGACGGTCGGTTCAAACATGTTGTGTGAATTAATGAGAATAAGAGCGTTTGGACACGAATTTACTACAAGCCCTTCTCTTGCCTGTGCGATCTTGCTCATAAAATGCTTTTGTTAATTCTACTCATAATCAGAATTTGATGTATACAGCAGAATGAAATGATTTTTAATCATCATTGAATTTTTCTTTAATCTTTAATATGAACAAAAATTTTTGTACTGAGCAAAATCAAGAAAAATCGTGATTTTGAAGTACTCTGATTTAAATATATGTATGTAAGTATAAGTGATTTAAAACAAAAACAAACAAAAAAGAAATTTCTCTGTCTGAGGGGAGTCCTCAGTGACCACAGTTCAGTGCCACCTCACCCTTTTTACGGAAGGAATAATATCTGCTATTCCGCCAAGTTTTATTCCATTCAAGTATGAATCAAAGGAAGGATGATGGAATTCGAATGTAACCATTCGGCAATTCCCAATAACAAACATAAACAACAATGGAATTCAAAATAGTGTTTATTTTATAAAAAAACTACTATTTCAAGAAAAAAATCATATGCAGATTGTAGTGTGCTTCACTTATGTACAATGCATACCCTAATATGTAGTGTATTTCACAAAGTGTAACACACAAACACTATTCTTTCTCACCAATATCAAATTGGTAATGAAAATACAAAACGCTGATCAATCAGAATATTTTGAGTGACACTAATTCAAGTGTTTAAATAAATTGAGTGCATTCCAATGCAATGTTCTATGATTGGTCAGTAAACAAAAGTAATTCGAATCCTTTCACATTTCCATAAATGTGAAAGAGACGAATATTATGTTTTATAATATTAAAATAAGTTAGAAGGGCTAAGTTAAATTTGTAAAACTAGTATATAAGCCAAAGAAATATTTAAATAAGACAGACTTGATCTTTTAACATAATCCGGCACACTTCTGCCTTGTTTCTTTATTAAGTCTCAATTATTTCGGCATTCCTTTGAACGCCTAGTGTTGAGCTGGAACCCTTCAGCTGTTTAATATAAATAAAGGGCTACAGGGAAAATTCTAATAACAAATAAAAATACTCATTACATGGCGATCCTGCAAACGGACCAGATCCTCTGATCCTGAAAGCAAAATCATCATAATTACACTAGAAATAACACAATGAACAATCAAAACAGTGAACAATCAAAATAAATGGAAGAAGAAATTAATGACATCTTTCAACGCTGGGAAGCCTACCTAAAACAGGAATACAACCCAGGCCCCGTGGACGAATCAGCGCCGAAGTATACTCCATCACAAAAAACGGCTGGACCAAAGGCTATCTCCTTGGAAGAATACAGAAGGCGAAACAAAAAAAAAAAAACAACAACTGGGAACCAACTATACCAAAGGTGAAGCCACAAAAGAAAAAAAAGAGGCGGAAAAAAATTTCAAACCAGGAAAGCCAAGGCACTCCTGTTCAAAGAACTGACTCTGGCCACCACTACAAAACAACAACAGGACATAAAGGACAAAATAAAAGCGCTGCCATGAAATAACAAAAAAAAAATTTTTTTTAAATATATGTATAATCAAATAAACATTAATTACAACTTAACGTAAAAACAAAAAAAAAATTAATTTAATTACAATGAACAATCAAAATAATGAACAAACTTCTTTGAAAGAAAACAAAAAGCCTGAATTAGCTTACAGCATCGAATGGCTAACAGATTTATGGGAATTTCTTGAAATTGAAGGAACCCCAGACGAAGAAGAGATCATAAACCCAACAAAAGTCGAACTAGAAACCATTCTTTTAATGGAAAAATTCAAGCTACGCTGGGATCGACAATAAAACAAATATGTATATTGTAGACTTAGCATTATGTAAGCACTTCAAAAACTAAGTAAAGATAAAAATAATAATACAGCAAGTATACTGTAAATAAAAAAAAAAAAAAAAAAAAATTTATAAATATTTATGAAGTAATAATAACACAATAACTAATGTGTACACTCAAAAAGAAATATAGATGCATAAAACAGAAATTCAACTAAATTAAATGGAAGAGAATATTTTAAAATTAAAAGATATATGGACAAATTTAAAGAAAAGTCCAGGAAGGACATATACAGAAAAAACCTTACAAAATAAATTAGAATCTATTAAAGAAATAAGAAAACAATTTGAATTAACGGAAATTGAAGAAAAAGATAAAGAAAAAGCTATAGCATTAAAAATAGAATTTAACAATATTTTTAAAAACATTAAAGATTATTTACTAAACAGCTCTAAAGAAGTACAAGAAAATAAAAATATCAAAATGGCAGCATTCAGTTTAGAAACTACTTCAAAAGCACTCCCACTTTTCTCAGGTAATTTTATAGAATTAGAGAGTTTCCTAATAACAGCAGAATTAATCAACAAGACTCTATCGGCCGAGGCCAAAACAGATTTCCTACAGTACGTATATCATGCTAAATTGACCACTAATGTCCGAACAGCAATAGGAACCTACACAAAACCTGAAAACTTTGAAGAATTAAAGAATCTATTAGAACAGAGATATAAGAGCAGGGAAACAATACCAGAGCTACAAAATAGACTAAATACATTATATCAAGGCAAAATAGCGGTGAATACATTCAGAGAAAAAATAACAGGTATGATAGATAAATTAAATAAATTAGGGATAGAAGAACTAGGAAACAATGCCTCTCAGGCAGAAAAGAATGTTATTGTTAAATTAAATAACAAACTAGCTCTAGACATTTTTAAGAAAGGTTTAAATGAAAACCTTAAATCAACCATATATGCAGCTAGACCAGAAAATTTACAAGAAGCATATGAACTAGCATTGGAATTGGAGAATGAAAATAGAGCAAACAACAATTCAATATTGCATGTTAGGAAGTATCAACCACGGTATCAACGCCAAAATCACTATGGACACAACACATACATGCGACAAAATAACAACCCCAATTACAACAGATCATACAGCACGAATAATAGAAACAATAATAACAACAATATAGCTAACAGCCCAAGAAACAACAACAATACGAACAACAATTTCAGTAGAAGATTTAACAATAATCACAATAGTAACAATAACAATTACAGAAATAGTAACAGACGCATACACGCCGTACAAAATTCGGGAAACACAATGGGCTCGGAATACGTAGATATTCCGGACAGCCACAATTAAAAATATGGAAAATTTCAGATAATAACACTAACTTCATAATCACTTCTTACAAAAATAAACAACTAACATTCTTAATAGACACAGGTGCTGACATATCACTCTGCCGCATGCAACCAGATTTCGAAGGTGAACTATTTAACCCAGAGGACAAATGCAAATTAACAGGCATAACTACAGAAGAAATAAATTCTTTAGGGACACTAGATTTAGAAATAACATTAACAGAAGAAAAATGCATTCACAATTTCCATTTTGTAAAAACAGATTTTCCAATAGAAACAGACGGAATAATAGGTAGAGACTTTTTAAAGAAATACCTATGCAAAATAGATTATGAAACATTTACAATAACTCTATTTATAAATAATAATACCATAATTCTTCCAATGCATACAAGAGCATTGAACTCACTACAAATAAAAATACCTCCAAGAACTGAGATAATACAAGCGATAAAATTAAATTTAGCTGAAGACAGCGTAATTTTCAATGATGAAATAAAACCAGGTTTATTTCTAAGTAACTCAATAGCACCCAAAAACGGCATGACACACATAAAACTTTTGAACACAACGAACGAGACAATAACAATACAGGGCATTAAACTTCAAACAGATTCACTCAAAAATTACAGTATCTTAAATTACACCAATGCCAACAACCCCAAACTTTTTGAAAAAATTCTAGCTGAATTGCAAATTAATAACAACGACAATTATGCTCAAGCAGAACTAGTAAACATTTTCAAAAAATATCAAAATATATTTCACTTAGAAGATGAAAAATTAACCGTCAACAATTTTTATACCCAAGAACTCATGACCACAGACAATACACCAGTATATATAAAAAACTACAGATTACCACATTCACACACGAACATAATAAATGAACAAGTACAAACAATGCTTGATGACGACATAATAGAACCATCAGTCAGCCCATATAATGCTCCCCTTCTCTTGGTACCCAAGAAAAACACGCAAGATAAAAAGAAATGGAGATTAGTAGTAGACTTTAGAAAATTGAACGATAAAATTGTAAATGACAAATTTCCTCTAACTAGATTAGAAGACATTTTAGACAAACTTGGCAGAGCCAAATGGTTTTCTACACTGGATATGACTAGCTCATTTCACCAAATAGAATTAAACAAACAATCCAGACCACTAACAGCTTTTTCTACACCACAAGGACATTATCAATTCAAAAGACTTCCATTCGGATTAAAAATATCATCAAACAGTTTTCAAAGAATGCTTACAATTGCATTATCCGGACTAGAATCAGAAGCTTTTCTCTACGTAGATGACATAATCGTCTACGGTTGCAGTTTGAACCATCACAACCAAAATTTAATCAAAGTACTAGATAGATTACAAAAATATAATTTAAAATTAAACCCGAAGAAATGTTGTTTTTTGAGACCAGAAGTAGTTTATTTAGGACATTTAATAACAAAAGACGGAGTTAAAACAGACCCATCAAAATACGACGTGATAAAAAATTATCCCATACCTAATAACGCTGACGAAGTACGACGTTTCGTTGCATTCTGCAACTATTACAGAAAATTCATACCCAATTTTGCGGACATTGCCAAAGACCTGAACGCACTGCTAAAGAAAAAAAACAAAATTCATATGGACAGAACAATGCCAAAACGCTTTTGATGAGTTAAGAAAAAAATTAATAAACCCACCTGTATTACAATATCCAGATTTTGAAAAACCTTTCATACTAACAACCGATGCATCAAATTATGCTTTAGGTGCAGTACTATCTCAAGGCGAAATAGGACAAGATTTACCTATTTCATACGCCAGTAAATCATTACAAAAACATGACATTAATAAGCCAGTAATAGAAAAAGAACTTCTAGCAATTCATTGGAGTATTAATTTTTTCAAACCCTATCTATACGGCAGAAAATTTATAGTAATTACAGACCATAGACCTTTAATTTCACTATTCTCACATAAAAATACTTCGTCGAAAATGACAAGAATCAGATTAGATTTAAGTGATTATGATTTTACAATAATTTATAAAAAGGGAAAGATGAACACTAATGCAGATGCACTTTCCACAATAGAAATAAACTCTGATATACTAAAACAGATGATACCAATAGAAGATGATGAACAAGTAAAAAAAGTATTAATAACTACAAGGGCTATGAAAAATAAAGAAATAGAGGCAAATAAGAAATTAAATAATAGTAAAGAGGCAAATAATATAATAGAAAACGACGACGTACGTGTAAGAAACGATGATTCTCAGAAGTCTGATCAACTTCGAATATGGGAATGTACATCGATAAATGACATCAAGAATATAAGAAAACTGCAGTTTAATAAAATAGAAGATATAAAGGAAAATGATATATATATAGAAGATAAAATTGTGCACATTGGACGTGACGATAATTCATCGAAACCAGATTCGATGAAGAAATCACGTACCAAAATTATAAATGAATTGAATATAGGATGTAATGATAATTCACCGAAACAAGATTCGATGAAGAAGTTACATACCACTAATAAAGAAAATAATATGCATGCAAGATTCAGCGATAACTCAGCGAAACTAGATTCGATTCTGAGGAAACTGATATCTAAAATGAAGAAAGAAAATATAAAAGAATTAGCGCTATCAAGTAATGATAAAATATTTAAAATGTATACAAAAGAAAAATTTAAAGAAATATATGCCAGAATAATAATAAATAATGAAAGTCCTCAGCTAAATATACTAATATACAACGCCCCGAAAAGAATATCAGATGACATATTGAAATACAAACTAATTGACGAATTTCATAATACCACACACGCAGGCCACTTAGGAATAAGAAAAACAATCATTAAACTAAAACAGAGATATATTTGGAAAAATATGAATAAGATGGTAAAAAAATTTTTTACTTATTGCGACAGTTGTAACAGAAACAAACAAACTAAACACATTAAAGAACCATTAACACTAACAGACACTCCAAACAATAGTTTTGAAGTGATTTCAATTGATACTGTTGGTCCTCTTCGTATTTCAAATGAATACCGATACATTCTTACCATGCAGTGTGAACTAACAAAATTTGTTGTTGCACATCCAATGCCGACAAAAGATGCAATTACGACAGCAAGAACATTGGTTGAACAATTTATTTTAAAACATGGACAATTTAAAGTACTCAAATCTGACAAAGGTACAGAATTTACAAATGAAGTTATGCGAAACATATGCTCATTATTACAAATCAAACAAATATTTTCCACACCATACCATCATGAGACATTAGGATCAGTTGAAAGGAACCATAGAGTACTTAACGAAAATGCAGAAACAGAAGAGAATTGTAAACAATGACCACACTAATAAATTTAATCTAGAAGTAGGAGATTTAGTTTTAGTAAAAATAGAAAATAGAAAAAAAATCAAAATCCCTACAAAGGACCATTTAAAATAATAAAAAGAAATAATGTAAACACCATAATAGACTATAATGGCGTAGAGAAGGAAATACATAATAATAATTTGAAACCATACCGAACATTATCAAATTAAATTCTATAAAAATAAAAATATCTAACCAATTGTAATTATTATATAGAAAACCTTAAATATATAAGAGAATGTTTATCAATTAATTAATCAATAATCTAATCAAAATTTCTTAAATACTTATATATAAAAATAATAATATTTAACAAATTATAACTACTTTACAAAAGAAAAAACAAATAAGTAATAAATTTTCTTTCCAATACTAGATAATACTACATTCATAAGTAACTATTCTAATGCATTTCCACTATAATTGTAATTTAATATCATGTAAAAATTTAAGATGGAAGGAAAAATTACCTCCATAATTTTTCTCTTAAGGGTGAGGGTATAGTGTGCTTCACTTATGTACAATGCATACCCTAATATGTAGTGTATTTCACAAAGTGTAACACACAAACACTATTCTTTCTCACCAATATCAAATTGGTAATGAAAATACAAAACGCTGATCAATCAGAATATTTTGAGTGACACTAATTCAAGTGTTTAAATAAATTGAGTGCATTCCAATGCAATGTTCTATGATTGGTCAGTAAACAAAAGTAATTCGAATCCTTTCACATTTCCATAAATGTGAAAGAGACGAATATTATGTTTTATAATATTAAAATAAGTTAGAAGGGCTAAGTTAAATTTGTAAAACTAGTATATAAGCCAAAGAAATATTTAAATAAGACAGACTTGATCTTTTAACATAATCCGGCACACTTCTGCCTTGTTTCTTTATTAAGTCTCAATTATTTCGGCATTCCTTTGAACGCCTAGTGTTGAGCTGGAACCCTTCAGCTGTTTAATATAAATAAAGGGCTACAGGGAAAATTCTAATAACAAATAAAAATACTCATTACAAGATGTTTCAAAAATCTGCAAAATGAATGATTGGATTGTATGAGACATAACTTGAAAAGGATTGTTATAATTGTACAATGACAAAGCAAAGCGAGCAGGTACTAAGCACTTTAATTTTATATAGCTAAGGAAGCCATTCATTTCCATCAGGATCAACGAAGGCAGAATTTGTAAAGGAGTCAGCATGGAATCGGGTCAGGAAGGAATTGTAATAATCCCTGAAAATTGGTTAAACCAACGGTTCACAACACCAATTGATCCGATTTACTACCTATAATTACCTTAAAGGAACATGCCATGGGTTTATAACACCAACGCCCAGTGGCACACCAAAATGTCACGTATACACACACAAAATGCAAAGAATGTCGAATCAAATGTAATAATCCGAAGGAAGAGTTTAACCAGGCCTTCCAGAAGTGAAGGCCATGTCAACAATTTAGTTTTGGTTTGGAAGTCAAACACAACGTTTGGAAGTTATGAAATATTTTATAGTATTTTGGTTGATTCCAATGGCAAAGTCCATCAGATATCCTCTCTCATCAGTAGAATTAATGTTATGTACGAAAATAACGGAAATCGATAGAGAAAAAAACATACTCCGTATGGTTCTGTGTGACTCAAATGGATAAGAAGCAATTCAAATTAACGAGTATTTGGCGGAAAACCGATACAAATTTTGCAGCGGTCATCCGCCTAAAGACATTGAAGTCCTTCAAAGAAAAATCTGTTATTAAGTTCAACAAAAGGAAAATGTTTTCAAAGGTTTTCGATTTCCGGAGAAAGAGTCATTCAGGAGTGAATTTCTTCACTCTGTCCCTATGGACCTTAATTAATCCTCCGTCCATATCCAACATTTCGACATTATTTAGGATGTCATCCAGGCCTATTACTTTGTATGGTCCTTTATAGACTATGTCTAATTTATGTCCTGCATCATTGCGGACTAGTACGAGATCATCCAGAGATATTACTTTTGGATTTGCGTTTTTATTAGAGTTTTGCTGTCTTGAAAATTTAGCATTTTCTATGATATTGGCTGCTCTTCGTTGCGCCACTTGAAGTTTAAACTTGACTTCTTTTTCATAGGAATCTGCATTGTACAACGGGTCTATAATGTTTTCCTCTGTACAAGCTAGAGTTTGTGGGATTTTTCCATAAATGAGTTCAAATGGACAGTAACCGTGAGCAGTGGATGGGGTTGTGTTGTACCAATACACAAAGTATTTCCACCACAAGTCCCAATCTGATTTATCTGATGAAATATATACTCGTAGGTACTCATTAAATGTTCTGTGAGATCTCTCGACAGTACCCAGTGTTTGATGATGATACGTCAAAACGAAACCTTCCATGATAGCTTTAGCAACGCTTTTGGCAGATTTGTCTTGGATGGGTATTGCGACTAAATATTTGGTCAGGTCGCAAATCATAGTGACAGCATATTCGTTTTGTGACTCGGATCTTGGCAAAGGTCCAATTGTGTCTACAATTACTCTGTCAAATGCTTTTAACGGGGTAGGCGTTATAATGAATGGTTCTTTACCCTTGACAACAATTTTATTTGCTTGGCAAGCTTTGCACAGTTTTACATAACGTGCTATATCTCTAGTCATTCCATTCCAAAGATATTGAAGTCTAATTTTCTTTATCATGCGGTTTATTCCCGGATGTCCTCCAAAGATAGGATCATCATGATATTTCTGCATGATTTGTAATTTTTCGGCATCGGTGAAAATTTTCTTTAATTTAGGTGTGAGCACTATTATCAATGGCGAATCTCTTAAGATTCCATTGCCTTTATTTTTAAAAGATTCTATATCTGTACCTAGGAATTTAAGCAGACTATCATCGAAGGGTAGTCGCATGGTTGTAAGGCCCATGTTATCTGCTATTTTTTCAAGCTTTAGAAAGAGGTGAGCTAAGTCGACATTTCTATTAACAATCATGTCCTTCAACGAAAATTCAGAGAGAATTTTTCTGCCCTGTTTAATTATAACTTTATTATTTGTAAAATGCAATTGTGGCATTTTAAAGTGCTCTTGTGCGTTATTTGTTTCATAAACATTTAGTTCAACCGATTTTGCCTTTAACTGTATTTTTTCGTTATCATTACAGTTTTTATTAGTTTTTGCCTGAAGTCTAGTAGTGACCTTCAGTATTTTATTTACTTCAATATTTTTAATATCGTCGATCTCGATACGTGACAGCGCGTCTGCCACATAGTTTTCTCTTCCCCTAATGTACTCCACTACGAAATCGTACTCTTCTAGGTCTGGCCTCATGCATGTTAATTTAGATGACGGATTTTTTAAAGAAAAGAGATATGAAAGAGGTCTGTGATCACTCTTAATCACAAACTTTCTACCGTATATATATGGTCTGAAATATTGTATTGCCCAATGAATTGCAGTTAATTCCTGCTCTATTGTGGATTTGTTGCTTTCACCTTTTGTAAAGGATCTGGATGCGTAGGCGATTGGCAAATGTATACCCTGCTTTTCCTGACTTAAGACAGCTCCGCAAGCATGTTTGCTATCGTCTGTTGTTATACAAAATTCTTTAGAAAAGTCTGGATATTGAAGGATTTTTGAGCTCAACAGTTGATTTTTGAGATACTGAAATGCTCTCTCACACTGTTCAGTCCATTCGAATGTGACACCTTTTCTAGACAATCTGGTTATATGTCTTGACGACTCAGCGAAGTTAGGAATGAATCTTCTGTAATAATTACAGAAAGCTACGAAGTGTTTTGCTTCATCACCATTTTTAGGTGTGGGGTAATTTTTTACAATTGAAAATTTACTATCGTCAGGTAGAATGCCTTTATCGGTGCACTTATGACCCCAAAAATGTTACTTCACGACAAAAAAGTGCACATTTATCTGGGTGTAGTTTGAGATTATATTTTCTACAAATATTGAAAACTGGTCTTAAATTCTGTAGCATGTGTTCTGATGAACAACCTATTACTACTAAATCATCCATGTATACGAAACCTTGGGTTGGTGATAGTCCTGAAAAGGCTAAGGACATCATTCTTTGAAATGAATTTGGGGCAATTTTTATACCATATGGTAGTCTTTTAAATCGAAAAGAACCTTTTTCTGTTGAAAAGGACGTTATATCTCTAGATTCTTCTTCTAGTTCAATTTGATGAAATCCTGAGACCAAGTCCAGGCATGAAAAGAATTTAGCTCGACCTAATTGGTCAAGTATGTCATCTATGCAAGGCAAAGGGGATTTATCAGCTATTACTTTTTTATTTATTCCTCTATAATCAACCACTAATCTTCATCTGTTATGATTTGTACTTGCTAATGATTTTTTCGGCACTATTAAAATTGGACTATTATATTCCGACGGTTCAATTATTTCGTCATTTATCAACTTATCAACTTATTTATTAACTTCCTCTTTATGAGCGTGAGGGATTCTATAATTTTTCATGTACACCGGTTGCGTATCATGAAGTCTTAGCTTTTGCTTATAAAAGTTATTGGTGCTTATTTTTTCAGATTCTAAAGCGAATATGTCAATGAATTCAGAGCATAATGCTCTTAAGTCTTTCCGAGCGAAATCTGGAAAATTATCAGACAACTTTGACAATTTTTCTTTATTAGTTTTTGACTTTCCGTTGGAGTTATTGCATCCAATCTGATATTCGTTAAGACTTTCTGACTTCGCTTGGAGATTATTAATGACAACGTCTTTGTGTGTAGTATTGACTATTTTAACTAATGGATTTGATTTGGACGTTATTGTATTGGCAATATAAATGCCTGTTTGAATGGTTTGTTGAGGTATTAGTACCTTATCTTCTGCAGATACGAAAGTTATTGGTCTTATTACTTCTGACCTTGCAGGTAATGATATGGAATTGATATGCGGACCATTTCGCAATGGTATTGCTATATCATACGGAACATCGTTTGTACGTAAGGTAATCCAATCTTGAGTACCTTCAAAACTTAATATACAATTGTATTTTCGAATAAAGTTCATACCTATTATTCCATCTGCTTCGATTGGAAAATTATCCTCCACGACATCAAAATCATGTGCTATTAAGAGGTCTTCCATTTTCCTAGTGTCGTTATCAAACCCTGTCCAATGCCATTTATGTTAGTTCGCTTTTGATGAATTATTGGTTCGTGTAGAACTTGATTCTGGTGTAAAGATAGCTGTAGAGGCTGAGGTTAATAGTGTATATTCTATTACCTATTGAGTATCCATGGGGTTCTGTACGTTTCCCGAATCAGACAAGCAACGTATATTTTGTCTTGCGCCATTTCTGTCATTGGCGTTATTCTTCCTATTGTTGAAGCGATGGGAACCGCTATTGTTAGAATAATTTGAATGGTTATTTGGGGTTGTATTTCCCGAATTATAATTTCCACGGAAATTGTTCCGGTTTCTGTATGTATTATTTGCATTTCTGTTTTCTTCAGGCTAATTTGGTCTGTTGTTTCTAGTTCGTTGACTATTAGAAAAATTATTATTGGTATTATTAGTAAAATTGTTGTTGTTGTGGCGATTATTATTAAATGCCAGCACGGAATTTGGTTGACCGTACGCGTCGGTACAACTACTTATAAATTTAGTTATTACTTGATTCATATCTGAGAAGGTACCTGATTCCATAATCAGTTTAACCCTTTCATTGGATGCATTTTTCACGATCGCTGCTACTGCGGAACGTGTTGCATATTTGGAAGCTGTATTATTTGGTAGACCGTCTGTAATATAGGCGGTCTCCAATTTCTTTGCGAGATCTTCTATCTCATTTGCATATGTATTGGCATTCTTGCCTGATTGTCTTATGTTCATTAGTCTGGCTGTAATCACGTCTAAGGATTCGCCTTTTACTGTGGATTCTAATTTTGTAATTATTTGTTGGAGAGTTGACTCCGTAGAGGTAAGGTTTCTAGCTGTGCCTTTAAGTTTTGTTTTTATCAGACTAATGGCAACAGACTCATGAGATTCTTTTATTGAATCTAACAAATTAAGGGCATCAATAAAACTTTGAAAGTTTACCGAACTTCCGTCAAAGTCAGGTATTATTCTTGACGCAGTGTTCAAAAATTCAACCACTGTTTGAGGCATTTTTATAGTCTTTATACAAATCTCGGGTAGCGGTTCAATATTAATTTTCTCATGTAAGGTTTCTGGGATATTGAAAATTATTCCCTTTCTTAATGAAACTGTTATCAATTTTTCACGTACTTCCTGAAAGAATGCTTCAGCGGCAGTTCTATGAGCTTGTGTTAGTCTATTATAGTTCACATTCAATAGAACTCTTATTTGTTCGAGCCGACTTACAAGGATGTTAATATGCTTATTGATAGTTTCTGGTTTAGTATCTCTATCAGTATTTAAGCATTTATAGGATTTAAGAAATTTCTCTTTTATTGCTCTAGCTCTCTCAACTATTATTTTCCATTCCATGAATACATGGAAGAGAGAGTTGACTAGTGCAGTGCGGTAAGTAAAAGAAAGCTTTATTTGAGAATTTTTCTTCTAATTGGAAGTAGGTTGATCTAACCGAATTGGGTATTTCTGGCCATTACATGAGCTCTGAGTCAAACACCTGACGTAAGGGGTTACTTTGACGTCGTTTAAGTAATAAAATTCTGAATAAGGCTTTATTCGAATTGGGTATTCCGGAAATCATTATGTGAGAACTTATTAAACTCTGTCTATGTTATTAGCCAGGGAAACTGCCCTAAGGTAAGATTTTCTTAAAGATCTTTTATGAAGTTGGTAGACCGAAATAACGATTTGTAGGATCAATGGACAAATAATTATAATGAGATACAAAGTTGGAATGTCTATTTTAACGATAACTTCGTTAACAACATTTGCATCAGGGTTTGTTATCTTTGAATCATGATTACCCATAATGACTTTTCTTTTGAACTATTTAAGGATTTGAATGGGTCTCTATTGAAAGAGAGAAATAAATTAGGAAACGATTAAGTAATTGTAATGAATCTTTTATGATTCATGAACTATAATTTATTTAATAATTGTTTGAAGGAATGGTCACTTAAGTAAACCAAATGAATGAGCAAACAATTGCAAGGATGTCTCAAGAAGTGCTTGTTTGATAAACAACCTTATCAAGGTTACGAAATTGTATATAAAAGTAAAATAATAAAAAAAAACTAAAGTGAAATATATAGAAATATGTTATTATAAAAACTTTGTTTTAATATATGGAGAATATGAAAATATATATTAAGTAAAATATAGTTTATTAAAAATTAAATAGTTAGGTTAGGTTAGGTTGAAGAAGAGGGGCATAAGCATCCCAATCCGTCATGGATTACACTTAGGCCTCATAGGCCTGTTGTGCGCTCTATAATAAGGAGTTCCCATTCCACTGTAGGGAGCCCCCACCGATACCATGGAAACCTCTGAGTTTGATTACGTCAAGAACCTAGTTTCTTAAATGTACTTCCTTAAGTCTTTCCAATTAGAGCCCCTAAGGAATTCCATCCCCTGTATAATCTCCTGATTAAATGTTTGTCTTCTAATTTGACTAAAAGCTGGACAGTTGCACAAGTAGTGCTCCAGTGTCTCGTCCTCTTCCTGGCAGGCCCTGCATGTTATATCGCCAACGATACCCATTCGTGCCAGGTGAGTCCTTAACTTTGTATGTCCTGTTATTAAATAAACCAACCTCCGTAGTGTTGGCCTACTCAATGTTAGGACCTCTTTTGTCCTACTACCATCTGGGTCCCCCCATAGAATTCTAGTCACCCTACCTATGGTAGAGTGCTGCCAATCTCTTGTATGCAATTCTATAGCCCATCGCTTTAGTTCGTTCTTAAAAACCTGACATGACTTCGGACTATCTAGTGTGATGTTCGCCATTAATGCTCCCATCTTTGCTAGCCGATCTGCCTCAACATTTCCAGGTATCCCCTGATGTCCTGGAATCCATATTATCTCTATGCCCCACATTGCGTGTATGAGTTAATCTCATCCTTGCACTGTAGTACACAACGAGATTGAACCACATGATTCCTCAGGGCCTCGATGACCTTCCTACTATCCGTGAATATACGAATCGGTAGTCTGTTATCGATTTCCTTCAACCATTTTATCCCTTCCGTAATAGCCACGATCTCACTCTGAAATACCGTGCTATGATCCGGCAGGCGGAAGTATTTGCTAAAGTTACGACCCATGTCACAGAAACCTCCACCCGATCGGTCACCAATCCTCGACCCTTCCGTGTATAGGTTAGTTATGAGGTTCATTGTACCTGCATCCTTCCACTCCATACCTTCCGATATTATGGTGGTGCAGTGTGATTGTACATATCTAATAAGGATTCTATCGCACGTGACCGTGCGAGCGTTGTTCCCGGGTAAGACGTGTACTATACTCTGTTGTTTGGTTGTGTGTTCCCTTGTCAGCCACTCACCCATTACCATCAATCTCGTAGCAGCCAGAGCTGCTTCGTTTTTAACCTGTATATCAATAGGCAGTATTGATAGAATATTTTCCATCGCCTTAGTTGATGTGGTTCTCATCGCGCCACAGATGCCGATACATCACTGTCTTTGTATCCTTTGAAGATGTTTGATATTCGCCTTTCTCTCCAAGGACGTCCACCATACTAACGAGGCGTACGTCACAATTGGTCTTACCACACTCGTATAGAGCCAGTGTGCCATCTTTGGGCTCATTCCCCATTTGGACCCGATTGCCCTTTTGCAATAGGTCCAGACTCTTTTGGTCTTGATCACCCTACTTTCTATATGGTCCTTCCAGGATAACCTCCAGTCGAGTATCACTCCTAGATATTTGACCTTTTTATTAATCTGTATCGTCCTATCTCGAAAAACCGGTGATTCCACATGTGCAATCTTCCGTTTCCTTGTAAACATACAAATTTCTGTCTTCTCTGGGTTGACATTGAGACCCTTTTGTTTAGCCCAGTTATAAGCTAAATTCAGGGCTTCTATTGCCCTTTCGCAAAGAACCCTAGGATTGTTTCCCTTTATCAGTATCGCTACATCGTCTGCATAGCACACGGGAGCAAATCCTTCTTGGGATAATGTCTTCAGTAGGGTATTTATGGTCACCACCCACAGCAAGGGAGAAAGTATTCCCCCCTGTGGCGTTCCGCAACACACATTCCCCCTACCCATGTGTCGTTAACCTCGCAACTTATCTTCCTGTTCCTTAGCATATGACTGATCCATCCAGTCAATCTCTGGTCCAAGTCAAAGTTACCTAGCGAGTCAATAATGCTCGAGGTCCATACATTATTGAAAGCCCCGTCTATATCGATAAATACAGCCATGGTGTACATACCCAAAGCGAAGGTTCTCTCTATATGATATACAACCTCTTGTAAAACAGTCTCAACAGACCTGCCCTTAATATAAGCGTGTTGTTTAAATTTCAGTATATCGTGCGGTATCCTTTCCTTCAACATTGTATCCACAATTCGTTCCAATGTCTTCAGTAAGAATGAAGTTAGGCTTATCGGTCTGTAAGCCCTCGGATCCGCATAGCTTGCCCTACCCGGTTTTGGAATGAAGACAACTCTAGCCTCCCTCCATGCCAGGGGGGTATATGCATTTGTAAGTCAGATTGTGAAGATATTAGCCAACCTGTCCTCTATCAGGTCCATACTTCTCTGAAGAAGAGCCGGGAAAATGCCATCAGGCCCTGCTGCTTTATAGGGCGAAAAGCTCTTCACCGCTCTACATACCATTCGAGTATCTATTGTTATCCTTGGATTGTCCATATTCCTCGGGGGGTGTACCGCTTCCGAAGGTTCTCCTGCACCGTACGGAAGTGTGCCTCCATAAGAAATCCTAATAACTTCTCCATCGTCTCTGCCCTCCTGCCCTCCGAGTCAACAAGTGTCTCAGGTTGAGTGTGGGTTTTCGACAGAAGTTTCTTTATTTTGGAAGCCTCACTAACGCTGTCTACCTGTTCGCAGAAAAGCTTCCAGGATTCGCTTTTGGCATCCCTTATTTTTTTATTGTAAACGTTAAGTTTATCTTTATATTCTTCCCAGTGTATATCGAGTCCCTTCCTACGGGCCCTATTAAAGAGCCTTCTGGTTTCTCTCCTGAGATTCATAAGTTGACCCGTCATCCAGGGTTTTTCTTTTGGGTTTCGCCTATTTCTGAGTGGACAACTGTCCTCAAAGGATTCCTTAATATCAGTACTCAGTCTATCTATCTCTGAATCTATGCGCCCTACAGTATCTACTGGTGGTGGATAGTTCTCGAGTTTGTTTTGTAAACTAGATCTAAATCTTTACCAGTCCGTCTTGGCCCTATTCCTAAATGTTATGGGGTTAGGATCAGGATGGTCTAAAATCATGAAAATATAGCGATGATCAAAAAAGGAATGTATTTCCGACACGTGCCAATTGCTTATTTCATCAATTAAGTTTTCTGAGCATATAGTGATGTCAATAACCTCTTCCCTAATTCTGTTAATGAAAGTTGGTTCATTCCCAGTATTTACTGTGAAGAGGTTATTTGCCACTAAATATTCAAATAACGCATCACCTCTATTGTTGTAATTAGTACTACCCCAAGAGAGATGATGCGAGTTGGCATCACAGCCTATTAAGATATTCCTACCTTTACTCCTGGCGGAAGATATAATGCGCCTCAAATCCGACGTTGGTGGAGGTGTCGGGGTATCCGATGGTAGATACACTGAAGCCATCAGCATGTTTCGACTGCCATATACTAAAGTTGTGGCGTCTGATGATGATAATTCTGGGGGAAAAAAGAAAGTTAATCCCTTATGGCATAGTATGCACGCCCTAGGTCTAGCCCCGGTCTTTGCATAAAAAAGTTGATAATTACAGTCGTTCAAGCCAGAAACCTTGTTCTTAATTGTCCATGGTTCCTGTATGAACACTATGTGTATATTTACTTTAGTTATTTGCTCCATCAGGGCTTGGGTCGCCGTCTTACTCCGATGGAGGTTTATCTGCAGCAGGAGCAGCATCTTTATGAGACGGCTTGTGTTGGGGCCTCTTGAGATACACTAATCTCCGATTCCCCTTTTTCTTTAGGCTCCGCCTTATCCTTTTTGGCTTTCTCAGTCGGGCCTACTGACCAGCCAAAGGGAGTCTTCCCGACTTTGAAATATATGGCTGAGGTGGCAAAGAAGGCCTTCCCTTTTCGTTCTTCCAGGTAAGCCAAGGACGCTTAGTGTAGACCCATCACGATCAAGGTGCCCTCCTCTGCCTCCTCACGGTGGAAGATTTCCCACTTGTTCGCATCGAGGCCTTTGTTCTGCTTGGTAATTATAATTGTTATGGCCTCGGTTTTCAGACTTCCACCCCATCCTTTTGTATAAAAGGATTCCTTTGTTAGGGCTGGGATTTCCGTCTTCTTCACAAGCGAGAGTCTTCCACCTTCCCATGGTGCCTTAATGTTGTTTATTCGGTTTCGTAGTATCTCCACACAGGAGTCAGACTCCAGTTGTAGAAACATTACGTCCCGAACAAACTTGCTGCTTTCAATATGAATTTGTGGAGCATCCCCGTCAGCTGACAATATGTACTCCACAATACATTCGTTTATAGCACTTTCCACCTCCTTGTGGTAGTGCACTGGGATTTTGCCGGATGGGCTGCTGGAATCTATGACAGCATAGCTCAGCTCTTCTGCCAGTTTCCTGCGTGCCATTTTTTTATACGTGGGCAGCTCCTTAGCCCTCCTTTCGTCCGGTTTTCTCTTCAGTGATTTAGAAGCTTTCGGAGCTCCTCCAACCACTGAATATTTCCCTGACGCCATCGCCTGTTTGGAGGTACTATCGCCCGGTGTGACCCCTACTCCCTTTGAGCCCTCCGAAGAGTTCTCTTTAGGAAGTTTGGACCCATCGCCCGCTACACCCCCTCCCTGCGGGGAGCGTTTTAATTTAAATTTCGCCTGAAAGATTCCTCCTTTTCGTGGTGAGTTTGGCTATGCTAGCACTTACTTCCTCGACCATCTTATCTACTTCAGAGGACTCTTTATCTTTTGGATGGGAAGAATCGGAGACCCCGCCCGTCTTTTGTGGTTGGCGATGGTTTGTCATCACCCTTGGCACCGATTCTACCTCTCCTCGGCTTCTTGTAGCTTTAGCAACAGCGGAGGCCAAGTTGCCCACCCCCGAAGTTGTTTTCTTACAGTCACTTGCTGACGATGACTCGGGGCCTGGTTGCTCACCACCAATTGCCGCCGGTACTGAGTTATTTAAGCTCTGCTCCGTAACTTTCATATTTTTTAAGTCTTCTTCCATGATTAGTTATTCTTCGGGTACCACCCTAGCCTGGTTTTGGTTGCTCCGTGAGGGATTACGTGAATCCCTTAGGTCCGGGGTAGTGCGGACGATCAACATCCCGGGTGTGCTGAAATCCTGTTCACTGATGTGTCCAGTTCCTCACCCCATCCCGAGGCGCTAATCGCCCACCCTACTCCAAACCCCCCCTTTCCGCCACCTGGGGACGCGTCCGGTGGGAGCAAATCCAAGCAAACATTTCCACATAAATAGTTACTTTTTATTATTATTCCAATTGAACAAATTATATAACATAACGACAAACAGTAACATATATTATAAGTTGTTGAAAAATTGATATTTTCAAGCAATACAAAATATAAGAAGTGTTACGTGGTAAACATAAAAATAACATGAATACACCATATAACATGGAAATCAATACCAAACGTATAAATTTTATACGTTGAACGAAAATAATGAAGGAATCTAAGCTAAAAATATTAAGGATCTTGCTTAGTTACCTGAAATATGTTTTTACAAAGGACTAAGATTTTCTAAGCCAGCAAAAGAAGAGGCCAAAGAAGAAAAGTCTACATTAAAAATATCCATCAATTAAGAAAAAATCTGATATTAAAACTATCTATCAATATCAATTAAAAGGATACTGAAAGGCATAATAAACCTGGCAAAACGGTGGGAGATACTCCTAAATCCGTCACGTCAGTTTCCGTGTGGCTGTTCACATAAACAAAAGCCAGGTTTACAATATGCTTACTTATAGTTAAGTTTACACAGCCACACGAATGTTAATATGTAAAAAAATTTTAAGTCTGGGTCGTTTTAGTAGTTATACTAAGGGAATGTTAACTTTTTAACAATTTAAAAAGAATAAATAATATTACTTATATCATACGAAAAATTAAAATCATGCTTATTGATTTCATATAGATTGCAAAAAATTAGAAAATAATGAAATATGTTTCTTTCAATATACATATATAGAAACATAAAGGTATTAACTCGTTCACGTCAATGGGAAATATTTTTCTAAAATTTGATTCGGTTATTTTAATAACGAACTTTATTTAAATATTTACTTCAACAACTAGCATTCCTTGCATATGGACCAAATTTGAAAATTTACTCTTACTTGTGGATTGGTGATATATTTTTACATGTTCACAATCGGGGAAAAATTTTAATTTCATTTTACTTATCTTTCTTGTAAATGTTGGTTATAGATGTGGGTATGTAAAATTGTTGCTGAATTTATATAGCTGGTTTTACTGGTAGATTTTGAAATTTCCTCCGTCTGGATGAAATAAAAGACGATTTCTTCGTCTGGATGTAGGCTTTTTGTTGCCGATGTTGATGTTGTAGCATACCTTGGAGAAAAGTTAATAATTAACAGCTTCGTTGTTTGAAGGCAAGATCGCCATGTAATATTTAAAAACGTTTAATCTTATTTATTATTAAAACAAAGGATTATTATTTGTATTATAGTTTATATTTGTTTTATTTATTAAGTAGCCGCTTGTGCGACTACTTAGTTTTGACTCTGTATTATTAACGATGATATTCTCTATGTATATCTAAAACACAAAGTACTTAAAACTAACTTACGCTATCGTGAGAAAGTGAATGGTATGCATAAATACATGTCAAACACATAAGTATGTGGACGAAAAATAAACAAATGATGTTACAAGCAGAAGGAATGGTAACAACGAATAGCCAAACACACTACAGCACAAGAAGAAACAAAACTACCCTGCAGGAAACGTCAATAGTAAAATTATACTGGTTATCTATTGACGATGTCACCAGAACTACTGACAAATTATACCCCAACTAATGCTATCTACTTTTGACATTTAACACAGACTTGTCTTACGAAATCTACCAGTAGACTGCGTCAATACTGACTAGGTAGTTCTTGTGGGACCATATGGCGAAAATGTCAATAGTAAGATTGTACTGCCTTACTATTGACGATATCACCGAGGTCAATAACAACAGTTTTTGAGTCCATCAGGTTGATGATTTGTTTTAACCGTCGACAATTTTCTCTACCTATTAAAAACAAAAGCAAAAAATAAACAATTTGTTGACAGTGCCACCAAAAAGAAACCATAATTGTTGACAAAAATATTGACATATGTACACTTAACCCCACGTTTCCTTCAGGGTACACAAAACACAGAACACTCATACATACAACCACAAATAGTTACAATTGTAATAATATTAATAAGCAAAACTCACAAGACAGCATTGTCATATTACAAACACACATATATAGCTACCAGAGTACTTCAAAATCACGATTTTTCTTGATTTTGTTCAGCACGCAAATTTTTGTTCATTGTAAAGATTAAAGAAAAATTCAATGATGATTAAAAATCATTTCATTCTGATGTATACATCAAATTCTGATTATGAGTAAAATTAACAAAAGCATTTTATGAGCAAGATCGCACAGGCAAGAGAAGGGCTTGCAGTAAATTCATCGTGTCCAAACGCTCTTACTCTCATTAATTCACACAACATGTTTGAACCGACCGTCTGTGTGACTTGAGCAATGTGATATACGAACAATGCAAACAACATAACCAATTCAACACTGATACATGAGTGGAGGTACAGGTTTAGTATTTATTTGAATTTGTTCATCAAAAACAAAGTTAAAGGGAATACACATGGGCAAATGCACGGTGGTTTATGGGACTTTTTTCTTTACAAAATTGAAACAAATGAGAATGTGTGTACAAGTTTGATCATTTGTTTGTTTTTTATTGTCAAACATGTGTCCGATTAAGAGAACACATTTAGTTGAATTACATACGCCGAAATACACATGCAAATATGACAAAAGGGAAAAAAAAATTTTTAAGTCAAATTTCCAAGAAAGTTTACTCCTTGTCGCCTCGGCGTAAGGGAAAAAATATAATACGGTCCATATTAAGTGAAATAATTATGGAAAACGAATAAGTACTGGAGGGCTACTAATGCTGCAGAAAATTTGTGCGTCTCAATTTTAGCTTAATAAGAAATACAAATTAAATAACACAAAAAACACCACTGTAAAGGAGAACAAATAAAATTAAACAAAAATAATAATAAATATTATTTGCAATATCGAACTGCAAATAAAAATAATATTTTCTTAAAAAAATTTCTTATTTTGTCATAAACAACGCGAATGGACATCATAAACCACTGTAAATTAAAATAAAAAAACAAGCGTGCCTTTGTTGATAGGAATGAACAAATTCATACACAATGATTTTTTGCTTTTTGTACTTTAATGTTGATCAAATTTTTGAGCGTTGAGCGGAATAGACAAGTACACAAGTTGACAAGTTTGATTCGACCTATGATGAAAATAAGCAAGTGTTCAACTTGCATGTGGTTCGATTGCCTTATAATGAACAACGCATATAAAAGCTTGAGCAAGTTTGATTAATGTTTTTATTCCTAGCTTAAAAAAGATTGTTGTTGTGAGTAAGCCGATGTGTTTAGAATCAGAACCAGCAAAGAGGCATATGTTCGGTTGATTTAAAATCAACAACAAAAGAGAGTGTGCGGGCAAGTTTGATCATTTGCAAATAAAAGACAAGTTTTTTGTGCCTTTGTTATTGTTGAACGGTTTTTTAATCAACAAGTGAAGTTTTCTGATAGCTACATATTAAGTAAAGCGGCATGGCCACACATCAAACTGAAACTTCAAACTCTGCTTTTCTTTGATAGTGTTACTGCCATCCCTAAATACGGACGGCAAGCGTTGTTTAGCTGTAAAAAGTTATCATGTCCATACATTTTGTATGGAGCATACCGAAATAACGCGGCGGCAACGGAAAATCCGATTTTGACAGAGCGTTTTCTAATGAAGTTGGTTGCAAAAGAAGGGAATTGTAACCAGAGAAAAAGAGCAAAGATTTACAAAAGTGAAATATATAATAAAAGAAAAAACTTGTGCACTTCGTATTAGAAAATGGTGGTAAGAAAATATGTACAATATGATTATATACATACATATGTATGTATGCACGTTTGTAATTTGTACAAAATTTCAATAACAAAATCACAAATGTCGTCCGTCCAGCTGTTAAAATAATCAGGGTTGTTTAATTCGTTTGTTTGATAACCCTGTTTTTATTTTTTTTTACATAACGCTGCCGCTTTTGTTTAGGTATGGCATTTCAGCGTTAAAGCTCAGCGGGAAAAAACGTTCCGCTTTCCGCCCGTATTTAGGTATGGCTGTTAGTGAAAATAACTCAAACGTATGGTTTGATGTGAGTTTGAAGAATATCAAAACAATTTAGATTTTCACTCTCAAACTGAATTTTACTAACACATACACAAGTTTGAAACATCAGTTTGATGTGTGGCCATGCCGCTTAAAGCACAACCATCACAAACCATGACCAGATGCTTCGCGAAGTTTACAGACGACGCCACTTTGCCGATATAAAGCTGGAAGTACATAACACGCGTTTCACGCGTCGCGCGAAATATGTTATTGAATAACATAGAAAAAAAAAACACATATGTACGAAATATTTCTATATAGTGTCTTTATTGTTACGATGTGGTCTTAAGACTAACTTATTTTAAAATATTTTATGCTTAATATAATTTCTTTTGTTTTCGTTGTTGTTTAATATTTTCTTCAACTTAGCAATTTTAATTATTGGGTCATCGCAATAAAAGTCGATAACTTCAAGTGGTTTTTACAAAACGAACAAAAAATATATGAATTGGTCAATGTTTACTAAAGGTTTAGAATTTCAACCAAATTGTATTTTATTATGTATAGTGAAATAAAATTTGGATGAATGAAAATGTCATTGGCCTAAGTGCTTATGAAATAGCGGAAAAGAAATCAAATTTCAGAAAATAAAGAGAAGTAAAAAAAATATGTTTAGTTGCATAAACATTTCATTGTTTCTAACTGTTACAAAGTGTCTTTGACTTTGTTTTTAAGTTTGTTTAGTACAGGGATTTCCAAAAAATTTTTGGTTGTGTAGTAGTGAGTACCAGAGAGTAAAAAAAATGAGAGAATACATTCATTACAGCCGAAATAAAATGTTAGTAATATATTTTATAAGTTGTATAACACAAAGGTATAAAATTAAAAATTTTTTGTGTTGATAAAAAATTTGTAGCAATTCTTTACCAATTCAATGTCGCTGATTTTAAAACTGCACTTTTTTTAAAGAATTTTATGTTTTTAAAATTCATAAAAAATAAATATTGCACTCAAATCACAGTTGATAAAAAAAAAGTGCAGTTTTAAAATCAGCGACATGAATTGGTAAAGAACTGCTACAAATTTTCTATCAACACAAAAAATGTTTAATTTTGTTCCCTTGTGTTATACAACCTATAAAATAAAATCTTCTAAATTTATACTCTTATGGAAGTTTCGTAATAGTAGAATGCTTTTCAAATGGGATGAACTTAATTTATTACGTTGCTTGGAACAAATAAATTTTAAATCCGAAAAAATTTGTTCGTATAGGTAAGTGGTGCCGAATAAAGAGAGGCACTTAAATGAATTTTTTTTAGTTCAGGATGGAACTCGCCATCCAAATCTTTCCAGAACTCTACAATATTATTTTCGTCTGGAGCATTTACTTCGCTTCGTAGTATGATTAGTTCTGATTGAGTATCAAATTCATAGTTGCTTATATCGCAACGAAAATGGTTTTCGAAAAGTTCTAATAGCGTTTGTAAAATTACAGAATCTTGAAACCTGTTTTGAAAATTATTGAAAAGTGTTTCAAATATTTCGGCATATTAATATCTTTTGTCGATTTCGAGATTTCTATAAACAAGTGAAGTTTTTGGAAAAATCACCAGTTTTAATTTGGGAAAAAATTAGAAAAAGTTTTGTTTTAAAATTGTGAATGATGTAGTGGTATACACAATATTTTTTGAGTGTAACCTGAAACAAAATAATATAGCATCCGCTAGACATGTACATTTGTCGAAGTCACATCGACGACTGAATTGAAGAGTATAAAAATATGTGTTAGTAGTGGTGTACACAATTGTGCAAAGAAATGGAAATCCCTGGTTTAGTATATTTATCAATTATTGAATGTATGTCTACGAGGGTTGGTTGAGTATGTGGGATTACATACGTAACTCCTCCCCCATTAGATGAAGGATTCTCCTGAATTCTTCCATTTGATTTTTTACATTTCTTATATAATATAATTACTAAATTAGTGTTATTGTCATAGTTATTGTTAGTGGCATAGTGTAAACAATAATCTTACTGTTGAATTTTATTTCTTCGATTTCTTTCGTATTTTGAATTGTTTTTAATTTTACTTCTTCTATAGTAAGAGTAGTATTAAATGTTATGTTTTGGAATTTTGGAATAATTACTTTATCCAGATACATTTTATTATTATTTGAAAATTTTTGATTTGCTATTGTTAAAGTGCAGTTATTATATTGTATTAAAAAGTTTCCATTCAAAATATTGTTTGTATTATTATAATTGCTAGTTATTGTACTATTCTTTGCATTTTTAACTACAACTGTTTGATCGTTAATATTTATGATCTCATTATTTTCATTTGTTATAATTTTACACGTTTTTTCTAATGTGCAATGTTTTGATATCTTACATTCGGTTAAATAATTGTTTTGCTTGTATATATGTTTTGTCATCATATTTAAATATATTTTCAATTTCTGCATCTACTTTTTTATTTAAGTATGGCATAGGTATAATATGTAGTAGTTACTTGAATAAAGTAAAATGTTTTTGGAACTTTAATTATAAATATTAATTCATTAGTTTTTTCAAAAATTGCCGTTCTTAAAAATTTAATTTTACTTATGTCTATATTGTAGTCATCTATCTCTTGTTTAGTTAAAATGCTGGCGTCTGTTATTCCATTTTGTGCTGTTGTTATATAATTTTGTATATGTCCTATGTGGTTTCTAATTGTTGTTAAAATAAGTAAATTTCCAAAATATATGTTTCTTGTCAATATTTATTTTACTGATTTATGTAATCCGTCCATATAATATATTGAATTCTTCTGGTTCTGAGTTACAGTGTTTCTTATTAGTTCTATTGTATTGTTAAAATGGTCGTTAATTCTTATTTGTTGATTTAAGTTTGTTATGGAGTTATGTATATTAGCATCGATTCATCGATGTCTAGTGATATCTTCCTGGTCAGTATTGTCCATCGTACCAAAAAGGTATTTCCAAGCATGTCCCACCAAATTTAAAATTCCACGTTTCAGCCTATTGCTAGGTGTTATTGTTTTTATCTTGCTTAAAATTGTATCTATCTCATTACATACAAATAATTTTTCATTATTATACCCTTCACAAAAAAGTGAAAGGGTATATATAGGTTTGTCATTCCGTGTGTAATTTCTTCGATATGCACATGGGACCCCATAAAGTATATATATTCTGAATCCTTATGAATAGCGATGACGATTGAGCGATGTCCGTCTGTCCGTCTGTCCGTCCGTCTGTACGTGAAATCGGTTTTCCCAAGCTCCCAGAAGAGCTAGAGACTTCGTTCTTGGACCGTTGGATTGGAAATGAACTTAAACAGGCTGCTATTGAAATTCAGAAAGATCCGAAGTATGGTTCCAGAGCTGGGAAGCTTACACCTATTTCTCGACGCAAAATTTTTACCAAAAATCAATTATTTTTTTTAATGTTTGTAAATTAAACCTATTTCGTGCTTTAGGGAGCCTCAATGGTCTATTAAAAACTAAAAAAATAAAAAAAATTTTCCAGGGATGGGAAATAAAAAAATTTTTTTTCGGCTTATTCCGTATTTTGTAGTACATGTAGTATCTAAAATTGTTAAAAATTTTAAGTTTTTCTTTAACAAAACCACTTTATACGTCATGAAGATTTGCACTGGCAAAAAAAAATTTTTGTTTTTAAATTCAAATTTTACTTCCAGGGTTGGGAAATTGCATTGTTTTTATAAGTGAAAGTAATGAAACAGGTCTAGCCAAGCCCCCAGAAGAGATAGAGACTTCATTCTTGGACCATTGGATTGGAAATGAACTTAAATAGAGTGGTGTTAAAATTCAGATAGATCCGAACTATGGTTCCAGAGCTGGGAAGCTTGCACCTATTTCTCGACGCTAAATTTATACCAAAAATAATTTATTTTTTTTAATGTTTGCAAACTAAACCTATTTCGTGCTTTGGGAAGTCTCAATGGTGTATTAAAAACTAAAAATATAAAAAAAAATGTTCAGGGATGGGAAATAAAAATTTTTTTTTCGGCCCATTCCGTATTTTGTAGTACATGTAGTAACTAAAATTGTTAAAAATGTTAAGTTTTTCTTTAACAAAACCTCTTTATACGTCATGAAGATTTGCATTGGCAAAAAGAAAAGAAAATTTTAGATTCAAATTTTGCTTCCAGGGGTGGGAAATTGAATTTTTTTTATACATGCAAGTAATCAAACAGGCAATCGATGTTGTTGTTTTTTGTTTTTTGCCAACTAAAACAGTCGTATAATTTAGGAAGAACAAAATTGGTATCAAAAATTTAAAAATAAAAAATAAAATTTCGAATCCAGGGATGGACAAGTGCAATATTTTATGGTACATGAAAGTTACCAAAATGGTAAAACATTTGCAATTTTTTGTAAATAAAACTACTTTATACTTCAAGAAGCATTGCACTGATAAAAAAAACAAACAAAAAAAATTTAAATTTCGTTTCCAGGGTTAGAAAAATTAAATTTTTTTTGGTACATGCAATATTTTGTAGTACATGTAATAACCAAAATGGTTGCAAAATTCGACTTTTTCTTAAACAAAACTACTTTATACCTCATGAAGATTTGCATTGATAAAGAAAATTTTAAAAAATTTAAATTTCGCTTCCAGGGTTAGGAAATTGAAATTTTTTTAAACATGAATGTAACCAAAAAGGCAATTGACGTTGTTTTTTTTTGCTAATTAGAGCTGTTTTATAATTCAGGAAGAACAAATTTGGTATTAAAATCTTAAAAATCAAAATTTCGACTCCAGGTTTGGACATATGATATATTTTATGGTACGTGAAAGTGACCAAAAAGTTTAAAAATAGTATTTTTTTTGTCTACTAAAGCTATGTTACGCCTCACTAAGAATTGCATTGGTAAAAAAATAAAAATTCGCTTCCAGAGTTGGAAAATCGAAATACTTTTCGTACATAATAGTACATACATAAATTAAAAATTTTGTGTTTTTAGTGAATTAAAGCTATTTTATATATCAGTAAAAATTAGATTAGTATTAAAAAATTAAGAATTCGGTTCCAGGGTTAGGAAGTTGACATTTTCTGATTCATAAAATCAGCCATTTTATTTGTTATTTTTGATTTTTATGATGAATTATACATACTTTATTTATCAGAAAGAAGTAATCTGGTATTAAAAACCAACAACATTAAAAACCAAAGACGATTCTACGGTTGGACAATTAGAACTTTTTGGGGTACATGAAACGGATTTTTTGTTTTGTTTGTAAATTAAATATATATAATATTTTCGAAAGACGTTCATAGGTATTAGATATAAGAGAAGCCAAAAATTTAGCTTCCTAGCCGAAAAATTTAAACGTTTTCTTAAATATAAAAGTAACCGATAACATTATTTTGATATTTTAATTAAACCTACTTTCTGTTTTGGCAAGAAAGAAAGAAAGAAGAATTACATCTGTGAAGGGTATATAAGATTCGGCACAGCCGAATATAGCGCTTTTACTTGTTTTTCAAATCATTTGAGTCACTTCTCATTTGCAGAAGTATATTTGATATTGCTTTTATATCTATGTGGTGTAAAATTAGGTCTGATTCTACAGGGATGCTGCAATTATAGTTGTTAATTTCTACGTATCCATTTGTTTCCGTTATTGGATGTAATATTATGTTGGCCTGAGTTTGCGTTATTATAAGTACGGTTATTAATATGTGTAACTTTACCTGTAACTTTAAATGTAAGTGGGAATTAGTTTGAGTTTACACTGCAATTATTGTATTTATTAGGTCTTTTAATATCAGTCGTATGTATTCCCTGTAATGATTTTTTTCTGAATTTTGGTTCTTCCTTGTGTCGTACATTTTTGTAGTCTGTTTGTGTATTGAGGTTGTTCATTGCTATAATTGAGTCTTTCCCAGTCAGCATTTTATGAAATTAATGATCATATTCGAGTCTTTTTCGAGTCCTCCGCACGATTAAAATAATCATTTATGCGCTCGTTTTGGAGTCGAAAATGACTGTTCATTCGGGAGAAAATGGTACCCTAACCGCGACTCTTCTAAGGGACTCTTTTATGATTCGCACTTCTGATCAATTTCGACTCATTTTCGAGACAGTTTGTGGTAGTTCTTATAAGCAGTTGCGAGTCTTCTTCGAGTCATTTTTCAGTCATATTACTGGTCATTTACGAGTCTTTTTCGAATCATGTTAAAAGCTAATTTATTATTGTTTTGATTTTAATTTAATTTATAAATAACATAACAAAAAAAATTTAAAAAATTATAAAATTCAATTTCTAAACTTTTAATTGAAATAGCAATTTAGCATCACCTGCAGTGATTTCCTGAATCTCCACAACATCCGGCCGCGACACAAGTTGTTTTAATTCAGCCACACTGAACCGCATTAGCCACACTGAGTTTTCTTTTTGACAACTAGTCGTCTTCACCATCTTCCTGCAACTTATTTGCTAAACTTTTCTGGTGCAATTGCATTTTTGTCTTTTTCCGGAACTGTCTATACATGGGAGCCAAATCGGCAATGGTTATATTCTCCGGCTCATATCTGTAAAGAACCAGACAATTATATTTTTGAACTATAACGATATGAAGTCCTTACTTACTCAATGATTACGTCGATTGCAGCTCCTAGCGATTTTTCTCGCGTTGTTTCGTCACTTATTCATCCTGAATATCTTCATTTTCACGTTCATTCTCTTGGTTCTGCTTTAGTTTTTTATTTAACTTCTTTATAGCTGCCATTACCTCTTTTTCTTTCTAATTTTTATATGAATTCACTGTCAAATGTAATATGTACACTTTATATATTTCTTTGCTTTCTGTTTGTTTTTGTTTTTTTTTAAATCACTTTCTAAGTATTTCTGGGAATCATTTTCGAGTCTTATTTTAAGCGCAGAACTGATTAATCAGTGTTTGATCAGCTAAGGTACTCGAAAAAGACTCAGTTTGGTGACACAATCTTCCACATGCTGACTGGGTTGAGTGTTCGATGTAGTTGGTTTGTTTGTGTTAGTATTATTATAATTATTTATGTTTCCCCTGTATTTTATATGTATGGCTCTAGGGTCGTCTAAAGCGCTGATTTGTGAATATCTGGTTGCAATGTCGTTTAAAGTTGGTTGGTTGGTTGGTATACGTGGCTGCCCGCTACACGCAAGCATTCAAGTAGGATCTCTGAGATCCCGTTTTGAAAAACCACTCCACTCGTCAGTGACTACCTATGGAAGCCGTATCCTGATCTCGGGTACGGATGGTTACTAGATCCACCCCGTCGCATTGAGGTATCTAATAAGGTCCCCCAGACCTATACCTGATAACTCCGCGAGGTCGCCTATAATACTATTGCCTAAGAATTTGTGTCTCGTGTTGTGCAAGACCGGGCATTCGCAAAGGAAGTGATAAACTGTCTCCTCCTTGCTCTGATCCCGGCAGCTCCTACAGAATGCATTATGGTTGAGACCTAACCTGCCTGCATGTCTGCCAGTGCCCTGTCACAACCGCTACGAGCCTTGAGCCGACTCTACCCTGAACACCCCTATCAATTAACAGCCTCGCCGCCTCCCTTATAGCCAGTATCTCAGCCTGAAATACGCTGGATTCATCTGGGAAACGGAGCGAGAGAAGGACTAGTACGTAGACAACCAGTAATCCCGATGGAAGCAGATCTCTGTATCCTGTATAGTTGATCTACTACATATTTTTTACTTGTGGCGGGCCACCATACTAACGACCCGTAAGTCAATATAGGGCGTACAATTGCTGTGTACATCCACTTAAGCATTGTGGGTTTTAGGCCCCATCTGGAGCCACACATTCTCCTGCAGGAGTAGTAGGCAACTGTTGCCTTTTTTATTCTATGATGTATATTTGGTTTCCACGATAGCTTCGTATCCAGGATAACTCCTAGGTATTTTGCCGTGTTCGAAAGGGACAGTTCCAGATTATTCAGCCGAGGAAGTTTAAAGCTTTGGGTTTTGGTCTTTGTAGTGAATAGTACCAGTTCCGTTTTGCTAGGGTTTACTCCTAGACCGCATCCTGCAGCCCATCTACTGAGTATACCCAAGGCGTTGGACATGATATCGCTAATCACGTCCGTGAACATCCCTGATATCATTATTACTACATCGTCCGCGTAAGCCACAACTTTAACTCCTGCAGCATCTAGTCTGAGAAGAATCGTGTTAACAACGAGAAGCCAGAGCAGCGGAGAAATCACCCCACCCTGTGGTGTTCCTCTACATGCCCATCTTGACATTTCGCTATTACCTAACGCTGCAGTGACATTTCTTGCCTTCAACATAGTAATGATCCAGTTGCTGATGTATTCCTCAACGTCTGCATCCCGGAGAGACTGTTGGATGGCTGCCACTGATACATTATTGAAAGCGCTTTCTATGTCTAAGAAGGCAGCCAAGGTATACTGCTTGTTTTCTAGGGATCTCTCCACGACTCCCACCACCGTGGGAGAGGGGGCAGAGCTGTTTCCGTGGAGCGTCCCTTCAGGTAGGCATGCTGACTATCTGAGAGAATAAACGATCCTTCAAGTCGATGCCTAATATGGGTGTCTAGTAATCTTTCTAGCGTCTTAACTAAGAAAAATGAAAGGCTGATTGGTCTGAAGTCTTTTGGGTCCTCGTGACTTCTTTTTCCAATCTTGGGAATGAAACCCACTTTTACTTTCCTCCAGCTGGTCGGAAAGTAATTGAGTCGTTTAAAGTACTTGCTTGATCTAAATGAGATCATAATGGGATATCTATTTTTATATCCTCCAAAAAAGAATTTGGAGGGTATATTCACTTTGTCATTCCGTTTGTAACGCATCAAAATATCCATCTCAGACCTCATAAAGTATATATATTCTTGATCAGTGATGAAATCTAAGACGAACTGAGCATGTCCGTCCGTCTGTGGAAATCACTATTCAGTCCAAACGAAAAGAGCTAGACTCTTGAAATTTGGCATAAATATATCTTAAAGCTTAGAGCAGGTTAAGTTCGAAGATGGGCTAAATCGGGCAAGAGGGAAAAAAGTTCCCCTAAGGAGAACTAAACCAACCCAGAAAAAACAACATAATTTTTAAAGTTTTTTGGTTATTTTGTTAAGCAAATGATATATTGTTATGTCAAATACGGTCCAACGCCTTAAACTTGGAGCCATAAAATAAAATGAAAATATTGTTTGACTCCGCCCACTTTAGTGGGCATTATTATAGGCAAAAATAGCATAAAAATTTAACAAATTGTTTTACTTAAGCCTACATTCGTTAAAAATAACATTTTTAAGCTTTAATGACGAAGCTGAGACGAAACCTGGTACTACTCTGCCCTACCACCTCCTTCCCCTTCGCCCCTAAATGACCTACCACAAACAAATTTTTTTTTAAATTGTATATAATCATCCCAAGCATTTATCTTTAGAGTTTTATGACTGCCGATTTATGCCCTACCCCCTCCTCTTCCTTTGCCCCCCAAATGACCCTACCACATATAAAATTTTTTTTTAAATTTTGTATATAATCATCCCAAGCATTTATCTTTAGAGTTTTATGACTGCCTGTTGCTACCCTACCCCCTCTTCCCCCTTTTCCCGCTAAATGACCCTATTTAAAATAAATAAAATTTTTTTTTAATTTTGTGTATAATCATCCCAAGCATATATTTTTAGACCCCTTCAGTAGGCGTTGACGTACGATATTATATAAAGGAACTCTGTGCCACCAAGTTAAACATTTTAAATTCACTTACTAAATATTTGGAGGGTATTTAAGATTCGACCAGGTCGAATATAACGTTTTTACTTGTTTCTATTAAAATATTTACCAAATCTCTTTCTACTCTGTCCGGTTTATATATTAATGGCTTATTAATGTCGAATAAATATATTTCATTTCATTCGTGTTTACATTTTTCAAAATACTTAAATAATTCTCTTAAATTATATACTTTTACATTCCTGCATTTATTGAAGACATCTCCATATGTTGTCCTGGGCTTGTAGCGTTCCATTAGCTTCGCTTTTATTAGATTCCATGTGATATTGTCTCCTAATTCCTGGATATACATACCTGCCTCGCCAACAATTTTTTCATTTGCCACTATGTTCATTGCCAGATTCATCAACTCCATATTATCTCTGGGACACATCGACATCACTGCTTCAACCAACTTGATGAATGGCATAACGCTATGATTTTCATCAAGACATCGCAGTTGTCTAAACTGCTGCAATATTTCCTTTGTTGTAAGTAGTTGATTTTGTGGTTGCTGTATTTGCTGTGCTTGTAAAACGTCTACTTGTCCTCTTAGCTGATTAATAAGTTGTTCTTGGGCTGCAATTACCTCCATAATTTGTTCATTTGCTGGTTGCCCCATATTTCTATTTTCGTCAAATCTGCTCATTTTTCTTCTTTTTTTCTACGTTTTTATTATTTTCACAATTTGTACTTTTTGTTTCACAATTATATAATTATTTTATATTATTTATTTATTTTATTTTTTTTCTCACTTCTAATGAGTATGTCCTTTCACTTATATTTTGTTTGAATTTACTTCACTTAAAATTTTTTTACTAAAGGTTTAGAATTTCAACCAAATTGTATTTTATTATGTATAGTGAAATAAAATTTGGATGAATGAAAATGTCATTGGCCTAAGTGCTTATGAAATAGCGGAAAAGAAATCAAATATCAGAAAATAAAGAGAAGTAAAAAAAATATGTTTAGTTGCATAAACATTTCATTGTTTTTAAACTGTTACAAAGTGTCTTTGACTTTGCTTTTAAGTTTGTTTAGTATATTTATCAATTATTGAATTTATGTCAACGAGGGTTGGTTGAGTATGTGGGATTACATACGTAACTCGCGTTCTATGCGTTTCATACTTCAGACGCGTTTTTCAACTCAAGTTACATGCAAAGCGTTTTATGCGTCAATGTTTATGTTTTGATCAGTTGTAGTGTAATATTCACAAAAGTTCATTTTGCTAAAATGTTAAATAATATTTCTGTACAATAGCAATATTTTGTTGTATAGAAATTCGTAACTTTCAACGGCATTAATTAACTTCTCATCCATTGCACTTTAATATTATTATCTGTGTTTAACCTACCTTGTTTGATATATTGCAAAATTAATAAACATAACAGAGATGGCACTTATTACGTAAAGTAAATCGATAAATTATATGAATATTTGTTTGAAGAAACAATTGTGATAAAATAACCATTTCAATGCATTTCACTGCATTTCACTTTTCTTATTAAAAACGTTTTATTATAATAAAATGAAAAAATAATAATCCACGGCAGAAACATATTAATCGATAACATTGAAAATGTAATATAATTTGTCATCTCTGGCTATCAAAAACAGCTGACATTTTTTCAAGACGCGTGTACAAAAGTAGAAAGTAGATCTACTTTACGCGGCAAGCGTTCTACGCGTTTTGCCATGTAACTTGTTACATACAATTACACTAGTTCTACTTTTTTGACAGACGCTTATAACGCGTAGACGCGTGAAACGCGTGTTATGTAATATTCACAAAAGTTCATTTTGCTAAAATGTTAAATAATATTTCTGTACAATAGCAATCTTTTGTTGTATAGAAATTCGTAATTTTTAACGACATTAATTAACTTCTCATCCATTGCACTTTAATATTATTACCTGTGTTTAACCTACCTTGTTTAATATATTGCAAAATTAATAAACATAACAGAGATGGTACTTATTACGTAAAATAAATCGATAAATTATATGAATATTTGTTCGAAGAAACAATTGTGATAAAATAACTATTTCAATGCATGTCACTCTTGAAAATATTAGTAATCTTTATTGCGACAGTGTTTTCTTATTTAAAACGTTTTATTATAATAAAAAGTAAAAAAATAATAATCCACGACAGAAACATATTAATCGATAACATTGAAAATGTAATATAGTTTGTCATCCCTGGCTATCAAAAACAGCTGACATTTTTTCAAGACGCGTGCCGCGCGTACAAAAGTAGAAAGTAGATCTACTTTACGCGTCAAGCGTTCTACGCGTTTTGCCATGTAACTTGTTACATACAATTGCACTAGTTCTACTTTTTTGACAGACGCTTATGACGCGTGAAACGCGCGTTATGTACTTCCAGCTTTAGGGTTCAGAGAAAAGTAATGAGACAAAGATCACACATTTTTATTTTGCGGGACAGCACGTAAGTAATCAAAGAGTTTGCCACGTATTTGTAATAAAACGCAAACTTTTCATATTTGTGCCTTTTCAAAATTTTTTGTGGAATATTTTCGACTGAATAAAACAGAATTTAAATTCTTGTTAAAAAAAATTAAGCCTTTAATGTGGAGCGCCATTCCTTCAACATCAATTTCCAATACGTTAAAGTTAGCAACAACATTGCGGTTCTTGACTCAAGGCTCATACCAATCGTGAGTTGGTACTGATTTTTATCTTGGATTATCGCAACCTACTGTATTCTTAATTTGGGAAGAAATGGTCGATGTTTTGGAAAGAGTCATCTGCACCCTTTTCATTAAATTTGAAATGACTGAGAAAGAGAAGGCTGAATGTAAGTTGTATTTCTGTGAGAAGACGGGGTTTCCTGGCATTATAGGCTGCATAGACGGATCACATATAAAGATTCAAGCTCCTAAGAAGAATGATCAAAATATGTACTACAATACAAAGGGGGTTTTCAATTTAAATGCCATGCTTGTAAGATATAATAAAATATATTTTATAACATTTAAAAGCTCTCATTTTGTTCATACATTTCCAGATTTGTGACCATAGAATGAGGATAAGATATGTAGACGTTCGGTATGTAGGCTCATCGCATGATTCATTTATCTGGAATGTTAGCCCTGTAAGACAGGTTTTGGGAGAACGTTGCGAATCTGGTGAGAGAAATTACTGGCATTTAGGTAAGATTTTAAACTGTATATTTGTGTACAAATTTTTATGTATAAATTTGTATGTATATATTTACACAGGGAATGCCGGTTACCCTCTCCAGCCATATTTAATGACACCCTATCGGTCTGCTCAAGAAAGAAGTTCTGAAGTAAACATGCAACCGCAAGGAACATAATTGAACGAATATATGGTGTACTCCAGGGCACACTGATACAGGTAGGAACGGTTCTACAACAATAAAAACCTACATGCATTTTGTTTTTGTGAAATCTAATTCAATTGTCACAATTAAATGTGTAGAAGAAAACAAAACGAAAAAGTACAAAAACAAATATAAATGTTTGTTTTTGCTTTTGCTCTTAAGTTTTGTATGTATGTAAATATGTAAACAAATTTTGACGTTTGTACTAGAATTTCTCCCTACAACAAAGTAATCAACTGGGCTATCGCTCCTACCTGTATGAGTGTGCACTGGGTGTATTCAAAAACCGATTTCGTTGTTTACTTCGTGCTCGTCAATTGCATTAGAGCCCTGGTAAAGGAACCAAAATGGTTAACGTTTGTGCTGCATTACATAACGTTTGTATTGAGTACCGCACTTTTATTGAAGATTATGTTATGCCAACAAATACCGAAAATATATTTGGTAATTCATATTCAGTCTTCAGTATTGTTTCTTAAAAGTAAATAAAACAAAACAATTCAATTGATTTAAATTGAAACAAGTAAAAGTGCTATATTCGGCTGTGCCGAATCTTAAATACCCTTCACAGATGTAGTTCTTTTTTCTTTCTTTGTTGCCAAAACAAAAAGTATGTTTAATTAAAAAATCAAAATGATGTTATCGGTTACTTTTATATTTAAGAAAACGTTTAAATTTTTCGCCTAAGAAGCTAAATGTTTGGCTTTTCTTATTTCTAATGCCTCTAAACGTCTTTCAAAACTATTAAATATGTTTAATTAAAAAAAAAAAAGTAAAACTTCGTTTCATGTACCCCAAAAAGTTCTAATTGTCCAACCGTAAAATCGTCTTGCAGATTTTTTTGGTTCTTAATACTAATTTAACTCTGCCCGAAGTATACAAAAAAAAAGATCATCCACAAAAACCCAAATTTAGGAACTTATATGGCTAATTTTATGTACTAAAAATTTCGATTATCCAACCCTGCAACCGAATTCATAGTTTTTCAAATTTTTAATACCAATTTAATTCTTAGCTAAGTATAAAATATGTTTAATTTACTGAAATAAAACCAAAATTGGGAATTTATGTGGGTACTTACATGTACCAAAAAATTTCGATTTTCCAACCCTGGAACCGAATTTTTATTTTTTGTTTGTTTTTTTTTTTACCAATGCAACTCTTAATGAGGCATAAAATAATTTTATTTAAGAAAACTTAATATATGTAACCATTTTAGTCACTTTCATGTATTACAATATATTGCAGTTATCCAACCCTTGAATCCAAAAATTTTTATTTTATTTTTTTTTGACCCAATTTTGTTTTTCCTGAACTAAAAAATAGTTTTAATTAGTAAAAAACGGACGTTAGTTGCCTCTTTGGTTAACTTTATGTATAAAAAAATTTCAATTTCCCAGCCCTGGAAGCGAATTTTTATATTTTTTTACCAATGCTAGTCTTCGTTCGGTATAAAGTCGTTTTATTTAAGAAAAACTTAAAATTTGCAACCATTTTGGTCACTTTCATGTACTACAATATATTGCATATACCAAATATACTTTAAACTTCCCAACCCTGGAAATGAAATTTTAATTTTTTTGTTTGTTTATTTTTTACCAATGCAACTATTCATTAGGTATAAAGTAGTGTTATTTAGGAAATATTTACAATTTTGAACCATTTTGGTCACCTTCATAAACTATAAAATATAGCACTTGTCCAACCCTGGATTCGAAATTTTAATTTTGTTGAAATTGTCGATACTAATCTCCTTCTTCCTAAAATATAAAATAGTTTTAGTTAGCAAAAAAAAAACGACGTCAATTGCCTATTTGGTTACTTTTATGAATAAAAAATATTTAAATTTCCCAACCCTAGAAGCGAAATTTTAATTTTTGAAAACTTTTTTATCAATGCAAATCTTCATGAGGTATAAAGTAGTTTTGTTTAAAAAAAACTCAGATTTTGCAACCATTTTGGTTATTACATGTACTACAAAATATTGCATGTACCAAAAAAAACTTTAACTTTAAAACTTTTTATCAATGCAACGCCTCTTGAGGTATAAAGTAGTTTTATTTAAGACAAATTTCAAATTTTTTACCATTTTGGTCCCTTTCATGTACCATAAAATATTGCACTTGTTCTCCCTGGATTCGAAATTTTATTTTTTATTTTTGAATTTCTGATACAAATTTTGTTCTTTCTAATTTATAAGACAGCATCAGTTAACAAAAAAAAAAACAACATCAAAAATTCAATTCCCCGCCCCTGGAAGCAAAATTTGAATTTAAAAAATTAATTTTTGGCCAATGCAAATCTTCGTGACGTATAAAGAGGTTTAGTTAGAGAAAAACTTTAAATGTTTAACAGTTTTAGTTACTACATGTACTACAAAATACGGAATGGGCCGAAAAAAAAATTTTAATTTTCCATCCCTGGAAAATTTTTTTTTATTTTTTTAGTTTTTAATAGACCAAAGGCTTCTCAAAGCAAGAAATAGGTGTAATTTATAAACATTAAAAAAAATAATTGATTTTTGGTATAAATTTTGCGTTGAGAAATAGGTGTAAGCCTCCCAGCTCTGCAAACATACTTCGGATCTTTCTGAATTTCAATAGAACCCTATTTAAGCTCATTTTCAATCCAACGGTCCTAGAACGAAGTCTCTAGCTCTTCTGGGGGCTTGGGAAAACCAATCGTACAGACGGACGGACAGACGGACATCGCTCAATCGTCATCGCTATTCATAAGGATCCAGAATGGGGTCCCATGTAGATATCGAAGAAATTACACACGGAATAACAAACCTATAGATATACATACATACATACATATACCCTTTCACTTTTTTGTGAAGGGTTAAAAGTTTAATTTTTAAAACGCAGCTACATACATACATACTATATATGTAAATACATGAAATTGCTTTTCTTATAATGTAATCTTACTTTTCTTATAGATGTTCACTCAGTATGTGTGTTGTGCTTTAATGTACATATATATGTATATCAGTGATATATTTTATATAAAAATTTAACGAAGATTAGAATGTACATAAATTATTAAGACAGCCATAAGCCACGAATAACATATGCATTAGGTATGTTTACGGTGACCATTCGTCCTTTTTTTAAGAGGACAGTCCTCTTTTTTTACATGATGTCCTCTTAGATGAACAAAAATTAAAGTGTCCATTTTTTAATTGAAATGTCCTTTATTTTTTGATTTTTAATATGGGCATTTCCAAGATTGCGAATGGGACATTCGTACGCATTCAAGTTAAAAAAAAAAATATGAAAACATAACAATTTTTTAAGCTCTTTATAACGGTTTAATTGCATTTCAGTAGCACTATTTTTGAGTGCAAAATGCAAATTGTACAACTCTTACATTCTCAAAATACTTTAAAAAACATAGCATTGCAAACGGGACAAGAAATGGAAGTCATTTTTGGCAGCATGTGGAATAATTGAAAAATTTAGTCGTATTTTTTAGGAGCAAATTTTTTTTAAATATAATAGAATAATAAAGCTTGCTTCATAAAGTTATTCCTTTCCAATAGCTTTTATTATTCAAAAAAAAAAATTTATAACTATTGCAAACGGGACATTGCAAACGGGACATAATTTCCAAAAATTATTTTTTAGTGTTTTCTTTTTATTACATATTTGAAATAAATAAAAAATATACATATTTCAAGTAAAAGAAACTAAATATAATAAAATATCAAGATAATTCCGGAATTTTCATTTTTAAAGAAATTTAACCGTTATTCGTGCTTTACTACTAGATCTCTGCAACTTTTTTTTAAACTATTTGTTGTTGATACAATAAGTGTATAAAAAGAGTGCAATCGTTATGATACTTAAGAGTCAGTAATAACAAAAGGAAAAAATTTCAAAAAGAGACGCAAAGTGTAAGAAAACATACATCTTGCAAACAAATTTACTCAAAATAAAAATGGAAATATATTTTTAAGTTAATAAATTATAAAAATTTAGACAGTTCTCTAATTAAATTTGAAAAAAAAAATTTTTCGCGGTTTTTAATATTACTGTCGTGGTTGACCTTTTTCTGGAAATGCCCATATGTACTTTTGTTTAAAAGTTTTATTTTCTCAAAATACAATAAAAGTCAAAATCACCCATACAATAGAAATTATTATCATCAAATGGATTGTGCAAAAATTAAAATCTTTTTCTCAAATGATTGTAATATTTCTGGACATATTTTAAGTTCTGGGCATATATTGTTTAAAAAACATTAATATATGTAAGTAAGTTGGACCATGCCTAGAATATATGCAATTGACTATAAATAGTAAAAACCATTTTTATTACATTTCTAAATGTCCTCTTTTTTGAGTTGAAAAATATGGTCACCGTAGGTATGTTATATATATGTGTATTTCAATTGAAATTATATATATTATCAAAATAACTGTATTATGGTTTACTTCAGAATATTATGTATTACCGTACCTATTATCCATACATATGTACATATCGCACCCTAAATACAAAAGGATCACAACTCAAATTTTTCCAAAACTGACTTTTTCCATTAATTAATTCAGAGTAGACATTTCTAACTACTGCAAAAATTTCTTTCACATAACTATCTTCTTTAACTGGAAAAATACAGTTATGCCTATTTTTATGTTAAGTGCGTTGCTTCTGCACGATGAACAGTTTTTTGTCTGTCCTGAAAATGTTAGTACTTTGAGTTGTGACCTTCTTGTGTTTAGGGTGCGATATACATATATAGTACATATATGTATGTATAGTCAGATAAAAATTACTAGAATATTTGTTAACAAATTTTAAACGAACGCACCTTGCCGAAACATTTTCGTAATTTTTTTGTCATATACATACATATGTACATAGGTAGTTGTTAACATATGTATATTTCATTTAAGAATTTAATTTTATATAACGTTTACAAAAGAATCAAAGGTTACTTCATCTAATTCATTTTTATACCCCCCAAAAAAGAATTTGGAGGGTATATTCACTTTGTCATTCCGTTTGTAACGCATCGAAATATCCATCTCAGACCCCATAAAGTATATATATTCTTGATCAGTGATGAAATCTAAGACGAACTGAGCATGCCCGTCCGTCTGTGGAAATCACGATTCAGTCCAAACGCAAAAAGCTAGACTCTTGAAATTCGGCATAAATATATTTTGAAGCTTAGAGCAGGTTATGTTCGAAGATGGGCTAAATCGGGCAAGAGGGGATAAAGTTCCCCTAAGAAGAACTAAACCAACCCAGAAAAAACAACATAATTTTTAAAGTTTTTTGGTTATTTTGTTAAGCAAATGATATATTTTTATGTCAAATACGGTCCAACGCCTTAAACTTGGAGCCATTAAATAAAATAAAAATATTTTTTGACCCCGCAAAAATAGCATAAAAATTTAACAAATTGTTTTACTTAAGCCTACATTCCTTAAAAATAACATTTTTAAGCTTTAATGACGAAGCTGAGACGAAACCTGGTACTTCTCTACCCTACCCCCTGCTTCCCCTTCGCCCCCTAAATGACCCTACCAAAAAAAAAATTGTTTTTAAATTTTGTATATAATCATCCCAAGCATTTATCTTTAGAGTTAATTTTGTATATAATCATCCTAAGCATTTATCTTTAGAGTTTTATGACTGCCTGTTGCTGCCCTACCCCCTCCTCCCCCTTTGCCCGCTAAATGACCCTATTAAAAATAAATAAACTTTATTTTTTAATTTTGTGTATAATCATCCCAAGCATATATTTTTAAAGTTTTATGTCTACCTGTTTCTGCCCTACCCCCCTTTGCCCACTAAATGACCCTATCAAAAAAAAGAAATTTTAATTTTGTATATAATTATCCCAAGCATTTATTTTTAGAGTTTTATGACACAGGTGAAATGTTTCCCCCACAGCCCTTGCCAGACCGACTCCGCCAAAATACAGTTTTTATACCCTCCAAAGAGAATTGGACCCCATAAAGTAAATATATTCTTGATCAGTGATGAAGTCTAAGACGGTCTAGCAATGCCCATACGTTCGTCTGTGGAAAACATGATATTGTATATTTTTTTAACCCCGCCCCCTTTAGTGGGCGTTGACGTACGACATTATATAAAGGAACTCTGTCCCACCAAGTTAAACATTTTAAATTCACTTACTAAATATTTGGAGGGTATTTAAGATTCGACCCGGTCGAATATAACGTTTTTACTTGTTTTATTAAGAGATTATTTTGAAATCATTTTGTCATGTAAGCAATTTTAGCAGGAAGCTTAAGAGTTAAAATTGTTGGTTGTATATTTAACATCCCAGTACAGCATTTTTTTAGAGTTGAAAAATATTTGTTAATTATTGTAATTATGCGTTGCAGTTAGGGGTTTTATCTCGAGATTCCCATCCCGGGAAATTTAGTTATTACAATTTCCCGGGAAATTGTGTCGGGGTCCCGGGAAAGCACACAAAAAAGTGTTACGTATAAATAGTACTGTCTAAAAATTTCTAAAAAAAAAGTTCAACGAAAAATACGATACTCCAAAAATATATTGCAATAGAATTTAATAAGGAAATGTCACTTGATTTAGATGTTATAACTAAATGGAATTCGATGGTGACTATGATAGAAAAGTTTTTACTTTTACAAAAGCCTATAAAAAAAGCTTTAATTGATTTGGACATGGGAGAGTTAAGGATCGAAGATAACATTTTAAAATTAAAACAAATGATACAGGTTTTGAAACCAATTAAATTGGCCGTAGAAGCGTTAAGTAGACGAAACACAATTTTAATAGAGGCAGACACAATTTTATGTGCACTATGTAAGAAAATAAAATCTATTAATTCGCTAATGGGACAGAAGATGTTTCTGGCATTATACAAAAGAATAGAGGAAAGAAAGGGAAAAAATATGTACACCTTAGTACACTACTTACAAAATCCGAATTTTTTTAACAAAAGTAGTAACAGCATATTTTAATATGCAGCAAATAGTGTTGCAATTTCATATGCAGAAAATACTTACAAACGTCTTTTTGAAGATAGAGACTTTGAGGAAATGCGAATCGAAGAAGATGAAACAGAAGAAGAAAATTCATCAGGAGAACCAACATTTGAAAAAACATTATCCCTATTCACAAAATAATTGTTCTCCACACTAACAAAATACATTGAAAATACACTCTCGCAATTATGCAGGACCATTTGCACAAGATTGTGAATAGGGCTATTGAAAAATTCGATTACAAAAGCAAAAGCTTCACCTGAATTTATATCAAAAAACTCATCAAACTTTAAAAAGTAAAAGTGCTATATTCAGCTGTGCCGAATCTTAAATACCCTTCACAGATGTAATTCTTCTTAATTTCTTGCTAAAACAGAAAGTAGGTTTAATTAAAAGATGTAACATAGTTTTACTTGACAAAAAATTTAAATTTTTAAACTTTTTAGTCATGAAAGTGACATAACATATTTTATATGTTCAACCCTAGAGGCGAAATTTTTATTTTTTAAGATTTTAATACCAATTTTGTTCTTCCTGAATTATAAAATAGTTTTAATTAGCAAAAACAGCAACGTCAATTGCCTATTTGGTTACTTTTATATATTTCAATTTCCCAACAATGGAAACGAAATTTAAATTTTTTTACCAATGCAACTCTTAATGAGGCATGAAATAGTTTTATTTAAGAAAAACTTAATATATGTATGTAACCATTTTGGTCACTTTCATGTACAAAATATTGCAGTTATCCAACTCTGGAATCTAAATTTTGATGTTTTTTTATATTTGATACAAATTTTGTTTTTCCTGAACTAAAAAATAGTTTTAATTAGTAAAAAACCGACGTTAGTTTCCTTTTTGGTTACTTTTATGTATAAAAAAAATTTAAATTTCCCATCCCTGGATGCGAAATTTAATTTTTTTTACCAATGCTAGTCTTCATTAGGTATAAAGTCGTTTTATTTAAGAAAAACTTAAAATGTTTAACCATTTTAGTCACTTTCATATACTACAATATATCGCATGTACCAGAAAAACTTTAAACTTCCCAACCCTGGAAGTGAAATTAAATTTTTTTACCAATGCAACTCTTCATAAGGTATAAAGTAGTATTATTTAAGAAAAATTTAATATTTTCAACCATTTGGGTCACCTTCATGAACTATAAATTATTGCACCTGGCCAACCCTGGATTCGAAATTTTGATTTTTTTTGGCAAATTTTTGATACCAATTTTGTTCTTCTTAATATATAAAATAGTTTTAGTTGGGGGAAAATAACAACGTCAATTGCCTTTTTCGTTACTTTTATGTAGAAAAAAAAATTTCAATTTCCCAGCCCTGGAAGCGAAATTTAATTTTTAAAATTTTTTTATCAATGCAAATTTACATGAATTATAAAGTAGTTTTCTTTTAGAAAAACTCAAATTTTGCAACCATTTTGGTTTTTACATGTACTAAAAAATATTGCACGTTGGTACGTTACATTAATTTTATTGCACGTTGGTACGTACATTAATTTTTCCAACCCTGGAAGCGAAATTTTAATATTTTGTTTTATACCCTCCAAAAAAGAATTTGGAGGGTATATTCACTTTGCCATTCCGTTTGTAACGCATCGAAATATCCATCTCAGACCCCATAAAGTATATATATTCTTGATCAGTGATGAAATCTAAGACGAACTGAGCATGTCCGTCCGTCCGTCCGTCTGTGGAAATCACGATTCAGTCCAAACGAAAAGAGCTAGACTGTTGAAATTTGGCATAAATATATTTTAAGACTTAGAGCAGGTTAAGTTCGAAGATGGGCTAAATCGGGCAAGAGGGAAAAAAGTTCCCCTAAGAAGAACTAAACCAACCCAGAAAAAACAACATAATTTTTAAAGTTTTTTGGTTATTTTGTTAAGCAAATGATATATTTTTATGTCAAATATGGTCCAGCGCCTTAAACTTGGAGCCATTAAATAAAATAAAAATATTTTTTGACCCGCCCACTTCAGTGGGCGTTATTATAGGCAAAAATAGCATAAAAATTTAACAAATTGTTTTACTTCAGCCTACATTCCTTAAAAATAACACTTTTAAGCTTTAATGACGAAGCTGAGACGAAACCTGGTACTACTCTGCCCTACCCCCTCCTTCCCCTTCGGCCCTTAAATGACCCTACCAAAAAAAATTTTTTTTTTTAAATTTTGTATGTAATCATCCCAAGCATTTATCTTTAGAGTTTTATGACTGCCGATTTCTGCCCTACCTCCCCCCCCCACTTCTTCCTCTGCCCCCTAAATGACCCTACCAAAAAAATTTTTTTTTTTTTAATTTTGTATATAATTATCCCAAGCATTTATTTTTAGAGTTTAATGACAAAGGTGAAATGTTTCCCCCACAGCCCTTGCCAGAGCGACCCCGCCAAAATACAGTTTTTATAGCCTCCAAAGAGAATTGCGATGAAGTCTAAGACGGTCTAGCAATGCCCATACGTTCGTCTGTGGAAAACATGATATTGCATATTTTTGAACCCCGCCCCCTTTAGTATGCGTTGACGTACGATATTATATAAAGGAACTCTGTCCCACCAAGTTAAACATTTCAAATTCACTTACTAAATATTTGGAGGGTATTTAAGATTCGACCCGGTCGAATATAACGTTTTTACTTGTTTTATTTTCATCAAGCGTTGCATCATGAGGTATAAAGTAATTTTTTTTAAGAACAATTTCAAATTTTTAACCATTTTGGTCACTTTCATGTACCATGAAATATTGCACTTGTCCATCCCTGAGTTAAATAAGACAATTCTTATTAAAAAAAAAATTATTAAAATTATTATTATTATTAAAAAAAAAAATTTGTTTATTTATGTTAATTGGTTAAAGAATTTATTCCTATTTATGTATGTATGTATGTATGTATGTATTTATGTGTATGTATGTGTGTGTATGCGTGTATACATGTATATTTGTATAAGTTAACGTCACATACGTTGCTAACATCCAAAAATCAAAACAACAAAAGTAAAGTAATTATGCTGACGATATGTCTACAGCATAAACTCGTGGCGTGTTTGAACATCCGTTCTCACACGGTAATATGATTATTCAGCAAAACCAGCAAGAACCAAAATACCAGGAATAATGTCAGGTGATGGTGACTGTAGGTAGAATATAAGAATTTATTATTTTTAAGTTTAGAGCTTAGTTCTTAATTTACTTTAAACTAATAAAGACGGAGTTCGCTCCAAAAAAATATAATTTTTTTTAATAAAAAAACTCGTAGAGTTTAATTGGCGCCCGAGCAGGGACCGGTAGGATTCGGCAAGTCACCGCGAAACGTGAAAAAATCCTTTTAGTGAAAAAATCCGTTGGGCCTTCTATAGCCCCATATAAGTGATAAAAATATATATAAAGGAAGTGATTTCCGTCGGGTAAAGTCACCGCGAAACGTGAAAAAATCCTCTTTGTAAAAAAATCCGTTGGGCCTTCTATAGCCCCATATAAGTGATAAAAATATATATAGAGGAAGTGATAATCGTCGGATAATCCTACCGGTTGCCAACGTCCTTCGCAAACTGCGAATCTAGTGAAGAACGAGGCCCCTGAGTAGCTAGGTTAACATAGCAAAAGGGACGGTTGTATTTACGCCAGCCGCTTCACAGGACATTTTAATTTTAAGGAGTATTTAATTAAAATTTAATAAAAAATAAATAAAATTGAAAAAAAAGAAACAAAAACTACACATATAAATTAACTGTAATAGAATTAAGATAAAAAAATAAAAGTTTTGAAAAAGGCAAGTGGCCGTTTAAAAATAAAACATAAATAATAAAATAACAAATGAATTATACTCTAAATTTAAATGAAACGAATATTAAAAATAAAAAATAAATTCTAAAACAAAGTGACTTTAAAAATAAATTCTAAAGCAAAGTGACTGTAACATAAAAATAAATTATAAAACAAAGTGACTTTAAAATAAAATAAACAAAAATTAAGATTTTTCAATATAAAATGGAATGATACCTGAAACCAGCAAAAGAATTAAATAAAACGAATAAGCATTTAAAATAGAAAATAAAGTGACTTTAAGAGATAAAATAAACAAAATTAAGATTTTATAAAAATAATAAATCGAACTGATAACCTATATAATAGACAGTGAGGTGCAAGAGTATAACAAATTCTACAAGAATATTAAATTAAACCGAAGATTAAACGTTCCTGTTCCTGTTCCTGTTCTTCAACCACCGAAAACTGAGGGTTTTTCATCAGTCATCCAGCATGTTGCAGATTTTGTTATTGTAAGCTTAATTATCTACTTATTTGTAAAAACTTATTTACTTTAGTATAGAAACGTAATATAATAGACCGATTATAAAGAAAAAAATATATACATTTTTGTTTGGTAATTTAAAAAAAAAAAAGAGAAGAAAATAATAATGTCAAATCCCAACAACCTTGTCCGACCTCCCATCCTAAATCCCCCAAATACTGGGCACTCACAAGCCCCTACACCTTCCTTACAAACCCCTGCACAGTCCTTACAACAAACGACCGCGGTAATTGCGGATATAGTACAAAATGTGTTAGAAACGCGCTTTCAAAATTTAATTCAGGCTACAGCGAATCTAAACATAGACTTTTCGAGCTTTTCGGATCAAACCATTGATCCTGCTCAGGTAAATGATTACACAGGGTTAGACAAAGTTCCGGACGTTGTCCGCTGTTTACGCGAATTTTCTGGAAACCCCGGAGAATTTAATTCATGGAGGAAGAGCGTGGATCGTATCCTTCGGATCTACGAGCCTATCAGAGGCACTCCGAAGTACTATGGAATTTTAAACGTAGTACGTAATAAGATAACGGGCAGTGCGGACACTGCTCTGGAGTCGTATAACACTCCCTTGGATTGGAAAGCAATCTCGAAGTGTCTTACTCTGCATTATGCAGACAAAAGAGATATTCGCACGTTGGAATATCAGATGATTTCCTTAGTTCAAGGAAATCAAACAATCCAAGAATTCTATCAAAGAGTCTACTCTCATTTATCACTGATTTTGAACAAAATCGGTTCCATGGACTTGGCCGACGAGCCATTACAGCTTTTCACGCAGACTTATCGAGATAAAGCACTCGACACCTTCGTACGAGGTCTTAAAGGCGATTTAGCACGCCTTTTGGGAATGAAAGAACCGGCAGATTTGCCACAAGCACTTCATTTGTGCTTGAAATTAGAAAACCAAAATTTTCGCTCTAATTATGCAAACAAAATGCCACACGAACCGCAACAGGTACCAAGAAGAAATGTGCATCAAAGGGACCAACCGGGTCACCGAAATTTTTATCCTCAATTGGCTCACATGCCACAACCACAGACCAACGCTTATCGTGGTAATAATTTCTCTCCAAGGCCAGCTCAGAATTTTTACAATTGGAATAGAAATATTCCCCTTCAAGCGCAATTTGCGCCTCCGCGCCCATTTGCACCCAAACCACAGGCTCGACCTGAGCCAATGGAAGTGGATTCGAGCTTGCGCTCGAACAAGGTAAATTACACGAATCGGCCGAGACCTAATGATTTCCAGGGCAAGAGGCCAATGCCGTCGAGTTTCCAGGCTCCTGCCAGTAAGGTACAGCGGAACTTCCATTTGGAAGCAAGCTATGTACCGGAGGAGACGAATTGCTATGGTTACCCACCAGAAGGTGGCGAATACAGTCGTCAACCCGAGGGTAATGTCCGTGATAACGTTCAGGAGTACTTCCAGCGGATCCCAGAGGAGGCATTTGCCTTCGCCGATCAGCAGGACCAACCAAATGATTTTAGTGATTTACATTTTTTAGATTAACAGACTCCTCATTGCCATATGTAAAGTGTAGAATGAGGAGTGGGGCAGTTCTAAACATTTTAATAGACACCGGTTCGACAAATAATTATGTTCAACCGTCTCTTCCAAGGAGAACAGTTCCAAACGAGAAATCATTTTTTGCGAGATCTGTAGCGGGAGAGGTGGAAATTACCCAACATACTTTTATTAATCTCTTCAATGTTCGAGACGTTAATCTCAAGTTCTATATTCTGCCCACATTGACATCCTTTCATGGAATTCTGGGACACGATAGCCTCAAAGAACTGGGGGCAGTAATTTATTTGAAGGAAGGTTACATGGTTATCGGTGATGGTGCAAAAATTAAATTGTTCCAAAGGGCAACACAATCGGTAAACACGATAGACATAAAAAGCGAACACATGACAAAAGAACAGAAGAAAAATATTGGTGATCTAATAGCAAGGGTACCAAACCTTTTCGCTGAACCGGACAGAAAATTAACCTACACCACTAAGGTAGTGGGTGAAATTCGCACGAAGAACGATGCACCAGTTTATACACGATACTACCCATATCCAATGTCACTTAAAGCAGAGGTGGAAGATCAGATTCAAGCAATGCTTAAGGATGGCATCATTAGACCATCTAGATCGCCATATAATTCACCTGTATGGATAGTTCCCAAAAGACCCGATTCAGCTGGTAATAAACAGTACAGGGTAGTCACAGACTATAGAAAGCTTAACGCAGTCACTATAGCGGACAGATATCCGATTCCGGATATTACTGAAGTCCTCGCACAGTTGGGAAATAATAAATTTTTCTCAGTGCTCGATTTGAAAAGCGGCTTTCATCAGATCCCGCTAAAAGAATCTGATATTGAAAAGACTGCTTTTTCCATCAACAATGGAAAATATGAATACACTAGGTTAGCCTTTGGCTTAAAAAATGCCCCGTCAATTTTTCAAAGGGCACTAGATGATATTCTACGCGAATGCATCGGGGTATTTTGTTACGTCTATATTGACGATATTATTGTATTCAGCCGATCGGAAAACGATCACATGCACCACTTAGAGAGGATTTTCAAAATCCTTGAGGAAGCCAATATGAAGGTGCAATTGGATAAATGCCATTTTTTTCAAAAATCGGTCGAATTTCTGGGTTTCATAATTTCTTCCGAGGGAATTACAACGAACCCGGCGAAGACGGAAGCTATTTCTAAAATTCCGCCACCCACGACATTAAAGGAGTTAAGATCCTTTTTGGGTCTGTCAGGGTATTATCGGCGATTCGTTCAGGACTACGCAAAACTTGCGAAACCCCTGACATCCCTTTTAAGAGGGGAGGAGGGACGCGTGTCCAAAAATCATTCAAAAGGAATAAAAATAAATTTGAACTCCGAAGCCCTAGCGGCTTTCAAAAAAATAAAATCAACCCTGGTTTCCGGGGATATAATGTTGTCTTATCCGGATTTCAACAAGGACTTTAACTTGACTACTGACGCATCAAATTTCGCCATTGGCGCAGTTCTTTCTCAAGAGGATAAACCAATAATTTTCATATCTAGAACTTTGAGCAAAACCGAGGAGAATTATGCCACGAATGAGAAGGAGATGTTGGCAATTATATGGGCTTTAAACTCTCTTAGAAACTACCTATACGGTACCGCGAAGGTGAATATTTTCACCGATCACCAGCCCCTTACCTATGCCTTAAGTAATAAGAACAACAATAGTAAAATGAAGAGATGGAAGGCAATTCTCGAAGAATATAACTACGAATTGCACTATAAACCGGGGAAAGCCAATGTTGTTGCAGACGCTTTGTCTAGAATTCCCCAGGTTCCGCTAAACACTTTGACTTCTAGTGTACATAGCGATGAAAGTTCCTCTCATAATTTGATATATTCTGTCAACGTACCAATTAACGTATTTAAAAACCAAATTTTTCTCGAAACGAATGAATCTGAGTGCTCATATCAATTTAAGATTATATTTCCAACTTACCATAGACATATAATCATGGAACAAAGTTACGACTCGAATAATCTGCTACGAATTTTGAAAAGATATTTGAACCCATCTGTTATTAACTGCATTAAAGCTGATGAATGTATTATGGGTATGATCCAGGAGATTTACCCCCTCCATTTTAGTAATTATAAGATTAGGTTTACTCAACTACAAGTTGAGGACGTCATTAGCGAACAAGAGCAGGACGATATAATTTTGCGAACGCATAATCGAGCACATAGAAATGCTCGAGAAAACAAAATCCAAATTATCAGCAAATACTATTTCCCATCCATGAATAATAAAATTGTAAGATTGATAAAAAATTGTGTGGTCTGTAAAGAAAATAAATATGATCGCCATCCCGCTAAGCCAGAGATTCAGGCAACCCCAATCCCAAAATTTCCGGGACAGATTGTCCATTTAGATATTTTTATTACCAATAATCATTGCGTTTTGACGGCTATAGACAAATTTTCAAAGTTTGCTGTGGCAAAAGTAATTAAATCTAGAGCGGCCGAAGATATTCGACAGCCGTTGAGAGATATTCCACTCTTTCTTATTCCTGAAAGAATAATTATTGATAACGAGAAATCGTTCAACTCAGCTTCGACGAATCATATGATAGAAAATGAATTTGGCATCGAAATTTATCGCACGCCTCCTTATACAAGTTCTTCAAATGGTCAAGTGGAACGATTCCACTCGACACTTCAAGAGATAATGCGTTGTCTAAAAACCGAGAAAGCTCATAAAAATTTTGAGGAATTAGTTGAGAAGTCCGTCAAAGAGTATAATTTGTCAGTTCATTCTACAACGGGACGAAAACCTGTTGAGGTAATGTTCGGTAGAAGGGTTAGCAGTGACCCAGAAGAACTCGAAAATTTCCGTAGGGAAACTATACAAAAACTGCAGGAAAAACAAGTATCTGACCTCGCTTATCATAACCGAAAAAAAACTCCTTTTAGAACGTATTCAGAGGGAGAAGAAATTTACGTAAAAATTAATAAACGAACTGGCAATAAATTAACCCCGAAATACAAAAAAGAAATAGTCGCTAGAAACGGAAACTCTACGGTCGTAACTAGATCCGGGAGAACCGTGCATAAAGGACTTATCAAAACATGAATTTCTAAATTTTAATTTTTCCAGATCGATAATTGCAATATGTAAGGCCGAAGTCGAAATATTGGACTATACGTCGGCACACCTAATGACGATAAGTAATGGCGTAAGCAAGATTCAAGATGGTACCTTTAGAATAATACATCCAATAGACTTGAAATCGTATGACGAATTCTTACAACAGACACAGACGTACATTGAAAAAAACATCCCCAAATCCAACCTTTTTTACCCTCTCCTTAACCAAGAAATTATCCAGACTTTGGAATTAGTCCAAAGCATTATTCCAGTAAGCAATAACAATGTGAACGAAAAAAATAAAAGTAATAATAGTAGTATAAGAAAGAAAAGATCGATTAATGTAATTGGTACAGCATGGAAGTATATCGCGGGCACTCCAGACCACGATGACTTCGAAATGCTTAAATTTAATATAAATGAATTAAACGAAAACAATAACAGACAAGTAGTAATAAATCAAGTTGTAAATGATAGATTAAATAATGTAACAAAACTAATTAATGAAATGTCGAATGCCATAGGCAAGGACAAGTATTTGAATAATGAAATAACTTTAATTTTGCAAAACCGAATAAGACTCATAAAAGAGCAACTGATTAATATTAATTATGCCATTCAATGGGCAAAAAATGGAATAATAAATTCAATAATTTTAGATAAATTGGAAATGAAATTAGCATTAGAAAAATTAAAAGAAGAAAAGATGCCATTTGCATCAACTGAAGAGGCGGTGGAATACGCCAAGGTGAAGATCATGTATAATAATTCAATGATATTGTATGTTATTGTATAAAGATACCGTTAACAAGCGAAACAATTTATGAAAATTTTGTAATTCGTCCGGTAAAGAAAAATAAAAAAATTATTAAATTGTCATTTAAAGAAATAATTAAAAATAATAATGAAATATATGGTATAAGAAATAACTGTTTAGAATATAATTCCCTAAAAATTTGTAATAACAATGATTTAGTAGATTTAAGTAATGATACATGCATACCCAACATTATCAAAAGTCAACCATCATCCTGCACCTACAGCAACAGCCAACATATCCCGTTAATCGAAAGCCTATATCCCGGAGTGATCCTGTTCAACGACTACAACGATACTATATTAATAGATAATGTGAAACACCATTTTGCTGGCACCCTTCTAATAAAATTCACCAACTCTACAATTATAGCACAAAAAAGAACATATCGCAACTTAGAAGCCCCGCAAATAGAAACCATTCCCGTCATGTTACAGCCTACACCAGCAGAGAAAAATCTAGAGAATCTTCTGACAATTGAAAGTCTAAACGAGCTTCATCTGAACAATACGCATGAAATCCAAACAATAAAATTGGGAACAATTATAAATGGAGCATCAACCATATTGTTCATACTCCTGTGTGTCGCTATTGGGTTCCTGATCCTTAATGTACTCAAGACTTCGCCTAGAATGAATATGGCAAAATTAAATGTAGAGGAAACACAACTCCCCACCGCACCGGCAGTCATCCTAACCAATATCCAGCAAAGGGCTGCATCTAACTTTAGGATAAACGACATCCCATACTTTTAGAAGGAAAAACAATTGAGGACAATTGTTCTTAAGAAGGGAGGAGTTAACGTCACATACGTTGCTAACATCCAAAAATCAAAACAACAAAAGTAAAGTAATTATGCTGACGATATGTCTACAGCATAAACTCGTGGCGTGTTTGAACATCCGTTCTCACACGGTAATATGATTATTCAGCAAAACCAGCAAGAACCAAAATACCAGGAATAATGTCAGGTGATGGTGACTGTAGGTAGAATATAAGAATTTATTATTTTTAAGTTTAGAGCTTAGTTCTTAATTTACTTTAAACTAATAAAGACGGAGTTCGCTCCAAAAAAATATAATTTTTTTTAATAAAAAAACTCGTAGAGTTTAATTTATATGTATATATGTGTATGTGTATGCATGCGCATGTGTATATATATTTATATTATATCATTATTTTTATATGTTATTTATATACACTATTCTGTAATCAATTCTTATCCTTGTTGTAATGTTGATTGAATAGTTTAAATATTGTAAATGTTTAGTTGTATACATATGTATGTAAATTTGTATATATGTTAATATATTAATTTGTAATTATGTTAGTTATTTATATATATGTATTCATATATATGTGTGTGTATGTGCATATGTGTATGTACATGCATATGTGTTTGTATCTCTCTCTATGTGTGTGTATATATGTTTGTATGTAGTTGTGTATGTTCATGTAAGCATATATGTATACGTTCATGTATGTATTGATGTATACATGTATAAATATATACAAGCCTGCATATATGCTTTTGTTTTTATGTTAATATTTTTGAAAACATAGATATATTCGAAAAAATTTTTGTCATATTTCAAAACCAATTTATACAGAAAATTTTAATTTTCGATTGTTATTCCTGATGATGTCAACAAATTGTTGACGAAATATCGAATAAAATAGAAAAATTATAACGATTTTTACAAAAACGACCTCGAGCTCAATCATTCTAAAATACATATATACATATATATATATATATATATATATATATATATATATATATATATATATATATATATTTTTATTTTTTTTTTTTAAAGTATTGAAATTAAAATAAATATTCTATAAAAAGAAAATCTTGCAAAAATTACATGATATGATACACAAAAATTTTAAATCTGGAAGCTTGAGTTTATAAAGTTTTATTGATTTCCAATGGTTTTATGCAAAACCATATGTTTAGTTTAATGGTTCTTTTTTTTTGTTTTTTTAATTTCTTCCAGTTAGTTTTCTCTCAAATTTTTTATCCGGTAAATCATTTTGGTATTTATAAGTTCTTTTAATAATTTGTCTATCATTTTTGTGACCTTTTTCATCTATAAAATTTGTTTTGTTCTTTTCTTTCACATATTTTAAAATGTATTTAGGTTTTTGTTTTAGATTGTAAAAGCCGAGATTTTTAACTAATTCTCTATTTTGAAAGTCATGAGTTTCTTGTCTGTTTTCGTTGGTTTTTATAATCCTTTCAATCTTTTTAGTGTGAATAATATCGTGTAATTTCTGCCAAATGTTTTTATCCACTTTATTGTGTAACAGATCATTTGGTTTATAACCAGTTGTACTATGTACTGAATCATTATATATTTGTACTGATTTTAAAACTAATGCTTTTTCAGACATATTTTTATTACCTTCTTCTAATTTAAAAAACCTTATATGCTCATTTAAAGTAAGGTGATAACGTTCTATATCTGCGTTACCAGTATGCGTATTGGGTGAAGTAAAGTGAAAATCGACTTTTTCAGTATTCAAAAATAGTCTTATATGTGCAGTGTTAAATTCATTGTCAGCTATTATTTCGGAAGGTTTACCTAAAATAGCAAATCTTTCTCGAAGTGTCGCTACAATAGTTAACGAATTTCTATCATTTAAGTGATGAATTGATACATGTTTTGTTAATTTGTCGATACATGTCAAAAATGAGATAGTTTTGTTCAAAAACCAAATATCAACATGAATTATTTCATTTGATTTTATTGGTGTTTCAGTAACACATAATTTTGTTTTAATGGGTTGCCTATCATATTTGCACATGTTACAAATTAGGCAGTTATTTATAAATTTATTAATTTCGCCTTTTAAATTTGGATAGTAAATTATGTTTTTTAATTCTATAAAAGTTTCCTCAATTCCTCTATGGTTCTTTTCACAATGATACTGTTCTATAATTTCAGTAAGACTCGCTATATTGAAAATGTCTTTTAATAACTTAGTGCAACATATAAATTCCTTCTTGGAGAGTTCGAATAATAGTGAACCAATGATTTCTGGAATTTTTTAAATAAATCAAAATTGCCACAAAATATTGCTATTGTTCCTTTTATAGGAAAAATTGATTTTAAAAATTCTAACAACTTTTCTTCTATATATTCTTTTAATGTAATAGTGTATCTTCTTTTGTTTTTATATAAGTTTTCTTTTTGACATCGGTTTTTATTTCCTAAATTTAAAACAATTTGATATTTATAAATATTTATCGGAGACTCAGAAATAGATATATAATCATTAAGATTTTCCTTTCCACTATGGTTTGTGGCTATGTCTGATTGAATATTTTCTTCTTCATCATGCAAAGCATTAATGTCAAGTCGACTTAGATAATCAGCCACTTTGTTTGTTTTACCTTTAATGTACTCTATTTCATAATTATATTCATTGAGTAAAATCTTCCATCTTTGTAATTTTACGTTTGGTTCCTTCAAAGAATCAAGCCAAATAAGTGGTCTATGATCTGTTTGAATCTTAAATTTTCTTCCAAAAAGGTAAGGTCTAAAGTATTTAACGGACCAAACAATTGCTAATAGTTCCTTCTCTATGGCACTATAATTAAGTTCATGTTAAAGTAGTTTTCTTTTAGAAAAAATCAAATTTTGCAACCATTTTGGTTTTTACATGTACTAAAAAATATTGCACGTACCAAAAAAAACATTAATTTTTCCAACCCTGGAAGCGAAATTTTAATATTTTGTTTTATACCCTCCAAAAAAGAATTTGGAGGGTATATTCACTTTGCCATTCCGTTTGTAACGCATCGAAATATCCATCTCAGACCCCGTAAAGTATATATATTCTTGATCAGTGATGAAATCTAAGACGAACTGAGCATGTCCGTCCGTCTGTGGAAATCACGATTCAGTCCAAACGAAAAGAGCTAGACTGTTGAAATTTGGCATAAATATATTTTAAGACTTAGAGCAGGTTAAGTTCGAAGATGGGCTAAATCGGGCAAGAGGGAAAAAAGTTCCCCTAAGAAGAACTAAACCAACCCAGAAAAAACAACATAATTTTTAAAGTTTTTTGGTTATTTTGTTAAGCAAATGATATATTTTTATGTCAAATATGGTCCAGCGCCTTAAACTTGGAGCCATTAAATAAAATAAAAATATTTTTTGACCCGCCCACTTCAGTGGGCGTTATTATAGGCAAAAATAGCATAAAAATTTAACAAATTGTTTTACTTCAGCCTACATTCCTTAAAAATAACACTTTTAAGCTTTAATGACGAAGCTGAGACGAAACCTGGTACTACTCTGCCCTACCCCCTCCTTCCCCTTCGGCCCGTAAATGACCCTACCAAAAAAAATTTTTTTTTTTAAATTTTGTATGTAATCATCCCAAGCATTTATCTTTAGAGTTTTATGACTGCCGATTTCTGCCCTACCTCCCCCCCCCCCACTTCTTCCTCTGCCCCCTAAATGACCCTACCAAAAAAAAATTTTTTTTTTTAATTTTGTATATAATTATCCCAAGCATTTATTTTTAGAGTTTAATGACAAAGGTGAAATGTTTCCCCCACAGCCCTTGCCAGAGCGACCCCGCCAAAATACAGTTTTTATAGCCTCCAAAGAGAATTGCGATGAAGTCTAAGACGGTCTAGCAATGCCCATACGTTCGTCTGTGGAAAACATGATATTGCATATTTTTGAACCCCGCCCCCTTTAGTATGCGTTGACGTACGATATTATATAAAGGAACTCTGTCCCACCAAGTTAAACATTTCAAATTCACTTACTAAATATTTGGAGGGTATTTAAGATTCGACCCGGTCGAATATAACGTTTTTACTTGTTTTATTTTCATCAAGCGTTGCATCATGAGGTATAAAGTAATTTTTTTTAAGAACAATTTCAAATTTTTAACCATTTTGGTCACTTTCATGTACCATGAAATATTGCACTTGTCCATCCCTGAGTTAAATAAGACAATTCTTATTAAAAAAAAAAATTATTAAAATTATTATTATTATTAAAAAAAAAAATTTGTTTATTTATGTTAATTGGTTAAAGAATTTATTCCTATGTATGTATGTATGTATGTATTTATGTGTATGTATGTGTGTGTATGCGTGTATACATGTATATTTGTATATGTATATATGTGTATGTGTATGCATGCGCATGTGTATATATATTTATATTATATCATTATTTTTATATGTTATTTATATACACTATTCTGTAATCAATTCTTATCCTTGTTGTAATGTTGATTGAATAGTTTAAATATTGTAAATGTTTAGATGTATACATATGTATGTAAATTTGTATATATGTTAATATATTAATTTGTAATTAGTTATTTATATATATGTATTCATATATATGTGTGTGTATGTGCATATGTGTATGTACATGCATATGTGTTTGTATCTCTCTCTATGTGTGTGTATATATGTTTGTATGTAGTTGTGTATGTTCATGTAAGCATATATGTATACGTTCATGTATGTATTGATGTATACATGTATAAATATATACAAGCCTGCATATATGCTTTTGTTTTTATGTTAATATTTTTGAAAACATAGATATATTCGAAAAAATTTTTGTCATATTTCAAAACCAATTTATACAGAAAATTTTAATTTTCGATTGTTATTCCTGATGATGTCAACAAATTGTTGACGAAATATCGAATAAAATAGAAAAATTATAACGATTTTTACAAAAACGACCTCGAGCTCAATCATTCTAAAATACATATATACATATATATATATATATATATATATATATATATATATATATATATATATATATATATATATATATATATATATATATATATATATTTTTATTTTTTTTTTTTAAAGTATTGAAATTAAAATAAATATTCTATAAAAAGAAAATCTTGCAAAAATTACATGATATGATACACAAAAATTTTAAATCTGGAAGCTTGAGTTTATAAAGTTTTATTGATTTCCAATGGTTTTATGCAAAACCATATGTTTAGTTTAATGGTTCTTTTTTTTTGTTTTTTTAATTTCTTCCAGTTAGTTTTCTCTCAAATTTTTTATCCGGTAAATCATTTTGGTATTTATAAGTTCTTTTAATAATTTGTCTATCATTTTTGTGACCTTTTTCATCTATAAAATTTGTTTTGTTCTTTTCTTTCACATATTTTAAAATGTATTTAGGTTTTTGTTTTAGATTGTAAAAGCCGAGATTTTTAACTAATTCTCTATTTTGAAAGTCATGAGTTTCTTGTCTGTTTTCGTTGGTTTTTATAATCCTTTCAATCTTTTTAGTGTGAATAATATCGTGTAATTTCTGCCAAATGTTTTTATCCACTTTATTGTGTAACAGATCATTTGGTTTATAACCAGTTGTACTATGTACTGAATCATTATATATTTGTACTGATTTTAAAACTAATGCTTTTTCAGACATATTTTTATTACCTTCTTCTAATTTAAAAAACCTTATATGCTCATTTAAAGTAAGGTGATAACGTTCTATATCTGCGTTACCAGTATGCGTATTGGGTGAAGTAAAGTGAAAATCGACTTTTTCAGTATTCAAAAATAGTCTTATATGTGCAGTGTTAAATTCATTGTCAGCTATTATTTCGGAAGGTTTACCTAAAATAGCAAATCTTTCTCGAAGTGTCGCTACAATAGTTAACGAATTTCTATCATTTAAGTGATGAATTGATACATGTTTTGTTAATTTGTCGATACATGTCAAAAATGAGATAGTTTTGTTCAAAAACCAAATATCAACATGAATTATTTCATTTGATTTTATTGGTGTTTCAGTAACACATAATTTTGTTTTAATGGGTTGCCTATCATATTTGCACATGTTACAAATTAGGCAGTTATTTATAAATTTATTAATTTCGCCTTTTAAATTTGGATAGTAAATTATGTTTTTTAATTCTATAAAAGTTTCCTCAATTCCTCTATGGTTCTTTTCACAATGATACTGTTCTATAATTTCAGTAAGACTCGCTATATTGAAAATGTCTTTTAATAACTTAGTGCAACATATAAATTCCTTCTTGGAGAGTTCGAATAATAGTGAACCAATGATTTCTGGAATTTTTTAAATAAATCAAAATTGCCACAAAATATTGCTATTGTTCCTTTTATAGGAAAAATTGATTTTAAAAATTCTAACAACTTTTCTTCTATATATTCTTTTAATGTAATAGTGTATCTTCTTTTGTTTTTATATAAGTTTTCTTTTTGACATCGGTTTTTATTTCCTAAATTTAAAACAATTTGATATTTATAAATATTTATCGGAGACTCAGAAATAGATATATAATCATTAAGATTTTCCTTTCCACTATGGTTTGTGGCTATGTCTGATTGAATATTTTCTTCTTCATCATGCAAAGCATTAATGTCAAGTCGACTTAGATAATCAGCCACTTTGTTTGTTTTACCTTTAATGTACTCTATTTCATAATTATATTCATTGAGTAAAATCTTCCATCTTTGTAATTTTACGTTTGGTTCCTTCAAAGAATCAAGCCAAATAAGTGGTCTATGATCTGTTTGAATCTTAAATTTTCTTCCAAAAAGGTAAGGTCTAAAGTATTTAACGGACCAAACAATTGCTAATAGTTCCTTCTCTATGGCACTATAATTAAGTTCATGTTTATTTAAAGTTCTTGACGCAAATGCAACTGGGTGACCATTTTGAGATAACACCGCACCTAATGCTTCATTGCTTGCATCTGTCGTTAAAACGAATAATTTGTCAAAGAGAGGATATGCCAAAACAGGAACATTGCATAAAATTGTTTTTAATTTATTGAAACAGTCAATATACAATTTATTGTTAGTATTAATAACTGCACCTTTTTTAAGGTATGAAATCATTGGCAAAGCTATTTTACTATAGTCTTTGATGAATTTTCTATAAAACCCAGTTAAACCTAAAAATGATCTAATTTCCTTAATAGTTTTGGGTAATGAAATTTTCTGTATTATATTTATTTTGTCAGGATTTGGTTTAATTCCTTGAGGAGTAATTATGTGACCTAAATATTCAGAATGTTTTTTTGAAAAAACTGCATTTATCAACTTGGACTTTAAGATTATATTCAGTTAATCTTTTGAAAATTTTTCTCAAGGATGATACATGCTCTTCAAGAGATGTAGAAAATACCAAAATATCATCCATATAAACGACACATATATTATTTATGAAATCTGCAAGCACTTCATTCATCATACGCTGAAAAGAGGCTGGAGCATTTTTTAAGCCAAATGGCATTCTAGCAAACTCAAAATGACCTCTTGACGTGGAAAAGGCTGGTCTATGTCTATCTTCCGGCGAGATCAAAATTTGATGGAACCCTTTTGCTAGGTCTATAGTACTGAAATATTGTGAATTCCCTAATTTTGAAAAAAGGTCTTCCATGTTCGGTATGGGAAATTTATCCTCTATTGTAACTTGGTTCAATTTTCTATTATCAATAACCACTCTCCATTTTTGTATACCGGAATTATAAATTTTTTTCGGAACAACCCATATAGGAGCTAATATATATGGACTATTAGATTTCGTAATAATTCCTGAATCTAACATAGCATTTACTTGCTTCTCAACTTCTTCTTTATGAATTTCAGGAAACCGATAAGTTCTTGAATAAACAGGAATATCATTAACAGTTCGAATTTTATGTCTATATTTACAGGCTGCTGTTAAATTATCACCCTCAATATAAAAAACAGATTTGTATTCCTTTATTATTTTCATCAATATATTTATTTCTTCTTCATTAGCATTTTCAACTTTACGTTTTTGTGTAAGAAGGTCAATTCTTGGTTCATTAAAATTTATTTCAAAAATTGTGTCGGTAAAAGCCTTATCAAAACTTTTACTTTGATCCGACGATCCACAAAATATCAACGGTATTTTGGCGTCATTTGTTACTAATATATTATTTGAAAGATCTATTTTTGCCCCTAGTGGTCTTAATATATTGCAACCTATAATACCATCGAATTCTGTGTTAAAATCTGTTTCTAACATTTCTATTTTTATATTAGCACGGTTAAATTCTTTAAAAAGTGGTATTGTTATTTTAGTGTTAGAAAAGGTTTTTGAAGAAATTGTATTTAAAATAACTTGTTTGTCAAGTTGACTTCTAAAAGAATTATGAACTAAACCTTTCTTTATTATTGTTGTACCAGAACCGGTATCTATCAGAAGTTTAATAGGATTTGAGTTTGTTTTGACTATTAAAAAGGGAAGGTCTCTTCGGTTCATAATTGAAAAATTTAAAAGTTGAATATTATCAACATCCATTTGTTCTGGGTAAGACATATGTATCAGATCTCTTAGAATTACTATTTTGACAAAATTGTCTTGAGTTTTGTATCATATTGTTTTTATTAAAATTGGATTCTATTTTCTGTCCATTTCTGAATTGATTATTTGAAAACCTAGTTTCCAAATTGGGAAAACTCGTCAAACTTCTGTTATGATTAGAACAGGAAGGATTATTACTTTGGAATCCATTTTTTCTATAGAAAGATTGAGATATAGTTGTCATATTTGTATTTCTATTAAAATCTCTGCTTTTAAATTTATTACTATTATTATTATTATTATTATTATTATCTAAATATTTATTTTGAAATCTTTTATAATTATTATGAGAAAATGATGAAAAGGATTGCAAATTCGGGCATTTATAATTAAAATATTCAGTTTCAACCAAAATTTCTTTTGCTTTTAATAAAGTTTGAGGATTTCTGGCATTAAGTATTAACTTTGGTTCATTTGGAAGCTTACTTATAAAAATTTTTAAAACTATTAATTCATTATTTTTGAAATTAAACCATTGACTATCTTGATCAGCACTAGATTTTAGATTCAGTTTAGTTAATAAATTTAATAAATAATCATAAAATTCATTTATACTATTACGAATTTCAGCAATTTTAATTTTATTTATAATACTTTCTATGCTATCGTTTATACTAAAATTAATTCTTAAAACAATTTTTACCTCGTCCCATTTAGTCGGGTTTCTGTTATTGATCAATGTTACATTCGCTTTTCCTATTATCTTGTTTCTCACCCTCAGATCGAATAACGTGATGAAATTTGCATCAACATGTTTTCTCAATTCAACGACATGTGAAATAAATATCTGTAATTCTTCTGGCTTACCATCAAAATATAGAATTCCATCCAAAAGGGTAAATGCGTTTAAGGCCATTACCAGCTCTATCTTGATTTTTAAAATTTTATCTTGATTCACCTCTTAGTATTGTTAATGATTATGTTCATACAGCTTTTTGTGTAGCTTTATTCTTTCTCAATTTTTTTTTTTAATGTTTAGTTTAAATTTCTTTTTGGTAAGATCTTATATACTTTTACCAGTTTCAAATTTAATTATTTTTTTTTTAAGCAGCGTCTTGAGATATGATTCAGATTTTTAAGCTTAAATAGTTTCTTTTATGAACTATTTCTGGTGTGGTTCGTAAAGCCGACTGCGCCAGTTAAATAAGATAACTCTTATTTTAATTTAAAGAAATATCTTTTTATTTAATTTTGATCAATTATTTTTTTTATTAATAATTATATATATATAAATATGTTTTCGAATGAAAATCAATTAATTTTCTGATTAGTATTTTTCAAATTATTTTACAAATATCAAAAGGAAGGTTTGATTTTTTAACAAAGAACATTTTTAAAGTATAATTACAACAGGTAAAATATATTTAATACTATGTAACAATATTAAATAAGACTACGAAAGATATTACATAACTCCTGGATTCGAAATTTTATTTTTGAAGTTTTGATACCAATTTTGTTCTTCTTAAATTATAAGACAGGTTTAGTTAGCAAAAAACAACAACATCAGTTGCCTGTTTGATTACTTTCACGTATAAAAAAATATGCAATTTCCCACCCCAGGAAGCAAAATTTTAATTTAAAAATTTTTTTTTTTGCCCAATGCAAATCTTCATGACGTATTAAGAGGTTTTGTTAAAGAAAAACTTAAAATTTTTAACAATATTAGTTACTACATGTACTACAAAAAATTTTTAATTTTCCATCCCTGGAAAAAAAACTTTTATTTTTTAGTTTTTAATATACCATTGAGGCTTCCCAAAGCATGAAATAGGGTTAATTTACAAATATTAAAAATAAATTGATTTTTGATATAAATTTTGCGTCGAGAAATAGGTGAAAGCTTTCCAGCTCTGGAACCATACTTCGGATCTTTCTGAATTTCAAGAAACGAAGTCTCTAGCTTTTCTGGGGGCTTGGGAAAACCGATTTCACGTACAGATGGACGGACAGACGGACATCGCACAATCGTCATCGCTATTCATAAGGATCCAGAATATATATACTTTATGGTACAGTCAATACTAAAGAAAACTCAATTACACAAGATCACATAATCATATTTGCAATAGTGATGATTATTTTATATGTTGCACACAAAATAAACAAACATTTTAAAGGCTATGTAATTAAACACACTAATAGACAAAACAATGCTATAACAGATGTATAAAATTATAAAAAGCAAACTTTTACTTATTAATAAATATCAGGGCAAGAAATTTTAAAATAAAATGGTAGGTCCTATTTGTGGAAATCCTATAAAAAATACCCATCTAGACAAACAAATTATAAACAATAATTCAAATGAAACTAATGAACCTTTTATATCAAATTAAAATCTTTTATTATTTTTAGTTGTAGTAATATTATTAGTATATACCATAGATAGAATTTTTCAATATTGTAAATATATAAATTGCAATAATGTAACTTAAGTTTAAATCATAATAATAAGAAAATATGTATTATACATAGATGGGTCGATATCGCGAATTGACTACAATCAAGGGTTGAAAACAGCCAAGTGCGAAAATGGGTTTAAATAATTATTTTCCGGTTGATGATGTTTTATAAGACCATTTCATATATTTATAAGATATGGGCCATTTAAGGATTTTAACGATTTTTACATTCCACGGGAATGGCAATAGTCCCACGGAAGTGATATTTGTGCCGCACGGTAATGACTGAACAGCATGGTAATGACGTTTTGTCATGTATTGTAGCAAAATAAAACACATACAGCAATTTATGGAAACTCATTTAATAAAATTAATTCGTTATATCCATTCGTTGGATTATATAAACTTAGAAAAATAAAACGTAACAAAAAATATTCGCTTTTCTAAAGCTTATAATCTAATTGATACTCATTTTGAGCTTTCAGCCTATTTCGTTTACATCAATTTTCCCAGGAAATTTATAGTACACCCTATTGCCCTGCAAAACAATGTTTGGTGTAGGTAGTATTGAAATTATTTGCTCAAAGTTGATGTATGAAACATCGCTCTCATTTAATTTAAATAATTGGCTTTCTGATGTGCTAGCACAACTTTTGAAAAACAAAACTTTGACATCGTTATCCTCAAGGTTTGATTGGCAAATAGCTGCATATGTGTAATGGCGACTGGTAGTAAATTTCTTGGTGTTATTTCCTGTTAGCGTGATTAGTATGTGTGTACCAGTTTTTATATTTCTCTTTAAAACGTTGTCTGAATTTTGCAATAACTTAGCAGAAGATTGCAGCGCGTCTTCGTCTGAGTCGGAACTGTATACTTCATTATACTTGAGCTGGCCTTGTGTATTATGCTCAAACAACGAGAATGACCCATCATCGTTACTACTTGCAGGGGAATCAATGCTGCTGTAAAGTTCAGATGTCCTAGATGATAATGGTCGCATGAGGTCGTACAATTAAAACAACTTAAAGATCGTAGCCATATACAGTAGCATTCAATACTCCCTACAACCTGAAATACAATAGCGACAAAGATACTAACATGGTGTACTTTCATCGTCCCAACAAATTGTTTGGCTTTAGCTCGGTCTATATTTTGTTCAAATTCTTTTATATCGCGTTCAAATATCTTGAATATTGTTATATTTGGGCAGTTCTCTTTAAAAACATCAAAAAGTGTATTAAAATCAGCAATATCGTGCCCTTGACTCACGTATCTATCAGCTGTTCGTTTACATACAGCCCCTACACCATCAGCAGCCCCCTTTCCATGGCCAGACTCAAGATAATTCCAGCTATACTTTTTAAGTTTGGGGAACAATTTTAGTGTAGTTGCTAGTATATAAAACATTGTTTTGTTTTTATATTGTGTGGCAGGTCCAACGCTTAGAAAATGGACTGTTTGTACTTTATCGGGTAAAGCATCCAAAATTGGTTTAAGGTGACACCAGATGGCAGATGGTCCATGCGCCAAACACTCAGACAATGTACAATAGATTTTCGGTGTACATGTACTTGCTCCATTCGATTTTGTGTACGTTACAACGGTGTGTAGAGAGATTTGTTGTCTTGACCTACCAAAATGAAAAGCTTGCGTTTCTTCGGCATACTTTAAGCAATAGTTTTAGCTAAAATCCATATGGATTACGCATTCGTTTGATTTGATTGTATCCTTCAACATATTCATTTGTGTGTACTGGTGGATAACTCTGCCTTGATGCTCTAAGAATGGTGTTAAAGATTGCTCAAAATCCGAAATAATTTCAGTTAAAGGCTTTGTCGTCGAGATTTTAGACATTTTCGAAACCAATTTTTGTGTTTTTGTTTTGATGTCAGTGTAAGTCTCTTTTACAGCGGCCCATTTAAAAACATCTCCATTACTTGTGATGTCAAATTCATTGTATGATATCACCTTACCTTTGCAGGTTGGACATGACCGAAAAAGGCAATTCTCTGTTATAAGAGGGCACGAAAGTGTTTGAATTATATCATTTGCAGTACGTTGGCTCAGAACTTTAATTCAAAACGGACGATTTCTGCAAAAACTACAATAGCTCACAGTTGTGCTGTTAGCTTCGACCAGGTATTTTTGTGTAAATTTTTAAGCGTATTTGGAAGAAATCGCTTTTGATGAGTTTGTTTTGATTTTGTCACATACTCCTTCTTAGCTGCACACATCCTGCTATTAATATCCTGCTCTAAAAATCGTTGTATGCTGTTCCTAACATCTTTTTGTTTAATTAGCCTGGAGTTATCCACCTTCCGAACTCTGATATTGCAGCCCTTTAATATTGTATGGCGACAATAATCTAGAAACTTATATTTCTTAGTAATTCTGCCAGTCAACAAATTTTGTAAGATTCTTTTGTCCTTTCTCTGTTTTAATGAACTATAGCCTTGGCTGAATTGGTCCTGCATAACCTCAGCAAACAGCAGCTTTCTTTTGACTTCCGGGATTGATGAACAAGGGTTATCATTACAAAGTGCCACAACTCTAGAGTTCGGGCTAGGCTTCAAAGCGTTATCCCCCTTGACAATCATTTTCATACGAACCAACTTCTTTTGATATGTTCTTAACCTTGCTTTTAATTCTGCAATCTTTTTTTCTTTTTGAGCCAACTGACTTTTATGTTTACGCGCAAGTTTCTTTTTTACTCTGCGAATATTTTCATTCCCATTCTGACTTAATTTAGGAATAACAGGAGCTGGAGCTGGATCTTGATTATCTGTAGGTGGTTCACTCTCTCCTATGTATGATGTGGGCGATCCGAGTGGAGAATAGTCCGCCATATATTGTTGTTTCTTTTCCTTCAAATGTTTTTCATTTTTTCTATAATTATTTGCATTTATAGTCCACTTTTTCCGTTGTGCCCTTTGTGCTCTAGGGGTCATCTCCGTGATTGGTTTAATAACCTTATTATCTTTCTTTTTTAAATATCGGGCGTTTTCTTTTAATTTTTGTGCGGCGCATTTGGCAGGATAATTTTTCATTCTTCTGCGTCGTTCTCGCTCCTTTTCCGCATGTTTGTGTTTTTGCTCTGCATTTCGACTTTTTTTTTTATGGTGCCATGTTGTACATGATGGTATGCTTGAAAATCCTATGATAAATTTCTTTAATAATTACAATAGATTGAATAATCTCAAATTTACATTGAAAAGGTCATTCCCGTGTTCCTTTTGACATTACCGTGATTTAGATTATACCCATGGTAATGACTGCACGGTAATGATGGAAACGTGAGTATTCTTGGATTAAAATGTGAAAATCTTCAAAATTTTTTATAAAATATATTATAATCTAATGAAGACTTAAACACTTAACAAACCAATACCACAAATTTAAAAATCATAATATAAATAACGGAAAAATATACTTACCACGAGAATGACAAAATTTCAGGAAGATGTGCAGAAAACACTAAACACTTCAACAGCTCTCAAACGACTGACTAGATTTTTCACTTCTGTCAATTAACTTTAAAACTAACGGGAATTGTCGTAACATTGACATTTTACACCTTAATGAAAAACCGGCTGAAAACATGTTTTCTTAATAAACAAATTGGCCAACGGGGAATGACGAAAAAAATTACCCACGGACTAAAATGTCTCAAAACCATAAATTTTAAAATAAAATTATATATATGAAATTAAAATTGACTTGGTTCATTCTTCTTGCATAACTTGACGTACTTCATTTATAATACATATTTTGAGATATTAATGAAAATCTGTGTTTTTTTAACGCAAAACGATCGGACACACGCCATGACAATGACGATTTGCACCGTGCGAACAAATTTGTTCATAAACATATCTAGAATATTTTATTTTGATTTCCGAGCTTTGTTGAAGGACATTTTGTTTTATTTATTTCTGTTCTCAGAATTTCAATTTTTCAATATTTTAATAAAAAATCCGTCGGGCCACGGAATGTAGTCATATCGCGATATGGACCCACATACTGAATAAATAATTCTAATGGAACAAAATATTTCAGACTTAAAAGAAGTATTAAAAATGTAAAAGAAAAGTCCAGGAAAGACATATACAGAAACGACAAAACGATAGAAAATATAAGAAAAATTAAAGAATACTTATTGGAAAGTCCGAAAGAATTAGAAAATAAAAATACAAACATAGCAGCATTTAATTTAGAAACAGCATCAAAAGCACTACCTTTGTTCAATGGTAATTATTTGGAATTAGAAAGTTTTTTAATAACTGCAGAACTCATCAATAAAACGCTATCAGACACAGCAAAGATAGACTTTCTTCAATACATTTATCATGCCAAACTAAAATCTAATGTTAGAACAGCAATAGGAAGTTATAGCAAACCAGAAAATTTTGAAACTCTAAAAAATTTGTTAGACAAAAGGTACAAAAGTACTAAAACAATACCAGAATTACAAAATAGGTTAAACACATTATTCCAAGGAAAAATGTCATTTAATTTATTTAAAGAAAAAATATTATATATAATAGATAGTCTAAACAAATTAGGGATAGAAGAATTAGGAAACAATGCGTCAGTAGCAGAAAAGAACATAATAATTAGATTAAACAATAAACTAGCTTTGGACACTTTCAAGAAATGTTTAAATGAATGCTTTAAATCGACCATATATGCTGCTAGACCAACTACTTTACAAGAAGCATCAGAACTTTCAATTGACCTTGAAAATTAAAAGAAAGCGACACAGCGAAATTCTACATATCAGAACAGAGAAACCACGGTATCAATCACAAAATTACACTAAAAATAACAATAAAATTTCTAATTACAACAATAACAGGCAACACAACAGCCACAACGCTAACATAAACAATTACAATAGGAAAAACAATTATGATACCAGTAATAATAATTCACCCAGAAACATTAATTTCTCTAGAAATAACAATCATAGAAACAACCAGTGATGTTAACTTTTTTATTTCGATTTCCTTACAGCTCTAAAAAAGTTACCGTTTTTTAGGTAAAATTACCGTACGCAAAGTCTGGTACAAAATTAATAATAAGAAACGTAAAGAATTTAACCAAAATTGACATTATTTTGCATAGTTGTAATGAAACCGTACTTTTTTATGTTTTTACTGAGAAATATGTAGTCGCAAGAGAATTTGCAGTGAAGAATTTATATTTGGGCGTCACAAAAATGATCTATTAACACAGTTATGAATTCGCCCTTGTAGACACATTATGAAAAAAATTTTTGGGGTCTAATAATTAAAAAGTAAAACTTTTTAAAATTACCGTACAAATATAGCAATTACTTGCTTACCGTACGGAGGGCTAAATTACGGTACAATACGGTAATTACCGTACGGTTAACATCACTGGAAACAACTTCAACTCTAACAGATATAATAATAATTTCAACAACAGCTACTAAAATAACATAAGAAACTTCAACAACAGTCACTATAACAGCAACAGAAATAACAACAGACATATACACACTATCAAAGATTCGGGAAACACGACAGGACCGGAATACATAACTATTCCGGAAGGCCAAGAATAAAAATATACAAAGTATCTGACAACAACACAAATTTCATTATCACAAATTACAAAAATAAACAACTAACATTTCTTGTCGACACAGGTGCAGACATATCACTATGTCGCATGTGTACTGAATTCGAAGGTGAACAATATAATCCAGAAGAAAAATGTAAACTTAATGGAATAACTACAGAAGAAATCAATTCTTTAGGCACAATGAATTTAGAACTAACATTAATGGACGAAAAATTTAATCATTCTTTTCAATTAGTAAAAACTAATTTTCCAATAGAAACAGACGGCATGATAGGTAGAGACTTTTTAAAGAAATATCTCTGTAAAATAGATTATGAAACGTTTACGATATCTTTATTCGTAAATAATACTACTTCAACCCTTCCAATGCACACAAAAACATCTACGTCACTACAAATAAAAATACCTCCAAGAACTGAAATTAAACAAGCAATAAAATTTAATTTAATTGAAGACAGCATAATATTTAATAATGAATTAAAACCAGGTGTATTTTTAAGTAATTCAATAGCTCCAAAAAGCGGCATAACACACTTACAAATTTTAAACACAACGAACGAGGAAATAACTTTACAGGGCATTAAACTCCAAACTGACTCACTGAAAAGCTATGACATATTAAATTACTACAACAATATAAACAGCAACGAAAGTTTTAACAAAATTGTGAATTACTTGCAATTAGACCATAATGACGAATATGCAAAAACACAATTAAAAGAAATATTTAAAATATATCAAAACGTTTTTCATATAGAAGACAAAAAATTAAGCGCCCACAATTTTTACGAACAGAATATTACGACCTCAGACAACAGACCTGTTTACATAAAAAATTATAGATTATCACATTCACATACTGACATAATAAATGAACAAGTACAGAAAATGGTTGATGACGAAATAATAGAACCATCAGTTAGCCCATTTAATGCTCCACTCCTCGTATTACCAAAGAAAAACATAGAAGATAAAAAGAAATGGAGACTTGTTGTAGATTTTAGAAAACTTAATGATAAAATTATTAATGAAAAATTTCCTCTAACTAAATTAGAAGATATTTTGGACAAATTAGGTTGCTCTACACTTGATATGACTAGCTATTTTCATCAAATTGAATTAGATAAAGACTCCAGACCGTTAACTGCTTTTTCCACACCACAAGGACATTTTCAATTTAAGAGACTTCCATTCGGATTAAAAATTTCATCTAACAGTTTTCAAAGAATTCTTACAATAGCATTATCCGGACTGGGATCCGAAGCATTTCTTTACGTAGATGACATAATCGTATACGGTTGCAGCTTAAATCACCACAACCAAAATTTAATAAGAGTTCTCGATAGATTACAACAATACAATCTGAAACTAAATCCAAAAAAATGTAATTTTCTAAGAACAGAAGTAGTTTACTTTGGACATTTAATAACAAAGAACGGTGTAAAGACAGACCCATCTAAATACGACGTAATAAAAAACTACCCAGTACCAAAAAACGCGGACGAAGTAAGACGATTTGTTGCATTTTGCAATTATTACAGAAAATGTATACCAAACTTTGTAGACATTGCCAAAGAACTAAATACACTATTAAAGAAAACAACAAAATTTATATGGACGGAAAAATGCCAGACTGCTTTCGAGGAATTGAAAGAAAAATTAATGAATCCACCAGTATTACAATATCCAAATTTTGATAAACCTCTTATTTTAACAACAGACGCATCAAATTACGCATTAGGAGCAGTCTTATCTCAAAGTGAAATCGGACAAGATTTACCAATTTCATAAGCTAGTAAGTCATTACAAAAACATGACATTAACAAACCAGTAATTGAGAAAGAACTTTTAGCAATTCATTGGAGCATAAATTTTTTCAAACCTTACCTATACGGCAGAAAATTTATACTTGTGACAGACCATAGGCCATTAATTTTATTATTCTCACACAAAAATCCATCATCAAAAATGACAAGAATAAGACTAGTGATTACGATTTCACAATCGTGTATAAAAAAGGAAAATTGATTCTGAGGAAACTGATATCTAAGTTAATGAAAGAAAATATAAATGAAATAGCATTACGTAATGATGACATAATATTTAAAACATATACAAAAGAAGAATTTAAAGAAGCATATCGTTAGTAAAATTCGCAAAGGTGCTAAGTCCTCTTTTTTCTCAAATTGAGATTTTAATGCAAAACCGTTCTACTACTTAAAATACATAATTTACAACAACAAAAAATCGCATTATGTAGTTTAACGTTGTTGTAATGTTGTGGTTTGCAAAAGTGCTAAGTCCACAAAACTACGAAAAATGTTAAAAGCACGTGCTAAGTCTGTGAAATATTAATTTGTTTAGTTAAATTTGGTGTTTTCTCTACTAAGGTTGTGATAAGTGAAGAATTAAAAAGGAAAAAAAATAATTAGCGGTTTTTAAAACGGTAAATATTTCGAGTTTAGTTTTTATTTAAAAATATATATGTATGTAATGTAATTTATAATAATTTTGATATGTATTCTTAAGAAATTGGTATGGATTTTTCCCAGAACTATGGAAATGAAGCAGACGACGGTGTTGTTGGACTAGTCCCATATGGGTTTAATACAGATTCTGATGATTCTTTAGAATTTCGTTCGAGAACGAGAACTCATAGAAAGAGAGTTCGCACAGCAAATCCATCTTGGTATTCAGTTAGAAATAAAAAGCGAAGGGAATATGGAAAGTGCTATTTTGGAAAAGAAAATACAGACAGTGGTTGGAATTATAAAAAGCAAAGGGATGCACGGACACTAAAGAAGAGGTGCAACTGTAAAAAAAACATTGTCTTTAATTGCACAGAAATTTCGGACGAAGATAGGAGAAAAATATTTAATGATTTTTGGAAAATTAGTTGGAACGAAAAAAAACTTTATATTAATATGATGATTCAAGTCCATCCAGTTAGAAGACCCAGAAATAGAAAAGAGGAAAATAAATCTAAAAGATGTCAATCAAGGCAATATTATTTAAAAGTAGACAACAGAAACATGAGAGTTTGTAGAACATTTTTTTTGAATACGTTGGGAATTGGTAGACGAACTGTAACCAATTGGATGAACAATACTTTAAGTTCAAGGAGAAGTCCTTCAAGTTGTGTTGGTTCTTCAGAAGAAAAAAAATACCTCAATTTGTTCTTTGATTCTCTACCATCAATGGAGTCGCACTACTGTCGTGCTGTCACTACAAAAAAGTATTTACAGACAGAATGGCGTTCTAAATTGTAACTGTACTACTTTTATGTTAACGACTGGTGTGTTGGAAAAAACACGAAATCACTTTCCCTTACATCATTTTATAGTACATTTAAAGCAAAAAATCTTGCACTATTTTCTCCGAAAAAAGACCAATGCGAACTGTGTATACGTTTTTCAGTAGGGAATGTATCTCAAGAAACGTATAAACTTCACCAAGAAAAGAAAGAAGAAGCCAGGCGTGAAAAGATTAAGGACAGTAACAATGAAACGCACATCTACACTGTCGATCTTCAGTCTGTCTTAATGGCCCCAAAATCGCAAGTAAGCTGCCTATATTACCGTACAAAACTTCAAGTACATAATTTGGTTTTTTACAACCTTAAAAATAAAGAAGCTTTTTGTTTCTTGTGGAGCGAAGTGGAAGGCGGCCAGAGTTCGCAAGTATCTGGGTTTATTTCATAGAAAACAAAGTCCTGTGTGGAAGCGATAATCCAGAAAAACTAATATTTTATAGCGATGGTTGTACGTAGCAAAATAGAAACTGTGTTATGAGCAATGCCCTGCTCAATGTGGTTGTCAGACATGGCATTAATATTGAGCAAAAAATTCTTGAAATTGGGCATACTCAAATGGAGGCAGATAGCGTTCATTCAACAATAGAAAGGGCTATGAAAAAAAGAGTAATTAACGTGCCTTCAGATTACATAGATGTTTGTAAAATTGCTCGAAAAAACCCTAAACCATATGAAGTTATGTATTTAGATCACACATTTTTCAAAACATTTGATAACGTTCAATTTCTTAAGAGTATCAGACCTGGACGTAATAAAGGTGATAGTAAAGTTACAGATATTCGAGCTATAAAATACACCCCAAGCAAGGAAATACATTTCAAAACTCGTTTTTCTAATGTATGGAAAATATTACCGCAGATAATTGATGATAAAATTGATTCTATAGACTTTCAAAATTTGCAGCAACTTTATCAAGAACGAAGAAAAATTACTGCAAGAAAGTATGAAGACTTACAATTTCTCAAATCAACCTTACCCAATGAACATCACAAATTTTACGATGATTTACCCCACCTTTGCATTTTTTTCTACTCTAAGTTTTATAATTTTTAAATAATAAGAATTAAAATGAGCTTTAAAATGTACATATATTATATATGTACATATATATTTTTTTCTTTATTTTGAAGAAATGAACTGAATACTTCTTAAGTTTCTGTTTTTTAATAAAATTCATATACAAAATTTAATATAAAACCTTTGTTTAAATTACAATTTATTTTAGGAAAATGTGCTAAGTCCACAATAAAATGAATAATTTAACAAAGCAAAAGTGCTAAATCCAAAATGTGGGAATTTCTCTTCCAAAACTTTGTGCAAATTAATTTTTGATCTATTTTATTTAAATAGAGTAATTTAGTATAAATATTGCGTTTAAAAAATTGTAAAGCTTTAAAAGCTAAAAAAGCTACAATGTTTTTTGCTTCTCCTGTAAAATTTGAAAAAAAGGACTTAGCACCTTTGCGAATTTTACTAACGATATGCAAAAATAAGAATAAATAACAAAAGTCCTCAACTAAAAATATTTATATACAATGCCCCAAAAAGAACAGATGACATTTTAAAATATAAACTAATTGACGAATTCCAAAATGCCACACACGCAAGCCACTTAGGAATTAGAAAAACAGTAATTAAACTAAAACAACGGTATATTTGGAAAAACATGAATAAAATGGTAAAGAAATTTGTATTATACTGCAACAATTGTAACAAAAATGAACAAACAAAACACATAAAAGAACCACTTACACTAACAAACACACCAAACAATAGTTTTGAAGTGATTTCAATTGACACCGTAGGTCCTCTTCGTATTTCAAATTATTACCGATACATTTTAACAATGCAATGTGAGTTGACTAAATTTGTTGTTGCACACAATATGCAAACAAAAGATGCAAAACATTAGTCGAACAATTCATTTTGAAATATGGTCAATTTAAGGTACTTAAGTCCGACAGAGGGACAGAATTTACAAATGAACTTATGCATAACATATGCTCATTATTACAAATTAAACAAGTATTCTCAACCCCTTATCATCATTAATAATTAATTTTGTAATAACAATGCTATAGAATAAGAAAAATTCCTCCCATAATTTCTCTCTTAAGGGTGAGGGTGTAGTGTACCCATGTCGCCATACAATGTGTACATACCAACTTCAACCAAGTAGTGCAACCAACAAACAATAAACGATTGGGTTACACATGCTGAAGTGGGTCAAAAGAATATTGTTTGCTTACATTATTGATTGGCACATGTTAGTTTAATTTCTACGTAAATTTATATTGTAATATTTGACACTTGTAATATTAATTTCTATTTTAGTTTAAACATGTATTTGTAAAATATTGAGTGACTTAGAAATCACTCAATAACATTTTAGTATATAAGCTAGAACATATTGTAAATAAAATTAGATTATTGCAGATAACTGAATTCGGCACTTGTTTGCCTTTTTAATTAGTTTTAATCTCAACTCTTTTTTGGCAGTTCTTTTGAATGCCTCAGTTTTAGCTAGAACCCTTCCAGCTGTCTAAAATATATACAAGGGCTATAAGGAACTGCTAAACACAAATAAAATCTTTACACTGGGATCTAAATTAGGATTTTTTTTTAATTCTTGATACCAATTTTGTTTTTCCTCAATTAAAAAAATTGTTTTAAGTAGTACAAAACCGACGTTAGTTGCCTTTTTGGTTACTTTTATTTATAAAACAATTTCAATTTCCAAGCCCTGGAAGCGAAATTTTAATATTTTTACCTATGCTAGTCTTTAGGTAAAAAGTCGTTTTATTTAAGGAAAACTTAAAATCTGCAATCATTTTGGTCACTTTCATGTACAACAATATATTGCATGTACCAAAAAAACTTTCAATTTCCCAACCCTGGAAGTGAAATTTAATTTTTTTTTTGTGTTTTACCAATGCAACTCTTCATGAGGTATAAAGTAGGGATGTAACGATACGCCATTTCGCCGATCCGATACCGATACCGATACTCAAAAATAAATATCGCCGATACCGATTCCGATACCGATACGCATATTGAAATTGAGCTCAAGTAAAAATAACAAAACTCAAGTAGAGTAATTCTTCTGTTATACAATATAACAGTGTTTATTAATGAGCCATTCAAATCATCAAAATTTTCAATACATTTCAGTTTCTAAAATTCAAATTTTCAAACTACAAAACGTCTGCAATATTTATGATTTTACAAAATAAACGATGGCATTCAGTTTAGATTGGCTCAAGATTTAAAATTGATATTAATAGGACTTAAAAGACAACGAATTGAATTTGAGATCATGTTAAAATTAAATTAAAATTATAAAAACAACATTGCAAAAGATTAATATTTAAAATTCATATTAATAAGATTTTTGTTTAAAAAACAAAGTGTTCTCAAATTTTGCGGAGATAGGCGATTTCTCAAATCCGTTTGAAGCAGACCTGCAGTGGAAAATAGTCTCTCAGATGCGACAGAACTCATTTGAAAACTTAAGTATTTCTGCGCCATTTTTCAAAATTTGTACATGTTGACATAGGGGCTGGGATGTCAGGTGTTATTTTAAGTTGTAATTTTTGTAGAATTACCACCACTTGTATTAATGCGCCTTGAAAAAAATCTTAAAACATACAAACACATACAAGATTTAGCATTGAGAGAACATTTCATTACTATGGTGCAAAGCAAAATATTCTGTTTTGATTTTATGTTTTGCTTTTAATATGGTATTTCTCATAGTTGTCATGCAAAAAAAAAAAAAAAGAGTTGAAAATTGAATATTTTGTTCGAAAAAACTCTAAAGAAAAATATAAGAATTATCGGCGTATCGACAGTAAAATATCGCCGATATCGATATATCGGAAAATCAGAAGTATCGCCGATATATCGGTATCGGTATCGGTTGCATCCCTAGTATAAAGTAATGTTATTTAAGAAAAATTTCCAAGTTTGAACCTTTTTGGTCACCTTCATGAACCATAATATATTGCACTTATCCAACACTAGATTCGAAATTTTGATTTTGTTTTTGGAAATTTTTGATAAAAGTTTTGTTCTTCCTAAATTATAAGACAACATCAGTTGTCTGTTTGATTACTTTCACGTATAAAAAACTTCAATTTCCCACCCCTGGAAGCAAAATTTGATTTAAAAATTTTTTTTTTGGCCAATGCAAATCTTCATGACGTACATATATAGAGGTTTTGTTAAAGAAAAACTTAAAATTTTTAACAATTTTAGTTACTACATTTACTACAAAACACGGAATGGGCCGAAAAAAATTTTTCGATTTCCCAAGTAGTATATATGTGTATGTTCGGTCCACTTTTTCCATACATATTTGGCTCAATGCCTACGCTACAGCCGGCATTAAAAATTGGTTGATTAGTTTGTTACATTCTTTGATGTGACGAGTTAGTTTATGAACCTTGTGTTATATGATGGTGCGATTTTGGCGGTATCCCCGCCGCCGAGGACTTAAATTGTGAACCTTTTGTTATATGACGGCGTAATTTTCGCGGTACCGTAAGGAGGGTATCCCGATTGTGGATTGTGAGCATTACCGATGGTATGATTTTCGCGGTACCCTAGTAGGGTGATGTGGGATCATGATCGGGTAGTTGGGCGGGTTTACCCTGTGTATGAAAATATTTGGTATGATTGATGTGAAGTAAGAAGTAGTAGGGTGATGTGAGTGTTGTGTTTGCCGTTTGCATTAGAGTGTGTGTGTATGTTATATTTAAATATTAAATTCTGTAGGTGGGGTGGTGATGTGAAAATGTAAATGTTTGTTGGTTACATTAGAGAGTGTGTGTTATATTTAAATATTATATTCTGTATGGGGGTGAAGTGAAAATGTAAATGTTTGTTCCAGACTTATTCTTAAATATTTTTATTTTTTCACATAGTTTTTAAAGTGTTTTTGATAATAATATGACCTATGTAAGATTATCACCCCCCGGATTGATTGATGTAATATGTGAAGTAAGGTGATGTGAAGATGTAAATGTTTGTTGGTTGCATTAGATTGTGTGTTATATTTAAATATTATATTCTTCTGAGATGGATGTTTATATAAACCAGTCATATTTTTAAATATTTTTATTTTTTCACATAGTTTTTAAAGTGTTTTTGATAATAATATGACTTATGCAAGATTATCACCCCCTGGATTGATGTAAAATGTGAAGTAGGGTGATGTGAAAATGTAAATGGTTGCATTAAAATGTGTGAATGTGTGTGCTGTAGTTTATTATCGGTTGATAAGAATTTATCCAAATTATAAACTTATTTAAAAAGTAAAACAAGGAAAAAAATTTTTTTTATTTGAGTTGCTTAGCTATTAGTATAAAAGAGGGAGTTGATCAAATCAATTTTTTATGCTACAAGTTAAATTGAAGTAAAACAAAATAAAAATATGTTCAACATGACTGATGATGAGGAAACTCAAATGATTTTCCTAGCATCAACATCAGTTGCAATAGCACCACCACCCGCTGCTCCAACAGCACCATCCGTACCCCATCCTGATCCAGACGCATCATCATCATCAAGATCGCCACCACCACCGCCACCACTGCTAATAAGAACAACATCATCAGCAACAACAACTTCGGGGATGGACGACACATTAAATGTAATTTAAAATAATTTTATGAAATTTTTATTTGACATATTGTTGTCACAATACTATTTTAAATGAAATTTATTTGTTGGTGGTCAAACAATGTCTATATGCATTCTTAGATGGTTTTCGGAAGTATATGCATAAGATAAGAGGTTTTTAACTTTTCAAAACTGTGGTTAAAGTCTACTGATGATTTGGTAAAGCACCAATGAAATGCATATAGACATTGCTTGACCACCAACAAATAAATTTCATTTAAAATAATTTTAGTAGAATAATTAATAGTAATTAAAAAAATCAATGAGTGTTCGAACTCACGGGCGATGTGTTAACACCTTTTTGTTTATATATTTTGTATTAAACCCACAAAAAACAAAGAGAATGCAAAGCAACAGACAAATGTACATACATACATTGTTATGTTTGTACATAAGCTACATACGTTGCTGTCTTGCTATCTCATTTTTATATACGTACGCATAACCACGTCACTATTCTCTTTGCTATGCATAATCACTTTCAATACCGACTGCCAAGCAACGAACAAACACATACTCTTGCATCTTACACTTGCGTATGTATTGAAACTGATAGTTTACTGCCCTAGAGGAGCGCGTATAGATGTTAACACATCAAAAAGAACTGAAAAATTTAAAAAAAAATGTAGAGAATTTCATAAAAAATATTGTTACGTTTTTAGACCTTTTCGCTTATTACTTATCCTTCAAGGATTCGTTTAAATGCATCAAATTAAAAACACAGACAATTAATTTTAGAAATATAATGCGGCAACACTTTATTTACTACTTAATTAACACGAGTATTTGTACTACTAAACACGTCTAAATTTAAAATCACACTCCTCCCGCTGATCTCTGGCAGCGACTTTATATAGCAAAGTGACGTCGTCTGGTAACTTCGTGAATCATCTGGTCATGGTTGTTGTTGGTTGTGCTTTACTTAACATGTAGCTATATACGTGTGTTTGTGTATATGACCATGCTGTCTTGTGTTCTGTTTATTGTAACTATGTGTGGTTGCATGTATGAGTGGTCTGTGAGTTGCGTAGTTTAGTTTCTTCTTGTGCTGTGTATTTTTTTGTGTATATTGCTGTGTATATTTGTGTACATGTTTAGCTTTTATTAGCTTTGCTGCTTTACGAAGGTGAACATCAATTGTAATGGGATATTCACCTTCTTAAACACCAGTCCGGCTCCTGATGAAACGAATGATACTAATTTTGTAATGCGTTCTTGCGTGTAGAATTTTTTTATAAAATATACACGATTGACTCACCTGGTCGGTTCTTTCGAGAATGGGTGTAGCCTCTGTCCTACCTTGCATCCCATTACGCATTTACGGCTCCTGGAAGATATTAGAATTATAAGTTTTATAGAAATTTATATGCATAATTTTGTTGCTGGTGCCACTATCTTGTAACTCATTTTATTGCTCTTGTGCTTTTGTTTATATTCGCACTATATTGGTAATTAGTGGATGAGTCTATAGATGATATTTCATCCATAAATGACCAACTTTGGGCAATATATTTGGCGCAAAATGATTTATTTTCTAATTTGCGCCAATATTCCTGCCGAGAAATTTAATTTTTATGTAAACAAAAATGAAATGTCAAATTACTTCGAACTAATAAAAGAGATAGAAAACAAAGAAATTTGTTGTCCCTCTCTTGATTTCCCAGTAACGCACATCTCTGTATCTGAGAAATTAAGCACCTCTGTCTATTAGTTGTCGTCTATGTTTGCCTATGGTCTCAACTTCCTTGTCAGCTCATGCAGGCTTGCAGCTACACTGGCAACATTTGGCACAAAGCGTCTGTATTATGTACAAGGCCCAAAAAGCTGCGCAATTCATGAAGATTTTTAGGTTGATGCCAGTCCCTTACTGCTTGTATTTTATCTTCATCTGTTGAGATTCCGTCTGCTGTAACACGATGCCCCTAATACTTTACATTTTTCTGGAACAATGCACATTTCTTCAGGCTGAGTTTCAATCCAGCTGATGATATCCGTTGAAGAACTTCTGCCATGTTTTTGAGGTGTTCATAAAAACTTTTCCCCATCACGATTATGTCATCCAGATAGACCAAGCATGGCTTCCAGTGGAGTCCCTTCAGTACCTTCTCCATTAGGCGTTCAAATGTGGCCGGAGCATTGCAAAGACCAAATGGCATAGCCGAAGGCAGTTTTCTCTTTGTCTTTCTCTGCAATCTCCACTTGCCAATATCCGCTTCGCAAGTCTAGCGTAGAGAACCATCTCGTACCAGCTAGCGTGTCCAAAGTGTCATCGATTCTGGGGAGCGGATAGTTGTCCTTCTTGGTTATGTCATTGAGCTTTCTTTTTAACTAAGACTACAGGCGAACTCCAAGGACCAGAAGATGGCTCAATTATGCCTTCACGCTCCATTTCTCTCACAAGCTCTTTGACTTCATCTCGCTTGCTAGGGGTACTCTTCTGGGTGGCTGTTTAATTGGCCTAGTTTCGCCTGTGTTAATTTCATGTTTAACCATTGCAGTTCTACCCTGGCTTTGGTTTCCCATGGCGAAGATACTGGCATGCCTTTTTAGCAACTGTTTGGCTTTATTTCTATCTGCCGCTGACAGTGCTGCTATCCATTTCCCTACGTATTCCCCATATTGATTACGTTCTTTTGCAAACAAATTTGTAGGCTCCATCTTCTTCTCACAGTTTATTATTGCTTCTGCTGGAGTACACTGGCCAATATCGCAATTTTCTTTGATGACTTTTTCATGGCCTGCCAAGTTAAGCAGTCTTATAGGGACTATTCCTCCTTTACTAGTTTTTACTAGAGCTTTTGCTGTTATAAGCTCTCTCTTTAGATTAGCTGCTTCTACAACCCACAACCGATTGTCCTCACAATCTCCCTTCATACGCGCCCATATAACTGTTTCAGACTGCGGCGGTAACGTCTGACTATCAATAGCAAATACTTTTGTTACTAGCGGCTTGCTGTCATATCCAACGTCAAGGGGTATTTCCACATTACGCCAAATCATCAGCTGTTGCCCCATGTGTAGATTAATGCCATGGTTAATCATAAAATCGGCTCCAATAATTACCTAATCGACAATATTGGCAACATTAAACACATGCCTCACGTTGATGTTGGCTATAGTCACCTTCACTTCAATATTACCATAGACAGTGGCAGGCTCTCCATTAGCTGTACGTAGCTGTATATTGCTTAAACGATCGCATTTCCACTTTCCTATATCGGGCCTTATTATTGACTGCGACGCCCGTGTGTCTATGGTAAGTACGTGCTTTTCCCCGTTGATGTGTCCAGACGCAGTAAGGTTGCTATTTTTCTGCTGCATCACAGATATGGAGATTGTGGGGCCCCGTTTGTGGGAGCTAGCTCTTGCTACTTGGTGCTAGCTCGTTTTAGTTTAACGGAGACATTTTCCGCCAATAGTTGTCGCATTACTTCCTTAACACTAGCGACCAGGTTATTATCATTCTCGGACAACACCTCCACATTCCGCACCTTACATATCTGTGGCTTGAAAACCATCTTTGCAGTTTTAAAGTGGTCCAGGACCACGCCTCAGTTTTAAAGTGGTCCAGGAACGGGTGACTCTGGATATGTGAGCTGCACTAAAAGCTCGATTTCCATTGCGAAATCTTGTAGAGACTCGTTAGGCTTTTGAACTCTACATCGCAATTCCATTCTGTATAAATCGGGCTTGTGCTCACCACCATACTTACGCTGCAATGCTGCCATTATTTCATTATAGTTGTTTCTGCTGCTTACTGGCACGATCTCAAGTACCTCTGTGGCTGTACCCTTCAGCATCCCATCCATTTCTGCTAGCAACCGTCTCGAACTGGAATCTAAAGATGCCCAATGGTACGCTGCCGTCAAAGCATGGCGCTTTTATTCGCGCAGAAACCTCCGCAACTGCTCGTACTGGCCCGCCACTACACTCAGGGTTATGCACTTTGTCCTCTAGAGCATGCAATTTTTCTTCAAACTCTTTTGCATGCTGTTCCAGGCCACCGCTTTCTAGTTGTTGGACACTATCTGCCAGCTCTGAGAAATTATTCTCAATAGAATACACGCTCCTATTAATGGCCTCAGAAACCTCTACCAGAGTCTCGTTCGTGGCTCTATTTGACTACCGTATTTCTGCTACAAGCTTTTCAGTGCTGATACTTGATGCTTCCTGCATCTGCTGAGAGTTCTGTTTTATTTCAGTTATTTCGGCTACAAGCTTTTCACTGCTGATTTCTAAGTTCAGTTTTATTTCAGTTATTTCTGCTACAAGCTTTTCAGTGCTGATCCTAGATGCTTCCTGCATCTGCTGAGAGTTCTGTTTTATTTCAACTTGTGCATCATTGATTCCTTTTATCTGAATCATCATAGCAGCAAACATTGCCGCAATACTTAAACTCATCTATCAGCCTCTTCTGCAGTTCAGCCTTGTTACCTGCTGTTGGCAATTCCCTCTTACTAAGCTCCTTTTTTAGCTGTTCAACTTTTAGCTCATCGAATTTCATAATTATTTTTTAATGTCCTTTTTTTTCTTTAAAATGCAATGTCCTTTTAATTATTTTTGCAATTCCACTTCTGACACCAATTGTTATGTTTTTAGACCTTTTCGTAAAAACGCTTTTTACTTATCCTACAAGGATTCGTTTAATTGCATCAAATTAAAAGCACATAATATTAATTTTAGAAATATAATGCTGCAACACTTTATTTACTACTTAATTAACACGAGTATTTGTACTACTAAACACTTAGCGATTTTAAAGGCTCATTTAGCCGAACGTTGAAATCGTAAATGTGAGCTAAATGTAAATGTTAGGTAAATGAAAATGTTGCTACAGTTACACAGAGAAAACAAAATTCGTTACATGCCGCATGTACATAGAAACGGCAATCCTAAACGAATCGTATTTCGCCGTTTCAAATGCCACACGTTAAATGTAGAAAACAGAAATTTACACGTGACATGTAGAAAAACTGCACGCCACATATAGAAAGGAAAAAATAAACGCGGCATGTAGAAAAGCTATATGCTGCGTAAGCAAAGGCAAAGTCTGCATGGGATGAGAAAATCAGTTCGTTCCCATATAAGTTCTACATTTTTCAAACAGCAACTTGAATACTACACGAAAGCTGTAGGTTTTCAACATTAACATTTGTATATTGAATAACTACATGCTCGTGTGGAAATTCTTAACGAAAATATAGCTCCAAATCAGTACAAAATTCTAATATTTTTCATTTACAAACCTGCTCTCGACACGTAACATGTAGTTTTTATACATGCCGCATTTACCTTTTTCATTTCGATAGTGTAGGGTAAATAGATGCTTTTTTAATTTGCTGCTCTATTCATTCAACGTCACAAGTGCAAAAACAAAATGAAAAAAACAAATTAGCTGTTCTAACAACATCTTACAGTTCAACCTAAATTACGACGCAAAGCGTAGCTTTTATGCTGATATGACTAACCTAAATGAGAGCTTTAACGTTCCGTCAATCAGTAATGTTTACTCAATTTTATTAATAAAAACCTAAAAGTAGATAAAGTTACATCACTTGACACTTCAACAAAATAAACAAGATTGCCTTTGCAACAAACTTCACCTCTTTGCGCGCAGTCAAAATAAAATTTTCCAATTGCAAAGCGTTGATGCCACGTTATTTCGGTTGTTCTCGTACATTTTGTATGGGCAGTTTGCGCTTTCCTTCTGAAACGGTTTTTCGGTGTAGCAAAATGTATTGTAGTGATTGTAGTGACTGCTTGTAATCGTTGAGTGCGTCGTACACGAAAGTTTTTTGGTTAAAAGAAATTTATCGAAAATTGGATATTTTGGAAAAAACCCATGCAAATGAAAAGAAAATTAATAACAGCAATTCAGAAAGCCCACCAGATGAAACACTGAAACAATTAAAACAGGAGTTGACTGGCCCATTTCAAAGTGGGATGACCAATTAGACCGATGGGCTCGAACAATCTCTCTAAGACAGCGTGATTTGAAAAAGTTCAACAACGCAGAATTCCTCAATGAGTGGCCACTTTTAAAAGATGCTAGGGCGAAGGATTTGGTAAATCATAATGATTTCAATTTAATGTATCTCTTTTAATTTCATTTTATTTAGATCACAATAGATTTCAACATTCTTCATCCACCGAAGGGAAACAACCTCTTTGAAAAGTGGTATGACTTTAGAGATACCGTGGTGAGCTACTACTCCAGCAAAAACCTTAATCGACGTTGCAAGGAAGCCTTGAAGGATGCGCTGGACTCATCCGACATAAGTAATTTAAACAAGATTTATAAACTTCTTTCCTTCTGATGTTGATATGATTTTTTTTATTATTTTACAGATTGCCTCAATAAAACGTTGCTGCAATTAATTAACTGCGTAGTACCATCAAAGGGAATCGGTGGAAAACAACACTCTTTGCTGGATGCCGAAGAATTTCTTATACTAAATATAGTGAGCATAAACAACTTAGATATAAAATTGGAGGAGTTACAAAAAAATTTCTAAGCCTCAAGTTAACCCTTCAACTGAAATAAAAATACTTTTCTGCGCATGATGGAACTCTGACGTCACTCAACATGTGTTCTGATTGGCTAATAAAATTCAGTTGGAGAACTATTATGTTATTGTAAAAACAAGACAGTGGGGCAAATTGCGATTTTTCAAATTAAATTTGTTTGATAATAAACAATTTTAAAAATTATTTTATCTACCTTTTTTTATTTAAATTGTTCATTTATAAGTGCTAATTATTTTTCTTTTTTCCCCATTAAAAAAAAATTTTTCCTTGCAAAATATAAGCCATAACTTCCTTTGAGCTTCATCTCTTGGATAACTATAAAATGACACACCGTTTTGAAACCCAAAACAAATTTGATAACAATATTACATTTCAACACAATTATTTCTCACTTGTTTTTTTGCTGTTACTTTGTTTGCAATTGCCCACTGCACATTTCATGCTTGCTCTTTTTGTTCTCTTTTCTCTTTAATTTAGGTTTTTTGTTTACAGTTTATGAGCTTTAAAAATCAAGTTTTAATAAGTTTTTTACACATTAAGTTATTTAATTATTATTTTAATATATTTATTTTAAAATACAACACAATTTATTATAAAATGTAACACAAAACTTGCACTTTCATAAATCCGATTTCATTTGCTTGTTGGATATCTCTCTGAGTAAATTGTGTGAAGAGTTGCCAAATATAGCATAAAATGTTAATTTTGTACGAGAAAGTATTAGTTTTGGATATAATAAACATTTGGCAATCTCTTCGAGGGAACAAATACGTCATCAAACGGTAAATCATGCGCAAGGCGTAATCTACATTTTATCATTCTTGATACATTTAAGGGCTGTGGCCCGACCATTAAAAAATTTAAGAATGCTGATAATTTCAGGCTATAATCGCGGCATGTAGAAAAGCTACATACCATATGTAGAATTGACAGAAGCAAATACGGCATGCAAAAAAGCTACATTCCATATGTAGATATGAGAAAAGTAAACGGGACATATAGAAAAGCTACATGCCACAGGTAGGAAAGAGAAAATCAAACGGTCATGCAGAAAAGATACATGCGACATATAGAAATGAGAAAAACAAACGCGGCGTATTGAAACGCTACAGCGCGCACGTAGTTTTCTATATGTTTTAAACATGGCATGTAGAAAAGCTACAGAAACGTAATGGGTGGAAAATAACGGTCGAAACGTATAGAAATCCTGCATTTTCATGTAGTTTTAGAATATTTTGTTTTCTCTGTGTATAGAATACTTAAAATCGTGTCATATGTTTTTGACAAAAACAACCAATATATAACTTTTTATAAAAACAAGATCATCAAAAATTCCCAAAATATTGTGTTTTTGTAAGCTATGTCGATGGAGTGTATTTAATAAAGAAAATAATTTAATATAATGGATGTGGAAAATATGTTTATCACAAAAAATCTGATGCGTATCACTTTCAAAAATAAATACAATATAACTCTATACAACTGTTTAAAACATTGATGGCACTTTAATATGTTTATGTTATTAGCGTCCGTGTTGAAAAAGTACGAAAATTAATTAAATGGTACAAAGAAGTATCAGAAACACCGATATACACAACTAATAGGATAATTAGTCATTCCTTGGCATAAGTTTAATAAAATGGGCACATTTTTTCCATATAACAATATATATTAACCCCCTTATTCATAAAAATTATGAGAGCCTTATAAGAGTGTAATAGAGCAAATTTCATATGAAATTTAGTTTTATTACGCTGTTATTAGACTCTCATAATTTTTATGAATAAGGGGCTAAATGTTTTGTTATATAACACAAATGTATATATTTACGTATAAGCGAGTGTTTAATACATCTGAAACGAACAACCAAATACAGCCATGCGATATTTCATTGTGAATAAAACATTTATTTAGAAAGTTAAACATAGAAAATGCATATATCATGTAATTGTACATACATATATATATATATAAGTGGCATACACACTAATATACCATAATCAAACACTAATCTCACAGACGCGTGTGAGTACAAAGAAAGTAATACAAGATCCAATCATTACTGTACCAAACAATTTCATAACAAAGGAATATTGATAACGAAGAAACTACAAGTAACCTAGGTATCGTAAGAAACCCTTTTAATCTACACACACTGTAATAATGTTCAAGGTCGCAAACACATAGAATAAGATAACGCTAGAAACTACAGGTAACCTAAGTATCGTAAGAAACCTTTTAATCTACACACACTGTAATAATGTTCAAGGTCGCAAACACATAGAATAAGATAACGCTAGAAACTACAGGTAACCTAAGTATCGTAAGCAACCCTTAAACGCATAATGTACACTTTAATAATGTTCAAGGTTACAAGATAACTCTAGTTTAATTTAAGACGCACATTGTTAGTATATAAGGAGAGAAATTATAGTAAATAAAGTTAGTTTATGAAGAAAACTCAAAAGCAACAAACGTTGTATATTACTTATATATATATATATATATATATATATATATATATATATATATATATATATATCAGCTAAACATATGAAAAGAGAAATAAGTACCAAAATAGGTCTTTTGTGCCCCATTCTCATTCAACATACATACATCCCATCACTGTCTACAACTGTCACGTAATCTTAGAACAAAATTCTATTTTCTGCAGGTTCCAACGTTACGGCAACATTTTTCTAAAGTCAAGTAAGCGTTTTCATTACTTGCCATATTACTGTTTGGATCAGCTGACACATTTACCTAACATTTACGATTTCAACGTGCGGCTAAATGAGCCTTAACAGGATTAGATTTAAAATCACACTCCTCCCGCTGATCTCTGGCAGCGACTTTATATAGCAAAGTGACGTCGCCTGGTAACTTCGTGAAGCATCTGGTCATGGTTGTTGTTGGTTGTGCTTTACTTAACATTTAGCTATATACGTGTGTTTGTATATATGTATGACAATGCTGTCTTGTGTGTTTTGTTTATGTAACTATGTGTGGTTGTATGTATGACTGGTCTGTGAGTTGCGTAGTTTTGTTTCTTCTTGTGCTGTGTATATTTGTGTACATGTTTAACTTTTATTAGCATCGAATGCTTGCGTACAAGATCATTAATGCCCAGTTTTTAGCGCCAATCGTTCGAGATGTACTATCTTCATTTTCGATCTTGGGCTATTGTGCTTCTGTATCCGGTACACAGCGTCATTCACTCTCTTAATCACTTTATACGGGCCATCCCAGTGAGTCTGTAATTTTGGGGACAATCCTTTCTTCCGTTGTGGGTTATAAAGTAGAACCAATTGACCTTCCATAAATCCCTCCGATTTGGCTGCGCGGTCATATCTAGCCTTCATCTTGTCACTGACCATCTTGATTCTGTTACGCACGCAATCATGCAGTTCTTTTAAGTTCTCCTACTCTTGGGACGTAGTGGCTCCTTCTTCTACAGCTGGCTTAACACCAAATTCCAAGTCACAAGGCTGTTTTAATTATGTCCCGAAGATAATTTTAGCTGACGTTCTCGATGTGGAGTCATGTACAGCTGACCTGTATGCCATCAAAAATTTGGGAATGTGCTCGTCCCAATCCCTCTGATGGTTGGTTACCACTTTTCGCAGGTACTCTTCTAAGGTGCGATTGAACCTCTCCACCATGCCATCAGACTGCGGATGCAACGGCGTCGTTCTGGTTTTCTTTATCCTATATAGTTCGCACATATCCCTGAATATGGCAGACTCGAAATTTCATCCTTGGTCGGAATGTAATTCTATTGGGACACCGTAGCGACATACCTAGTTGTTGACGAATGCATTTACAACTGTCTTTGCTTCTTGGTTAAGTATACCATATACCTCTGGCCATTTTCTGAAATAGCCCATTACCACAATAACATAACGATTTCCGGCTTCAGTGACGGGGAAAGGACCTGCTACATCCATTGCGATCCGCTCGAATGGTGCTCCTGAGTTGTATTGCTGTAGCTGTCCCCGGCTTCTTCTTACTGGGCCTTTGGCTGCTATGCACTGTGGGCAGTTTGCTATCCAGTAGGCTACGGCTTGTTGACATCCACCCCAATAAAAACGCTGCTTCAGTTTCTCAAGTGTTTTTGTTACTCCAAGATGACCGCCACTAGGTCCATTGTGAAATTCTTGCAAAACTTTACTTATCTTGGAGCATGGCACAACTATTAAATTTGTAGTTGTTTTGCCATCTACACTTTCCCATACGCGGTATAGGCACCCAATCCACTGAGCCCAATAAGATTTGGCGAGTGGGCTCTCAGCCGAAATTTGATTCCGCGACGGTCTTTTGTCCTCCTCTTTGGCTGCTATAATTTTTCCCAGTATACTGTCGTCCCTCTGTGCCGCTGACCATTCTTCATTAGAGTCGATGTGCATTAACCGAACATCAACAACGCCTTCCTTTTGTTCGGTTCTAACGCAATGTTTACACTCTAAACAGCAGGGTCTTCTTGAAAGAGCATCCGCATTATTATGTTTTGTGCCCCTTCTATGCTCAATACTGAATTCGTCGATCTGTAGGCGCTCAATCCACCTTGCCAGTTGCCCTTCAGGATTTTTCAACTACAATAACCATCTCAGTGCAGAATGGTCAGTCCTAAATGTAAAGTGTTGACCATACAGGTACTTATGGTAATGTTTAATGCATTCCAATACTGCCAGAAGCTCACGTCGTGTCACACAGTAGTTCATCTCAGGTTTTGAGAGTACACGGCTATAGTATCCTACGACTTTCTCAGTGCCATTAACTACTTGGGATAGCACGCCCCCTTTGCCATAGCCTCTCGCATCAGTATCCAGCACAACTTTTTCTCCAGGTATGGGATACGCTAGTACTGGTGACGTACACAATAATTCTTTAAGTTTCTGGAATGCATTTTCCTTTGGCTCACCCCATTGGTATGGTCTCAACCACAGAATACGCACAGAACACCCAAAAGTGACAGTTCAATTTGGCCCGTATCAGATTTTCTTACTGGGAAGTCAAGACGAGTATAAAAGATAACCATTTTGCTGTTTTTCGTATGTTAGAAGAAATGGCTATACATATCTATCTTTGAACACACGTTTTACAATTTTAAGCAAACAATGGTGGTTGAAATTAAAACAAAAATGTTCTTTTAGGGGAAAAATGTGAAATAATTCATACAAATAAGTGTTAAGTGTTTTTAAAAATATATTAAACTGTTTCTAAACAGTAAACAAAGATTCTAAAAGATCTAAATAGTGGCTGGCGGTCAATGATGTTAAGAAATCAACATAAAAACGTTCCCAGATTTGCAATGAATTGGAATTCACACAGGTATTACTTTTGTTTTTAATAAAGTTGAATGAAATACCTAAATCAAAGAAAATCGTTGCAATGACCACTACTTACTCAGGTTGGATATATGAAATGTGGCTAACTTGTAGAAGTTGCAGGCACAACAAAGGATATCAATGGTGATTAGGAATAAAAAATATGTGAACAAACATATTAGTCTTTAGTGCATCCTAATGGGCGGATAAGGTGCTTAATGAACTTATCGAAACAAAAAATGATTTCCAAATCACGGGTACAATTTAAGTTAATCTAAACGCATTTATTGAACTGCATATTGGAGAACTAAAAGGGCTGAATTTGGAAAAGCAAACGTGTATAAAAATGTAAGTATTTCACTGTGTTTATTACAATTTTTATAAAAATGTTCATCAAAATTTGTAAAACTCTTTCAGAGTTACGGTACCTACAAAGAATTTGCTGATGAAAAAGAGTTCTTTTAAGTCATCTTCAGTGATGTGCCAATTGTGATGATTTCTCTACCGACATGCTTGAATGGAGAATAGCAAAGTGTTAAAAGGTGTATCAATCGTCCTAGAAAATCTATACGTGGTGGGTATGATTCAGATGACTTCAATAATTAATTTCATGGTTAATTTGCATTACACTTACTAAGAGTAAATATACAAGTGCTTTGGTTATTGTGTGGTAAAGTACATATAATGTCATATGCATTTGAAGTGAATGTGTAATTCTGAAAAATCATTGGCAAAGCTAAGATAAGTGGTAAAGCAGCAAAGGTCATGAATAGCTTTATGAATGGTATTTTTGAGCGCATTGCATCACAAGCGTTCAACAATTATCAGTCGTGAAATTCAATTTGCTGTCCGCTTACTGTTGCCTGGTGAATTGGCTAAGCATGCTGTCAGTGAAGATACTAAAGGCGTAAATATATATACGAGTACATACCAGTCCCAAGTAAATGCCAATGAATGTTTATTTTAACAAAAACCCGGAGAGAAAACGCAAACAGCCCTTTTCAGGGCTACAAAATTAATTTCAAAAAGAGGTAGCCGATTTTGTGTCTACAAATAATAAAAAATTTTATATTGTGAATTGTTTAGTTTCAGGTTGTTTGTAAATTGAGCTCTTTTAAAATATATTGTAGCCCTTAGAAGGGCTTTTTTTAATTTTGATTGTCGAAAAACAGTTTAAATTGAAGCGAAAGCAATTCACTTGTTTCATGGGGTCATTTTCGCTGATGGTTTTTTGTAAGAGTCATCTTTTTCGGTTTCGCTTCTGTATCACGTTAAGCTTTGGGTGCTTTTGTTTTGGTTCCTGGTATCTTTTTGGTGGGTTTTGCGTTCATGGTGCCAGTCTTTCTGGTGGATTTTACTTTGCTGCTTTACGAAGGTGAACATCAATTGTAATGGGATATTCACCTTCTTAAACACCAGTCCGGCTCCCGATGAAACGAATGATACTAATTTTGTAATGCGTTCTTGCGTGTAGAATTTTTTTATAAAATATACACGATTGACTCACCTGGTCGGTTCTTTCGAGAATGGGTGTAGCCTCTGTCCTACCTTGCATCCCATTACGCATTTACGGCTCCTGGAAGATATTAGAATTATAAGTTTTATAGAAATTTATATGCATAATTTTGTTGCTGGTGCCACTAACTTGTAACTCATTTTATTGCTCTTGTGCTTTTGTTTATATTCGCACTATATTGGTAATTAGTGGATGAGTCTATAGATGATATTTCATCCATAAATTACCAACTTTGGGCAATATATTTGGCGCAAAATGATTTATTTTCTAATTTGCGCCAATATTCCTGCCGAGAAATTTAATTTTAATGTAAACAAAAATGAAATGTCAAATTACTTCGAACTAATAAAAGAGATAGAAAACAAAGAAATTTGTTGTCCCTCTCTTGATTTCCCAGTAACGCACATCTCTGTATTTGAGAAATTAAGCACCTCTGTCTTTTAGTTGTCGTCTATGTTAGCCCATGGTCTCAACTTCCTTGTCAGCTCATGCAGGCTTGCAGCTACACTGGCAACATTTGGCACAAAGCGTCTGTATTATGTACAAGGCCCAAAAAGCTGCGCAATTCATGAAGATTTTTAGGTTGATGCCAGTCCCTTACTGCTTGTATTTTATCTTCATCTGTTGAGATTCCGTCTGCTGTAACACGATGCCCCTAATACTTTACTTTTTTCTGGAACAATGCACATTTCTTCAGGCTGAGTTTCAATCCAGCTGATGATATCCGTTGAAGAACTTCTGCCATGTTTTTGAGGTGTTCATAAAAAGTTTTCCCCATCACGATTATGTCATCCAGATATACCAAGCATGTCTTCCAGTGGAGTCCTTTCAGTACCTTCTCCATTAGGCGTTCAAATGTGGCCGGAGCATTGCAAAGACCAAATGGCATAGCCGAAGGCAGTTTTCTCTTTGTCTTTCTCTGCAATCTCCACTTGCCAATATCCGCTTCGCAAGTCTAGCGTAGAGAACCATCTCGTACCAGCTAGCGTGTCCAAAGTGTCATCGATTCTGGGGAGCGGATAGTTGTCCTTCTTGGTTATGTCATTGAGCTTTCTTTTTAACTAAGACTACAGGCGAACTCCAAGGACCAGAAGATGGCTCAATTATGCCTTCACGCTCCATTTCTCTCACAAGCTCTTTGACTTCATCTCGCTTGCTAGGGGTACTCTTCTGGGTGGCTGTTTAATTGGCCTAGTTTCGCCTGTGTTAATTTCATGTTTAACCATTGCAGTTCTACCCTGGCTTTGGTTTCCCATGGCGAAGATACTGGCATGCCTTTTTAGCAACTGTTTGGCTTTATTTCTATCTGCCGCTGACAGTGCTGCTATCCATTTCCCTACGTATTCCCCAAATTGATTACGTTCTTTTGCAAACAAATTTGTAGGCTCCATCTTCTTCTCACAGTTTATTATTGCTTCTGCTGGAGTACACTGGCCAATATCGCAATTTTCTTGATGACTTTTTCATGGCCTGCCAAGTTAAGCAGTCTTATAGGGACTATTCCTCCTTTACTAGGTTTTACTAGAGCTTTTGCTCTTATAAGCTCTCTCTTTAGATAAGCTGCTTCTACAACCCACAACCGATTGTCCTCACAATCTCCCTTCATACGCGCCCATATAACTGTTTAAGACTGCAGCGGTAACGTCTGACTATCAATAGCAAATACTTTTGTTACTAGCGGCTTGCTGTCATATCCAACGTCAAGGGGTATTTCCACATTACGCCAAATCATCAGCTGTTGCCCCATGTGTAGATTAATGCCATGGTTAATCATAAAATCGGCTCCAATAATTACCTAATCGACAATATCGGCAACATTAAACACATGCCTCACGTTATAGTCACCTTCACTTCAATATTACCATAGACAGTGGCAGGCTCTCCATTAGCTGTACGTAGCTGTATATTGCTTAAACGATCGCATTTCCCCTTTACTATATCGGGCCTTATTATTGACTGCGACGCCCCTGTGTCTATGGTAAGTACGTGCTTTTCCCCGTTGATGTGTCCAGACGCAGTAAGGTTGCTATTTTTCTGCTGCATCACAGATATGGAGATTGTGGGGCCCCGTTTGTGGGAGCTAGCTCTTGCCACTTGGTGCTAGCTCGTTTTAGTTTAACGGAGACATTTTCCGCCAATAGTTGTCGCATTACTTCCTTAACACTAGCGACCAGGTTATTATCATTCTCGGACAACACCTCATACATATTTGTGGCTTGAAAACCATCTTTGCAGTCTCTTGAGCCAGCGCAAATGAAACAGTCTCAGCGAAAGTGGATTTCTGCGCTGCGCACACAGCCAGTTTAACATCAGAGTCGCGAATGTCATTAACGAACGCCTCAGTTTTAAAGTGGTCCAGGAACGGGTGACTCTGGATATGTGAGCTGCACTAAAAGCTCGATTTCCATTGCGAAATCTTGTAGAGACTCGTTAGGCTTTTGAACTCTACATCGCAATTCCATTCTGTATAAATCGGGCTTGTGCTCACCACCATACTTACGCTGCAATGCTGCCATTATTTCATTATAGTTGTTTCTGCTGCTTACTGGCACGATCTCAAGTACCTCTGTGGCTGTACCCTTCAGCATCCCATCCATTTCTGCTAGCAACCGTCTCGAACTGGAATCTAAAGATGCCCAATGGTACGCTGCCGTCAAAGCATGGCGCTTTTATTCGCGCAGAAACCTCCGCAACTGCTCGTACTGGCCCGCCACTACACTCAGGGTGTGCATAACCCTGATAAATTAGGTGAGATCTTAACTCTGATGAATACCAAGTACAACCTCAATCCGGAGAACAGCGCATTGTTCTCCCCTAATATAAACGAACGCATCATATTTGATATATATTTAAACTCATTAACTCTAAATATTAAGACCCTATTGATTCAGAACAATATAACCACTATTAGTGGAGCGTATTCTTATTTTATTGAGAATAATCATATAAAAGATGTACATATTCGGAGAAATGAGAATCGGAATTATAATAACGGACCACGGAATTTTAATCAATCGAATAGAAGAGATAATAGATATGACCAGAATATAGGTAATAACAGACAAAATTGGCGTCGGAATTTTAACCAGTTTGATGCTAATTTTAGAAATAACAATATGAACACTCAGGGAAATAATCCCAATAGATATAGATTGGATGATAATGGTAATAAAGGTAACGCCTATCGGAATAATTCGGACCAATTTAGAAATAATTATCAGAATAATTCGGGTCAATTTAGAAATAATAATCCTGAACCTATGGAATTAGAGAATATAAGGATGTGTGAAAATTTTCGCACACCAGCCCCGGCTCCCAGTTACCAATAGCCTTGTTGACAATAAATAACATAAGAGTAAAATGCCTGATAGATTGTGGAGCAGCTACATCTTTAGGCGAGTATAAGGTATTTGGGGGATTATCTACAAAAAGAAAGTTGAGTAAGAATATTCAGTTAAAAACATTGACTGGAAATAGAATGGTTGGTGAAGAAGTAATAGTTGGGGTTCCTTTGGAATTTAATTTGAAGAATGAGACAATGTCTCTCAAGTTGATCGACTTGGGGGATAGGGCCTTCGATTGTATACTAGGCAATAATGTTTTGATGCCAATGGGCATTGTAATTGATCTTGCTAATATGAAGCTTTTGGTCAATAATGAGGAGGTGCTTCTTTATCCCCGTGCAGCCGATATTGGCTATGACAGAATTAAGACATTGGAGGTACAGAATATAGACTTTTGCAACATGGAGTTGCCCAGCCATCTTAACAAGGAAGAGAGTGAGAATTTGAGGAAGTTCTTGTTTAGAAATAGGAATACCTTTTACCAGGAGGGTCAAAGGTTGACTACTACTAATGCAGTAAAGCATAGTATAATAACGACATCGGATAAACCGGTGTATTCGAAAATATATCGATACCCGAAGGTACATGAAACAGAGATAGAGAATCAGATAAGAGATATGCTTATCCAGGGAATAATAAGGCTGAGTAAATCACCTTATAACTCTCCCTTATGGATAGTACCCAAAAAGCTGGACAATGAGAGCAAAAGAAAATGGCGTATAGTCATTGACTATCGAAATCTGAATAATATCACGGTAGATGATAGATTTCCAATGCCTAATATAGACTCTCTGTTTGACAAATTGGGAAGGGCGCAATACTTCTCTACCATTGACCTGGCAAAGGGTTTCCATCAGATAAAGATGGATGATAGGGACATTGAAAAGACAGCATTTTCGACACCAATGGGACATTTTGAGTATATCAGAATGCCATTTGGGTTGAAGAATGCGCCCGCTACTTTTCAGAGACAGTCTATGAACTATGTCCTGCGGGAGTACATAAATAAAATCTGTGTCATTTATATGGATGACATATTGGTATTCTCAACTTCCTTGAATGAACATTTGAGTGCTTTAAGTAAGATATTTGCATCTTTGAATGAACACAATTTGAAGGTTCAAATGAATAAATGTAGTTTTCTAGCTAGGCAGACTCAATTTCTGGGACATATAGTTACGCCTGGTGGTTTAAAGCCTTGTCCAACCAAAATTGAGACAATAAACAAGGTGTCTATTCTACGTACTGTGAAGCAAATAAAATCCTTTTTGGGCCTAACTGGATATTATAGAAAGTTTATAAAGAACTACTCTTTAATTTCGGCACCAATGATAAAATATTTAAAGAAGGATGCTAAGACTGATAGTGGCAATCCTTCCTACATAGAGTCCTTTGAGAAATTGAAAAGAATAATAACCAATCCCCCAGTTCTGTCTTATCTGGATTTTAATAAAAAATTCGTTCTCACCACCGATGCTAGTAATGTTGCACTGGGAGCTGTTCTTAGTCAGGGGGGAGGGCCCGTTTGTTACGCAAGCAGAACTTTGAACGACCACGAGAAGAACTATAGCACGATCGAGAGAGAACTATTGGCTATAGTGTGGGTGGCTAAGTATTTTCGTCCTTATCTCTTTGGGACTAAGTTCTTGGTCTATACTGACCACCAGCCTCTAAAATGGCTTGCTTCCCTGAGGGAACCAAATTCCAGGTTGAGCAGATGGAAGATCATGCTCGCCGAATATGAATTCGAAATAGAATATGTAAAGGGAAGAGAGAATAATGTTGCGGACTTTCTTAGTCGGTTGGAACCCGATAATGGAGAATTCAGAGAATGTGATGAAAAGTCTTTGTTTGCCATGTCGGATGATTCTGCAATGATACATAGTCGACAGGAAGACAGTGGCAGCACTAATTTTCACATAAGCGATTCTGTCGTTAATAAATATAGAACGCAGATAAGAATTCTGCGAACTAAAAAACGAGAGCACGAAATCTTGTATGAAAAATACAAAATAATATACGTCAGCGAAGATGAACTACAAAATGGCCATTACTTGAACGATTTGTTTAGAAGAACGCTGAAGAAAGGTAGCGTCGGAATATACTCCGAACTCCCTGATAACTTATACCTTATAGTTCAGGAAAAATTGGAATCATTGTTTGGAGGTGAACGAAGTCTGCGATTCGTTAGATGCACAAAATTAGCCGTTGACGTGCTAAGCGAAGAGGAAATGTACAGAATCATAGAAGGTATTCACAGGGGTGGAAATCATAGGGGAATCTTGGAAAATTTTGAGCAAATTAAGAATTCATATTTCTACCCCAATTTAATAAAATATATTAACAGGCATATAAACTCTGGTAGAGTATGTAATGAAAACAAATATGATAGAAATCCCTATCATAAACATTTTAACCATACTGTAACTCCTATTAAGCCTAATATGATAGTTCATATGGATATATTTCAGGTCCATAGAACCTATTTTCTGACGACAATTGATAGGTTTACTAAAATGGGTTCAGTACACAAAATTACAGACAAAAACATGTGCACCATTAAAGTGAAAATAGAGGAAAGAATAGCCTTTCTGGGCACGCCGGAGCTACTAGTAATGGACAACGAGTTTAACAATGTTCTGATAAGATTGTTTTGTTCTGAAAGAAACATACGTATGCATTTCACTACCCCAAATTCGCACACCGGAAATTCTGATATTGAAAGAAAGCATCTTTCACTTTTGGAGCACAATAGAATTTTAAAAAGAAATAATGAAAATATTGACACAGAAGAATTGGTAGTTAGAGCGATGGGCTTTTATAACAATACTATTCACTCGACTACTGGGCTGAGGCCTATGGATTTTATAAACCGTTCTGATATCGATTACCAGAATGTAAGCAAATATATGGACAGTAGAAAGAGGAGGGCTATACAAAAAATAAATTCTAGAAGGAAACAGGTTCCTCGATACGATAATAGGGATCTGTACGTTAAAAATCCTCAAGCCCAAAGGCAAAAGACTGCTAGGAGATTTTTGAAGTTTAATTCTAATAATCCTAATAAAGTGGATTTAGCAAATATTAAAAGACCTCTAAAAACTTTTTCAGGTAGCAACAATGTTAATCGGTCTGGTACTCCGCTGTTTTGGTTGGCAGCATGCACTGACTCTGCGGTGCATATTGGAAGTGTTGAGACACAAGCGGGTTATGCAGTTTTGCAGGGTGAACCTGTTGATATTATAAATGGATTCTCCGACTTGATCCATGTAATCGATATACGGGACATGGGAGATACCATTCAGAAATTGAAAACAAGTATATCTCAAAATTTTAAAATAAACCACGGTTGGTTGATTGTTAATCTTAATAAAAAAATTGAAGAGTTGGAGCACTCTTTGCAGACCCTAAGAATTCATACTAGAACAAGAAATAGAAGAGCTTTGATAAACGTAGGAAGTAGAGCAATAAACTGGCTCTTTGGGAATATGAATGATGAAGATAGATCGAGAATAGAAGATCACTTAAAGAATATAGACTTTAACCAGAAAAGTATGATCGACAATTTGAATAAGCAAGTTAAAATAAATAATGAAATGCAGGGCTACTTACAGAATATCCGATTGGTGGTGGAACAAAATAGGAATTGGTTTAATGCGGTATATACAGGTGTGATCGATGAGAGTATGAAAATAGCGAGGTACAATAACTTCGTTTTGTTGATTAATGAGGTCAAGAATAAAATTGACCAGGTGCAGGAGAATGTTATGATGTCTAGATATGGAGTGACAAGTAGATTTTTCCTAACAAATGATGAAATAGATCACTTCGAGATTGACAGTCTAAAGTTGAGGCATATGAGAAGTAGTATGGGGTCCATGGATAGCAGTTTCATTGTTTTTGTTTTGTTGATACCCGATTTCATTGATAAAGAATATAGGGCAGAAATAGTAGTGCCTGTACCGAATCGGGATTCCATGCAGTTGAACATAGAAATAACGAAGACGGTGACTGTTGGGAACGTCACATATTTTGTGGACGGAGAAAGTGTGTTGCATAAAATGAGGGTCGTGAAATCATGTTTACATAATATCCTGAGAAATAGTTATGCTGAATGCCAAAGGGTTTTAATGAGGCAGAGATCAATAGTAGAGATTGAGGTTGTAAACTTGTTGTTGGTCAATGTGAAAAGTATCCTATATGACTCATGTAGTAATTTCTCTTACCCTTTAAATGGAAATTATATAGTAAATTTTGGAAATTGTGAAACTAAAATCGATGAATTTAAAATTAAAAGATTTAAAAGTAAATTGAATATTGTTATCCCCAATTTTAATGTTGTACCTAGTAACATAAGTGAAAGATTGACTGAAATAAATTTTACATATGTAAATAGAATAAGAGAAATGATTCTAGAAAAACAAAATAATCATAATTTTTATATACTTTATACATTGTTTATTTTATTAGTTTTATGTTATGCTTTATATCAGATAAAGAATTGTAAACTGATTCGAAGGGACTCGAATCCTAACGGTGGGGCAGTTATATGCACAAACGACTCTGTTGACCAGCCGTTGTCAATCCATGTATAAATGCTGACATGGAATATTTCTTTTAAATCAAGAACTTTAAAAACCGACAAAGAGTTTGTTTACAAATTCTTTGTCGCCCACCATGATCGATGAAATAAATAAAAGTCGATCGAATGATTTTTTGTCTTTACTTTAAGATTGCACAATCAGCATCTTTCGCTGATTGTGAGATTGTATTGGTGTAAACAATTAAGTAGTTTTAAGTAACTCTAAGATATGGAGAAAAATAAAGTTCAGTTGATATAAACTCACCAAAGAAAACACATCTTAATTATTTAACTTGTGTGGTTGTATGTAAGAGTGGTCTGTGATTTGCGTAGTTTAGTTTCTTCTTGTGCTGTGTATATTTGTGTGAATATTGCTGTGTATATTTGTGTACATGTTTAGCTTTTATTAGCAAGATCATTAATAATAAATCATCATCTCTTAGCATTGATGTTGCTAGGTTTTTCGTTGTTGTTATTTACACTTCTTATTGCACAACCTCGAATGATCTTGTGTATTCTCGACGATGTATCCGGAACATTCCATTTCCGTTAATTTAAATATTATCTGCATTGTGTAGACCAGGGTTGTAACATTTTGACAACTTGAGATGAGTTGGCAGTGCTGCCAAGTACATATAGCCACTTTGTAGCTATATTTGAATCTATTTTTAAACTTTGTAACAGTATGATAAAAGAGAAAATAAAATAAAGCGGTAAAGAGGCAATCAGGAGCTAGAAGTTGTCAAATTTAAGTTAATTCTCTTAGCCGAACAAAAGAGATAATAATAATAAAAACCATCCGCTAGAAAACATATATAATAGTAGGTATACATGTAAAATATGTTTCAAAAAGAAACTTGGGCAGATTTCTATTTTTACAACTGTACTCACTACATATGTAAAAACTGTAATAATAGGTGAAATAAAAAATCCTGCCCCATATGCATACAAAAAGTAGAAACCACTAACCAAATTTGTATGCAGAAAGATTGTTATTTTATAAAAAATATTCTCCCTGATAATACAATAGATCTCCCTTCCCATAGTATAATGGAAAGTGATGATGATAATGAAAATGTTATTCTTAATGATGATGATACTGATGATGATGATTTAATAAGAAAGTTCGACTAATAAAAATTCATACATAATTTAGATGATGATGATTTATAAAATTATTAATAAAATATTAAAAACAAACATAAATAAATGAGTCTTTTTTATTACACTTGTATTAGGGTTTTCTTTTTTTTCAGATGAAACATCATTATATATGTAATAAAATAAATATATATAAATTGGTTTTTATACCCTTCACAAAAAAGTGAAAGGGTGTATATAGGTTTGTCATTCCGTGTGTAATTTCTTCGATATGCACATGGGACCCCATAAAGTATATATATTCTGGATCCTTATGAATAGCGATGATGATTGAGCGAAATTGAAATTCAGAAAGATCCGAAGTATGGTTCCAGAGCTGGGAAGCTTACACCTATTTCTCGATGCAAAATTTATACCAAAAATCAATTATTTTTTTTAATGTTTGTAAATCAAACCTATCTTGGCTTTGGGGAGCCTCAATTGCCTATTAAAAACTAAAAAAATAAAATTTTTTTTTCCAAGGATAGAAAATTAAAAATATTTTTTTTCGGCCTATTCCGTATTTTGTAGTACATGTAGTAACTAAAACCACTTATACGTCATGAAGATTTGCATTGGCAAAAAAAAAAAATTTTTAAATTCAAATTTTGCTTCCAGGGGTGGGAAATTGATTTTTTTTATACATGAAAGTAATCAAACAGGCAACTGATGTTGTTTTTTTTGTTTTTTGCTAACTAAAACTGTCTTATAATTTAAGAAGAATGAAATTGGTATCAAAAATTCAAAAATAAAAAATAAAATTTCGAATCCAGGGATGGACAAGTGCAATATTTTATGGTACATGAAGGTTACCAAAATGGTAAAAAATTTGCAATTTTTCTTAAATATAACTACTTTATGTCTCAAGAAGCGTTGCACTGATAAAAAATTAAAATTTCGTTTCCAGGGTTGGAAAAATTAAATTTTTTTTTGGTTCGTTCAATATTTTTTAGTACATGTAATAACCAAAATGTTTGCAAACTTCGAGTTTTTCTTAAACAATACTACTTTATACCTCATGAAGATTTGCATTGATAAAGAAAATTTTAAAAAATTTAAATTTCGCTTCCAGGGTTGGGAAATTGAAATTTTGTTTATATATAAAAGTAACCAAAAAGGAAATTGACGTTGTTTTTTACTACTTAAAACTATTTTTTAAATCGAAATATATTTAGTACATAATAGTACATACATAAATTCCAAATGTTGTGCTTTTAGTGAATTAAACCTATTAGATATTTCAGAAAATATTAAACTAGTATCAAAAAATTATAAATTCGGTTCCAGGGTTGGAAAATCGAAATTTTTTGGTACATAAAAGTAACCATACAAGTTCCCAATTTTGGTTTTTTTCAGTGACTTAAACCTAATTTATACTTCGCTAAGAATTAAATTGGTATTAAAAATTTTAAAAACTAAAAATTCGGTTCCAGGGTTGGAAGATCCAAATATTTTTGGTACATAAAAGTACATACATAAATTCCAAATTTTGTGTTTTTAGTGAATTAAACCTATTTTATATGAATTAGTATTAAAAAATTAAAAATTCGGTTCCAGGGTTGGAAAATCGACATTTTCTGATATATAAAAACAGCCATTTTATTTGTTATTTTTGATTTTTATGATGAATTATACCTACTTTATATTTCAAAAAGAAGTAAACGCCTAAGTTTTAGCTGGAACCCTTCCCGCTGTCTAAAATAAATACAAGGGCTATAGGGAACTGTTAATCACATATAAAATCTTTACACTGGAATCTAAATTAGGATTTTTTTTAGTTCTTGATACCAATTTTGTTTTTCCTCAACTAAAAAATAGTTTTAAGTAGTACAAAACCGACGTTAGTTGCCTTTTTGTTTACTTTGATGTATAAATAAATTCAATTTCCCACCCCTGAAAGCAAAATTTGAATTAAAATTTTTTTTTGGTCAATGCAAATCTTCATGACGTACATATATAGAGGTTTTGTTAAAGAAAAACTTAAAATTTTTAACAATTTTATTCACTGCAATTACTACAAAATACGGAATGGGCCGAAAAAAATTTTTTGATTTCCCAAGTAGTATATATGTGTATGTTCGGGCCACTTTTTCCATACATATTTGGCTCAATGCCTACGCTACAGCTGGCATTAAAAATTGGTTGATTAGTTTGTTACATTCTTTGATGTGACGAGTTAGTTTATGAACCTTGTGTTATATGATGGTGCGATTTTGGCGGTATCCCCGCCGCCGACGACTTAAATTGTGAACCTTGTGTTATATGACGGCGTAATTTTCGCGGTACCGTAAGGAGGGTATCCCGATTGTGGATTGTGAGCATTACCTATGTTATGATTTCTTCGGTACCCTAGTAGGGTGATGTGGGATCATGATCGTGTAGGTGGGCGGGTTTACCCTGTGTATGAAAATATTTGGTATGATTGATGTGAAGTAAGAAGTAGTAGGGTGATGTGAGTGTTGTGTTTGCCGGTTGCATTAGAGTGTGTGTGTGTGTTATACTTAAATATTAAATTCTGTAGGTGGGGTGGTGATGTGAAAATGTAAATGTTTGTTCCAGACTTATTTTTAAATATTTTTATTTTTTCACATAGTTTTTAAAGTGTTTTTGATAATAATATGACCTACATATGTAAGATTATCACCCCCAGGATTGATTGATGTAAAATGTGAAGTAAGGTGATGTGAAAATGTAAATGTTTGTTGGTTGCATTAGAGTGTGTGTTATATTTAAATATTATATTCTTCTGAGATGGATGTTTATATAAACCAGTCTTATTTTTAAAAATATTTATTTTTTCACATAGTTTTTAAAGTGTTTTTGATAATAATATGACCTATGCAAGGTTATCACCCCCCTGGATTGATGTAAAATGTGAAGTAGGGTGACGTGAAAATGTAAATGTTTGTTGGTTGCATTAAAATGTGTGAATGTGTGTGCTGTAGTTTATTATCGGTTGATAAGAATTTATCCAAATTATAAACTTATTTAAAAAGTAAAACAAAGAAAAATTTTTTTTTTATTTGAGTTGGTTAGCTATTAGTATAAAATCAAATAAATTTCTTATTCTACAAGTTAAATTGAAGTAAAACAAAATAAAAATATGTTCAACATGACTGATGATGAGGAAACTCAAATGATTTTCCTAGCATCAACATCAGTTGCAATAGCACCACCACCCGCTGCTCCAACAGCACCATCCGTTCCCCATCCTGATCCAGACGCATCATCATCATCAAGATCGCCACCACCACCGCCACCACAACCACTACTAATAAGAACAACATCATCAGGAACAACAACAAGATCGGGGATGGACGACACATTAAATGTAATTTATAATAATTTTAGTAGAATAATTAATAGTAATAAAAAAAGAACTGAAAAATTAGAAGAAAAATGGGGAGAATTTTATAAAAAATATGATAAAATTGAAAATAAAATAAAGCGGTAAAGAGGCAATCAGGAGCTAGAAGTTCTCAAATTTAAGTTAATTCTCTTAGCCGATCAAAAAAAAAATAATAATAAAAACCATCCGCTAGAAAACATATATAATAGCAAGAATGAGAAAATAAAGATTACGCCAACAAGCTGAAATAAAAATACTTTTCTGCGCATGATGGAATTATGACGTCACTCAACATGTGTTCTGATTGGCTAATAAAATTCAGTTGGAGAACTATTATGTTATTGTATAAACAGGACAGTGGGGCAAATTACGATTTTTCAAATTAAATTTGTTTGATAATAAAAAATTTTAAAAAATTATTATACTTTCCACTTTTTTTATTTGAAATTGTTAATTTATAGTTATTTTATATAAATATTGAACCCAAGTGCTAATTATTTTTCTTTTTTCCCCATTCAAAACCAATTTTTTTCCTTGCAAAATATCAGTCATAACTTCCTTTGAGCTTTATCTCTTGGAAAACTTTAAACTGACACAGCGTTTTGAAAACAAACAAAATTTTGATAACAATATTACATTTTAACACAATTATTTCTCATTTGTTTTTTTGCTGTTACTTTGTTTGCAATTGCCCACTGCACATTTCATGCTTGCTCTTTTTGTTCTCTTTTCCCTTTAATTTATGTTTTTTGTTTACAGTTTATGAGCTTTAAAAATCAAGTTTTAATAAGTTTTTTACACTTTAAGTTATTTAATAATTATTTTAATATATTTATTTTAAATTATAACACAATGTATTATAAAATATAACACAAAACTTGCACTTTCATAAATCCGATTTCATTTGCTTGTTGGAAATCTCTCTGAGTAAATTGGAAATCTCTCTGAGTAAATTGTGTGAAGAGTTGCCAAATATAACATAAAATATTAATTTTGTACGAGAAAGTATTAGTTTTGCATATAATAAACATTTGGCAATCTCTTCGAGGGAACAAATAGGTCATCAAACGGCAAATCATGCGCAAGGCGTAATCTTTATTTTATCATTCTTGTATAATAGTAGGTATTCATGTAAAATATGTTTCAAAAAGAAACTTGGGGCAGATTTCTATTTTTACAGCTGTACTCACTACATATGTAAAAACTGTAATAATAGGTGAAATAAAAAATCCTGCCCCATATGCACACAAAAAGTAGAAACCACTAACTAAATTTGTATGCAGGGAGAGTGTTATTTTGTAAAAAATATTCTCCCTGATAATACAATAGATCTCACTTCCCATAGTATAATGGAAAGTGATGAAAAATGTTATTCTTAATGATGATGATAATGATGATACTGATGATGATGATTTATAAAATTATTAATATTGTAAAAAATTAAAAAAAAACATTTTATTTCACTGGTATTAGGGTTTTCTTTTTTTTTCAGATGAAACATCATTATATAATAAAATAAATATATATAAATTGGTTTTTATACCCTTCACAAAAAAGTGAAAGGGTATATATAGGTTTGTCATTCCGTGTGTAATTTCTTCGATATGCACATGGGACCCCATAAATTATATATATATATTCTGGATCCTTATCAATAGCGATGACGATTGAGCGATGTCCGCCTGTCCGTCCGTCTGTACGTTTTACCAAGACCCCAGAAGAGCTAGAGACTTCGTTCTTGCACCATTGGATTGGAAATGAACTTAAATAGACTGCTATTGAAATTCAGAAAATTCCAAAGTATGGTTCCAGAGCTGGAAGAAGAAAAAAAATCAAAATTTCGAATCCAGGGTTGGGCCAGTGTAATATTTTATGGTACATGAAAGTGACCAATATGTGTAAAAGTTGTAAATTTGTCTTAAATAAAACTACATTATACCTCATAAAGAGTTGCATTGGTAAAAAAACCACAAAAAAATATAAAAATTTCGCTTCCAGGGTTGGGAAAATTGAAGTTTTTTTGGTACATGCAATATTTTTTAGTACATGTTATAACCAAAATAGTTACAAAATTTGAGTTGTCCTTAAACAAAACTAATTTATACCTCATGAAGATTTGCATTGATAAAAAAAAATTAAATTTCGCTTCCAGGGTTGGGAAATTTATATATATTTTCTGTTCATAAATATAACCAAAAAGGCAATTGACTTTGTTTTTTTTTCTTTGCTAAATAAAACTATTTTATATGTTAGGAAGAACAAAATTGGTATAAAAAATTAAAAAAAAACCTTTCGAATCCAGGGTTGGACAAGTGCGTTATATTATAGTTCATGAAGGTGGCCAAAATGGTTCAAATTGTAAATTTTTCTTAAATAACACGACTTTCTACCTAACAAAGACTAGCATTGGTAAACGAAATTAAAATTTCGCTTCCAGGGCCGGGAAATTGAAATTTTTTTATACATAAAGGTAACCAATTAAGGCAACTAACGTCGGTTTTTTACTAATTAAAACAATTTTTTAGTTCACGAAAAACAAAATTGGTATCAAAAATTTAAACAAAAATCAAAATTTAGATGCCAGAGTTGGATAACTGCAATATATTGTAGTATATTAAAGTGACCAAAATAAAACTATTTCATGCCTCATTAAGATTTGCATTAGTAAAAAAGAAAAAAAAAATTAAATTTCGTTTTCAGGGTTGGGAAATTGAAAAATTTTTTATGCGCAAAAGTAACCCAAAAGACAATTAACGTTGTTGTTTTTGCTTACTATTTTATAATTCAGAAACCAAATTGGTATAAAAATCAAAGTTTCGACTCCAGGGTTGGACAAATGAAATATTTTGCGGTATCTACATGAAAGTGACCAAAAAAGTTCAAAGATTTTAATTTTTTTGTCAAGTAAAACTATGTTGCACCTCACTAAAAATTCCATGGGTAAAAAAATAAAAATTCGCTTCCAGTACCCACATAAATTCCAAATTTTGTTTTTATACTTCTGGAAAAATTAAATTGGTAGTAAAAATTTTTAAATTAAAAATTCGCTTCCGGGGTTGGAAAATCGAAATTTTTTAGTACATAAAATTAGCCATATAAGTTCCTAATTTTGGTTTTTTTGTGAGTGAAATGTCTTTTATTATTCGAGAAGACTTAAATTGGTATTAAAAACCAAAAAAATTAAAAATCCAATTTCAGGGTTGGAATATCGAAATTTAGTTTTTAGTCATAAAAGTAAACATAGAATTTGCTACTTTTGATTTTTATGATGAATTATACCTACTTTATATATCAGGAAGAAATAAATTGGTATTAAAATTAAAAAAATCTAAAAGACGATAAAAGACGGTTGCACAATTAGAATTTTTGGGGGTACATGAAACGGATTTTTTTTGTTTGTTGGTAAATTAAACATATTTAATATATTTGAAAGACGTTCAGAGGTATTAAAAATAAGAAGAGCCAAACATTTAGCTTTCCAGCCAAAAAATTTAAACGTTTTCTCAAATATAAAAGTAACCGATAACATCATTTTGATTTGTTAATGAAACCTACTTTCTCTTTTAGCATGAAAGAAAGAAAGAAGAATTACATCTGTGACGGGTATTTAAGATTCGGCACTGCCGAATATAGCACTTTTACTTGTTTAAAGTGATAATAATATGACCTATGCAAGGTTATCACAACCCGTGATGTAAAATGTGAAGTAGGGTGATGCGAAAATGTAAATGTTTGTTGGTTGCATTAGAGTGTGTGTGTGTTACATTTAAATATTATGTTTAGTTGCATTAGAGTGTGTGTGTGCTGTAGTTTATTATCTGTTGATAAGAATTTCTCCAAATTATAAAAGAAAAAAAAATTTTAACATTTGAGTTGATTAGCTATTAGTATAAAAGAGGGAGTTTTTTAAAGTGTTTTTGATAATAATATGACCTATGTACAGTTAATCGCCCGTCCACCACCAATTACAACTCCGTTCGCCTACAACTTAGAGTTTAAATACGTTTACTCTCAGAACACAAGCTCATTCATGCTTAGATTTTTCTATCATACAATTTGTTTAACATACCAACAAAATAAGTAATTAAATAAAAATTTATTTGTGAGATTTGTTGAAAAGTTTACAATTTAAATTCATCACTAAGAAGACATATCCGTTTGCATCATCATCGTGAAGAACCAACTTCTTCACTGTACCTTACAAAAGGTGGAGGAGGAGGCGTCAACAATAACGAAAACAATGTTTATTGTAAAGATTTTCAGAGATATTCAAAATACAAAATGGTATTACCATAAAATATCAAATGAACATAAAATTAACTGTGCTGAAAAAGTTAATAATAATGATGATGATGATGGTGTTAAATGTGTAAAATCAGTTTTCAACAATCGAATTATAACATATATAATTGAAAAAAAAAACAAAGCTGATTTAGTACCTAAAAACTTTTTGCTTACAATTAGGGACAAGGTAATTGGATTATTAAACGTCGAGCTTAAAAAACGTTTAAATCTGAAATTTAACATGGAACTATTTAGTGAATATATGTTGGTTAAAGAAGAAGACAATTCGTGCACCATCGAAGTAAAGTCCTAGTCTGTCCCCTCAATACTATCCCCTCGTTTTCAGTTCCAGCGCAATACATTGCATATATAGGGGTCATCCCCTGGGTGCTGGTCCAAGATAAAAAAAACTAAAATAACTATTCTTAGTACATCATCGACAGGAGATGCTATTTTGAACATTTACAATAATCAATGCGATTTCATTATTAAAAAAATGAGTGAATTCCAGGAGCGAGGTAGTGAATAGCGTTAACTGAAATTTTACGCCTAGAAATTACCATTAATCAATACAAATGTATTAAAGGCTCACAATATATCCCATTACCACCAACAATACAGAGAAAGTTTGCGTGTATAAATGTGGAAAATAGTGATGAATATTGTTTCAAGTGGGCTATAATATCAGCTTTATATCCGATTGAACATGGGCACTATCCAACTAGAGTGACATCCTACAAAGTTGACAACATAAAAGATGAAATTATAATATTAAGGCCTAATTCATAAAAAATATTTCATGCTTATAACCTTCTTATTTGACAATTATCCCATAGAAATATGTCAAATAGCGATGTTATAAGCATGAAATATTTTTTATGAATTAGGCCTTTAAAATATAATATTGTGGTAAATTTCAAAAGCTTGATTTTTCCGCTAGCGGTTAATTAAATTAAAGTTTTTGAAGCTAACAATCCTGAAATAAGTGTAAATGTGTTTGGCTTAGATGGTGATAATTTTGAGGGACCATACTACTTTACAACAACAACAGAAGAGAAAGCTAATCATATTAACCTATTACTTTTACCAAAAGGTAATAGGTTCCACTACGTTTGGATTAAAAATATTTCAAGGTTTGTTGCTAATACATAATTATATATTATTAAAACATTATTAATAAAAATTTTCCTTCTCTTATTTGATTACAGATTAATCAGAAGACAAGTTACAACACACTGTGGAATGATAGATATATGTAATACATGTTTAATTCATTTTCATGATCAATTGTCACTAAAGAACCCCAAAGAAAATTGCAACAAAGTCGTAACTAAACTACCAATTGCAAACCAAAACTTTGTAAGTTTTAATAATTTTAAAAAGCAAATGAATGTACCTTTTGTAGTATACGCTGATTTTGAATGCAGTCTTAATTCTGTTAATGTCCAGAATTCAGTTAATGTTAAATCCATGCAAAAGCATGTTCCATTTGCTTATATTTACTATATAAAATGGTCATTTAACATTAGTTTATATATATCTAGAACATACAGTGGTGATGAGTCACCAAAACATTTCTTCATTATTTTAGTTAATGATATTTTATATATATATATATATATATATATATATATATATATATATATATATATATATACTATATATATATATATATATATATATATATATATACATATATATATATATATATATATATATATATATTATGATAATTATTTAAGTGTAGTTAAACCAATAAATTCCTTAACATTTTCTCAACAAATAAGGCAAAACCAAAACACCATTTGTCATAAGTATATGTAAAAAAGAATTATCTGTTTTAGATCGAGTAGCTGATCACTGTCATTTAACAGGTGAATATAGGGGGCCTGCACATAACAAATGTAACTTAGAATATCAAACAGCACATTTCATAACTATATTTTTTCATAATCTTTCGGCATATGATAGTCATTTGTTTGTAAGAGAACTTTCATCCATTGAAGGTGATATACATACATATAATTCCTTTATATAAGGAGCTATATATTTCTATATCCAAGAGAATTCATGTAAATGAGAAGAATACAATAGAACTGCGTTTTCTAGATTCTTGTCGGTTTACGCCATCAAGTTTAGTAAAACTGGCACAATACTTAACCGATATTGAATTAATAACAGTAAAATCCACTTATCAAAATCAGAATGAGTTCAGTTTAATGAAACGTAAAGGAGTCTTTCCATATGATTATCTAGATTCAGTGAATCGTCTCCAGGAAACACAACTACCAGCCCGTTCAAGTTTCTTCAATAAACTTACGAATGAGTCGTGTAGCAAAGATGATTATGAGCATGCTAAAAAAGTTTGGAATACATTTCAATTTACTAAACTATTGGACTATCTTCTGTTATATTTAAAAGTAGACGTTTTATTGCTTTGTGATATACTCGAAAATTTTCGAAAAGTTTGTAAAAATATTTATAATTTAGATCTCTGTCAATATTATACTACCCCGGGCTTATCCTGGGAAACAGAAATAGAATTGGAATTGTTAACTGATATTGAGATGTATAATTTCGTTGTACGAGGTATTCGGGGAGGAATTATTCAATGCAGTAAACGTAATTCGACAGCTAATAATAAATATGTTATTGATTATGATTCAACAAAAGAATCAAATTATATAATGTATTTAGATGTAAATTATTTGTATGGATATGCAATCTCTCAATATCTTCCCTTTAAAAATTTCAAATGTATTGAAAACTGTGAAAATTTTAATGTAAATAATGTGAGAGAAGATTCTTCATTCGGATACATACTGGAAGTAGACTTAGAATATCGAACTACAATACACGACTACGTGACTTACCGTTTTGTGCAGAAAACAAGAAAATTGAAAGCATGAAACAGCGAAAATTAATAACAGATTTATATAACAAAAGCAATTATATTATTCACTATCGCAACCTTCAACAATGTCTTCAACATGGTTTGATTTTAAAGAAAATTCATAGAACCCTCAAGTTTAATCAGTCAAATTGGTTGCAAAAATATATTGATTTAAATAATCATCATAGAACATTAGCTAAAAACTTATTTGAACAGAATTTTTTTAAATTATAAAACAATGCTGTGTATGGTAAGACTATGGAAAAGTTTGATAAAAGAAAATACATCAAAATAGTATGTGAATGGGACAATAAAAGTAAGCGATTAGGAGCTAGAACACTTATTGCTAGACCTAATTTTCATAGTTCTCTGATAATTCATGATAATATGATTGTCATTCAAATGAACAGAGTGAGAACTGTATATAATAAACCTATTTACATCGGGTATTCAGTTTTAGAATTGTCAAACTATAAAATGTATGAATTTCATTATGATTATATGAAACCGAAATATCTTGAAAATATTAATCTTAATTACATGGATACAGATTTCTTTATACATGATGTAAGAACGAATGATATATAGAATGATATTAGAAATGATATCATAACACATTTCGACACATTAGCATATTCAAAAGAAAATCCTTATAATATTCCATTAATGAACAAAAAAGTATTAGATATGATGAAAGATGAGTGCAATGGGAAAATTATTAAGGAATTTATTGGTTTAAGAGCTAAAATGTATTCTGTAAAAATAGATAGAGTAGATCAGGAAATAAAAAAATAAAAGGAGTAAAACAAAGTGTAGCTAACAAAATAACTATAAATGATTTTAGAAAATGTCTGTTGGAGAAAAAACTATATATAATATTAGTACCAGGTCCGTAAAACTGATATCCAGGTAAATGTAACCCTATAGGTAATTTATTTATAAAGTTGTTTACGAATCCTCTTCCACTTTTACACTGTTTACCTTTCAAATTTTCAATGTAGTTTTTATACATTCTTTTATACCCTCCAAAAAAGAATTTGGAGGGTATATTCACTTTGTCATTCCGTTTGTAACGCATCGAAATATCCATCTCAGACCCCATAAAGTATATATTTATTTTTTTTTATTTATTTATTTTAGTCTATGGGTTAATCCTTACAGACTGATACAATTAAAATATAACAATTTTTCAGAAATGATAATTACATACATATATAAATGGAATCTATAAAGCTTTGTAACAAGACAAATTACAGCAAAAACAAAAAATATGGTTTTAACAAATGTCGATTTAACAAATTAAACATTTATTTATAATCAATTTTGTAACGAGTTAAGATGTAAAATTATATCATTTTTTACGACATCAATACTTTTGTTGAAATCGATACAAGGGTAAAGACTATTAAAATCACTGCAAATTCTCCGAAAGGGATCGAAGTTACTATAGTTTGTAGTGTAAAACTTAATTCTCAAGAAGCTATAATACCTTGTTGGACGATTGGGTATATTCAAGTTTATTTTGCTCAGGAGAAATTGAGATGTGACGCAGCCGTTTATTAATTTCAGCAGAAAGGTAACATTTAGCATTTGTCGACGGCTCCTTAAAGTTGGAAGCTTAATAAGTCCTAGGCGTCTCTCGTAAGATGGTAATCTCATATTAGAGTTCCAAGGAAGACCACGAAGACAAAATAATAAGAATTGCACTTGTACTGACTCTATTTTATTTGAATGTGAAAGATATTGTGGGTCCCATACAACAGATCCGTATTCAAGTATTGGGCGAACTAAAGTAGTAAATAACATCTTGGTTGTATAAGGGTCAGAGAACTCCTTAGGCCAGCGTTTAATAAAACCCAGAACACCAGTAGCTTTGTTAATCGTCGAGGTTATATGGCACCTGAAGTCCAATTTTTTATCTAAAATAACTCCCAAGTCATTAAATGAATCCACTAGGTCAAGAACAGCATTATTCATTTTATAGAGTCCATTGATTGGTGTTGATCTTGAGAAAATCATATATTTGCACTTTTTCACATTTAGGTCCATTAAATTATTAGCGCACCAAGCGGTTAAGTGTACAATGTCAGCTTGGAGACGCAACTGTTGATCAATAGAATCAAGCGATAAGAATAACTTTACGTCATCTGCATACATTAGTATATTTGAGTTTTCAACAACGGATGGAAGATCATTAATAAATAAAGTAAATAAAAGTGGGCCGAGATGACTACCCTGAGGCACACCTGATATAACATTTACATATATCAGTAGAGAGCATATTGCGGAACTTGACACACTGCATTCTGTTCTTCAAATAAGATTCGATCCATTTTATTAGAGACGTTCCAAATCCAATTCGATCAAGCTTATGAATAAGTAAGTTGTGATTCACCTTATCAAAGGCCTTACCAAAATCAAAATAGATGACATCTGTTTGTTTGCCAGTGACAAATCCATCGTTAACTAAGGTTGTTAATTCTAAGAGATTCGTAATAGTTGATCGACCTTTACAGAAACCATGCTGCGCAGAAGAAAGGATAGACGTTGCTTGATAAGACAATGTATCGCATAAGAGTTGCTCAAACAACTTTGGTATAGCGTTCAGTTTAGCTATACCTCTATAATTGGATATATCAGCTTTAGATCCAGATTTGAATAGCGGAATGATGAACGATTTCTTCCAAATTGGAGGAAAGTAACTCAATTTGAGTGATTTGTTGAATAAATAGGTCAATTGAGTGCTTAGTAAATGAGGACAGTATTTTAAAATACTACTAGGAATATATTCTTGGTCAGTGATGAAATCTAAGACGAACTGAGCATGTCCGTCCGTCCGTCTGTGGAAATCACGATTCAGTCCAAATAAAAAGAGCTAGACTCTTGAAATTTGGCATAAATATATTTTAAAACTTAGAGCAGGTTAAGTTCGAAGATGGGCTAAATCGGGCAAGAGGGAAAAAAGTTCCCCTAAGAAGAACTAATCCAACCCAGAAAAAACAACATAATTTTTAAAGTTTTTTGGTTATTTTGTTAAGCAAATGATATATTTTTATGTCAAATACGGTCCAACGCCTTAAACTTGGAGCCATTAAATAAAATAAAAATATTTTTTGACCCCGCCCACTTCAGTGGGCGTTATTTTAGGCAAAAATAGCATAAAAATTTAACAAATTGTTTTACTTAACCCTACATTCCTTAAAAATAACACTTTTAAGCTTTAATGACGAAGCTGAGACGAAACCTGGTACTACTCTGCCCTACCGCCTCCTTCCCCTTCGCCCACTAAATGACCCTACCAAAAAAAAACGTTTTTTTTTAAATTTTGTATATAATCATCCCAAGCATTTATCTTTAGAGTTTTATAACTGCCGATTTCTGCCGTACCCCCCCTCTTCCTTTGCCACCTAAATGACCCTGCCAAAAATTTTTTTTTTTTAAATTTTGTATATAATCATAACAAGCATTTATCTTTAGAGTTTTATGACTGCCTGTTGCTGCCCTACCCCCTCCTCCCCCTTTGCCCGCTAAAGGACCCTATTCAAACTAAATAAAATTTTTTTTTAATTTTGTGTATAATCATCCCAAGCATTTATTTTTAGAGTTTTATGTCTACCTGTTTCAGCCCTACCCCCTCTCCCCCTTTGCCCTCTAAATGGCCCAATCAAAAAAAAGAAATTTTAATTTTGTATATAATTATCCCAAGCATTTATTTTTAGAGTTTTATGACAAAGGTGAAATGATTCCCCCACAGCCCTTGCCAGAGCGTCCCCGCCAAAATACAGTTTTTATACCCTCCAAAGAGAATTGTGCTGAAGTCTAAGACGGTCTAGCAATGCCCATACGTTCGTCTGTGGAAAACATGATATTGTATATTTTTGAACCCCGCCCCCTTTAGTGGGCGTTGACGTACGATATTATATAAAGGAACTCTGTCCCACCAAGTTAAACATTTCAAATTCACTTACTAAATATTTGGAGGGTATTTAAGATTCGACCCGGTCGAATATAACGTTTTTACTTGTTTGTTTTTCATTAGCACCTGTAATAGTATTAACGTGAACAGATTAAATGATAATGATTTTCTATATAATCGTTAATATATAGTATTATAGCATTAGTTACTAGTTAATCAATTAATCAATCATTATGCGTTTCGTTAAGTTATAAGAAATATTGATGAATCAACAAAAAAAAAAGAACAAAGTTGTACACAACATATTATTACCGAATTCAATACGTGCATTAATTGTCGGGCCATCAAATTGCGGTAAAACGAATGTAATGATAAGTCTTATAGAAAGCCCGAACGGATTGAGATTTAAGAACATCTATATATATTCAAAATCATTACATCAACAAAATATTGCTATTTAAGGAAACTAATTAAACCATTAAAAGAAATTAATCTCTTCTCGTTTTCAGAAAATGAAAATGTTTTAAGTCCAGCTAAAGCATATCCACATTCCATAAATATATTCGATGATGTGATTTGTGAAAAACAAAATACAATAAGAGATTACTTTTGTATGGGAAGACATAAATACTTTGATTGTTTTTATCTATGTCAAACATATACCAAAATTCCTAAACATCTAATACGTGATAATGCAAACTTGATTATAATATTTAAGCAGGATGAAATGAATCTGAAATATATATTTAACGATCACGTTATCGGTGATATGTCGTTCAAAAAGTTTGTAGAGCTCTGTAGTGAGTGTTGGAAGGAAAAATATGGATTTCTTGTTATAAATAAGGTTGATTTATTAAGTAAAGGACGTTATCGAAAAGGATTTAACAATTTCATACAAATTTAAAGAAAAAATGTAAAGCCGATCGTTAGCAGATATAAAGCAGGTCGTAAACAGATGTTAAGCAAATTAATATCAATAACAAAAAAGTTTTAACCGATATTGTTAAGACAAGAGCAATTTTAAAAGACAAATTAAAAAGTATCAAATTCAATGAGATTGATCGAATAAATTTATTCGAAGGTACTTTTCAACCAATTACAACTCCATTAAAACAATTAGTACAAAAGTTTAGTATGTGAATTTAAAATGTTTAACTTGGTGGGACAGGGTTCCTTTATATAACATCGTACGTCAACGCCCACTAAAGGGGCGGGGTCCAAAAATATACAATATCATGTTTTCCGCAGACGAACGTATGAGCATTGCAAGACCGTCTTAGACTTCATCACTGATCAAGAATACACCCTCTTTATGGGGCCAACTCTCTTTGGAGGGTATAAAAACTGTATTTTGGCGGGGTCGCTCTGGCAAGGGCTGTGGGGGAAACATTTCACCTATGTCATTGAACTCTAAAAATAAATGCTTGGGATAATTATGTACAAAATTAAAAAAAAACAAGTAAAAACGTTATATTCGACCGGGTCGAATCTTAAATACCCTCCAAATATTTAGTAAGTGAATTTGAAATGTTTAACTTGGTGGGACAGAGTTCCTTTATATAATATCGTACGTCAACGCCCACTAAAGGGGGCGGGGTTCAAAAATCGGCAGTCATAAAACTCTAAAGATAAATGCTTGGGATGATTATATACAAAATTTAAAAAAAAAATTTTTTTTTGGTAGGGTCATTTAGGGGGCGAAGGGGAAGGAGGCGGTAGGGCAGAGTAGTACAGGTTTCGTCTCAGCTTCGTCATTAAAGCTTAAAAGTGTTATTTTTAAGGAATGTAGGGTTAAGTAAAACAATTTGTTAAATTTTTATGCTATTTTTGCCTATAATAACGCCCACTGAAGTGGGCGGGGTCAAAAAATATTTTTATTTTATTTAATGGCTCCAAGTTTAAGGCGTTGGACCGTATTTGACATAAAAATATATCATTTGCTTAACAAAATAACCAAAAAACTTTAAAAATTATGTTGTTTTTTCTGGGTTGGATTAGTTCTTCTTAGGGGAACTTTTTTCCCTCTTGCCCGATTTAGCCCATCTTCGAACTTAACCTGCTCTAAGTTTTAAAATATATTTATGCCAAATTTCAAGAGTCTAGCTCTTTTCGTTTGGACTGAATCGTGATTTCCACAGACGGACGGACGGACGGACGGACATGCTCAGTTCGTCTTAGATTTCATCACTGATCAAGAATATATATACTTTATGGGGTCTGAGATGGATATTTCGATGCGTTACAAACGGAATGACAAAGTGAATATACCCTTAAAATTCTTTTTTGGAGGGTATAAAAATTATAATCATTTAGGCGCATAGAGGAAGGAGGGGCTAGGGCAGAAATAGGCAGTCATAAAACTCTAAAAACTTGGGATAATTGTATACAAAATTTGATTTTTTTTTGGTAGGGTCATTTAGGGGCAAAGGGGGAAGAGGGGGTTGGGCAGAAACAGGCAGTCATAAAACTCTAAAAAGAAATGCTTGGGATGATTATATACACAATTTAAAAAGACATTTTTGTTGTTGATAGGGGATAATTGTAGACAGAGTGTTTTTCTCGCTTACTGCGGGCAGCCCTTTTAACCTAACCTAACCTATTCCTAAGTAAAACTAAATCTGCTATTTTAAAATCATGCTCTAAAATATTCTTATCATAATTTAATTTTTGTTTTATTTTATTTCTACCTAAAAGTGTTTGAACTCTCTTGTGCGCTATTTCTAGCCTAAATTTTGCCTCTTTTGGCGTAATTATCCACATTATATAGAGGCGTCACACTATCTATTTCAGTAAATTGTCTAAAATTGTTTGGTAATCTTGAAAATACTAACTCATAAGGACAGTAGTCATGTGCCGTTGATGGTGTCGTATTAAAGCATAAGTGAAACACTTTAACCATATGTCCCAGTCCGTTTTATCCACAGATATGTAAGAACGAACTTATTCGTTAAAAGTTCTATGACTTCGTTCTATTGTTCCTAGCGTCTGATGGTGATGTGCTGTGGAAGTTATATTTTCAATTTTTAATAGTGTGCATAGTTCCGTTAGTACAGAATTTTTGTATTCTGTCCCCATATCCGAAATGAATGTCTTCATTGGACCATAGGTCAATATAAAATTTTCAAATATCGCTCTTGCGATTGTTTTTGCAGATTTATCCGGAGTTGGTATTGTTACCAAATATTTCGTGAGATCGCATATTAAAGTGATTGCATATTAATTTCCATTAATTGATTTTGGAAATGGCCCCATTGTATCTACATACACCGTGTCGAATGCTTTTTCTGGTGTTTCTGTTATAGTCATAGGACTTTTGTTATGCTTTATTGTTTTTGATTTTTGGCATTTTTGACATAATTTAACATATTTCGTTATATCTTTTGTCATATTTTTCCAATAGTAATACCTCTTTATCTTTTCTATTGTTCGGTATATTCCACAATGTCCTCCTTCTATCGGATCATCGTGATATATTAGCATTATTTCAAGAATTGCCGGAGCATTCTTATTATATAAGTATGTTGGTCACCCCATTAAGTAGCTCTACTTTTAACTTATTTAAATATTTATTGCCCATATTTTTAAATTCATTTATGGAGATAAATTCGAAAATTTTCTCACTAGTTGCCATTTGTAGTGTCTCTACACTAAGTTTACCGGCCACTTTCTCAAGCCTTGGGAAAAATTGTCTTAAGTCCATATTCCCATTAGTAAACAAATCATTTATATTTATATATGTAATAACAGATTTTCCTCTTTTGATGTAGCATTTTATAGGATGCTACAGTGTTCTTTAGTGGTACATATATATTGGGCTCGTTATCATTATTTTTAATTTGATGCTGAATATTTTTGGTGTTACTTTGTTGTTTCTTTTTATATGCCATATACCTTGTTGTGATTTTTAATATTGTATTAGTTTAGTATATATATTTTTTAAGTCATCAATTGTTATTCTTGATAACGCGTCCGCGACGTAATTATCCCTTCCCCTAAGGTATTCTATATTAAAATTGTATTCCTCCAAGTCTAACCTCATTCTTGTTAATTTTGAACTTGGGTTTTTCATAGAAAATAAATAAGATAATGGTCTGTGATCAGTACGGACAAGGAAATGTTTACCATATATGTATGGTCTGAAGTATGTAATAGCCCAATTGATAGCTGTTAATTCCTGTTCGATTGTGGATTTATTACTCTCACCTTTGGTAAAAGATTTTGATGCATATGCTATTGGTAGTTGCTTTCCCTCATATTCTTGAGTCAATACGGCTCCACAAGCTTGCTTGCTTGCGTCTGTTGTTATACAAAATTCTTTTGTGAAATCAGGGTATTGAAGTAGTGTGGGCTTTATTAAAGCTTTCTTCAGGTATCTGAATGCTTTGTTACAATCTTTAGTCCATTCAAATTGTGCTCCCTTTCTGGACAATTTTGTTAGATGTCCGGAATATTCTGAGAAGTTTTTGATAAATCTTCGATAATAATTACAAAATGCAACGAATCGTTTTGCACTATCCTCATCATTAGGCTTTGGATAGTTTTCGATAGCTGCGTATTTACTATCATCAGGTAATATTCCTTTGTCTTTACATATGTATCCAAGATAAGTGACTTCTCTCCTGAAAAATGAACACTTTTCTGGATGAAGTTTTAAGTTGTGTTTTCTACACAAATCAAATACCTCTTTTAAATTTGAAAGCATATGTTTTTCTGAACAACCTAACACCAGTAAGTCCTCCATGTACAGGAAAGCCTGGTTTGGTTTTAAACCAGCAAAAGCAAGTGTCATCATTCTTTGAAACGAATTTGGAGCTATTTTTAAACCATACGGTAATCTAATAAATCTGTATGACCCATTGTTTGTTGAAAATGCTGTTAAGTCCCTGGATTTGTTCTCCAAGCCAATTTGGTGAAAGCCTGACATCAAATCTAAACAAGAAAAATATTTTGCTCTGCCGAGCTGGGAGGTAATGGAAACTTATCTGCAATTAGTTTTTTATTTATTTGTCTGTAGTCTATGACATGTCTCCATCTCTTTTTGTCGGAATTGAGCAGTGATTTCTTGGGTACGAGTAATAATGGACTGTTGTACTCAGAGTATGAAGGCTCTACAATTTGATCATCTATTAGCTTTTTGACCTGTTTATCTATCTCTTCTTTATGTGCATGTGGTATACGATAATTTTTGATATATACCGGTTCTTTATCCTTTATTCTTAACTTTTGTTCCTAGAAATTATTTATTGTTATTTTTTCTGATTCTAAACCGAAAACATCACTGTGTGTTGAGCATAACTCCGTTAATGTATTTTTAAATTGTTCCGGGAAATTTTTCTGCAAAATTTTTAGTATCTCTGATTTTCTTGATATATTTTTGTAAAAATTGTCTTTTATTATATCATAATCAGAGATGTTTTCGGTTTTTATGGTATCTTTTTTGATTTTGGTATGCGTGTTATTAGTGTTTAAAAGGCGAATGAATGCTTTGTCAGTGTTTACTATTATGTTTGGGATGAAGACGCCTGGTGCAATACTTGATTGTCTGTGGAGCTCGGCAGGTTCTAATAGTTCTATAACTTCACTGGAAAAAATGTCGTGTGAAGTTTTATTATTGTATTCTGATATTTTTAAGCTTAAGGTCTCTTTATTTTAGTTTAATTTTTAATTTCAATATTTCGTCACTCCTTTGTGTGACTTCTTCAGGAAATTAATTATTTTATTGTGTGAAGTTTTCTTTAACGATCTTTCACTACTTACGAGTGGATCTGAAGTAAGAAGCAATCTTTGATAAATATCACGGTTGCATTCTTCCCTTGAAAATTTTCTTGAAAAATTCTGTCTGTATGACCGAAAATGTTTATTTCGTGCTTCTGCAGCCTCCTCCGACAATTGGCCGATTGGCAACAGTGCATTACCTATGATGGTCGCCCCCAGTTAAAAGTAATAGTAATTTATTACTGTAATAGTAATTTATGCATTGTTGGAGTCATGGGATGCCATCCGTATAATTCCACATACATTTGCGCGGTGTTGAAGGCATATTCCCCGAATTTTGTTGTATTTATTTTGTGTCCACTTGAAATCGCCTCTAATAAGATTTTAAATTTGAGTATTAATTCGTGGTTAATGCCTGTTATGTCCGCCGCTAATTCTGTGTTTTCAAAAAATCTTCTACTCGTATTGCCATCATTGGTATTACCAAAATTGGCTTTAGGCATGTCCACCAACAGCCCAGTTTCTAAGAGGAATCTTTCTTGGATTTCTTTTTTCCTTTCTCCTTCTAATGCTTTCTCTTCCTCGGTCCTTTTCTTTCCATATTTCTTCACCGGCAATTTATATGCCAAATGCAGAATGCTTTCAAAAATACGTATTTTTGCGTGCAATACCGAAATGCCAAACTCAAGAGCATCGGGACTTATTTCGTTCTTTTTGCTTAAATTATTGAAATCTTTGGAAGTGGCGCCACATATATAGCATCGGCTAGTTGAGGTCGTGTTGGTTACAGCATTGCAAACTTTGCCATCAATCATGGTCATCTTTAAAATGTGATTATAAGCAAATTCTTTTCCATCAATATTTACTTTTGTAGGAGTGAGGTTCTTAATTTCATTTTGCACATAACTTATTTCCTCTTTTGTTACATCTGTAGTTTCTTTCACATACCGAAATCTGATGGGGCGGCAAAATCGTGGTGATGATGGTGTTGGGTTTTGCCACAACACTTTATTGTTTTCTTTACCACAAATAATTTGAAGTGGGACAAAAGAACTAAAAAATATACTAGCATCGGATTCGGCGTCTTCCGAGAATTTTTGTTTGTACCGTGCTTGTTGTGACCTGTCACACCCCCATTTATAAATGATCGTTAATGACTTTCTTTCAATTTCGTTAAGGGTTGATAACACTTCTTCCAGGTAGATTGATAATCGTTGAATAATATGATCCATTAGGCATTGTAAATTAATTTCAGCGCAGGTAGCCGTTACTCGCAATGCCGTCTTTGGTGGGTAGCATTCTTGTTTTGCTTTCAACAAAAGGTCGTAACAAGGGTAATGCTTTGGGTTAGTTGCCCTTATTATTTCATATTGTCGTCTTGTTAGATCAGCTTCTACGAACATTTTGAGTGCTTGGAACGGGGTCAAAGGAGCAATTGTTTCATTGGTCTTGGAATAGGCTTTTCTATATTTACTAGCCTTTGTTGGTGAATTTCGTATATCTTTGAGCACTTTTGAGGCATTTCTTTTTCCCTTCGTTTGCAATATGACTTGTGCGGCATGTATAATCATTTCATCATCAACATTTGATCGAATTTCCTCAGTTTTTCTTCTCTTGCTTCGTTCACTCGAATCCGAAAATGATTTGCTCGGACGACCTGGTTGATTGAGCGAATGCACTGGTATTTCAAAATTGCCTTCCAGCCACTTCTGGTTGTTTCTCATAAAAACTTCTTCAACTTTATGAGCTTTTAGCCATCTCTGTTTAAATTCGTGTTTGATGTAGGAAAATTTATCCTTAAGGCTCTTTTTTCTCTCCACAGTGTCTCCGCAAGACAATATCAAGTGGTTTTCTAAAAACTCCAATTTCTCATCCATACTTGGCAAATTTTGTAGTTGCATTTGCTCAAACATACATTTACGGGTCACTATTTTCACCCCCGACGAACTAGGTATCTCCATAACTAAAAAAATGTTTTTTTAAATTTTTTTAACAAAATACTTTGAACTACTGTCTTTAAGGAATAAGCGAGATTCTGCGGCTCTTGTTTTTTTTATAGAAAAGTTGAATGTGTAACGTATTCAATAAACAAAAAAATATGATCCGGACGAATCCTGATCCAAAACAAAATTGCTTTTGAAATGAAAAAATAAAATTTTTTATGTGAAAAAGAGGGTATGTTCAACTACCGAAAAATATAACGAAAGTTAAAAATAAAAGTTAAAACTATTATTTATTTAATAGAACCTTACTTGAGCTGTGGGAATCACTTTCACTTTCACTTCACTACACAACTTAAAATAAACATACATGCGTATTGCGAAATTTGATATAATTTGGGCACCCAAATAGAAATACGTATCAAGTCAACGATCAAGCTGCACGGAAGCGGAGCACCGCGGTGACGTATGGTTGTTGAAGAAAAAAGGGTGGGGGGTAACTCGCGGAAGTGTTTACTATACGTAGACGTCAATATTTTGTGCCTACTACATATTTAAGATTTTGACTTTTGGCCGCCTAAATACTTCAAATCGACTACTGTGCGGCGGTTAACGCCTATCGACCTGAGAGTGCACAGCAATTTGTGCACTTCTTTTAAATTTAATAAAAACAAGTAAAAACGTTATATTCGACCGGGTCGAATCTTAAATACCCTCCAAATATTTTGTAAGTGAATTTAAAATGTTTAACTTGGTGGGACAGAGTTCCTTTATATAATATCGTACGTCAACGCCCACTAAAGGGGGCGGGGTTCAAAAAATATACAATATCATGTTTTCCACAGACGAACGTATGGGCATTGCTAGACCGTCTTAGACTTCATCACTGATCAAGAATATATTTACTTTATGGGGTCCAATTCTCTTTGGAGGGTATAAAAACTGTATTTTGGCGGGGTCGCTCTGGCAAGGGCTGTGGGGAAAACATTTCACCTTTGTCATAAAACTCTAAAAATAAATGCTTGGGATAATTATATACAAAATTAAAATTTCTTTTTTTTGATAGGGTCATTTAGAGGGCAAAGGGGGTAGGGCAGAAACAGGTAGACATAAAACTTTAAAATAAATGCTTGGGATGATTATACACAAAATTAAAAAATTAAGTTTATTTATTTTTAATAGGGTCATTTAGCGGGCAAAGGGGGAGGAGGGGGTAGGGCAGCAACAGTCAGTCATAAAACTCTTAAGGTAAATGCTTGGGATGATTATATACAAAACTTAAAATAAAAATTTTTTTTGGTAGGGTCATTTAGGGGGCAAAGGAGGGGGGGGGAGGTAGGGCAGTAATCGGCAGTCATAAAACTCTAAAGATAAATGCTTGGGATGATTATATACAAAATTTAAAAAAAATTTTTTTTTGGTAGGGTCATTTAGGGGGCGAAGGGGAAGGAGGGGGTAGGGCAGAGGAGTGTCAGGTTTCGTCTCAGCTTCGTCATTAAAGCTTAAAAATTTTATTTTTAAGGAATGTAGGCTTAAGTAAAACATTTTGTTAAATTTTTATGCTATTTTTGCCTATAAAAACGCCCACTAAAGTGCGCGGGGTCAAAAAATATTTTTTTATTTTATTTTATGGCTCCAAGTTTAAGGCGTTGGACCGTATTTGACATAAAAATATATAATTTACTTAACAAAATAACCAAAAAATATGTTGTTTTTTCTGGGTTGGTTTAGTTGTTCTTAGGGGAACTTTTTTCCTTGTAGCCCGATTTAGCCCACCTTCGAACTTAACCTCTAAGCTTCAAAATATATTTATATTAAATTTTAAGAGTCTAGCTCTGTTTGTTTAGACTGAATCGTGATTTCCACAGACAGACGGACGGACATGCTCAGATCGTCTTAGATTTCATCACTGATCTACTTTATGATATACTTTATGGGGTCTGGATATTTCGATGCGTTAGTAACGGAATGACAAAGTGAATATACCCACCAAATTCTTTTTTGGAGGGTATAAAAACAACGTCAATTGCCTTTTTGGTTACTTTTATGTATAAAAAAAAATTCCATTTTCCACCCCTGGAAACGAAATTTTAATATGAAAAAAATTTTTTTTGACCAATGCAAATCTACATGAGGTTTTGTTAAAGTTAAACTTAAAATTTTTAACAATTTTAGTTACTACAAATTACGCAATGGGGCGAAAAAAAATTTTAATATCCCATCCCTGGAAAATTTTTTTTTACTTTTTTAGTGTTTAAGAGACCATTGAGGCTTCCCAAAGCACGAAATAGGTTTAATTTACAAACATTAAACAAATTATTGATTTTTGGTATAAATTTTGCGTCGAGAAATAGGTGTGAGCTTATCAGATCTGGAACCGTACTTCGGATCTTTCTGAATTTCAATAGCACTCTATTTAAGTTCACTTCCAATCCAACGGTCCAAGAAAGTACACCACTACATCGACAGTTGCTAACATAAAAAATTAAATTTCCTTGCTTTGCTTTTGCGGAATTTAGTGGGTGCAAATGGTTTTGCTTTTTTTATGAAAACTCTTGTTATTTGAATTATTTCTGTCTCTCTTTCGATATTTTGAAGTCTTGTTAAAATGAAAACTCGATAATTTGAACTTTTTCTCTGGTCCCTTCAGTTTCAAATTATCAAGAGTCGACTATATTTAAGGAAGCTATTCAGAATAATAAACAATTAAATAGAGAAAATAATATGTATTTAAGTAACCTGGAGCAGAGATTCAATAACATAGAAAATTACCTGTTTAATGTTGATTTCCATTCTAAAAAAGAATGTTACATATTTTGCCCTTTTCAATAAAAAATGGCAATATAATGGCATTTGGAAATAGTGAATTTATTACAAATGAATGTACCATCTCTTGCGAAAAATTATTTTTATTTTAAAAATGCGCCCAATTGTAGTTTTTTAGGAAAACAGCGGTAAAATGTTACATATTGTTCAGAAAATAAATCACCATAAGACAATCGGTATGAAAAAAGAACCAAACGAAACCACATATAACATTAAATAAATATCAATAGATTATTAGATAGAAACAAAATGGATATTAATGTGGATAAAAGAGAGATAGTAGAAGAACTACATATATAAACAGGCGAGAAAAAATTTTAAAAGACGTCGAGTTGTAATGAAGGGAATAGATAATTTGTGGCAAGCTGATCTGGTTGAAATGGGATACTATGCAACAGATAACAGAGGTTATCGTTATCTTCTAACAATAATAGACACGTTTTCAAACAGAGCTGTTGCAGTAAAAAATAAAACAGCGCAGAGCGTAACAAATGCCATGAAAAGTATTTTCGACAACCATCATCGGAATCCATTAAACTTACAAACAGACGATGAAAAAGAGTTTTCTAACAATAAATTTCAGCATTTAATGCAATCAAATCAAATTAATCACTATTCAACATATAGTAGTCTAAAAGCGTCCATTGTTGAACGATTCAATAGAACATTAAAGGCAATGATGTGGAAAGAGTTTAGTTATCAAGGGACATATAAGTGGATTAACAAATATCAAGAACTTGTAAATATATATGATAACACATATCATAGAACAATAAAAATGACACCCAATGATGTGAACCCCTCTAATGAAAAATCACTTTTGGATATTTGAAAAAGGTTATACACCAAACTGGACTCCAGAAATATTTAAAGTTAAATTTGTAAGAAATATAAATCCAAACACTTACATTTTAGAGGAATATCAAGGATATGAAATTAAAGGTGGATTTTACGAATTTTAGTTAATGAAAACTAAATATCCACAAACGTATTTGGTTGAAAAAGTTTTAAGAAGAAGAGGAAATTCGTTGTTCGTTAAGTGGTTAGGTTTTTCCTCTGAACACAACTCTTGGATTTACGTTGATGATACAGTACTATAAAATACAAACCTTATAAAAATGACTACAATATTTATTTTGAGATCAAACGTTAACATGTCTATAACGTTAACCTTAAACGGAAACTCGTCACTACTACTTTCCACATATCGAGCTCAACCAAAACTATCAACAATACCCAATGTTGATGTACAAAATAATTTATTTCATATTGGTAATCATGTTTGGAAATTCCTGTGGGGTCATATGAATTTTCTGATATATCTGACTACATTACTGAAAAATATAACAAGTTGAATAATAAAGGAATTCTTAATATTCAAGCAAATAATAATACATTGCAAACGTGTATACAAAGCTCTGTTGATCAGATATATTTCTTTAAAGAACGAACAATTGGATCATTGCTTGGTTTTAGTGCTAGAGTCTTGGAACCAAATGAAGAGTATAGTTCAGATAAAACAATAGATATTACAAAAGTGAATACTATATTACTTGAGTGCAATATTGTAACTGGTACATATATAAATAACGTTTCTGCGCACACTCTCCATCAGTTTTCTATGAACGTCAGTCTTGGTTATAAAATAATTGAAGCACCCGCTAATGTAATATACTTACCTGTAAATACAAAACTAATAAATACACTTGATGTGAAAGTGGTTGATCAAGACGGGAATCTTATAAATTTTAGAGGAGAAAAAATATCTATAAGACTTCACTTGAAACCGATGAAGGAATGATTATATATAATAAAAACATCTTAAATAATCAACCAACATTTAGATCCCTATCACACATCAACAACAACATACCAAACACAAGGAAATCAAAAACCTTAAACAAATTTAATCAAGAGATTTTACAAAATTTGGGATATAAATTAAAAAAATAATTAATCACAATGAGTGATTTAGTTGATATACTAAATAAACCACAATTTGATAACTCCATTATCAGAAAGGAATATCATAGCTATACATCTTATTTACAATCATTTAAGAATAATGATGAAATTCGGATATCAATTCAAAACCAAGATTTATACATACTACCTAGTGAAAGCTGGGTTTTTGTTGAATTATTTCTGGATTTGCAACAAAAGATGATTCAACGATTTCAATATCTCTTAAGCTCCTAAACAACTGCATGGCTTACCTTTTTGACGAAATTCGATATGAGTTAAATGGTGTAGAGATTGATCATACACATCAACTTGGGATTACAACAGATATAAAAAACTACATATCATTAAATCAATTGGAGAGTGATGCATTGGTAAATGCAGGCTGGGCACCAAATGATTCCGCCGATCTTTCACTTGTTAGTGGATATTTTAATTTTTGTTTACCCTTGAAAATGTTACTTTGATTTGCTGAAGATTTCAATAAAGTCTACTTTATTGAATGAAAAATATAAACTAACAATATTAAATATTACATGGAAAGTACCTCATGTACAGCTTGCTGATTCCTACAAACTGCAGATGTTTAAAACAATCAACAATCGTCATCCATTAAATATATCATTTAGAAGTTGGGATATGTATTACTATCCTTTCCTTTCAGAAAGCACTACAGTCTTATGGAATGTTAAACTGGCTAGTGAAAATGAGAGACCACGTTTCTTGCTTATAGCTTTACGCGATAGTAACAATAAATTGGTACATTGCGATTTAACTGATGTAAAGTTCATCTCAACTCAGGTACATATTCTTACGATGATTTATATCTCAAGTTCGAACGACATCGATTCGCTATACTCTATCATATGTATTCAAAGTTTCAATATAATTATTATTTACGCGATCTACAACCATTGCTAAAACAAGAAAATTTCAAGTCAACTTCAACCAATCACTGTTCTAGATGTATCTAAAAACGCTAAAGAACATACCACCTAATACACCTGCATATTGTTTAATTATACACGATAGAATGTTTGAATATATACCTCTTACAAATTAAATAAGAATGATATTGTAAATATAAGTTTAATTTTATTTTTTTAAATAAAAAAAAATAGAACAAGTAAAAGTGATATATTCGGCTGGGCCGAATCTTAAATACCCTTCACAGATGTAATTCTTCTTTCTTTCTGTCTTGCCAACACAGAAAGTAGGTTTAATTGAAAAATCAAAATGACATTATCGGTTACTTTTATATTTAAGAAAACGTTTAAATTTTTCGGCTAGGGAGCTAAATGTTTGGCTTTTCTTGTATCTAATACCTATGAACGTCTTTCTAAAATATTATATATATATTTAATTTACACACAAAACAAAAAATCCGTTTCATGTACCCCAAAAAGTTCTAATTTTCCAACCGTAGAATCGTCTTTTAGATTTTGTTGGTTTTTAATACCAGTTTATTCTTTCTGATATATAAAGTAGGTATAATTCATCATAAAAATCCAAAATAACAAATAAAATAACTGCTTTTATGAATCAGAAAATGTCGATTTTCCAACCCTGGAACCGAATTTTTAATTTTTTAATACTAATTTAATATTTTCTAACATATAAAATAGGTTTAGTTCACTAAAATCACAAAATTTTGAATTTATGTATTTACTTTTATGTACCAAAAAAATTTTTTTTTTTTTTTAGGAGTAGGACCAGCACTCAGGGGATGACCACTACATATGCATTGCATTGCGCTGGAACTGGGAAAATAGATTTTGGGAAGGAGGATAAATGGAGTAGTGTCTGTGGATATTCGATTTGAACCTGCTCAAATTGTAAGTGGCGGGGAAGACATCTGCGGGTAGTTTGTTCCACATACGGACTGCGGCCAAAAAACGAATTTTCTCTGTAATGCGTAGTGCGATTCGTTGGAATATCGACCACAAACGCATGCGCTCTTGAAAAACGCGTTGAGCGTTAGAAAGAATGGGTTTCAGGAACAAGTTTCCTAATTTCACCAGACCACCTGCCATTATAGAAACGATAGAACAACGATTCGCACCCCACATTGCGACGATGCTCAAGAGAGTCAATAGAGTTGGCTACCCTACTGTCTCCGATGAGTTTCATCGCCCTCTCCTATACGCGGTCGAGTAACTTCAAAATAGACTTTGAAGCACCGCCCCAAACATGAGAGTTGTATTCCATCTACGGTCGGATGTAAGTGTGTAAATATTAAGAAGATCAGAAGGGGTGAAGTATCTTTTGCACCGTCTTAAGAAGCCAAGGCACTTGAATGCTTCTTTTGCGACCTGAAAGACATGTTCCGTCCATCTGACATCACACTGCACTTTCATGCCCAGAACATCAAGACCCCCTGACTCGATAATACTTACACCACCCATAGAAACAGATGAAGCAGCATGGTCATACGTACGTCGATGCGTAAGCATACAACACTGGGTCTTACGGGCATTAAAATCGACCCTGTTCGCCTGACCCCATTCGGAAATCCTCGCGAGGTCCTTGGCTCGATTTCAGACGTTAACGACCTGCAGTTAAATGAATAAGAATGCGAAAGGCTGCTATCATCTGCGAAAGAGTAAATAGGACAGGAAGTTTGGGAAAGTAGATCGTTAAGAAAAATTAGAAATAGAGTAGGAGAAAGAACGGAGCCCTGCGGTACCCCTGAGTTGACTCTGAACTCATCGCATGAGACCCCATCTATAACAACTCGTATAGAGCGATCCCTGAGGAATCTCGATATAAACCGAGAGAAGGTGTCTCCGACACCAAATGCAATAAGTGTGGACAGGAGTGCTCCATGCCACACTCTATCGAACGCCTTAGAAATATCTAGAGCCACCACTTTACTTTCGCCAAAACGGTGTATGGAACTACACCAGTTTTCCGAAAGAAGGACCAATAGGTCACTCGTAGAGCGGCCTCTGCGGAAACCGTACTAGCGGTCGTTTAGTAAACTGTTGGACTCTAAAGTAGAGCGGCCTCTGCGGAAACCGTACTAGCGGTCGTTTAGTAAACTGTTGGACTCTAAATATTTCACAAGATGGAAGTTAAGCATAGTTTCCATCACCTTCGATATAGCAGAACATATTGCAATCGGGCGGTAATTTTCAGGGTTATTAGCCACTCCCTTTTTGGGGATTGGCGTTACATTAGCAACCTTCCAGCACATTGGAAATTTACCGGAGTGGTATAGTGTACTGAAAAGTTTGGCTAATGGACGTGCTAACGTCGAAGAGCACTGCTTCAGGACCAGTGCAGGGATTCCATCCGGCCCAGGAGACTTCCTTGTGCTGAGATCCGCAAGAACCCTTTTAACTGCACGCGCTCGAAAAAATATCTTAGGCATAGTTACGGATACTCTCTCGAGCGCGGGGAGTGGTTGAGAGCTATCAGGCAAGTGAGAGTTACTTGCAAATATTTCAGCCAATATATTAGCTTTATCAACCGGGTCAGTAAATATTTGGTCATTCCTCAAAAGAGTCGGAATTGAAGAACTAGCACTTTCCTTAACACTTTTGACGAATGACCAAAAACTCTTACTACCCCTGGGGGCAGTGAGAATTCTAGTGCGAATACGCTGCTCGTATAAAGGCTTTTCGCGTCTTAACGCTTTGGCACACGAAGATCTTGCCTTCTTGCGTAGCAAATCAGTATAGGCATTTTTGTTATTACGCCAAGTACTGAATGCTTCCTCTCTGGATCGTAACGCATCTTTACATGCCTAGTTAAACCAAGACTTCGCCCTAGGTTTAACCGAAATTTGCTTACAGGGAATAAAAGCTTTCATCCCCAGTAGAATTGTGTTTTCAACCATTTTCACCATGGAATCGATGACCATCGTTGTCAAGAAAACATAGTTTCCAATTAAAATTCCGAAAGAATTCGTTGAGCTCGGCCCAACGACCCTTTTCGTAAATATATTTACTACGCTTCGTGGCTGCACGCGAAACGTTGCGAAGTTTGGAGAACGGAAAGGTTGCGGAAATGGTGCAATGATCCGAGTTACCGAGAGGTGCATTAACGGTAACTTCATACTTTTCGGGATGTGAAGTTAGAAAAAGGTCAAGCGTATTATGTTGGTGCCCTTCAACACACGGAATATGTGTTGGTTCATTAACTAATTGCACAAGGTGATTGGCCCTCTGAGGTTGTGTGGCTCGAATGGCGAAGTCAAGATGTGTTATGAACATTGAAATCACCAGCAACAACAATTTCATTGCTCGGACAACTATCAAGAATCTTCGATATGAAGTCGGAAAGAGTATCGAAGCCATGTATGGTAGCATCTCTTTCCGCGTTGGGAGTTCTATACAGAAACCTGAAATGTAAAAAGTGTGTACCGACTTTGAATTTAACCCAAAGACAGCTAAATTCTGCGTCAGACATGCCTAATGGTTGCTGGCATTGGCACACAACTTCATTACGTACATATACTGCAAGGCCTCTAAGAAGAATAAAAAGCGACAGGAGGTGATACCCGGGCAAATGAAAATCCTGAAGATCAGCATCCTCATGTACCTGGGTTTCACTTAAGGCGAAAACATCCGGCCGATGGAGACAAACGTGAGCAAATACAGAAAAGAAATTTCTTCTTAACCCACGTATGTTACAGAAGCCGATTCTAAACTTACCCACCATCACAAGATGAGAGAAAAAAAACCGAAGTCCAAACTCTAGATTAGCGAATACGGTGCAATGACAACAACTGCAGTGACCATTCATTAGCCAGTGTTATGCCTCCACTAGCGAATGATCCAGATACAGCTAACAGTACACCGCACCAATAAAATAGAGTTTTATTTTATTTTATTTATGGGAAGAGGGATGGGAGGCGCATAACAATGCAGAAACACAGGTCATAAAAGCCCTAGTCTGGTCCACTTCCATTTTCCCATAGTGGCTCATAGTGCCAACACTGGTATGGGTGTCGTCACTGATGGTATGGAATGTACAGATTATTTTGTTGTTATGTTGACTTTTTTCTTATTTGGGTTGTTGTTTATGTAGTTTGTTATTGTAATGATTTGTATTTTATTTATTTTTGTAAGTTAAGGTATTTATTTTTGCCTATATGCTTCGACTTTTTAATTTAATTTTAATATTCTTAAATAACTAAAACACATCCCGGACTGACAGACATATTTCGATTTTCCAACCCTGGAACCGAATTTTTAGTTTTTAAAATTTTTAATACCAATTTAATTCTTAGCGAAGTATAAAATAGGTTTAAGTCACTGAAAAAATCCAAAATTGGGAACTTATATGGTTACTTTTATGTACCAAAAAACTTCAATTTTCCAACCCTGGAACCGAATTTATAAGTTTTTGATACTAGTTTAATTTTTTCTGAAATATCTAATAGGTTTAATTCATTAAAAGCACAACATTTGGAATTTATGTATGTACTATTATGTACCAAAAATATTTCTTGACAAAAAATTTACTTGACAAAAAATTAAAATTTCTAAACTTTTTGGTCACCTTCATGTACCCTAAAATATTTCATTTGTCCAACCCTAGAGTCAAACTTTTGATTTTTTAAGATTTTAATACCAATTTTGTTCTTCCTGAATTATAAAACAGCTGTAATTAGCAAAAACAAACAACGTCAATTGCCTTTTTGGTTACTTTCATGCAGAATAAATATTTCAATTTCCCAACCCTGGAAAAAAAATTTAATTTTTTTTTACCATTGCAACTCTTAATGAGGCATGAATAGTAGAAAAACTTCATATTTGTAACCATTTAGGTCATTTTTATGTACCATAAAATATTGCAGTTATCCAACTCTGGAATCTAAATTTTGATTTTTTTTTTAATTTTTGATACCATTTTTGTTTTTCCTAAACTAAAAAATTGTTTTAAGTAACAAACAAACAACGTCAGTTTCCGTTATGGTTACTTTTATGTATAAAAAAAATTTCAATTTCCCAACCCTGGAAGCGAAATTTTAATTTTTAAAATTTTTTTATCAGTGCGAATCTTCATGAGGTACAAGGTAGTTTTGTTTAAGAAAAACTCAAATTTTGTAACCAGTTTGATTATTACATGTATTACAAAATATTGCATGTACCAAAAAAAAAACGTTTCCCAACCCTGGAAGCGAAATTTTAATTTTTAGTTTTTTTATCAGTGCAACGCTTCATGAGGTATAAAGTAATTTGTTTTAAGAAAAATTTCAAATTTTTAACCATTTTGGTCACTTTCATGTACTATTAAATATTGCACTTGCCCATCCCTGGATTCGAAATTTTATTTTTGAATTTTTGATATCAATTTTGTTCTTCCTAAGTTATAAGACAGGCTTAGTTAGCAAAAAAAAAACAACATAAGTTGCCTGTTTGATTACTTTCACGTATAAAATAAATGGAATTTCCCAATTTCCCAACCCTGGAAGCAATATTTTAATTAAAAAATTTGTTTTTGGCCAATGCAAATCTTCATGACGTATAAAGAGGTTTTGTAAAAGAAAAACTTAAAATGTAAATTGTTAATTTTGGGCTTAAGTTCGAATCTGCATGACTGCAAATGATTTTTTATTATTTTATTAATAAATGAATTTGTTAAAATTCTATTTATTATTTTTATACCCTCCAAAAAAGAATTTGGAGGGTATATTCACTTTGTCATTCCGTTTGTAACGCATCGAAATATCCATCTCAGACCCCATAAAGTATATATATTCTTGATCAGTGATGAAATCTAAGACGAACTGAGCATGTCCGTCCGTCCGTCCGTCTGTGAAATCACGATTCAGTCCAAACGAAAAAAGCTAGACTCTTGAAATTTGGCATAAATATATTTTAAAACTAAGAGCAGGTTAAGTTCGAAGATGGGCTAAATCGGGCAAGAGGGAAAAAAGTTCCCCTAAGAAGAACTAAACCAACCCAGAAAAAACAACATAATTTTTAAAGTTTTTTGGTTATTTTGTTAAGCAAATGATATATTTTTATGTCAAATACGGTCCAACGCCTTAAACTTGGAGCCATTAAATAAAATAAAAATATTTTTTGACCCCGCCCACTTCAGTGGGCGTTATTATAGGCAAAAATAGCATAAAAATTTAACAAATTGTTTTACTTAACCCTACATTCCTTAAAAATAACACTTTTAAGCTTTAATGACGAAGCTGAGACGAAACCTGGTACTACTCTGCCCTACCGCCTCCTTCCCCTTCGCCCCCTAAATGACCCTACCAAAAAAAATTTTTTTTTTTAAATTTTGTATATAATCATCCCAAGCATTTATCTTTAGAGTTTTATGACTGCCGATTTCTGCCCTCCCCCCCCCCCACCTCTTCCTTTGTCCCCTAAATGACCCTACCAAAAAAAAAACGTTTTTTTTAAATTTTGTATATAATCATCCCAAGCATTTATCTTTAGAGTTTTATAACTGCCGATTTCTGCAGTACCCCCCCCCCCCCCCCCTCTTCCTTCGCCACCTAAATGACCCTGCCAAAAAAATTTTTTTTTAAATTTTGTATATAATCATAACAAGCATTTATCTTTAGAGTTTTATGACTGCCTGTTGCTGCCCTACCCCCTCCTCCCCCTTTGCCCGCTAAATGACCCTATTCAAACTAAATAAAAACTTTTTTTAATTTTGTGTATAATCATCCCAAGCATTTATTTTTAGAGTTTTATGTCTACCTGTTTCAGCCCTACCCCCTCTCCCCCTTTGCCCTCTAAATGGCCCAATCAAAAAAAAGAAATTTTAATTTTGTATATAATTATCCCAAGCATTTATTTTTAGAGTTTTATGACAAAGGTGAAATGTTTCCCCCACAGCCCTTGCCAGAGCGTCCCCGCCAAAATACAGTTTTTATACCCTCCAAAGAGAATTGTGATGAAGTCTAAGACGGTCTAGCAATGCCCATACGTTCGTCTGTGGAAAACATGATATTGTATATTTTTGAACCCCGCCCCCTTTAGTGGGCGTTGACGTACGATATTATATAAAGGAGCTCTGTCCCACCAAGTTAAACATTTCAAATTCACTTACTAAATATTTGGAGGGTATTTAAGATTCGACCCGGTCGAATATAACGTTTTTACTTGTTTATATTAAGATTGGAATATTAAGAATATTTTCAATAATCATCAAACCAGCAGAACGGATCAGTACTGATTTCGAGGCCGCTACGCCATCTCATCAGCCTTCTTTGTTCAATTTTTCCACTTTTGCAAGTGGTGCTAGTTAGTAGGAATATCAACTATTTAACCAATATTTTAACGAAAATTGAATATGAGAAGTTATCACATTCATATTTTTAAGTTATTACCTTTTTGGTTAGTACGAAATTCCCCAACCCTGACGATTAATATTCCCAATATTCCATGTATCTCTTTCGCTTTTTCCAGAGCCATCGGCTGCTGATTGCTAAAGCTTCTTTGTTATTTATGTTCAAGTAATTGAATTTTAGTTGTCAATTTACAATGAACAAGTGCGCGTGCCCCCGCAATGTTTTAAATTATGTATGAATTTTTATTAGTCGAACTTTCTTACGTAAATTGTTAATTTTATCAACGGGCTTAAGTTCGAATCTGCAAGACTGCAAACCATTTTTTATTATTTTATTAATAAATGGATCAGAATTGAATCATATTCAATTTTCGTTAAAATATTGGTTAAATAGTTGATATTCCTACTAACTAGCACCACTTGCAAAAGTGGAAAAATTTAACACAGAACGCTGATGAGATGGCGTAGCGGCCTCGAAATCAGTACTGATCCGTTCTGCTGGTTTGATGATTATTGAAAATATTCTTAATATTCCAATCTTAATATAAAAAAATAATAAATAGAATTTTAACAAATTTATTTATTAATAAAATAATAAAAAATCATTTGCAGTCATGCAGATTCGAACTTAAGCCCAAAATTAACAATTTACATTACAAAGTTCGACTAATAAAAATTCATACATAATTTAAAACATTGCGGGGGCACGCGCACTTGTTCATTGTAAATTTACAACTAAAATTCAATTACTTGAACATAAATAACAAAGAAGCTTTAGCAATCAGCAGCCGATGGCTCTGGAAAAAGCGAAAGAGATACATGGAATATTGGGAATTTAATCGTCAGGGTTGGGGAATTTCGTACTAACCAAAAAGGTAATAACTTAAAAATATGAATGTGATAACTTCTCATATTCAATTTTCGTTAAAATATTGGTTAAATAGTTGATATTCCTACTAACTAGCACCACTTGCAAAAGTGGAAAAATTGAACAAAGAACGCTGATGAGATGGCGTAGCGGCCTCGAAATCAGTACTGATCCGTTCTGCTGGTTTGATGATTATTGAAAATATTCTTAATATTCCAATCTTAATATAAAAAATAATAAATAGAATTTTAACAAATTCATTTATTAATAAAATAATAAAAAATCATTTGCAGTCATGCAGATTCGAACTTAAGCCCAAAATTAACAATTTACATTACAAAGTTCGACTAATAAAAATTCATACATAATTTAAAACTTAAAATGTTTAACAATTTTAGTTACTACATGTACTACAAAATAAGGAATGGGCCGAAAACAAAATTTTAATTTTCCATCCCTGGAAAAAAATGTTTATTTTTATAGTTTTTAATAGACCAAAGCAGGAAATAGGTTTAATTTACAAACATTAAAAAAATAATTGATTTTTGGTATAAATTTTTCGTCGAGAAATAGTTGTAAGCTTCCCAGCTCTGGAGCCATACTTCGGATCTTTCTGAATTTCAATAGCACTCTATTTAAGTTCATTTCCAATCCAACGGTCTAAGAACGAAGTCTCTAGCTCTTCTGGGAGCTTGGGGAAACCGATTTCACGTACAGACGGACATCGCTCAATCGTCATCGCTATTCATAAGGATACTTTATGGGGTCCCATGTGCATCTCGAAGAAATTACACACGGAATAACAAACCTATATATGTATACCTTTTCACTTTTTTGTGAAGGGTATAAAAAGTAAGAATTTGTCAATAAGACATGACTCGTACATATGAACACAGACTAACGAACGCTTCCGCCGTGTTCTAAATGAATTAGAATTGAACATTAACGATGAATATGCAAAATCAGAATTGATAAACATATTTAGAAAATATCAAAATATTTTTATATGGAAGACGAAATATTAACTGTAAACAATTTTTATAATCAAAACATCACAACACAGACAGTACACCAGCCTATATAAAAAATTACAGACTACCGCATGCACATGCTGACATAATAAATGAACAAGTGCTAAAGATGCTAAACGACGACATAATAGAACCTTCAGTAAGCCCCTACAATGCTCCACTCATTTTAGTACCCAAGAAGAATACCGAAGACTTAAGAAAATGGAGACTTGTGGTGGATTTGAGAAAACTCAATGACAAAATAGTTAATGACAAATTCCTCCTAACCAGGTTAGAGGACATTTTGAACAAACTAGGTAGAGCCAAGTGGTTTTCAACTGCTCATTTCATCAGATAGAACTGGACGAAGATTCACGACCAATCACAGCTTTCTCTACACAACAAGGACATTACCAATTCAAAAGACTCCCACTTGGACTAAAAATCTCATCAAATAGCTTCCAGAGAATGCTTAATTGCACTGTCGGGACTCGATTCAGAAGCTTTTCTATATGTGGATGACATAATTGTATATGGATGCAGTTTGGACCATCACAATCAGAATCTCATCAAAGTACTGAACAGACTACAGCAATATAACTTAAAACTAAACCCCAAGAAATGTTGTTTTTTGAAGTCAGAAGTAGTATATCTAGGACACTTAATAACAAAGGATGGTGTCAAGACAGACCCTAGTAAGTATGAAGTAATAAAAAGCTACCCAATACCCAAAGACACTGACGAAGTACGAAGATTTGTTGCGTTCTGCAATTACTACCGAAAATGTACACAAAATTTTGCTGTAATTGCTAAAAGCCTTAATGCACTGTTAAAAAATCTGCAAAATTTCTGTGGACAAATGAATGCCAGAATTCCTTTGACATCTTGAAAGAAAAACTTATGAATCCTCCTATTTTGCGATACCCAAACTTTGAAAAACCTTTTATTCTTACAACCGATGCCTCACACTATGCGCTAGGAGCAGTTCTATCACAAGGCGAAATTGGTGGAGATCTGCCAATGTCATATGCAAGTAAGTCGCTACAGAAACACGATATAAATAAGGCAATTATTGAGAAAGAATAGCTTGCAATACATTTGGGAATAAATTTCTTTAGACCATACCTGTACGGTCGAAAATTTATAGTAGTAACAGACCATAGACCATTAATTTCAATGTTTTCACATAGAAATACATCCTCTAAGATGATAGAGTTGTGCCACTGAGCTATGAGCTAGTTCAATTGAACGTTTCAGTGAGCTGAGCGAAATGAGCGCTCACTACAATAGATGATTTTAGCTCAGTACTGAGCGCTTTTGTGTCAGAGCGCTTTTGTTTCAGAGCTCTTTTGTTTCAGAGCTATTTTGTTTCAGAGCGCTTTTGCTTCAGAGTTGAGCGGTTTTGATAATTTCTGTCATAATTGTAATGATACCACAGTTTCTTAATATGCTGCCAGACAAATATAAATACGTCATTGAATATGTTATTGTGGCATGTCTACAGAACCAATCTTTATGCATAGAAATTTTTTTACAAATAAAACTGGTGCGATGAAACCATGTTTTGAAAAATACCAGTACATGGGAATGGTTTTATTATAAATATAAATATATATATATATATATATATATATATATATATATGTATATATATATATATATATATATATATATATATATATATGTATATATATATATATATATATATATATATATATATCTATATATATATATATATATATATCTATATATATATATATATATATATATATATATATCTATATCTATATATATATATACATATATATATATATATATATATATATATATAGATATATATATATATATATATATATATATATATGTATATTTATATATATATATATATATATATATGTATATATTTATATATATATATATATATATATATATATATATATATATTTATATATATATATATATATATATATATATATATATATATATAAATATATATATATATATATATATATATATATATATATATATATATATATATATATATTTGAGTTATTATAACGGGTTGGAGGGCTTGAACAAAGATGCCCCAAGAAGACCTGTTATTCAGTGTGGCCCTTTATTTGGCACACTGAGATGGGGCTTTGAAGTCCCTGGCATTAAGACCAAGTCCAGTACGGTCTTAATTATGGCATTCCTGGGAAAACGATTTGAAATGGTAGAACCCTGGGCTGGTAGATGTGGTATTCTGGGACTTAAGTATGTATGAGTGAATTTGTACAGAAATGGCTCTCAGGCTAATGCCACAACTGCCTCCGTCCTATTAAAACTTGGCAAGTCTCAAAGTACGTTTGAAGTTCGTCATCATTAAGTTGGTGGTGTAGGTCCGGATGTTGATTCCCGGTTAGCACGGATCTGGCTCTGGCGGATTGATCCATAAGGTCTCTTCGTCAACCCTCGCATGGACCTCACTGCTTGCAAAGACACCCATGGGATCTAAACGTGACTGCACAACGAACGGAGACAGCGGCTGCGAGTTTGGACCCAATTGAATGAAGATCAATAAAAATAATTTAGAAGCGAAAGCGGAAGGCTCTGGAAATGGCGAAATTGAGAATCCATTCCTGAAGAGGCCGGTGATCGCGAGATCGCCCCCTACGGCGGTGAACACGCCGCATAGGGTAGGTTTTGGCACCACAGACGGTGGTCAGGAACCGAAAGGCAAGGTTGAAAAACTAGGAGAGAGGATAGCAAAGCTATTAGACTTTCTCAAGACAAGATCGAATGTCCACAAGGATATAGTATCGATGTCTCGAGAAATACAGGCATTGTATATGCAGGTGGCAGATGAGCTGAGCAGTGGAACTGGTCAGCTCAAGGTGCCCTGCAATAAGCAGACGCAGACAGGGGTTATGGTAAGACCATCTCCCCCTGTCCCTGCAGGTGCGACCCCGAAGCGTAGGAGAGATGAAAGTACTCTTGGGCCAAAGGGGAATAGGGCTAAGAAGAAGAGGAAGGATGCAGTAGATGCAATCAGGAGTAGTGAAGGTAGCTGTGTGGGATCGGCGGCAGCGAATGGTGCTGCTTTGCCGAACCCAGGCACTAAGGAACCTGGGTGGATAAAGGTCCGTCCCAGGGAAGCGAATAGAAATAGGATTAGGAGTAAGCAGGGGTCACGTTCGGATGCCCTAGTTATTAAAACATGTGGGAACGCTTCCTATGCTGAGATTCTCAAGCAAGTGAAGAAGGACCCTAAACTTAGTAATCTGGGGGAGAATGTGAAGGGCATTCGGAAGACTGGGAAGGGTGAGCTGCTACTGGAGCTCACTAAACCCGCTCACCAGAATATAGGTGTGTTCAGGTCGGAGGTGGAAGCGGTACTGGGTGGGACTGCCGAAGTACGGGCACTATCCCAAGAGGTTAGGATTGAAATTAGGGACATAGATGAGGTGACTTCCAAGGAGGACATCTATGACGCCATAGTTAGTAAATCCAACGATTTTAAGGTACTGCAGTTGAATGCAATTAAATCACTGAGGAGAGCGTATGGGGGAACACAAACTGCCACGATTGGCCTGAGTGCTCCTCTAGCTAGACGCCTTCTAGAGATGTCCAAGATACGCATCGGTTGGGTCGTGTGTCGAATACGGGAAAAGATAGCACCGAAGAGGTGCTACAACTGTCTCGATTTTGGACATAGGGCGACGAATTGTAGCGGCCAGGATCTATCCGGAAATTGCTTGCGTTGTGGGGAAGCTGGCCACAAGATTGCAACATGTTCCAACAGACCTTCGTGCATGCTCTGTAGAAAGGGTGGAAGTACTAATGGTGACCATGTCACCGGATGCGTAGTTTGCCCGTACTACAAGAGGGCGCTACAAAAGCTTAGAGGTTAAACACTACTTAAAAATCAGGATGCGCATATTACAGCTAAATCTCAATCATTGCCAAGCAGCACAGGAGTTGCTTAGGCAAACCGTACGAGACTTAAAGGTAGACGTTGCTGTACTCAGCGAGCCATATAAGAAGATTGTATCTGCAAATTGGGTTACTGATGATACAGATACAGCAGCTATATGGACTACCGGTTCTTTGATATTGAGGGAGAGGTTATCACCGCAATGTGGGTACACGCGGGCCACTGTTTCCGGCATATGTTTGTACAGCTGTTATGTTCCTCCTAGGTATTCTATTGATGACTTTCGTGTTATTATAGACAACATAGTGATGGACGCTGCAGCCAGGAGTCCTGTTATAATAGCAGGGGATTTCAACGCGTGGGCTGTTGAATGGGGCTGCCCCTTGACAAATGCAAGGGGAAGGATGCTATTAGAGGCCCTTTCTGCGCTAAATGTTGTGCTCTTGAATTCTGGAGATGAGGAAACATTTAGAGGAGGAAATGGTGGTTCAATTATTGATATTACGTTTGCCAGCGATACCATTATAAACCGTGTAAACTGGAGAGTATCTGATGTTTATACTCACAGCGATCACAGTGCCATAATTATGGATATACAGGATGATATACGGCATGTGACTCCCCGTGCACAAGGTTTGTCGGGATGGAAAGTGAATACCTTTGATAAGGATATTTTTGCCATCTGTATGGAAGGTATGGAATTAAATGGTTCAGCTGAGGATATGGCAGAACAATTGGTAAACCATATCACGCGGTCGTGCGATGCATCTATGGTGAGGCGGAAAGGATCCGTAAAGGGGTCACCGGTTTATTGGTGGAATGATGATATTGCCGGCTTGAGGGCGGAGTGTATACGTGCCAGAAGGCAGTATACAAGAACTCGAGGTAGGTTAGAGAATAGCGTATACCAGGAGAATTACAGGAATAGGAGGAAGGCCCTAAAGGATGCAATTCGTAGGAGCAAGCGGCAGTGTTTTCTTAATATCTGTGATGAGGTGGATGATAATCCTTGGGGTCTCGCATATAAGCTGGTCACCAAAAAACTTAAATGCCTGACCCCGTTGCAACCGAGTGAGGGGCCAATCCTGGAGGAAATTGTAGACCATCTCTTTCCCCAGCAGGACGCACCACCTTGGGAGCACAACCCTCCAATTGGGACATTAAATTTTCCCCCGGTTACAATAGCTGAGATTGAGGACGTTGTCTCTAGGTTTAGAGACAAGAAGGCACCTGGACTCGACTGCATTCCAAATATAGTATTAAAGGAGGCCGTCAGGCTTTGTCCCGAGCAGTTCTTAAGAATGGTGAATACATGCTTAGGTAGGGGAATTTTTCCAACAAGATGGAAGAGGCAGAAGTTGGTATTAATACCAAAAGCCAATAAACCCCTAGATGATCCCTCATCTTATCGGCCACTGTGTATGATAGATACATGTGGGAAGTTGCTAGAGGGTGTGATCTGCCGAAGACTTGGGAATTGCGTTGATGACAGAAATGGTCTATCAGACAACCAATTTGGCTTCAGGAGGGCGAGGTCAACAGTGGATGCTTTAAACGTGGTAGTAGAAACTGCTGCACGGACTATCTATGGCAGGAGTTGGAGGAATGGCACAAAGGAGTACTGTGTAGTTGTGACGCTGGATGTGAAGAACGCGTTCAACACAGCGAGCTGGGTGCATATTGTTGATGCTCTAACTCGATTGGACATCCCAGAATATCTGATAGGGATAGTGCAGGATTATTTCCGGTATAGGGAATTGATCTATACTACAGATGCGGGTATAAGGAAACGTAGGATTAGTGGTGGTGTTCCCCAAGGATCGATACTTGGACCATTGTTGTGGAACGTAATGTATGATGGAGTACTAAGGTTGAGGTTACCTGAGAGAGTGCAGATTGTGGGATTCGCAGACGATATAGCGCTGGTGTGTGAAGCTAAGGAATTGCTGGAGGCAGAAACCATTGCAAATGCCAGCGTACAATTAGTAAAGTCCTGGATCACTGCAATGGGATTGACTCTAGCTGATCATAAAACCGAAGCGGTTTTGATTAGTAGTCGTAAGGCTAGGGAAACTATTACCCTCAATGTTGGCACCTGTTCCATAGAATCAAAGGCATTTCTGAAATATCTGGGTGTGATGATTGACACACGGCTATCTTTTCGCGAGCACTTGCGATATATAGCATCCAAAGCATCAGGGACCTGTTTGGCGCTATCTCGGATCATGCCAAACACGAGAGGGCCAAAGTATCTTCAGAGGAAACTGCTCGCTGGAGTAGTAAGGAGCATTATCCTATATGCACACCCGGTATGGTCAGACTCACTTAGATATTCCACATATGTGGGGCTGGTATGCCCTGTGTATAGGCTAGCTGCTTTAAGAGTATGTAGTGCATTTCGGACAGTGTCGGACGAGGCGGCTTTTATCATTGCGGGTATGATCCCTATCGATTTAGAAATCATGAATAGGGATAACTCTGATTTATGTATGCAAAAATGGCAAGAACGGTGGTCAACCACTGAAAAGGGAAGATGGACTTATTCATTAATACCCGACATCAGATTATGGCTGACTAGGAAACATGGTGATCTGAACTATTACCTAACACAGTTCTTGTCTGGACATGGTTGCTTTAGGTCATATCTATTTCGTTTTAAGCACGACGACTCTCCGTTCTGTCCACACTGTGGTGGGAATGTGGTTGAGGATGCTGAGCATGTCGTCTTTGTCTGCTCACGATTCAGCAACTGGAGGTCGTATTTAGAGGAAGGCTTGGGGCGTACGATCAGCCCGGAGAATATTATTCCGACCATGCTGGAATCCTTATTGAATTGGACCAGAGTGTGTAGTTTTGTACAGCTTGTTCTAATAGAACTTCGCAGATTAGCACAGATTCGTAGGAGAGTTAGTACGTCTTAGGATTCGTTAGCTACTGACGATTAAATATGCGCATCAGTTCCGAACCTCCTTACCTAGGAACTAAGGAGGACGTAGGAATAATACTGATAATACTACCCACCCTGATGAAATGCCAAAGCTGTCCCAGGGTGGTGCTAGTGAAGTTGTCGTGGGGCCACTATTGATAGTTGCTATCATTACGTCCATAAAAAAAAAAAAAAAAAAAATATATATATATAGATATATATATATATATATATATATATATATATATATATATATATATATAGATATATATATATATATATATATATATATATTTTATATATATATATTATTATATATATATATTTTATTTCCTTTTAAAATATATATATTTATATGTATATATATATACATGTATATAAATATCTATATATATATATATATATATATATATATATATATATATAGATATATATATATATATATATATATATATATATATATATATATACATATATATATATATATATATATATATATATATATATATATATATATATATTGTTTTCTTTTAAAATATATATATTTATATGTATATATATATACATACACATATATACATATATATATATATATATATATACATATATATATATATATATATATATATATATATTTAGTTAATGGTCCACCTCTTCAAAAAGTCACATTATTGACTGATTTAAAATATATTGAAGGCAATATTGGATTGTATTTGCCTCTGAAACTCCACGAAATTATTATTATCGTTTTTGCCATATTTAATAAATATGGTTACAATGTCTTTAATCACCCTTGGTGTATCATTATAACTGAGCTACTGAGCCACTGAGCTACTGAGCTATTAAATGAAGTAGCTCAGTAAACTGAGCTGAGCTAATGTGAGCGCTCAGCTCCCTGAGCTAAAAAGCACAACTCTATAAGATGACAAGAATTAGACTAGATTTAAGCGATTATGACTTTACAATAATATACAAAAACGGGAAAATTAACACTATTGCAGACGCATTATCTAGAATAGAAATAAATACAGATGTGCTAAAACAAATGATACCGCTGGAATATGATGAAAAAGTAAAGAAAATATTAACAAGTAAAAACGTTATATTCGACCGGGTCGAATCTTAAATACCCTCCAAATATTTAGTAAGTGAATTTGAAATGTTTAACTTGGTGGGACAGAGTTCCTTTATATAATATCGTACGTCAACGCCCACTAAAGGGGGCGAGGTTCAAAAATATACAATATCATGTTTTCCACAGACGAACGTATGGGCATTGCTAGACCGTCTTAGACTTCACCACAATTCTCTTTGGAGGCTATAAAAACTGTATTTTGGCGGGGTCGCTCTGGCAAGGGCTGTGGGGGAAACATTTCACCTTTGTCATAAAACTCTAAAAATAAATGCTTGGGATAATTATATACAAAATTAAAATTTCTTTTTTTTTGATAAGGTCATTTAGAGGGCAAAGGGGGAGAGGGGGTAGGGCAGAAACAGATACACATAAAACTGTAAAAATCAATGCTTGGGATGATTATACACAAAATAAAAAAAAATGTATAATTATTTTTAATAGGGTCATTTAACGGGCAAAGGGGGAGGAGGAGAAATAAGCAGTCATAAAACTCTAAAGATAAATGCTTGGGATGATTATATACAAAATTTAAAAAAAATTTTTTTTTTTGGTAGGGTCATTTAAGGGGCGAAGGGGCAGGAGGGGGTAGGGCAGAGTAGTACCAGGTTTCGTCTCAGCTTCGTCATTAAAGCTTAAAAGTGTTATTTTTGAGGAATGTAGGCTTAAGTAAAACAATTTGTTAAATTTGTATGCTATTTTTGCCTATAATAACGCCCACTGAAGTGGGCGGGGTCAAAAAATATTTTTATTTTATTTAATGGCTCCAAGTTTAAGGCGTTGGACCGTATTTGACATAAAAATATATCATTTGCTTAACAAAATAACCAAAAAACTTTAAAAATTATGTTGTTTTTTCTGGGTTGGTTTAGTTCTTCTTAGGGGAACTTTTTTCCCCCTTGCCCGATTTAGCCCATCTTCGAACTTAACCTGCTCTAAGTTTTAAAATATATTTATGCCAAATTTCAGGAGTCTAGCTCTTTTCGTTTGGACTGTATCGTGATTGCCACAGACGGACGGACGGACGGACGGACATGCTCAGTTCGTCTTAGATTTCATCACTGATCAAGAATATATATACTTTATGGGGTCTGAGATGGATATTTCGATGCGTTACAAACGGAATGACAAAGTGAATATACCCTCCAAATTCTTTTTTGGAGGGTATAAAAAAAATTTTTTTTTGGTAGGGTCATTTAGGGGGCAAAGGAAGAAGGGGGGAGGGGGTAGGACAGAAATCGGCAGTTATAAAACTCTAAAGATAAATGCTTGGGATGATTATATACAAAATTTAAATAAAAAATTTTTTTTTGGTAGGGTCATTTTGGAGGCAAAGGAAGAGTGGGGGGGGGCGGTAGGGCAGAAATCGGCAGTCATAAAACTCTAAAGATAAATGCTTGGGATGATTATATACAAAATTTAAAAAAAAAATTTTTTTTGGTAGGGTCATTTAGGGGCAAAGGAAGAGGTGGGCGGGGGGGGGAAGGTAGGGCAGAAATCGGCAGTCATAAAACTCTAAAGATAAATGCTTGGGATGATTATATACAAAATTTAAAAAAAATTTTTTTTTTTGGTAGGGTCATTTAAGGGGCGGAGGGGCAGGAGGGGGTAGGGCAGAGTAGTACCAGGTTTCGTCTCAGCTTCGTCATTAAAGCTTAAAAGTGTTATTTTTGAGGAATGTAGGCTTAAGTAAAACAATTTGTTAAATTTTTATGCTATTTTTGCCTATAATAACGCCCACTGAAGTGGGCGGGGTCAAAAAATATTTTTATTTTATTTAATGGCTCCAAGTTTAAGGCGTTGGACCGTATTTGACATAAAAATATATCATTTGCTTAACAAAATAACCAAAAAACTTTAAAAATTATGTTGTTTTTTCTGGGTTGGTTTAGTTCTTCTTAGGGGAACTTTTTTCCCCCTTGCCCGATTTAGCCCATCTTCGAACTTAACCTGCTCTAAGTTTTAAAATATATTTATGCCAAATTTCAGGAGTCTAGCTCTTTTCGTTTGGACTGTATCGTGATTTCCACAGACGGACGGACGGACGGACGGACATGCTCAGTTCGTCTTAGATTTCATCACTGATCAAGAATATATATACTTTATGGGGTCTGAGATGGATATTTCGATGCGTTACAAACGGAATGACAAAGTGAATATACCCTCCAAATTCTTTTTTGGAGGGTATAATAACAACAAGGGCAATAAAAGAGAAAAATAATGAGGCAAATAAGAATGAATGATAAGGGGGAGAGGGGGTAGGGCAGAAACAGATACACATAAAACTGTAAAAATAAATGCTTGGGATGATTATACACAAAATAAAAAAAATTTATAATTATTTTTAATAGGGTCATTTAACGGGCAAAGGAGGAGGAGGAGAAATCGGCAGTCATAAAACTCTAAAGATAAATGCTTGGGATGATTATATACAAAATTTAAAAAAAATTTTTTTTTTTGGTAGGGTCATTTAAGGGGCGAAGGGGCAGGAGGGGGTAGGGCAGAGTAGTACCAGGTTTCGTCTCAGCTTCGTCATTAAAGCTTAAAAGTGTTATTTTTGAGGAATGTAGGCTTAAGTAAAACAATTTGTTAAATTTTTATGCTATTTTTGCCTATAATAACGCCCACTGAAGTGGGCGGGGTCAAAAAATATTTTTATTTTATTTAATGGCTCCAAGTTTAAGGCGTTGGACCGTATTTGACATAAAAATATATCATTTGCTTAACAAAATAACCAAAAAACTTTAAAAATTATGTTGTTTTTTCTGGGTTGGTTTAGTTCTTCTTAGGGGAACTTTTTTCCCCCTTGCCCGATTTAGCCCATCTTCGAACTTAACCTGCTCTAAGTTTTAAAATATATTTATGCCAAATTTCAGGAGTCTAGCTCTTTTCGTTTGGACTGTATCGTGATTTCCACAGACGGACGGACGGACGGACGGACGGACGGACGGACGGACATGCTCAGTTCGTCTTAGATTTCATCACTGATCAAGAATATATATACTTTATGGGGTCTGAGATGGATATTTCGATGCGTTACAAACGGAATGACAAAGTGAATATACCCTCCAAATTCTTTTTTGGAGGGTATAAAAAAAATTTTTTTTTGGTAGGGTCATTTAGGGGGCAAAGGAAGAAGGGGGGAGGGGGTAGGGCAGAAATCGGCAGTTATAAAACTCTAAAGATAAATGCTTGGGATGATTATATACAAAATTTAAATAAAAAATTTTTTTTTGGTAGGGTCATTTTGGTGGCAAAGGAAGAGGGGGGGGGGGGGCGGTAGGGCAGAAATCGGCAGGCATAAAACTCTAAAGATAAATGCTTGGGATGATTATATACAAAATTTAAAAAAAAAAATTTTTTTGGTAGGGTCATTTAGGGGCAAAGGAAGAGGTGGGCGGGGGGGGGGGGAAGGTAGGGCAGAAATCGGCAGTCATAAAACTCTAAAGATAAATGCTTGGGATGATTATATACAAAATTTAAAAAAAATTTTTTTTTTTGGTAGGGTCATTTAAGGGGCGAAGGGGCAGGAGGGGGTAGGGCAGAGTAGTACCAGGTTTCGTCTCAGCTTCGTCATTAAAGCTTAAAAGTGTTATTTTTGAGGAATGTAGGCTTAAGTAAAACAATTTGTTAAATTTTTATGCTATTTTTGCCTATAATAACGCCCACTGAAGTGGGCGGGGTCAAAAAATATTTTTATTTTATTTAATGGCTCCAAGTTTAAGGCGTTGGACCGTATTTGACATAAAAATATATCATTTGCTTAACAAAATAACCAAAAAACTTTAAAAATTATGTTGTTTTTTCTGGGTTGGTTTAGTTCTTCTTAGGGGAACTTTTTTCCCCCTTGCCCGATTTAGCCCATCTTCGAACATAACCTGCTCTAAGTTTTAAAATATATTTGTGCCAAATTTCAGGAGTCTAGCTCTTTTCGTTTGGACTGTATCGTGATTTCCACAGACGGACGGACGGACGGACGGACGGACATGCTCAGTTCGTCTTAGATTTCATCACTGATCAAGAATATATATACTTTATGGGGTCTGAGATGGATATTTCGATGCGTTACAAACGGAATGACAAAGTGAATATACCCTCCAAATTCTTTTTTGGAGGGTATAATAACAACAAGGGCAATAAAAGAGAAAAATAATGAGGCAAATAAGAATGATATAATTGAGATAGATAATACACATGTACATGAAAAGAATAACGGTAAAGATAGAGCTCGAAAGGATGAAAATAGTTTGGATAAATGCATCTCTCAGAAGTCCGGCCAACATCAAATATGGGACTGCACATCCATTAATGACGTCAAGAATATGAAGAAATTAGAGTTTAACAAATTTGAGAATATAGAAGATAATGATATTTTTATTGAGAATAATATTGTGCATATAGGACGAGACGATAATTCGTCGAAAGCAGTTTCGACAATGAAGAAATCTCGTACCAAAGACAGTGATATGAATGAGAAAGATAATAGCATGCATGCAAAATTCAGTGATAATTCAGCGAAACTAGATTCGATACTGAAGAAACTGATATCTAAAATGAAACAAGTAAAAACGTTATATTCGACCGGGTCGAATCTTAAATACCCTCCAAATATTTAGTAAGTGAATTTGAAATGTTTAACTTGGTGGGACAGAGTTCCTTTATATAATATCGTACGTCAACGCCCACTAAAGGGGGCGGGGTTCAAAAATATACAATATCATGTTTTCCACAGACGAACGTATGGGCATTGCTAGACCGTCTTAGACTTCATCACAATTCTCTTTGGAGGGTATAAAAACTGTATTTTGGCGGGGACGCTCTGGCAAGGGCTGTGGGGGAAACATTTCACCTTTGTCATAAAACTCTAAAAATAAATGCTTGGGATAATTATATACAAAATTAAAATTTCTTTTTGCCATTTAGAGGGCAAAGGGGGAGAGGGGGTAGGGCTGAAACAGGTAGACATAAAACTCTAAAAATAAATGCTTGGGATGATTATACACAAAATTAAAAAAAAATTTTATTTAGTTTGAATAGGGTCATTTAGCGGGCAAAGGGGGAGGAGGGGGTAGGGCAGCAACAGGCAGTCATAAAACTCTAAAGATAAATGCTTGTTATGATTATATACAAAATTAAAAAAAAAAAATTTTTTGGCAGGGTCATTTAGGTGGCAAAGGAAGAGGGGGGGGGGGGGGTTCGGCAGAAATCGGCAGTTATAAAACTCTAAAGATAAATGCTTGGGATGATTATATACAAAATTTAAAAAAAACGTTTTTTTTTTGGTAGGGTCATTTAGGGGACAAAGGAAGAGGTGGGGGGGGGGGGGAGGGCAGAAATCGGCAGTCATAAAACTCTAAAGATAAATGCTTGGGATGATTATATACAAAATTTAAAAAAAAAATTTTTTTTTGGTAGGGTCATTTAGGGGGCGAAGGGGAAGGAGGCGGTAGGGCAGAGTAGTACCAGGTTTCGTCTCAGCTTCGTCATTAAAGCTTAAAAGTGTTATTTTTAAGGAATGTAGGCTTAAGTAAAACAATTTGTTAAATTTTTATGCTATTTTTGCCTATAATAACGCCCACTGAAGTGGGCGGGGTCAAAAAATATTTTTATTTTATTTAATGGCTCCAAGTTTAAGGCGTTGGACCGTATTTGACATAAAAATATATCATTTGCTTAACAAAATAACCAAAAAACTTTAAAAATTATGTTGTTTTTTCTGGGTTGGTTTAGTTCTTCTTAGGGGAAATTTTCCCTCTTGCCCGATTTAGCCCATCTTCGAACTTAACCTGCTCTAAGTTTTAAAATATATTTATGCCAAATTTCAAGAGTCTAGCTCTTTTCGTTTGGACTGAATCGTGATTTCCACAGACGGACGGACGGACGGACATGCTCAGTTCGTCTTAGATTTCATCACTGATCAAGAATATATATACTTTATGGGGTCTGAGATGGATATTTCGATGCGTTACAAACGGAATGACAAAGTGAATATACCCTCCAAATTCTTTTTTGGAGGGTATAAAAATCAAAATTTAGATTCCAGAGTTGGATAACTGCAATATTCTGTAGTACATGAAAGTGAACAAAAAGGTTAAAAATATTAAGTTTTTCTTAAATAAAACCTTTTTCTGCCTAATTAAGAGTTGCATTGGTAAAAAAATTTAAATTTCTTTTCCAGGGTTGGGAAATAGAAATAAAGAAAAGTAACCAAATAGGCAATTGACGTTGTTGTTTTTGCTAATTCAAACTATATTATAATTCAGGAAGAACAAAATTGGTATTAAAATGTTAAAAAATCAAAATTTCGATTACAGGGTTGAACAAATAAAATATTTTGTGGTACGTGAAAGTGACCAAAAAGTTTAAATATTTAAACTTTTTTGTCAAATAAAACTATGTTACATCTTTTAATTATATCTACTTTCTGTTTCAGCAAGAAAGAAAGATGAATTACATCTGTGAAGGGTATTTAAGATTCGGCACAGCCGAATGGTGCACTTTTACTTGTTGTTATTGCTTTTGTTTCATATTTTGAGTCAAAAATGAAATAAACTGTAAAGTTGCAAGTTCAGCAAAATAACTATTGTACGTTGAACTTATTAATGTATAAGCAGTCAATGACCATATTAATATCAAATCGCTTCTAGCAACAATTTTTAATTGCTAAAACGGGAAGCAAACGAATTCGTCACAAAATTAAACAATGTTTTTTTTATGTTGATGAAGAGATGTGGATATACCACACCCTCGGCCATTCAGAAATAATGTCACAATTTTGTGGTTGGTGCAAAATTTTGAAATTTTTATTTTATTTTTGTTTGTTTTGTTTTTGCTGGCTGCGTGATACAATATTTATATTTGATATATGTATATGTATATTAAAAACGAAAGAATGAATTTTTATTAATAATTTTGTTTTCTAAATACATTTTTTTATTTATTTTTTATTTATTTAAATATAAATTATTTTGTAAAACTAAATTTGTTACATATTTGAGATTTTTCTTTTAAAATTACAATTATTATTAATTAACATTTATTTTATTTAATAATTATTAATCTAATTCCTTAATTCTCTATATGGTTTTAATTGGTTATTGTGTACTTCTTTATCTATTCCATTGTAATGTATTATAGTATTTACACCTTTACGCCTAATTATCTTATATGGTCCCTTATATGGACTCTGATTCTTTCTTCTATTATCCATTCTTATTAAGACTAAATCTCGTACTTTTAGGTCTAACCTATTTGTATAGTTATTTTTTAAAATTCTGTTCTCTTTTGCCTTTACTAGTAATTCTTTGACCCTATTAAGTGAGTACTGCAGTTTACTCTTGAGCTCATTGGCGTAGTCACCATAATTATAGATTCGAGTTTCCTTAATGTCATGAATCTCAGATGGCAGGCATGGTAATCTTCCATATACAAGTTCGAATGGTGTGTAGCCTGTGTCTATATGTGGTGCTGTATTATAAGCAACTGTAAAATATGGGATCCATTTATCCCATTCATAGTCGTTTGCGGTTGTTAGCAGAAATTCATTAAGGACTCTATGATTTCTTTCAATTGATCCAAGTGTCTCATGGTGGTATGGGGTTGAAAATACTTGTTTGATTCCCAACAATGAACATATGTTTCGCATTAATTCACTCACGAATTCTGTTCCATTGTCCGACTTAAGTACTTTACATTTATCATATGTTAGAATCAACTGTTCTACTAGTGTTTTTGCAGTTGTGAGTGCATCTTTTGTCGGCATGGGGTGTGCATCTACGAACTTTGTTAATTCACATTGAATTGTCAAAATATATAGGTATTCATTTGAAATACGAAGTGGTCCTACGGTATCAATTGAAATTATCTCAAAGCTGTTTCCTGGGGTGTTCGTCATTGTAAGAGGTTCCTTCATATGTTAATTTTGTTTCTACTACAAGTGTCACATTGTGCTACAAATTGCTTTACCATTTTATTCATGTTTTTCCAAATGTGCCGTTGTTTCAATTTAATTATGGTATTTTATATGCCTAAGTGACCTGCATATTTTGCATTATGAAATTCGTCAATCAGTTTACATTTTACGATGTCATTAGTTATTCTTCTTAGGGCATTATATATAAATATTTTCAATTGATGACTTTTGTTGTTTTTTTTATTTTTATATTTATTTTTGTTTATTTTTATATTTTTATACGTTTCTTTTAAAATATCCTTTGTATATATCTCAAATATTCTATCATCACTTGTAATTGCTAACTCATTTATATTCTCTTTTTATACCCTCCAAAAAAGAATTTGGAGGGTATATTCACTTTGTCATTCCGTTTGTAACGCATCGAAATATCCATCTCAGACCCCATAAAGTATATATATTCTTGATCAGTGATGAAATCTAAGACGAACTGAGCATGTCCGTCCGTCCGTCCGTCCGTCTGTGGAAATCACGATACAGTCCAAACGAAAAGAGCTAGACTCCTAAAATTTGGCATAAATATATTTTAAAACTTAGAGCAGGTTAAGTTCGAAGATGGGCTAAATCGGGCAAGGGGGAAAAAAGTTCCCCTAAGAAGAACTAAACCAACCCAGAAAAAACAACATAATTTTTAAAGTTTTTTGGTTATTTTGTTAAGCAAATGATATATTTTTATGTCAAATACGGTCCAACGCCTTAAACTTGGAGCCATTAAATAAAATAAAAATATTTTTTGACCCCGCCCACTTCAGTGGGCGTTATTATAGGCAAAAATAGCATAAAAATTTAACAAATTGTTTTACTTAAGCCTACATTCCTCAAAAATAACACTTTTAAGCTTTAATGACGAAGCTGAGACGAAACCTGGTACTACTCTGCCCTACCCCCTCCTGCCCCTTCGCCCCTTAAATGACCCTACCAAAAAACAAAATTTTTTTTAAATTTTGTATATAATCATCCCAAGCATTTATCTTTAGAGTTTTATGACTGCCGATTTCTGCCCTACCTTCCCCCCCCCCCCGCCCACCTCTTCCTTTGCCCCTAAATGACCCTACCAAAAAAAATTTTTTTTTTAAATTTTGTATATAATCATCCCAAGCATTTATCTTTAGAGTTTTATGACTGCCGATTTCTGCCCTACCGCCCCCCCCCACTCTTCCTTTGCCTCCAAAATGACCCTACCAAAAAAAAAATTTTTATTTAAATTTTGTATATAATCATCCCAAGCATTTATCTTTAGAGTTTTATAACTGCCGATTTCTGCCCTACCCCCTCCCCCCTTCTTCCTTTGCCCCCTAAATGACCATACCAAAAAAAAATTTTTTTTATACCCTCCAAAAAAGAATTTGGAGGGTATATTCACTTTGTCATTCCGTTTGTAACGCATCGAAATATCCATCTCAGACCCCATAAAGTATATATATTCTTGATCAGTGATGAAATCTAAGACGAACTGAGCATGTCCGTCCGTCCGTCCGTCCGTCTGTGGAAATCACGATACAGTCCAAACGAAAAGAGCTAGACTCCTGAAATTTGGCATAAATATATTTTAAAACTTAGAGCAGGTTAAGTTCGAAGATGGGCTAAATCGGGCAAGGGGGAAAAAAGTTCCCCTAAGAAGAACTAAACCAACCCAGAAAAAACAACATAATTTTTAAAGTTTTTTGGTTATTTTGTTAAGCAAATGATATATTTTTATGTCAAATACGGTCCAACGCCTTAAACTTGGAGCCATTAAATAAAATAAAAATAATTTTTGACCCCGCCCACTTCAGTGGGCGTTATTATAGGCAAAAATAGCATAAAAATTTAACAAATTGTTTTACTTAAGCCTACATTCCTCAAAAATAACACTTTTAAGCTTTAATGACGAAGCTGAGACGAAACCTGGTACTACTCTGCCCTACCCCCTCCTGCCCCTTCGCCCCTTAAATGACCCTACCAAAAAAAAAAATTTTTTTTAAATTTTGTATATAATCATCCCAAGCATTTATCTTTAGAGTTTTATGACTGCCGATTTCTCCTCCTCCCCCTTTGCCCGTTAAATGACCCTATTAAAAATAATTATAAATTTTTTTTATTTTGTGTATAATCATCCCAAGCATTTATTTTTACAGTTTTATGTGTATTTGTTTCTGCCCTACCCCCTCTCCCCCTTTGCCCTCTAAATGACCTTATCAAAAAAAAGAAATTTTAATTTTGTATATAATTATCCCAAGCATTTATTTTTAGAGTTTTATGACAAAGGTGAAATGTTTCCCCCACAGCCCTTGCCAGAGCGACCCCGCCAAAATACAGTTTTTATAGCCTCCAAAGAGAATTGTGGTGAAGTCTAAGACGGTCTAGCAATGCCCATACGTTCGTCTGTGGAAAACATGATATTGTATATTTTTGAACCTCGCCCCCTTTAGTGGGCGTTGACGTACGATATTATATAAAGGAACTCTGTCCCACCAAGTTAAACATTTCAAATTCACTTACTAAATATTTGGAGGGTATTTAAGATTCGACCCGGTCGAATATAACGTTTTTACTTGTTGATACTAATTTTGTTTTTTCTGAAGTAAAAAATAGTTTTAATTAGTAAAAACCGACGTTAGTTGCCTTTTTGGTTACTTTTAAATATAAAAAAATTTAAATTTCTCATCCCTGGAAGCGAAATTTGATTTTTTTTACCAATCCTAGTCTTCATTAGGTATAAAGTCGTTTTATTTAAGAAAAACATAAAATTTGCAACCATTTTGCCACTTTCATGTACTACAATATATTAGATGTACCAAAAAAAACTTTAAACTTCCCAACCCTGGAAATGAAATTTAAATTTTTTTTGTTTTATTTTTAACCAATGCAACTTTTCATGAGGTATAAAGTAGTATTACTTAAGAAAAATTTACAATTTTCAACCATGTTGGTCACCTTCATGAACTATAAAATATTGCACTTGTCTAACCCTGGATTCGAAACTTTGATTTTTTTGGAGATTTTTGATACCAATTTTGTTCTTCCTAAAATATAAAATAGTTTTAGTTGGCAAAAAAAAAAAACAACGCCAATTGCCTCTTTGGTTACTTTTATGTATAAAAAAAATTAAATTTCCCAACCCGGGAAGCGAAATTTTAATTTTTAAAATATTTTTTATCAATACAAGTCTTCATGAGGTATAAGGTAGTTTTGTTTAAGAAAAACTCAAATTTTGTAACCAGTTTGGTTATAACATGTACTACAAAACATTGCATGTACCAAAAAAAACTTTCATTTTGCCAACCCTGGAAGCGAAATTTTAATTTTTTGTTTATCAGACAAACGCTGAATGACGTATAAAGTAATTTTTTTTAAGAAAAATTTGAAATTTTTAACCATTTTGGTCACTTTTATGTACTATTATATATTGCACTTGTCCATCCCTGGATTCGAAATTTTAGTTTTTAATTTTTAATACCAATTTTGTTCTTCCTAAATTATAAGACAGGCTTAGTTAGCAAAAAAAACAACACCAGTTGCCTCTTTGATTACCTTCACGTAAAATAATATGCGATTTCCCACCCCTGGAAGCAAAATTTTAATTAAATTATTTTTTCTGGCCAATGAAAATCTTCATGACGTTAAAAGAGGTTTTGTTAAACAAAAACTTAAAATTTTTAACAATTTTAGTTACTACATGTACTACAAAATACGGAATAGGCCGAAAAAAAGTTTTTAATTTCCCATCCCTGGAAAAACATTTTTTTTTTAAGTTTTTAATAGACCATTAAGGCTCCCCAAAGAACAAAATAGGTTTAGTTTACAAACATTAAAAAAAATAATTGATTTTTGGTATAAATTTTGCATCGAGAAATAGGTGTAAGCTTCCCAGCTCTGGAATCATACTTCGTATCTTTATGAATTTCAAGTTCATTTCCAATCTAACGGTCCAAGAACGAAGTCTCTAGCTCTTCTGGGGGCTTGGGAAAACCGATTTCACGTACAGACGGACGGACAGACGGACATATAAAGTAGTTTTTTTTAAGAAAAACTCGAGTTTTGAAACCATTTTGGTTATTACATGTACTAAAAAATATTGCATGTACAAAAAAATATTCAATTTTTCCAGCCCTGGAAACGAAATTTTAATTTGTTTTTTTTTATCAATGCAACGCTTCTTGAGGTATTAAGTGGTTTTATTTAAGAAAAATTGCAAATTTTTTACCATTTTGGTAACGTTCATGTACCATAAAATATTGCACTTGTCTATCCCTGGATTCGAAATTTTATTTATTATTTTTATGAAATTTTTTGTATTTGACACATTGTTGTCACAAAACTATTATATATAAATGAAATTATTATTCTGTTGTTATTTTTGAAAATAATTTGTAATTTACAAGTTGTGAATTCTCAGATGGTTTTCGGAAGTATATGTATATGCATAAGATAAGAGGTTTTTAACTTTTCAAAACTGTGTTTAAAGTCTACTGACGATTTGGTAAAGCACCAATGAAATGCATATACTATAGACATTGTTTAACCACCAACAAATAAATTTCATTTATATATTTTTTATTTTTGAATTTTTGATACCAATTTTGTTCTTCCTAAATTATAAGACAGTTTTAGTTAGCAAAAAACAAAGAAAAAAACAACATCAGTTGCCTGTTTGATTACTTTCATGTATAAAAAAATTCAAATGCCACCCCTGGAAGCAAAATTTTAATTAAAAATTTTTTTTTTTTGTTGGCCAATGCAAATTTTTATGACGTATAAAGTGGTTTTGTTAAAGAAAAACTTGACATTTTTTACAATTTTAGTTACTACATGTACTACAAAATACGAAATAGGCCGAAAAAAAAATTTTTTTATTTCCCATCCCTGGAAAAAAAATTTTACTTTTTTAGTTTTTAATAGACCATTGAGGCTCCCCAAAGCACAAAACATGTTTAATTTACAAACATTAAAAAAAATAATTGATTTTTGGTATAAATTTTGCATCGAGAAATAGGTATAAGCTTCCCAGCTCTGGAACCATACTTCGGATCTTTCTGAATTTCAATAGCATTCTAATTAAGTTCATTTCCAATCTAACGGTCCAAGAACGAAGTCTCTAGCTCTTCTGGGGGCTTGGGAAAACCGTACAGACGGACGGACAGACGGACTTCGCTCAATCATCATCGCTATTCATAAGGATCCAGAATATATATACTTTATGGGGTCCCATGTGCATTTTGAAGTAATTACACACGGAATTACAAAGCTATATATACCCTTTCACTCTTTTGTGAAGGGTATAAAAACAAACTGGCTGCCTGATACTATATTCTAATTTTAAGTAGCAAGTAGATCTTTATAATAGAAGCTTAATTGAGTGATAAGTAATATCACTCAATACTAGAGAGGTTAAGGCTTCCCATAAGTAGTATATAAGGAAAGTATTTGTAAAATAAAGGAAATTCGCAAAACAAAGCATGACAATCTGCTTTTTAATCTAGGCATATAAACCTGCTTGAGGATCAACATTCCCGACAAATTTGTTGAAACTTTTCAAAGTTCATATCGCTGGCAACATAATCATCATGCCTCATATTTTTCGCAAATTGTTTAAACATTATAATTAACTTGGCATTATCTCTTACTAAATGTTTTAGAATTCTTGTGTAAGTTTGACACAAGTAAAATGAGTCTACATTCTTATGGCGCCCCATACAAAAATGTGCACGTATATTGTTTTGGTTTTTACATACAACATCATCGAAAATCATAATTGAATTGCTTTTAGCTTCGCTAGGTGGAACAACGGACTCATTGTCTGCGAATGTATAGTATCCCATTCCTTTAATTTATGAAATTAAATTCTTTAGGTATTCATATTTAGGTTGATAGAGCGATTTTGAGTATAAATAGATATTTTCAAACTCGAGACCATCAGGGCTTTCTAGCAAACTGGCCAACTATTAATGTTCGAATAGAATTTGGTAGCAAGGAACTATGTCTTATTTTTGTACTGTCAATTGAAGACATTAACTCGGCCATTAAAATCGCTCGTAAAGTTATCAACAAATCACTTAAGGGGAAAAAGACACGCGTTGTAATACCACGCATAATCAATGTTCCGAAAATTGGTGGTTTTTTACCTCTAATTCCAATTCTTACTGCTTTGGGTGCAATTGGCAGTATAACAACTGGAGGCGCCGCTATTGCTAAGGCTCTAAATGCAACAAAGGACGCAAAAAAAAACTTGAGGAAGCCACCAGACACAATAAAGAAATGTGTCTATTGCTGTGGGAGAAGGACTATACATTAAACCATATAAAAAGGGTTACGGACTTGTTTGTAAAGATCATTCAAAAAACTATTAGATATGCTACCCAACAGACCATTATCAGAATTTGATCTAAGAACATTTTCAAGAAATATTCCACACTTTAGAGGAGCTTTTATGTTGGACTCGTTACCAAAACGACCAAAGGCTGTATAATGTGGAATAATCAATTTAGATTTGTCAACAGGACCAGGTACTCATTGGGTAGCATACTATAGAAAAAATGATGAAAACCAATATTTCAACAGCTTTGGAAATTTACAACCTCCTTTTGAGTTAATCAAATATCTAGGTAGAAATATTGAATACAATTACAATCCACATCAAAACTTTAATACATTTAATTGTGGCCATTTATGTTTGAAATTTCTTTATGAAATAACTAAATATATCAAATAAAACACAATCATATATCTGTATAGTTGAAAAAAATTTCTTTTGTTTTATTTTAATTTTTTAAAATTTATTTTTTGTTAATTATAAAAAATATTTGGGGGATTCACACTTTATTCATAAAGTCATAAGTCACAAAATAATAATGAATAATATGACTAGTGTGAACAACACATCCTAATTTACTGTGCTATTTCAAACATTGATCAGCTGCTGCCTTGATATGAGCTGAATACATTTTTTTTGCGGCGGCATACAGGAACACGTTCAGTGGCTGCCAGCTACGTAAGTTGAACGAGAAAAGATTTTCACTTTTAATTTTTTTTTATAAAAATGAGATTTAATGTACAGACGTATAAGTATGAATAATTTGTTAGCCGTTTTTTATTCGTGAATCATATATAAGTAACGGCGGCAAACATATACCATCGCCGTCTCGCCTAAAGATTTTCAGCCGTTCGACTCAGATCTCTAGAGCTATTTTATGACAAAACAAAAACATACCTGAAGGAGCGCTCTTATTTTATGACTTTTTTGTATGCAGCACAAAACAACTTTTTTAAACTGGTCTAAAATATTATGACTTTATGACAATATGACTAAATAGCACACCGTGTGAATACCCCAATTGTTTTAATTTTTTTAGTGCCAAACGGGGTACTGAGAGTTTGGTATCAAAAATTCGTTTATCTCGCTTTCTAAGATCAGGTTTCTCTCTCCTTTTCTTTGTAATCGATATTTATCACTTGAAAGGTCCTCTAGTGAGAGAGAGAGAAAGTGAGACGGAACAAAGTACGAATAGATGAATAATGAAATCTATACTTAAAACTAAAAAGTTGGAAGAAGTTAGAGATACACATGTAGGTATACATTTTTGAGTTCTTCGCTCAAAATTTTAAATTAGTTTTTGGAGTGAAACACAGATATAGTTTTTTGAATTGCATATCATTTATCTTACAACTGATTCGTTGACAGCAATTATTAGTAGAGAGCTAACAGTAAAAACATCGTATGCCAATTTCGGATACAAAAAGTAAGAAAAATTCAAATCATGAGTAAAATTAGAACCAAAGTTCAACAATTCTTAGCCGATTTTAAGGAAGTCAACTATATGAACACAGGGAAATGGTGAAATTTTTTCTCCATATGTTGGATGAAAGCCAGGATTTTGGTATAATGGAAGATGAGGACAAGGACGATGGCCACTTCAAGTCATGTCCATGGAGTCATCCAAATTGCGAGGAAGGTCCAGATACCTGTCGATGCTCCGTATTTTACTTGAGAAAAATGGTGATAAATAATTTAATTAATTCTTATTATGTAATATTTCATTGAAGCTAAATAAAAATAAAAAAACAACATAAAAATCAAGATGTTTTTTCCTCATTTTTAATATATGTATTTGTACAATTTCTATTCATTTCTCTTAAAAATAAAACGATTTTTTCTCTTATTGCTAGATATTATCCCATTTCTTCTTCTTGAAGTTTAGCAATCTCTGCTAAAAGCATATCAAGTTCGTAATGAGGATTGGTTTCTTCTATACGAAAATGATTATATCCATCACAAAAAAGTGAAAGGGTATATATAGGTTTGTCATTCCGTGTGTAATTTCTTCGATATGCACATGGGACCCCATAAAGTATATATATATTCTGGATCCTTATGAATAGCGATGACGATTGAGAGATGTCCGTCTGTCCGTTTGTCCGTACGTGAAATCGGGTTTCCCAAGACCCCAGAAGAGCTAGAGATTTCATTCTTGGACCGTTGGATGGGAAATGAACTTATATAGAGTGCTATTGAAATTCAGAAAGATCCGAAGTGTGGTTCCAGGGCTGGGAAGCTTACTCCTATTTCCCGACGCAAAATTTATACCAAAAATCAATTATTTTTCTAATGTTTGCAAATTAAACCTATTTCTTGCTTTGGGAAGCCTCAATGGTCTATTAAAAACTAAAAAAATAAAAACTTTTTTCCAGGGATGGAAAATTAAATTTTTTTTCCGGCCCATTCCGTATTTTGTAGTACATGTAGTAACTAAAATTGTTAAACATTTTAAGTTTTTCTTTTACAAAACCTCTTCATACGTCATGAAGATTTGCATTGGCCAAAAAAAACATTTTTTTAATTAAAATTTTGCTTCCAAGGGTGGGAAATTGCATTTATTTTATACGTGAAAGTAATCAAACAGGCAACTTATGTTGTTTTTTTTTTTTGCTAACTAAGCCTGTCTTATAATTTAGAAAGAACAAAATTGATATCAAAAAATTCAAATATAAAAAATAAAATTTCGAATCCAGGGATGGACAACTGCAATACTTAATAGTACATGAAAGTGACCAAAATGGTTAAAAATTTTGTATATTTTTAAAAAAAATTGCTTTATACGTCATGAAGCGTTGCACTGATAAAAAAAACTTAAAATTAAAATTTCGCTTCCAGGGTTGGGAAAATAAAATTTTTTTTGGTACATGTAATATTTTGTAGTACATGTAATAACCAAACTGGTTACAAAATTTGAGCTTTTCTTAAACAAAACTATCTTATACCTCATGAAGATTTGCATTGATAAAAAAATTTTAAAAATTAAAATTTCGCTTCCAGGGTTGGGAAATTGAAATTTTTTTATACATAAAAGTAACCAAAAAGGCAATTGACGTTGTTTTTGCTATTTAAACCTATTTTATATTTTAGGAAAATCAAAATTTCGAATTCAGGGATGGACAAGTGCAATATTTTATACTTCATGAAGGTGACCAAAATGGTTGAAAATTGTAAATTTTTCTTAAATAATTCTACTTTATTTCTCATGAAGAGTTGCGTTGTTTAAAAATACAACAAAAAAAATTAAAATTTCACTTCCTGGGTTGGGAAGTTTAAAGTTTTTTTGGTACATGCAATATATTGTAGTACATGAAAGTGACCAAAATGTTTGCAAATTTTAAGTTTTTTTTAAATAAAACGACTTTATACCTAATGAAGACTAGAATTAGTAAAAAAATTTTATTTCTTTTCCAGGGATGGGAAATTAATATTATTTTTATACATGAAGGTAACCAAAAAGGCAACTAACGTCGGTTTTTTTCTAATTAAAACTATTTTTTAGTTCGGGAAAAACATAATTGGTATCAAAAATTAAAAAAAAAATCAAAATATAGATTCCAGAGCTGGATAACTGCAATATTTTGTGGTACATGTAAGTGACCAAAATGGTTACATATATTAAATTTTTCTTAAATAAAACTATTTCATGCCTCATTAAGAGTTGCATTGGTAAAAAAATTTAAGTTTCGTTTCCAGGTTTAGGAAATTGAAATATATAAAAGTAACCAAATAGGCAATTGACGTTATTGTTTTTGCAAATTCAAACTATTTTATAATTCAGGAAAAACAAAATTGATAGTAATATCTTAAAAAATCTAAATTTCGACTCCAGGGTTGACCAAATAATATATTTTATAGTGACCAAAAAGTTTAGAAATTTAAATTTTTTTGTCAAATAAAACTCTGTTACATCTTTTAAAAGTAGATTTACTACTTCCTGTTTTAGCAAGAAAGATGAAATACACTTTTACTTGTAATTACTAATTTTTATACCCTTCACAGAAAAGTGAAAGGATATATATAGGTTTGTCATTCCGTGTGTAATTTCTTCGATATGCACATGGGACCCCATAAAGTGTATATATTCTGGATCCTTATGAATAGCGATGACGATTGAGCGATGTCCGTCTGTCCGTCCGTCTGTACGTGAAATCGGTTTTGCCAAGACCCCAGAAGAGCTAGAGACTTCGTTCTTGAACCGTTGGATTGGAAATGAACTTGAATAGAGTGCTGTTAAAATTCAGAAAGATCCGAAGTATGGTTCCAGAGCTGGGAAGCTTACACCTATTTCTCGACGCTAAATTTATAGCAAAAATCAATTTTTTTTTGAATGTTTGTAAATTAAACCTATTTTGTGCTTTGGGGAGCCTCGATGGTCTAATAAAAAATAAAAAAAAGTTTTCCAGGCATGGGAAATGAAATATATTTTTTCGGCCTATTCCGTATTTTGTAGTACATGTAGTAACTAAAATTGTTAAAAATTTCAAGTTTTTCTTTAAGAAAATAACTTTATACATCATGAAGATTTGCATTGGCCAAAAAAAAATTTTTTAAATTCAAATTTTGCTTCCAGGGGTGGGAAATTAAATTTTTTTTTATACATGAAAGTAATCAAACAGGCAAGTGATGTTGCTTTTTTTGTTTTTTGCTAACTAAAACTGTTTTATAATTTAAGAAGAACAAAATTGGTATTAAACCTCAAAAATAAAAAATTTATTTTCGAATCCAGGGATGGACAAGTGCAATATTTTATGGCACATGAAAGTTACCAAAATGGTAAAAAATTTGCAATTTTTCTTAAATAAAACTATTTTATACCTCAAGAAGCGTTGCACTGATAAAGAATTAAAATTTCGTTTCCAGGGTTGGAAAAATTAATTTTTTTTTGGTACATGCAATATTTTGTAGTACATGTAATAACCAAAATGGTTGCAAAATTCGAGTTTTTCTTACACAAAATTACTTTATATCTCATGAAGATTTGCATTGATAAAGAAAATTTTAAAAATTTAAATTTCGCTTCCAGGGTTGGGAAATTGAAATTTTTTTTATACATAAAAGTAACCAAAAAGCAAATTGACGTTGTTTTTTTACTACTTAAAACTAATTTTTAGTTTAGGAAAAACAAAATTGGTATAAAATTTTTTTTTATCTTGGACTAGCACTCAGGGGCTGACCCCCTATATATGCAATGCATTGCGCCGGAAGTGAAAATTAAAAAAAATCAAAATTTTGATTCCAGACTTGGATAACTGCAATATTTTGTGGTACATAAAAATTACCTAAATGGTTACAAATATTGAGCTTTTCTTAAATAAAACTATTTCATGCCTCATTAAAGTTGCATTGGTAAAAAAAATTTTGGTTTTTTTCGGTGACTTAAACTTATTTTATATTTGGCTAAGAATTAAATCGGTATTAAAAAATTTAAAAACTAAAAATTCGGTTCCAGGTTTGGAAAATCGAAATATTTTTGGTACATAAAAGTACATACATAAATCCCAAATTTTGTGTTTTTAGTGAATTAAACCTATTTTATATATCAGAAAAAATAAATTAGTATTAAAAAATTAAAAATTCGGTTCCAGGGTTGGAAAATCGAAATTTTCTGATTCATAAAAGCAGCCATTTTATTTGTTATTTTTGAATTTTATGATGAATTACACCTACTTTATATATCAGAAAGAAGTAAACTGGTATTAAGAACCAACAAAATTTAAAAGACGATTCTACGGTTGGACAATTAGAACTCTTTGGGGTACATGAAACGGATTTTTTGTTTTGTTTGTAAATTAAATATATATAATATTTTTGAAAGACGTTCATAGGTATTAGAAATAAGAAAAGCCAAACATTTAGCATCCTAGCCGAAAAATTTATACGTTTTCTTAAATATAAAAGTATTCGATAACATCATTTTGATTTTTTAATTAAACCTACTTTCTGTTTCGGCAAGACAGAAAGAAAGAAGAATTACATCTGTGAAGGGTATTTAAAATTCGGCACCGCCGAATATATAACTTTTACTTATCTTATCGTCTGCATAACTTAATACTGCTTTACTTAATTGACTAGTGTAAATTTTATGTAATTTGGACTTAATCGTTAACATGGTGTCATATACAATAGAGTTATCAAACAGACAATTTCTATATGATAATATATTATACTTATCTAAAACGGATTTGTTTAACCCCTTCGACTTTTTTACATCATTTTGATCGTGCACACACTACAGGAATACATCTTAGATCGCAGCCCAACAAATTCTTTCATTATTTTCCCGCAGTTTTCATTTTTCATCATACCCAAAACTTTTTTGTTCAAAAGAGGAATGGCATATTTTTTATCTGGAGAATAATCTGATGCATCAAATTATTGTTCGATGTCAGGCTTTATGTCCTAGTAAAAGTCTTCTTTTTGTATAGTGTAAATGAAAGAGTCAGTGTCCTTATAGTTAAATGATAGCTTTGTCTTGAACTTAGGTTGCATGTACCTGTAATGGAAATCATACATTTTCCATTAGAGAGTTCAAGTACACAAAATCCCAAGTAAATGGGCTTATTATAACATGTCTTCACTCTATTCATTTCGATAGCTTCCATATCTTCAGAAAATATAGACAAACTATGGAAATTGGGCTTTGATATCCAGTCTTGAGCCCTCAAATGATTCCGATTAGTTCTGCTCCAATTCGTTACAAATCTTACGTAACTCCTCTTGTCCACATTCTCCATAGTCTTCCCATACACTGCATTATTAAGCAATTTGAAGAAATTTTCCTCAAAAGCATTTTTAGCAGAGGCTCTATGCTGGGCATTGTTTAAGAACTCTATAATGTGTAACGTATGAATGCTTTGTAGAGAAATCGGTAATCAATTTGTTGTTCTTCAATTGCAAATTTTTTTATTTTCAGCACAAAAAGGAAGGTTATTGTGTAAGTCGTGTAGGTTAAAAGGGTAATCCAGTGTTACTTCAAACATATAACCGTCTGTTGCATTATCAGCTATGCTTTCCGGATCCAAATTTAGATCCTCATTTGATAACCATCTGAATCCTCCATATGGGTGATATTCAGACATCGCCCAACCGTACAGGTTATTTGCATCTAAGTATACAAGAAATTCGGACGGCTTATCTTGATCAAAATCATATAAATTTTTGTTTTGTTTGCTTTGAAATATCGTTTACTACACTGTACAATTCCACCACGTATGCTCTTTTTCATGAAATTGTACATATCTATGTCTGTTAATAACTCGACCTCAATTCTTATATATGTATATATCAACATTGCATCCCATGAAAGTCCAGGAGCTGTGTAATATTGGCATGGATCCAGCTCATATATACTTTTACAAACTTTTCTGAAGTTCTCGAAAATATCTGTTAGTAAAAGCACATCTGTTTTTAAATAGAGTTCCATATAATCTTTCATGGTTTTGCAACCAAAACTATTCCAGACCTCTTCGGCATGTGAGTATTCGTCTAAAGAACATTCTTTGTTGTTCAGTTTATTAAAGAAATCTCTGCGCGAAGGAAGCTGGCACTCATTAAGCTTATGAAAAGAGTTTAGATACTCATACGGAAAAATACCATTTTTCTAATCAGATGAAATTCTTTTTCTGAGGGAAACATAGATTTAATGGTGATGAAATCATTATCGGACAAATTTGAAGCCAATTATTCCAAACTGTCGACCATAAATAGTATTGTGTCAAGAAATCTTATTTCAAGATTACGACCATCGCTCATTTCTGTGAATTGGGAAAGTGATATATATAGTTTTTCCTTGTTAAGAGGGAGTACTGTTAGTTGCATAGAAATTTTCCCAAAGTCCTTAACAAAAAGATGTGAATCATAGTTGGAATAGTTGTGAAGGTATACTAGTATGAACTTAGGAATTTGGCAATTTAGATTACAGTTTTTGTGGGCTGGAACTCTAAATTTTCCACTAATGTGACAGTGATCTCTAACATGATCATTACCTAAACTCTGTTGACATATATGGCAAGTCAAAGCATTATAAAAATTATACGTATCTGAAGGGGATAACACATCCATGTTCTTATTATTTAATAAATGATCCTCGCAGTCTTTAATTAAAAATTTTAGAAATTTTTCTGAGGCGTCTTTACCCGTATATATTCTTAATTTATCTAAGTTGCTCTTATAAAAAAACTTAATATAGTAGCTAAAAGCACAGGGGATATGTTTCTTAACTAATTTTGTTTTATTACTTACACTAAAATCAATCTCCTGTAATACGCATTTGAAGTCTGCATAAACAACGAAGGGCACATCCATTTGCCTTTGATGAACCTTAAAATGAAGACTATTATTTGGAACTGACGGCATAGTGGTAACGATTTTACCACATTCTAATTTATGTTTCATCATAGTGGTTTCACAATGAGTACAAAAGTGTGTCTTTATGTTGGGTAGCCTGGAACTTTAAAAGTCTAAAAAAAATTGATAAATAAATAAATAAAAATGGAAAACAAATATTTAAATTAAATTTAATTTACCTTGATATATTTTTTATTAAAATATACTGCTTGGCCCACGATGTCACTCGATATCGTTTTCTCATATAAATATATTTAAAACAAAATTTTGAAATTTGTTTTTGTTTTAAATATATTTATATGAGAAAACGATATCTAGTGACATCGTGGGCCAGGGAGATAATGATGACACTTGCCTTTCTCCAGAAGAAGTAAGTTAACATGTTTGTTTTTTCTTCTTTTGTCAGGTAAAATTGTCCAACAAATTCATCGGCTTCCTCATCATACCCAAACACGTTAACACTGATATCAAAGTTGTTCTCTTCAAAAATTCTGATATCCTTTAATTTGAGAGCGAAACTTAAAAGGCTGAAATCTAGTACAAGATTATTTTGAAGCCTGATTAATTCGCTATTTATATCAGCAATATTATATGAGCTACAACGTTGTGTTTCTTTGTATGCCGTGGTATCAATTGCAGCTATTAAATTGATGCAGGCCAGTTTTTCTTCAAGTTTTTGAATAGAAAATATTGAATTTGATCCTGTAACAAGAGATGACTTGTTGATACTAATTTCTGCCTGAACTATGCGCGTTAAAGTCCAACCAGAAACCAATTCTTGAAATTCAGACATTTTGTTCAAAATTTCAGCAATCTGCTTAGCGATTTCGGCGATTGCTGTCGAAGTGAACGGACGTGTTTATTTCTTACTCTCTGATACGATCAAAAAGCAAAATATACAAAAAAATCGGATTGTCATGGAGGGCAAATGCAATAAATGTAAAGGAACCATATGCAATGAAAATGGTATTAATTGTGCAGGAGTGTGCGGGAAAAAATTTCATAATATAAAAAAATGCTCTGGCTTAGACGATTACAGTGCCAACGTTTTAATTGAAAATAATATGCTTCAATTTATCTGTGAAGAATGTATGCTGTATATATGTACATAATGTTGATTTTGCATTAAACGATATACGTAAAGTGGTAGAAAGAAATGGCAACTATATAAAAGAATATAAAAATGAATTTGAAATTGCATTAAATAAAAGTGAAGTTGAAATAAAACAGTTGTTAAGGGCAATGCAATCAGCTTTTGCCAAAAAAAAATGGAAGACATGAAATTATCTCAAGAAATTTGTGTAAATAGCGTAATGGAAATTAAGAAAATTAAACATATGGCAGATGTATTAAAAGAAGAGAGCGAAAAAGTTTGTGGGGAACTGGAACAAAATAAAAATGAGAACAAAAAGGTACTGGAAATGATCACAAAAGAAAATGAGAGAATGTGTAAAGAAATAAAAAAACAGCCAACGAAAAAATAAACAATAGATCCCAAACGTCATTTGCAGACGTTTTAAAGAATAAGAAAAAAAGTGTTGCCAGAAATTAAAAACGCAGTGCCATTAATTGTAAAACCTAAAATGAAGCAAAACGTGGACAAAACAAAAAAAGACTTAAATAGAGTTGATTCGGAAAATTTAAATATATCAAATATTGTTACTAAAAAAAATGGAACTGTTGTTATTGAATTAGAAAATAATACGAAAAGAGACAGAGCGAAAAATATGATCAAAGAAAAATTAGAAGAAGAATATGAAATTAAAATTCCAAATTCCTTACGCCCAAAAATGTGTTAATAGTTGGAATTAATTGCAAATATGATAACGATAGACTTGTAAATTCAATAAAAAAACAAAATCATTGCCTAAATGATACTAAGTTGAAAGTAATAAAACAATATGAAGTAAAGAAAGACAATAAAGGCTACTACAATGCGATAATTGAAATTGAACCGAGTCAATTTGCTAATATTTTGGCAATGGAGACTATAATCATTGGATGGGAACGTTGCAAAGTATATGATGATAGTGTACTGCGAAAAGGTTTTAACCACAAAGCAATAAATTGTACTAATGATGAAATTTGTATTAAATGTCATGGACAACACAGAATTTCTGAATGTAGTGCTAGCCCAATAAACAAATGTATCAATTGTGTACGTAATAATAAAAAATTTAACACAGATGAAAATGAAGATCATAACACGTTTAGCAAAATATGCCCAGCCTATATAAACAAGCTGGATGCAAAGAAAAGGAAAATTGGTTATTAGCAATTAAAAAATAATGAAACTATAAAATTAACAAAAAAAAAGAAAAAAATGCAATAATAAAGTGATAAACTGTATATATGTAACTATAAGTAGTATTATGGCAAACAAAGAAGAATTAGAGAGATTAATTGAACTTCAACAAGCAAACATAATACTGTGTTCTGAAACATGTACAACATCTAACATTGATGATAACGAAATTAGCATTCCAACATTCAACATTATTCGTTGTGACTCACATTCTCGACATACGGGTGGTGCAATAATATATATAAATAAATCAATGCAATATAACTTAGTATACAACAATAGCTTTCATCAAAACATGTGGTGCATTATAGTTAGATTAAAAAATTTTCAAGTGAAATGGCAGATTGGTGTATTATACCATTCGCCCAGTGCTAGTAATACAGAATTTCTTATGTATTTGAGAACTATAATAGAAACTTATTTCGAAAGTTGTGATAATAATATAATAATTGGAGATTTTAACATTAATATTGATTCAAGTTTGTGATTCGGTTGAGTAAACATTGACATATCAATTAAAAAAATAAATTGAATTTAAAAAAGAAAAAAAATTTTAAATATTTATATTGAAAAATTGTTTTATTGTCGTGTAAATTCTGTATTCGCAAACAAAAATCTGAGTTATATTGCAATTATAATAAATATAATAGTTTCTTGTGGAAATAAAATAAAAAAAGGACAAATTTTATTGATATTTTAGTAAAATTTTAATCATATTTACATATACATATATACTGAAAAAATCGAATACCGATACATACTGTACGGAGAATTACAATATTTGCAAAATGAATGTGCCACCTGATCGTGGTGGGGGATATAACCCAATAATAACATTCGATAAAAATAAGAATACTGATATTTCAATAGGCTATGAGAAAGTTAAAGTAAGACCTTACATTCCATTACCATTAAAATGTAAAAATTGTCAACAATATGGACATATAGCTAAGGTATGTAAAAGTAAAAAGATCTGTGGTAATTGCTCAAACATATTTCATACTAATGAGGAAATCAATGAGAAATACTTGTTGAAATCAACATGCATTAATTGTAAAAATAATAATATGGAGGACACTAATCACTCATCGTATAACAAGAACTGTCCTATCTTCTTAAAGGAGAAAGAAATACAAGCCATATCTACATTAGAAAAAGTTGGTAAAAAGAAAGCAGCTATAACTTACGGAAATAGACACTCTCATCAAAGTACATCGTTTTCGTCAATAGTTCGAAACAATACTGAAGAAAAACCTACCTCTTTTAATAACTTACCAACACCTATAGTTGTGCCTGGGTATCAACTTCTGTCCCTTTTTAACTTCCATCGCGGTCTTGCATTATATATACGCAATGATGTTGTGTACCAAAGCCAGCAATCACTAGGCTTGTATGATCCAGAATTTAGCTGCCTTTGGGCTAAATTCAAGATCAGGGCACATAGTTTGCATTTCGGATTCCTTTATAGAAGTCCAAACGCGGGAAGGGAACAAACTTTATCGGGCTTCGATTCCCTTTCCGATTCTATAGCAAAAATCCTCGAAAGTTGTCCGGACAGTGAAATTGTTATTGCTGGTGATTTCAATGTCCACAACTCATCGTGGCTTCGCCATTCGAGCCACACAACTTCAGAGGGCCAATATGTTGAGTTATTCGCCGCGCATAATCACCTAGCGCAACTAGTGAATGAACCAACACATATACCGTGTGTTGAAGGGCACCAACTAAATACGCTTGATTTGTTCCTAACTTCACACCCTCAAAAGTATGAAGTGAACGTCAGTGCACCTCTCGGTAATTCGGATCATTGTATCATCTCCGCTTCTTTTTCGTTCTCGGCACTTCGAAACGTTTCACCCACAGCCACGAAACGTTTAAAATACGTATACGAAAAAGCTCGTTGGGCAGAGCTCAACGAATTCTATCGTACTTTCAATTGGAAACTATGTTTCTTAGATAAAAATATCGATTTAATGGCGGAAATGGTTGGAAATATAATTTTGCTGGGAATGAAATACTTCATCCCATCCAAAAAAATTTCGGTTAAGCCGAGACAAAAATCTTGGTTTAACCAATCTTGCAAAGAGGCAATCAGATCCAGAGAGGAAGCATTCAGTACTTGGCGGAATAACAAAAACGCAAATACTGATGCGCTGCGCAAACAAGCGAGGTCTTCGTGTGCCAGAGTGCTAAGGCGTGAAAAAGCTTTATACGAGCAGCGCCTTCGTGCTAAAGTTCTTACCGCCACGAGAGGTAGTAAAAGCTTCTGGTCATTCGTTAAAAGAGTAAAGGATAAAGCTAGTTCATCAATTCCAACTCTTTTAAGGGATGATCAAATATTCACTGAACCTGTTGATAAAGCTAACCTTTTGGCTGAGATGTTTGCAGGTAATTCTTGCTTGCCAGGTAGCAATCAGCAATTGCCCGTGGTGGAAAGAGTATCAGTTACTATGCCAAGAATATTCTTTCGACCACGTGCAGTTAAAAAGGTTTTAGCGAATCTCAACATAAACAAGTCTCCTGGGCCGGATGGCATTCCAGCACTGGTCTTGAAGCAGTGTTTTTCGACGCTAGCGCGTCCATTGGCTAAGCTATTTAGTGCATCGTATCATGCCGGTAAATTTCCGATGTGTTGGAAGTTAGCCAATGTAACGCCGATCCCTAAGAAGGGAGAGGCGCAATACCCCGAAAATTACCGCCCAATTGCAGTCTGTTCGGCAATTTCCAAGGTCATGGAAAGTATGACCAACTTCCACCTGGTAAGGTATCTGGATACCAACACCTTACTTAACGACCGGCAGTATGGTTTTCGCAGAGCTCGCTCTACAGGAGACCTGCTCGCTCTGTTAACAGAAAAATGGTGCAATTCGATTCACCATTTCGGCGAGAGTAAGGTGGTGGCTCTAGATATCTCAAAAGCATTTGATAGAGTGTGGCATGATGCACTTCTGTCAAAACTGACTGCTTTTGGTGTCGGTGATGATTTCTCTCGCTTCATAGCGAGCTTCCTCAGAGACCGCACTATACGAGTTGTTATAGACGGGGTCTCATCAAACGAGTTCAAGGTAAATTCAGGGGTGCCGCAAGGCTCTGTTCTATCTCCTACTCTCTTCCTCATCTTTATAAATGACCTTCTATGTCAAACTTCAAACCCTATCTACTCTTTCGCGGATGATAGCAGCATTATCCATTCTTTCTCTTTCACCAGCCGGCCAAGCCTGGAGGAGATTGACGCCAGGAGACAAAGGATGAACGAGTCACTCACAAGTGATCTCGTGTCAATCTCCGAATGGGGCCTCGCGAACAGGGTTAACTTTAACCCTCATAAGACGCAGTGCTGCGTGCTTACGCATAGGCGGCTGGTCGAAGGTTCTGCGCCATCCGTGTTTATGGATGGTATAGGTATTGGGGAATCAGAAGCTCTTGATGTTCTTGGTATGAAAATACAGTGTGACGTTCGATGGACAGATCACATTTTTCATATTTCAAAAGAAGCTTTCAAGTGTCTCGGCTTTCTAAGACGGTGTAAGACATACTTCACCCCAACTGATCTCCTCAATATATATACCACCTACATCCGACCAAAGATGGAATACAACTCTCATGTATGGGCCGGTGCTTCAAAGTCTGTTTTGAAGTTGCTCGACCGCGTACAAGAGAGAGCGAAGAAGCTCATCGGTGACAGTAGGGTAGCCAACTCTATTGACTCACTGGAGCATCGACGCAACGTGGGGTGTGTTTCACTGTTCTACCGATACTACAACGGAATGTGTTCTGGTGAAATAAGGGAGCTTGTGCCGAATAACCGTTTATTTCTGCGAGCTACCCGCTCTTCACATAGGGCACATCCTTTTGTGGTTGAGTTGTCAGTGAATCGCACTACGCATTACAGAGAGAATTCGTTCTTTGGCCGAACGGTTCGTATGTGGAACAAACTTCCAGCAGAGGTCTTTCCTGTCAGTTTTAACTTGGGGAGGTTCAAATCGAACGTCCACAAACACTACTCCCTCTATCCTCCTTCCCATAACCAACTTTCCTAGTTCTGGCACAATGCATCGCATATGTAGGGGTCATCCCCTGAGTGCTGGTCCAAGAAAAAAAAAAAAAAAAAAAAAAAAAAACCACGCATTGAAAAAAATTATTCAAACATCATAAGTGATATTGATGTCTCTTTATCTGAAATGGAAACAGATCAACAAAGAAACTCTTCGCAAGCAACTAATTCAAACCAGAAAATAATATTACCTAAAAATGTTTCAAAAAAACTAAAATATAAAATTAAACAAGCATCTCGTAAATCTAAACTAACAATAAAAAAATGAATTTAATACATATATTTATTCACATAATATACATATATTTGCATTCTTCAATAATTTTATATATAAATATATCTTAACGTTAACAAACTAATTTTTTATAAAATATGTCCTACATTTATTCATATCACTATACAAATTTTTTATCACAATTTTTTAATTTCTCCTCATCTAGCATATACATTTTTTAAAAACAAACATAGTCTTATGTTATATGACATTAATTTATTTCATATAGTATCAACATTACTTCTCTTAATACGTTCTAATAATATTACTCTGGACATATTATTTTTAATTTGCAATCTTATTAGATTTTTTCTGTTGATTGGAAATTTGTCAAAGCTTTTTTTATTTAATTGTTTCTTATATTCTTATAGTTATCTTGATGCTTTACTTTCAAATATAAAAAAACTGAACTCTTAAAAACACCGAATCTGCATGCATACATAATAATAATTTCATATATGTATTATTGGCGTTCATTTTTGATTACATATATGTATATAATCTTTAAAATTTTATTTTTTATTAACGCGGTAATATTTTATTTATTTTCACATAGTTAATGAGATTTTACAATGGAACATGAACGGATATTTAAATAATTATAATGAATTGCTAATTCTAATTAAATCGCACTCCCCAAAATTAATATGTATTCAAGAGACTCATCTTCACTCTCAAATTAATATACCAATTCCTATAAATTATAATCTTTATGCATCTAATTCATCCCAAACCAGATATGGAGGAGTAGCTATTTTAGCTCATAAATCTTTGCAACAGAAACATATTTCTATAACAAATGTTTTTGACACTATTTGTCTTGAAGTAGTATCAAAGGTAAAATTTTACATATTTAATTCATATATTTCTCGAACTACAAGTTGCAGTGAGGGAAATCTTAATAATACATTTAGGTCTGATTTACCAATCTTCATCGTTGGTGATTTTAATAGTTCCCATATAGTTTGGGGTTCTTCATCTAACAGCTGCAAGGGTAATATTTTATTAAAATACATTAACAAATCTGATTTAGTTTTATTAAATGATAAATCTCCTTCTCATTTAAATACACACGGTACTTTTTCCTACATTGACCTTACTTTTTGCTCATCGACCTTAGCTTTGCAGGCTGTGTGGCAGCCAGAAGATAATCTATTCGGAAGTGATCACTTTCCAATAATTACTTTACTGTTACCCACCAACGTAATATATAACCATTATAATAAACCTAGATTCAATATGAAATTTGCTGATTGGGAAAAATTCAAACATCTCTGTGATGTTAATGAAGTGATAAAATCTTTTTCTAGTAACATAAATAAAGAAACTGCAATTATTTGCAAAATAATATTGCAATCTGCTAGTAATTCCATCACTCAGTGTAAATATAAAATATAAAAGGTTCCTTGGTGGAACACAGATCTGGAAAATCTAAAATCTGAAAAGAACAGGCTTTGGTTATTATTTAAAAGAAATATGATACAATCTAACTTGCTTGTATATAAAAAAGTAAATGCAGTATATAAAAGGAAAATAAAGGTATATAAACAAACAGCAATTATTAATATGACTTCTACAATATCTCCTAACACCCCCACTGATAAAACTTGGTCAAATATTCGTAACTTTACCGGATATAAGGCAACTCAGGGCTTACACTGTGTTTCTTCATTATTTAATCCTAACACTATGGTAGTAGACCCAATTAAAATAGGTAACGAGTTAGGCAAATATTGGTCGGTAAATTCGGAAGATTCAAAATTTACTGAAAACTTTCAAAGAAAAAAGCAAAGCACTTCAGGAGCTATTCAAATATTGAATGCTTGTTCTGAGGCTAAAAAAATTTAATCAAATATTACATTTATTGAACTTATTTCTGCATTGAAGAAGTTAAATGGCAAAACTCCGGGAATGGATAGAATATCATACATAATGCTTAAAATGCTACCTATAAATCTTAAGAAAAGAATTTTGAATCTTTATAATAATATTTTCACGAATTATATCCCACAGCAATTTAAAAATAGTGTTGTGATCCCCATTCTGAAATCAGGAAAAGATAAGACATTGATTAGTTCTTATCGTCCAATATCCTTAAATTCTTGTTTATCGAAAGTATTAGACAAAATAATTGCCAATAGACTATGGTGGTTTGTTGTAACTAACAAGCTGCTTAATAGTCGACAATATGGGTTCAGAAAAGGGTGCCCAACAATTGATGCTCTACTATACGATTATCAAATTACTAATTCCCTGTCATTACGTCAGCATATCACCATTGTATCGCTGGACTTCGAACGAGCGTTTGATAAAATCGGAATACATTCAGTATTAGAACAATTGATTGAATGGAAGGTAGGGCCCAATATAGTTAAATACGTCTATAATTTTATGTCCAAAAGAAAGATAATAGTACGTATAGGAAAACATTACAGTGACACTTTCCCGTTACACAACGGAATTCCACAGGGTTCTCCATTATCTGTTATTATCTTTCTTATTGCGTATAATAAACTATGCTCCATTATCTCCTTTCACAAGGAAATTGATTTTTGCGCTTATGCGGATGATTTTAATTTAATAATAAAATTTCCCCGGGATAAAGAACGTATACAAAGTCTCGATAGTCTCATAAGAGACATGAACTGCTGGTGTGATATTTCAGGTTCTACTCTCTCTTCATCAAAATGTAAATATATGCATATATGTCGTCTAAAAAACTGTAAGTGTGAAATTCAGTCCACTTTAATAAATATCACTAAAGTTAATACACTCCGTATACTGGGTCTACATATTAATAATCGATACAACTGGAAAAATCATATACAATACCTTGAAGATTCTCTTTCGAATCGTTTAAGGATAATAAAATGTTTATCAAATAATAAATGGAACTGCAACCATATTAATTTAATATACATAATAAAAGCTCTTGTTATTTCTAAAATAAACTACGGTTTGCAATTTTTCGGTTACGCTCCTAAATACCAAATTAATAAAATAAACTCAATTGTAAACTCTTGCATAAGAACATCAATTGGGGCACTACGTTCTACTCCAATTTTTAACTTGCGATTTGAATCGAATATTAGCTCTCTAAAAGCTCAAAGAGATATTCTCACAACAAAACTTTTTCATATATTATTATATCAAAATTATAATCCATTAAATCAAATAATTAACAAGTAAAAACGTTATATTCGACCGGGTCGAATCTTAAATACCCTCCAAATATTTAGTAAGTGAATTTGATATGTTTAACTTGGTGGGACAGAGTTCCTTTATATAATATCGTACGTCAACGCCCACTAAAGGGGGCGGGGTTCAAAAATATACAATATCATGTTTTCCACAGACGAACGTATGGGCATTGCTAGACCGTCTTAGACTTCATCACAATTCTCTTTGGACGCTATAAAAACTGTATTTTGGCGGAGTCGCTCTGGCAAGGGCTGTGGGGGAAACATTTCACCTTTGTCATAAAACTCTAAAAATAAATGCTTGGGATAATTATATACAAAATTAAAATTTTTTTTTTTTGATAGGGTCATTTAAAGGGCAAAGGGGGAGAGGGGGTAGGGCAGAAACAGATACACATAAAACTGTAAAAATAAATGCTTGGGATGATAATACACAAAATAAAAAAATATTTATATATATTTTTAATAAGGTCATTTAGCGGCCAAAAGGGGAGGAAGGGGTAGGGCAGCAACAGGCAGTCATAAAACTCTAAAGATAAATGCTTGGGATGATTATATACAAAATTTAAAAAAAAAATTTTTTTGGTAGGGTCATTTTAGGGGACAAAGGATGAAGGGGGGGGGGGCTAGGGCAGAAATCGGCAGTCATACAACTTTAAACGTAAATGCTTGGGATGATTATATACAAAATTTAAAAAAAAAATTTTTTTTGGTAGGGTCATTTAGGGGGCAAATGAAGAGGAGGGGGTAGGGCAGAAATTGGCAGTCATAAAACTCTAAAGGTAAATGCTTGGGATGATTATATACAAAATTAAAAAAAAAAAAATTTTTTGGTAGGGTCATTTAGGGGGCAAATGAAGAGGGGGGGGGGGGGGGTAGGGCAGAAATCGGCACTCATAAAACTCTAAAGATAAATGCTTGGGATGATTATATACAAATTTAAAAAAACATATTTTTTTTTTGGTTGGGTCATTTTGGGGGCAAATGAAGAGGGGGGGGGGGGGGTAGGGCAGAAATCGGCAGTCATAAAACTCTAAAGATAAATGCTTGGGATGATTATATGCAAAATTTAAAAAAAAAAATTTTTTTGGTAGGGTCATTTAGGGGGCGAAGGGGAAGGAGGGGGTAGGGCAGCGTAGTACCAGGTTTCGTCTCAGCTTCGTCATTAAAGCTTAAAAGTGTTTTTTTTAAGGAATGTAGGCTTAAGTAAAACAATTTGTTAAATTTTTATGCTATTTTTATATAATATATAATAACGCCCACTAAAGTGGGCGGGGTCAAAAAATATTTTTATTTTATTTAATGGCTCCAAGTTTAAGGCGTTGGACCGTATTTGACATAAAAATATATCATTTGCTTAACAAAATAACCAAAAAACTTTAAAAATTAAGTTGTTTTTTCTGGGTTGGTTTAGTTCTTCTTAGGGGAACTTTTTTCCCTCTTGCCCGATTCAGCCCATCTTCGAACTTAACCTGCTCTATGTTTTAAAATATATTTATGCCAAATTTCAAGAGTCTTGCTCTTTTCGTTTGGACTGAATCGTGATTTCCACAGACGGACGGACATGCTCAGTTCGTCTTAGATTTCATCACTTTATATACTTATATACTTTAATGTGATAACAGTTCCTATTTACACAAATTTTATTGTGAAAAAAAATACGAGAACTGTATCAAGCTGATGTTAACATGTTATTTTTATAATATCCGTGTTACCGTTTGATTATTTTTCTTCATGTCCCATTTTTCTGAATTTTTTGTTCCATCATACCTGTCAAACTTTTTTGGTTTGAATTTTATACTTAAGTACAATTTATTATTGGTAATTCAAGCCATAGCTTAAATTTGTATGTAGTAAGAATTTTAACGAACATTTTATATTGCAATATTAAATTGAATTAAGATTATATAGGCTAATTGTTCGAAATTTTTAATTTAAATCTCAGAAAGACATGATAAATATGCCAAGGCACAAAGGCAATTGGAAAAACGTTCACATGTACTTAAGTATAAAATTCAAACCAAAAAAGTTTGACTTAGGTATGATGGAACAAAAAATTCAGAAAAATGGGACATGAAGAAAAATAATCAAACGGTAACACGGGTATTATAACAATAACATGTTAACATCAGCTTTATACAGTTCTCGTATTCTTTTTCACAATAAAATTTGTGTAAATAGGAACTGTTATCACATTCAACTAAGCCACCTAATAAGTGGTGACAAACACAATACACATGAGCACTGATGATGAAAGGGTTGCGTCTTTCGAAAACAGCTGTTCTGCTCTGCTGTGTAAGTTGAATAACAAAAACTGATGTTGACTTGCCTTTGTGCCTTGGAATGTTTATCATGTCTTTCTGAGATTTAAATTAAAAATTTCGAACAATTAGCCTATAGAATCTTAATTCAATTTAATATAGATTTATGCAATATTTTTTCGTCTATGACCATGAAACAACTTATAAATTTTGATACTCGCATTACAGAACTCACAAGTACTAGAATTGATTTACTATTTTCAACATCTGATCAAGTAAAGACCAAATGTTTGCATGGTCATAAAATAACTGATCATGAAACTATATATTTTGGAATACCCATAGAAAAAGAAGTGAAAATGAGACTTAAAATGAACATAACCAGTTGGGAATATTATAGCAAAGATAATTTGGTCGAAATGCTAAGATACAGTAACGTTAATGAAATAAATTATGGTACTATAGATGAAAAAGTGGAAAATTTTAACGGGGTTCTGTTGGAAATTATGAATAATCTTACTTATACTAAATGTGTATACAAAAAAATTTTAAACAAATGGTATGATCAAGAATTAACTCTGCTCAATAGAAAGAAATATGATCTGTTTCAACTAGCCAAAACGACAGGTGTGTGGACTGAATATTATGTAACAAAAAAATTTTTATAAAAAGTTAATAAAAATAAAAAAGAAGAAATATTTAGAAAACAAAATAAATACTGCAAGTAGAGACCAAAAACTAATGTGGAAATATTTAAAAGAAACAGTGAATATGACGCAAGTAAATCAACCAATAAAGAAAATTAAAATAAATGGTAAATGGATTGAGAATGAACTTGAACTATCAGAATCACTCAATAACTTCTTCTGAAGGTGAAGGCGTTATTAAGGAATATGTGGCATATTTCTTTGCTGGCATTGTAAATGAATGCTTACGATATGGGTACGTTCCGGAAAAATGGAAGATAGCAACAGTGGCCCAATAGAAAAGGTAAAAAATACAACACGTCCAGAAGAATTGCGACCAATAAATACACTATCATCAGATGAAAAAATTCTGGAAAGTGTGGTTAAAGAACAGCTGTTAACATTCTTAAATCACCATGACATTATTATAAATCAGCAATCTGGCTTTAGAGCTAAGCCGTGTGGAGATGTTTGCTTGGATTTGCTCCCATCGGACGCGTCCCCAGGTGGCGGATTGGGGGGGTTTGGAGTAGGGTGGGCGATTAGCGCCTCGGGATGGACTGAGGAACTGGACACATCAGTGAACAGGATTTCAGCACACCCGGGATGTTGATCGTCCGCACTACCCTGGACCTAAGGGATTCACGTAATCCCTCGCGGACCAACCAAAACCAGGCTAGGGTGGTACCCGAAGAATAACTAATCATGGAAGAAGACTTAAAAAATATGAAAGTTACGGTGCAGAGCTTAAATAACGCAGTACCGGCGGCAATTGGTGGTGAGCAAACAGGCCCAGAGTCGTCGTCAGCAAGTGACTGTAAGAAAACAACTTCGGGGGTGGGAAACTTGGCCTCCGCTGTTGCTAAAGCTACAAGAAGCCTAGGAGAGGTAGAATCGGTGCCAAGGGTGATGACAAATCATCCCCAGCCACAAAAGACAGGCGGGGTCTCCGATTCTTCCCATCCAAAAGGTAAAGAGTCCTCTGAAGTAGATAAGATGGTCGAGGAAGTAAGTGCTAGCATAGCCAAACTCACCACGAAAAGGAGGAATCTTTCAGGCGCACAACGGCGGAAAGCAGCAAAGTTGAAACGGAGGAATCAGCAGGATGCTTCAAAGGAAGGTGAAGCCTCTACACCCATCTCCACGGAGAAGGGCAAGAGGATTCGCTCGCCGGAGGAGCAGAACACTGCTGGCCACCGTAAGAAATTTAAATTAAAACGCTCTCCGCAGGGAGGGGATGTAGCGGGCGATGGGTCCAGACTTCCTAAAGAGAACTCTTCGGAGGGCTCAAAGGGAGTAGGGGTCACACCGGGCGCTAGTACCTCCAAACAGGCGATGGCATCAGGGAAACCTTCAGTGGTAGGAGGAGCTCCGAAAGCTTCTAAATCACTGAAGAGAAAACCGGACGAAAGGAGGGCTAAGGAGCTGCCCACGTATGCCAAAGTGGCACGCAGGAAACTGGCAGAAGAGCTGAGCTATGCTGTCATAGATTCCAGCAGCCCATCCGGCAAAATCCCAGTGCACTACCACAAGGAGGTGGAAAGTGCTATAAACGAATGTATTGTGGAGTACATATTATTAGCTGACGAGGATGCTCCACAAATTCATATTGAAAGCAGCAAGTTTGTTCGGGACGTAATGTTTCTACAACTGGAGTCTGACTCCTGTGTGGAGATACTACGAAACCGAATAAATAACATTATGGCACCATGGGAAGGTGGAAGACTCTCGCTTGTGAAGAAGACGGAAATCCCAACCCTTACAAAGGCATCCTTTTATATAAAAGGATGGGGTGGAAGTCTGAAAACCGAGGCCATAACAAATATAATTACCAAACAGAACAAAGGCCTCGATGCGAGCAAGTGGGAAATCTTCCACCGTGAGGAGGCAGAGGAGGGCACATTGATCGTGGTGGGTCTGGACAAAGCGTCCATGGCTTACCTGGAAGAACGAAAAGGGAAGGCCTTCTTTGCCACCTCAGCCATATATTTCAAAGTCGGGAAGACTTCCTTTGGCTGGTCAGTAGGCCCGACTGAGAAAGCCAAAAAGGATAAGGCGGAGCCTAAAGAAAAAGGGGAATCGGAGATAAGTGTATCTCAAGATGCCCCAACACAAGCCGTCTCATAAAGATGCTGCTCCTGCTGCAGATAAACCTCCATCGGAGTAAGACGGCGACCGAAGCCCTGATGGAGCAAATAACTAAAGGTAAGATACACGTAGTGTTCATACAGGAACCATGGACAATTAAGAACAAGGTTTCTGGCTTGAACGACTGTAATTAATAACTTTTTTATGCAAAGACCGGGGCTAGACCCAGGGCGTGCATACTATGCCATAAGGGGCTAAACTTTCTTTTTTCCCCAGAATTATCATCATCAGACGCCACAACTTTAGTATATGGCAGTCGAAACATGCTGATGGCTTCAGTGTATCTACCATCGGATACCCCGACACCTAAACCAACTTCGGTTTTGAGGCGCATTATATCTTCCGCCAGGAGTAAAGGTAGGAATATCTTAATAGGCTGTGATGCCAACTCGCATAATCTCTTTTGGGGTAGTACTAATTGCAACAATAGAGGTGATGCGTTATTTGAATATTTAGTGGCAAATAACCTCTTCACAGTAAATACTGGGAATGAACCAACTTTCATTAACAGAATTAGGGAAGAGGTTATTGACATCACTATATGCTCAGAAAACTTAATTGATGAAATAAGCAATTGGCACGTGTCGGAAATACATTCCTTCTCTGATCATCGCTATATTTTCATGACTTTAGACCATCCTGATCCTAACCCCATAACATTTAGGAATAGGGCCAAGACGGACTGGTCAAGATTTAGGTCTAGTTTACAAAACAAACTCGAGAACTATCCACCACCAGTAGATACTGTAGGGCGCATAGATTCAGAGATAGATAGACTAAGTACTGATATTAAGGAATCCTTTGAGGACAGTTGTCCACTCAGAAATAGGCGAAACCCAAAAGAAAAACCCTGGATGACGGGTCAACTTATGAATCTCAGGAGAGAAACCAGAAGGCTCTTTAATAGGGCCCGTAGGAAGGGACTCGATATACACTGGGAATAATATAAAGATAAACTTAACGTTTACAATAAAAAAATAAGGGATGCCAAACGCGAATCCTGGAAGCTTTTCTGCGAACAGGTAGACAGCGTTAGTGAGGCTTCCAAAATAAAGAAACTTCTGTCGAAAACCCACACTCAACCTGAGACACTTGTTGACTCGGAGGGCAGGAGGGCAGAAACGATGGAGGAGTTATTAGGATTTCTTATGGAGGCACACTTCCGTACGGTGCAGGAGAACCGTCCGGAAGCAGTACACCCCCCGAGGAATATGGACAATCCAAGGATAACAATAGATACTCAAATGGTATGTAGAGCGGTGAAGAGCTTTTCGCCCTATAAAGCAGCAGGGCCTGATGGCATTTTCCCGGCTCTTCTTCAGAGAAGTATGGACCTGATAGAGGACAGGTTGGCTAATATCTTCACAATCTGTCTTACAAATGCATATACCCCCTGGCATGGAGGGAGGCTAGAGTTGTCTTCATTCCAAAACCGGGTAGGGCAAGCTATGCGGATCCGAGGGCTTACAGATCGATAAGCCTAACTTCATTCTTACTGAAGACATTGGAGCGAATTGTGGATACAATGTTGAAGGAAAGGATACCGCACGATATACTGAAATTTAAACAACACGCTTATATTAAGGGCAGGTCTGTTGAGACGGCCCTACAAGACGTTGTATATCATATAGAGAGAACCTTCGATTTGGGTATGTACACCATGGCTGTATTTATCGATATAGAGGGGGCTTTCAATAATGTATGGACCTCGAGCATTATTGACTCGCTAGGTAACTTTGACTTGGACCAGAGATTGACTGGATGGATCAGTCATTGCTCACGTCTGCTATGCAGACGATGTAGCGATACTGATAAGGGGAAACAATCCTAGGGTTCTTTGCGAAAGGGCAATAGAGGCCCTGAATTTAGCTTATAACTGGGCTAAACAAATGGGTCTCAATGTCAACCCAGAGAAGACAGAAATTTGTATGTTTACAAGGAAACGGAAGATTGCACATGTGGAATCACCGGTTTTTCGAGATAGGACGATACAGATTAATAAAAAGGTCAAATATGACCTTTGATACTCGACTGGAGGTTATCCTGGAAGGACCATATAGAAAGTAGGGTGATCAAGACCCAAAGAGTCTGGACCTATTGCAGAAGGGCAATCGGATCCAAATGGGGAATGAGCCCAAAGATGGCACACTGGCTCTATACGAGTGAGGTAAGACCAATTGTGACGTACGCCTCGTTAGTATGGTGGACGTCCTTGGAGAGGAAGACAAATATCAAACATCTTCAAAGGATACAAAGACAGTGCTGTATCGGCATCTGTGGCGCGATGAGAACCACATCAACTAAGGCGATGGAAAATATTCTATCAATACTGCCTATTGATATACAGGTTAAAAACGAAGCAGCTCTGGCTGCTACGAGATTGATGGTAATGAGCGAGTGGCTGACAAGGGACCACACAAACAAACACCAGAGTATAGTACACGTCTTACCCGGGAACAACGCTCGCACGGTCACGTGCGATAGAATCCCTATTAGATATGTACAATCACACTGCACCACCATAATATCGGAAGGTATGGAGTGGGAGGATGCAGATACAATGAACCCCATAACTAACCTATACACGGAAGGGTCGAGGATTGGTGACCGATCGGGTGGAGGTTTCTGTGACATGGGTCGTAACTTTAGCAAATACTTCCGCCTGCCGGATCATACCACGGTATTTCAGAGTGAGATCGTGGCTATTACGGAAGGGATAAAATGGTTGAAGGAAATCGAGAACAGACTACCGATTCGTATTTTCACGGATAGTAGGAAGGCCATCGAGGCCCTAAGGAATCACGTGGTTCAATCTCGGTGTGTACTACAGTGCAAGGATGAGATTAACTCATACACGCAATGTGGGGGCATAGAGATAATATGGATTCCAGGACATCAGGGGATACCTGGAAATGTTGAGGCAGATCGGCTAGCAAAAATGGGAGCATTAATGGCGAACATCACACTAGATAGTCCGAAGCCATTTCAGGTTTTTAAGAACGAACTAAAGCGATGGGCTATAGAATTGCAAATTTTAGTAGCAGTGTTTTTAGATTTGAAAAGAACATTTGAAACGGTGGATAGGTGTATATTGCTGAGTAAGCTGAACCGAATCGGTATACGAGGCCAAGCATTGAAGTGGTTCGAGAGCTATCTGAACAGTAATTGGAAATGTGACATCATCAAACCGGAGGGTAGATATTGGACTGCCGCAGGGATCTGTACTGGCACCATCACTTTTTTTAATATATATCAACGATATACCGGATTGTTTAAAATACTGTAAAATAGTTTTATTTGCTGATGATGCACTGTTATACTTTAATCACGTAGATTTAAATGATGCTATAAATGCTGTTCAGGCTGATATGGATGAGTTGTATGTATGGTTATGTAAGAATAAGTTAAAATTAAATTGTGAGAAAACCAAATATATGATATTAAATGGGAACTACGGAATCTGTGATACGGGTAGTATAAAATTAAAAATTAAGGAATACGAAATTGAAAATGTGATACAAATGAAGTACTTGGGTATAATTATTGATAATAGATTAAAATGGGATGAACATGTAAATTATATTGAAAAGAAAATTGCAAAGAAAGTGGGTTTTATGTATCGAACATGTAAATATATTAGTAGACAACATAAATTAACGATATATAAGTCAATAATTGAACCCTATTTTGTATATAAGCCTACAATAATATTCATGTTAAATAATACACAAATTAGAAAATTACAAATACAACAAAATAAGGTTATGAGGTTTATTCTAAACAAAAGATACGATACACCGATTGCAGAGATGCTACGAAGTATAGATTGGCTTAATATAACACAGTTAATATCTTACCACACATTAAAATGTATACACAAGTTAAGATTAGGTCAACTACCAAATTATCTTTATGAGAGAGTGCAATATAATTTTGAAGTACATAATTATAATACGAGGAATAGAAATAATATAAGACTGCCTAGGATTAAGACCGAACTTCAAAAGAAAAGTGTATTTTTTTAAGGGATTCAAATTATATAATGAGTGGCCAACAGAAATTAAAGAATGCCGGAATGAACATACTTTTTAAAAATTTTATAAGAACTCATTGTAAAACATTATTTATCATAGACTGAAAATTGTAAATAGTAAAACATTATTTATCATAGACTGAGAATTGTAAATAGCATATGTAAGAAAACATTGTAAATTCGTATCTAGGTCTTGGAGACCGTAATAATAATAATAATAATATCTAATTAGTTTCTCTATGTTATCTCCTAGAGTAAGCGATGTCATTTTAATGTATTCTTCTAAAATACTTATATTGAATTTTAATATCTTGTGTTTATTCAAGTTATTTTGAAGCCTTTGAACAAAAATACATTTCTTCTCCTTAACAAACTCTTCCAAAAGTAGCTGATCTTTTTTATTAGGGATTGCATATGTGATGATATTGTTTTTGAATGCTTTCGATATATCATAATATTTTCCTACATTATCTTCGGTATTTTCCTCTCAGTTAGCATATGGAGCACTTATCGAATTTTATAACGTTTCTTGTTCTTCTACTTTGTAGCATACAACCAAAGAACGACATATTTTATTGGTTTCAGGTTAAGTTCATGCATGCATTTGTTTTCTGGCACTAGCTCGTCGGCAATTAGGCGGCGTTCAGAACTTACCTCATGTTGGAATTAAATGGCTACATAGAACAAATGTTTTAACTGCATGCATAAAGATTTCATAACAAAAAATATACCTTTAAGATATAACAGGTGAGAAAGACTTGATTAAACTCGAAGAGTTTGAACCAACATGACAAGACGAATTATAATGGTAGTGAAATGGAAGATGTTAGTACTATTGCAGTTATATATTATGTTGCCAATAGGTGGAAGATGCAACACGTAGCCCAACCCAACCATGATCATCTGTTAAATCCACCGAAAATAAATTATAGATGATCCCACACGTAAATCAATAACTAATTTCTCCTGTGGCAAGAAACAAAACTAAAATAATTGACAATTCATTTGCGAAGTTTTATTAACTCAAATATAATTTTTAGGTTCTTAACGTAAATTATATAAAAATATTATAGACATAGCTTTAACCGGTAATCTAACTTAAATATGACTAACAAGTTGAAATTCCACACCCAGTATTAATATTATAAAGTATGTATGTATATAGATAATCAAATATGTACAACGTAACCGAAACTAGGTCAGTGACGTAAGTTGTTTTTTTTTTCCAATAATGACGAATATATAGAGGCTTAAGGAAGAAGATATACGAAGAAAACAATGAAGTGGAATAAATATACATATGAACAGCATATGATGTTTTAACATTTTGATACTAATTTGGTTCGACCTCAACATACAGCGAAATAATTTAGATATGCCTTCTTGTTTTCTTTTTCTTGTGGTGTAATATCTAATAATTTGCTAATTCGGTTCCTATATTTGTATCACTTAGGAATTCTCTTTCCTTATATTCGGGAGCGCAACATATCTTTAATCTCTTGTGTTACTCTTTATATACTTATTATTTTTCTTTTATAAGCACCTGATTTTTTTCATTTTTTATACCCTCCAAAAAAGAATTTGGAGGGTATATTCACTTTGTCATTCCGTTTGTAACGCATCGAAATATCCATCTCAGACCCCATAAAGTATATATATTCTTGATCAGTGATGAAATCTAAGACGAACTGAGCATGTCCGTCCGTCCGTCCGTCCGTCTGTGGAAATCACGATTCAGTCCAAACGAAAAGAGCTAGACTTTTGAAATTTGGCATAAATATATTTTAAAACTTAGAGCAGGTTAAGTTCGAAGATGGGCTAAATCGGGCAAGAGGGAAAAAAGTTCCCCTAAGAAGAACTAAACCAACCCAGAAAAAACAACATAATTTTTAAAGTTTTTTGGTTATTTTGTTAAGCAAATGATATATTTTTATGTCAAATACGGTCCAACGCCTTAAACTTGGAGCCATTAAATAAAATAAAAATATTTTTTGACCCCGCCCACTTTAGAGGGCGTTATTATAGGCAAAAATAGCATACAAATTTAACAAATTGTTTTACTTAAGCCTACATTCCTTAAAAATAACATTTTTAAGCTTTAATGACGAAGCTGAGACGAAACCTGGTACTACTCTGCCCTACCCCCTCCTTCCCCTTCGCCCCCTAAATGATCCTACAAAAAAAATTTTTTTTTTAAATTTTGTGTATAATCATCCCAAGCATTTATCTTTAGAGTTTTATGACTGCCGATTTCTGCCCGACCCCCCCCCCCCCTCTTCCTTTGCTACCAAAATGACCCTACCAAAAAAAATGTTTGTTTTAAATTTTGTATATAATCATCCCAAGCATTTATCTTTAGAGTTTTATGACTGCCTGTTGCTGCCCTACCCCCTTCTCCCCCTTTGCCCGCTAAATGACCCTATTAAAAATAAATATAAATATTTTTTTATTTTGTGTATAATCATCCCAAGCATTTATTTTTACAGTTTTATGTGTATCTGTTTCTGCCTTACCCCATCTCCCCCTTTGCCCTTTAAATGACCCTATCAAAAAAAAGAAATTTTAATTTTGTATAGAATTATCCCAAGCATTTATTTTTAGAGTTTTATGACAAAGGTGAAATGTTTCCCCCACAGCCCTTGCCAGAGCGAACCCGCCAAAATACAGTTTTTATAGCCTCCAAAGAGAATTGTGATGAAGTCTAAGACGGTCTAGCAATACCCATACGTTCGTCTGTGGAAAATATGATATTGTATATTTTTGAACCCCGCCCTCTTTAGTGGGCGTTGACGTACGATGTTATATAAAGGAAATCTGTCCCACCAAGTTAAACATATCAAATTCACTTTCTAAATATTTGGAGGGTATTTAAGATTCGACCCGGTCGAATATAACGTTTTTACTTGTTTTCCTCTAATTTTACTTCACGTCAAAAAAGTTTGATGATTGAATAACTTTGTTACTGATTGTAATTACTTAACTTTTTCCGATTTAACTGTGACAAATTTTATACATATTCTGAGACAAACAGGTAGCTAATGAAAATGAACTTGTGACTTACATATGGTTGTTTCATTGGTCTCCATCGATGAATGGCCATTCAGCAATGTGTCGCTATATGTGTTAGAAAGAGATAGTTGTAATTAAAATTTTCTGATGTAATCGTGATATGCTTTTGACTTTGTTTTCGTGATGATACTTTTTGATGCCAATATACAAAAAATAAAATAATATATAAAGCTCAGCAACAATGATTCATGATATGTAGCAACATCGTAGCTAGCAAGTGAACACAACAGAATTTTGGTGATACAATCTGCAATCAGCAACAACTCTTCCCAAGGGATGAAGTTTATATATAGAGATGGTGGGTTTCAGGTACAACTGCACTAAGATTTAAATGTTATCCCATATATTTCGGTGACATGTATATTAGAGGGTCCCAAAAAAATTTTTTTTTTCTGATTTTCATAAGTGCTCAATCAAAATTTAAAAGCTTATAGGCTAAAGTATTTTTGGTTTTTTTTAAAGAATTCTCGGAATAGGTCTAGAGGTCGCGCAAATGGAGTTTTCATAAAAAACCGGAGTTTTCGGCCTTTTTTCTAACTTTACTCATAACTTGGTTAATAATCACGGGTTTCTTCACACCTGAGGAAACAGTTTTAAAGAAAAGTATCCAAGCTTTATTCCTGTGTGAAAAACTTATAAGTTTTGGTGATGAGTTTGCTTATTTAGATACCCTAAATTACAATTTTTCGTAATTTTTTCAAATTTTTTGTAATAACGGTTTACAAGTTTTTAAGTTTCAATGAAAGCGAAAAAAAGTAATGATGCAGTTTGAAAGGCAAATTAATTCTTATTAATATAAATACAACAATTTTTAAATTTGCTCTTACCGTTTCTGAGTTATACCCGTTTTTATCTTTATCCCCAGTATATGTTTTTATAAGCTGTTTGCCAGTTACCAATCATACCCAATCAACTAAAAAACCAACTTTTGTTTTGCTCTGTGAAAAATCATTTATTGAGGCTCTTGCGATGTAGTTCTACAACTTGCAATAAATTCTGGAAATCAGTTTCAGAAGTTGTGACATTAATATAAGTATTAGCCAAAGCCACACCTCGTTCTGCGACTTGTAAATGTTGAACTTTTTTCTTTGCATCTTGAAATGACTTGTTGCTTTTCCAATTCTCTGGATCTATTTAAAAAAATCGATTGAAATATTGCAAGCTTCAAAAAAAGTTAGACTGGCTTTTGAAATGAATTGTTGAATTTCCTTATTTCTAAAGTTTTCTTCTGTTAAAGTTACATTTGCTATTTCATAATCGCTGCATGGAGTATCTGCAATTTTTTTGTCATTAAACGCAAAGTTTTGGTGTCGATACGTTCATCAAAAAACGCTAAGGCAGCCAATTTCGGAGTTAAGTACCACTGATGACCTAGAAAAGTTTTAAGCGAGGCGTGTGCAACCGCTTTATTAATAATTTTATAACTATCCAATTCCTTTAATAGGCTCAGATCATTGAGAGGAGCGTATCGAGGGCACTGGCATCAATTGTTGATTTGTCTATATAAGATTGCAACTGGTTTCGGAAAATGCATATTTTCAAAGAATATATAATTTTCATCATCCAGCGAAATTGAAATGAAATAATATTTTATTTATTCGCAGAAATCTCCTTAAAGACCCAACTATAAAAATGTATGGAAATATACAAAAATTATAACGAAAAAAGTATCACCATTTTTAAGTTACAAACTATAAAAATAGTGTAACTCGGGAACTGTAGGACCAAATTCCATTTTTATACCCTCCCAAAAAGAATTTGGAGGGTATATTCACTTTGTCATTCCGTTAGTAACGCATCGAAATATCCATCTCAGACCCCATAAAGTATATATATTCTTGATCAGTGATGAAATCTAAGACGAACTGAGCATGTCCGTCCGTCCGTCTGTGGAAATCACGATTCAGTCCAAACGAAAAGAGCTAGACTCTTGAAATTTGGCATAAATATATTTTAAAACTTAGAGCAGGTTAAGTTCGAAGATGGGCTAAATCGGGCAAGAGGGGAACAAGTTCCCCTAAGAAGAAATAAACCAACCCAGAAAAAACAACATAACTTTTAAAGTTTTTTGGTTATTTTGTTAAGCAAATGTTATATTTTTATGTCAAATACGGTCCTACGCCTTAAACTTGGAGCCATAAAATAAAATTATTTTAGGAAGCTTTGTATGCAAAAATAGCATACAAATTTAACAAATTGATTTACTTAAGCCTACATTCCTTAAAAGAAAAATTTTTAAGCCTTAATGACGAAGCTGAGACGAAACCTGGTACTACTCTGCCCTACCCCTCCTCCCCCTTCACCCCCTAAATGACCCTACCAAAAAAAACAAGTAAAAACGTTATATTCGACCGGGTCGAATCTTAAATACCCTCCAAATATTTAGTAAGTGAATTTGATATGTTTAACTTGGTGGGACAGAGTTCCTTTATATAATATCGTACGTCAACGCCCACTAAAGGGGGCGGGGTTCAAAAATATACAATATCATGTTTTCCACAGACGAACGTATGGGCATTGCTAGACCGTCTTAGACTTCATCACAATTCTCTTTGGAGGCTATAAAAACTGTATTTTGGCGGGGTCGCTCTGGCAAGGGCTGTGGGGGAAACATTTCACCTTTGTCATAAAACTCTAAAAATAAATGCTTGGGATAATTATATACAAAATTAAAATTTCTTTTTTTTGATAAGGTCATTTAGAGGGCAAAGGGGGAGAGGGGGTAGTGCAGAAACAGATACACATAAAACTGTAAAAATAAATGCTTGGAATGATTATACACAAAATAAAAAAAATGTATAATTATTTTTAATAGGGTCATTTAACGGGCAAAGGGGGAGGAGGAGAAATCGGCAGTCATAAAACTCTAAAGATAAATGCTTGGGATGATTATATACAAAATTTAAAAAAAATTTTTTTTTTGGTAGGGTCATTTAAGGGGCGAAGGGGCAGGAGGGGGTAGGGCAGAGTAGTACCAGGTTTCGTCTCAGCTTCGTCATTAAAGCTTAAAAGTGTTATTTTTGAGGAATGTAGGCTTAAGTAAAACAATTTGTTAAATTTTTATGCTATTTTTGCCTATAATAACGCCCACTGAAGTGGGCGGGGTCAAAAAATAATTTTATTTTATTTAATGGCTCCAAGTTTAAGGCGTTGGACCGTATTTAACATAAAAATATATCATTTGCTTAACAAAATAACCAAAAAACTTTAAAAATTATGTTGTTTTTTCTGGGTTGGTTTAGTTCTTCTTAGGGGAACTTTTTTCCCCCTTGCCCGATTTAGCCCATCTTCGAACTTAACCTGCTCTACGTTTTAAAATATATTTATGCCAAATTTCAGGAGTCTAGCTCTTTTCGTTTGGACTGTATCGTGATTTCCACAGACGGACGGACGGACGGACATGCTCAGTTCGTCTTAGATTTCATCACTGATCAAGAATATATATACTTTATGGGGTCTGAGATGGATATTTCGATGCGTTACAAACGGAATGACAAAGTGAATATACCCTCCAAATTCTTTTTTGGAGGGTATAAAAATTATTTTGTACAATTATCCCAAGCATTTATTTTTAGAGTTTTATGACTGCCTGTTTCTGCCCTACCCCCTTCCCCCCTTTGCCCCGTAAATGACCCTATAAAATAAATAAAAAATTTTATTTTGTATATAATTATCCCAAGCATTAATTTTTAGTGTTTTACAACATAGGTGAAATGTTTCCCCCACAGCCCTCGCCACCCCACCAAAATACAGTTTTTATACCCTCCAGAGAGAATTGGACCCTATAAAGTAAATATATATATTCTTGATTAGTGATGAAGTCTAAGACGGTCTAGCAATGCCCATACGTTCGTCTGTGGAACACATGGTATTGTCTATTTTTGAACCCCGCCTACTTTAGGGGGCGTGGGACAGAGTTCCACTCAAACATTTTAAATTCACTCATTATATATTTGGAGGGTATTTAAGATTCGACTCGGTCGAATATAACGTTTTTACTTGTTTTGTTTAATGTATTAATAATAACACAAACATTTTTTTGTATAAAAAATAGACACTTCAGGTTACTGGAACTTGTTTATTAAGGATTTGAAATCACTTTCAAATACAATACTGTACTGATCCGAAGTTGGAAAATGTTCTGAATTATATACACTGATATGCTTAGTATTGTTGTGGTAAAGCTATGGCTTACTTGTGGTACATAATTTTTAATAAAGTAGTTTTAGAACAGGGAAAGGCAACCTATACTATTACATTTTGCGATTGTATTACTTATATACTCTCTGCGCTCTCCCCACGAATCGGTCTTGCCAATCAACTTTCGTCATTTCTCCCCAATTAAAACTTTGAAATCTCCAAAAGCTAACTTAATTTTATTATGGGTATTTGCAATATATTAGAAAATTAGTATCCGCATGGGATTGGAGCAAAATTATGTTTGTGGCTCTGTATGCAGTGATGGTGTGTAAAAAATAAGGTTTTGTAGGACATCTGACAAAGAGTAATGCAAATACACATATGTAGATGTTCATTGCATTATTCACCGGCAGGCATTATTTGCAAAAAGTTTGAATGTAATGAACACTATGAATTGTGGTTCAAATTGTTAACAAAACACGAGGTGATCATAAGGGAATGTCATTTATAATTAACCGCATCTCTTCATACTTTTCGCCAAAGCATTCGCCTTTCCCTGTACTAGAATCAGCAATCATTTTTTTCATAAAGACTTCCCCACAGTGATCGGACTCACATTGTTTTCTGTCAACGCTGATTCTTAAAGTATGCGATAAACACAACCTGCCTGTTTGAATGCTGAAACTAGACTGATTGAAATTGTTTTCAGCTCTACAATGCGTGTACACACGTACGTAACAGAAGAGTAAATGAAAAGGCGCCGCGCCCTACATTTGCCTTTCCCTGTTTTAGAAGTACAGCGGGTATATGAGATCGAACTACTATGTAGGCAAACTTGTGTAAACAAACTGAATATAGAATCATGCATATACGTTTCAGCATTTCATAGTGAAAAAAACTCCTACGTAGACAATATTTATGTAAACAAACATTTTAATAAGTAATATGTACAGAATACGAAGGCATGCTTATGCATGCAGATACGTTACAAAGTGATGTATACAGAGTACAGGGACATGCTTATGCATGCAGATACGATACAAAATGTTTAAGCGAATGAAACTGCTACGTAAACAATATTTATGTAAACAAACATTTTTACAAGTGATATGTACTGAATACGAAGGCATGCTTATGCATGCATATACGTTACAAAGTTTTGAACGGAATGTGGTGTATACAGAGTACAGGGACGTGCTTATGCATCCAGATACGATACAAAATTTTTAAGGGAATGAAACTGCTATGTAGACAATATTTATGTAAACATAAATATTGATAAGTGATTTGCACAGAATACGTTGGCATGCTTATGCATGTAGAGACGTTCCAAAATTTTGTCGCAAAAGAAACTGCTACGCGAAACAAATTATCAAAAGCAGAATTATTAAAATTTTAAGTTGAGCTTTTATTTGTAAAATGAAGCCCTTCTGGTACACTCCATTGTATCGTAGACTTCAGCGTCATCACTTGAAGGAATATCTGAGAAGAGCCAGACAGGAAGAATTCCATAGATATCTTGAAGGAGATGAGGAGATTTTCCTAGAGCTGTCATCGCAACCAACGTCTGACGCACCCCAACAAAATGCAGCATATGAAGAGATGCTGACACGTTAATTTCTCCCAAATATAGATATACCTATGTTTCTCGCCCTATATGACGACGATCAATTGTTGGTAGAGGCAGCGGACGCAGTGGAGGCAGATTTAAATTAATATATAAATTAATATATATATATATATATATATATATATATATATATATATATATATATATATATATATACATATATATATATATATATATATATACATATATATATATATATATATATATATATATATATATATATATATATATATGTATATATATATATATATATATATATATATATACATATATATATATATATATATATATATATACATATATATATATATATATATATATATATATATATATATATATATATATATATGTATATATAAGATATATATATATATATATATATATATATATATATATATATAAATATATATACATATACAGTGAAAACTCTCATAACCGGACACTCACCGTCGCGGCATTTTTGTCCGGTTATAAGAGGCGTATCGAGGGCACTGGCAGAGGTACCAATATTTTATATATATTCTTAAAATAAATGAACTAAATTCAAGTAAGGCATCAATTGTTGATTTGTCTATATAAGATTGCAACTGGTTTCGGAAAATGCATATTTTCAAAGAATATATAATTTTCATCATCCAGCGAAATTGAAATGAAATAATATTATATTTATTCGCAGAAATCTCCTTAAAGACCCAACTATAAAAATTTATGGAAATATACAAAAATTATAACGAAAAAAGTATCACCATTTTTAAGTTACAAACTATAAAAATAGTGTAACTCGGGAACTGTAGGACCAAATTCCATTTTTCTTTTTCTTAATTGCTTAGAACTTATCCGTTTTCAAAATCGCCTCACTAGTTTTTATACCTTCTATATAAATTTGAAAAGTAATAGACCGTTTTTTTACAGAATTTGTTAAAAATTGCAAAAATACTTAATATCTGGAATCGTAATGGACTAAAATATTGCCGAAACTTAAAGTTTTTGCATATGGATATAAAGTTTGGAAATTTTTCTTTAGAAATATTTGGTCAAAAAATTAAATCAACGTGGTGATTGACAAAGTTATGAGTCAAGTTTGAAAAAAGGTCGAAAACCCCGATTTTTAACAAAGATTTGATTTGCGCGACCTCTAAACCGTTTCCTAAAAATCTAAAAAAAAATTCAAAAATAGTGGACCCTATAAGTTTTCAAATTATGCTTGAGCCTCTGACAAAAAAATATTTTGGGACACCCTAATATACATATGTACTTATGTTTCAACAATGGTTAATTCATTCAAAATGTCAAGGGAATATTTGGGCACAAAAAATAATCGGTTATTATTTGTTTATGCGAAAATAAAATAAATTTGTAGATATTTATGTACATGAATATGTACATCTTATCACATTGCATACTGACCCACTAGCGCTACATCCAAGAAAACAACAAAAGCTGACTGTCATACAGACTCACTAATCGTCACACACACAGCCTGTCTGAATGACAAATATTGCAACCGACGATCACAACAGAAACACACTTGAAAAATAAAGAAATCATATCATCCAGAACACCAAATATAATCCATAGATGATCGTAATGCATAAAATAAACAAATTCAATATTAATAAATATAAACATATCATATATGAAGGAACAGTAAATTTTTTCACAATGCCTTCAAGACGAGAATAATCGTACTATTGACTACATTCAAACATTGCAGACAAAAAATAATACGATAAAATTCTTAATTAAGCGCACCAAAATTTAAACAACCAAAATATAAGAGAAAAAATCAAAGATTTACAAATTATTATTATTAGGGTAAACCATTTATATAACACTTTTAATAAAGAACAGACCGACAGAAAGTCACATATGGACAGAGAGGAGCTCTCTGGCTCACATATACAAACTCGTCTTTGTTACTACAGCACCCCTCCATGAAACTCCCACGGTCACATATGAACAGATAAAAATTTGCACGACCACGACAGACAGAAGATCTCAAGGTCACTCTTACAAACACATCTTGCTTACTACACCAAACATTATAAAGAAAAAACAACAACAATGTAAATCCCTTATTAAACCGTGTGAGAAAATACATACAAACATCAAAGCATATCGACAAAGCAATTAAAATCATAACTTTGACAATTTACATGCAAATTTTTAGAATTTTGGCAATTAACGTAAAAATTTTTAAAATTTAGGCAATTAAAATCAAAATTTTAACGACCGCTAAACTCCAATTCATAACTACTCATTTTAACGAGAAGTTAATAAAGTGTAGGAGTTTCATACAAAGCGTACTATGGTCAACCGTATCAAAAGTCTTAGAATGATTAAGAAGAACCAAGAACTTTATTTTTCCTTCATGAAGTTCATGTCTTATGTTTTCAGCTACACCCACTAAAGCTGAAACACAGCCATGATGATTGGCGAAAGCCTGGTTGCCTGTCAGACAACAAGGTGTTATTTTTAAATATAGCGTCATTTGATTGTGAAGAATTTTTTCAAGAACTTAAGATAGGAAACACAAAATAGCGATTGGCCTGAACTCCAAGTCATTCTTCGGTATTGGCACAATTTTTGAATTTTTCCATTTCGAGGGGAAAATGCTAGTCATTATAATAGTGTTGAATAGATGTGTTATGTATGTAAGAGTACAGGCAATAATATCCTCACAAATTTAGGGTGCATGTTATCAGAGCCCACTGCATTCGACTTAATCAAATTGAAGCTAGAATAGACTTCAGAGTGGCTTACACAAGCGAATTGAAACACATTGCTATTGATTTCGTAATCATCAAGGTCTATGTTTGAAAAGTTATAAAAAGTATTATCTATTGAAAAAAAGGTATATTCGTGAAAATTCTATTAATCTCTTCGACATCAACTTGACAGCAGCTTGATCCCTCCGTTCTACCAACCCCAATCTCACGAATGTATCTCCAAGTTTGCCTAGAGCCTATTGCAGAGCTAAAGGGTCTAGATAATACTCCTTCTTTGCAGTTTTTATGTTAATATTAACGTTCTTTCTTGCACTTTTATATTCAGCTTTTAACCCTGAGGTCCTAAATCGCATCCATCTTGAATAAGCAAAGTGTCTGTTTGCAATTAGGTGCTTAATACTGGCAGAAAACCAAGGTTTTTCCCTACCTGATATTCTTTCAGATTTTAGTGGGACCATTTCATCAAACAGACGTTGAATACTGTATTCAAAAAATTCGACTTGTTCATCAACTGCTGGCATGTAGTATACTTGAGACCAATCAACAAAAGAGACACTTTCGCGGAGCACGTTGTAGTTCAACCTCTTGAAGTCACGATAATAGACGGTATGTTCTGGGGAGAAGTTCTAAAGTTATACGTCAAAAATATCAAATCATGTTTTGAAAAAGACGGTGCTGACACTTGGTCGTACAACATTACATTTACTGGATTAGCAACGAAAAAAATATCAAGAAGAGTTATATAAGTTGTTGTATGATGGGTTGGATTTACTGTGTTGGTAAGAGTTAGACCAAAAGATAACATATTGTCAACCAAGTCTGATTTTAAAAGTAAGTTAGAATTAAAATCTCCTGAAATAATGATATCGTCATAAGCAACGGCAAGTGATTCCATTGCACTGAAAAAACTTGAGAATGGTACTCTTTTATTCGGTCTGTAAAAGCACCCTACCAGTCCCTTTTTAACGTCAGAGATTATTTCAATAAAAATAAATTCATCATATTTTTCGTTTACAGACAAATTAGCTGAAGATTTTTAACAAACTTTACAGCATATATTATTTTTCACATAAATAGCTACCCTTCCAGCATTACTCTTTCGATCTTCTCTAAACACCTTATAACTACTAAGGCAAATTAAACTATCTGGAGTCTCAGATGAAAGCCAGGATTCACAAACGCAGACAATATCAATATTGGAATTTTCAAAAACAAATCTAAATTCATCAATCTTATTATTTAAACTTTGTGCGTTGATATGGGCTAGCCTTAGACCGTTCCTATGATTGGCTAGGATCCTAACGATGCTCATTGTTGTGTCCCTGGTATTTCCTCTCATATTATCACTATTATCCGTGATCAAAATGATATATGTATATATATAAAGAAAATTACTAATAGCAACGCAAAAAACATTAATTTCAATAAATTATATGGTTAGACATTGATGTAATATATAATAAATTAAAAATTTATATGTTACAACGAATATGTAAAATAGTTCCAAAAACACAGTTATAAAAAATAAGAAACAAGAAAATTGTGTGTCGAAATGATATTAAATTCGAAAAAATTGTTGCAGCTGATCAGGAAAAATTACTTTAACAGGGTCATATCTGTATACTTTTACATGAACGATTCCACGTTTTGTGAAAACAGCTTATAAGCAGTTCTCCTTTTTTATACCCTTCACAAAAAAGTGAAACGGTATATATAGGTTTGTCATTGCGTGTGTAATTTCTTCGATATTCACATGGGACCTCATAAAGTATATATGTATTCTGGGTCCTTATCACTAGCGATGACGATTGAGCGATGTCCGTCTGTCCGTCCGTCTGTACGTGAAATCGGTTTTCCCAAGACCAAAGAAAAGCTAGACCGTTCGTTCTTGGACTGTTGGATTGGAAATGAACTTAAATAGAGTGCTATTGAAATTCAGACAGATCCGAAGAGTGGTTCCAGAGCTGGGAAGCTTACACCTATTTCTAGACGCAAAATTTATACCAAAAATCAATTATTTTTTTTATGTTTGTAAATTAAACCTATTTCGTGCTTTGGGAAGCCTCAATAATCTATTAAAAACTAAATATATAAAATTTTTTTTTCCAGGGATGGAAAATTAATAATTGTTTTTCGTCCCATTCCGTATTTTGTAGTACATGTAGTAACTAAAATTGTTAAACATTTTAAGTTTTTCTTTAACAAAACCTCTTTATACGTCATGAAGATTTGTATTGGCCAAAAAAATTTTTTCTTAATTCAAATTTTGCTTCCAGGGGTGGGAAATTGAACTTTTTTTATACATAAAAGTAACCAAATAAGCAATTGATGTTGTTTATTTTTTTTTTTGCTAACTAAAACTATTTTATATGCCTACTTTAAGAAGCCGGAGAATAATGCTAAATGTAGCTTTTTCTTATAACTTAATAAATGGTAGAATCTGCTCCGAGTTTTTATTGAGCAATGTCACGTTTAACATTCCACAACGCTCATTACGATCATTTCAACCATTATTTGTTAGAACTTTTCGTACCAACTTTGCTATGTCTGATCCACTAAGAAGATTATGTTGTTGCTTTAATGAAATGTATAATTTTATCGATTTTTCATTAGATATATATACTATTAAAATGAATATAATACTATTTTTAAATAACTAAATTTTAATACCAGATTTCTGGTTTATTGTAATAATATAGTTTGTAAGGAATTAATCCATAAACTAAATAAATAAATAAAATAAAAATAAATAAAAAATAAAAAAATATTTTAGGAAGAACAAAATTGGTATCCAGAGTTGGACAAGTGCAATATATTATAGTACATGAAAGTGACCAAAATGGTTAAAAATTTTAAATTTTTCTTTAAAAAAATTACTTTATACCTCATGAAGCGTTGCACTGATAGACAAAAAAACAAAAAAATTAAAATTTCGCTTCCAGGGTTGGGAAAATTGAAGTTTTTTTTTTTAGATCCTTCAATATTGTAGTACATGTAATAACCAAAATGGTTAAAAAATTATAGTTTTTCTTAAACAAAACGACTTTATACGTCATGAAGATTTGCATTAATAAAGAAAATTTAATAAAATTTAATTTTCGCTTTCAGGGTTGGGAAATTGAAATTTTTTTGGTACATGGAATACATTGTAGTAAATGAATGTGACTAAAATGGTTGCAACTTTAAATTTTTCTTAAATAAAACGACTTTATACTTAATGAAGACTAGCATTGGTTAAAAAAATTAAAACTTCGCTTCCAGGACTGGGATATTTCAATTTTTTTATACATAAAATTAACCAAAAAGGCATCGAACGTCGGTTTTTTACTAATTAAAACAACTTTTTAGTTCAGGAAAAACAAAATTGGTATCAAAAATTAAAAAAATATCAAAATTTAGATTCCAGAGTTGGATAACTGCAATATTTTGTGGTACATAAATATGACCTATATTTAAGTTTTCCTTAAATAAAGCTATTTCATGCCTCATTAAGAGTTGCATTGGTAAAAATTTTAAATTTCGTTTATAGGGTTGGGAAATTGAAATATTTATTCTGCATAAAAGTAACCAAAAAGGCAATCGACGTTTTTTTTTTTGCTAATTAAAACGCTTCCAGAGTTGGAAAATCGAAATATTTTTGGTACTTAAAAGTACATACATAAATTCCAAATTTTGTGTTTTTAGTGATTAAACCTATTTGATATATCAAAAAAAAATTAAATTAGTATCAAAAAATTAAAAATTCGGTTCCAGGGTTGGAAAATTTAAATTTTTTGGTACATAAAAGCAATCATATAAGTTCCCAGTTTTGGTTTTTTTCAGTGACTTAAACTTAATTGGTATTAAAAATTTTAAAGACTAAAAATTCGGTTCCAGGGTTGGAAAATCGACATTTTCTGATTCATATAATTAACGATATTATTTGTTATTTTTAATTTTTATGATAAATTATACCTACTTCATACATCAGAAAGAAATAAATTGGTATTAAAAATCAAAAAAATCTAAAAGACGATTGATTCTACGGTTGAACAAATAGAACTTTTTGGGGGTACATTTTTTATTTTATTTTTATTTATTTATTTATTTAGTCTATGGGTTAATCCTTACAGACTGATACAATTAAAATATAACAATTTTTCAGAAATGATAATTACATACATATATAAATGGAATCTATAAAGCTTTGTTGTAATAGTAACAAGACAAATTATAGCAAAAATAAAAAATATGGTTTTAACAAATGTCGATTTAACAAATTAAACATTTATTTATAATCAATTTTGTAACGAGTTAAGATGTAAAATTATATAATTTTTTACGACATCAATACTTTTGAAACGTACATGAAACGTAATTTTTCTTTTTGTTTGTAAATTAAACATATCTAATATTTGTGAAAGACGTTCAGAGGTATTAGTAATAAGAAAAGCCAAACAGTTAGCTTCCTAGCCGAAAAATTTAAATGAAAATAATGACATCTGTGAAGGGTATATAAGATTCGGCACACCCGAATATAGCACTTTTACTTGTTAATTTTAACGCTGGCTTAAAAATACTATGGTTGTACGGAGTAAGGTTTTCGTTGATAAAGAAAGGCATGTTACTGTCAAAGCCAGCAATGCACAAACGTAGTGGTGTGTAGTGTATTTTAATAATATGTAGTGTATGTTAAAAATATCGTTTAAGGTTTAAAAAAGGGGATAAGTATTTCTTAGCACTTCTGCCGCTTTGGTCCAGCGTTCGCACGCCGTTTTATTTCGAGAATTAATAAAACACTTGTTTGCTTTGTGTTAAGACTAATTCTGATTTTATTAAACTTATTTCTGCGCTTATATACTAAACTTATGTCTGTTCAGCATAATTGAATCGAAATCAATTCTTGTATTGATTTTGCATAATGGAATAAAATTTGCCAAAAAAATATCTAAATGTGGCAACTAAGTATTTTTACGACTTTGTGTACGTCAATGAACTTCATGGTGTTGGAAGAACTTTTTGAAACCAAATTGCAACTAAGCATTTTTGTGTTCATGGTCAAGTTGTATTTAAAATGTGCCAAGTTCATTGACGTAGTTATGTTGTAATTTAATATGAACAATATTATTATGAAATGTGTTTTTGTATTGTGTTAAAAGGGTGGTGCATAAGTATGTGTACACTACAGGTGATTTGTGAAGACGACGATAAGTAGCAGCGTTTTTGAGAAACAAATTTCTCTGGTATGGAGAGATCAATCGAATAATAATTGGTGGGTCACTCAAATCACGATTAAAGTTTTTCAAATCACGACTATGATTTTTATAAAAAAAACCAAAAAAAAACTGAAAAACTATTCTAGTGTTGGAAAATTTAAACGTTTTCTTAAATATGAAAGTTACTGGTAACACAATTTTTATACCCTTCACAAAAAAGTGAAAGGGTATATAAAGGATTATCATTCCGTGTGTAATTTCTTCGATATGCACATGGGTCCCCATAAAGTATATATATTTTGGATCCTTATGAATAGCGATGACGATTGAGCGATGTTCGTCTTTCCGTGCGTCTGTCCGTCCGTCTGTACGTGAAATCGGTTTTCCCAAGCCCCGGTTTTTTCAAGCTAGAGACTTCGTTCTTGAACCTTTGGATTGGAAATGAACTTAAATAGAGTGCTATTAAAATTCAGAAAGATCCGAAGTATGGTTCTAGAGCTGGGAAACTTACACCTATTTCTCGACGCAAAATTTATACCAAAAATCAATTTTTTTTAATGTTTGTAAATTAAACCTATTTCTTGCTTTGGGAAGCCTCAATGTTCTATTAAAAACTAAAAAAATTAAAAAAAAATTTCCAGGGATGGACAATTAAATTTTTTTTTTCGGCCTATTTCTTATTTTGTAGTACATGCAGTAACTAAAATTGTTAAAAAATTTAAGTTTTGCTTTTACAAAACCTCTTTATACGTCATGAAGATTTGCATTGGCCAAAAAAAAATTTTTTAATTAAAATTTTGCTTCCAGGGGTGGGAAATTGCATTTATTTTATACGTAAAAGTAATCAAACAGGCAACTTATGTTGTTTTTTTTTGCTAACTAAGCCTGTCTTATAAATTAGGAAGAACAAAATTGGTATCAAAAATAAAAATAAAATTTCGAATCCAGGGATGGACAAGTGCAATATTTAATAGTACATAAAAGTGACCAAAATGGTTAAAAATTTTAAATTTTTCTTTAAAAAAATTACTTTATACCTCATGAAGCATTGCACTGATAAAAAAACTAAAAATTAAAATTTCGCTTCCAGGGTTGGGAAATTTTTTTTTTTTTTTTTTTTAGGAGTAGGACCAGCACTCAGGGGATGACCCCTATATATGCATTGCGCCGGAACTGAAAACTAGGGGATAGTATTGAGGAGACAGATTAGGAAATATGAGAAGATAGACAGTTTTTTTTTGTAGCTATTTCAACCTTTTACTTCGCTGGCTAATTTTTACTACAGGGCCGACGAAGGTGGGTGCTGTTACTCTGCTTTTTAGTACATGATAGTGTCAGTCGCTGCCAATTATGTTCAGTGATCAGTGACTATGCCTTCGTCTTTGAAACAGGCTGGCAACAACTAAGACAACCACGCACTAATGCTGATCAGAAGAATTCAACACAATATTTCATGACTCAGCGGGGGCTCGAACTCACGACCCTCCGTTTCATAGTCTCGTGTTCTACTACTTCAGCCAACAGCGCCCACAAAAAGTTAAAGTTTTTTTTGGTACATGCAATATTTTTTAGTACATGTAATAACTAAACTGGTTACAAAATTTTAGTTTTTCTTAAACAAAATTACCTTATACCCCATGAAGACTTGCATTGATAAAAAATAATTTAAAAATTAAAATTTCGCTTCCAGGGTTGGGAAATTGAAATTTTTTTATACATAAAAGTAACCAAAAAGGCAATTGACGTTGTTTTTGCTATCTAAAACTATTTTATATCTTAGGAAAATCAAAATTTCGAATCCAGGGATGAACAAGTGCAATATTTTATAGTTCATGAAGGTGACCAAAATGGTTGAAAATGTAAATTTTTCTTAAATAATACTACTTTATTCCTCATGAAGAGTTGCGTTGGTTAAAAATACAAAAAAAAATTTAATTTCACTTCCAAGGTTGGGAAGTTTAAAGTTTTTATGGTACATGCAATATATTGTAGTACATGAAAGTGACCAAAATGGTTGTAAATTTTAAGTTTTTGTTAAGTAAAACGACTTTATACCTAATGAAGACTAGGATTGATAAAAAATAATTTTAATTTCGCTTCCAGGGATGGGAAATTGAAATTATTTTTATACATGGAGGTAACCAAAAAGGCAACTAACGTCGATTTTTTACTAATTAAAACTATTTTTTAGTTCAGGAAAAACATAATTGGTATCAAAAATTAAAAAATAAATATCAAAATTAAGATTCCAGAGTTAGATAACTGCAATATTTTTTAGTACATGTAAGTGACCAAAATGGTTACATATATTATGTTTTTGTTAAATAAAACTATTTCATGCCTCATTAAGAGTTGCTTTGGTAAAAAAAATTAAATTTCGTTTCCAAGGTTGGGAAATTGAAATATATAAAAGTAACCAAATAGGCAATTGACGTTGTTGTTTTTGCTAATTCAAACTATTTTATAATTCAGGAAGAACAAAATTGGTAGTAAAATCTTAAAAAACCCTAAATTTCGACTCCAGGGTTGAACAAATAATATATATTATGGTACATGAAAGTGACCAAAAAGTTTAAAAATGTAAATTTTTTTTTGTCAAGTAAAACAATGTTACATCTTTTAAAAGTAGGTCTACTACTTCCTGTTTTAGCAAGAAAGAAAGAAGAAATACGTCCGTGAAGGGTATTTAAGATTCAGCACAGCCGAATATAGCACTTTTACTTGTTTTTTATTAAACCTTTTTTCTGTTTTAGAAAGAAAGAATAAATACTGTAAAGAGTATTTAATATTCGGCACAGCCGAATATAGCACTCTTACTTGTTAAAGTTTTTTTGTTTGTAGTTTTATTATGTCAAAGAACGCCCAAAGCGTTAAACTTGCAACTGGAAAATCAGAAAAAAAATCAATTTTTGCCCCTCCCCCTTTAGTGGCGTTGAAGTAACATATTAGATGGAAAAATAGTGAAAATATTTAACAAATTATATAATTTAAGTCTACATTCCTAATTTAAAAACTTTTTTGGCGAAGCTTGGATGTTCTCCGATCTTCTCCTGCCCTACCTTCCCCCACCTTTGCTCCCTAAATGAGAAAAAAAGATTTTTACACTTAAGAACACCAAAAATTGAGTTTTTAGTGTTTTATGGCAAAGGTAAGAATGTCTAACCCACGGCCCCTCCCAGAGTGACCCCGACAAAACATTGGTTTTATTTAATAAATATTTGGACGGTGTTTAAGATTCGACCCGGTCGAATATCAGCAACGAAGGATTGAAGAGAAACAAGTAAAAACGTTATATTCGACCGGGTCGAATCTTAAATACCCTCCAAATATTTAGTAAGTGAATTTAATATGTTTAACTTGGTGGGACAGAGTTCCTTTATATAATATCGTACGTCAACGCCCACTAAATGGGGCGGGGTTCAAAAATATACAATATCATGTTTTCCACAGACGAACGTATGGGCATTGCTAGACCGTCTTAGACTTCATCACAATTCTCTTTGGAGGCTATAAAAACTGTATTTTGGCGGGGTCGCTCTGGCAAGGGCTGTGGGGGAAACATTTCACCTTTGTCATAAAACTCTAAAAAAAAAATGATTGGGATAATTATATACAAAATTAAAATTTCTTTGTCTTTAGCTAATTGCGGCCTAACTTTTTCTTTATGTCAATAAAAATTCCTTTTATTACATATTTTACCCGACGTTTCGTCAATTTTTTGTTGACTTTTTCAAGGGTTTGTCTATTTTAAATTGAAATTAAAACTTAAATTATTACAATACATACACACCAAAGTAATTTTACATTGATACTTACAATTATTCAAAAATGTATTAAACACATAAATAAAAGCATAATTAAAATTCAAAATTAAAGATGGATAGAATTACATATTTAACATTTATTTATTACTTAAAGCTACTCTGTAACTTGTGCTGATGTTATCTGTGTCCTCTTTCAAGTTCATAGTGTTGTTGATATTCTGTTGTATACGAAGACTCTCTATGGTGTATCTTTTTCTTCCCTTTTCTTCTTTATCTAATATCTTAACATTGCTAAAATCAGGTATATGACCACTTTCTAGAGAGTGTTTGGCTAATGCTGTTGTTTCTTTTTTCTTGATATTTTAAAGAAAAAAGAAACAACAGCATTAGCCAAACACTCTCTAGAAAGTGGTCATATACCTGATTTTAGCAATGTTAAGATATTAGATAAAGAAGAAAAGGGAAGAAAAAGATACACCATAGAGAGTCTTCGTATACAACAGAATATCAACAACACTATGAACTTGAAAGAGGACACAGATAACATCAGCACAAGTTACAGAGTAGCTTTAAGTAATAAATAAATGTTAAATATGTAATTCTATCCATCTTTAATTTTGAATTTTAATTATGCTTTTATTTATGTGTTTAATACATTTTTGAATAATTGTAAGTATCAATGTAAAATTACTTTGGTGTGTATGTATTGTAATTATTTAAGTTTTAATTTCAATTTAAAATAGACAAACCCTTGAAAAAGTCAACAAAAAATTGACGAAACGTCGGGTAAAATATGTAATAAAAGGAATTTTTATTGACATAAAGAAAAAGTTAGGCCGCAATTAGCTAAAGACAAAGAAATTTTAATTTTGTATATAATTATCCCAAGCATTTTTTTTTTAGAGTTTTATGACAAAGGTGAAATGTTTCCCCCACAGCCCTTGCCAGAGCGACCCCGCCAAAATACAGTTTTTATAGCCTCCAAAGAGAATTGTGATGAAGTCTAAGACGGTCTAGCAATGCCCATACGTTCGTCTGTGGAAAACATGATATTGTATATTTTTGAACCCCGCCCCATTTAGTGGGCGTTGACGTACGATATTATATAAAGGAACTCTGTCCCACCAAGTTAAACATATTAAATTCACTTACTAAATATTTGGAGGGTATTTAAGATTCGACCCGGTCGAATATAACGTTTTTACTTGTTTCTCTTCAATCCTTCGTTGCTGATATTCGACCGGGTCGAATCTTAAACACCGTCCAAATATTTATTAAATAAAACCAATGTTTTGTCGGGGTCACTCTGGGAGGGGCCGTGGGTTAGACATTCTTACCTTTGCCATAAAACACTAAAAACTCAATTTTTGGTGTTCTTAAGTGTAAAAATCTTTTTTTCTCATTTAGGGAGCAAAGGTGGGGGAAGGTAGGGCAGGAGAAGATCGGAGAACATCCAAGCTTCGCCAAAAAAGTTTTTAAATTAGGAATGTAGACTTAAATTATATAATTTGTTAAATATTTTCACTATTTTTCCATCTAATATGTTACTTCAACGCCACTAAAGGGGGAGGGGCAAAAATTGATTTTTTTTCTGATTTTCCAGTTGCAAGTTTAACGCTTTGGGCGTTCTTTGACATAATAAAACTACAAACAAAAAAACTTTAACAAGTAAGAGTGCTATATTCGGCTGTGCCGAATATTAAATACTCTTTACAGTATTTATTCTTTCTTTCTAAAACAGAAAAAAGGTTTAATAAAAAACAAGTAAAAGTGCTATATTCGGCTGTGCTGAATCTTAAATACCCTTCACGGACGTATTTCTTCTTTCTTTCTTGCTAAAACAGGAAGTAGTAGACCTACTTTTAAAAGATGTAACATTGTTTTACTTGACAAAAAAAAATTTACATTTTTAAACTTTTTGGTCACTTTCATGTACCATAATATATATTATTTGTTCAACCCTGGAGTCGAAATTTAGGGTTTTTTAAGATTTTACTACCAATTTTGTTCTTCCTGAATTATAAAATAGTTTGAATTAGCAAAAACAACAACGTCAATTGCCTATTTGGTTACTTTTATATATTTCAATTTCCCAACCTTGGAAACGAAATTTAATTTTTTTTACCAAAGCAACTCTTAATGAGGCATGAAATAGTTTTATTTAACAAAAACATAATATATGTAACCATTTTGGTCACTTACATGTACTAAAAAATATTGCAGTTATCTAACTCTGGAATCTTAATTTTGATATTTATTTTTTAATTTTTGATACCAATTATGTTTTTCCTGAACTAAAAAATAGTTTTAATTAGTAAAAAATCGACGTTAGTTGCCTTTTTGGTTACCTCCATGTATAAAAATAATTTCAATTTCCCATCCCTGGAAGCGAAATTAAAATTATTTTTTATCAATCCTAGTCTTCATTAGGTATAAAGTCGTTTTACTTAACAAAAACTTAAAATTTACAACCATTTTGGTCACTTTCATGTACTACAATATATTGCATGTACCATAAAAACTTTAAACTTCCCAACCTTGGAAGTGAAATTAAATTTTTTTTTGTATTTTTAACCAACGCAACTCTTCATGAGGAATAAAGTAGTATTATTTAAGAAAAATTTACATTTTCAACCATTTTGGTCACCTTCATGAACTATAAAATATTGCACTTGTTCATCCCTGGATTCGAAATTTTGATTTTCCTAAGATATAAAATAGTTTTAGATAGCAAAAACAACGTCAATTGCCTTTTTGGTTACTTTTATGTATAAAAAAATTTCAATTTCCCAACCCTGGAAGCGAAATTTTAATTTTTAAATTATTTTTTATCAATGCAAGTCTTCATGGGGTATAAGGTAATTTTGTTTAAGAAAAACTAAAATTTTGTAACCAGTTTAGTTATTACATGTACTAAAAAATATTGCATGTACCAAAAAAAACTTTAACTTTTTGTGGGCGCTGTTGGCTGAAGTAGTAGAACACGAGACTATGAAACGGAGGGTCGTGAGTTCGAGCCCCCGCTGAGTCATGAAATATTGTGTTGAATTCTTCTGATCAGCATTAGTGCGTGGTTGTCTTAGTTGTTGCCAGCCTGTTTCAAAGACGAAGGCATAGTCACTGATCACTGAACATAATTGGCAGCGACTGACACTATCATGTACTAAAAAGCAGAGTAACAGCACCCACCTTCGTCGGCCCTGTAGTAAAAATTAGCCAGCGAAGTAAAAGGTTGAAATAGCTACAAAAAAAAACTGTCTATCTTCTCATATTTCCTAATCTGTCTCCTCAATACTATCCCCTAGTTTTCAGTTCCGGCGCAATGCATATATAGGGGTCATCCCCTGAGTGCTGGTCCTACTCCTAAAAAAAAAAAAAAAAAAAAATTTCCCAACCCTGGAAGCGAAATTTTAATTTTTAGTTTTTTTATCAGTGCAATGCTTCATGAGGTATAAAGTAATTTTTTTAAAGAAAAATTTAAAATTTTTAACCATTTTGGTCACTTTTATGTACTATTAAATATTGCACTTGTCCATCCCTGGATTCGAAATTTTATTTTTATTTTTGATACCAATTTTGTTCTTCCTAATTTATAAGACAGGCTTAGTTAGCAAAAAAAAACAACATAAGTTGCCTGTTTGATTACTTTTACGTATAAAATAAATGCAATTTCCCACCCCTGGAAGCAAAATTTTAATTAAAAAATTTTTTTTTGGCCAATGCAAATCTTCATGACGTATAAAGAGGTTTTGTAAAAGCAAAACTTAAATTTTTTAACAATTTTAGTTACTGCATGTACTACAAAATAAGAAATAGGCCGAAAAAAAAAATTTAATTGTCCATCCCTGGAAATTTTTTTTTAATTTTTTTAGTTTTTAATAGAACATTGAGGCTTCCCAAAGCAAGAAATAGGTTTAATTTACAAACATTAAAAAAAATTGATTTTTGGTATAAATTTTGCGTCGAGAAATAGGTGTAAGTTTCCCAGCTCTAGAACCATACTTCGGATCTTTCTGAATTTTAATAGCACTCTATTTAAGTTCATTTCCAATCCAAAGGTTCAAGAACGAAGTCTCTAGCTTGAAAAAACCGGGGCTTGGGAAAACCGATTTCACGTACAGACGGACGGACAGACGCACGGAAAGACGAACATCGCTCAATCGTCATCGCTATTCATAAGGATCCAAAATATATATACTTTATGGGGACCCATGTGCATATCGAAGAAATTACACACGGAATGATAATCCTTTATATACCCTTTCACTTTTTTGTGAAGGGTATAAAAATTGTGTTACCAGTAACTTTCATATTTAAGAAAACGTTTAAATTTTCCAACACTAATTAGTCAACAATCATTATACAACGCAAACAGGGCTAAATAAAAACAAATCTCTTAAAATTTCTTTTTTTTATAGGCTCATTTAAAGGGCAAAGGGAGAGGGGGTAGGGCAGAAACAGATACACATAAAACTGTAAAAATAAATGCTTGGGATGATTATACACAAAATAAAAATATATTTATATTTATTTGTAATAGGGTCATTTAGCGGCCAAAGGGGGAGGAGGGGGTAGGGCAGCAACAGGCAGTCATAAAACTCTAAAGATAAATGCTTGGGATGATTATATACAAAATTTAAAAAAAAATTTTTTTTTGGTAGGGTCATTTTAGGGGACAAAGGAAGAAGGGGGGGGGGGGCTAGGGCAGAAATCGGCAGCATAAAACTCTAAAGGTAAATGCTTGGGATGATTATATACAAAATTTAAGAAAAAAAATTTTTTTTTGGTAGGGTCATTTAGGGGGCAAATGAAGAGGGGGGTAGGGCAGAAATCGGCAGTCATAAAACTCTAAAGATAAATGCTTGGGATGATTATATACAAAATTTAAACAAAAAAATTTTTTTTTGGTAGGGTCATTTAGGGTGCGAAGGGGAAGGAGGGGGTAGGGCAGAGTAGTACCAGGTTTCGTCTCAGCTTCGTCATTAAAGCTTAAAAGTGTTATTTTTAAGGAATGTAGGCTTAAGTAAAACAATTTGTTAAATTTTTATGCTATTTTTGCCTATAATAACGCCCACTAAAGTGGGCGGGGTCAAAAAATATTTTTATTTTATTTAATGGCTCCAAGTTTAAGGCGTTGGACCGTATTTGACATAAAAATATATCATTTGCTTAACAAAATAACCAAAAAACTTTAAAAATTAAGTTGTTTTTTCTGGGTTGGTTTAGTTCTTCTTAGGGGAACTTTTTTCCCTCTTGCCCGATTTAGCCCATCTTCGAACTTAACCTGCTCTAAGTTTTAAAATATAGTTATGCCAAATTTCAAGAGTCTAGCTCTTTTCGTTTGGACTGAATCGTGATTTCCACAGACGGACGGACGGACATGCTCAGTTCGTCTTAGATTTCATCACTGATCAAGAATATATATACTTTATGGGGTCTGAGACTGATATTTCGATGCGTAACAAACGGAATGACAAAGTGAATGTACCCTCCAAATCCTTTTTTGGAGGGTATAAAAACGCAAGCGCATTTATATCACGGTCGTTTAAAAGCACAAAAATTCACTTTCCATAAATGATATATCTTATAAATATGTGATGTTCTTTTCAACTCGGTTATTTTTAAAAGAAATAAATTCGTTTCTTATTTTCACTTTCTTTATTGATTCCACGAATCAAACAAATCTCGTAATCATAAATACAAAAATTTAATTTATAAATTTCTTAACGGGCAACAAATTTCATTTTTCTTAAGAAGTATTTCGTGAAGATCTTATACTTTATTAATTTTTTAGGGGTTCATTGGCCAAAATTAAGTACAAGATCTTGGATAGCGAAGCATTCTAAAGAAATTTATATTTATTGTGAAACACCAAAGTAAATTCAACAGTTTACGATAATGCTTGTATATAAACACTTGTATCGATCAAAAATAAGGGAAATGTATTAATTTCAAGTGAATACATTCATGTTTGTGTTTGTTTTAATTTTATTGACAGCGTTTATTTTAAGCATTTTTATTTGTAAGCAGAGAATTATAAGCAAAGATGTTATTATATGAGTATGTATGAGTGACATACACGAACCAACTCTTGCTCACATAAATAGTCCATAATCATATAAACATAATTTCCATACTCAACTTAGAATAATTTATAAACAGGTGTCAGATTGTTTCAATTCATTTTCAGCTGATGACTTTAATAAAGTAAATACAAGATTTGTATTTTATTCTTTTTATTGATTCATATTTCTTTATTGATTCATATTACTTTATTGATTCACATTTCTTTTATAAATAATTTGTTTAAATAGTTTAAGTAGAATAAGATATATTTCAATAAAGAAAGTTCAGTTTATTGTTATCCCAGATTTTAACGGTTTTGTTTTAAATTTGTTACTGACGCAGTCGGTAGGATCTGCAAAAAAAAATTCTTCTTTTTATAAAAAAACAGATAAACATACTTACGGAAAACAAGTAAAAGTATTATATTCGGCTGTGCCGAATCTTAAATATCCTTCACAGATGTAAATGTTCTTTCTTTCTTGCCAACACAGAAAGTAGGTTTAATTAAAAATCAAAATGATGTTATTGGTTACTTTTATATTTAAGAAGACGTTACAATTTTTCGGCTAGGAAGCTAAATGTTTGGCTTTTCTTATATCTAATACCTATGAACGTCTTTCCAAAATATTATATATATTTAATTTACAAACAAAACAAAAACTCCGTTTCATGTACCCCAAAAAGTTCTAATTGTCCAACCGTACAATCGTCTTTTAGATTTTGTTGGTTTTTAATACCAGTTTACTTCTTTCTGATATATAAAGTAGGTATAATTCATCATAAAAATCAAAAAATAACAAATAAAATGGCTGCTTTTATGAATCAGAAAATTTCGATTTTCTAACCCTGGAACCGAATTTTTAATTTTTTGATACTAGTTTAATTTTTTCTGAAATATCTAATAGGTTTAATTCACTAAAAGCACAAAATTTTAAATTTATGTATGTACTATTATGTACGAAAAATATTGCAATTTTTCAACTGTGGAAGTAAATTTTTATTTTTTTACCAATGCAATTCTTAGTGAGGTGTAATATAGTTTTACTTGACAAAAAAAATTAAAATTTTTAAACTTTTTGGTCACTTTCATGTACCACAAAATATTTCATTTGTCCATCCCTGGAGTCGAAATTTTGTTTTTTAATACCAATTTTGTTCTTCCTGAGTTATTAAACAGCTTTAATTAGCAAAAAGAAACAACGTCAATTGCCTTTTTGGTTACTTCTATGCAGAATAAATATTTCAATTTCCCAACCCTGGAAACGAAGTTAAAATTTTTTTACCAATGCAACTCTTAATAATGCATGAAATAGTTTTATTTAGGAAAAACTTAATATATGTAACCATTTAGGTCATTTTTATGTTCCACAAAATATTGCAGTTATCCAACTCTGGAATCTAAATTTTGGTTTTTTTAAATTTTTGGTACCAATTTTGTTTTTCCTGAACTAAAAAATAGTTTAAGTGGTAAAAAAAACAACGTCAATTGCCTTTTTGGTTACTTTTATGTATAAAAAAAATGTCAATTTCCCAACACTGGAAGCGAAATTTAAGGTATAAAGTAGTTTTGTTAAAGAAAAACTCGAATTTTGCAACCATTTTGGTTATTAAATGTACTACAAAATATTGCATGTACCAACAAAAATTTAATATTTCTAATCCTGGAGACGAAGTTTTAATTTTTTTTTGTTTTTCTTATCAGTGCAACGCTTCTTGAAGTGTAAAGTAGTTTTATTTAAGAAAAATTGCAAATTTTTTACCATTTTGGTAACTTTCATGTGACATAAAATATTGCACTTGTCCTTCCCTGGGTTCGAAATTTTATTTTTTATTTTTAAATTTTTGATACCAATTTTGTTCTTCCTAAATTATAAGACAGTTTTCGTTAGCAAAAAACAAAAAAAACAACAATCAGTTGCCTGTTTCATTACTTGCTTGTAGAAAAAAATTCAATTTCCCACCCCTGGAAGCAAAATTTGAATTTAAAAAATTTTTTTGTTTGGCCAATGCAAATCTTCATGACGTATAAAGTGGTTATGTTAAAGAAAAACTTGAAATTTTTAAAAATTTTAGTTACTACATGTAATACAAAATACGGAATAGGCCGAAAAAAATTTTTATGGCCCATCCCTGGAAATTTTTTTTTATTTTTTTTAGTTTTTAATAGACCATTGAGGCTACCCAAAGCAGGAAATAGGTTTAATTTACAAACATTAAAAAAAATAATTGATTTTTGGTATAAATTTTACGTCGAGAAATAGGTGTAACCTTCCCAGCTCTGGAACCATACTTCGGATCTTGCTATTTAAGTTCATTTCCAATCCAACGGTCCAAGAACGAAGTCTCTAGCCCTTCTGGGGACTTGCGAAAACCGATTTCACCTACAGACGGACGGACAGACGGACATCGCTCTATCGTCATCGCTATTCATAAGGATCCAGAATATATATACGTTATGGGGTCCCATGTGCATATCGAAAAAATTACACACGGAATGACAAACCTATATATACCCTTTCACTCCCCCCGGGGGTGCCGTTGGGGAGCTTGGTTATGATGTCAGACCTTGCTTCAGCACAGATGCGGGGAGAGGGTTATGCAGTTTTTACAGACGTGGCTTTTGCTGATAACCCATAAAAACTCATATGTTACCTGCCCAATCCCAGAAGTTGCAGTGCAGCGGGAGGGCATATAAGAAATTAAAAAGTAGTAGGTACATCTTTGCTGAAAAGTACATCGTCCTAGTACGATCACTGTAGTAGGAGCCGCAGCCACTCCGAAACACATCCGAAGACACGTATTGAAATTTGGCAAAGGACTGTTCCTATGTAGTCTGTTGTAAGGAAGAAGGTTTAAAGACGCCTAGGTACCGTAAGAGGACCGAAGTCAATAGAACTCCTGCAAGTAGGAGTTCCGTCCGCTCCGAAGCATATCCGAAGGAGGTTCGCATAGAAATTTGGCAGAGGTTTATTCCAACGCAGTCTGCTGTAAGAAAGAAGGTTAAGGACGCCTGGTACCGTAAGAGGGCCGAAGTCAATTGAGAGCTGAAAACTTATACTGGTTTTGCTCTCGGGGGCTACACAGTTTTCTCAAACATAACTTTTGCTGGTAACCCATAAAACTTATAAGTACCTGCCTAGTTTCCGAATAGGATCCGGGATAGGTCCCAGTAGGAAACTTAGCTGGCCTAATGTAAGGGATCTAAAGGAGTAGGGGGCCTGCACTGAGGTCCCCTACGTAAGTTTGAAATAAGAAAGGAGGCTTAAGGACGCCTGGATTTTATTTTAAAAAATCAAAGTCAATAGAAAGTTAAAACCTATAATAGTTGGCTTTCGAGGGGTTACGATGTTTTTCAGGCAGTACTTTTGCATATACCCCCTTAAAACTTATATGTACTGCCCAACCTCTGTTACAGTGTAACGGATGTGCATATAAGAATATAAAAGTAGTAGGTTCGCCTACGTGCCTGAGTAAGAACCAATAGGTGAGGCAACACCTAGGTTTGGGTAAAAAAGAAACCGAAGTCGATAGTAAGTTTATAGAAACTCCACTGGTTTGACTTTCGAGGCTTTACCAGTAGTCAGAACTGGTACCACGGGATCCAGTACAAGCCCCGCAGTTTACTGCGGCTGGATATTGGTGCGGTCTCCCTCGGGAGTACACGTGGTGGTTGTGGTCAGGTCCTGCTGATAGTAGCAAAATCTATGTGTTGTTGTGAATCAACAAATAAAAGATCATCTAGATAGGATCGGCACTCTAGCATGGTGTTAGATCATGGGGCTTACCAAATCATGTTCTAGAAATTGCCACCTGAGTGACCTGAGGTCGCCTTCGTGTGTCCTCTTGGTGCTAAGAGGGGTGATGGTGACACCCAATTTCACCCGATGTTAAGAGCATCGTCATGTTAAGCTGCAAGGCAGGAACTGACGTAAATCAATAACATATGAGAAATTGTGGTGCTTTTTTCTCAACGTAAACGAAGAGTCTTTGTGATATTTTTTATTAATTAAAGAAACAACATATTGGAAATTTTTGTAAAACAAATTTTCAAAATTGTTTAAGTAAATATTTCTATCAATTAAAAGCATAAGCTATTACAAACAAATATGCATAAATACATCCAAAATGTTTTATTATTTACAATAGACCGAACAGTGTCATAGACAAAAGAAACATAAAAAAATTTAATAAATAAAAAAAACAATAATAATAAAAAAAGGAGAAACATTAAATATTTGCTCACTTGTTGATGGACGATATCATTCATTGTTTTGGGAATTTAAGCATCGGTGAAAACCGCAATATGAATAACAGCAACAATATGCTGCAACAAAGAAATTTCATTATACAAAATCTGAGAATGGTTCATTCTTTTGGTGGCCAAAAGAATGAACCATTCTCACATCATTGCCGCGTGACGACCGAGTAATTTGTTTAATGCCATTTTGCGGACGCTGTAGGACCAGGCCTTGGATTTGGTAAAGAGAGAGAGGCCAACGGACTGGTCAACATTGAGGGCGGTGTTAGTCGATGAATTCGGTGAGCATCAACCGATATCACAGTTAGTATTAAGTATCGGTAATACTAAGTTTAAGAGTAGTTGTAGGTTGTTGTGTGAGGAGATAAACAAGATGGTCTGTAGGGTTAACGATGCAATCGAATTGTGTAGTGAGACAGAAGAAAGGAAATCATTTTTCCGAAGCGAGGTTAATTTCTGTAGTTTGGATGTTTGGAAAAGGGAATTGCCGATTCACCGCACAGCTTTACTCAATGCGAATTTGATGACAGATTTTAGATCAGGTGTTAGAATTCTTAGAGAGAACAATGAAATTGTAAACGATGCCCGTAATTACTTTAGACCTAATAACAATTGGAACTTTTCTGGAAATAATGTGCGACCACAGATCGTCAATAATGAATTTCGAAATTTAGCAACCCCCAACAGAAGACTCCAACTCCTCTTCAAAACCCCCAAAATAGCCATCAACGATATATTCAGAACCCCCAAAATAACCATCAACCATATCTTCAGAACCCCCAAAATAACTATCAACCATATTTTCAGCATCCTCAAAGCAATTTTCAAAATCGTCCCAGAAATAATTTTCAAAATTTTTGTCAAAGCTATCAAAATAGGTTTCAAGGTCGTGGCAATGGTTACCAAAATAACTTCCGCAATACTGATACGAATTATAGAAATAATGCCACAAATCCTAAACGAATAAGAGAGCAAGATTCCAATCAATCTAGATTAAGAAGATTTGTGGTACCAGTTCCAATACAACAAATTTTTGGCTCCTTAAAGAAAAGCAAACTAATATCTTTTGTTTTTGAATTTACTAATAATTATGATGGCCTCTTGGGATTTGACAGCTTAAAAGCGTTAAATGCTTCGATAAATATCCCTATGGGATTCGCAATTTTAAACGATATAAAATATTTATTTTTGAACGAAAATGAAAAGAAAAAGGAAGACATTGAAAATTTTCCAGCCGAGTTCGACCAGATGAAATGTCAACTGATTAAAAGCGAGGAAAATAATGTTTTGCAAACTAATAATCAAAAATATCTGAATTATATTGGTGGCAACAATGAGGATTCAATATTTAAATTGGATCACCTCGATAAAGAGGAATCTAAGAGTTTTGAAAGATTATTGAAAAGATACATTAATATTTTTTATAGAGAGGGAGATAGGCTAACCTTCACTAATATTGTAAAACATAAGATTAATACTGTCCATGAGGACCCGATATATTGCAAAATTTATCGTTACCCCCAAGTTCATAGAGAGGAGGTTAATAAACAGATCCAAGAAATGTTGGATCAAAACATTACATGTCACAGCCAGTCGCCATACTCAGCCCCAATTTGCGTTGTGCCTAAAAAACTGAACGCTTCTAACAAACAAAACTGGCGTATCGTTGTGGATTACCGAAAATTGAACGATATAACCATTAACGATAAATATCCAATTCCGATTATAAATGATATTTTGGATAAATTGGGTAGATGTTTATATTTTACTACCCTGGATCTAGCAGACTAGTTCCATCAAATTGAGATGGAACCTTCTGATAGAAGGAAAACAGCATTTTCCACTCAAAGCGGGCATTACGAATTTTTGAGAATGCCATTCGGGCTTAAAAACGCCCCCGCAACCTTCCAGCGATTAATGAATACAATCCTGGGAGATCTTATAGGAAAAGAATGCTTGGTCTACTTAGACGATATTATTATTTTCAGTACTTCTTTGCAAGAACACATCAGCTCAATAGAAAAGGTGTTTAAGAGACTCTTAGAAGCCAACTTAAAGGCACAACTCAACAAAAGTGCATTTTTAAAAAGAGAAACCACATATTATCACACCTGATGGTATAAAACCCAACACCTACAAGATAAGAGCCATCCTTTAATACCCAATTCCTATAACTGAAAAAGAAATTAAACAATTTCTGGGATTGGCCGGATTTTATAGGAAATTTATTCAAAACTTTTCCAAAATAACAAAACCCTTAACTCAATGTCTTAAAAGGGGCAATAAAATCAATCCAACAGACAAAAACTATATTAAAGCAGTGGACACTATTAAACTTTTATTTACTAGTGAACCAATTTTAGCTTTCCCTGATTATGAGAAGCAGTTTACATTAACAACAGATGCTTCTAACATCGCACTTGGTGCCGTACTTAGTCAGACTGGCCACCCAATCTGTTCTGCGAGTCGCACTCTAAATGAGCATGAATTAAACTGCTACTGGCAAAGAGCTGTTGGCCATTGTTTTGGCAACAAAATATTTTCCCCCTATTTATTTGGTAGAAGATTCTTGATCAATAGCGATCATAAACCATTACAATGGTTACAGAATCTTAAAGAGCCAAACCAGAAACTGCAGAG